>JARQOC010000001.1:414108915-415371415 GCA_033576535.1 Allobates femoralis
GTGGCATTGATCTCTTTACCATTTGAAGTGGTTATTCCATTCGCATTCTTGATGGATGCAATCTGGGTTGTGGAACTCCTACCCTTGGCCAAGGGAGCCAGCATCCTCCCAGCCTTGTCCCCATACTTATGTAACTCCGCATCCCATGCCGATTTGCCCATAATCTCCCTCCTCTAGGCCCACGCATCAAATTCCCCTTTTGCCTCCAGCCATCCCCGTCTGTTAGCATCAGCCGGGCATTGTTGGTATAGCCTATACTCTTCCCACACCTGCCCACTGGTCGTCAAGTAGGAAGAATGAGCTTTCTTCTTGAGTGACGCTGCATATGCCATTACCCTCCCCCTTAAGACCACTTTAGAAGTCTCCCAAAACAAAGTAGAGTCTAAAGTCTCTGGCGGGTTGCAGGTTATGTAATCAGTCCACCATTCCCCCATGAGCCGTGCAAAGTCCTTATCCGTCTGCAAATAATGCGGGAACCGCCAAATCAAGTCGGTGCCCCTCGGGAAGGTCTCGCCCAGGGTCATCACTACCGGGCTGTGTTCAGAGATCACTAAATCCATAATATCTGTATCCACTACCTTTGGCAGCAAATCATTACTGACCAATAGTAGGTCAATCATGGACCACGAGCCATGCGGATGTGAAAAATGCATGTATTGGCGGTCTACCAGATGGTGAAGACGCCAAACATCATGAAGACCCAGGTCCTCCACCATTCCCCGAAGGGGTCCCAACCGTGACCCCCCAGATCCACCCCTTACGACTCCTCTCGGTCCCGACCTGTCTTCTGCCACCTCAAGGACTTCATTCATACCTCCTCCCACGACAAGGGCGTTCAGACCAGCCTCAGCACCTCCTCTCCCATTGTGTTAAAGAAGAGAGTTCTATCAGTATTGGGCGCATAGATAGTGCATATTCAGAGTTCCACTCAGGGTTTCTAGAACCACCTGCACATGCCTCCCCTCGTCATCGTGGTGGCAATGTACCAGCTTGTGGGGAAAACCTTTGCTCACCAGAGTAAGAACTCCTGCCTGCCGGCCTATTGCCCCAGACCCGTATACGTCCCCCACCCACAGCCTATTCATTCTAAACATATGTTGGGGTAAGTGTGTCTCTTGCACTATGTCACCCCGTAGCCTCCGGAGGTGTCGAAGCACCATCAACCGCTTCTCTAGGGACTTAAGTCCTTTAATATTCCAGGAAATGATTTTAACCATTGTCCAAGAAAAAATGGCTCCCATGACGCGTCAAACACCCGAAGGCAAGGTGCCCCATTTTAGATAAAGGACATTGTCAAAGCAAGTCGAGTAGCAGATTTGATACTTCAGAATCATTAACCCATCAATCACCGGCCTCCCAAACCGACCAATGAGACAAGAGCACCCCCAACCAAACATCCCCAACATTAGTTGAACCATAAAGCCCCTCTAATCGCCCCTAGCCAATCCCACCCCACTCCCCCCCCTGTCCAAATAAGTACCAGACCATCTCACTACTTCCTTTTTTTCCCCAACGTGGATACCCCCACCTCCCACCAGCCAAGCCCCTGGATACATGTCAAATATCATCCCCCAGTCAATCGGCTAAGCCCCTATATATAAGTCAACACAACATTTTCCCATCAAAAGTAAGTTCACCTAAAAAAAAAAAAAAAAAAAAACAGATGCAACAAGTCAGCTCAAGGAGTTGGGAAAGTCATCCTCCACAACTAACGCCCGTGAGCAGACGCTGTCAAGAAGCACAGTGGACCGTCTCCTTGTCATCAAGCAGGCGCTTCAGTAGGACTCAATGGTCCTCCTCTCGGAGAGCCTCTTCCATCCCTCCGGTTAGACGGCGAGTAACGAGGTGACCTCAAACGCCCGCATAGCCTCATCCAGATCTCGCTATCTTTGAAAGGTACCGTCTTCTCCCCTCGTCCTGAGCACAGCCGGATACAGAAGCTGGAACTGTACGCCCCTTCAGTACAGCATGCCGCAGACATCACCAAAGGGCCTTCCGCTGTCTTGCCACCAAAGCTGAAAAATCTTCGTGCAGAACCACTTTGTGCCCCATTATTTCCAGTGGATGCCTCCTGGCCCTGAAACTCTATCCGGGACCAAGTGTCTTTCGGTCCGCCCCGAAGCTCCAATACGTATTAGAAACACTGGAGTGTTTTAAATAAAAGATCTTCAGTTTTATTTCCGACGCGTTTCGGAGCTAAACACCCAGCTCCTTCCTCAGGGATCCCGGATAGAGTTTCACCCCCACGATTGTGGAAGTGCGGTCCCGGCTGCGGCTGCTGTGTTTGAGCGATCAAGCTGGTTGTGGGCTTCACAACCGTATCAGGTGAGCAGTTTTCACACTGTATGGGATTTGATTTATATTAAGGATAAGACCCTATGCGCATTCTCATTTTTTAATAATCAAAAAGAGTCCGTTCACTGGGCACTACTAAGTTAGGAGAAGTGCTTATTTTTCATCATATGGGTATATGTGAGGTGGGGCAATGCTGACCACCTCTGGGTGCCCGCTATATATCACATCAATATAGCATAAAAAGGAAAAAAGGTAGCGGCACTCACCGGGCGTGTTTCAAAGGTGCTTTATTTGGGTACCCTCATTCCAGGGTCCCACTCAGGAGGAGGGGGTGCAGAGACAACAGAGATGACAGATCTCCGTTTCGGGGCTCCTACCCTTCCACGGACCTCAATGTCATTGTCAGTACACCCACGCCGTTCTGCGGGCTTCAAGCACCGCACTGCGCATGCGGCGTGGGTGTACTGACGTCACCCGCTGCCGGAAATGACGCAATTCGTGTCATTAAAGCCCCATTACAGCCTCGCCAGCGCTGAGTAGAGCTGGGAGGCGCTGAGTGTAATAGGAATTGCAGATCACGCCTATTAAGGCGTGTTATTATGACGACATGGGCCCGCCTGGGTGACTAAAGAATATAGCCACTACTCATTATCATCACTAATGAGTAAGTGATATAACGTTTTTCTATACTTTCACTGAATGCTTTTAGGACCAAAAAGGAGTGTGGGATTACTGATGGGAGGCTGCAGGGACATGTTTTAATAGCTTAGGAGGCGATTTGGGGGTGACAGGATCCCTTTAACCCTGTGTGTACCACTAGCTCCAGCAATCACCCAGATTGCTGAAGGCCATGTGAGTCATACCAGCCATGTGCTATAGCGCTGGCATGCCTCACAGCAGCTAGAAAACTGATTGCTGTTTAATTATTCTAACACAAAAATGTATATGCCTTAAAGGGAACCAACCACCTCAGATGACGTGTATAAGCTGTTAATACATGTCCCTGGACCCTACCTACACCATTGCAGCTATCTTTTTGCTAAGAATATTGATAACAGCAAACCGAAATAAACAGTTTATAAACTTACATGGCTTTAGTACATGAGGGCGTCTCCCTTGGGCTCCAGTACGAGAGGGCTGTGTCTCCAGCAGCTTGAGTGGCTTTCCTCCCCCTCCCTCTCTGTTTGCAGGACGTCACTGAAGGACGTGATATTATCTTTCTGTGGGCGGGCACGGACGGGAGCTGGCTTGCGTGCCCGCCCACAATAAGATAATATAACATCCTTCAGTGACGTCCTGCAAACAGAGAGGGAGGGGGAGGAAAGCCACTCAAGCTGCTGGAGACACAGCCCTCTCGTACTGGAGCCCAAGGGAGACGCCCTCATGTACTAAAGCCATGTAAGTTTATAAACGGTTTATTTCGGTTTGCTGTTATCAATATTCTTAGCAAAAAGATAGCTGCAATGGTGTAGGTAGGGTGCAGGGACATGTATTAACAGCTTATACACGTCATCTGAGGTGGTTGGTTCCCTTTAAAAGAAATACAATTGCTTACTTCGACAAGCTGTGTTCTTCTTGGCTAGAGCATATCTGCTAATGGTGCAATTGTCAATATATGGTCTATAACGTATAGCTTTGTAAATACAAGTTGAATGGATAAGCGTCAGATGTATGGTATTGAAATACAATTGTCTGGTTAGTTAGGGTGGGGAGGGTGTATAATAAGAAATATATCCAATGTTTGATTTGCTTCCTTTCTGTATTTGTTTAAAATCATTAAAAAAATTACAGCGCCACCTTTAGGTAGCTCCTCAAAGTCATAGTTGCTTTCTGACAAGCTTTTTAAATATGACTAGGCATTTGTGCTAGATCAGAACCCCAAACTACAGATGTTGCGTTTCGGGGTAAGTGCCCCTCATCAGTGTAGTGTGTGGGATATTCTGATCTGGCTGTGTAAGTGGGCTAAGACAAGGTCTGGGAACTTGCTATCTACCTTATGGAGAGGAGATTTCCTGCAACCATAAGAAGACAGTTCAGTAGGCAAGGAGATTTAAAGCCGCATCCCTCCTCTAGGAAATATGCAAATTTGCACTTCAGTAAGTGAATGAACTCCAGCGCCAAACAACCAGATCAGAATATCCCACACACTACACTGATGAGGGGCAGTTACCCCAAAACACAGCGTCTGTAGTTTGGGGTTCTGATCTGGCACAAATTACATAGTCATATTAAATAGCTTATCAGAAAGCGACTGACTTTGAGGAGCTACCTAAAGGTGGCGCTGGAGTTCATTCACTTCCTTACTTAAGTGCAAATGTGCATATTTCCTAGAGGAGGGATGTGGCTTTATATCGCCTCACGTACTTAACAGTCTTCATATGGTTACAGGAAAACTCCTCTCCGTAAGGTAGATAGCAAGTTCCCCAAACCTAAAAAAATTACTTGATTCAAATCAACAGCAGAAGACAGTGACTGGCCAGTATTTCACTTCTGGCAACAAACACGAGTTATACCATTCTGGGGGCGAAATAAACACCAGGGTGGTGGAGTACTACTTAACCCCTTTGCGACGGAGCCAATTTCCACCTAAATAACCAGCCCATTTTTTGCAATTCTGACCAGTGTCACTTTATGAGGTTTTATCTCTGAAACGCTTTTGCAATTTTCAACCTTTGAATTTTTATTCTGTTAAACCAGAGTTATGTCCTACAAAACAGTATAAATAACATTTCCCACATGTCTACTTTATATCAGTATAATTTTGGAAACAATTTGTTTGGGTAGGAAGTTAAGGGTTCAAAGTTCATCAGCAATTTCTCATTTTTACTTCAAAATTTACAAAACCATTTTTCTACTGACCACATCACATTTGAAGTCTTTTTGATGGGTGTACATGACAGAAAACACCCAAAAGTGACACCATTCCAAAAACTGCACCCCTCAAGCTACTCAAAACTACATTCAAGAAGATTATTAACCCTTTAGGTACTTCACAGAAGTGAATGCAAAGTGGAATGAAAAAAGGAGAATTTTGTGTACTCACCGTAAATTCCTTTTCTCTTAGCCTCTAATTGGGGGACACAGGACCGTGGGTGTTATGCTGCTGTCCACTAGGAGGCGACACTAAGCAGAATCTGCAAAAGAGTAACAGTGGCTCCTCCTCTGCAGCACTACACCCCTGTAGCAGGAAGTGCTTCTCCAGTTTTGTGCTAAAGCA
Source organism: Allobates femoralis (assembly GCA_033576535.1). Taxonomy (NCBI): domain Eukaryota; kingdom Metazoa; phylum Chordata; class Amphibia; order Anura; family Aromobatidae; genus Allobates; species Allobates femoralis. The sequence goes on from JARQOC010000001.1 coordinate 414,114,428, forward strand.
GTAGGAGATTAACAGAAGAATGACAAGAATCACAGTTAGGATAAAGGCCTGTTAGATAAACAGGCAGCTACAAAATAACAGTAAGGTAAAAAAACCCGTAGCCGAACAGTATAATGAGGCCTGTAAAATATACAGGCAACTATATAACATCTTAGGATTAACATGATAACCTAGCAACGGCCCGAAACGGGCAACAGGGTGGGTGCTGTGTCCCCCAATTAGAGGCTAAGAGAAAAGGAATTTACGGTGAGTACACAAAATTCTCCTTTTCTCCTTCGCCTCATTGGGGGACACAGGACCGTGGGACGTCCTAAAGCAGTCCCTGGGTGGGAACAGCAATGGAAAATCACTAATGATAAAAATAACGATGCACCTACAGGTGGGCTACTGCCACCTGGAGAATACAGTTTCCCAGACTTGCATTTGCAGAGGACTGAGTGAAAACCTAAAGCGTCTGGCAAGCATGTGCATGCTGGCCGCGTGGCTGCCTTACACACTTGTTGAGGTAATTCCTGGTGCCTAATAGCTCAGTAGCCCAGGAGACCCCAGCAGTCATAGTAGAATGCGCTGTGCCCGCAGCCGGAAGGATACAGCACCATGGATGAATGGTGCTACCTAAAAATTAATAATATAATAAGAGTACTAATAATATAAATGATATTCATTTATGTTTCACTGTTTTTTTTTTTTGGTTTTTTTTTTGTAACAATGCAACAAGCATGGATGGTGGATTTAAGCCATTTGATCAAGTATTTGTAGAACCTGGCCTGCCTGCCGTGTTTATCCTTCTGGAAGAAGGAAAAGAGGTTTCTAAAGGGAACTTGTCCTGGGCGCGTATATGCGTAGGGTTCTGACCAAGGTCTAGTAATATAGTGCAATTCTGACCGGATCAACTGGCGCTAGGCTTAGGCCGTCAGAAATATATATTCAGGTAGGCGGACAACAAAAGACACCACCATCTTGAGGAAAAAAACTAACCGGACGTAGGACAACATTGTCTGGGAGACCAGAAAAAAAACAAAAAAGGTGGTTTACCTGAAAACGCTGCAAATTTAAAGACTCTGCGGAGAGAGGCAATTGCCATCCAGAAAAAAAAAGAAACAACTCCCTGTGTGAGAAAACAAAGGGATTTTTCCCTCATGGCTTAAAATGTGGTTAGCGTAAAGCCGCAAGGACGAGGGTCAGGACCCCTGGGTCTAGTAGACTGAGAAGGAGGAACAAGTCGGCAGACTCCTTGAAGAAAAGATAATAATTGAGGTCTGGTAACAAGGCGATGCCGAGAGGGGTATGAAAAGGGTTGAAACTTGTCCTTTGAGAGGACCTAAGGAACAGGCGCGAGTGTAGATCCAATTGGATGGAACTGGAAATCCTTGGGAGGGAACAGTGCTAAGGTGAAAGACCACGAGAAGAAAAGAAAATGATCTTCCAAGTTGATGGAATATCTCGTCTGAAGACGGTGTGCGTGCTCTGATTGAGGTTGCGACAATATTACGTGAACACCTGGGCCTCCAGGGTCACGTTGCCGATTTTAGAGCCGATGAATTATGATGGTAAGACGGCCTTGAGAGAGAGAGAGTCTGGACCATTCAGTAGGCGGCATGGTATGTCTGCTATGAGGTTTGCGAAATCGGCGTACGAAGCGCGATTGGGCCAGTGTATGGACGCAAGGATGATTTGCTGACAGTCCAGTTTGATTATTTTCACTACCTTAAGATAATGGTAGCCTGGGGAAAATGTAGTGGAGTTGGAAGTGGGTCCAGTCCAAGATCAGGACTTCCGACATCCATGACTGTGGGTCGTGAGCCTGGCTATGAAGCTAGGAACCTTGGTAATGAGGTGTGACACTATTACGGCTACTTCCAGAGATTTCCGGTGACGTCAGAGTTGTTTAAAGACATCTAAATATGGCAAACATATCCTGAGGCAAGCCCTTGGCGACGGAGGAACTATCTGTCCTAATCATCTACAAGCGGTAGAATAACAGCCGGTAGTACTGAGTTTGTGAATTCCGCCTAGTGAAGAATGTGGTAAAATTCCTCCATTGCTTGGAAACTGCGGGATTCGCTCTAGCGAGTCGACATATGCCACGGCCGTGGCATTGTCAGACTGCCTTCTGAAATTGCGAACCGCCAGAAGGAGGGATAAAATCTTCAGTGTTGGGAACCTCGCCCGAATCTCCCGAAGGTTGATGAGCATCGTTGACTCTGATCAGGACCAATTGTACCGAGTAGTGAGATGTAGGTACAGCGCACCTCATTCTGTCCGACTTTCGTCGGTGAATAGTATCTTTCAACTTGGTGGAAGAAATTATTTCCCCTGCGTACTAGTGAGTGGCTGAGCCACCACAGGGGATACTACATGGCTGGTACTGGAAGAAGACACCTCCTGATACGAGATCGTACAATGTTATCTCATGATGTGAGCCTAGATAACTGGGGAGGCCTGAGGAGCAGCTGCGTCAAGGAATAACTACCAGTGCTGCAACCGTGCTGTCACTGACCGTCATGTCAGCTCCGACAGGCTGAGGCGACCATTGAAGGAGAGTGCGGACTTCTAGTTGAAATGCCCATGCCTAGTCTTAGAAACATCTGACTAGTGCTTTGAATGTATTGGACTGGGTTCTGAAAATACTAGAGACTGTAGTGAAACTGGCGTAGAATTGTGGAGGATGACTAGCCAACCAAGTGTTAATAATGTGTTCACCGCAATAAAGACGCTGCGTTCTCAATCCCTGAAGGTCGTGCGTTGAGGAGGAAATCAACCAAGTATGGAAGAGTGACGACGTCCCTGGAACGCAGGAAACCATGATGACTGCCACAAACCTTGTGACCACTTAGGGGACTGTAACGAGTGTGCACGGAAACGCCACGCTGAGGAATGGTCTTTGCACATTGTAAATATGATAAGTGGCTGCAAGGAGAACAGGCGGGTAGTCGTCCTGTATATCTAAGGATGCAAGACATTCTCCGTGTTCCATGGAAAAATTATAATGGAGCGGAGGGAGTCCGTGCGGAAAAATCTGCCCCAGGTGAGTTTGTCTAGCTGAGGCAGTCTAGCGCGGGACGAAGTGCACGTTCTTGTTTAGGGACTACGAGGTAATTGGAATAGAACCTTTAAACCACACTGTGTGTGTAGCACAGTCATAGAACCCTTAAACACGCTCTGCGTGTAGCACAGGCATAATGACTCCCTGAATTAAGGGGGAGCCCTAGCTTGGAGGGTTTTCTGTGATCGCCAAATGTGCGTTGATCGAGGTTGTGTCGATCTAGACGAGGATCCGCTACATGAATTCCCAAAAGGTTGGAATCTGGATTGCTGACTGCGAGCGAGGCACCGTCTGGTGCCATGCGATTGGCATCCTCAAGGTATGGTAGCAGACACTGATGCCTGCTGTTTTGTTCTGTTCAGCAGAACTGTGTCCCTAGGGGGAACCCTGTTTCGGATAGGTTACCGCACGAACATGCCATGGAGTCCCAAACCAACAAAACTCCCTTATGGTAAATGGGGTGCTGAGAGCCCCATGAAGTACGGTCTTGTGTTCTGTCAGACACAGTTTAATCGTTGAAGTATAGACATTTAGATTCCTTTGATGGAACGTGGATTTAGGGTTCTACCAAAGATGCATAAAAGTCCGAGTCTGGGATTTGGATTGCGAAAACCATCAGACGTCGGAGCCCTCATCCTGCTGCATGAAAGTTTCCTAGAAACTGCGACATAGCTGCAGACGTAATGACTGTGTATTTAGATGTAACATTATGTGCTCAGACAGGTACTTGCACCATTAGCGGTTGTGCCTAGTGTGTCAACCGCACTAGGCAGAGGGACTCCGCTCGCTGGGTGAGAGTCATAAGAGGTAAAAACCTCCAATGTGGTATGAACATAGGCGAAGTTGTGTCCTTGTGACGACACAGAATAAACACAATACATCCATAGGGTATTCAGTGGATTACGTGTTCCCTGTGCGTACTGAAAATAGTCTGACACCTAATTTCTTCCTGACATTGTACAGTAGCCCGGTATGTTGGTTAAGATCTTGTAGGGCACGGTACACTCATTGATGTAAGTGAGGGCAGCACCGTGCTGCAGCAGTTTATAAAATTGAAAATTTCACAGAAAAAAAACTGTATTCACAGCAGCACAGAGTATTTCAGGACAGAAATATGTCGGTCTGCCCACTTTTGTACTGGCCCTCCTATTCCTGTGGGAGCCAGAGGGATGAGAGAGAGAGAGAACAGCAGGGAAAATCCCTGTCCTTTCTGTAAATGCCTGTGACACATGGCACAGCCTGTCAGACATGGTATACAGGGGGAGAGGAAGCTGCAGAGCAGGGAATTAGATCCCTGCTGGCTTTCCTGTATCTGCCCCACAGCCTGTCAGTCTGGTGTACAGGGAGAGAGGAAGCTGCAGCAGGGAATATATCCCTGCTGGCTTCCCTGTATCTGCCCTACAGCCTGTCACACTGGTGTCCAGGGGAGGGGGGGCAGAGAGAGCTGCAGCAGGGAAGGATCCCTGCTGGTTGACCTGTATATGCCCCCATAGCCTGCTACACTGTTGTGGCATTCCGCCTCACAGTGTTTGTGCTCCCGGTGTAATGGCGCCCAGGCTGCATTTGGCGCGTCAGGAGAAGAAGGAGGGGGCGGGAACCTGAATGGGCGCGCAAAACGAGCGCTCAGAGGAACTTCCCGCCTTTCTCTGATGCCGCCCCGCGTCATTTGACGTGATCCGGAGGGCGGGCGGTGGGCGGGGATAGGCGGTGCCTTCCACGCTAGGCCTGAAGCCGGGGCCTAGCGCGAATTGCAGACCCGCGGATGGCGGGGGGGGGGGGGGGTCGGCGCGGAGGTCCGGAATCCATCCGGAACCTCCGGTCTGGCAGCGAGGGGGGCCATGGATCCCTGCCACCCCAGGTACCGTGCTGCCTGCTTTTGAAGGGGCAGCATAGGTGGAGCAGGGTACCTCTTTCCCCTGCCTATGCTGAGGGAACTGTGCAGGGAGAAGGGGAGCAGGCTCTGTCCCAGGTCCTTGGAAGGAGTGCAGGGCGGAGTGGGGCTGTACCCGGACCCCACCGGGATCCTGGGGAGATAAGTGCAGCTGCGCTTGTAAGCTGCGCTCCTGCAAGCAGCCATGTGCCTCAGCCTAATAGCCCACAAGGTGATTAGGGGGACTGCTGCAGAATCTCAGCCCAGAGTGCAGCGAGTGCTGCTGGTACCTATGGTGCCACAGCCTAATGACCCATAGGGTGATCAGGGGGCTTCTGCAGGCATCCATCTAGAGTCCCAGGCCAGAATGCAGCATGTGCTGCTGGTACATGTGGTGCCACAGCCTAATGACCCATAGGGTGATTAGGGGGTCGTCTCTGAGCCTGTGCTTCTGCAGGCATCCATCCAGAGTCCCAGCCCAGAATGCAGCATGTGCTGCTGATACCTGTGGTGCCTCAGCCTAAGCACCCAGAGGGTGATTAGGGGGACGTCATCTGGCAGGTAGTCCAGCTCTGGCTTCAACTCAGGACCCCGAGGGAGTGAGGAAGGTGGATGTTATGCTGGGCTGTCTCAATAACCCAGCAACCCAACAGTGGGAGGCCGAGAAAGGAGTACGGCATATGTAACGATTCTCAACTTCAACCCAGCGCCCCAACAGTGGGAGGTCGAGAAAGGAGTACGGCATATGTAAGGATTCTCAACTTTAACCCAGCGCCCCAACAGTGGGTGGCCGAGGAAGGAGCATGCCGGGGGCCACGCCGGACCCACTTTTCTTCATTGGAAGAAAAAAAAGGATGAGAAAAAATAGAGAGTAAAAATGGTCGTGTGCCTCCTTCGACACTAAGCAAAAACTGGAGAAGCACTTCCTGCTACAGGGGTGTAGTGCTGCAGAGGAGGAGCCACTGTTACTCTTTTGCAGATTCTGCTTAGTGTCGCCTCCTAGTGGACAGCAGCATAACACCCACGGTCCTGTGTCCCCCAATGAGGCGAAGGAGAAAAGAAATGCATTTATATTTTACCTAAAAATGTTGCTTTAGCATCAATTAATTCACTTTTACGAGAGATAGCATGACAAACTGGATACCAAAATGTGTTACCCAGTATCTCCTGAAGGCGGCAAAACTCCACATGTGGTTAAAAAGTTGTGTTAGGACAAACGGCAGGGATTCAGAACGGACGGAGCAATATTTGAATTTTGGAAAGCAAATTTGGCTGAAATAGATCATAGATACCATCTTTCATTTCCTGAACCCCTGGGGTACCTAAACAGCAGAAACCCCCAAAGTGATCCCCATTTTGGAAACTAGACACCTCAAGGATTATATCTAGGGGTAAATGAGCATTTTGAACTCACAGGTACTTCACACAATTTGATAACAAAAGGTCATAATGAAATTTTCTTTCACAAAATTGTTACTTTAGCACCAAATGTTTCACTTTTACAAGAGGTAACACCAAAAAGGGGACCCCACAGTTTGTTACCCACATTCTTGTGAGCGCAGCGATATCCCAAGTGGTCAAAAAGTTGCTTCAGGACAAATGGCAGGACTCAGAACGGACGGAGCAATATTTAAATTTTGTAAAGAAAATTTGCCTCTATTTACAATAGTTTGTTATATTTGCAGAGCCTGTGTAGTACAAAAACTACTGAAAACTCACAGAAATTGATTTTTTGTAGGTTTTATCCTGTAATGTATTTATCAAGGGACGTACGGAGTAGTTTGTTCACACTATTTGTTATGCACCATTTTGTCTTCAAAGTAAAATTGATTGAATTTCAGGACCCATTCAAAGTTTTCCAAGACTTTGTGCTATCAAACATGAAGATCATTCCAGAAATTATTACTCACAAAGGGTGGCATGCCCCGAAAAACACAATTACTGATTATAAAACATAGCTTTGCTCACAAAACAGTTATCCTGCTATTGCGTATATTACAGCAGGAATGAAAAACTGTACTGGAGTGAAGGGCAAAATGTGTAGGAAAATGCAGCCAACTATGTGGCAAACTTGTGCTTGTTACAGAGATGAAGGAACACCAGCAGGGGCTACAAGGATAAGTATCTTTCACAGACTGGTCATACAAGGTCTGTTTAGCGCCATCTATCCCTATACGAGAGACAAATGTGCCAGTCGACGTGGTGCACCATAACAGGCTCCAACCCGCCAAGCTTGGAACTGCTAGATGCACAAAACAGTCGCAGTGTCTGGAAAGGAGAAAGCGCAAATAGGGTATACCTGTGTGAACAGGTGGAGAACAAATAACAGATTTTGCTCACCTTTTTCAGGTTGTGAGGGTCACAACCAAACCAAACACACATGTTGAAATTAATTCTGATGACGGTCTGCAACAGTTCTTCCAAATCCAAGATGAACAGGAAAAAAGAAAAAAAGATGAAAAGGGTATCCAAACCACGCTCCCGTCTGGGGAAAACAATTCACTACTCTGTTGCTAGTAGTAGAGGGATTCACTCCTCACACCCCTCTTGCTACAAACGTTACACTTTTTTTGGGACGGTTTTGTGTGGGAGTGGGAGGGATGATGTGCATGAAATCTGAGATTACTTACCGGTAGTCGTATTTTGCGGAGTCCATGACAGCTCCCACCGAGAGAGGATCCGCCCGCCAGGACAGGAAACCTACAGATAAAAAGGAGCAGTCCCCCTCGCCTCCTCAGTTGGGTTACAGAGAAATTGGAGGAAATCGCCATAACCGTATAAATACACAAACACAATGAATAACAATATGAGAAGATCAGCACCTGAAAAAGGGGGCACACAAAACCCCAGGCAATAAGTGGCCACCTGTGGCAAGTGACAACACACTAAAGCAATACTAAGAATAATAACAACAAAGACTATCATGTCAAAAAAAAATTGAAAGGGTGGGAAGTGAGTGGGTGCGGTCATGGACTCTGCAAAATACGATTACCGGTAAGTAATCTCAGATTTTGTTATCGCCATGACAGCACCCAGCGAGAGACTTGCAGAGATCATCACCTGGTGGGGACCACAGTATTAAGAACCGCCCTCCAAAGTCGAGGTCAGACTAAGAGGATACGTCACGGCGATAGTGCCGAAAAAAAAGTAGAGGGTGAAGCCCAAGTAGCCGCCCTACAAATAGACTCAATAGAAACATTATCCTGTTCAGCCCAGGAGGCAGACATGACACGGGTGGAATGGGCATGAATACCGGCCGGTGGCTGCTCACTGCTACTGACAGCCGCGGGTGAGTTCCGGCGGGGGGGTGGGGGTGGGGGTGGGAAGGTGCCATCAGTGCCCCACCGCCCCTGCTACTGACAGCCGCGGGTGAGTTCCGGGGGGGAAGTGGGCTCTGCTGTCAGAGCCCTGCTGCAAGTCTTACCTGCCCCTTGCTGCCGGCGCCATTACAGGGATATGGCGCCGCCCCCTTCTCCTAGGGTTAGGGCTAGGTTAGGCGCCTGTATACACCACTGGGGGTTGCTGCCTCTATACACCACTGGGGGCTGCTGCTGTATACACCCACTGGGGGCTGCTGCTGTATACACCCACTGGGGGCTGCTGCTGTATACACCCACTGGGGGCTGCTGCTGTATACACCCACTGGGGGCTGCTGCTGTATACACCCACTGGGGGCTGCTGCTGTATACACCCACTGGGGGCTGCTGCTGTATACACCCACTGGGGGCTGCTGCTGTACACACCCACTGGGGGCTGCTGCTGTACACACCCACTGGGGGCTGCTGCTGTACACACCCACTGGGGGCTGCTGCTGTACACACCACTGGGGGCTGCTGCTGTATACACCACTGGGGCTGCTGCTGTAACACTGCTGGGGCCTGTATATACCACTGGGGAGGCTGCTGTATACCACACTGCTGGGGGCTGTATACCTGTGCTGGGGTCCACCCTCGGCTTATACACGAGTCAATAGGTTTTCCCAGGTGTTGGGGGCAAAAGTAGGGGGCCGGCTTATACACGGGTCGGCTTATACACGAGTATATACGGTACCTCATAGTTTTTTCTCTTTATTCATCAAAGAAAAGCAAAAAAAAAAAATAGAAAAAAAAAAAAAAAAAAAAAAATCGAGATTTAAATCGAAAATCGTCCATAGGTTTAAATAAAATCGAGATTTTGATTTTTTCCAAAATCGCCCAGCCGTAATATGAGGGGTCCGTCTTAAGCACCAACCTATCAGGGAACACTAACCGGAACGGGGGGGGGTCAATAGACAAGGCGTGCAGGTCACCTACCCGTCTAGCAGACGTCAAAGCTACCAGTAATGCTGTCTTCCAGGTTAAGTGTTTGATGGAGGCCGAGGTCAATGGCTCAAAGGGAGATCCTGTCAACGCATCCAAAACCAAATTCAAATCCCAGGGAGCAAACCTAGGGATATGCACCAGTGCAGCATGGTCACAAGCCTGAAATAAAACGGGAAATCCACCGGTCACCCGTGATATTCTGACTAAAAAGGGCCCCCAGAGCAGAAACCTGAACCCGAAGAGTACTGACAGCAAGGCCCAACTCCCGAGCCTTCTGCAAAAATTCCAAAATAACATGAATCGGAGCATGGCCAGTGACACCCCGAGTAAAAATCCAAAAATCTACGCCAAACCCTACAATACAGGTTAGTGGTAACTTCCTTTCTACTGCGGAGGAGGGTAGTAACCAAAGCATCGGAGAACCCCCGCCGTTTCAGAAGCTGCCTTTCAAATTCCAGGCCGTTATATGAAGGCCTTCTGTCTGTGGGTGAAAAAAAAAAACGGACCCTGAGAGAGCAGCCTCCGTTCTGTCAGGAGAACCCAAGGTTAGGAGATCGACATTTCCTGGAGCCAGAAAAACCATGGTCTCCTGGGCCAAAAGGGGGCTATCAAGAGGACTCTCGCACCCTTCTCCCTGATTTTGCGTAGAACCAGAGGAAGCCGACAGAATGGAGGAAAAGCATAAGCAAGAGGAAAATCCCATGGCACCCACAAAGCATCCACCACGTCTGGAAGGTCTGAGGGATACAGGGAAGCAAAGCGCCGAACCGGTCTGTTCCCCCTGGTCGTGAACAGATCGATCTCCGGCATGCCCCAGAGACGCACAATCACCCGGAAGATTGCCCTGTTCAGAACCCAGTCGCCCTGTCAGAGAGTGGCGGCTGAGAAAGTTGTCTCCGACACTGTCGATCCCTCTGATATGAAGGGCCGTCAGGGAGAGAAAATGGACCTCTGCTAGCTGAAATATCGAGGTCGCAGTAGCCAGTAAGGAAGGAGACCAGGTCCCCCCCCGGTGATTTATGTAAGCTACTACCGTGGTGTTGTCCGCCTGAATCCTGACATGGGAGTTGCGCAGACGGGGCAAGAACTGGAGGAAAGCATACTGGACCGCCCGCATCTCCTTCAAATTTGAAGACCCCAATACTCCAAGACCACCGACCCTGGGCCAGGCGAGGACCCAAAAGAGCTCCCCACCCCGAGGGACTGGCATCAGTAGTCACCACAAAGTCTGGAGTAACGACCCAGGACACCCCTTGTGTCAGGTGACGAGGATCCATCCACCAGGACAGAGAGGCTATGGTGGTTGGGGACAGACGGAGACGACCTTCCAAACGACCTTGCAGAGAGTCTCCAGCCCTGAGCACGTCCTCCTAGAGATAGCGAGAGCGGAACTGTGCCCACGGGACAGCCGGAATGCAGGATGACAGAGTCCCCAGTAGAGACGTGGCCTGACGCAATGACAGCGACGGATTGTTCATGGCTCCGGCCACCTTGCCCCTCACTGCAGAGACTTTGGCTGCCAGCAGAAAACATTTTTGGGCAAGGGAGTGCAACAGAAGTCCCAAAAAAATCTGGACCTGAACTGAATGGAGCCTTGACTTGTGGACATTGATGAGCCGTCCCAAGGCCTGTAGGGAGGATATGACATGAGTCAGACGGGAAGTACACTGCCCCTCAGAGTCCCCAACAACCAAAAAATCATCCAAATACGGAACTATGTGAACATCCTGTTGTCTCACATATGCCATAACTTCAGCCATCACCTAGGTAAAAACCTGAGGAGCACTGGAAAGGCCGAATGGCATGGCGGCAAACTGCATATGGCAAACCTGACCCTCCAAGACCACCGCCACGTGGAGGAACTTCTAGTGAGCTGGATGAATAGGCAGATGGTAATAGGCGTCTTGTAAACAAAAAGTGAGGAGAGCAGCGGCACTCAGGAGATCTTTTTTACATACCAGCTTTATTGTGCTTTTTCAGGTTACATCTTAGGTGCAGGGCAGGGAGGTGCAGGGGGAGCAACGGTCCCTTTCGCGGACTTCCGCTTCAACAGGCTAGCTGGATCAGCTGTGAAACAACCTTTTTATAGGAAGTGAACCACAAACTGACCAGCTGATCACAATTAAAACAATCAATAAGTGAGAGCTTTCATAAAAAACATTGAAAATACAGAGGCTAAAAAATACAGTAATTAGACAAGAAATAGAAATTGAAATCATACCATGTACATGAGAAAGACCAGACTGCTGAAATGCCAGGTTGTAGAAATGTTTTACTTACAATGGAGGGACAGATTCGGTCTTCCATCTGTCACGTCTAATCTAGGAGGCTAAACTAACCTGAGAGATAACCGATTGAAAGGCAAAGTGGCAGACACCCAGACGCTGTGAGAACGGCGAAACGGACCGTTGCTCCCCCTGCCCTGCACCTAATATGTAACCTGAAAAAGCACAATAAAGCTGGTATGTAAAAAAGTTCTCCTGAGTGCCGCTGCTCTCCTCACTTTTTGTTTCCAAGATTAACCCTTCAGCTGAGCAACAGGATTTCACCAACGCCGCTGTACGACACGAGAGACTCTAAGCAGGTCAGTGCCCGGTTCCTTCTCCACTTACCATAGGCGTCTTGTAAGTTGAGTACCGCCATAAAACACCTAAGGAATAGACAGCGAACGACAGATTGAATGGACTCTATTTTAAAAGACTGGAAGCGGAGGCAGGAGTTTAATTTACGAAGATTAATAGTAGTCCGAAAGGAACCATCCGGTTTAGAAACCAGAAACAAAGGGGAATAAAACCCCCTCCCTTCCTGGTCCCCCGAAACGGTTACCAACACTTGTTTACGTAACAAGTCCTTGACCCCCAACTCCAGTGCCTCTTGCTGGCAAGGACTAGAAAGAATAGTTTGGAAAAAAAAGGAGTCCCCTGGGACCCTCACAAAATCAAGTTGAAGGCCAAATGAAATGAGGCCGAGGATCCATTGGCTATTCAAAATTTGGGACCATTGTTGGAAAAAATGAGCCAATCGTGGGTCAGAACTACTGTATATACTCGCGTATAAGCCGAGTTTTTCAGCCCAAAAATTGGGCTGAAAAGTGCCCCCCTCGGCTTATATGTGAGTCATGGGGTATTTGCTGTGGGGGGGGGGCTGTGACCGGGGGCTGGAGGAGGCAGGAGGGGGCCGCAGTGACCGCGGGTGGTCACGTGGGGCTGCCTCATTAGTGTAATGGATATGCACGGCATCCCCCCGTCCATCAGCGGCGGGGGGATGCCGTGCATATTGCAATACACTGGCCCCCAGCAGTAATACACACCCCCCTCCTTATTATGTGTCCCCCAGGCTGCGGCACCTGTTAAAATAACAAACGTTTCATACATCACCTTTCCGGCGCCGCTCCTCCGGTCCCGGCTTCTTCCTGCTTGTGCCGGTGTCATGTGACCGGGCGCAGGAGATGACGTCATCTGCTGCGCCCGGTCACAGCACTAGAAGCCGGCACAAGCAGGAAGAAGCCGGGACCGGTGGAGCTGCGCCAGAAAGGTGATGTATGAAACGTTTGTTATTTTAACAGGTGCCGCAGCCTGGGGGACACATAATAAGGAGGGGGGGGTGTATTACTGCTGGGGGCCAGTATACCACTGCTGAGGGGCCTGTGTAATACCACTGCTGAGGGGCCTGTATAATACCACTGCTGAGGGGCCTGTATACCATTACTGAGGGGTGCTATATACCAGTGACAGGAGGTTATATAATAGGATGGGGGTCTGATGCATTTCATACCCTAGGCTTATACGCGAGTCAATAACTTTTACCAGCTTTTGGGGGCAAAAGTAGGGGGGGGGGGGGGGTCGGCTTATACACGAGTATATACGGTAATTATAAAAAGGTTGCGCCTGGTTCCGATGTCACAACCCTGCTCCAAAATCAGAGGCAATCATGAAGGTGAAATTCCCGGCTTTTGGCGTGTGAAGGGGCGATAGGAATGGAATTTGCGTCTCCTACTGATTTCCTGGAGGCATGCCACAGCGTGCTGGAGACCGCGCCCCGTCAGCGATGATTGGTGGTGGCTACTGTATTTCCATTGGCTGTCCCTTCAGAAGGCGCCATATTTGAACAGCTGTCCATTCACACTACACAATGGCAATGGCGTCATGTATTAGCCAGCCTTCCTGCGCAGGCTGGCCAATCATAACGCTATTGCGTTGTCTAATCAGCGTGTTTGGAGCGCGGAATACACCAGTCTGTCACGCCTATGTTCTTGCAGCGCTAACCATATACGCCCACATTCCTTTGGGGATTGCGGCGTGTGAAGCAGCGAGGGAACTCCACCGGATTGGTTCCGCTGTTGGTGTGGCAACTTCCGGGGCAACACATCGCCTTAGGTTGAGGGCGAAATTGCGGCATATAAAAGCGCCTTCGGCGATCTGAAGCAACCATGAAATATGTGCACGCACACGTTAGATTGCCTCCTATCGCTGCCAAAAGTTGCGGCGTGTAAAGGTACCCTTACAGAGAATACCGTCAAGCACGGAGCCAAAGAGATACTCACCGCCGCAAGGGCTCACACATAACTTATTTTTTGCATGGGTGTCCCCTTTCCACTCTTTAAGCCACAAAGATCTGCGGACGGCATTAGAGATCCCTGCTGATCTAGTCGCCAGGCGTAGAGAATCTGCAGAAGCATCCGCCAGATATGCAGAACCACTCCGGATCTGAGGAAGAGCAGCCAATAACCTGTGTCTGGGCACCCCAGACCAAATCTGTTGTTCCAACTGATCCAACATGGGAACAGGCTACACAAGTAGAAGCAATGGCTGGTTTAAGGGCCCCAATACCCATCTCCCAGGATTTTTTCAACAAGGTATCCGCTTTTCTTTCGGAAGGGTCCCTCAACAAACCCCCATCCTCCAAAGGCATCACATTCCTTTTGGAAGAGGATGCCACTGCCGCATCCACCTTAGGGACCTTAGAACAGTTCTGTAATTCTGGATCATGAAAGGGGCATTTCCTTTTGGAAAAGGAGGGCAAAAAACCCCCGAGTCTTGTTTCTCCCACTCGGATCTGACCAAGGATTAATAGCCTCAATGACAGGAAAAACACGTCTCTTCTTCTGAGACAACCCAGCAAACATGACGTCCTGAGCAGACCGCGTTTCCTTAGTGTCTATAATCCCCATGGTGGCACGGACCGACTTAACCAGACCTTCCATTTCTTTTATAGCAAAACAAGAACCCCCCTCATCATCAGACGAGGAGCCTGAATGGGACGAATGAACCAGACCTTCCTCCTGGGAATCAACATCCGACTGATAGGGAGACTGACAGAGAAGCAGGCACACAGGGTTGCTGAATCTGGGAAAGGGAAGTCCTGATCTCGTCTCGTATAAAAGGTCTTAAGGTCTGCCGTATGTATAGGGGCTTCTTCGTCAAGAGTCTGAGCAATACAGGAGCGGCATAACCTGCAGCACCCAGTAAATTAACTGACACATCAGGGCCTCCCAGGGTAGGAAAATAACCTAGTGACAGAAGCCTTTTCAGAGCCCAAAAACACTTGATTACAGCTTGGTGTCTTATGGTGGGGTTACACGTAGCGATATCGTCCCGATATCGCATACAACGCCGCGGGAGCGCGCATTTTGGGAGCACTTTTCCCGATATCGCATCGCCGGTTTACACGCTGCGATATCGGGAAAGAACGTCCCTCCGATGTGTACGCCCACCAACCCAGTAACGACCATTTAACATGGGAGTTAATGGGTGAGGTGCGAGTACGCATCGGAGTTGGCCTGTCACACGCTGCGATGCTGGTACAACGGCCTTGCGATATCGGGAAGTTGAATAGCTCTGCTATTCAACTCCGATATCGTTTTGGCATCGTTCCAGCATCGCGTTGTATGCTAAAACAGTACAACGCGCACACGATATCGGCTCCAACTCGCGACCCACGTGACTTTTTGTCGGAGTTGGGTCGGAGTTGGACGCCGATATCGCGGCGTGTAAACCCACCATAAGAGACCAACATATGCATTGATTGCACATTCTTGTTTATTAACTACTGAACCCTTTCCATGCTTTGGGGAAGGAGGGGGGGGGGGAGGGAGGGGGGGGGAGGGGGAGTATTTTTATTGCACATTTTTTATTTTATTGAAGCATTACCTGAATACAATATGTATTTATTGTGCAAAAACGTCTCTGTAAGCCCCATTTTTGGTGTTAACTCTGTGGTCTTTCTTAAAATTGCCTTGTTGATGCAGGACTTTGTGGGTTTAGTCTTCCTTATTAATTTCTCCCCTGGCTGCTTTCCTCTCCTTTATTTAAATTTAGCGCTCTGACCGCTGCCATTATCCCTACGGTTGGTGTGTGCACGCCACGATTTCAGGCACAATCTTCTTAAAGACACTGCAAATATCAGCTGCAAGAAACTGGTGACATTTGCAGAGACTGTCTTCAATAAATTGGCGCTGCGAACGCACCAGCCAACTCAGCTTTAGACACAAGGATGCATTCAGCATTAGATTATAGATTATTGTTAAGCCTGATAAAAGTCTAATTGTTCATAGCAACTAATCAGAGCTCAGCTTTCACTTTACATCAGCAGCTTCAATGCTGAAAGCTGCACTCTAGTGGCTATAAGCAATGTTAAAACTAATATTGTATTAGATGTATAGAAGTATAAGTGCTGGTAGTTATATAGGGGTATAACATAGGGTGTTGATAGGATAGGTTGCCTGGCAACCAACTGCAGGTCAGCTGGAATTAGCCCAGGGGGAGGAGCTAGTACTTGGTGAGAAACCTGAAGCCAATCAGCAGCTGGTGGTGTGTCATCTTGCCATATTCTTAATTGTGTTTATCCAGGCTTCAAACACTGTTCATTTATCGTAAGGTACCGTCACACGGGGCTGGGGATGTCGGCAGCAACTGGCGGGAGCATGCACGTTTTTTGGCGCCCCGGCAGCGTCGCTGTCCCACATTTACACGGGGTGACATCTCCAGCCCCGCGCCGGCGAGCTCCCATCAACTGACAGGTCGCCGGCGGCCGGTTACATGGGGCAATGTGTGCACATCGCCCCAGATCGGTCACCTGGTTTCAGAGCACTGCTCTGAAGCCAGGCGACCTCCTGGTGCTGCCGACATTGCACCTTTACATGAGGCGACGTCGCCGCCGATAGGTGACGTAGGGGCGTGGCCTATGTAATAGGTGGCGATGTCGCCCCGTTTTACGGGGCCTTTGCAGACTAGATGGGGCGCAATGCTATTGCATCGGGAGGGTGGTGACATCACTAAGGAGGTAGACTTTGTGACACAAACAGTCTCTTCCCCCCCATGTCGTCTCCCCTCATATGTGCTCTCCTTTAAGCCATCCGCTTGCCTCCTGTGCATGTCTGGGCCCCCCCGTGTGCGCTCTTTGCCCTGTGGTGTCCAAAGATGGTGGCAACATGAGTAAGGCTGCGTTGACACAGTCCTTTTTTTGCACTTTTTTGCGTGGGCGCTTTTACCAGCGTTTTTCACGCGCAAAAAAACACAAAACAAAGAAGCAGTGCTGTTCACACAGCTCGCTTTTTTACAGGCCGGGGGAGGAGTGATGTCACAAAGGGGAGGAAGAATCCTGCTTCCTCCTCCCCTCTGTGACATCTGTGACCACCCATTTGGCAGAAATCACTGCAAAATCAAAATTAAACAAAGCCAGAAGTATTAAAAATAATAAAGATTTCATACTTACCCTCCGCCGGCTTGTTCGCGCCATCCGGAGGCCATGTACTGATGGAAAAAGACCTGCCGTGATTCCCGACACTGATTGGGCGCTCGTGGTCATGTGATACATATCACTTGACCGGAACGCCCTCTGACATCACTACAGGTCCTAGCAGGGCAATTCCAGCGGCGGCTCCTGGACACCGGAACACCCGTCGGAGAGGTAAGTATTTAATTCTTTATTATTTTTCATACATTTGTCTTTATTCAACTTTGATTTTGCAGTGTATATTAATACACTGCAAAATCAAATGGGCCGTCACAGCTGTCACACAGGGGAGGAAGCAGGATTCTTCCTCCCCTCTGTGACGTCAGATCCAGCAGCGCCGCCCCTATGCGAAAAAACGCTGCATAAAGAATTGACAAGGTCATTCTTTTTACGACGCCGCTTTCTCCCAGAAAGGCGTGGCGCGAAAATACGCGCTGTCTGAATGGCAAAGTGAATTTTACATTCACTCTGCTGTCCGACTATACGCACCTGCACATTTTTGAAAAGCGCTCGTAAAAAAGCGCTCAAATGCGCAGTGTGGGAGCGTAGCCTAAGTGCGCATGCAAGCACCAGGTCACGCCGCCGATATTTTTGTATACCTAGGTGTCCAAAGATGGAAGTCGCCTGAGTAAGTGCAAATGTGCGCCTGGGTATGCGCATGCGAACTTACTCAGGCGGCCGCCATCTTTGGACACCTGGGTATGCAAGAATGGTGGCAAACTTACTCAGACGGTATGTATGTGTCATCTGTGATGGCTTAGGGTGGAGGTGGTTGCAGGCAGCTGTGGTACCCCTGGCGGTACTACACAATGTGCCAGTACCACCAGTAGGCACTATATTTGCACACTCATCCCTTGGGTGTGCAAATATGGCGAAGGCGCAGGACATAAGGATGCCAGAAGAGAGATAGGACAGTGAAATTATGTAACTGCCCCCCTGTAAGCTGTCGGTCCCCTGTGCACTACGCCGCTGCCATCTTTGTATACTCAAGTGTCCAAAGAGGGCGGAGGCATTTGTAACTGCGCTTGTGCATAGCTGCAGCGTGCAGGGGCAGGCCACCTCCACCTTTGTATACCCAAGTGTCCAAGGATCATGGAGGCATGAGTAACTGGGCCTGCATTTACCCGGCACATGCAGGGGCAATAACACAGGCCACCATCATCTCTGTATACCCAAGTGTCCCAATGGCAGTGGTCTGAGTAACTATGCCTGCACGAGCCAGGTACACGCAGGCAGGGTTACTCATTTGGCGGAGTGTGCGTTGGGCTGCGTGTTCCAGGCGTCAGTTTCAAGTGTTGGCAGCACTGCTGGTGGCTTTGTGCAATGGGCCAGTACAACCAGTGGGCGCCACATTTGCACACCCATCATTTAGATATGCAAATATGGCTGTTGCCAGAGTATGATAGGAGGCCACCGGATGGGATGACGGATGGGACAGAGTATTTATGTAAGGCGGCCGTCACACGCATCAATTTCTTGAACGATATCGCTTAAGCGATCTGCTTTTTGATCGCTTAAGCGATATCGTTTGTGCGTCGCTGCGTGTAATCAAGCGATTTTACAATGTAAAATCGCTTGATTGTTTGATCGCAGATTTGTGAGCAGGAGCTCAAATCAAGCGATAATCGCTTGATCAAGCTGCATCATCGTGGTGTGTGACACCACGATGAACGATCTCCCAGCGGCAGAGCCTATGCTGGGAGATGGTATCTATGGTAAACGTCGGGTTACTAAGCGCCGCGCGGCACCTAGTAACCCGATGTGTACCATAGTTACCAGCGATCTCGCTGGTCCACATTGCTGGTGAGTCTGTCTGTGTGACAGCTCACCAACGATGTGAACGATATTGTTAGCGATCGCGCGTGCATATGATCGCTAACAATATCGCTCACAAGATTGAAGCGTGTGACGGCCGCCTAAGTAGGTACATTATAGTTATGCAACGTCCTGGGATGGCTGAAGCGCACGTTCCTGCACACTAGTTAGCAGCCATGGTCAGTTACCCTAGGTAATGAGCAAGTAAAAAAAGGTGTCAAAGAATAGCTGCAAATCAAAATATGAAAAATGCATTACACATAAGAACTATCCAACATTCAGTAAACAGGATAGGAATAACCCTTTATGGCTCTGTGCACAGGGATAGATTTCCCTACAAATGCTGCAGATTTTACCTTCTTTATTGCATTAGGGGAGCCCACAATGAATACCATGCAAGGAATTACAACTGCACATTAATCTGCTCTCCATGATATTCAAATAGTTCGGATAAATTACCACACACACACACAACCACCACACACACACACACACACACACAGCAGTGGGCCACACACACACACACACACACACACAGCAGTGGGCCACACACACACACACACACACAGCAGTGGGCCACACACACACACACACACAGCAGTGGGCCACACACACACACACACACACAGCAGTGGGCCACACACACACACACACACACAGCAGTGGGCCACACACACACACACACACACAGCAGTGGGCCACACACACACACACACACACAGCAGTGGGCCACACACACACACACACACACAGCAGTGGGCCACACACACACAACACAGCAGTGGCCACACACACACACCCCAATCCACACACACACACACAGTGGGCCACACAACACCACACAACACACAGCAGTGGGCCACACACACCACACACACACACACAAGCAGTGGCCACACACACCACAGCACCACACAACACACAGCAGTGGGCCACACACAACACACAGTGCACACACACCAGCAGGGGCCCACAACCACACAGCAGTGGCCACACACACACAGCAGTGGGCCACACCACACACACAGCATGGGCCACACCACACACACGCAGTGGGCCACACACACACACACACACAGCAGTGGGCCACACACACACACACACACAGCAGTGGGCCAACACACAGCACACACGCAGGGCCACACAACACGCAGTGGCACACCACAGTGGGCACACACACACACAAGCAGTGGGCCAACACACACACACACACACAGCAGTGGGCCCACACACACACACCAGCAGTGGGCCACACCACACAACAGCAGTGGGCCACACACCACACACCACACAGCAGTGGGCACACAACACGCATGCACACACCCACACAGCAGTGGGCCAACACACACACACACAGCAGTGGGCCACACACACACACACACACAGCAGTGGGCCACACCACACACAACAGCAGTGGGCCACCACACACACAGCAGTGGGCCACACACACACACACAGCAGTGGGCCACACACACACACACACACAGCAGTGGGCCACACACATCACAACACACAGCATCCACACACACAGCAGTGGGCACACCACACACAGCAGTGGCCACCACCACAACAGCAGTGGGCCACACACAACAAACAGCATGGGCCACCACACACACACCACAGCAGTGGGCCACACACACACCACACACAGCAGTGGGCCACACACACACACACAGCAGTGGGCCACAACACACCACACACACACGCAGTGGGCCACACACACACACAAGCAGTGGGCCACACACACACACAACACAGCAGTGGGCCACACACACACACACAGCAGTGGGCCACACAACACACAGCAGTGGGCCAACACACACAGCACACACACACAGCAGTGGGCAACAACCACACAGCAGTGGGCCACACACACACACCAACAGCAGTGGGCAACAACACACAGCAGTGCCACCACACACAGCAACACAGCATGGGCCACACACACAACACACACACACAGCAGTGTGGCCACACACACACACACACAGCAGTGGGCCACACACACACACACACAGCAGTGGGCCACACACACAACACAGCAGTGGGCCACACACAACACACACAACAGCAGTGGGCCACACACACACACACACAGCAGTGGGCCACCACAACACAACAGCAGTGGGCCACACACACACACAACAGCAGTGGGCCCACACAACACACACAGCAGTGGGCCACACACAACAACACACACACACACACAGCAGTGGGCCACACACACACACACAGCAGTGGGCCCACACACACACACAGCAGTGGCCACACCACACACACAGCAGTGGGCCACACACACACAGCAGTGGGCCACACACACACACAGCAGTGGGCCACCACACACACACACAAGCAGTGGGCCACACACACACATGCACACACACACAGCAGTGGGCCACACACACACACCAGCAGTGGGCCACACACACACACAGCATGCCACACACACACAGCAGTGGGCCACACACACACAGCTGGGCCACAACACACACAGCAGTGGGCCACACACACACACACAGCAGTGGGCACACACACACACACAGTGGGCCACACACACACACAGCAGTGGGCCACACACACACACAGCAGTGGGCCACACACACATCCATCACACACAGCAGTGGGCCACCACACACACACACAGCAGTGGGCCACACAACACAGCATGCCACACACACAACAGCAGTGGGCCACACACACACAGCAGTGGGCCACACACACACAGCAGTGGGCCCACAACACAAAAGCAGTGGGCCCACACACAGCATGGGCACAACACAGCAGTGGGCACACACACACAAGTGGGCCACAACACACACAGCAGTGGGCCACACACACACAGCAGTGGGCCACACACACACAGCAGTGGGCCACAGGGCCACACACACACACAGCAGTGGGCCACACACACACACAGCAGTGGGCCACACACACACACAGCAGTGGGCCACACACACACACAAGCAGTGGGCCACACACACACACAGCAGTGGGCCACACACACACACAGCAGTGGGCCACACACACACAGCAGTGGGCCACACACACACAGCAGTGGGCCACACACACACACAGCAGTGGGCCACACACACACAGCAGTGGGCCACACACACACACAGCAGTGGGCCACACACACACAGCAGTGGGCCACACACACACAGCAGTGGGCCACACACACACAGCAGTGGCCACACACACAGCAGTGGGCCACACACACACAGCAGTGGGCCACACACACCAGCAGTGGGCCACACACACAGCAGTGGGCCACACACACAGCAGTGGGCCCCACCACAGCCACCCCAAGCAGTGGGCCACACACACACAGTGGGCCACACACACAGCAGTGGGCCACACACACAGCAGTGGGCACACACACAGCAGTGGGCACACACACAGCAGTGGGACGGACACACAGCAGTGGGACGGACACACACACACAGCAGTGGGACGGGGACACACACACAGCAGTGGGACGGGGACACACACACACAGCAGTGGGACGGGTGCAGTGGGCCACACACACACAGCAGTGGGCCACACACACACAGCAGTGGGCCACACACACACAGCAGTGGGCCACACACACACAGCAGTGGGCCACACACACACAGCAGTGGGCCACACACACACAGCAGTGGGCCACACACACACAGCAGTGGGCCACACACACACAGCAGTGGGCCACACACACACAGCAGTGGGCCACACACACACAGCAGTGGGCCACACACACACAGCAGTGGGCCACACTCACACACACCCGCAGTGGGACGGACACACACACACACACAGCAGTGGGACGGGGACACACACACACAGCAGTGGGACGGGGACACACACACACACACACACACACACACACACACACACACACACACACACACACACACACACACACACACAGGAAATAGGCACCGAAAGCATTCAATCAGCTGCTCGTCTGTGTATGCCAGGCTCCCCAGAAGGTGACCTTCCCACAAGACAGCACAGCAGGACTCTCCCTTACCATCCTCATTTGTGGCGCTCGCTTGGACCCCAACAGCAACACAGACGCTCCGCTCTGTGAGAGAAAACCTCTCACACGCTGTAGGGAACTGAAATATCGAGTCATGGCGAAATCCCCAGCACTGACGTCCATACACAGCAGGACAGCAGCCAGTAGTAACCACGCCCCAGTGTCTCTCTATAGCCAATCGATGATGGCTATCTCAAGTCTGTCATGTAGTTGCTCCAGTGATTTGATATCAGGAAAGGCGGAGCCACCTACAGTGCTGCCCTCACAACGGATTTAAAGGGATCCTGTCACCGCCATAAAGCACGATGCTGAAGTTGGTTTCTTATTCGTCCTGTTTCTTATTCGGGCTGAAGTTGCTTTCTGTTCGCCAGTTTCTTATTCGGCTATTTTTTATTTTCTGATTTTTACAGTTTTTCAATAAAAAAGAAAACATTCTAAGTATATAACACTATGCAGTCATGTGCCCTGTTGTGAATACACTTAAAAACTGATAAAAAATTAGAACACTGGCACAAAAATGGGCATCAAAGTGGGCACTGAGTTATGGTATTGAAGGGGTTAAATGGCTTTGGGCCACTGATCTAACACCTGATTTACATACCTAGTGTTGCCCCACATCAAAGTCATGTCACTACAGCCAGGCCCAAATGGGTTCTGGGCTTCAAAACTGGCATCAAAGTGGGCAAATCGCCCATTTTCACAGATTTCAATAAGTAACAGCTGTTTTTGAGGGGTTAAATGGCTTTGGGCCACTGATCTAACACCTGATTTACCTACCTAGTGTTGCCCCACATCAAAGTCATGTCACTACAGCCTGGCCCAAATGGGTTCTGGGCTTCAAAACTGGCATCAAAGTGGGCAAATCGCCCATTTTTACAGATTTCAATAAGTAACAGCTGTTTTTAAGGGGTTAAATGGCTTTGGGCCACTGATCTAACACCTGATTTACATACCTAGTGTTGCCTCACATCAAATTCATGTCACTCCAGCTTGGCCCATTTAACCCCTCAAAAATGTGGCGCCCCTCTGGCTAGGCGCCACAGGGAGGTGTTGCACTTTATAAATAAATGTGTTATCTCTGTAAGTTGTGGGTTCAGGGTTTAACCTGTGGAGTCTCATGTTACACACACACACAGGACTAGGTCACCAGGGTGGACCGATAATTTAGTAGGTCCCAAAAGGGGGTGAAGCCTAGGTTAGATTAGTAAGAGTAGAGTGACAGTTTACCTCAGACAGTACTGGGAAGGCAGCCAGATAGGACGTGCCTGGCAGGCTGCTCACAGGAGGGATCCCCATCTCTAAGAGGGGGCCCAGGACAGAAGGGGCGGACCAGAACTGGTTGGAGCCAGCTGGTAACGTCCGGGGAAACACCGGCAACACGGGAAGTCGAGGTGGTCAGTAGTTCATCTCTGCCGCAAACCGACAAGCTGCAGGCCCATAATCATCGGGTTGCCGTTAGCACCACAAAAGGCACCTCACCCCTCAGGACCGAAACCGGTTCAGGACACTATAGGTAAAGGGCCGAATTCCGGTGGCAGGAGAGGAGATAAGGAAACACTCCTGTCCGTACCGGTAAGGAACAAACCTTATTTACTAGCTACAGACCATGGGGCTGGGGGGAGAGAGCTCTGCAAGGGTGGTGAAAGACAGGGAAGAGCAGATTAGTCCCCGAAAAGACTTGAGAAGGAACATCTGGAGACTCCATAAGGGGGACCCTGAACTGGCAACATTCACCCGTTAAACCAGACTGTACTGTGTTTCACCTTAATGTGGAGCCCACTGGGACGGGGTACTCGGTACCGGACCAGGTTGCTGCTGGGGATGTCACGGAGGTCCTGGTCCGGACCATGTCCCAGGTTCTCACAAGTAAAAGGGGGATATTTACAAAGGATAGAGTTTGTCGTGACACCACCCACGGGTTGTGGTCAGGGTGACCACCGCTGCTGCAGAACCTCCGGGAATGATGTTTGGCAGCTTTAGATGGAACGGCTCTCCGCAGGTAGAGCCTGGTTCCCCGGGGCACTGGTAATTAAAGTCTATGGTGGATGTTATAGATGTTGCAGGAAAGGGATGATAGTGGAGACGGGGCTGCTTGTGGGAGTAATTAGGACTTAAGTACAAGGATAACACACTCACGTTTCTGAAGATTTCCAAAGCTTTACAGTAGATGTTCTTTACAGATAATTGTCCACGGAGTCTGTACCGGGGCAGAGTTACTCCCACCCTGTCCGGGTCCTCAGCTTCCTCCTGCTGCGCTGTGTGTGTGGCCCTGCTGCAGCTTTTAGCTGAGCTGCTGGCACTACCTCTCCTCCGAGGTAACCCCTTGGCTAGGCAACTTGAGTCTTCCTTGTGCTTCTGACCCCGCCGTGTTGCTTCGCTCAGGTACAGTGTCGATCTACAACCTCCACTATCCCGGTATTTACTGTGCTGTGTGTGTCAGTCACAGTTTCGGATCCGGTATCCGATCTGTGCGCTCATCTGGGGCGAGTGGTGCTGTCACTCAGTCTCCCAGATGTGTTCCTCTGTCTTCTGTACTCCTTCCTTCAGACTCTGGCTAGGCCTGGAATCGATGAGCAGACTGTAGAGAAGCCTGACGCAGCTCCTTTACACTACAGACTCTCTCAGTTCTCCCAGGAACTGGACTCTTCACAGTACTGCTACGTACTGAACTCAACTCTAAACTAACTACTTCCTCCTGACAAGGAGTATATAAGGGAGCTGGTTTAGCTCCCCCTCCTGGCCCAGAGGTGCTAGTGTAGTGTCACTGTTGTGTGGGGAGGGAACCCGTGTGATGTTACTGTGGCACATTAACCCTTGGGGTGCCACATTAACATCTGCCGGTACCCAGTAAAGTGGAGTTAGAGTTGTACTGGTCTCTGTCTTTCTTCTCGCCGATGCCTGGAGGGCTTCAGCATCATCAGCATCTCACCGGAGAGGTAAGAACAACTACTCATCTCATCCACTCATCATCCTCCATCACCGCTGCCCTGATGTGAAAGCTCCAAATGTGGGGAGTTGGACCACACTTAGCTGCACCCTTCATCACCTCAGCGGCCGGCCTGCAGCGTCAGTACCCCAAATTACCGGGAACCACAGGTGGAGTTACGTACCTCTGTAAATATTCCTTCCCCACCATCTAACAAATGACACAGAACAGGGCACAGAGCCGGGAACCCGACCACCTGTGCCCTCCCTAGTTAATTTCATCAAACCCAGGCCCGGTATCCGAGTACCCCTGGCCCTGGGCTTATCAAAAACAGCTGTTACTTACTCAAATCTGTGAAAATGGCCATTTGCCCAATTTGATGCCACTTTTGATGCCCAAACCCATTTGGGCTAGGCTGGAGTGACATGAACTTGATGTGGGGCAACACTAGGTATGTAAATCAGGTGTTAGATCAGTGGCCCAAAGCTATTTAAGTCCTTAAAAACAGCTGTTACTTGTTCAAATCTGTGAAAATTGGGTCTCTGCCCACTTTGATGCCAATTTTGATGCCCAGAACCCATTTGGGCAAGGCTGGAGTGACATAAATTTGATGTGGGGCAACACTAGGTATGTAAATCAGGTGTTAGATCAGTGGCCCAAATCTATTTAACCCCTTAAAAACAGCTGTTACTTATTCAAATCTGTGAAAATGGCCATTTGCCCACTTTGATGCCAGTTTTGATAATTAGAACCCATTTGGGCAAGGCTGGAGTGACATGAATTTGATGTAGGGCAACACTAGGTATGTAAATCAGGTGTTAGATCAGTAGCCCAAAGACATTTAACCCATCAAAAACAGCTGTTACTTATTCATATCTGTGAAAATTGGGTCTCTGCCCACTTTGATGCCAGTTTTGATGCCCAGAACCCTTTTGGGCCAGGCTGGAGTGACATGAATTTGATGTGGGGCAACACTAGGTATGTAAATCAGGTGTTAAATCAGTGGTCCAAAGCTATTTAAGTCCTTAAAAACAGCTGTTATTCAAATCTGTGAAAATGGCCATTTGTGCAATTTGATGCCAGTTTTGATGCCCAGAACCCATTCAGGCCAGGCTGGAGTGACATGAATTCGATGTGGGGCAACATTAGGTAGGTAAATCAGGTGTTAGATCAGTGGCACAAAGGCCTTTAACCCCTCAAAAACACCTGTTACTTATTCAAATCTTTGAAAATTGGGTCTCTGCCCACTTTGATGCCAGTTTTGATGCCCAGAACCCATTTGAGCAAGGCTGGAGTGACATGAATTTGATGTGGGGCAACACTAGGTATGTAAATCAGGTCTTAGATCAGTGGCCCAAAGCCATTTAACCCATCAAAAACAGCTGTTACTTATTCAAATCTGTGAAAATGGGTGATTTTCCCACTTTGATGCCAGTTATGATGCCCAGAACCCATTTGGACCAGGTTGTAGTGACATGAATTTGATGTGAGGCAACACTAGGTATGTAAATAAGGTGTTAGATCAGTGGCCAAAAGCTATTTAACCCCTTAAAAACAGCTGTTACTTATTCAAATCTGTGAAAATGGCCATTTGCCCACTTTGATGCCAGTTTTGATAATTAGAACCCATTTGGGCCAGGCTGGAGTGACATGAATTTGATGTGGGAAAACACTAGGTATGTAAATAAGGTGTTATCAGTGGCCCAAACCATTTAACCCCTTAAAAACAGCTTTTACTTATTCAAATCTGTGAAAATGGGTGATTTGCCCACTTTGATGCCAGTTATGATGCCCAGAACCCATTTGGACCAGGCAGTAGTGACATGAATTTGATGTGAGGCAACACTAGGTATGTAAATAAGGTGTTAGATCAGTGGCCAAAAGCTATTTAACCCCTTAAAAACAGCTGTTACTTATTCAAATCTGTGAAAATTGGGTCTCTGCCCACTTTGATGCCAGTTTTGATAATTAGAACCCATTTGAGCCAGGCTGGAGTGACATGAATTTGATGTGGGGCAACACTAGGTATGTAAATAAGGTGTTATCAGTGGCCCAAACCATTTAACCCCTTAAAAACAGCTGTTACTTATTCAAATCTGTGAAAATGGGTGATTTGCCCACTTTGATGCCAGTTTTGATGCCCAGAACCCTTTTGGGCCAGGCTGGAGTGACATGAATTTGATGTGGGGCAACACTAGGTATGTAAATCAGGTGTTAAATCAGTGGTCCAAAGCAATTTAAGTCCTTAAAAACAGCTGTTATTCAAATCTGTGAAAATGGCCATTTGTGCAATTTGATGCCAGTTTTGATGCCCAGAACCCATTCAGGCCAGGCTGGAGTGACATGAATTTGATGTGGGGCAACACTAGGTAGGTAAATCAGGTGTTAGATCAGTGGCCCAAAGCTATTTAACCCCTCAAAAACACCTGTTACTGGGGGCGTGGCTTGGAAGCTAATGGCACCTGCTGCTTAATCCAGAGCTCCCACTGCTTCTCCACCAGAACGGCATAAAAACAGCAGATTCTCTGCCCCAAAGCAGCAGCAGAACAGTGCGAGGTGTTACTGGACCCGGTGGGATGCCGAGAGCTGCCCCAAAACGGAGGGGTGAGTCAGCTAAACTCACAGACTTCTTCCCTGCTGAGTGTGCTCCCTCTCCTAACATGGCCCTGCTCAGATCAGCAGCACCATCCCCCTCTGCACATGGACAGTGCTCCACACGTGCCTCACACAGCCCGGAGACCAGGGAGCCGGGAAGAGAGGGAGAAGAAGCCCTGGTGACTCAAAGGTACCTCAGGGACATGCTGGGAT
Source organism: Allobates femoralis (assembly GCA_033576535.1). Taxonomy (NCBI): domain Eukaryota; kingdom Metazoa; phylum Chordata; class Amphibia; order Anura; family Aromobatidae; genus Allobates; species Allobates femoralis. The sequence continues at coordinate 414,142,946 of JARQOC010000001.1, forward strand.
CTCTTAGGAGCTCCCTCCAGGAGGACTGGAGGGAGATGATGCGAGAAGTCCGTCACGAGCTGACCTCACTGGGGGAATGCACAAACAGGCTTGAGACTAAGATGAGTGAATTTGCTGCAGCACACAATGATTTAGCCACAGACTATGGGGTAATGGATGATGGACTTAAGCAGGCACACCTCAAAATAGCTGCAATGGAGGATAAGCTGAGAAGAGGAAATGTGAGAGTGAGAGGGATCCCAGAGGAAGGGGGCCAGGAGGACCTGGTAACAACTATTAAGCCCCTGTTACAACACATCCTCCCTGAGATTCCTGTGGGGGAGCTTGCCCTGGACAATTCGTTCAGAATCCCCAAGCCCCCACATGTGAACAAAGCCCTTCCCAGGGACATACTGGTCTCATTCCTGATCCCCAAAAAGGCAGAACAGCTCCTAAAAGTGATGAGGCAGAAGCAATCCCTGGAGGCTCCATACTCAGGAATATCCATCTTCCCTGATTTATCGGCAGTTACATTAGCCAGAAGGAGGGAATTTGCACCCTATTGTAAGATCTTGAGAGACAGAGGCATGCTGTATAGCTGGGGAACCCCAGTCTGTGTGAAGTTCCACTATATAGGCTCGAATCAGGTCTTCGCCTCCCCCACCCGTCTGGGCAGAGCCCTGAAAGAGTGGAACCTGACAAAGGGAGTCTCACAATCTCCAGCCCAAGAGGGGTCCCACAATACTCCGAACCAGCAGTGTAACCGCCGCACCCTAGCTTCGGATTGGCAGACAGCGGGCTGAATCCCAGGAGTCCTAGGTGGGATGGCAGTGGGACCGCGCGGATTGGAGGATTTTCTGTTCACCCTTGGACTTGCTTGACTGGCAATCTCTGAAGGGGACCTGCGTCATGATGGACGTAAGGTTGATCTCCTCCCCCCTGAACCGGGCACTGACCCGTCACCGTGTTTACATGCATGGATGTGTTGGAAGCTTGTTGCTTCTGTTGTTGTATTCTTCCCCCCACCCCTCCTACCCCTCCCTACTTTGGGACGCACACAAGGCCTTCAGCAGGGGGATCTTTCTTCAGAGGGCCTCTAAGTTGAAGAGGGAGAGGGACCAAGTGAGAATTGGGCTCACCCGTAAGCTTCAGACTCTAGAGACGGAGAACAAGGCCAACCCCTCTCCTGGAGGGGCTGCGGAGCTGGCTAAGACTAGGTCGGATCTGAGGGAATTTTTGCTACTACAACACGAAAAACATCTCAGGCGCCTAAAGGTCAAATTCTACGAATCTGGGGATAAGGCCGGGGCACTTCTGGCGAGGAGGTTAAAAAAGAGGGCGGAAAAAAACAGCTGTGACCAAAATGAAGGGCCTGGGAGGAGTGGTGGTGCGGGACCCAGGGGAGATAGCTGCAGTCTTTGTCCGGTACTACGAAGGCCTTTACAATCTCAGAGATGACCCGGGTACTCCCCAGCCCTCTCAGGAATCTATTGATTCGTTCCTAAGGGAAACACAGCTCCCCCGGGTGTCTAAGGAACAACTGGATTCCCTTAATAGCCCCATTACAAGAGAGGAAGTGCAGAAGGTAATAGCTTCTACCAAGAGTCTCTCGGCGCCCGGCCCTGACGGGCTGCCTAACGACTATTATCGGGCCTTCCCGAGGCTGTTGGCCCCATATCTGACTAGATTGTTCCACAGCTGGCAGGAGGAGGGAAAAATTCCGGCAACGAACTTGGAGGCTACCATTGTTACTATACCTAAACCCGGGAAGCCCCCGGACTCCCCAGAACATTACAGGCCAATATCCTTGCTTAACTGTGACCTGAAAATTTTTTCCAAATTGTTAGCATCTAGGCTGCTCAGGGTGGTGCCTGACTTGGTGGATCCCGACCAGGTCGGCTTTGTGCCCGCGAGACAGGCGAGAGATGGCTCACGCAGAATGATAGACCTGGTTAATCTGGCAGAATTGGAGGGGTCCCCCAGTGTATTCCTGTCCCTTGACGCTGAGAAGGCCTTTGACAGGGTACACTGGGGTTACCTAGAGGCTGTGCTGAGGAAGTTTGGCCTTTCTGGCCCCTTTCTTTCGGCAGTGATGTCCCTCTACTCCAATCCTAATGCCAGGGTCTCTCGCCTGCCTTTCGGATCTCAAATGGGACACGCCAGGGGTGCCCGTTGTCACCAGTGATTTTTGCTCTGGCGACTGAGCCCCTGGCGGCCGCCTTCAGGACCCACCCTGCAATATGGGGTATATCGGTCGGATCCAGTCGACATGCGGTGGGCTTATACGCATATGATGTTATCATCTCATGCACTCGACTGGAGTCCTCCCTCCCAGCAATAATGGAGGTCCTAGACCATTACTCTAAAGCATCCTTTTATAAACTGAATGCCTCCAAGTCGTTGCTACTTCCGATTTGTGTCCCACGGGACCTGCTCTCCTCCATAGCTAAGTCAGTCCCGTTCCGGATCGCCCCAGACGGGATCCCCTATCTGGGAATAACCCTTTGCCCCTCTGGGGATCTGGTCCGGCGCAATTTTGAACAGCTGATTGCTAACATCTCGAGAGATATGGCTGCCCACCCGATCGGGACCCTTTCCTGGATTGCTAGGATCCAGGCTCTTAATATGCTCATCCTGCCAAAAATTATTTACGTATTTAGAGGGGTCCCGTTGATTGTTCCTAACAAATGGATGGAAAAACTCCAGAACCTGGTTAACAACTATGTTTGGGCTAACAAATGTCCCCGGGTGGCGAGATCGGTCATGTTTCTTCCTCTAGGGAGAGGTGGAATGGGGGTCCCGGAGCTGAGAAAGATCCACAAAGCTGGGGTTTTGGAGGAGGCCAAGGCCTGGTGGACGAACCCCCCGAACAAAAAATGGGTACAGATCGAAGCCCAGGAGGTAGGGGAAGGAGATTTGAGGGGTGCAATGGCATCTGAGACGTTGTGCCCGGGGAGGTGGTCCCCTAGACTACTCACAATGAAGGCACTCCTCTGGTACTGGAGGAGGTCCCCGCGGACGTGGACGGCCTTTCCCCCGTCCCAAATCCCGCTGAGGGCAGTGAAGCCGCATCTCCCCACCTTACATGTAAAGGTCTGGGAGAGGGCTGGGGTGTTCTCCCTGGGAGACTGTTTCCGAGACGGCAAGTTCCGTTCGTTTGGGTCTCTCCTGGAGGACTACCCGGAATTAAGGCCGCATGCCCTCCAGTACACACAGATGAGGGACTTCCTGAGAGGATCGGCCCTTGCCGGAGATTCCCCCAGTGAGACTTCCTGCTTCCGGAAGTTCCTCTTTTCGGGCCCGACTGTCCTCAAGGGATACTCGAATCTGTATAGAGATCTTGTGCTCATGGACTCACCAGATAAACAACCTTACATGCTCCACTGGGAGAGGGATTTAGAATTCATTGCCTCGGCAGAGGACTGGACCGACTCCGCCAGAGACCTACAGAGGTCCTCGAGATGTATAAACCATCTGGAAAATTTGAAAAAAGTTCAGTTGCGATGGTATGTGTCTCCATCTAAACTGGCTAATTTTGATAAGTCCCTGTCCCCATTGTGCTGGAGACAGTGCGGACAAAAAGGCACACTGGCCCACATGTGGTGGGGGTGCCCGAGGATAACAGCTCTGTGGGCTCTGGTGGAGGGCCTTATCCGGTCAGTTACGGGTATAGCGATGCCCTTGACTCCTGAGATGGCAGTTCTCCATGTTGGTCCGGGCTCTATTCCCCTGACCCTGCGTGATGTAGTTTCCTATATCCTTGTGGCAACGAGACTAGTTATAGCCAGTAGGTGGAAATCCCCCGCCCCTCCCTCCCTCGGGGAGGTGGCGGACAAGGTCAACACGATCTTACAACAGGAATATTTTCTGGCTTTGGATAGAGCGAATAAAAACAAGGCCCTGAATAGTTGGCAAGTATGGTCAGCCCACCCTTTAGCTGCAAAATCTCCGATTCAGCCTCTTAGTGTGACTGAGATTGATGCGTTATTTCCACCTTCACCTGAAGCCTCTGTTGTATAGTGTGTATAGCTTGTTTGGTTTGATCTTCAGAATACTATATTGTTACTGAACCGGATTGGTGTGATTAGCGGTACTAATGTCTCTTCCCCCCTTTTAATCCTCCTACCCCTATCATACACCCGCTTTATCCCCCCCTCTACCACCCCATTTTTTTTTTTTTTTTTTTACCTTCTGGGTTTCCTTAGTTAAAGCCTCCGGGCTTTCATTTTTTCCTATCCTGTAATGTCGTTGTTTATTGTTATTCTAAACTTTTTCAATAAAAATTTAATGTGGAAAAAAAAAAACAAAACACCTGTTACTTATTCAAATTTTTGAAAATTGGGTCTCTGCCCACTTTGATGCCAGTTTTGATGCCCAGAACCCGTTTGGGCCTGGCTGGAGTGACATAAATTTGGTGTGTGGGGAACACTAGGTATGTAAATCAGGTGTTAGATCAGTGGCCCAAAGCTATTTAACCCCTTAAAAACAGCTTTTACTTATTCAAATCTGTGAAAATGGGTGATTTGCCCACTTTGATGCCGGTTTTGATGCCCAAAATCCATTTGGGCCAGGCTGGAGTGACATGAATTTGATGTGGGGCAACACTAAGTATGTAAATGAGGTGTTAGATCAGTGGCCCAAAGCCATTTAACCCATCAAAAACAGCTGTTACTTATTCAAATCTGTGAAAATTGGGTCTCTTGCCCCTTTGATGCCAGTATTGATGCCCAGAACCCATTTGGGCCAGGCTGGAGTGACATGAATTTGATGTGGGGCAACACTAAGTATGTAAATAAGGTGTTAGATCAGTGGCCCAAAGCCATTTAACCCATCAAAAACAGCTGTTACTTATTCAAATCTGTGAAAATGGGTGATTTTCCCCACTTTGATGCCAGTTATGATGCCCAGAACCCATTTGGACCAGGCTGTAGTGACATGAATTTGATGTGAGGCAACACTAGGTAAGTAAATAAGGTGTTAGATCAGTGGCCAAAAGCTATTTAACCCCTTAAAAACAGCTGTTACTTATTCAAATCTGTGAAAATGGCCATTTGCCCACTTTGATGCCAGTTTTGATAATTAGAACCCATTTGGGCCAGGCTGGAGTGACATGAATTTGATGTGGGGCAACACTAGGTATGTAAATAAGGTGTTATCAGTGGCCCAAACCATTTAACCCCTTAAAAACAGCTGTTACTTATTCAAATCTGTAAAAATGGGTGATTTGCCCACTTTGATGCCAGTTTTGATGCCCAGAACCCTTTTGGGCCAGGCTGGAGTGACATGAATTTGATGTGGGGCAACACTAGGTATGTAAATCAGGTGTTAAATCAGTGGTCCAAAGCTATTTAAGTCCTTAAAAACAGCTGTTATTCAAATCTGTGAAAATGGCCATTTGTGCAATTTGATGCCAGTTTTGATGCCCAGAACCCATTCAGGCCAGGCTGAAGTGACATGAATTTGATGTGGGGCAACACTAGGTATGTAAATAAGGTGTTAGATCAGTGGCCTATAGCTATGTAACCCCTCAAAAACACCTGTTACTTTTTCAAATCTTTGAAAATTGGGTCTCTGCCCACTTTGATGCCAGTTTTGATGCCCAGAACCCGTTTGGGCCTGGCTGGAGTGACATAAATTTGATGTGGGGAACACTAGGTATGTAAATCAGGTGTTAGATCAGTGGCCCAAAGCTATTTAACCCCTTAAAAACAGCTGTTATGTGTTCAAATCTGTGAAAATGGCCATTTGCCCACTTTGATGCCAGTTTTGATAATTAGAACCCATTTGGGCAAGGCTGGAGTGACATGAATTTGATGTGGGGCAAAACTAGATATGTAAATCAGGTGTTAGATCAGTGGCCCAAAGCCATTTAACCCATCAAAAACAGCTGTTACTTATTCAAATCTGTGAAAATTGGGTCTCTTGCCCCTTTGATGCCAGTATTGATGCCCAGAACCCATTTGGGCCAGGCTGGAGTGACATGAATTTGATGTGGGGCAACACTAGGTATGTAAATCAGGTCTTAGATCAGTGGCCCAAAGCCATTTAACCCCTTAAAAACAGCTTTTACTTATTCAAATCTGTGAAAATGGGTGATTTGCCCACTTTGATGCCGGTTTTGATGCCCAAAATCCATTTGGGCCAGGCTGGAGTGACATGAATTTGATGTGGGGCAACACTAAGTATGTAAATAAGGTGTTAGATCAGTGGCCCAAAGCCATTTAACCCATCAAAAACAGCTGTTACATATTCAAATCTGTGAAAATGGGTGATTTTCCCACTTTGATGCCAGTTTTGATAATTAGAACCCATTTGGGCCAGGCTGGAGTGACATGAATTTGATGTGGGGAAACACTAGGTATGTTAATAAGGTGTTAGATCAGTGGCCCAAACCATTTAACCCCTTAAAAACAGCTGTTACTTATTCAAATCTGTGAAAATGGGTGATTTGCCCACTTTGATGCCAGTTTTGATGCCCAGAACCCTTTTGGGCCAGGCTGGAGTGACATGAATTTGATGTGAGGCAACACTAGATATGTAAATCAGGTGTTAAATCAGTGGTCCAAAGCTATTTAAGTCCTTAAAAACAGCTGTTATTCAAATCTGTGAAAATGGCCATTTGTGCAATTTGATGCCAGTTTTGATAATTAGAACCCATTTGGGCCAGGCTGGAGTGACATGAATTTGATGTGAGGCAACACTAGATATGTAAATCAGGTGTTAGATAAGTGGCCCAAAGGCATTTAACCCCTTCAATACCATACCTCAGCGCCCACTTTGATACCCATTTTTGTGCTGGACATTAATTTTTGTATTACAGGTTTTGTAAACCTGTAAAAATCAGAAAATAAAAAATAGCCGAATAAGAAACTGGCGAATAAGAAACCAACTTCAGTATCGTCCATAAAGACCCCCTGGCTATCACTACCTGTCCCTGCATCTTCCTATTACTACTCTAACTATCCCTTTCTGTGCTAAATGTGCCCTGTGACTGCGTAATAAAACATTGTTATCACTCACTCATTACTATGTTAAAGATCCGGGGGGCTACCGTTGCTATCCCCCCTGGGCGTCCTCTCAGTGTCCCTTCACCACCTACTTCATTGTTTATCACGGCCCGATGGGCATGATATTAAAATCCAAATGCGCGCCCCCCAGCCTGGCACATTCCACTCTGCAGAATGTCGGGTATGACACTGAACACATAATTTCCGGTACTCCGCAGCCGAACTTCAGGGTGCGCATTGCGAATGCTCTATGGTTCACATTACGTCAGCTCATCTGTGATGAAGTGACTTAATGTGCTCTACAGTGCATGCGCAATGCACAACCTGAGGTCCAGCTGCGGAGTACCGGAAATGACGCGTTCAGTGTCATACCTGGCGTTCTGCAGAGCAGAGTGTGCCAGGATGGGGGGCGGCATTAGGATTTCAATATCACGCCCATCGGGGCGTGATAAACAATGAAGGAGGTGGTGAAGGGATACTGAAAGGACACCTAGGGGGCCTAGCAACGGTAGCCCCCCAGATCTTTAACATACTAATGAGTGAGTGATAACAACGTTTTATTACACAGTCACAGGGCAAATTTAGCACAGAAAGGATAGTTAGAGTAGTAATAGGAAGATAAAGGGACATGTAGTGATAGCCATGGGGGCTTTATGGAGGTGACTGGTTCCCTCTAAGTGTACATTTAGTTTGAGGAAATCAGAATGTATGGTCTCCTGCAGGGTATATATTAGTGAGGACATCAGAATGTATGGGCTCCTGTCAGGTCCATAATAGTGAGGACATCAGAATGTATGGACTCCTGGAGGGTATGTATTAGTGAGGACATCAGAATGTACAAGCTCCAGCCGGGTATATCTTGATGAGGACATAAGAATGTATGGGCTCCTACAGGGTATAAATTAGTGAGGACATCAGAATGTATAGGCTCCTGCCAAGTATATATTAGTGAGCACATCAAAATGTTACGCTCCTGGAAGGTATATATTAATGAAGACATCAAAATGTATGGGTTCCTGCCGGGTATATATTAGTGTGTAAAAAAAAGACAAAAAGTAGAATCAGCACAAGAAAAATGACAAAAATCGGGTGCAATACTTCCTGTAGCAGGGCTCAACAGCAGCAAGACAAAGGATCCAAAAAGACAGGCAGCACTCCAAATCACAGTTGTGAAAAAGCAGCTTTACTCAAGCCATGTGATACAACGTTTCAACCTTGCGGTTTTCATCAGGTATAGTGCATCATGGGTATAGCTATGTTATTTATGCAGAAAACATCATACAATCAATTATATACTTTTGACAATAAATATAACTGTATAATAAAAGTGCATAGATCATAATGTGCCCAATCGTAATATATATATATAAAGTGCTACATATAGTGCTAACATCCACCAGGTACATTGTTCCTGGTAACATAAAAATCATTAATTAGTGACAATAAATCGATTGGTAACATATGTGAATTATTAAAATGTAAATAAATACCCAGGTGATTGGAATATGCACAACCCTCACAGCATATCACGGATGCCTCATGTTCCCAGCGTCTTCCTGGTTCATTTGCACATGCTCTGTCAGCGGCATGACGTCATGACGCCGCAGCCTCACCGTGCATGCGCATTAGCAATAAGATCCGCCGTCGCCATCTTTGTTACTGGCCGGTGATCTATTTTGCCCATACATCATAAGTGCTGTGCTGCAATAGTATATAGGTATACACCTTTTTAATAATGCGTTTTATTAGGGCACCAGACTCTTCCCAAACAACAAGGGGTTCATGTAAACCAAACCATAATACCCAAACAGAGCAAAAATGGAATGGCTGTGTATCATGGAACATCAGGAGAACCCAGTAATTACACTGAGTCACCAAATGACCAAGAGCCACAATACAAACACCCCTACATACATAAACATACACCAATGAGTTGGTGCCCCCAAGAAAAATTACCATTAAACACACGCACTTTTGCAGTATACAAAGGTATTCTTTTATTATCACAACAATAGCAAAATTTATTTTAGGGAACAGAGACACCATGATATGGTGAAAACAGGTTTTACAGCAAAATCAATCACCTGTAAAAAGAAAAAACAAAACAATTAGTACAAAACAAAACAATATGCACACATATAAAATGAGAACGAGAGACAGAATCCCCAATATAATTTTACAATTTAAGATAAACCATGCAATTTAAAATCAACATTGAGTCCCTCTGGTCTCAATGTCTTCAATGCATGGATCCACTGAAGATCTTTCCTTTTTAGTATAGCCGTTCTATTGCCACCACGTCTCAAGGGGGAACATAATAATCATAAATCTATAATCATAAATTTCAAATCCGTGTCTTTATGACCAAATTCTACACAGTGCTTCGGTACGGGGAGATCCATTCTCTTTTTGAGGACAGAGTATTTGTGTTGACTAAAACGAGTCTTAAAATCGCAAGTGGTTTCCCCCACATACCTCAAACCGCATGGACAAATGAGCATGTAGATAATAAAATCTGAATCGCATGTTAAAAAATAATTGATCTTGTACATTTTTTCTGCATGTCTATCAGTAAACTCAGTGCCTTTTATCATGGCTTTACAATTAATGCAATTTAAGCATGGATAGCAGCCTTTTCTTGTAATACCAGTGAGAGAACTTTGTTTCTGTTTCTTGAAGGAACCAACATCTGCATGTACTAGTTGATCCTTCAAATTTTTATTTCTCTTATAGGAAAAGAGAGGGGGTTCACGAAACTCCGAAATTTCCGGCAAACCATTAGACAATGTGCTCCAATGTTTCTTTATAATCTGGGCTACAAGTTTGCTTTCTTCACAAAACACAGAGACAAATGGAACACGTTTAGTTCTATCTCTTTCTTTTGGTACCAACAGATCACTCCTTTCAATCGATTTTAATTTGTTTTAATATGTTTTCCCAGGAGCTTTCTTGGATAACCCCTTGTGGCAAATTTGTCCGTCATTACCATCAGGGTCCTATCCAATGCCTGTTCATCACTTTCTATTCTCTTTGCTATTAAAAATTGACTAAACGGAATAGATTCCACCATATTGCAGGGATGATGACTCGAAAATAACAAACTATTATTCTTGTCGGTCGGTTTCACAAAAATACTAGTTGACAACACATTGCCATTCTTTGTCACAGAGACATCAAGGAACTGTAACTGTTCTGAAGAGCAGACCATAGTGAATTTAATGGTACTATTAATACTATTCATAAAATGGAAAAAATCTAAAAGGGCCGTCTCTGTGCTAGTCCATAGGAGGAAGATGTCATCAATGTATCTCCACCACCCCCTGACATGCAGGAAGTGGTGGGACACAGAGACGACAGCCTCCTCCAGGACCCCCATAGCAATATTTACATATGCGGGGGCCATAAAGGCCCCCATCGTGATCCCTCTCTGTTGTTCAAAATATTCATCACCAAATAGAAAATAATTTTTTGTCAAAACAAGTGTTAGAAGATCCAAAATTAATGTTTCCACTATTTTAGAGTGACCTCTAACACTCAGCTTTTTTCTGATACATTCAATGCCAAACTCGTGTTCGATTGACGTGTAGAGACTTACCACATCAAAAGAAATGAGCAGGTAATTGTCATCTTCCAAACTTAATTCTGAAATTTTTTTCAAAAAGTCTCCTGTATCCTTCACATAGGAGCAAAACTCCATAGCGATAGGGTTCAAAATTTTATCCAAAAAGACACCCACGTGGCTGAGCACAGAATCTGTGCCAGCCACCATGGGACGTCCTGGTGGATTCGTTAAAGATTTATGAACCTTAGGGAGAGCATAAATGACTGGAGTAGACGGAAATGTTATCATTAAAAAATCTACTAAATCCTGTTCAATCACTTCATGTTTAAACACTGTATCAAGTATGTTTTTAAGCTGACGCTGAATCTCAAATTTAGGATCTCTTGTTAATTTCTTATATACATTAGCATCTAGCACTTGAGATTTTAATTCTTCCAAATATTTCTTCTTGTCCATAATGACAATACCTCCGCCCTTGTCAGTGCTTTTTATAGTAATATTGTCATCATGAGCAAGTTCCAGCAATGCTTTTTTCCATAGTAGTTAAATTTGGACTAACAAATTCACTTGTTATGCCCGCCTTCAATTTTTCAATGTTTTTGTTTACCCCTTCCATAAATGCTAATATTGCTGTGGAACAGCTGGGAGGGGTAAAATTACTACTTGTAGGTATTCCCAGACTCTTACAGTCAAAAACACTTTGACTTTGTTTGTGCCTTCCCATGGAATTATTCTCGCAATTTTATTAGTCTATAGAATTTTTCAAGGTCAATAAGTAATTGAAACCAATTTATATGGGATGTTGGAGAAAAACTAAGACCTTTACTTAGCACTTTTTATTGTATTGGTGTAAGTACCTTATTGGAGATGTTGATTACTAATTCATCTCTCTGTTTCTCGTCCACATTTGTCTCTGTGATGTTGTTGCTTTGGTTTTGCCCTTCTTTTCTTTTTCATTTTTGTTGTTGGTGCTGTCGCCGACCCCCTCTCCTTGTCCTGTATTTTTTGGTTTTGGAACATTGGTGCCTGTGAGAAAAAGCGTCAAAATTATTGTCAGCATCAGAATTACAGACAATATTACATGCAAATTTACAAATATGACCTTTCTTCTTCCAATTGTTGTTATCCCTCTGCCAATTATAAATATTGCCCTGCTGATAGTCCTCCTGATCTCTTGACCACTTTTTTCTCTTCGTTTCTTCAAGTTCGGCTCTCAACTTGGATACATGTGTATTAACAAGGTCCAAAAAAGCTTTTCATTCAGCTTCAGATAAAGTATTTTTCAACTTATTTTCAGTTTCAAAAATGCAATCCTTGATTTTAATTTTAATTCTGAAGAAATTCCATATTTAAGAGAATTGTATCAAAAGCGTATTTGTTTGAAATGCTACAAAATTTAGCACAATACTCTGCAGATATCATCATTAAACTGGGTCTAACGTTAGAGCGAAGCCCCCTGGGTATAATTTTGGCTTTGTAATACTCATTTAAAGTTATCAAATATAATTAAATTGTAGGGAGTCTTTTTAGATCATTTTCGTACTTTTTTTTTATTTCTGAGGTAGAGGGATTAACAAGGAAGGAGGCTTCACCCCCTACTGCCCCCAAGATTCTATACTCATCTTCCATTCCATAAGATAGGACACATGACTCTTCATAGTCCACATCCATAATAAATATATAAAAAAATCTTTAAAAATGTAAGAAGATAAATAAAGTGCAATGATTCAAAGAGCAGTATATAAAAAAGACAAAAAGTAGAATCAGCACAAGAAAAATGACAAAAATCGGGTGCAATACTTCCTGTAGCAGGGCTCAACTGCAGCAAGACAAAGGATCCAAAAAGACAGGCAGCACTCCAAATCACAGTTGTGAAAAAGCAGCTTTACTCAAGCCATGTGATACAACGTTTCAACCTTGCGGTTTTCATCAGGCATAGTGCATCATGGGTATAGCTGTGTTATTTATGCAGAAAGTATATAGGTATACAATATTATTGTGATAATAAAAGAATACCTTTGTATACTGCAAAAGTGCGTGTGTTTAATGGTAATTTTTCTTGGGGGCACCAACTCATCTATTATATAATTGCCGTAACTGACTTCCGTCGGAGCGGCGCAACTTCCGGTGGCTTGGTTAGCGAGTCCAGGGTGCTCCTCCTGGACTCTGTCCGTGGCCGCGTAGCGGCCACGGCGACTCCCGAAGCAATGCCCGCAAAGCGGGCATTGCGAGTCGTTGCAGCCTCGCGAAGCAATGCCCGCGAAGCGGGCATTGCGAGTCGCTGCCACCCACCGCTAACCAAGCCACAGAAGCGCATACGACTGTAGTGTACACCGCTATAGTATACTACAGTCCCATGCCCATACGCCTGTCCGCCCCTAAACCTAAGCGCCAACGACTCGCAATGTCCGCTGGCGCTTAAGGGCCGACACGCGTATGCCCATGGGACTGTAGTATACCATCGCGCTGTACACTACAGCACCATGCTCTAAAACACCCCTACCCCCTGCCGTCCTAAGCCACTACCCCCTACCCCCTAAGTCCCGCCGAAGCCCCTACCCCCTGCCGTCCTAAGCCACTACCCCCTACCCCCTAAGTCCCGCCGAAGCCCCTACCCCCTGCCGCCCTAAGCCACTAGCCACTACCCCCGCCGCCGAAGCCCCTACCCCCTGCCGCCCTAAGCCACTACCCCGCCGCCGAAGCCCCCTAACCCGCCGCCGAAGCCCCTACCCGCCGCCTCGCCCTAAGCCACTACCCCGCCGCAGCCACTACCCTCTGCCGCAAGCCCCTACCCCCTGCCGCCCTAAGCCACTACCCCGCCGCTGCCACTACCCTCTGCCGCAAGCCCCTACCCCCTGCCGCCCTAAGCCACTACCCCGCCGCAGCCACTACCCTCTGCCGCACCTAACCCCTAAGCCACTACCCCGCCGCCGAAGCCCCTACCCCATGCCGCCCTAAGCCACTACCCCACCGCAGCCACTACCCTCTGCCGCAAGCCCCTACCCCCTGCCGCCCTAAGCCACTACCCCGCCGCTGCCACTACCCTCTGCCGCAAGCCCCTACCCCCTGCCGCCCTAAGCCACTACCCAGCCGCAGCCACTACCCTCTGCCGCAAGCCCCTACCCCCTGCCGCCCTAAGCCACTACCCCGCCGCTGCCACTACCCTCTGCCGCAAGCCCCTACCCCCTGCCGCCCTAAGCCACTACCCCGCCGCAGCCACTACCCTCTGCCGCACCTAACCGCTAAGCCACTACCCCGCCGCCGAAGCCCCTACCCCCTGCCGCCCTAAGCCACTACCCCGCCGCAGCCACTACCCTCTGCCGCAAGCCCCTACCCCCTGCCGCCCTAAGCCACTACCCCGCCGCAGCCACTACCCTCTGCCGCACCTAACCCCTAACCCACTACCCCGCCGCCGAAGCCCCTACCCCCTGCCGCCCTAAGCCTACCCTCTGCCGCACCTAACCCCTAAGCCACTACCCCGCCGCCGAACCCCCTACCCCCTGCCGCCCTAAGCCACTACCCCGCCGCAGCCACTACCCTCTGCCGCAAGCCCCTACCCCCTGCCGCCCTAAGCCACTACCCCCGCCGCAGCCACTACCCTCTGCCGCAAGCCCCTACCCCCTGCCGCCCTAAGCCACTACCCCGCCGCAGCCACTACCCTCTGCTGCACCTAACCCCTAAGCCACTAACCCGCCGCCGAAGCCCTACCCGCCGCAGCCACGACCCTCTGCCGCACCTAACCCCTAAGCCACTACCCCCGCCGAACCCCCTACCGCCGCAAGCCACTACCCTCTGCCGCACCTAACCCCTAAGCCACTACCCCCGCCGCCGAAGCCCCACCCCCTGCCGCCAAGCCACTACCCCCCCCGCCGAAGCCCCTACCCCCTGCCGCCCTAACCCACCACCCCCGCCGCACCACTACCCACCCGCCGCCGCCGAAGCCCCTACCGCCCTAAGCCACTACCCCGCCGCAGCCACTACCCTCTGCCGCAAGCCCCTACCCCCTGCCGCCCTAACCTACCCCGCCGCCGAAGCAACTACCCCCTGCCGCCCTAAGCCACTACCCCACCGCAGCCACTACCCTCTGCCGCACCAAACCCCTAAGCCACTACCCCCGCCGCCGAAGCCCCTACCCCCCTAAGCCACTATCCCGCCGCAGCCACTACCCTCTGCCGCAAGCCCCTACCCCCTAAGCCGCACCTAACCCCCTACCCCCGAATCCGCACCTAAACCCCTACCCCCCCCGCCCCCTAAGCCCCGCCGCACCTAAGCCCCTACCTCCTAAGCCCCTACCCCCTAAGCCCCGCTGCACCTAAGCCCCTACACCCTAAGCCCCGCCGCACCTAAGCCCCTACCCCCTAAGTCTAAGTCCGCCGCACCTAACCCCCTAAGCCCCGCTGCCTCCTAAGCTCCCGTCGCTTTCCCCCGCCGCTGTCGCTAACACCTAAAGCCCTACACCCGAAGCCCTTGCCGTCCCCTAACCTAACGTCCCCGTCGATCACTTACATGCCTTCTTAGTCATCTGATCGTCCGTCTGATCCACAAGTCCTCCGTCCGGCCAGGCGTCCTCTTCCTCCGGCCCCGGGGGTCTTCTCTCTTCTTTCCGCCATCTCCGCCTCTTCGTCCGGCCCCGGGATCTTCTGTCTTCTTTCCGCCAACTTCCAGCTCCGACGTCCTCTTCACTTATCATTAACATAGAATGGACGACAAATCCACCATTCTATGTCAATGAGATGTGAGGGGCTCTTCTGATTGGTCGCTGTCTACTGCCCTCAGCCAATCAGAAGAGGCCCTCCCATTGACATACATTAGCGGTGTCTCGCCGATTTTATGGCCGGCCACCTGGTTCTATTTGTCGGCCCTAAAATCGCGGACACACCGCTAATGCATCTCTATGGGCAGTCAGCCCGATTTCTGATTGGTCGCTCTCTCGAGCTCACTGCCCATAGACATGCATTAGCGGTGTGTCCGCGATTTTAGGGCCGACAAATAGAACCAGGTCGGCGGCCATAAAATCGCCGACACACCGCTAATGTATTTCAATGGGAACAAATTAATTTAATAATAAAAAAAATAATTACAAAATAATTAAAAAATAATAAAAAAAATAAATAAAAAATAATAAATAATTCAATAAAAATAATAATAAAAAAATTAAATATATGCTAATTATATCAGCCCTTTCAGCGGACCTGAAAGAGAACTGGCTCTCAGCCTAAATAATAAATTTAATAATAAAAAAAATAATTACAAAATAATTAAAAAATAATAAAAAAAATAAATAAAAAATAATAAATGATTCAATAAAAATAATAATAAAAAAATTAAATATATGCTAATTATATCAGCCCTTTCAGCGGACCTGAAAGAGAACTGGGTCTCAGCCTAAATAATAAATTTAGTAATAAAAAAAATAATTACAAAATAATTAAAAAATAATAAAAAAATATATAAAAAATAATAAATAATTCAATAAAAATAATAATAAAAAAATTAAATATATGCTAATTATATCAGCCCTTTCAGCGGACCTGAAAGAGAACTGGGTATCAGCCTAAATAATAAATTTAATAATAAAAAAAATAATTAAACAATAATTAAAAAATAATAAAAAAATAAATTAAAAATCATAAATAATTCAATAAAAATAATAATAAAAAAAATAAATATATGCTAATTATATCAGCCCTTTTAGCGGACCTGAAAGAGAACTGGGTCTCTGCCTCAGGCTCACTTTAAATAAATAATAAATTTAATAATAAAAAAAAAAAAATTAAAAAATAATTAAAAAATAATACAAAAAATAATAAATAATTAAATAAAAAATAATAATAAAAAAAATAAATAAATGCTATTAATTGTATTATTAATTTTATTAATGCTATTAATAATGCTATTACTGCTAATAATAATGCTATTATTGCTAATAATTATGCTATTAATGCTAATATTTATGTTATTAATGCTAATAATTATGCTATTAATGCTAATAATTATGCTATTAATGCTAATAATTATGGTATTAATGGTAATAATAATGCTATTAATGCAAATAATATTGCTATTAATTCTATTATTAATGCTATTAATGCTAATTATTATGCTATTAATGCTAATAATTAGGCTATTAATGGTAATAAGAATGCTATTAATGCAAATAATATTGCTATTAATGCTATTATTAATGCTATTAATATTAATAATTATGCTATTCATGCTAATAATTATGCTATTAATGGTAATAATAATGCTATTAATGCAAATAATATTGCTATTAATGCTAATATTTATGCTATTAATGCTAATAATTATGCTATTAATGCTAATATTTATACTATTAATGCTAATAATTATGCTATTAATGTTAATATTTATGCTATTAATGCTAATAATTATGCTATTAATGGTAATCATAATGGTATTAATGCAAATAATATTGCTATTAATGCTAATAATTATGCTATTAATGTTAATAATTATGCTATTAATGCTAATAATTATGCTATTAATGCTAATATTTATGCTATTAATGCTAATAATTATGCTATTAATATTAATAATTATGCTATTAATGTTAATAATTATGCTATTAATGCTAATATTTATGCTATTAATGCTAATATTTATGCTATTAAATGCTAATATTAATACTATTAATGCTAATTATGCTATTAATGCTAATATTTATACTATTAATGCTAATAATTATGCTATTAATGCTAATATTTATGCTATTAATGCTAATAATTATGCTATTTATGGTAATCATAATGGTATTAATGCAAATAATATTGCTATTAATGCTAATAATTATGCTATTAATGTTAATAATTATGCTATTAATGCTAATAATTATGCTATTAATGGTAATAATAATGCTATTAATGCAAATAATATTGCTATTAATGCTATTATTAATGCTATTAATGTTAATAATTATGCTATATATGCTAATATTTATGCTATTAATGCTAATAATTATGCTATTAATGCTAATATTAATACTATTAATGCTAATAATTATGCTATTAATGCTAATATTTATGCTATTAATGCTAATAATTATGCTATTAATGGTAATCATAATGGTATTAATGCAAATAATATTGCTATTAATGCTATTAATGCTAATAATTATGCTATTAATGTTAATAATTATGCTATTAATGCTAATAATTATGCTATTAATGGTAATAATAATGCTATTAATGGTAATAATAATGCTATTAATGCAAATAATATTGCCACGTTCTAGAATCCCGATGCATTTGCATCGGGCTCACAGCTAGTTGGTGTATATTTATGTATGTAGCGGTGTTTGTATTGTGTCTCTTGGACATTTGGTGACTCAGTGTAATTACTGGGTTCTCCTGATGTTCCATGATACACAGCCATTCCATTTTTGCTCTGTTTGTACCGAAGCACTGTGTAGAATTTGGTCATAAAGACACGGATTTGAAATTTATGATTATAGATTTATGATTATTATGTTCCCCCTTGAGACGTGGTGGCAATAGAACGGCTATACTAAAAAGGAAAGATCTTCAGTGGATCCATGCATTGAAGACATTGAGACCAGAGGGACTCAATGTTGATTTTAAATTGCATGGTTTATCTTAAATTGTAAAATTATATTGGGGATTCTGTCTCTCGTTCTCATTTTATATGTGTGCATATTGTTTTGTTTTGTACTAATTGTTTTGTTTTTTCTTTTTACAGGTGATTGATTTTGCTGTAAAACCTGTTTTCACCATATCATGGTGTCTCTGTTCCCTAAAATAAATTTTGCTATTGTTGTGATAATAAAAGAATACCTTTGTATACTGCAAAAGTGCGTGTGTTTAATGGTAATTTTTCTTGGGGCACCAACTCATTGGTGTATGTTTATGTATGTAGGGGTGTTTGTATTGTGGCTCTTGGTCATTTGGTGACTCAGTGTAATTACTGGGTTCTCCTGATGTTCCATGATACACAGCCATTCCATTTTTGCTCTGTTTGGGCATTATGATTTGGTTTACATGAACCCCTTGTTGTTTGGGAAGAGTCTGGTGCCCTAATAAAACGCATTATTAAAAAGGTGTATACCTATATACTATTGCAGCACAGCACTTATGATGTATGGGCAAAATAGATCGCCGGCCAGTAACAAAGATGGCTAATGGTCATGCGCGGTGACGCTGTGGCGTCATGACGTCATGCCGCTGACAGAGCATGCGCAAATGAACCGGGAAGACGCTGGGAACATGAGGCATCCATGATATTCTGTGAGGGTTGTGCATATTCCAATCTCCTGGGTATTTATTTACATTTTAATAATTCACATATGTTACCAATCGATTTATTGGCACTAATTCATGATTTTTATGTTACCAGGAACAATGTACCTGGTGGATGTTAGCACTAAATGTAGCACTTATATATATATTACGATTGGGCACATTATGATCTATGCACTTTTATTATACAGTTATATTTATTGTCAAAAGTATATAATTGATTGTATGATGTTTTCTGCATAAATAACACAGTTATACCCATGATGCACTATGCCTGATGAAAACCGCAAGGTTGAAACGTTGTATCACATGGCTTGAGTAAAGCTGCTTTTTCACAACTGTGATTTGGAGTGCTGCCTGTCTTTTTGGATCCTATATATTAGTGTGGATATCAGACAGTATAAACTCCTACAGGGTATATATTATTGAAGACATAAGAATGTATGGGCTCCTGGAGGGTATATATTAGTGATGACATCAGAATGTATGGGCTCCTGCAGAATATATATCAGTGAGGACATCAGAATGTATGGGGTCCTGGAGGTATATATTAGTGAGGATATCAGAATGCATGGACTCCTGCAGGTTACATATTAGTGAGGACATCTGATTGTATGGGCACCTGCAGAGTATATATTAGTGAGGACATCAGAATGTATGGGCTCCTGCAGGTTATATATTAGTGAAGTTATCAGAATATATGGGCTCCTGCAGAGTATATATTACTAAGGACATCAGAATGTGTGAGTCTTGCAAGGAATGTATTAGTGAGAACCTCAGAATGTATGGGATCCTGCAGGGTATATATTACTGAGGACTTCAGAATGTATGGGATCTTGCAAGGTATATAATAGTAAGGACATCAGAATCTATGGTTTCCTGCAGGATATATATTAGTGAGGACATCAGAATGTATGGGCTCCGGCAGAGTATATACGGTATTAGTGAGGACATCAGAATGTGTGGGTTCCTGTAAGGTATATATTCTTGAGGACATCAGAATGTATAGGCTCCTGCAGAGTATATATGGTATTAGTGAGGACATTAAAATGTATGAGCTCCAACAGGTAAATATTTGTGAGGACAATAAAATGTTTGGGATCCTGCAGGGTATATATTAGTGAGGATTTCAGAATGTATGGGATCTTGCAGGTTATATATCAGTGAAGATATCAGAATGTATGGGCTCCTGCCAGGTATATATTAGTGAGGACATCAGAATGTATGGGCTCCTGCCTGATATATATTAGTGAGAACATCAGAATATATGGGCTCCTGCGGGTATATATTAGTTCGGACATCAGAATGTATAAGCTCATGCAGGTTATATATTATTGAAGACATCAGAATGTATGAGCTTCTGTAGAGTAAATATTTGTGAGGACATCAGAATGTATGGGATCCTGCAGGGTATATATTAGTGAGGACATCAGAATGTATTGGATCTTGCAGGTTATATTTAGTGAGAACATCAGAATGTATGGGTTCCTGCCAGGTATATATAAGTGAGGACATCAGAATGTATGGGCTCCTGCTGGATATATATTCCTGAGGACATCAGAATGCATGGGCTCCTGCAGAGTCTATATTAGTTAGGACATCAGAATGTATGGGCTCATGCAGGTTATATATTAGTGAAGACATCCAAATGGCTCCTGCCAGGTATATATTAGTAAGGACATCAGAATGTATGGGCTCCTGCCAGGTACATATTAGTAAGGACATCAGAATGTATGGGTTCCTGCAGGGTATGTATTAGTGAGAACATCAGAATGTATGGGATCTTGCAGATTATATATTATTGAGGACATCAGAATGTATGGGCTCCTGTAGAGTGTATATTAGTGAGGACATCAGAATGTATGGGATCCTGCAGGGTTTATATTAGTGAGGACATCAGAATGTATGGGCTCCAGGAGGATATATATTAGGCTGGGTTCACACTTGCGAACCCCTCTGCAGCGTTCTGCAGAAGGAACCGCCATGTGTGCGCAGCCACCGCAAACCCCTATGTTTATAATGGGGACGCACGGTACTGCGCTTGACTGTGCATGATCGTGCGCTCCCATTCATTTGCCCGTTTGATTTGTACGCAGGCGGATGCACCTGCAGAGTATATATTAGTGAAGACATCAGAATGTATGGGTTCCCACAGGGTAAATGTTAGATGTATTGGCTCCTGTTGAGTATATATCAGTGAGGACTTCAGAATGTATGGGTCCTGCAAGGTATATATTAGTGAGGACGTTAGAATGTATGGGCTCCAGCAAGGTATATGTTAGTGAGGACATCAAAATGTATGGGCTCCTGCCGGGTATACATTATTGAGGACATCAGAAGGTATGGGTTCCTGCAGGGTATATATTAGCGAGGACAACAGAATGTACGGGCTCCTGTAGGTAATATATTAGTAAGGACATCAGAATATATGGGCTCCTGTAAGGTATATAATAGTAAGAACATCAGAATCTATGGGTTCCTGCAGGGTATATATTAGTGAGAACATCAGAATGTATGGGCTCCTGCAGAGTATATATGGTATTAGTGAAGACATCAAAATGTGTGGGTTCCTGTAGGGTATATATTCGTGATGACATCAGAATGTATGGGCTCCTGCAGAGTATATACGGTATTAGTGAGGACATCAGTATGTATGAGCTTCTGTAGGGTTAATATTTGTGAGGACGTCAGAATGTATGGGATCCCGCAGAGTATATATTAGTGAGGATTTCAGAATGTATGGGTTCTTGCAGGTTATATATTAGTGAAGACATCAGAATGTATGGGCTCCGGCCAGGTATATATTTGTAAGGATATCAGAATGTATGTGCTTCTGACGGATATATATTAGTGAGGACATCAGAATGTATGGGATCCTGCAGAGTTTATATTAGTAAGGACATCAGAATGTATGGTCTCCTGCAGGGTATATATTAGTGAAGATATCAGAATGTATGGGCTCCAGAAGGTATATATTAGTGAGGACATCAGAATGTATGAGTTCCTACAGGTTATGTGTGGGTCGTAAAGGGTATATATTAGTTAGGGCATCAGAATATATGGGCTTCTGCAGGGTATATATTAGTGAGGACATGAGAATGTATGAGTTCCTGTAGAGTAAATATTTGTGATGACATCAGAATGTATGGGATCCTGCAGGTTATATATTAGTGAAGACATCAGAATGTATGGGCTCCTGCTGGATATATATTAAGAATGAATGGGCTCCTGCAGGGTATATATTGGTGAGGACATCAGAATGTATGGGTTCCTGCTGAATATTGTGAGGTAGCAACCGGGAACCCGCTTGCAAACGACAACAAACACGTGTTTATAAGTTTTACCAATGTGTACCCGTTTATTTTTCACATATAAGAATATAACCCGGGTAGCATGTTGGACACATATCACATTGCATATAAACACTTTACATAAACACATCATACATTACATAAAACATTGCACATATACATTCACAGTAACCCGGGACCTGTAACCACGACTCTCTGTCCCCATTGGAGCTCTACTAACAGCTCCCGTGGTGGCTACGGCCTCCGGCCTACTTACACATCTTACAGTACCTTTATAATAAATACATTTGATATACTTCGATGATGACCCCTCCGGGTTCATAACAGGGATTAAGCAACCTGAGTACCGGGTATGTCATGTATTCCCAAGGGGCTCCTTTCTGGACATGTTTCACCCCATGTCCAGGTCAGTGTCCACATGGTTCAACCATGGTGTCCCCACTCTAGGAGCCTTTTCAACCCCTGCTTTCGACCTTCGTTACATACACCTCAACGGGCCCTGTGGGTCCCAATGGCGGTACCTGCCGCCTGGCTTTAGTCCCCCAGCATGATGACTCAACATTCACCCGCAGTCAGGAATCCTGCCTGACCGGGTCCTTACATACCGTATGTGATCCATCATTCCAGCGTCCATGGATCACACACCTGCTCACAGCCCATCATAACACATCCATGGACTGTGGCCCCTCCATGACCATAACAGGGACCTGGTCAACCGTAGAATCCGGGCCAACCATGCGTCACCATGGCCTACTCACCACGGTACAGGCTACAAGTCGCCACCAAACCTCCATCTCATGGCAGGTCTCCAGGTCCACGACTGTGCCCTGCGTCCGAGTAGCGCCCTAATGGATCGGCCATGGTTCCCTTCTAGGAGCCTTTGTGACCCCTGTCTCTGGCCACAGGCACACCCACACCATTAGAGGTCGTGGTTGAGGAACGGGTACCCTCTGCAAGCAGCAGGGCAAGCCTCCCTCTCGTCCCAAGGACGGAACGCCTCCAACATCATCCATTCTCGCTGGGTCTCTCTCTCTCCCCACATCGTTATACATGGCTCTTACATCTAGGCCATCATCTCACATTCAGGGCCCTTGCCTAAGCCCTCATACATCATAGTTCCTCGGGTCCCTTAACGGAGTACTCTGACTCGGACCCAAAGGCGGTCTATGCCCGCCTGGCATTGCTCACACACGGCTCACTCCGTTACACGGGAACCGCTGTCTTACCGGGCACGGATCCGGGTCTCGCTACCTGTATAACGGGTCCACCAAGCGTCCCCCAAGGCTTTTTTCCCGGACGTGGTTCCCTCCACGCCCGGACCAGTCTCCACCGGGTTCAGCCACGGCTTCCCCACCAGGTGCTCACGACCCCGGCCCTCGGCACCGGCATGGAGCTAGCATGCTCCCTTCACCATCTCAATCATGGCGGCATGTACTTGCAGTCACCAGTCCCTCACACAGACTGGCTCTGCTCAGCTCTCAGGCTGGTCTCAGCTTCCAGACTCTATCTCTGCTTCCAGCATCTCTCTCAATCACTCAGGTGGCCGGCTCTTATCGTGCCAGCCACTCCCACCTAGACACACCCCCTCAGCTGCTGTTAATCAGCCTCTCACACAGCTCAGGTTAACTCCCTGTGTTCCGGGTTGTCAGCACTCACTTATTACATCCTATTCCTCATGGACTCCTCGATCTCATTCCACTCTCACTGCCACTCATTAGTCTCATGAAACCTCATTGTGTTCAGGTTGGTTCACACAGTATTATCATCACAGGAAAACCGGCCAGTGTGCACAGGATCATCCTCTGATCCTACATGTGATGTACCCCGGCCATGCGGATCATGCCGGCGGTGCCTCACATACCCCCCTCCTTGTTTACACCCGTGGGTAGGGGTTAAACACACACGGCCCTGACAAGTCGGGTGACAGCGTCGCTCCTGGCTTGTGAATAAGGATCACACACACTGCCGGCTTGTACACCTAGGACACCCGTAGACCGTGTCCTAACCTCCCCCCTCCTTGTTCAGACCAGTGGGGGATGAACACACTGCCATAGGAGCCGGGCCACCACACAACACCTTGTGGCACCGCTCCCGGTTTGTATACCTGTGACTCCTGTCCAACCTCCCCCCTCCTTGCTTAAACCAGCAGGGGCAAACACAGTTCATAGAATCCGGATGTGGCGTTGTCTTGGCAACTTCGTGACCCCTCGGGCCACCGGAACCTTGATCACGCCGACTTTGACTTCGGGACCCCTAGGGCCGCCCGATACTTTGAGTACGACGTCTTCGTGACCTCGCCAGGTCACCGGCAAGAGGCTAGGGTGCGTCGTGCGGTTGCCCATAGCAACCAAGTCCATATAAAGTGCATCAACAGAATTGTCCATATAAGGTGCTCCGGCACCACAGCCCTCGGCTGTACCAACCCCCCTTTGTAACTGGGGTGCATTCCTCACCGGGCAACCTTGCCCGCATTCTCCACCATATGTGAGGTAGCAACCGGGGAACCCGCTTGCAAAACGACAAGAACACGTGTTTTTAAGTTAACCAATGTCTACCCGTTTATTTTCACATAGTAATCACATAACCCGGGTAGCATGTTTGACTCATATCACATTGATTAACAACACTTTACATAAATACACCATACATTTACATTTAACATCACATAACACTTATATTGCACATAACGTTTTATAGTAACCCGGGACCTGTAACCATCTCTGTCCCCATTGGAGCTCTACCAACAGCTCCCGGGTGGCTACGGCCTCCGGCCTACTTACACTATACATAAGTTACAGTACGATGATGACCCTTCCGGGTTCATAACAGGGATTGGCAAACCCTAGTAACCCGTGGGGCTGCGGCCTCCGGCCTAACCACGCGTTACCCAGTACGGGAGCCCTTCTAACCCCTGCTTCTGACCTTCGTTACATACGCCTCAACGGGCCCTGTGGGTCCCAATGGCGCTACCTGCCGCCTGGCTTTAGTCACCCCAGCATGATGATATACATTCACCCGTAGTCAGGAATCCTGCCTGACCGGGACCTTACACACCGTATGTGATCCATCATTCAAACGTCCATGGATCACACACCTGCTCACAGCCCACATCCATGGACTGTGGCCCCTCCATGGCCCATTACAGGGATTGGCAAACCATAGGGCACGGGAACCTCTACATCCGTTACCTACTGGAGCCCTCTTACCCCTGTCTCTGGCACCACAGGCACACTCACCCCATTAGAGGTCGTGGTTGAGGGACGGGTACCCTCTGCAAGCAGCAGGGCAAGCCTCCCTCTCGTCCCAAGGACGGAACGCCTCCAACATCATCCATACCAGCTGGGTCACTGTCTCTCCACATTATTATACATGGATCTTACATAGGTCATCATCTCTCATTCAGGGCCATTACTTAAGCCCTCATACACATAGTTAAACACATTGTTTCATCAGGTCCTTTAACTGAGCACTCTGACTCGGACCTAAAGGCGGTCTATGCCCGCCTGGCACACTACATACAATTGCCTCCAAGGGCTACATACATTCCGGTTCATCAGGACCTTTAACGGACTCCACTGAGTCGGTCCCAAGGGCGGTCTATACTCGCCTAACATGATTTACACACCCAAGGTGCACAGTTCACACTATCGCTCGGGAACTGCTTTCTTACCGGGCACGGATCCGGGTCTCGCTACCTGTGTCACAGGTTCCACCAGGCATCGCCACAGGCTCCTTCCCGGACGTGAGGTGAACCACGTCCGGTCTAGCGTCCACGGGTCAACCACGGCTTCCCCCTCCAGGTGCGGACACGACCCCGTCCCTCGGCACCGGCATGGAGCTAGCATGCTCCCTTCACCATCTCAATCATGGCGGCATGTACTTGCAGTCACCAGTCCCTCACACAGACTGGCTCTGCTCAGCTCTCAGGCTGGTCTCAGCTTCCAGACTCTATCTCTGCTTCCAGCATCTCTCTCAATCACTCAGGTGGCCGGCTCTTATCGTGCCAGCCACTCCCACCTAGACACACCCCCTCAGCTGCTGTTAATCAGCCTCTCACACAGCTCAGGTTAACTCCCTGTGTTCCGGGTTGTCAGCACTCACTTATTACATCCTATTCCTCATGGACTCCTCGATCTCATTCCACTCTCACTGCCACTCATTAGTCTCATGAAACCTCATTGTGTTCAGGTTGGTTCACACAGTATTATCATCACAGGAAAACCGGCCAGTGTGCACAGGATCATCCTCTGATCCTACATGTGATGTACCCCGGCCATGCGGATCATGCCGGCGGTGCCTCACAATATATATTAAGAATATATGGGCCCCTGCAGGGTATATATTAGTTAGGACATCAGAATGTATGGGCTCATGCAGGTTATATATTAGTTAGGACATCAGAATGTATGTGCTCCTGCTGAATAATATTAGTGAGGACATCAGAATGTATGGGCTCTTGCCGAGTATATATTAGTGAGGACATCAGAATGTATGGGCATCCGCCAAGTGTATTTTTTAGTGAGGATAACTGAATGTATGGGATCCTGCAGGGTTTATATTAGTGAGGACATCTGAATGTATGGGCTCCGGCAGGGTATATATTAGTGGAGACATCAGAATGTATGGGCTCCAGGAGGATATATATTAGTGAGGACATCAGAATGTGTGGGTTCCTACAGGTATATATTAGTGAGGACATCAAAATGTATGGGCACCTGCAGAGTATATATTAGTGAGGACATAGGAATGTGTTGGTGCTTCAAGGTGTGTATTAGTGAGGACATCAGAATGTATGGGATCTTGCAGATTATATATTAGTGAGGACATCAGAATGTATGGGCTCCTGCAGAGTCTATATTAGTTAGGACATCAGAATGTATGGGCTCATGCAGGTTATATATTAGTGAAGACATCAGAAGGTATGGGCTCCTGCCAGGTATATATTGGTGAGGGCATCAGAATGCAGGATCCTGCAGGGTTTATATTAGTGAAGACATCAGAATGTATGGGCTCCAGGAGGATACATATTAGTGAGGACATCAGAATGTGTGGGTTCCTACAGGTTGTATATTAGTGGGAACATCAGAATGTATGGGCACCTGCAGAGTATATATTAGTGAGGACATAAGAATGTGTTGGTGCTTCTAGGTATGTATTAGTGAGGACATCAGAATGTATGGGTTCCTGCAGGGTATGTATTAGTGAGGACATCAGAATGTATGGGTTCCTGCAGGGTATATATTAGTGAGAACATCAGAATGTATGGGCACCTGCAGAGTATATATTAGTGAGGACATAAGAATGTGTTGGTGCTTCTAGGTATGTATTAGTGAGGACATCAGAATGTATGGGCACCTGCAGAGTATATATTAGTGAGGACGTAAGAATGTGTTGGTGCTTCTAGGTATGTATTAGTGAGGACATCAGAATGTATGGGTTCCTACAGGTTATATATTAGTGAGGACATCAAAATGTATGGGCACCTGCAGAGTATATATTAGTGAGGACATAAGAATGTGTTGGTGCTTCAAGGTATGTATTAGGGAGGACATCAGAATGTATGGGTTCCTGCAGGGTATATATTAGTGAGGACATAAGAATGTATGGGCTCCTGCAGAGTCTTTATTAGTTAGGACATCAGAATGTATGGCTTCATGCAGGTTATATATTAGTGAAGACATCAGAAGGTATGGGCTCCTGCCAGGTATATATTGGTGAGGGCATCAGAATGTATGGGCTTCTGCCGGATATATATTAGTGAGGACATCAGAATGTATGGGCTCCTGCCAGGTATATATTAGTGAGGACATCAGAATGTATGGGCTTCTGCCAGATGTAAATTAGTGAGGATATCAGAATGTATGGGCTCCAGGAGGATATATATTAGTGAGGACATCAGAATGTATGGGTTCCTGCAGAATATATATCAATGAGGACATTAGAATATATGGGGACCTGCAGGGTATATATGAGTGTGGACATCAGACAGTATAAACTCCTGCAGGGTATATATTATTGAAGACATCAGAATGTATGAGCTCCTGGAGGGTATATTTTAGTGATGACATCAGAATGTATGGGCTCCTGCAGAATATATATTAGTGAGGACATTAAAATGTATGGGCACCTGCAGAGTATATATTAGTGAGGACATAAGAATGTGTTGGTGCTTTAAGGTATGTATTAGTGAGGACATCAGACAGTATAAACTTCTGCATGGTATATATTATTGAAGACATCAGAATGTATGGGTTCCTACAGGGTAAATATTAGTGAGGGCATGAGAATGTATGGGCTCCTGAAGAGCATGTATTAGTGAAGCCATCAGAATGCATGAGCTTCTGCCGGATATATATTAGTGAGGACTTCAGAATGTATGGGCTCCTGAAGGGTATATATAAGTGAGGACATCAGAATGTATGGTCTCATGCAGGTTATATATTATTGAAGACATCAGAATGTATGAGCTCCTGCAGTGTAAATATTTGTAAGGACATTAAAATGTATGGGATCTTGCAGGTTGTATATCAGTGAGAACATCAGAATGTATGGGCTTCTGCCAGGTACATATTAGTGAGAACATTAGAATGTATGAGCTTCTGCCGGATATATATAAGTGAGGACATCAGAATGTATGGTCTCATGCAGGTTATATATTATTGAAGACATCAGAATGTATGAGCTCCTGCAGTGTAAATATTTGTGAGGACATTAAAATGTATGGACTCTTCAGGTTATATATTAGTGAGGACATCTGAATGTATGGGATCCTGCAGAGTATATATTAGTGCGCACAGCAGAATGTATGGGCTCCTGGAAGGTATATATTAGTGAGGACATCAGAATGTTTGGGCTCCTGCAGGGTATATATTAGTGAAGACATCAGAATGTATGGGATCCAGGAGGGTATATATTAGTAAAGACATCAGAATCTATGGGTTCCTGCAGGGTATATATTAGTGAGGACATCATAATGTATGGGCTCCTGCAGAGTATACATGGTATTAGTGAAGATATCAGAATGTTTGGGATCCTGCAGGGTATATATTAGTGAGGACTTCAGAATGTATGGGTTCTTGCAGGTTATATATTAGTGAAGACATCATAATCTATGGGCTCCTACCAGGTATATAATAGTGAGGACATGATAATGTTTGGGCTTCTGCCGGATATAAATTAGTGAGGACATCAGAATGTATGGGTTCCTGCAGAGAATATATTAGTGGGGACATCAGAATGTATGGGATCTTGCAGGTTATTTACTAGTGAAGACATCAGAATGTATGGGCTCCTGCCAGGTATATATTAGTGAGGACATCAGAATGCATGGTTCCTGCAGAGTATATATTAGTGAGGACATCAGAATGTATGGGCTCCTGCAGGTTATATATAAGTGAAGACATCAGAATGTATGGGCTTCTGCAGAGTATATATTAGTAAGGACATCAGAATGTGTATGACTTGCAAGGTATGTATTAGTGAGGACATCAGAATGTATGGGTTTCTACTGGGTTTATATTAATGAGAACCTCAGAATGTATGGGATCCTGCAGGTTATACATTACTGAAGACTTCAGAATGTATGGGATCTTGCAAGGTGTATAATATTAAGTACATCAGAATCTATGGGTTCCTGTAGGGTATATATTCGTGAGGACATCAGAATGTATAGGCTCCTGCGGAGTATATACGTATTAGTGAGGACATCAGAATGTATGAGCTCCTATAGGGTAAATATTTGTGAGGACATCAGAATGTATGGGATCCTGCAGGGTATATATTAGTGAGGATATCAGAATGTATGGGATCTTGCAGGTTATATATTAGTGAAGACATCAGAATGTATAAGCTCCTGCCAGGTATATATTAGTGAAGCCATCAGAATGTATGAGCTTCTGCCGGATATATATTAGTGAGGACTTCAGCATGTATGGGCTCCTGAAGGGTATATATAAGTGAGGACATCAGAATGTATGGTCTCATGCAGGTTATATATTATTGAAGACATCTGAATGTATGAGCTCCTGCAGTGTAAATATTTGTGAGGACATTAAAATGTATGGGATCTTGCAGGTTATATATCAATCAATGAGAACATCAGAATGTATGGGTTCCTGCCAGGTATATATTAGTGAGGACATCAGAATGTATGGGCTTCTCCTGGATGTATATTAGTGAGGACATCAGAATGTATGGGATCCTGCAGGGTTTATATTAGTGAGGACATCAGAATGTATGGGCTCCTGCATGGTATATATTAGTGAAGACATCAGAATGTATGGGCTCCAGAGGATATATATTAGAGAGAACATCAGAATGTATGGGTTCCTACAGGTTATATATTAGTGAGGACATCAGAATGTTTGGGCTCCTGCAGGGTATATATTAGTGAAGACATCAGAATGTATGGGATCCAGGAGGGTATATATTATTGATGACATCACAATGTATGGTTTCCTACAGGTATATATTAGTGAGGACATCAGAATGTTTGGGCTCCTGCAGGGTATATATTAGTGAAGACATCAGAATGTATGGGCTCCAGGAGGATATATATTAGTGAGGACATCAGAATGCATGGGTTCCTGCCAGGTATATATTAGTGAGGACATCAGAATATAAGGGCTTCTGCCGGATGTATATTAGTGAGGATAACAGAATGTATGGGATCCTGCAGGGTTTATATTAGTGAAGACATCAGAATGTATGGGCTCCAGGAGGATATATATTAGTGAGGACATCATAATGTGTGGGTTCCTACAGGTTATATATTAGTGAGGACATCAAAATGTATAGGCACCTGCAGAGTATATATTAGTGAGGACATAAGAATGTGTTGGTGCTTCAAGGTATGTATTAGTGAGGACATCAGAATGTATGGGTTCCTGCAGGGTATATATTAGTGAGGACATCAGAATGTATGGGCTCCAGGAGGATATATATTAGTGAGGACATCAAAATGTATGGGCACCTGCAGAGTATATATTAGTGAGGACATAAGAATGTGTTGGTGCTTCAAGGTATGTATTAGTGAGGACATCAGAATGTATGGGTTCCTGCAGGGTATATATTAGTGAGGACATCAGAATGTATGGGATCTTGCAGATTATATATTAGTGAGATCATCAGAATGTATGGGCTCCTGCAGAATCTATATTAGTTAGGACATCAGAATGTATGGGCTCATGCAGGTTATATATTAGTGAAGACATCAGAAGCTATGGGCTCCTGCCAGGTATATATTGGTGAGGGCATTAGAATGTATGGGCTTCTGCCGGATATATATTAGTGAGGACATCAGAATGTATGGGCTCCTGCCAGGTATATATTAGTGAGGACATCAGAATGTATGGGCTTCTCCTGGATGTATATTAGTGAGGACATCAGAATGTATGGGATCCTGCAGGGTTTATATTAGTGAGGACATCAGAATGTATGGGCTTCTGCATGGTATATATTAGTGAAGACATCAGAATGTATGGGCTCCAGGAGGATATATATTAGTGAGAACATCAGAATGTATAGGTTCCTACAGGTTATATATTAGTGAGGACATCAGAATGCATGGGCTCCTGGAAGGTATATATTAGTGAGGACATCAGAATGTTTGGGCTCCTGCAGGGTATATATTAGTGAAGACATCAGAATGTATGGGATCCAGGAGGGTATATATTATTGATGACATCACATAGTATGGTTTCCTACAGGGTATATATTAGTGAGGACATCAGAATGTTTGGGCTCCTGCAGGGTATATATTAGTGAAGACATCAGAATGTATGGGCTCCAGGAGGATATATATTAGTGAGGACATCAGAATGTATGGGTTCCTGCCAGGAATATATTAGTGAGAACATCAGAATGTATGGGATTCTGACGGATGTATATTAGTGAGGATAACAGAATGTATGGGATCCTGCAGGGTTTATATTAGTGAGGACATCAAAATGTATGGGCACCTGCAGAGTATATATTAGTGAGGACATAAGAACGTGTTGGTGCTTCAAGGTATGTATTAGTGAGGACATCAGAATGTATGGGTTCCTGCAGGGTATATATTAGTGAGGACATCAGAATGTATGGGCTCCTGCAGAGTCTATATTAGTTATGACATCAGAATGTATGGGCTCATGCAGGTTATATATTAGTGAAGACATCAGAAGGTAGGGGCTCCTGCCTTTTATATATTGGTGAGGGCATCAGAATGTATGGGCTTCTGCCGGATATATATTAGTGAGGACATCAGAATGTATGGGCTTCTCCTGGATGTATATTAGTGAGAATATCAGAATGTATGGGCTCCAGGAGGATATATATTAGTGAGGACATCAGAATGTATGGGTTCCTACAGGTTATATATTAGTGAGGACATCAAAATGTATGGGCACCTGCAGAGCATATATTAGTGAGGACATAAGAATGTGTTGGTGCTTCAAGGTATGTATTAGTGAGGACATCAGAATGTATGGGTTCCTACAGGGTAAATATTAGTGAGGGCATGAGAATGTATGGGCTCCTGAAGAGTGTATATTAGTGAGGACATCAGAATGTATGGGTCCTGCAGGGTATATATGAGTGTGGACATCAGACAGTATAAACTCCTGGAGGGTATATATTATTGAAGACATCAGAATGTATGAGCTCCTGGAGGGTATATATTAGGGATGACATCAGAATGTATGGGCTCCTGCAGAATATATATCAGTGAGGACATTAGAATGTATGGGGACCTGCAGGTATATTTTAGTGAGGATATCATAATGTATGGACTCTTCAGGTTATATATTAGTGAGGACATCTGAATGTATGGGATCCTGCAGAGTATATATTAGTGCGCACATCAGAATGTATGGGCTCCTGGAAGGTATATATTAGTGAGGACATCAGAATGTTTGGGCTCCTGCAGGGTGTATATTAGTGAAGACATCAGAATGTATGGGATCCAGGAGGGTATATATTATTGATGACATCAGAATGTATGGTTTCCTACAGGGTATATATTAGTGAGGACATCAGAATGTATGTGCTCCTGCAGGTTATATATTAGTGAAGACATCACAATGTATAGGCTCCTGCAGAGTATATATTAGTAAGGATATCAGTATGTGTGTGTCTTGCAAGGTCCTTAGTGAGGACATCAGAATGTATGGGTCCCTACAGGGTTTATATTAGTGAGAACCTCAGAATGTATGGGATCCTGCAGGGTATATATTACTGAGGACTTCAGAATGTATAGGATCTTGCAAGGTATATAATAGTAAGGACATCAGAATCTATGGGTTCTTGCAGAATATATATTAGTGAGGACATCAGAATGTATGGACTCCAGCAGAGTATATACGGTATTAGTGAGGACATCAGAATGTGTGCGTTCCTGTAGGGTATATATTCGTGAGGACATCAGAATGTATAGGCTCCTGCAGAGTATATACAGTATTAGTGAGGACATCAGAATATGAGCTCCAATAGGGTAAATATTTGTGAGGACATCAGTATGTATATGATCCTGCAGGGTATACATTAGTGACGACTTCAGAATGTATGGGATGTTGCAGGTTATATATTAGTGAGGACATCAGAATGTATAGGCTTCTGCCAGGTATATATTAGTCAGGATATCAGAATATATGGGCTTCTGCTGGATATATTAGTGAGGACATCAGAATGTATGGGCTCCTGTTAGGTATATATTAGCGAAGAGATCAGAATGTATGGGCTTCTGCCGGATATATATTAGTGAAGACTTCAGAATGTATGAGCTCCTGTTCTGCAATTTGAGTGCAGCTACTGGTATTAATTGTGTTATACCAGTTACGACCCATAGAGGTAACTAGATACCTATGTATTATGCTTCCCCATACTTAAGAAGAATGTCTCCTTTAACAAAATGAGTCATATAGAAGGGAACGCCCCTACTCCTCTGTTATGAAGGAGACGGCAGCCATTTTTTTAGCTCCAGGCATCCTGAGGAGACATGAATCCTAGCTCCTTCCCTTCTATGTACAAATCTCTTCACCTGTCGTGAGATGATCTCGATAAGAGAAATTTCCAATACATGTTTTGTATAGAATCTGTGTAAGCAAGTTATGATCCAGTCACTGTTTCAGAAAGAACTGTGAGATAGGAGAAATGCTTTACCATGTAATTCTCCATGGTAGCTTGTTTGCATTGTACCTAGATAAAGGTATTTCTGTATAGAATGTGGGGCACTGTGGATTACCCACTGAAACCTGACTGTCCAGCCCTTTAGGGGTTAATTCCTTCCCCTTCCTCCTCACCTTACAGTGGCTGATTTGTTTTTGTCACACCCCCTTATCTGCCTAACCACCCCCACCTGTTATATATGCTCTGGGATACAGCCATCTTGTCTTTTCCCCTGCTGCTTGCCCAAAGAGCAGTTCCCCCCCCCCCCCCCCCTGTTGTTGGAATTTTGAGGTTGTCGCAGCGGTGGATAGAGTGATTTGAGAGTTATCCTGCGCTGGACGGCCAGTGGCAGACGACTCCTGCACTCACGTGATCTGGCGGATTTGTGCCTTGCTTGAGCTGCGGCCTTTGATTTATCCACGTAAGAAGAAAGTTATACACAATGAAAGTGTTTTACAACAAGTTATGAGTAAGGTGTTATGTTGATACCTCTCATTAAAGAATTGGAAAGTAACTGTTGTTGGTGTGCTTTCTGTGCGGCGAGGGGAAGGGAATTGTTGGTGGGTCTGGACAGTCTACTTCAAAGTGAAGTGTATTGTGCTGAGATACACCACTCAGTTAATGCCTTTTGCACGGTATTGCAGATAGATGCACTCTGTATTAGAATAGATCTTGCTGCAGTGACCCTTACCCCAGTTATTCATGTTGTCTGTAACCTGTGTTATAACTATGTCAGCGTCAGTTTCTTTAACGCACCCAGTACTGACTTTGTTTATTGTGTACTTCTGTTATAGTTTTTACCAATCAAGTTCTCTTCATCACAAAAAATTCAGACTACAGAACCTCTTCAGTCTTATTTACTTCAAAGTGGACGAGGGTTAGGCTACTTTCACATTACGATTTTGTTAAATCCGATGCTGTCAGATGAAAATCGGACAGCATCGGATGCTTACAATCGGATGCCATCCAATCAGATTTTTTATCGGATCCAATTTAAATGGCTGGGGGAGGGCTGTGGGAGGATTTGGGAGTGGTCTAGGGTATTGAGCATGCTCAATACAGAAAATCGGATCCGATATCGGATCTGATTTTCCATCCGATCTGATCCCCCAAAGACTCCCATATTATTTTAATCGGATCGCATCGGATCACTTCGGATCCGATGCGATCCGATTTTTGATTCGGATACCAAAATCGGACAGAATCCGATTGGAGAACATGGGGGCTAAATCGGATCTAATGCTGTCCGATTTTTATTGGACAGCATCGGATTTAACAAAATCGTAGTGTGAAACCAGCCTTAGCTGTAAGCGGAAATCCACAGCCTCATACGTGGACGGAAGCGGAACAGCTCCTGAAGGGTATATATAAGTTAGGACATCAGAATGTATGGGCTCATGCAGGTTATATATTGGAGCAAAGAGAAGCGTGAGCAAACTCATCTTCAACTGTGTTACGTGTCGCAAACTCCGTGGCAGGTTTCAGAATCCTAAGATGGCCTATCTTCCACTCGACAGACTTAGTACTGACCCTCCCTTCACCAATGTCGGTCTAGACGTGTTCGGCCTCCGGTCTGTGACCACACGACGTACGAGGAAGGTCCATGCTGAAGCAAAGTGTTAGGCAGTTCTATTCACCTGTCTGTCCATTAGAGCTGTTCATCTTGAAGTGATCGAATCTATGGACACGTCAAGCTTCAAAAATGCACTTCAGTGCTTCATCGCAATCAGAGGCCCTGTGAAGCATATTCGGTCTGGCCGAGGCACGAATTTTGTTGGAGCGGCAAGAGAACTCCAAATCCCTTCCAATAAAGATATTAAAAGAGAGAGGGGAGGGGGACAAGAGGCGCAATAGTGCCCTTATCACTAGACACTGAATTTCAGCGGTGAGAAACGTAATTCACTCACCTACTCCAGTTGTGTGACCCACAACTGGCTTGTGCGCATGTAGGATAGTATCCTGATGGCTGCCGCTGGACCTCCACCGACTCCACACACGTGGGGTTAAACCAGGAATTTCAGGGAAGAAAGGTGTACTGCGGTCCGCGCTGCCAGAAACATCAAGGAAGACCCAAGACGAAGTTTTGATCCAAGCCTTCTTTATTCTCCTCCTACGCGTTTCAGTGCCCACCTGGCACCTTCATCAGGGATCAAAACTTCGTCTTGGGCCTTTCTTCCAATAAAGATGTCACTAGTGCGGAAAGGTACCTAGGTGAGCAAGTATGCACCTGGACTTTCAATCCACCACATTCTTCGCACATGGGAGGTGTCTGGGAAAGAAAGATAGGGATAGCACGCAAAATACTAGACTCTATCTTCTTGCAAGCAAATATCAGACTCACACACGAGAGTTTGACTATGTTCTTTGCCGAGGTCTCAGCTATCATGAATGCCAGGCCGCTGACATCACTTTCCAGTGATTCTGGAGACCCAACAGTCCTTACTCCTGCGATGTTATTCACGCAGAAGACTTGTGTTCTAAGTGCCCCACCCTGAAAATTCAACGACAAAGACCTCTACAGACGACAATGGAGGCAAGTACAAAGTGTGGCCAATCTCTTCTGGGACAGATGGAAAAGGCAGTATCTCTCCACTCTACAAACCAGGACAAAGTGGCAGGAAGACCACCCAAACATCGCATCTGGTGACATTGTACTCCTGAAAGACAGTGAAGCACATCGAAACGAGTGGCCACTTGGCTTAGTCACCAAACCTTTCCCCAGCAAGGTTGGGAGAATGCGCAAAGTAGAGATCAGAGTGTGCAAGCTTGGGGAGAGCAATCTGTTCCTCAGGCCTGTAACCGACCTTGTGTTGTTGTTTTCCCCAAAAGAGCCAAATAATGGCATCTGTTGAAGCCAAGTGGGGAGTGTTCTGCCATTTGAGTGCAGCTAATGGTATTAATTGTGTTATACCAGTTACAACCCATAGAGGTAACTAGCTACCTATGTATTATGTTTCCCCATACTTAAGAAGAATGTCTCCTTTAACAAAATGAGTCATATAGAAGGGAACGCCCCTACTCCTCTGTTATGAAGGAGACGGCAGCCATTTTCTGAGCTCCAGGCATCCTGAGGAGACATGAATCCTAGCTCCTTCCCTTCTATGTACAAATCTCTTCACCTGTCGTGAAATGATCACGGTAAGAGAAAATTCCAATACATGTTTTGTATAGGATCTGTGTAAGGCTGGGTTCACATTTGCGGACCTCTCCGCAGCGTTCTGCGGAGGGGTCCGCAATGTGACCGCAGTGGCCGCGAGCTCCTATCTTTAGAATGGGGACGCACGGTGCTGCGCTTGACATCGCAGGACTGTGCGCACCCATTCACTCCCATATGTGATCTGTGCGCAGGCGACATGTTGCATCCCTGGTGTGGGCGGGAGTGTGTGATTTGTGCGCAGGCATTAGCCTGCGCACAGATCACATATGGGAGTGAATGGGTGCGCACGGTCCTGCGCTGTCAAGCGCAGCACCGTGCGTCCCCATTCTAAACATAGGGGCTTGCGCT
This sequence comes from Allobates femoralis, assembly GCA_033576535.1. NCBI lineage: Eukaryota > Metazoa > Chordata > Amphibia > Anura > Aromobatidae > Allobates > Allobates femoralis. The sequence continues at coordinate 414,180,730 of JARQOC010000001.1, forward strand.
GGCTGCGCACACATGGCGATTCCCCTCCGCAGAACGCTGCGGAGGGGAACGCCAGTGTGAAGGCAGCCTAAGCAAGTTATGATCCAGTCACTGTTTCAGAAAGAACTGTGAGACAGGAGAAATGCTTTACCATGTAATTCTCCATAGTAGCTCGTTTGCATTGTACCTAGAAAAAGGTATTTCTGCATAGAATACTTTAAAGTGAAGTGTATTGTGCTGAGATACACCACTCAGTTAATGCCTTTTGCACTGTATTGCAGATAGATGCACTCTGTATTACAATAGATCTTGCTGCAGTGACCCTTACCCCAGTTATTCATGTTGACTGTAACACACCCAGTACTGACTTCGTTTATTGTGTACTTCTGTTATAATTTTTACCAATCAAGTTCACTTCATCACAATAAATTCAGACTACAGGACCTCTTCAGCCTTATTTACTGTGAAGTGGACGAGGGTTAGCTGTAAGCGGAAATCCACAGCCTCATACGTGGACGGAAGCGGAACAGCTCCTGAAGGGTATATATAAGTTAGGACATCAGAATGTATGGGCTCATGCAGGTTATATATTATTGAAGACATCAGAATGTATGAGCTCCTGTAGGGTATATATTCGTGAGTACATCAGAATGTATGGGTTCATGCAGAGTCTATATTAGTTAGGACATCAGAATGTATAAGCTCATGCAGGTTATATATTAGTTAAGACATCAGAACGTATGGGCTCCTGCCAGGTATATATTAGTAAGGACATCAGAATGTATGGGCTTCTGCTGGATATATATTAATGAGGACATCAGAATGTATGGGTTCCTGCAGGGTATATATTAGTGAGGACATCAGAATGTATGGGATCTTGCAGATTATATAATATTGAAGACATCCTAATGTATGGGCTCCTGCCAGGTATATATTAGTAAGGACATCAGAATGTATGGGCTTCTGCCGGATATATATTGGTGAGGACATGAAAATGTATGGGTTCCTGCAGGGTATATATTAGTGAGAACATCAGAATGTATGGGATCTTGCAGATTATATATTAGTGAGGACATCAGAATGTATGGGCTTCTGCAGAGTCAATATTAGTTAGGACATCATAATGTATGGGCTTATGCAGAATATATATTATTGAGGACATCAGAATGTATTGGCTTCTGTCGGGTATGTAGTAGTGAGGACATCACATCAGAATGTATGGGCTCCTGGAAGTTATATATTAGTTAGAATATCAGAATGTATGGGATCCTTTAGGGTATATAACAGTGAGAAAATCAGAATGTATGAGCTCCTGCAGGGTATATAATAGTGAGGACATCAGAATGTATGGGTTCTAGCAGTGTATATATTAGTGAGGACATCAGAATGTATGGGCTCCTGCAGAGCATATACAGTATTAGTGAGGACATCAGAATGTGTGTGTCGTACAGGGTATATATTAGTGAGGGCATCAGAATACATGGGCTTTTGCAGGGTATGTATTAGTGAATACATCAGAATGTATGGGTTCCTGCACGGTATAAATTAGTCAGGACATCGGAATGTATTGGCTCCTGCAGAGTATATATAGTATTAGTGAGGACATCAGAATGTGTGGGTCGTACGGGAATATATTAGTGAGGACATCAGAATGTATGGGATCTTGCAGGTATATATAAGACATCAGAATTTATGGGATCCTTCCAGGTACATATTAGTGAGGACATCAGAATGTATGGGCTCCTGCAGGATATATAGTAAGAATGTATGGGCTCCGGCAGGGTATATATTAGTTAGGACATCAGAATGTATGGGCTCATGCAGGTTATATATTAGTTAGGACATCAGAATGTATGGGCTCCTGCAGAATATATATATTAGTAAAGACATCAGAATGTATCGGCTCTTGCCATATATATATTAGTAAAGACATCAGAATGTATGGGTTCCTGCAGGGTATATATTAGTGAGGATATCAGAATGTATGGGCTCCTGCAGAGTATATACGGTATTAGTGAGGACACCAGAATGTGTAAGTCGTACAGGGTATATATATATTAGTAAGGACATCAGAATGTATGAGCTCCTGCAGGGAATATATTTGTGAGGACATGAGAATGTATGGGATCCTGCAGGGTACATAATAGTGAGGACAGCAGAATGTATGGGTTCCAGCAGGGTATATATTAGTGAGGACTTCAGAATGTATGGGCTCATGCAGGTTATACATTAGTTAGGACATCAGAATGCATGGGCTCCTGCAGGATATATATTAGTATAATTTACAAAAAAGAGAAAAGAGTACCAAGCAAGTAAATTCAAGCTCTTTATTATAAAACCTTGAAAAAGGATGGATTTCAGAAAGAAGGAAAAAATACATATCCATACATAAAGGAATACCACTCATACATAATTGTTTACAGTGCGGTATTACATGGGTTAAACAAAGAGTTCTCCAGTTACAGAGATGCTCCAATTACAATGTGCCACAAGAATGTATAACATACAATATGTTGTTAGAGAGGCTAATTAGCAAGAAAAGGCCTCAAATAAAGTGACCGGTGCACAAGGGGTTAATAGGCTATAGGTACCCAGCCCGCAGTCTCAAAGTGCAAGTGCATTAATTAAAAAACAACAATTGTCTTGATCAAATATCAGTAAAGAGACATATATCAGGCTGAGACCTAATACCTTTACATGTTGTCTACCCAGGAACAGCACAATCAGTGGTTAATGTCCAGAAGTCGGATCAAAGAAGGACCAGGAACTACAATACGCGTTTCTCCTGCCCAGTGCAGGTTTCATCAGGAGGGAAGTGAAGGTTCCAGGGTGCTTACCGCCATCAAAATGGGCCTTTTTACATCACCCATAATCCCTGTAGTGGGTCAGATAAGTGCGTGCACCTGCCATCATTAGCGGCGCACACAGCAGGAAGCAGCGTCTCATACTGCTGACGCAAGCGATCGGCGGCTAGTGCGCATGCGCAGACCGTCTTGTGGACGCAAGTGCCTAACAGAGAGACCGCAGCCCTCCCACAGCGCGCACAGAGGCTAGGAAGAGAAAATAATAACAAAATTCCAAATACACATATACCCTAATGACTTTATGGAGAAACCCTTCCTATACAATCTAAATAATTTAGAAAAAAGGAAAATCCATATACATCATCCAATGCTTTTCTCCTATCAGGGGATGATCATTCTCAGTTTGTGTAGAATGGAATTACAATTCCAAATATCCGCCACAGTCATCTGCTCACAATACAGGGAATGGATTCATGTAATGAAGGTCCAGAAAAATATTTATATGAATATAATTCCCTGTACTACAATATAAAAGGGAAAAACAATTAAAAACTGGAACTGAAAAAAAAGAAAAAAGAAAAAAGAAAGAAAAAGAAAAAAGAAGAAATGGCACTATACAGAAACAGTGCTCAGATCGAATCACAAAAAGGAAGCAAAGGACAAGGATTCATTAAGTCCTTACGGGACAACAGTAGTGGCTATCCATACGTGCGAGTGTTCTCTTTAGATTGCCCTCCCTAATTCCACAACTGACCACATCTATCCCCACGGAACTTCAAGCAGCTGGGATTACAGCCATGTTTTTCCTTAAAGTGCCGCTGGATTGTTTTTAACAAGGTGTCATCGGCCACCTGCCTGGCCGCCTCAATGCCCAGCACGTGCTCCCTAACCTTCACCCGAAACTCACGAGACATCAGGCCCACATAAATCAGTGGGCAGTCACACATTGCATAGTAGATAACATATGTGGACCCACATGTAATTCTGTGTCGTATGTCAAACGTCTGCGAGTTATCAGATGAGGAGAAATTAGCACATTGCAGAACACGCAGTGGCCACATGGATAGCAGCCAGGGTTGGGGCCTCTTGACCCAAAGGGACTTGGGATGCGCGCCACGTAATGGCTTCTCACTAGTAGGTCCTTCAGGTTGTGTGCCCGCCTAGCTGTCATCAGAGGGTTTTCGGGAACCACGTCACCGAGAATGGGGTCAGCCTTAAGAATAGGCCAATGTCTCGATAGTATACTGTGCATAGTTCCCCATTCCCAGTTATAGGTGAAAATAAAACGTGTCTCCTGATTGCCCTCAGTTTTTTTCTTTTTAGGGACATACCCCAGCAACCGGTTTCTTGGTGTGTTTCTGGCCCCGTGATCTTAGGTCTATCGACTGCTGCTCAAATCTATCATCGGTGGAACGGATACGTTTCATACGGAGAAACTGACCGGGATGGCGGGAATAGTTGAAAGGTGATGAGCAGAACTAGCATGTAAGAGTGCATTTACTGACGTAGGTTTTCTAAATACGTCAGTCTGCACCACACGATGTTCATCAACCACAATCTCCACATCTAAAAAATCAATTGTATCCTTGACGATTTTGTGGGTCAATTTAATGTTATAGGGATTGTGGTTGAGCTCCTCCATAAACGTCTCGAAAGTCACCGCCGCGCCTTGCCACACAACCAGTACATCGTCTATATTTCTGAGCCAGCACTGCACATGGGCGCAGCCCCGCACGCCTCCATCGCCAAAGATCTCCCGTTCCCAGTATCTTAGAAATAAGTTGGTGTATGAAGGCACGCAGGCAGCGCCCATCGCAGTGCCCCGCCTCTGCAGATAGTAGAGGTCACGGAAGACGAAAAAGTTGTGTGTCAGGTTATATATTAGTGAAGACATCAGAATGTATGGGCTCCTGCATGGGCGTACCCATCGTGGGGCGGGGGGGCAGGAGCCCCCCAGAAGAAGGGGTGCACGCACCTATCATGATGAGGTCACCGCCACCTGTCTTAGTTGGTAACGGTTGCCTCAGGCAGCGCTGGCGGTAAGCAGAGGGCATGGCGGAGCAGTAGTTTTAATCCCGCCCTCATTGTCTGCCGGCCGCTCTGCACTGCAGATCAGCTTGGTGGGGACTGAATGATGACATTATCACTGAGCACCTCGTGTTTGTGCCGAGACCTGCAGTGCAGAGCTGTCAACGACAGACAAGCTGAAGTCGAGGAGACTGCTGGAGGCTGGAGCTGCAAGGACTGTCTAGGAGAGGCAAAAAAAGATAGATGTAAATACATTATACTTGTTAAATAAGAGACAAGAGATTGACCTTGGAGATAATATGGGAGGTCAGGAGCCCTATGGGGGGCTGTATGTGGGAGCCCTATGGGGGGCTGACTCTATATGAGATGGACTCCCATATACAGCCCCCCATAGGCTACCATGTAATATACAGCAACCCCATAGGGCTCCCAAATCATATATAGCCCCCTAAAGGGCTCCTATTATGGGAGCCCTATGGGGGGCTGTATATGATATGGATGCCCTATGAGGGGCTATATATGATATGGGAGCCCTATGAGGCATTGAAGGCGTTGTATATGAGATAGGACTCCCATATCATATACAGCCTCCCCATAGAGCTCCTGTATCATATACAACCCCCCATAGGGCTCCCATAATGGGAGCCCTTTAGTGGGCTATGTATGATATGGGAGCCCTATGGGGGGCTGTATATGATATGGGAGCTCTATGGGGGCTGTATATGAGATGAGAGCACTATGGGACATTGGGGGGCTGTATATGAGATGGGACTTACATTTCATATACAGCCCCCCATTAGGGCTCCCCAGTGGTGTAACTAGAGTCCGATGGGCCCCGGTGCAAAATTTTGGCCTGGGCCCCCACCTTCCGCGTGCACGTTGGTCAGATGTATGAGCCCCGTGTAATGCGCTAAATCCTATAAAGACTCACAAATTGACCCCTCTCCCCCTTCATTATGCATTAATGTCCCTCATCATGTTATCTATGGTCTTCCTCCCGTAACATGGCCCTTATCGTGGAATATATGTCCCCCATCATGGTTTATATGGTCTTCCTCCTCTGCCACCATATTCCTCCAATTATTATAATGCATCCCCACATCCCTACATACATTACAATGTACCCCATAGTCCTCTGTGTATTATAATGCATCCATAGTCCTTCATTCATAAGGTAGCCCCCATAGTCATTCAATTATTATAATGCAACCTCATTATCCTCTATATAGTATAATGCAGCTTCATATGCCTCCATATAGCATAAAACAGCCTCACAACCCTCCATACAATATAATGCACCCCCATAGTCCTCCATACAATATAATGCACCCCCATATAGTATAATGCACTTTCATAGTTCTCCATATAATTCACAGCGCACAAGGGAGAGACACGGGAGACAGACACAGCCCGCAGCCTATAAAGCATGTAGCCTCTATATTACATATACTGTATATCTATCTCCAGCCTCTATATTATATATCCATAGCCTCTATATTTTATATATACAACTGGCAGCCTCAATTTTATATATATATATATATATCTAATATATAAAGCTGAATGTGTGTGTGTGCGTGCGTGCGTGCGCGCGCGTGTGTGTGTATCCGGGATTGGCATCTACACCGTTGCAACTACAGCCACAAAATTTTGAACAGTCACACGTCTGGACCCCGGGAGCGTCATAGGCTATGTTGTGAGGTGAAATTTTAACCCCGCGCATTCCAATTCACCAAACAATTTTGCCCCTATCTACATAATGGGGAAAAAGTGACAGTTACCAGTTGACAGTTGTGAATGAGAGGGGCTTAATGATAGCGCCAAAGACTAACAGCACATGCCAGCATATAGTCACTAAGGTGGGGCCCCAACATGAGATATTCACCATGCACGGGGACATGTGTACACACCACACGCACACAAAGAGTAACAGCAAGTGTATAGCCGCTAAGGTGCAGCCCCAACATTGGATACTCACCACGCACCCGAACAAACACACACGCCACAAAGATACACACATAACACAGAGACACCCCCCCCCCCCCAAGGGGACACACACACACCCTATAGCGACACATGCACTCACCCCACAGGGACACACACACACACCACAAACAGACACACACAACACAGACACACACAACACACAGACCCCCACACACAGGGACACACACATAGCCACCCTATAGGGACACATGCACTCACCCCACAGGGACACACACACACAAAGAGACACACACAACACAGACACACACACCCCACACAGACACCCCCCCCACAGGGACACACACACATACACACCCTATAGGGACACATGCATTCACCCCACAGGGACACACACCACAAAGAGACACACACAACACAGATACACACCACACAGACCCCCCCCCACAGGGACACACACACATACACACCCTATAGGGACACTTGCACTCACCCCACAGGGACATACACACACCACAAAGAGACACACACCACACAGGTCCCCCCACAGGGACACACACACATACACACCCTATAGGGACTCATGCACTCACCCCACAGCGACACACACACACACCACAAAGAGACACACAACAAAGATACACACACACACCACACAAACCCCCCCACAGGGACACACACACATACACACCCTATAGGGACACATGCACTCACCCCACAGGGACACACACACACACACACACCACAAAGAGACACACACAACAGAGACACACACCACACAGACCCCACCCCCACAGGGACACACACATACACACCCTATAGGGACACATGCACTCACCCCACAGGGACACACACATACACACACCCCAGGGACACACACACCACACAGACAGACACAGATGTGCACAAATCACCTCACACAACTCGCCTCATACGTGTGCTATCTTTAATTTCCAAACATAAACATCTGATTAAAAACAGCCAATGTGCAACACATGTGCCATATAGGGAATTAAGGCAGATGTCAGTCACATGAGCTGTCTATTATGTGTATGTGTGAGGTAACATATACTGCCCGGCCAGGGGGAGGGTTTACTGTGGGCTGGAGATTTATTAGGCTGCCTATAGCAACCAATCACAGCTCAGCTTCTATTTTCTTACAGGTCATTAATATGACATATTCAAATTCTATTTTTTTATAGCCAACATCAGATATTTATTAACCCGGGCGTAGCCGGGTACTACAGCTAGTATATATATATATATATATATATATACGGTATATATATATCTAATATATAAAGCTGAATGTGTGTATGTATGTGTGTGTGTATGAGTGTATATCCGGGATTGGCATCTACACCGTCGCAACTACAGCTACAAAAATTTGCACAGTGACACGTCTGGACCCCTGGAGCGTCATAGGCTATGTTGTGAGGCGAAATTTTAACCCTGCGCGTTCCAGTTCACCAAACAATTTTGCCCCTATCTACATAATGGGGAAAACGTGAATGGCAAAGTGTTGGAGGAAAATCTACAGCTGTCAGCTATAGAGACAAAATTTTGCACAGTCACACATCTGGACCCCAGGAGCATCATAGGCTATATTGTGAGGTGAAATTTTAACCCCGCGCATTCCAATTCACCAAACAATTTTGCCCCTATCTATATAATGGGGAAAAAGTGACAGTTACCAGTTGACAGTTGTGAATGAGAGGGGCTTAATGATAGCACCAAAGACTAACAGCACATACCAGCATATAGTCACTAAGGTGGGGCCCCAACATGAGATATTCACCACGCACGGGGACATGTATACACACCACATGCACACAAAGAGTAACAGTAAGTGTATAGTCGCTAAGGTGCAGCCACAACATTGGATACTCACCACGCACCCGAACAAACACACACACACCTCAAAGAGATACACACAACACAGACACACACACCTCCCCCAAGGGGGGACACACACACTCTATAGCGACACATGCACTCACCCCACAGGGGGACACACACACACCACAAAGAGACACACATAACACAGACACACACACCACACAGACCCCCCCACAGGGACACACACACATAGCCACCCTATAGGGACACATGCACTCACCCCACAGGGACACACACACACCACAAAGAGACACACAACACAGATACACACACACACACACACCACACAGACACCCCCCACAGGGACACACACACATACACTCCCTATAGGGACACATGCACTCACCCCACAGGGACACACACACACCACAAAGAGACACACACAACAGAGACACACACCACACAGACCCCCCCACACACAGGGACACACACATACACACCCTATAGGGGCACATGCACACACCCCACAGGGACACACACACCACAAAGAGACACATACAACAGAGACACACACCACACAGACCCCCCCCCCACAGGGACACACACATCTACACCCCAGGGACACACACACCACACAGACAAACACAGATGTGCACAAATCACCTCACACAACTCGCCTCATACGTGTGCTATCTTTATTTTCCAAACATAAACATCTGATTAAAAACAGCCAATGTGCAACACATGTGCCATATAAGGAATTAAGGCAGATGTCAGTCACATGAGCCGTCTATTATGTGTATGTGTGAGCTAACATATACTGCCCGGCCAGGGGGAGGGATTACTGTTGGTTGGAGATTTATTAGGTGTATAGTCGCTAAGTGTATAGTCGCTAAGGTGCAGCCCCAACATTGGATACTCACCACGCACCCGAACAAACACACACCACAAAGACACACACACCCAAGGGGACACACACACACTCTATAGCGACACATGCACTCACCACACAGGGACACACACACACCACAAAGAGACACACACACACCACACAGACCCCCCTCACAGGGACACACACGCATAGCCACCCTATAGGGACACATGCACTCACACCACAGGGACACACACACCACAAAGAGACACACACCACACAGATCCCCCCACAGGGACACACACACATACACACCCTATAGGGATACATGCACTCACCCCTCAGGGACACACACCACAAAGGGACACACACAACACAGAGACACACACACCCCACACAGACACCCCCCCACAGGGACACACACACACATACACACCCTATAGGGACACATGCACTCACCCCACAGGGACACACACACACACCACAAAGAGACACACACAACACAGATACACACACACACCACAGACCCCCACACACGGGGCACACACACATACACACCATATAGGGCACATGCACTTACCCCACAGGGACACACACACCATAAAGAGACACACACCCCCCCACACAGACACCCCCCCACAGGGACACACACACACATAGACACCCTATAGGGACACATGCACTCACCCCACAGGGACACACACACCACAAAAAGACACACACAACACAGATACACACACACCACAGACCCCCACACAGGGGCACACACACATGCACACCCTATAGGGGCACATGCACTTACCCCACAGGGACACACACACCACAAAGAGACACACACACACACCACACAGACCCCCCCACAGGAACACACACACATACACACCCTATAGGGACACATGCACTCATCCCTCAGGGACACACACACACCACAAAGGGACACACACAACACAGAGACACACACACCCCACACAGACACCCCCCCACAGGGACACACACACACATACACACCCTATAGGGACACATGCACTCACCCCACAGGGACACACACCACAAAGAGACACACACAACACAGATACACACACACACACCACAGACCCCCACACAGGGGCACACACACATACACACCCTATAGGGGCACATGCACTTACCCCACAGGGACACACACACCACAAAGAGACACACACAACAGAGACACACACCTCAGAGACCCCATCCCACAGGGACACACACATACACACCCCAGGGACACACACACCACACAGACAGACACAGATGTGCACAAATCACCTCACACAACTCGCCTCATACGTGTGCTATCTTTATTTTCCAAACATAAACATCTGATTAAAAACAGCCAATGTGCAACACATGTGCCATATAGGGAATTAAGGCAGATGTCAGTCACATGAGCTGTCTATTATGTGTATGTGTGAGGTAACATATACTACCCGGCCAGGGGGAGGGTTTACTGTTGGCTGGCGATTTATTAGGCTGCCTATAGCAATCAATCACAGCTCAGCTTCTATTTTCCTACAGGTCATTAATATGACATATTCAAATTCTATTTTGTTATAGCTAACATCAGTTATTTATTAACCCGGGCGTAGCCGGGTACTACAGCTAGTATATATATATATATATATATATATATATATATACCTGTGTTTCTCCGAAAGGTGCACCATATCTTATTTTCAGGGGTGTCTTATATTAGCCAAAAAAAAATTGACAGAAAGGCAGCCTCCCATGCCAGTACCTTATCCCACTGCAGCAGCCTCCCATTATCCCAGTACTGTATCCCACTGCAGCAGCCTCGTATCCCAGTACCGTATCCCACTGCAGCAGCCTCCCATTATCCTAGTGCTGTACGGTATCCCACTGCAGCAGCCTACCATTATCCCAGTACTATACCGTATCCCACTGCAGCAGCCTCCCATTATCCCAGTACTGTACAGTATCCCACTGCATCAGCCTACCATTATCCCAGTACTATACCGTATCCCACTGCAGCAGCCTACCATTATCCCAGTACTATACCGTATCCCACTGCAGCAGCCTACCATTATCCCAGTACTATACCGTATCCCACTGCAGTAGCCTCCCATTATCCCAGTACTGTACAGTATCCCACTGCATCAGCCTCTCATTATCCCAGTACTGTACAGTATCCCACTGCAGCAGCCTCCCATTATCCCAGTACCGTACTGTATCCCACTGCAGCAGCCTCCCATCCCAGTACCGTATCCCACTGCAGCCTCCCATGTTTGTACACACACACACACCACACACACACACACACACTTTCACTTTCTTCCCGTACTTCTTTCTTTTCCCTTTCTTTCATTTGCGGTGCTGCTTCGGTGGTGCACAGTGGCGGAGCCCTGGGTCAATCAGAGAGCAGGAGCCCTGGGCCAATCACAGCACAGGAGCCCTGGGCCAATCACAGCGCAGGAGCCTTGGGCAAATCACAGCCCAGGAACAATCAGAGGCTACTGACGTCAGCTGACCCATGATTCCTGCGCTGTGATTGGCGCAGGGCTCATGAACGGAGATCGGCACAGAGCTCTGGAGCTGTGATTAATGGCTGCGTTCCTGGGCGGCTCCGTGAGCACTGCAGCGTGGCAGAAGAGCAGTAGAGAGTGTCGGGCACAGTACAGCGGGGATAGCGGGGAGCGAGACACAGATGCATGCCCCGGTCTTCTGATCGGTAGCATGTTGAGGAGGTACGCCTTATATTCGGGGGGTGCCTTATATTGGGAGGTAGGGCGCCCCCCCAAGCATGCCTTACTTTCGGGGGATGCCCTATTTTCAGGGAAACAGGGTACATATGTACAGCCAGTTTTTGGCCCACCAAGATGATTTTGCCTGGGGCCCACAAATACCTGGAGCCAGCCCTATGTGTGTGCGTTATACAGTGGCACTGTGTGTGATTTATAAAGTGGAGCTGTGTGTGTTTGTGTTATACAGTGGGGCTATGTGTGGGGGGATATGTTTATTTCTGGGGCAGTGATACTTTTGTTTTTAAGGGCATTTTAAGGGCGTTTTTAAGGGCATTGTGTAGGAAAGTGCTGTTGAAGATGAAGAAGAGGGAAGTCTATAGAGACGAACTGTGGATGTCAAATCTCATCATGGCGCCTGTGCTACAGCAAAATAAAAGGAATGGGATTAACTCCAATCAGAGAAGATGTCATCTACAGTATAAGGTACCAAGATGTAAAAGTTTGTCTGCGTCTCATCTGGACTGTGGTTCCTGCATGGTCCGCAGTCTGTTGATGACTGGTAACAACAACTCCCAGCATCTCCTTACAATTTTTAAAGACATGCTGGGAGGTATAGGTTCATCTACACACATAAATGCCAGTTGGGACTTCCGGCCACTGTAACCGAATCCCTAAAGGCATCGCGGCAGTGTCACCTGCGCAGGCACAGTTCGTTGCCCCAAGTGACATCTACTGATGGTGGTTATGGTGCTGCTTTCATGTATTAAAGGTTGTGTGGTGCCCCTGCGTCTAGGAGGCCACAAAGGGAACTGCAGCCAGGCAGGTAGGACGACAGTTGAACACCAACACCCACACTGCCCATACAACCCACGTACAGTAGATGGCAGCACCCAACCCGGAGCCTAGGAACTCTAAGCAGGCGAGGGGTGGTGGGTTTAGAGCAGTCAGGTGACAGACAGTAGAAATAGTGAAGGGGGAGGAGGAAGAAGTCGGTAGGCCGAGGTAGGCTGAGCTGTAAAGACTGGAACACACGTCCTGGCAAAGTGGGGTGTAGAAGCGCAGAATCTGAACAGAGCCAGTGCGAGCCGCAGAGAGAAAGCACGTCTGAAGCCAGTACCCCCAGGAGTGTGAAGGAAGAGAGGGACGGTGATACCCGGGCCCTAGAACTACAGCCGAGATGACCAGACTGCAGGCGGAGTAGCCCTCCTATGACACTGGAAGACACAGTAGAGAGAGCCTGGTAGAGCCTCACATGGGAGGACTGCTGGAGGCTGGGCTGAGTAGAGTGTCGGCTCTAGACGGGAGCTTAGTTTCACCCGGCATCCCCAGACAACCGACGGGGGACCACAGCTACACGTTAGGGTCCCTACCCCAAAGGACAGGCAGCTCAGTGACAACCAGGAGGACCCACAGGGACCCGAGTCACCGCCATACTGTCCGGAGATGCACACCAAAGCGAACACAGAGAGAGAGTTAACAGCCTGGGAAGGACACAGAGACAGAGTGAGGGGTCACACAGAGGAGAGACCTGGCTGCAGAGAGTAAAGGGAACCCGGAGGGGAGAGTGAGCCCATGTACTGAGACTTGAACTGAGACCAACTGTAAGAACTGCACTGAACAGTAACTTGAACTTGCGAACTTGAGAAGTAAACACGGAGAGCTCTGAATACGTCTCCCTTGTGTGTCTCTGCTTGAATACTACTCCCTCCATACAGGTTTGCAACCGCTTACCACCTGCAGAGCCACAGCGTGCAAGCTCCAACACTGAAGGAGGATTCCTGCAGCATCTGGACAGTAAGTGTACTGCATTCAGCACCAGGCCTGCACACTACACAATAGACTTTAATCATCACTGCCCCAGGGAACACAGTTCTGCCCATGGGAACTATTCCATCTACACTGCCATTACATCATCCCCGGAGGTTCTGCAGCAGCGGTGGCCCCACTACTGGCCGCACACAGTGGGTGGCGTCACGACTGACATTTCACCTGTAAATATCCCCTTATCATTGCCAGGGCCCAGGACATGGTCCAAACCAGGACCACCCGTGACTTCCCCAGTAGCAGACCTGGTCTGGTACCGAGTACCCCTGTCCCAGTGGGCTCGACAGTTGTTCTGGTTCTTCTACTGAGGTGGTTCTGGCCCTGTATCCATCTGCTGATGTTGATTTGGTCACTGCCTTCATCTACTGAGGTCGTTCTGTCACTGCATTCCTTTACTGATGGTGGTTCTGTTGCTGCATTCATCTACTGACGGTTGTTCTGGCCCTGCATTCATCTGTTTATGGTGCTTCTGTCACTGCATTCATCAGCTGATGGTTCTGACCCTGCATTCATCCACTGAGGTGGTTCTGGTTCTGCATTCGTCTACTGATGGTGGCTCTATCGCTGCATTCATCTACTGATGGCAGTTCTGATCTTGCGCGATTTGTGAAGTCATTGAGCACGGAGACCCGCGCCACTGCGCAGGCGTTAGAGCAGTGTGATGTAGACAGGACGGGCGGCCTTTTCATAGGAGCGAGGTGGGCATTTCAACCAGCAGAGCGGCAAGGACCAGATTGAGAAGAAAGTTCCGGACCATTTTCAGCTAACTTCCATTCCTCGCGGGAGATATTAAAAGTTAATTTGTGAGGTACACAGGGGGACTGCTGGGCATATAGAGTTTGTCACAGCAACACTAAATACATCATGTGTAAGGTGGTGGGCAGGGGTTAGAACGGCTAAAGGGGGTGACAGGTTCCCTTTAAAGGGAACCTGCCAGCTCTTTTTGAAATTCCCGCTTCCTGTGGTACTCTGACGCACGGGCTGGAACGTCATATCCGGCTTAGTGCATTCTGGGAACTGATCACATGCTCGGCCTGACTTCAATATGCGCACTGCGCATGCGCCAGAGCCCGGCCAAACACGTGATCAGCCCGCAGAATGCACCGGGCCAGATATGATGTTCCAAACAACCATGACTTGGCTGCCCTAGTTTTGATCATGAGTGCGCCCATGGGCTCCTGCCAGGTATATATTAGTGAGGACATCAGAATGTATTGGATCCTGTCAAATATATAGTAGTGAGGACATCAGAATGTATGGGCTCCTGCAGGGTATACATGCAGGGTATTTATAGTTAGGACAATAGAATGTATGGGCTCCTGCAGAGTATATATTAGTGAGGACGTCAGAATGTATGGGCTCCTGGAGGGTATATATTAGCGAAGACATCAGAATGTACAGGTTCCTGCCGGATATATATTAGTGAAGACATCAGAATGTATGGGCTTCTGGAGGGTATATATTACTAAAGTCATCAGAATGTATGGGCTCCTTCCATGTATATATTAGTGAGGACATGAGAATGTATGGGTTCCTGTAGTGTATATATTAGCGAGGACATCAGAATATATTGGCTCCTGCACAATATATATTAGTGAGGACATCAGAATGTATGGGCTCCTGCAAGGTATTGTCACGCTTCCGGAGGGAGGCGCCCTAGAGTGCACCCACTGGGCCGTGGTACCCAACTCCCCTGGGTGAGCTGGTCTTAGTTTATCCAACCTCTTTACAGGGATTGTTAGGGGCAAGCCCAGGGGGTCTAAATACCACAGCTGCTAGTACCAGGGGGTGGCTCATAGAGTTAGCCTATACTATGGTAAGGCTAAAGCCCCTGTTACACGAGGCGACATCGCCGCCTATTACATAGGCGACGTGGGGGCGTGGCCTATCGGCGGCGACATCGCCCCTACGTCGCCTCATGTAAAGGGCTGATGTCGGCGGTGCTCGGCGGTCGCCTGGCTTCAGAGCAGTGCTCTGAAAACAGGCAACCATGACTTCCGGTTCCGGTCCTCGGGATGGCCGCGCGGTGAACAAGAAGCTCCTGGCACCCACCTCCCAATACCCGCAAAGCACCCGCCGGAGAGCCCCAGTTTCGATAGCGAGGGAGAGGAGAGGACCCGCGCACAGACCGGGATCGCATGGAGCCGTGGCTACGCAGCTTGGGCACCGCCACCAACACGAGACGCCTCAACACAGCATCAGGAGGAAGCGGTAAGATGGCGGCAGGCGGGAAAACAGGAGGAGAGGAGACTGCAATAAGCCCACAGACACGTCAGGCAGTGACAGCCCCGGCTATACGACAGGAGGCTGATAATTTAATGGAACCCCAGTTACATTCAGCATTAGTGGCAGAACTAAAAGCCCATCTTACAGCTGAACTCAGCAGAGCAGTCAGAGATACGGTGCAGACGGCCCTGGCCGAGCTACAAAACACCACACAGCAGCACGAAACTAGACTGACAGAAGCTGAGCAGAGAATATCTGATTATGAAGATAGAGTGCTAGCTCTTGAACAACAACTAGAAACTGTCTGCAAAGAGTCAATCTGGATAAAAGCTAAATTAGACGATTTAGAAAACAGATCCGGACACAACAACCTGAGGATTGTAGGGATGCATGAATCTGTACCCCATAACCAATTAAATGACATCTGCGAAATTGATCTGCCCCAAGCCCTGGGATTCGAGAGACGATGCAGGGTGGAAAGGGCACACCGGGTGGGACCCCCCCTCCAGCAAGGGAGGTAAACAGCAGAAATGACACGCAACATTCAGAAATCATAAAACCCAGACAGGTTATAATGAGATACCTGGATTACAAAGATAAGGAAAAGCTACTAATGGCTTTCAGGAAAAGGCGCCAACCATTGATGATAAGGGGGCATAAAGTGCTTATATTTGGTGATCACTCCCCTGAAGTGGTCAGAAAGAGGAGGGCGTTTAACGACATTTGTAGCATGTTGTTCAAGAGAGGCACCCCGTTTCAAATGCTATACCCTGCCACACTCAAGGTGGCGGGTTGAGATGGTAAACCACGATTCTACACGGATGCGAGAGAAGCATGGCGCAAATTGACGATGAGAGAGGAGGGAGACACCCATTACAGGAGACACACGGAAGGAAATTCCGGGCCCAACTCACCCAAAAATACAACTAACGACCAGGAAGACTCAAGACCCAGTCGACCCCAAGCAGCAGTTATAAAGCCGTCCAGGGGGGCATCAGAAGAACACGTCGTCCAGGACTCGTTTGTTAATGCTTGACGGACATGACTTGTGGTTTATATACCAATAAACAATTGGTCACACTGATCCAGATGTCAGCAGAACCATTGAGACACCAAACTAGGCGAACACTGTTTCGTGAAGATGTGATGGGAGGATCCCTCAATACAACCTATTACGCCGTTTACCACATGTCTACATGGGCACATTTTGTCCCCTTTTTTTTTTTTTTTTCTCTTTCTCTCTACACCATAGTATTTGTGATGGCATTATTACCACCTTGGCCAGACCGAGGTGTAGATATTTGAAACAAACTACTCTTTAATGTGGGAACAACTAATAAGCGGGCGGACAATTTCAGGTTATCTTGTTTCAGAGGCGGGAGGGTGGGAGCTACGAAAGAGGGGAATGGCACCCAGGATGTCGGAAGATGTAACTAATCTTGAGAGGGCTGAGGGATACAGGGGGAGGGGGGGAAATTGATGGGTTCTTCTATGTTGAATGTTATAAGTTGGGAATATTATGTTTTGATGCTACCACATAGGGTTTTTACGGCAGTTCAGGGCAGAGCAGAATATAGAAGGGTAGAAGATTGTTTTCAACTTGATGACACGCAGCCAAACTCACTATTTTGACACACAATGGTGCAGATTTTATCATGGAATGTAAAGGGCCTACGCTCTCCGGGTAAACGCTCAATGATCCTTCGACACCTTAAAAAATTACGAGGGGACATTGTTCTTCTACAAGAAACCCACTTAAGGGAGGAGGACTTTTTCAGACTCAAAAAATTCTGGGTGGGGGAGGTGATTGGTTCGGGTGCGTTAGACCGAAAGGCAGGGGTAATCATCTTGATTAACAAAGCATTAACACATAGAATTATCTCGCATGATAGCTTGGCAGAAGGGCGCCATATACACATACTGATAGAATGTTCGGGTATGATCCTAAGCATCCACAATATATACGCCCCCAACACGGGCCAGGGCACATTCCTAGAGTTCCTCACACCGTTCATATTACAAGACACGGAGAACAACATAATAGTTGGAGGCGACTTCAATCTAGTCATGAATATTAGCGAGGATAGAAAACTGAATACAATGAGAGACAGAGGCACTGGGAAGAGTGGAGATAGGATAGCCAAAGGAGTGTGTCCCCGCTAGCAAGATTTGCATCTGACCTGCACCTCTGGGATGTATGGAGAGTGAGAAATCCTCAGGAGAGGGAATTTACCCATTTCTCACACCGCCATGAATCATGGTCCAGGATAGATGCACTGCTGGTTGGTCACCATCTCCTATCAAAGATAGAAAATACAGCAATTGGCAACTTGGTGATTTCTGACCATAGCCCAGTAAGTTTGTCACTGTCAGATGTTTACCCAAGGGAAAATGACATAGTTTGGCGCTTTCCCACGACATTACAGGACAGCCCTGACTTCAAAAAACTACTAGGAGAATGGTGGGGGACATTCTCGACAGTTAATGAACAACACGTGGGAGATAGTGCATTATTCTGGGAAACTGCCAAAGCAGTACTAAGGGGTAGAATCATAGCTTACACAAGAGGGAGACGCAGAATGGTGGAACAGTCCTTTCTAGAAAGCAGCGATGCTGTGAGATCCGCCTACAGAGACTTCCTTGACAACCCATCCACTGATAATAGGCTTGCTTGGCAGCACCGGAGGGACATTTTTAATGAATGGTCCAGACAAAAAGAATCCATGTTTAGGCAGCGCTAGGAGGCCAAATTGTATCACTATGGCAATAAAGCGGGCAAGCTACTGGCCAACCTGGCAAGGGGAAAGAGGCAGTATACCACAATCACTGCAATTAAAAACCAGGGAGGAAAGATAATGAAGGATCCGAAGCAAATAGTGGAGACACTTGGAAAATACTACGCAAAACTATATGATACACCATCAGAGGGGGAGGGGTGAGATGATTGGCTGCAGACATATCCCATGACACAGTATAAGGAGGTATAACCCGGCTCAACCTATGCGAGGTGCTCTGAGGGAATAGTACCCAAGTAATAATAAAAATTAACCTCGGCACACTCTAATGAAAACATGAAAAAAAGAAGTTCTTTTTCTTTGTGTTGTTTTTTATTGAAACAAAAAGGAAACGTCCCACGTTTCGGCTCAACACGAGCCTTCCTCAGGGAACTTGATAACTCAAAAAGTTGCTTATGATCAGGTATATAGCGGCCTGGGTGGTCGGGGAGAGTCACAAGTGAATAGATTTTAAAGGAGGATATGGAGTGCTGAATTATAGTACTCTCATGACTGGTCAGTCAATCGACCTCTAATGGGTAGTGGAAGGTGAGAAGGTGACCACCAAACAGGCATGCCTTAATTTGTAAGGAGGCACATGACTCCTGCTCTTTAGTCCTAATGTGTGTAGAGGAGGCCCATGACACGACTTGACGAACCGGCCCTCCTGAACCTCAATAGACCAGTTACAGCTGAAGAAGTTACTGGGGTGATAAAAGAACTGAACGCACACAAAGCACCTGGACTGGACGGATTCAGTGGGGGATTTTACAAAGCGATATACCCCATGATTACTCCTACCCTGACGTCCCTTTACAACTCAATTTTACAGGGAGGTCCAATACCTGACCAAATGAACATGGCACACATTACGCTGATCCCTAAAGGGGGCAAAGACCTGGAGGAGCCTGCCAGTTACAGGCCGATCTCATTAATCAATGTAGACCTAAAGATATTATCTAAACTGATGGCTAATAGACTGGCGGTATATCTCCCAGGTCTGATAGGCAGCCACCAGGCAGGATTCGTCAAGGGGCGGTCGGCAACGGGGAATATACGGAGGGCGTTACTGACGATTGACTTGGTTACATGGGACAGAGAGACAAAAACAGAAAGAGACCCAGCCATGGTCACGCTGGACGCAGAAAAAGCATTTGATAATGTCCGGTGGCCATGGCTGGGCAAGGTGCTAGACACGGTGGGATTGACGGGCCCTTTCAGGTCATATCTAGAGGCTCTCTATGCGAACCCCAAGGCCAGGGTGCGCACACCGGGGTTTATGTCCAGTGTATTTACTTTACATAGGGGGACTCACCAGGGGTGCCCGCTGTCGCCCCTCCTCTTTAATCTGGCAATTGAGCCACTTGCTCGATACCTGACGAGCGGGGAAGACTTTGAAGGGATAGCTATTGGCTCTCGAAGGATACGCTCCAATTTCTTTGCAGATGACATAATCTTATATTTAGGGAACCCATCTGCAGAACTGCCAGCTATACTACAACGGATTGAGAAATTAGGATCCTTTTCGGGGTTTAAGCTAAATAAGAAAAAATGTGAGATACTTTTTCTGACAACACGCGGGAGACGTGGGGGAAGGGAGACAGAGGAATCCGATAAAATCTTTGACATACCAGTGGCCAAAAAATCAATTAGATACCTGGGGATACAGCTAGCACGAAACACTGATCTAGTCTATAGCTTAAACTACGAACCATTAATAGCCAAGATGGAATCAGACCTCAGTAAATGGGAGACGCTGCCGCTTCCCCTGCTGGGCCGTGGACACCTGCTTAAAATGATGAGCTTCTCTAAGCTCCTTTACCCACTTCAAGTATTGCCTATGCTGATACGCAGTAGAGATATAAATAGAATAAATAGGGCGTTTGTCAGGTTCCTGTGGCGGAACAGACGCCCTAGAATCCGCCTGAAAACTCTGGTGCTGCCGAAAGAGCTGGGAGGTCTAGCCATACCTGATGTACGAAATTATAATTTGATTTGCCTGGTCCGACATATCTTAGATTGGTTGGGAGGGTCAAGTAAGTTTTCAGACTGGGAACTGGAATCTGAACTTTGTAGACCATGGAGCTTGACCTCGATATTACACACGTCGAGATCCAATCTCCCAGACAGGACGAAACACTCAATAGTGACAAGAGACACCATAGCGGCATGGAAGATAATTCGGAAAAAACAGGGTCTCTCTTGGTGAATGTCCAAATTTGTTTCCCTGTGGGCACACCCTGAGTTCCCGCTGGGAAGGGAGAATAGTCTTTTCCAACGATGGAGGGAAGGGGGAATAGAAAGGGCCGGTGACCTTCTCTGCCACACAGAATCCAGATGGTTGACAGGTTTGGAGCTAATAGAATCTTTGACACTACCAGAACACCACATGCTCCAGTTCAAACAATTGGAAGATTATATTATGAACAAATTGGTCAACGTCCAGTCAGAGTGTGTGACGAATACATGGGATGACTTAATCTCTAGGGGAATAGTCAACACAAGTGTTTCTACCCTATACAAAGACTTAGGGCCCCATCAAACTCAGAATGCACATCCACGACTCTTCAAAGGGTGGGAAACCAGACTGAAAGAGGAAGCATTGGGAACGAAAATACTGAAAGGTTGGAGGTTGTTTAGAGAGAATATAGTCAATGAACAATGGCGAGATTCCCAATTCCGCCTGATGCATAGAGCGATATACGGATTCACAGCATACCAGAATAGATCAAATGCAGACAGGATACAGGCTTGTCCGAAATGCCACACACCAAACACTGATCTCTTCCATGGTATATGGGAATGCAAGCTAATACGCTTGGTCCTCTGGTCCTTCACTGAAGATATAGCAGGGAAGATAGCGGGAGGCCCGGAAGAATTAGGCAGGGACGGATGGATGTTCCATTATATCAACAACTCACATGGTACTAGAAATGAACAGCGAATGTTACACACACTGGCAATTTTAACCAAACGCGCCATATTGCGACACTGGTTGGACACCAAGCCACCCTCTCACGAATCATTACTAAAAGACATCAAGATAGCAATGAGAGCTGAACGAATAGAGGCAGAAACTAATAAAGATGACCTAACAAAAAAATTCTTCAATAAATGGAAGGGATTTATCTTAAATTATCTCTCCGATGAGGAGATTAAATCAGTGGTATGGCCTTTTAGAAACTCTACCTGGTATTCGATAGAACAGTTACAGGGTAACCTGGGAAGGCTAGAGGTCTCTTAATGCACTACTGCACTCGATACTAGTTAAATGACAAGAAGGCTGTGTAGGATAGAAAAAGTGATTACAATTCAAAGCAACTGTCATGGTCGACGTATATTTGACAAGAAGATGTGCCCTGCCGGGGAAGGGATGGGTGGGAAATTCACTCCTAGTTGGAGATTATGTGGGTTTGACAATTGTAACCTTTGTATTCTTTAGTATGTTGAATAACCTGTGAAAATGTTTGGAAAATCAAATAAAGAGATTTGATAAAAAAAAAAAACAGGCAACCATCATGGGGCGATGTGCACACATCACCCCATGTAATCGGGCGCAGGTGTGGCGCCCCGCAACGAGTGCGTCACAGGAGGGTATTGCAGCCAAGACAGTAGCAGCAATATTCTCTGACCCAGCAGTCATGTGGTTAACTTAGAGATCCATACTCTGCATGCCTCACTTAGAATAGAGGGCCAATCAAGGTCCTGGTGGGCGGAGTGTAAGGGTAGTGTGTAGGAGAAAAGTAACACAATTGGGAGTCGAGTCTAGACCAAGAAGAGAGACAGACTTGAATTTGAGAGGAGAGTAACGTAGGAGCGGGGGCTCCGCACCGCTGTGCAGCCCCCGGGCCGTCACCGGTCGGGTGTCACCACCTGATGCCTGAACAACCGGGATCGGGCGTTAAACACGGGTTCCAAAAGACTCCCATGCCCAACTTACAGCCGGTTTGCTGGTACCGAAGCTAGCAGCAGTTCAGCTCTGCTACGCGAACCAGAGGTGTGGAGGAGCAGCTTTCCAGGAGCACCCCACCACCAGCCAAATTCCAGTCATCTAACCAGCGGTGTACCCACCGAGGGACCCAAGGCTCCCCAAAACATCCATAACGTACATTTTGGATAGGGCATTGAAGCAGCCTCCCCGTACCTGATCTGGTAATCCTGGGCGACAATGGCAACACTTAACTAGAATGGAGGAACACCGCGGATCTCTGAGGGACACCCATCACTGCTGAGTCCACCCGGTCCACTACCCGTTAACTGTATGCCATGTACTGCTTGCTGGTTACAGTAAATACCCGTTACAGAGACTTACAGTGTCCGTGCTTCCTTATGATTGCATCCGTCCGCACACAAGGTAACCGCAGCTGCCGCAGAACATCTTAAGCAGCTCCAGCCTCCGGGGATCACCGCTCAGCCTGTGGGGAGCTTTCCATCTTGCTGCTATCCATCCCCCGGAGGCCCCGCAGCGTCGGTAAGACTTACCAAACTACTCATAGGTGGCGTCACGACCAGGTTAACTAACCAACTACTGTTCAGCCAACAACCCCTTTGATCTGTACCACCGGGCCCCGCTACCGGCAGGCGCGGTCCATCCGTGACATGAAGGAGGAAGCGAACGCCTGTCTAAACCAGAGCCCACGCGCCGGCGGTGAGTCAGAATTTGGCGTCACGAACAGGATACGAGCAGGCCCGTTCCCTGACGGGTATAACGTGCTTTAAAAGACTCTAATGTCTACAATTTGGACTTTGTTCGTCCTAAAAAGAACTTTCCCGCCTTTTCACCGTTGGGCCAAGATGGCGCCCAAGATGGCCGAAACCGCCATGAGGGACCGCCACAAGCAAGCCCAGGAGTGAGCCACCGCCCCTCTTCGTGGGAGGGCTAAAGGCAAAGGCGCCAAACTCATTGTCCGCCCTGATTGCTCGAATCAACCAGGGGGGCGGACCAAAGACTTTTTCCCACCATTGGACTACAAAAAGGAAGTGGAAGTGAGAGAGTCTTCTTCACCAGCTCTTCACCAGCTCTTCACCAGCTCTTCACCAGAACGGTTACCGGTTGAACGGGTGTGGTTCCCTCCAAAGAAGAGAATGGCCAGCATGAGACTCCAAGACCTTATGCAACAGGTCGAGGCGGAGGCCAGAGCAGCCATAGGCCACCCGGGTCCGGGTCCCGTCCTTACCATTGACAGCAGCCCCGACTTCTGGCAGGAGGCTTTGCAAGATCTCCGTGTGAGGCTAATAGAGACTGTTGAATGGACGATCCGCAGCTGGAGCGCGAGCCTGGGCCAGAGACTACATCATGCGATGCAGCAGAGCCGACCGGGTACAGCAACCCCAGGACGGGATGACGTTGCCAGCTTCTCCACCGCCTCACCATCGCCCACCACCTGTCCTGCTTCGTCACCGGAGCCAATAGACTGCCTCATTCCGGTGGAAGCCACAACCCGTTCCAGCGCTTGAAACCGCAGCCGAACCCGTTTTAGAGCCGGAGCTTACCACATGCTCCACCGAAGAAGCTGATATCTACCAGGTTCCCTCCGTGGAACCCGCCAACAGTTGTATCATCCAAAAGACTGTTGCCTGTTTCGTCCCAGTCCTGGAGGCTTCCTTTGCAATTGCCAAGGCCTACCTGGCAACCGGGATTGAGACCCCTTTACCTGCAGCTACAGAAGAAGAGGCAGGCAGCCTGGAAGCCCTGCAGGACGTCCCTGTGGAAGGATCCGCAGCACCACCACCCTGTTGTCCAGAGGATCCTGCACCAGCATCGTCTATCACCGAGCAGCCCGATGTAACCGTCGAGGGAGAGGAGGATGACGACGAGACCCGCAGCATCCCTGAGGATCTCTACACCGGTTTCGCCTGGGGAGACAGCGAGGATCCTCCGTCCGAGCAGCCAGCTTGGGTGCACTGGTCGGGTGCGTCAGCGACACCTTCCCCTGTGCCATTCAACCGGGTTCCTGCCCAGACTGTCTGCCAAGCCCAAGCATCCTACCAACCCACTTGCCGCACCAGCAATATCCACACTCCTAGCCGTACCAACGGAGATGTACGCCAGCGACGCCGAGAGCAGTGGCGAGCCCGTGAACATGCCAACATGGAGGCCCGCGCCGAGGCTCGTCGCCAACCGCCGCTGCCTGATGAACACCGCCGCGAAGGTAGAATTTCCACCTTTAATCTGTCTAACGGGTGGGGGTTCGCTTGGGAGGTGGGTTTAAATGAAGAAGTGTTTGTGGGGCGTCGAGACGTAGAGTCGCATTTGCCCAGAGGACATCCCGATCGCGATCTATACCGGGGCGATATAGTCACCTATGAGCGGTATGCTTGTGTAGATGGGTGGATCGCCATCCGGGTGCGTCACCATCCTCTGTGCCAGTAACTCAAACGCTTGGACTTGATCACTGACTCTGTTTCTGTCTAAATCACTAACTGTGCGATCTGGCGGCTACAGCCTGAACTCTCATTAAGGACAGCCGACCGCCCACCGGTTCCACAAAAGTGTTTACCTGTTCATTTTACTTGCAACATCTTAAGTAAATGCATACCTGTTAATAAAAGTGTTTATTACCTGTTATAAAATACAAAAATCCTCTGTAATGTCGGTAGTGCGACGCTTGGGGACAAGCGTATTTAACCAAGGGGAGTGTGCGGCCCCGCAACGAGTGCGTCACAGGAGGGTATTGCAGCCAAGACAGTAGCAGCAATATTCTCTGACCCAGCAGTCATGTGGTTAACTTAGAGATCCATACTCTGCATGCCTCACTTAGAATGGAGGGCCAATCAAGGTCCTGGTGGGCGGAGTGTAAGGGTAGTGTGTAGGAGAAAAGTAACACAATTGGGAGTCGAGTCTAGACTTGAACTTGAGAGGAGAGTAATGTAGGAGCGGGGGCTCGGCACCGCTGTGCAGCCCCCGGGCCGTCACCGGTTGGGTGTCACCACCTGAGGCCTGAACAACCGGGATCGGGCGTTAAACACGAGTTCCAAAAGACTCCCGTGCCCAACTTACAGCCGGTTTGCTGGTACCGAAGCTAGCAGCAGTTCAGCTCTGCTATGCGAACCAGAGGCGTGGAGGAGCAGCTTTCCAGGAGCACCCCACTACCAGCCAAATTCCAGTCGTCTAACCAGCGGTGTACCCACCGAGGGACCCAAGGCTCCCCAAAACATCTATAACGTACATTTTGGATAGGGCATTGAAGCAGCCTCCCCGTACCTGATCTGGTAATCCTGGGCGACAATGGCAACACTTATCTAGAATGGAGGAACACAGCGGATCTCTGAGGGACACCCATCACTGCTGAGTCCACCCGGTCCACTACCCGTTAACTGTATGCCATGTACTGCTTGCTGGTTACAGTAAATACCCGTTACAGAGACTTACAGTGTCCGTGCTTCCTTATGATTGCATCCGTCCGCACACAAGGTAACCGCAGCTGCCGCAGAACATCTTAAGCAGCTCCAGCCTCCGGGGATCACCGCTCAGCCTGTGGGGAGCGTTCCATCTTGCTGCTATCCATCCCCCGGAGGCCCCGCAGCGTCGGTAAGACTTACCGAACTACTCATAGGTGGCGTCATGACAAGGTTAACTAACCAACTACTGTTCAGCCAACAACCCCTTTGATCTGTACCACCGGGCCCCGCTACCGGCAGGCGCGGTCCATCCGTGACATGAAGGAGGAAGCGAACACCTGTCTAAACCGGAGCCCACGGGCCGGCGGTGAGTCACAGGTGACCTGTCAGGCGATGGGAGCCATAGGCTCCCATTGTTCTGCAGCACCGCTGGGGTTTCCAGACACCCCGGCGGTGATGCCGCCTGACAGCTCGCCGGTGCGGGGCTAGAGGTGCCGCCCCGTGTAAACGGGGAACGCCGACGCTGGCGGGGTGCCAAAAACAGGTGTGACGGGGCCTTTAGAAGGATCTGAGGCACCAGAGTCCGGGGCTAGAAGAGGTGCAACGGGCTCCACCGGAGGAGTTGACGAGGTGGGCCTGACTAACAGCCAGAGAAGCCGAAGCTTACTAACACAATAATCAGGCACCTCCCAGTAGTGGAGGTGGCCTGATATACTGGAGGATGGACGGCTATTTGCCAAGATGAGTGGCAAGCTGAGCCGTGTCAGCCCCTAGATACACAGCGGAGGAGCGCTGCCGCACCCGGTGCGCCGCTCCATGCACTGTCCATTGTAGTGTGCTGATATGTGAACCTGGTGACCGGCAGACAGGATGGGGACCCGGCGATGGCTCCGAGACACAGCATGCCTAGACGCCAGATGCCTGACCGGCAGAGCAGCAGAGGATGCAGAGCCGGGGAAGGTGAGCTAGGGAGCGGTGCTAGGGGACCTAACAGTACACCTCCCTTCCTCACACCTTCTCCGCCGAAGGTGAACAAAGAACCTCTCCAGAGCAACGGGGTGCATCAATGTTTTCCCGTGGCTCCCAGGATCTCTCCTCGGGACCAAGGCCAACCCAGTCAATCAAGAAGAGCGTTTTGCCTCTACTCTTTTTCATGGCAAGGATGTCCTTTACTTCGTAGACATTCTCGGAGCTGAGATGCCATGGTACAGTGCCGGAGGAAGGATGAAAGCGATTAAGCACCACTGCTTTCAACAACGAGACATGAAAGGAGTTAGGGATGCGAAGCGCGGCAGCCAGTCTCAGCTTGTAGGCAACGTTGTTCATGCATCCCAAGACTTCAAAGGGACCAACATAACATGCCCCTAACTTGTAGGATGGCACCTTTAGCCTAATGTACCTGGAGGAAAGCCACACTTTATCGCCTGGGAGGAAAGATGGAGAATCCAGGCGTTTCTTATCAGCATGTGTGGCGCCCCGCAACGAGTGCGTCACAGGAGGGTATTGCAGCCATAAATGCAGCCGCAATATTCTCTGACACAGCAGTGATCTGGTTAACTTTGAGATCCAACCCTGCATGCATCACCTAGGACAGAGGGCCAACCCAGGGTCCTGGTGGGCGGAGTGCTAGGGAAGTGTGTAGGAAGTACAGACACTTAGTTAGTACAGTAGTCTGGAGTAGTCTAGAACGAGAGAAGAGAGAACTTGGAGCAGGAGCGGGGGCTCTGCACCTCGTGCAGCCCCC
Organism: Allobates femoralis; assembly: GCA_033576535.1. Taxonomy (NCBI): domain Eukaryota; kingdom Metazoa; phylum Chordata; class Amphibia; order Anura; family Aromobatidae; genus Allobates; species Allobates femoralis. Next base: position 414,208,824 of record JARQOC010000001.1, read on the forward strand.
GGGCCGTCACCGGTCGGGTGTCAGCACCTGAGGCCTCAACAACCGGGATCGGGCATCACTAACCACGGGTTCCAAAATACTCCCGTGCCCAAAACCTTAACGCCGGTTCACTGGTACCGAAGCTGGCAGCAGTTCACCTCTGCTATGCGAACCAGTAGAGTGGAGGAGCAGCTTCACAGGAGCACCCCACCACCAGCCAACTTCCAGTCGTCTAACCAGCGGTGTACCCACTGAGGGATCCAAGGCTCCCCAAAACATCCACAACGTACATCTTGGATAGGGCACTGAAGCAGCCTCCCCGTACCCGATCTGGTATTCCTGGGCGACAATGGCAAAGCACTTAGCTAGAATGGAGGAACACTTGCGGATCTCTAAGGGACACCATCACTGCTGAGTCCACCCGGTCCACTACCCGTGAACTGTATACCATGTACTGCCTGCTGGTTACAGTAAAGACCCGTTGCAGAGACTTTCTGTGTCCGTGCTTCCTTATGAACTGTCCGTCCGCACTACAATGTAACCGCAGCTGCCGCACAACATCTTAAGCAGCTCCAGCCTCCGGGGATCACCGCTCAGCCTGTTACCGAAACTACTCATAGGTGGCGTCACGAATAAATTAACCCCTTTAATCTGTTCCTACAAAACGTCTTCACTTTTGATCTGCACTCAACCGGGCCCCACTACCGGCAGGTGCGGCCCACCCGTGACAAGGAGGAAGGAGCTACAGCCTGTCTAAACCGGAGTCCACGGGCTGACGGTGAGTCACATGTTGTTAGGTCCCCTGGCACCGCTCCCCAGCTCACCTTTCCTGGGTCAGCATCCCCTGCTCCTCTGCCGACTGGGCATCCGGCGTCCAGGCGTACTGTGTCTCGGAGCTGTCGCTGGGTCCCCTTCCTGTCTGCTGACTGCCCAGCTCATGCACCAGCACGCTGCAGGAGTCAGGTTTCATGAGTGTCATGAGCGGTGCTCTAGGTGCGACCGCGCCCTTTTCCTGTGACTCTTGGGGCAGCCCGGCCCAACCTGACACTCCCCTTGACCAATAGCTACGAATCCTCTGGTATATTAGGCCATCTCCACTGATTGGAGGTGCCTGATTATTAAGTTAGTTTGCTTCTGCCTTGCTGACTGTTGGTCAGGCCTTCCTTGTACTCTCCTCCAGTAAAGCCATTCCTGCTCTCCCATCCTCGGGCTCTGTACCTGTGTTTCCTACCTTGCTATACCGTAGTATAGGCTAACCCTACGAGCCGCCCCCCCTAGTACTAGCAGGTGTGGTATTTAGAGTGATGGGGTCATCTTAGAGTCACTGCTGGATCTAGGCGGTTTTCCAAGGTGAGGAATTCGGGACGCCTCCCAGGGACCGGTCATAGGATGCGACCTGAGCTGAGGCCGTTGTTGCAGACTGCAGGGAGACCAGACGATCATCCACAGAGGACATATAGGACAGCATGCGAGACTGCGTGACTCGTTGCATGGACAGCTCCTGCTGTAGGCTCACGAGCTGAGTAGCGGACACTGGGTCGGAGGTCTGGAAAAAGGCTGACGGGGTATCCGTGGACTGAAAAAAAGCCATAATACGGTTCTGATTCTCCCGAAGATAAGCCATCTCCTTTTGCGCCAAGAATGCTTGTCGGAGTTGAGATTCTCCTCACCCAAGTAGCACTGATTAGTTAGGGATCGGCACCAGTTCACACTTCGTGTGGAGACACTCAATACAAAGACACGGAAAGCAGGTCTTTACAAGAGAGAGTCACACTGTTTATTAAAAACAACACAGATTATATAGTGTTCTTTAAGAGTTATAAAAAAATCATACAATAAAGGAGCTTTTGTGTGATAATAATAGATTGGCAAAGATTACTCTGGCCACATAAACAGGAATTGCAATATTGCTGAAATATGGACATTCTTTTGAGTTAAATTGAATTAAATTGTCATTTTGTCCTTGGCATAAATAACAATTCTAGGAAATCAGATAGGAACGGGAGTATCAGGAGGAAATATTTTCTTCTTGTCAGCTTCTTGTGGTTTTACTGGAACTTCAACTCTGCTTGAGTCTTCATCTTGTCACATTTTGATGTGCCAAGTAGAGTTAAAGGCCAAGTAGAGTAAAAGGCAGTAAGACAAGGAATAGAACATGATAACAGAACTAGAGACAAGATGGCTATTTAATACAAAATGGTCATTTCTTTAACAATTCCCCTCTTTTTATCATTTCTATGCCTAATCTTTCCCTGCCTATTTTTAGGTCCGCAGGGCTGTCCTACTTCATGATACACAAGGCTTATCCTACACATATCATGGGGCATTACCATTCACACAGACCCTGTTGACCGGGCCTCACTTTCCCTTCACCCTTTCCTACCTCTACAGACTAGTGTATGATGATTAAAATAAGGGAATATATATATACTAGCTGTGAGCCCGATGCAAATGCATCGGGATTCTAGAACGTGCGTTAATTAGATTATAGTAGCTATATTATTTTTTATTTTTTTTTATTTTTTATTTACATTTTTTTTGAATAACTTAATGTTATGAATATTTTATTTATTAGTTTTATTTTATTAGAATTAGTTAATGCTATGAATTTTTATATGGAATATTTTTTTTTATTATTTTATTATTGTAATTATTTATTATTTAATATTTTTAGAATATTATTTTTTTTTTATTTTAATTGATTTTTTTTTTATTTGAGTAATTTGATTTTCTTAGAATTAGTTAATGTTATTAATATTTTAATTATATATATTTTTTTTTTTTTTTTTTTTTTTTTTATTTTGATTTATTTTAATATTTATTATTTTTATTATTTGTATATTAATTTTTTATTTTAATGAAATTTATTTGTATTAGATTATTTTTTTTAATTTTAATTAGTTAATTTAATTAATATATTAATTTTATATATTAATTTTTTTTATTTATTTTTTTTATTTTATTATTTATTATTTATATTATTTATTATTATTTTTTTAGTATTTTTATTATTATTAAATTTATTTATTATTTGTTATTTTAAGTGAATTTATTTGTATTTTTAAATTTTTTTATGTGTATTTATTTATTTTTATTGTCTTTAAATGTAGTGAATTTTTCCCATTGATAAAAATGTATGAATGAGCCTTGAATATGATTGGTTGCTGTGTATGTGAATGTGATTGGTGCATTTTGGATCCGTGGGCGGGGCTTCCAGAAACTCGCGGCGGCCATCTTTAATCGTCAGTGAGCGGAGCGGACCGAAGACAGAACATCCAGGACCTGGAGCTCGCTGAAGGAAGAAAGAAGACCCCCGAGGCCGGAGGAAGAGGACGCCTGTGCCGGATGGAAGACTCGTGGCCCGGGCTCAAGGAAGAGGACGCCTGGGCCGGATGGAAGACTCGTGGCCCGGGCTGAAGGAAGAGGACGCCTGGGCCGGATGGAAGACTGGACCTGACGAATCAGATGTCATGAAGACAGGTAAGTGATCGACGGCGTCGGGGCTGTGCGGACATTGTGGGGGGGCTGTGCGGACATTGTGGGGGGGGGCTGTGCGGACATTGTAGGGGGGCTGTGTGGACATTGTGGGGGGGGCTGTTTGGACATTGTGGGGGGGTCTATTTGGACATAGTGGGGGGGGCTGTTTGGACATAGAGGGGGGGGCTGTGTGGACATTGTGGGGGGGGCTGTTAGAACATTGTGGGGGGGGCTGTTTGGACATTGTGGGGGGGCGTGTTTGAACATTGTGGGGGGCTGTTTGGACATGGTGGGGGGGGCTGTTTGAACATGGTGGGGGGGGGTGTTTGGACATGGTGGGGGGGCTGTTTGAACATTGTGGGGGGCTGTTTAGACATTGTGGGGGGGGGCTGTTTGGACATTGTGGGGGGGGCTGTTTGGACATTGTGGGGGGGTGCTGTGTGGACATTGTGGGGGGGGGTGCTGTGTGGACATTGTGGGGGGGGGTGTGTGTGGACATTGTAGGGGGGGGTGTGTGGACATTGTGGGGGGGGGCTGTTTGGACATTGTGGGGGGGCTGTGTGGACATTGTGGGGGGGGGGCTGTGTGGACATTGTGGGGGGGCTGTTTGGACATTGTAGGGGGGGCTGTGTGGACATTGTGGGGGGGAGGCTGTTTGGACATTGTGGGGGGGCTGTGTGGACATTGTGGGGGGGGGCTGTTTGGACATGGTGGGGGGGCTGTTTGGACATTGTGGGGGGGGTTGTGTGGACATTGTGGGGGGGTGTGAGGACTTTTTGGGGGTGTGTGTGGGACTTTTTGGGGGTGTGTGTGGACTTTTTGGGGGGGTGGTGAATACTTTTTTGGGGGGTGTGAGGACTTTTTGGGGGGGGTGAATACTTTTTGGGGGGGTGTAAATACTTTTTGGGGGGGTGTGAATACTTTTTGGGGGAGTGTGAATACTTTTTGGGGGGGTGTGAGGACTTTTTGGGGGGTGTGAATACTTTTTGGGGGGGGTGAATACTTTTTTGGGGGTGTGTGAATACTTTTTGTGGGGGGGTGTGAATACTTTTTTGGGGGGTGTGAATACTTTTTGGGGGGGTGTGTGAATACTTTTTGGGGGTTGTGTGAGGACATTTTTGGGGGGTGTGAGGACTTTTTGGGGGTGTGTGAATACTTTTTGGGGGTGTGTGAGGACTTTTTGGGGGGGGTGAATACTTTTTGGGGGGTGTGAGGACTTTTTTGGGGGGTGTGAATACTTTTTGGGGGGGTGTGAGGACTTTTTGGAGGGGGGTGAATACTTTTTGGGGGTGTGTGAATACTTTTTGGGGGGGTGTGAATACTTTTTGGGGGTGTGTGAATACTTTTTGGGGGGTGTGAGGACTTTTTGGGGGTGTGTGAATACTTTTTGGGGGTGTGAGGAACTTTTTTGGGGGGGTGTGAATACTTTTTGGGGGGTGTGAGGACTTTTTGGGGGGGTGTGAATACTTTTTGGGGGGGTGTGAATACTTTTTGGGGGTGTGTGAATACTTTTTGGGGGTGTGTGAGGACTTTTTGGGGTGGTGTGGAATACTTTTTGGGGGGGGTGTGAATACTTTTTGGGGGTGTGTGAATACTTTTTTGGGGGTGTGTGAATACTTTTTGGGGGGTGTGAATACTTTTTGGGGGTGTGTGAGGACTTTTTGGGGGTGTGTGAATACTTTTTGGGGGGGTGTGAATACTTTTTTGGGGTGTGTGTGAATACTTTTTGGTTGGGTGTGAATACTTTTTTGGGGGGGTGTGAATACTTTTTTGGGGGGTGTGAATACTTTTTGGGGGGGGGTGAATACTTTTTGGGGGGGTGTGAATACTTTTTGGGGGGGTGTGAATTCTTTTTGGGGGGTGTGTGATATATTTTTTGGGGGGTGTGAGGACTTTTTGGGGGTGTGTGAGGACTTTTTGGGGGGGTGTGAATACTTTTTGGGGGTGTGTGAATACTTTTTGGGGGTGTGTGAATACTTTTTGGGGGGGTGTGAGGACTTTTTGGGGGGTGTGGAATACTTTTTTGGGGGGTGTGAATACTTTTTGGGGGGGTGTGAGGACTTTTTGGGGGTGTGTGAATACTTTTTGGGGGTGTGTGAGGACTTTTTGGGGGGTGTGAATACTTTTTGGGGGGTTGTGTGGAGGACTTTTTGGGGGGGTGTGAATACTTTTTGGGGGTGTGTGAATACTTTTTGGGGGGGGTGTGAGGACTTTTTGGGGTGGTGTGAATACTTTTTGGGGGGGTGTGAATACTTTTTGGGGAGGTGTGAATATTTTTTTGGGGGGTGTGAATACTTTTTGGGGGGGTGTGAATACTTTTTGGGGGGGTGTGAGGACTTTTTGGGGGGGTGTGAATACTTTTTGGGGGGGTGTGAGGACTTTTTAGGGGGGTGTGAGGACTTTTTTGGGGGGTGTGAATACTTTTTGGGGGGGTGTGAATACTTTTTGGGGGTGTGTGGACTTTTTTTGGGGGGGGTGAATACTTTTTGGGGGGTGTAAATACTTTTTGGGGGTGTGTGAATACTTTTTGGGGGGGTGTGAGGACTTTTTGGGGGTGGTGTTATTACTTTTTGGGGGGGTGTGAATACTTTTTGGGGGGGTGTGAATACTTTTTTGGGGGGGCTGTGAATACTTTTTGGGGGGGTGTGAATACTTTTTGGGGGGGTGTGAGGAGCTTTTTGGGGGGGTGTGAATACTTTTTGGGGGTGTGTGAGGACTTTTTGGGGGGGGGGTGAGGACTTTTTGGGGGTGTGTGAATACTTTTTGGGGGTGCGTGAATACTTTTTGGGGGGGTGTGAGGACTTTTTGGGGGGGGTGAATACTTTTTGGGGGGGTGTAAATACTTTTTGGGGGTGTGTGAATACTTTTTGGGGGGGTTGTGTGGACTTTTTGGGGGTGTGTGTGGACTTTTGTGGGAGGTGTGAATACTTTTTGGGGGGGTGAGAGGACTTTTTGGGGAGGTGTGAATACTTTTTGGGGGGGGTGGAGGACTTTTTGGGGGGGTGTGAATACTTTTTGGGGGGGTGTGAGGACTTTTTGGGCGGGTGTGAGGACTTTTTGGGGTGTGTGAATACTTTTTGGGGGGGTGTGAATACTTTTTGGGGGTGTTTGAGGACTTTTTGGGGGGGTGTGAATACTTTTTAGGGGTGTGTGTGAGGACTTTTTGGGGGTGTGTGAATACTTTTTGGGGGGGTGTGTGGACTTTTGCTCGCGCGATTCACGGCCATTGCGAGTCGCTGGCTGAGCGGTAAATCGCTAGCTTTGTGGCCGAGCCTCTGGTTTTATTTTCGGCCAGCGACTCGCAATGGCCGCTTCGCGGCCATTGCTCGCACTCAGCCAGCGACTCGCAATGGCCTCGCGGTCATTGCTCGCGCAAGCAAACGACTCGCATTGGCCGCTAAGCGGCCAATGCTTCACTCGTGGTGACGTCACACAGTGACAAAGCCACGGCGTTTTCGGGGTCCGACACGAAAATGCCTACGGCAATTATAGAGTAGATATACGAATATATGTAATTATATATATTTTTTTTATTGTGTCTTTTAAGAAGTGTATATATGTGACTATATATTACTTAATATTTATTATGTCTTCATTCAACCTGTGTAATGATACTAAGATATTGATACACTATGGTTATGATTAGGGTGCTTCACACAGTGTTGAAATTTTTATTTTGTAAATCTTCTGATGGTTTTGTCAATTTCATAGGATTTCCACAGTGGGCACAGTCTGTCAGGTCTACCGGAGTTTCCTTGTCACATAGTATACACTTGCTCTTCCTGGTAGTAGCCAATGTCATCATCACTTGAGTACGGAGTGAATCAGTATCTTTATTCTCTGCGACATCATATGTTGCATGATGCTTTCCTGAAAAACATTTTCTTCACAATCATTATAAACAATTTTACCAGGACTGCAATCACTAATATTACAAAAGCTCCCTGTATTACAAAGTGAATTATCCCAGTTATCCATCCACCTATGCCTTTAAATAAGTTCAATGGATTTAACCATGAGAGCCATGAAGGTAAGGGCAGATTATCCAACGCATTAGCCTTCTTATATTCCTGTTTTAACCTTTCTGCTTGCTCGATGTCATGTGTCACCTGCATGAGCCCTAAAGGGTTAACAAAATGACAGCAAGAAGGCCCTACGATGGTACAGAAACCGCCAGATGACGCAGTAAGATAATCTAGCACCATTGAGTGTTGATTAGTTATTATAATAAGTTGTCTAGTATAGGCTGATTCTATGTTGATTGCATCAAACAAAAGATCAGTTACATTATCAAAAATGTCTCCCAATTCCTGAATCATCTGAGCATTTCTTATTGTTCCAAACATTACTCCTAGAGGGCCTGCCAGAACCATTCCTGCCTCGGCATACCATGGGGTATTAAATAAATGTTTGGAGCCGTCTGAATCTGATTCTGGTTCAGTGTCTCTTTTTGAAAGCATATGCAGGGGAATATTCCTATATGGGAAGTCATCATTTTCCCACACCCATGTTGCTGGTTCCAACCTTGCTAAGGTACAGGATCCCTCTGCCCCTTTAGGAATCCATCTATAAGCCTTTTCCCCACAAACAATATATATACCCTTAGGTAATTCAAATTGATATTCAATTAATAGTGCCATAACCACAGACACCAACCGTACAGTTTCTGAATATAAACACCAGGAGTCTTCTAAATCAGTAGTGACTGACCTATAATATTGCAATGGCATACAATAAGGTTCAGATTTAACATCCATTGTCATTTCTAATGACCCATCACCAAGTTGGCCCTCCTCTGTTTCTGGATCTATATGTATTGCTCCACGATTTGTACATGTTCTGGTATCACCATTGTCAAATCTATATGCTGTGGACCAATTAGTCTCATGTACATATCTCTGGAGGCAGGGCCGTTTGTTACAATATTGGTTTCCTGTGCTTACTAGTGGGGTAGATTTTTTTATTGAAAAACTAACTTTTAAATTATGGGTAGGGACATTTCCCAAGTATCTCTGACTTGTCTCTTGGCTTCCCCAAGACCCCTCATTTTCTTTTATCACAAAGATATCATGCTCTTTTTTGCTGTTTTCATTAGAGGTCAAATTAATTTGGAACCAAGGTGGTTTTGTCCACCCTGTTATGGGTAGTGACACAGAGGTTTTACTTTGTTTCTCACTTAAATTTAAATCAAACATTCTCCAACATTTTGGACCCCTTATCTCCTTCTCACAAAATAAGGCATAGTTTTGGCTGCAATAGGTGCGTGTGAACATATCCAACAATTTGAAAGATTTCGGGCTCTTACTATATAATCATGGTACATGACAAACTTGTTATCCCATTGCTTAGGTGGTTCCTCATCCCACTGTAAATTACTCCGCTCAGCTACTTCCTTTTGTTGTAATACTGCTTTTTGATATTGTTCTAGTGTGTCCTTTCCTCCATTATCACAATTTATTACTGGTAGGAAAACACAAGGTAAGAGGAGCAACAAACAGTACTTCCCTACTGCCATTCTTTTAGTCTTTGTAGAACTTCTTGCAGTGGGATGCGTGGATCCAGATGGTCTTTCCTTCAACTTTCACTGAAGTTGGTGTTGTGAGTTGAATTTGGTATGGACCTTCAAATCTGGGATCCAAGCTCTTCCTCACGTGTTTTCTGATTGTCACCCAATCTCCAGGCTTTAGAGAATGTGTGCCTTCCAAGGAGGAGGGATCTGGAATGGAACTGAAAACACGTTTATGAATTTGACGTAATACATTTTGTAAAGCTCCTACATATGATGTCATGTTGGAATGTAATGCTTGTAACTGCTGGGGAAAATACAATCCTGTCTTTGGTGGCTCTGCAAATAATATCTCATAAGGGCTCAGACCAGTCTTTTTATTTGGGGAGACCCTCACAGAGTATAATGCTATTGGAAGACATTCAGTCCATGGCTTCCCTGTTTCTGCCATGGTTTTTTGGATCTTTAGTTTTAAAGTCCCGTTTAGCCTCTCCACTTTTCCAGAACTTTGTGGCCTATAAGGACTGTGAAAAGCCTGCTCTATTCCTAGAGCTTGTAATACCTCTTCACAGATTTGTGAGGTAAAATTACTTCCCCTGTCACTTTTGTATTACTTCTGGTACACCATATCTACACACTACTTCAGATAGTAATTTCTTTGCAACAGTTCTGGCATTTGCTTTAGCTGTGGGCCATGCTTCTGGCCAACCAGAGAACAGGTCTATGCAGACCAACACATACTCATAGGGACCTACCTTTGGAAGCTGAATGAAGTCAATTTGCAGTCGCTGAAAAGGATACAGGGGTCTTGGTGTACACTTTGTTGGCACTTTAACCGTTTTCCCCACATTGTGACATGCACAGACCATGCAACCCTGTACGTATCTAGCAGCAGTATAGTGGAACCCAGGTGCTACCCAATGGCATTTTACCTGACTCGCCATGGCGTCCTTTGACTGATGAGTTGGCCCATGTGAGAGAGCACACATCATAGGGTACAGTGCTCTAGGGAGACAATATTTCATACCTACCGTCCATAGACCATCCTCTTCTTGGGCATGGGAACGCTCCAATTCTTCTTTTTCTTGCCCAGAAGCCTGTTCTTGCAGGCTCTTGAGAAGGTTGAGATCCACCTCCCTGGACACTTGCACAGTGTATGTTCCTACAGGGAGGGGAAGTAAGGCAGCTGCTTTGGCTGCTATATCTGCTCGGTTGTTCCCTTCAGCCTCCTTGGTGCGCTCCTTTGTGTGAGCCTGCACCTTTTATAACAGCAACCTGTTTTGGTAACTCTAGTGCTCTCAGAAGTTGGGCCACTGAGTCAGCATTTTTGATGGGCTTACCTGAAGCACCCACAAACTGTCTGCTTTTCCATATAGGGCCATAATCATGGCAGATCCCAAATGCGTACCGGCTATCAGAAAAAATGTTAGCAGAGACCCCTTCTGCCATAACACAAGCTTCTGTCAAAGCCTTCAATTCAGCTTCCTGGGCAGACATTCTAGCAGGCAATGCCTCACTTTTTAGAACTTCAAATTGGTTTACAATAGCATACCCAGTGTGAGGTACTCCATCCTGGTAGAATCGTGACCCATCTACATAGAGTTCTAGGTCTGGATTGGGAATTGGTGTTTCTTGGGCATTTGCCAATGACTGAGTTTCAATAGTCATTAATTCAAAGCAATTATGCTCAGTTTCACTCATCATATCATCGTCTGTCTCAGGTAATAAAGTAGCTTGATTAAGCACTGTACATCTTTTAATAGTGACATTTGGGGGTGTTAACAAGGCTACTTCATATTTTGTTAGTCTGTTCATTGATAAATGTCTTGTGCGAGCCTGGAGCAGTAGTTCCTGCACAGAGTGTGGTGCCTGTATTTCTAGGGTATTGTCTAATACTAAGTCAGCAACTCTTTCTTTTAGAATTGCACAGGCGGCCACTGCTCTGATACATGAGGGGGCTCCTTTTACCACTATGTCAAGTTGAGCGGAATAATAACCTAGTGGCCTATGCTTTCCCCATGTTTCTGTGTTAGTACACCCTTAGCATGTCCCCCCAATTCATAACAAAACAAATAAAATGGGAGATCATAATTTGGAATTCCCAGGGCGGGTGCAGAGAGAATGTCTTTCTTCAGCATTTCAGACCCCTCTTTTGCTTCTGATGTCATCTGGTAGGGTTTGCCTTTGTTGCATGATGCCAAAACATCAAATAATGGCTGCATTTTGTCTGATGCTGAAGGAATCCATTCTCTGCATAACTTACTAATCCTAGGAAAGTTCTCAATGCTCGCTCTGTGGCAGGTTGTTTTGCCTGACTAATTGCTCTTTTTCTTTCAGAAGTAATGTGTTTGGATTGTGCAGAGATGCAGTGACCTAGGAAAATTACCTTATCTTTTGCCACTTGTAATTTTTCCTTAGCCACTTTACATCCTTCTTTACATAGGAATATCAACAAGGACTGTGTTTCTTGGAGACAGGTTGTTTTGTCTGGAGCACATAACAATAAATCATCGACATACTGAATCATCTGTACCTGAGTATTGTCTGGGTGCCAGGAAAGGAGGATTCCAGCCATTGCTTCTGAGAATACAGATGGGGACGTGGCTCCCCCTTGTGGTAGTCGGGTCCAACAATATTGACTACCTTTGTGTGTAAATGCAAAAAGCAATTGGCTATCCTCATCAAGTGACACCGAGAAATATGCATTACTTAAATCAATTACTGTAAAGATTTTTGCTTCATTAGGAATTTGGTTAAGCAATGTATGTGGATTAGGCACTAGGGTGTATCAACAATCATTAGTTTGTTAATTTCTCTCAAATCATGAACCATTCGATATACAACAGGCTGACCTGGTATTTGTTTTTTCTTTACCGGAAAAAGAGGTGTATTATAAGGGGATCGGCATTTCCTTATAACTCCCACCTTCAAGTATTCTTCCACCTGTTGTGAAATGGCTTCAGTCTGCTCTTTGCTCAGGGGATATTGTCTGATACATACCGGTACAGTACCAGGTTTCAATTTGATTTTTACTGGTGTTACTCTCAGTAACCCAACATCTGTTTTATCCTTCACCCACAGTGTAGATGGTACTCCTTGCAGCATCGCCTTTGTTTGCTCATCAAAGTCCGTGTTCAGTTTTTCCTCATCTAGCTGGATCAAAGACATCATTACAGTGAGCATTGAGTCTGACATTGGCCCTGTTACTGTGATTCCTTTTTTTCCAAACTTAATAACTGCATGCATAGCATTTAATATGTCAGCACCTATTAAATTTACAGGACAGTTTTCAGAAACAAGCAACCGTGCACATAATTCAGTGGTATGAGCCATTCTAATATTCATTGGCTTTGTTTCTTTAAGGGGGCTAAGTGTCCCACTTGCTCCTAATCCCATGATTATTTTCTCTGTTATGAATTGTTCCGGCATATCCTGTTTTCTTATAATTGTGCGGCTAGCCCCCGTGTCAATTAAACAATCCAAATGTTTGCCAGTGGGAAGAGTTAATTGTGCAGTTGCCGATGGCCCATCTTTAGGGGATACTTTGATTACCTGATTTCCTTGGGGGCTGCCTAATTCCTAGTCTGAATTTCCAGGGTATTCAGCATTTACCATTCCTACATGTGTAGATCCTTCCTTTTTCCTGTGAGGACAGTTTCTTTTCATGTGTCCTTTCTGCCCACATTCAAAACACAATCCCTTCTTTTTACACTCCTCAGAATTGGGGACCCTATCCTTCCTCTGATTTGTCTGGAGCCCCTGTAATGATTTTTGTATGGCGTTATCAAAGGCTCCAGGGTGTATATTAACCATTACAGGGGTTGGTTTTTGGGCTTTCTTTTGTTTTGCTTTTGTCATATAATCATCCATAGCTCTTATTATGGGCAGTGATTGTTCAAGGGGGAGATACATACACTCCACACGGGACTTGATTATCTCCGTTTTAAGCTCTAGTTTCAACCCTTTCAAGAACATGTTCTTGAGAAATGCCATTTCCTTAGGGTTTTTTAAATCATAGTCATGATCTGTCAGAACAGATACACACCGGGCATGAAATTTATCTACATTCTCGTCTTGCTCTTGGAGAACTTCTGGTACTTCTGCACATAGGTGGTCTGCAAGTTTCCTTGCCAATATCAGAAGTCTAGCCATTATAAAGAGCCCCTGATACTATGGTTCTTTTATCATCCGGTGTAGGTGCTGCACCGTCATCGTTCCCCAAACCCTCTACTCTCATGGAAAAGGGGGCACCTGCTGACAGGGTACATAGATCATGCATATCCCTCCATGTTGCGTCATAGTTTTGGGCAATATAATTCATTCTTTTATAATACCCTATTGGGTTCTTATACGGGTCAGGGAATGCTGTTATCTGTAACTGCTCGGATCGGGACCAAGGTTTAAACCAGTGAGTTACCTCCCTTTTTCCTTCCTCTGTCAATTCATCACCCTGAGTAATTTGCGTGATTACTGGAAGAGCAGTAACTTGCCTGTTATCGGGGGGTCTGTCTGCCCCACACACATAGCATGTATCATCTCTCATATCATTGACTGCACCACAGACCTCACAAACCCAAGTGTCGGGTGTTGGGTTGCCTCCTGGTCTAGTCAAGTATAATATGGGAGTTGCTATCCCCTTATTAGAGGTAGGGACTATCTGCCAATTTTCTCCTTCTATTTTTTTCATTTTTACAATATTTCTCCTGGGGAAGGGTGTATGATTTGGTGTGACAGGTGATAGTTCTAATTGAAGTGGAGATTTACTTAAGTTATGACTACGATCTTCTGGGGAGGAGAGGGAGCCACCAGATGGTGTATCCGGTAGTCCAGGAAGAAAATTGCGTGCATCATATGAGGGAGGGGACATTTGTAATGTCCCTAACCCTGGATATGGTGCATATTCCATTGAGTGCTGCATTACACCAGGTGTTTGTTTTGAGGTAGATGCGTATGACAGTGTACTAGCACTAGATGTAGATCCTGGTGTGGTGCTTTGATCTATATTTGGACTCATCCCTGCACTGGAGGGAGCAGTGGGTGATGTGGAACCCCGTTGACCTGGTGTCCCAAACCACACACTGTTCATTTTACCTTTTCGTCTATACTCATCGTCATCGTCATTTATAAGGGGATGATGGCGTTCAGAAGTCCGGATCCATGCCTCCACCTGGGCACTGTATCCGTGCTTCTCAATCCATTGGTCATTTTCTCTGCTAAACTGCCGCCATCTATGGAGGTCCAAACAGCCCCTCCTAGACATCCCGGCTTTCTTTAGTATCTTTGCTGCATTTTTAACTGCCCCTTCTCCATTCTCCAATCTCACTAAATCAATCATTTTGAGCCTTGTATCCATACCTTTCTCTGATTTAGTGATATGTTTGGTGAGACTAGTTCCCATAGCGTCTGTCAAGGGTAGCGACCCCTATCTTCAGTATCCTGCTATACTACCAACTAGACCTCTACAAGTTCCCTTCTAGAACTCAGTAGTTACCTCTAGCTGTTCTTCTGAACCAGCAGTCTCAACTGGAGAGATTAATGCAGTTTTAACCTTACGTTTAGTAATAAGCCTAATGCACTCTTGTACAAACAAGTAAACAAAAACCAATATGTACATTACAGTTCCCAAAACAATTGCAACATACTCCTCAGTCATCTGAATTATCTGAATTATCTGAAGCCGACACTTCTATCCCTGAATCCACACTATTTTCTGTGTACCTGTAATTATGGGATACCTGAACCTTCCAATGTGGCATAAACCACCGGTTCCTCACTACAAAATTCCAACTCTTTCCTAATGTATTAGGATGTGGTACAACGTGTAAAGGTATACACCTTTGCCTCTCCTAGTGTACTCACGTGCAGTAACAGGTGATAAATGAATTCTTTCTAAGTACCACGTCTGTGGTCTACCTCTATGTACCAACGTCACTGAACAAAGACACTGCTTACACGTCATATATTTCCCTCATTCACCGATTAAGACTTTCAATCTGCTAAAAGTTCTGCCACTAAACAGTCTACAACGAAGCGGCGGAAGTTCTCAAGTGCAAATGGGCACAATACCATAGCACTAAAATCGCATGTGTTATCAGTACTATAATTGCATGTGCTATCAGTACTATAATTGCATGTGCTAGTATAAGAATCAAGGAACACTCGCTGTAATGATAATCCAACACTTTCTCTTACTCTTCTGGGGCTAAAGTGAGCATTAATCCTTACCTTCACAAACCTTCTACCCGCTGCCTGTTCACTTCTAACTAAAAATCCACTTTCATTTAACAAAACTGGCAATGCTGAGAGAAATCTAACACGGGACTATTCACTTTGTTCAGAACTGTCTTCTTCCTCAACCTCAACATAAACAGTTATACTATTCAAACAGTTTTCACATGAACCCATGGAATGTAAATCAACCCTTCTTCCCTCCCTTCTCTGGAGAGGGAGAGGAAGTATAGGTCAAAAGCGGTCACAACGCTGCAAACTACAGCTATGCAGTTCTCCCTACTGAATATATGCAGGCAGGACAAACCACAGAGTGCTGCCATATATTTGCTTAGTATTAATTTAACAGAAAATTAGCCTGTATTAGTTGATTAGTAAGGTTAATAATGTTAAATATGCACACTGAGCAGGGTAATCAGTAATGTGATGAGCAGCAATTTTTTGTTAATAATAAAAAAATTAGCAGATGATTATAAGCAGATTACATAACCAGGTTGCAACCAATACAAATTAGAGGAAAGAGAGAGAAAAAAAAAATAGACCATTTAGAAATAACCTAAACAAAATAAAAATACAAAATAATATCAGTCTACCTGAGGATCTAGTTTCCTGTTTCCATTCCCCTTCAGACTGACTCCTGCTGCCCTTCGCGGAGAGAGAGAAATACTTTGAGCTAATAGCTCACTTACCCCGGGGTTCTTGTATATTCTCTGTCCAGGAATGGAAAGCTGTATTTTTCAGTCCGAGATGAATTCAAAGAGGAAAGATGGTCTCGCGTAAGGGCCTTCAAGCTGTCGGAGTTGAGATTCTCCTCACCCAGGTAGCACTGATTAGTTAGGGACCGGCACCGGTTCACACTTCGTGTGGAGACACTCAATACAAAGACACGGAAAGCAGGTCTTTACAAGAGAGAGTCACACTGTTTATTAAAAACAACACAGATTATATTGTGTTCTTTAAGAGTTATAAAAAAATCATACAATAAAGGAGCTTTTGTGTGATAATAATAGATTGGCAAAGATTACTCTGGCCACATAAACAGGAATTGCAATATTGCTGAAATATGGACATTCTTTTGAGTTAAATTGAATTAAATTGTCATTTTGTCCTTGGCATAAATAACAATTCTAGGAAATCAGATAGGAACGGGAGTATCAGGAGGAAATATTTTCTTCTTGTCAGCTTCTTGTGGTTTTACTGGAACTTCAACTCTGCTTGAGTCTTCATCTTGTCACATTTTGATGTGCCAAGTAGAGTTAAAGGCCAAGTAGAGTAAAAGGCAGTAAGACAAGGAATAGAACATGATAACAGAACTAGAGACAAGATGGCTATTTAATACAAAATGGTCATTTCTTTAACATGGGGTACCAGTGGAGTCCTTGGCCTGATTATTCTGTCACGCTTCTGGGGGGAGGCGCCCTAAAGTGGACCCACTGGGCTGTGGTGCCATGGTACCGAACTCCCCTGGGTGACCTGGTCTTAGTTTATCCAACCCATATACAGGGATTGTCAGGGGCAAGCCCAGGGGTCTAAATACCACAGTTGCTAGTACCAGGGTGGCGGCTCGTAGATTTAGCCTATACTACGGTAAGGCTAAGAAGGATCTGAGTCATCAGAGCTCAGGGGCTAGAAAAACTGGAACGGGTTCCACCGGAGGAGAGCACGAGGTGGGCCTGACTAGCAGACAGAGAAGCAGAAGCTTACTAACACAATAATCAGGCACCTCCCAGCAATGGAGGTGGCCTGATATACTGGAGGACGGACAGCTATTGGCCAAGGGGAGTGTCAGTCTGAGCCATGCCGGTCCCTAGATTCACAGGGGAGGAGCGCGGCCGTGCCCAAAGCGCTGCTCATTACACCGTCCATGGTAGTGTGCTGGTGTGTGAACCAGGTGACCAGCAGACAGGGTGGGGACCCGGCGATGGCTCCAAGACACAGCACGCCTGGACGCCGGATGCCCAACCGGCAAAGCAGCAGAGGATGCAGGGCCAGGAAAGGTGCGCTGGGGAGCGGTATATATTAGTGAGGACATGAGAATGTATGGGCTCCTAGTGGGTATATATTAGAGAGGGCATCAGAATGTATGGGCTCTGCAGGGTATATATTAGTGAGTACATCAGAATGTACAAGCTCCTGCCAGGTATATATTAGTGAGGAGATCAGAATGTATGGGCTCCTTCAAACTATATATTATTTCAGACATCAGAATGTATGGACTCTTGACAGGTATATATTAGTGAGGACATCAGAATGTATGGGCTCCTGCCGGATATATAATAGTTAGGACATCAGAATGTATGGGCTCCTGCAGGGTATATATTAGTGAGG
The DNA here is from genome assembly GCA_033576535.1 of Allobates femoralis. NCBI lineage: Eukaryota > Metazoa > Chordata > Amphibia > Anura > Aromobatidae > Allobates > Allobates femoralis. The sequence continues at coordinate 414,226,342 of JARQOC010000001.1, forward strand.
AAATCAGAATGTATGGGCTCCTACAAAATATATATTAGTGAGGACTAGTGATGGGCGAATCCTAAATTACTCGGAATCGCTTGACTCTAGCGAGTCCGAGCCCAGGACTCGCTACTCGTTGCGAGTCTAGCGAGTCCAATGTTAATGAATGGGGAAGCGAGTAATAGCGAGTAGTGTGAGATTTACAAATCGCAGATGTGTCTCGGAAGCTTCAGCCTGAAGCAATCCTAGTTTTGTCATTTATTTGCATTGCTTGTTTACTTTGCAACTGTAATCGCTGGGAAACTCGCACAGATAAGAGTCCTGTCTTCTCAGTGTGCTGGCTGCCAGCTCCAGGGTCCTAGAGCCCGCCTGCTGCCTGATGTAGCAGTGCTGAGATTGTTCTCAGTCTGCTCATTCCCTGTGTACAGACATGAATGTCTGTGCACAGAGATGATGTAGCAGAGCTGAGATTGTTCTCAGTCTGCTCATTCCCTGTGCATAGAGATCTATATCTATGCACAGGGGATGTAGCAGAGAGGACATCGCATTTTGGACTGCGTCGGACGGAAGAGGATTTTTTTAATTAAAGATGGAGTCCCTAATGGCTTTTTTTTTATTTCTAATAAAAAATTTTCTTTGTGTTGTGTTTTTTTTAAAACAATTTAATAGAAATTCATGGCGGTCATGTCTAATATTGGCGTGACCGCCATAAATTTCGGGCTTAGGGCCAGCTGATAATACAAAGCTGGCCCTAACCTCTTTATTACCCAGCGTGCCACCGCTACCAGGACCGCTGGAAGAGCGGGGTTCAGCGCCAGAGGATGGCGCTTCAATGAACGCGCCATCTTCTGGGGCGGCTGCGGGCTGCAATTTGCAGCGGGGATGCCCAGAAAGCTTGGGCCTCCCTGCGCTGCGGATTCCAGCCCCCAGCTGCTTAGCTGTACCTGGCTAGACATAGAAATTGCGCGGAGCCCCACGCATTTTTTTTTAATTATTTCATGAAATTCTGAGATTCTGACTCTGAGACTCTGACTCTGATACTCTGACTCTGAGACTCTGATTCTGAAATTCATGAAATAATTTTAAAAAAATGCGTGGGGCTCCGCGCAATTTCTATGTCTAGCCAGGTACAGCTAAGCAGCTGGGGGCTGGAATCCGCAGCGCAGGGATGCCCAAGCTTTCTGGGCACCCCCCGCTGCAAATTGCAGCCCGCAGCCGCCCCAGAAGATGGCGCGTTCATTGAAGCGCCATCCTCTGGCGCTGAACCCCGCTCTTCCAGCGGCCCTGGTGGCGGTAGCACGCTGGGTAATAAAGGGGTTAATACCAGCTTTGTTATACAAGCTGGTATTAAGCCCGAGATTCTTAATGTCAGGCCACGTTTGACCCAGCCACTAAGAATCTCCAATAAAGGGTTAAAAAAACACAGAGAAAAATTTTTATTTGAAATAAAAAAAAAGCCATTAGGGACTCCATCTTTAATTAAAAAAATCCTCTTCCGTCCGACGTAGTCCAAAACGCGATGTCCTCTCTGCTACATCCCCTGTGCATAGATATAGATGTCTATGCACAGGGAATGAGCAGACTGAGAACAATCTCAGCACTGCTACATCAGGCAGCAGGCGGGCTCTAGGACCCTTGAGCTGCACAGAGAAGACAGCTGGACTCGGCTCGCAAAGAAACAGCAGTTACTTTGCGAGTTTCCCTGCTATCACTGGCACAGTAGCCGAGTCTAATGCAAACAATGGCAATCCTAGTTTTGTCAGCGTTTCTGACAAAACTAGGATTGATATTGATTTGCATTGGACTCGTGCGAGTAAACGCTGGGAAACTCGCAGAGTACCGAGTCCTGCGAGTCCCTTACTACTCGCCGAGTAACGAGTCCTAGCGAGTAGATTCGCCCATCCCTAGTGAGGACATCAGAATGTACGGGCTCCTGCCGGGTATATATTAGTGAGGACATCAGAATGTATGGGCTCATACAGGGTATATACGGTATTAGTGAGGACATCTGAATGTATGGGCTCCTGCAGAGTATATATTAGTGAAGACATCAGAATGTATGAGTTCCTGCAGGACATATATTAGTGAGGACATCAGAATGTATGGGCTCCTGCACAATATATAGTAGTGAGGACATCAGAATGTATGGGCTCCTGCCGGGTATATATTAGTGAGGACATCAGAATGTATGGGCTCATACAGGGTATATATTAGTGAGGACATCTGAATGTATGGGCTCCTGCAGAGTACATATTAGTGAGGACATCAGAATGTATAGGTCCTGCAAGGTACATATTAGTGAGGTCATCGAAATGTATGAGCTCCTGCTGGGTATATATTAGTGAGGACATCATAAGGTATGGTCTCCTGTGGGGTATATATTAGTGAGGACATAAGAATGTATAGGTTCCTGCAGGGTATATATTAGCAAGGACAACAGAATGTATGGGCTCCTGTAGGGTATATATTAGTGAGGACATTAGAATGTATGGTCTCCTGCACGGTATATAATAGTGAGGACTAGTGATGCACTAAAATGTTCAGGTGCTCGATGCTCGGGTCAAGCATCTCGAAATGCTCTGGTACTCGACCCGAGCACCGAGCCCAATGTTATCCTATGGGAGACCTGAGCATTTTTTTGGCATGACCCCCGACAGCCTGGATAAACCCTGAAAATGTCACAAAAGTATAACAACAGTGCTCAGATGATACGGGAACAGCATGGGGAAGACCCCTTTCAGCATTTCTGACTCCCAGGTCACTGCTGTGAACAATGTTGTCTGAGTATTACACCACTTTTACGGACTCACAATAAAACGTCCAAAAATGAAACAAAAATGCATTTTCCTGGGGAAAATGTTAAGGGCTCATACTCATTTGTGAGACAATGTTGATGTATGATAGTTTTTTGAATTACATAAAAGATTTTAAAAAAATGCGTGGCACTCCGTTGCACATGGGAAGAGACGTGGATGAGAGCCTCTTTAAATAATGTGCCCATTAATAGAAAGTGGGTCTTTTCTGGTATTGCCCTACGCAGGGCTGCCAAAAATTGGGAGGTACTCTGATGCCCCTGGGAAGAGACGTGGAGGAGAGCCTCTTTAAATATTGTTCCCATTACAAAGGAGCGGGTCTCCTATACTTGTAATGCCCATGCACTAAGTATGAACTAAAACATTTACCCTGGGGGGTATACATGAACCTACTGTCTAACTTTTTAACGGTTAGGGGCATTATAAACAACATGTAAATAAAATATCTTTTTGTGGCATCATGGACCACGGTCGCCCTGATGATATGGTGGTGGCGGATCAGGAGAAGGAAGAGGAGTACAGCAAATAGCCCAAATCAGGAAGTGTGTACCCATGTGTGGGTGTGAGGAGGGGCGTGGGAATATGGGAATATACATCCCCAATAAATACAATGGCTTCAACTTTACATTACACTGCTATCATTTGGTGGTGTGCTGAAGTCAGGCCTACTCCAACCCTTGTTCATCTTGATCAGAGTCAGCCTGTCAGCATTTTCAGTTGACTGGCGGGTGCATTTATCAGTAATGATTCCACCGGCGGCACTAAAAACCCGCTCTGACAAAACGCTAGCGGCAGGGCAGGCCAGGACTTCCAAGGCGTAGAGAGCCAATTCATGCCACGTGTCAAGCTTCGATACCCAAAAATTATAAGGAATCCCGGAGTACTTTTGTACGGTCGCCAAGGTACTCCTTCACGATCTTTACAGACTTTGCAGTCCATGTGACAGTAGCTCGCGCCTCAGGACCTGTGCTATCAGAGGTGCTGAAACAACTCTCCCATATCTCTGAGAGTGTTCCTCTACCTCTGCTGGATTGGAGTTGTGGCTCTCTCTCCCAGACGCCTTGGTTGGCCACAGAACTGTCACCCCTGCCATCAGTGTTTTCCGAAGGGAATTTTTTGACTAATTCCCCAACAAGGGCCTTCTGGTACTGCAGCATTTTTGTAGACCTTCACACCTTTCGGGTGGGCTGTCCTCTTAAGTGTCTGCCGCCAAATTGATGCTTTGTCTAAGTGTGTGCACGACACCGGTAAGAACCACGCTGACAAGTCAAAGTAGAGCTTAATGACAAAGATCTTTATTAAGGGAGGGGTAGCCAGTTTTATACGACTCCTTAAAGGGATATTAAAGGGGTGTTGCATTTTATTCTGAAGAGAACATTCAATCATATTTCGTGTGTTAGCAATTCAGTTTAGCCTTGGTTAGTACATTCGGTACGGGAACATCTTGACAAGAGCTTCAGCACTACTACATCTAAATCAAAACATTATATAGAATCTGAGACAGAGAAATTCCAGAGGAGGGGAGGAAGAAGAAGAAGAAGAAGAAGGAGAAGAGATAACTAGAGGAAAGTGCAAAGATTTATATAAACATGCTGTTGGAAGATTTCTGAATGACTTCAATAAACTTATATAAATTATTAACCATTTATTGCCATGACATTCCCTCCTCTTGGAGACATTCAAAATCTTACCCTAAATCTTACATTTCCCTAAGCGGCGGAGAGGGGAAAAGGTAGAGGAAAGGGGAGGAGACTTCACCAACATTGAGACAAACCGTACAGTCGGAATTCCTTTGCACTTGGCCTTAGCCACACCCTAAACTGTCCCTACTCTGGGATGGGTCTCGTGCTATCATAATTCTCCAAGGGATCTTGTGGCAATGATAACGGCATCATTCTCAGGCGTGTATTTCTCCTTCAGCATCGGGGCCTCTGAGATCTGCATACATTGTAGTCACTGTCTCCTTCATGACGTGAGACATCATCTTCTTGATGCAAGGTATTACACAGCATGAAATTAGAGCCACTATGAATAGAACACAAAGGATTATTATACCTAGTTTGTTAAGTCCTCTCTGTCATCCATCCCACCACCCAAACCAAGTGTCTCATGGATCCTTAACACCAGAATTATGGGCTAATTCTTCTGACAGGTCTGTGAGTCCTTTTAGGGCTTTGGCTATGCTCCCATCCGTAGCGGTGTTTGCCCGAATATAGGTAAAGCAGCTTGTTCCTATTTGTTTGCACACGCCCCCGTGTTCCGCTACGATCATATCCAAAGCCATCCTATTCTGAAAGGCCATGATGGAGGAGGGGCCTAATTGTTGGACTATTCCTTTTAGACAATCTCTTGTGAAGTTCAAGAAACATTGTTGATTATAATACAAGTAATTTATCCAAGCTACATTTTTGTTTGCAGTTATTATGGGTAGGATAGACTTGAAGCCTGCTGCCACTTGGTCTCTAGCTTTGAATTCATCAGGCACTCCTTGAGGGACCCCTATAGAATTTATGAAAACATGAGTGTCAAGGGACCCTTTGACCCCCCTCTTGTTTCTGTTAAATGTTTTAATCTCGTGGACTGCCTGTTTCCAGCTTGGCTGACCCCAGGCAGGTGGGTCAAAAATGTGAAATGGCATGATAGCTTTTACCAGGGCACATTGTCCTTTCCAGGGAGGTTGTAGTCTGGACCTAATCTTCATATCCCCACATAACCAATAAACATCAGGGAGCTGGTGGGTCTGTTCTGTTAACAGGGAGTCATTGTACAAGCCACTGGGGGACATCTTAATAATATGACTACAGTAATTTGGTGGCATATTTCCAGCTCCTAGGCCGTTACCGTTGCGTTCAAAACAAGTGTAGTTTCTTGCATAAGGGGTGATCCCATGGCCAACTGGTTCTGCTTTCAGATAGGGAGGGTATTGGTGTGATAATGCTTGGCACCTTTTTGACTTGCCTAGGTGATCAGTATACAGGGTTAGGATACAGTGAAAATCCTCTAAATTCCCCCTTGGGTCTATTGGGAAAGCTACAGTACCCAAGTGGGGCCGGCCAGTGGAACAAACTATACAGGATGATCGATTCTGACTCATAGCATTATATCTTAGACATTCAAACCAAATGTTGGAATCAGTGAATCCTTTCTCGAAGGCTAGTTTATCCTCATATGTCATTTCTGGTGTATACCTTGCAGCTTTGACTTGGGGTGCTAGCCTGTCTGCTATGTTTTCCACCCAGAGTTGGTCCTGTATACTATCTCCTATCATCTCGTAACCTGCCTCCTCCTGCTTTATACTGAGTATATATATCAGGATTAAGGATCAAAACAACCATGTTCGGCTTCTGGATCTGGTGCCTTCTTGCAGTGGGATGTGTGGATCCATGTAGGCCTTCCTTCAACCTTCACAGCTGTGGAGGTGACCAGCAGGACTTGGAAGGGGCCGTCGTATCTGGATTCAAGGGCACGTCTGCTGAACCTTTTGATGAGAACCCAATCTCCTGGCTGGATATGATGGGTTCCTTCCAGGTTTTGAGGATCTGGGAGAGAGGAAAAGACTCGAGAATGTATTTTAGCCAATTGCTTTGTTAATTCAATAACAAACTTAGTCAAACTGTCATACTGTAGGGTCAACTGTTGGGGGAAATACAACCCTAGTCTGGGGGCACTTCCAAACAGAATTTCATAGGGACTTAGCTTAGTTGCACTAGCTGGAGTGTGTCTGACACTGAACAATGCGAGGGGAAGACTTTCATGCCACGACTTCCCCGTTTCCTGCGCTGCTTTCAGCATTTTTGCCTTTAATACCCCGTTTAATCTCTCGACCCTTCCAGACTTTCGGGATGATACGGAGTATGAAGGGCTAACTCTGTACCCAGGGCCTGCCATATCTCTTTGGTCAGATTGGCTGTGAATGCTGGCCCTTGGTCACTCTCTATGGTTTCGGGACCCCATATCTGCACACTATCTCTGTGAGGAGTTTCTTTGCAGTGGTTTTAGCAGATTGGTTCTTCAAAGAAAAAGCTTCTGGCCATCCAGAGAATATGTCCACGACTACCAGTGCATATTCAAATCTTCCTGAGGGCGGCATCTGAATGTGGTCAATCTGTATGCGTTGGAAGGGGTACAAAGGTCTAGGTGTACACTTCTGTGGAGTTTTCTCTGTTTTTCCTGGGTTACACTGGGCACAGACTAGGCATCCTCTGGTGTAATTTGCTGCCATTGTTGAAAAGCCAGGCACGTGGTAGTACTGTCTCACAAGATTGTGCATCTTCATTTTTGATTGATGGGTGGTGCCATGGGCCCATCTGGCAATCATTGGGTAGAGGGCTCGTGGAAGGCATGGTTTTCCTTTCAGTAGTATCAGATGCTTCTCATCTTGCACAGCTCCATCCTGGATCCATTTTCCCTTCTCTTCATTGGATGCTTGCTTCTGCAGGGTCAGGACCATGTTCTCCCAGGACTGTTCATCCATCTCCTTCTTGTCTGATTCTTCTTCTTGTCCTGAGCCTGTCAAGAGATACAAGTTGGAGGGTTCTGTGATGAGTGACTTCACTGCTGCTTCCTTAGCTGCCCTGTCAGCCAAGTCATTCCCCACGGCTTCTCTTGAGGTCCCTCCAGTGTGTGCCTTTATCTTAAGTACCGTGACTCTTTCTGGCATCAGCAAGGACTCTAGCAATTCCTTCACCGCTCTATGGTGGAGTATTGGAGTTCCATTGGCTGTAATGAAGTCTCTCGCCCTCCAGATAGGACCATAGTGATGGCAGATGCCAAATCCATAGCGGGAATCGGTATAAATGTTCGCTTTCTTCTGGGCTGCCATCTTGCAACCTTTAGTCAATGCAACCAATTCTGCTTCCTGTGCAGACATGGACACGGGTAGTGGTTTGGCCATCAACACAGTATCTACTGTGACTACCGCCATACCCGTGTGTAACCGTCCTTCTTGGTCTGCATATCTTGATCCATCCACGAAGACAGTCAAATCTGGGTCTTCCAGCAGCATATCTGTGACTGTGTCAAATCCGGAGGTTTGTTGTCTCATAAGCGCAAGACAGTCGTGCTGAGCCATTTCAAAGTCAGCTTCCTCTTCCACCGAAGTGTCAGAGACGTCACATTCCCCCTTAGAAGATGGAGGAGAGTTGCAGGGTTCAGGACATCACACCTGGAGATTGTCACGTTGTCTGGGAGTAGAAGGGAACATTGTAGCCATAGGTGATGTGCAGCAGAGAGATGTTTAGGTTGGGTCTGGGCCAGAATGGCAGTGAAATTATGTGGAGCCTTCACCTTCAGACAGTGGCCCAGAATAACATCAGCAGTCTTATCCAGCAGTAGGTGGGTTGCAAAGACAGCTCTCATGCACGTAGGTGATCCACGGGCAACTGAGTCCAATCTGGCAGAGTAGTATCCCAGTGGGCGCTGTCTTCCCCCATGGAACTGTGTTAGGACACCAGTGGCATGTCTTTTCTTCTCAATCACAAACAGGCAAAAGGGTTTCTTGTAGTCAGGGAGTCCAAGGGCAGGAGAGCATATGATGGCATCCTTCAGCTTATAGAATCCATCAATGGCGTCAGCCATCAGACAGAAAGGAATGTCTTTGAGGCAGTCATAGAGAGGCTGCATGTGGACTGATGCATCCAGGATCCAAGGACGGCAATAGGACACAAGACCAAGGAAAGACTGTAGCTGAGTGTAGTTGGTTGGCACAGGTATGTTCTTAAGAGCCGTCTTCCTGTCTTCAGTAAGGCGTTTGGCTTGGTCTGATATACAGTGTCCCAAGAACACAACTTTGTTCAAGCAAAATTGTAGCTTTTCTCTGGATGCCTTACACCCGTTGTAGGCCAGGAACTGTAGGAGGGAGATGGATTCGTCTTGTGCTTCCTGGAGGGAGTCACAACACAGGAGAAGATCATCAACATACTGGAAGAGCGTGACAGCTGGGTGAGTCATCTTCCAGGGCTCCAGGATAGTGGACATTGCTTGGCTGAAAATGGAAGGGCTATTCTGGGCCCACTGAGGCATTACCGTCCACGTGTACTGCTGATTTTCGTGAGTGATGGCAAAGAGATACTGGCAGTCGGGGTGCAGAGGGACACTGAAGAAGGCATTTGCCAAATCCACCACCGTAAACCAGGAGGATGTGGGTGGGATTGATGATAGGAGGGTGTAGGGGTTAGGCACAATCGGAGTATCCAAGACTGTGGCTTCATTTACTGCCCGTAGATCTTGCACCATGCCAAACTTGGGAGGTTGTCCCTTTGGTGTTTTCTTCTTGACTGGAAACAGTGGGGTGTTGCATGGTGACTTGGTAGGGATGACTGCTCCATTCTTGAGGTAAGGCGTCAGTTGTTGTGTGATAGCATCCGATTGGGCAATGGAGAGAGAGTACTGGTGCTTACGGGGTAAGCGGGCTCCTGGTTTAAGCTTGACTTCCACTGGCTGACCTGGGAGCCTTCCAATGTCTTCATGGCCTTGGGCCCACAGGATGTCTGGTATCTGCGAAAGCCAGGCTGCATCCATAGGTTGTATTGTCTCAGCAAAGTTAGAGAGGCCGAAAACCCGTGAAACTTCTTCCTGGTCCAGAGCAGTAGTAAGTGTGACAGTACCATTTTCCTGAAAGGAGATGTTGGCGTGTAACTTCATCAGTAAGTCAGTTCCCAGTAGGTTCACTGGACAGGTGTTGGACACCACCAATCGAGATAACATGCTCTGTGTGGGTTGCAGGCTGACACGCAATGGGTCATAGGGGTATATTTGATGACTCCATCAACACCCATACATGGCATGGTTTCTTCTGTGAGACAGTCTGAGTCAGGTAAGTCAGCAAATCTTATCACGCTTCTGGCTGCAGCGGTATCCACTAAGAAGGGGATGGATTTTCCTTCTACCTCCATACATAGAGTAGGAGTTGGGCCGCAAGCTTGTCTGTTGGTTTTGCAGAGCATATTGTAAGTTGGTGGATCCAGCTTGCCTATGTCCTATAGCTGGGTGGAGAGAACAGGCGGTGATGGAGGGAGGTCCTGCGGCAGCTTTTCTTGCAACGGTGCTCTGGTCTCAGCTGTCTGACTGCAGTGTTGAGAAGATCTGCAGTTCCTCTTTATGTGGCCTATCTTCCCACAATTGTAGCAGGTGACTCCATTCCTTGGCCCCCCTGTTTCCTGGTTTCTGAGACACCATAACATTACAGTTCCTGGGAGGTTTTGAAGGCTTGTTTATTTCTATGCCCCTTGCCACCTGAAATATAATATCTGGGTCCAATCATCTGTATTCAGGTCTAGTTGTCTGGACCTGCTTCTGTATGGGTTCAAGAAGACCTTGGACGAAGGCTTGTATCCATATCTGTCAATGGGACTTCTCATGGTGATCAAATCCCAGGTCTGTGAACATCTGATTCAGACGGTAGTAGAACTTCTCTACACTTTCCCCTTTTTTCTTGCATTATGTCTTGAACAGAGGTTGCTCGTTCTGCCAGACGGTCCTTAGCCGAGGCATACAGCTTGAGTAAGAAAGCTACACCAGACTCAAATGTTCTACGATATTCCTGAGTACCTGGTGCAGGCTCCACAGCTGGGCGCATTACTGGCCAGAAGGAGTCTCCAGCTTTGATTTCAGCCAATCCCATAAGATCTTCCCATGAGGCAGCGTGAGTCTTCTGAATCTGGCTCATCTTCCGTTGAAAGGGCATAGGTTGCTTGTCAGGGTCCGGTAAGGTGTTCACCAATGTGGCAGCTTCCTGAGGCTTCCAGGAGACATATCTGCCTCGCCTGGTACGAGGATAATGCTGTGGAGGGTCTCCATTCTGTACCAATCGGTGTGATTGATCTGAGCAATGCGTAGAGCTGCCTGTTGTGGCCTGCGTACCCCCGTACATTGATAAGGTCTGTCTCCCACCTCCCCTATCCTGGGGAGTGTGCTGTGCCGGGGAAGTAGATTGCAGCCGGTGATGTGTCTGCTTGTCTCCACCTGCTGCTCCCCATTGTGACTGTTCTGTCTTCATTAAGGGCATGCCTCCATGGTTTCTTAATGATGAGAGGGGATCCATTAAGGCTGAGGAGGGATACTGTAGAGTTCTTGACCTAGCTCCAGGCCCAACTGTGAATCCCTCCTGTCCCCATGCCATCTGGTCTTCTTCATCAGCAGCCCCCTCCTCTCCATCTCCTGTTTCAACCCCGTCCCTGCTCATGTATATTCCGGTACTGCTGGTGGAGGTAATATGGCCGCAGAGCGGGGTCTGGCCTCTGCTAAGACAGCAGCTTGAGAGGAAGTGGCTGCAACCTGGTTTGCTGGAGTGTAAGGTGTGCGATCCATATTGAGAACTGGACACAGGGTGGTGGGTCTGTGTGGGTATCTGGAATGTGTCAGCATAGGCACGGGTGCAGCAGCTTCTGCCAGTGCCATCTTGTCATGTGGTGGCTTATACATGTATTCACCAGTAGCAGGGTCATGATGTTCAATCCACAAGAACTTCCTCGTATTCCGAGCAGTCTTATACCATGTTTCAGCATCTTCCAAAACCTTGGCGTCCTTCAAAAGCCCTCTCTTACTTGTTATCACTTCCTTCCACTCCTTCTCATTTAAGCGCCCCCCATGGGTTGTGGATCCCACTAGTTTTAGGTGGACCTTCATATTTTTCACATACTTCTTCCCTTCCCTCTCTGCCACCAGGTCTTTTGGGGTAACTTGCTGAGGCTTTGGCTGATTAACACCCATGTTATAGCTCAAACCCAAGTCTCCGTACTTCTATCTTGGCTGTGGCTGCCAACCACTCAAGGTCAGCACTGTCAACTGGGCACCGTAGAGGAATATCTGCAGGGTTGTATAGGTGTCCTGCTTCTATCTAGCTCAATAGTGGGGAGTCAACTGGGATACCTGCAGTGAGCCGGGCATGAATGTTTATCCTGAACACTCTAAACCTTTGGGGGAAAAAAAAAAGTGAAATGGGTCTGTAGCCAAGTCTCCTCGTCGGGAATGGGGCGTCTAGCACTCCAGTGATCCGCCAACCGTCAGCAGTAATGGCAAGCTCCACACCTTGCTTACACTGTGGGTGCGTTATGGAATTAGTCAGTGGTGTTAGGAAGGCAGTTAGTCAGAGGACTGGAACTGGTTGTGTCACTGGAGTCAGTCAGTCAGAGTCAGTCTGAGGACTGGGACTGGAATGGTTGTCACCAAACAGATAAAACCGATAAAACATCAAACTGTGTCGGCCCCCTCTACACCTCAGTGTGGCAACAACTGGGTCATATAACTTTCTTGCATATACTTCTTGCAACAAGACCCCTTGCAGATTGACTATAGTTAGATGGGCATGTATATTTTGTCTGAACACCTTAAGTACTGGAAAAGTGCCAGGGAGTGATATATAACCAGTTTCCTCATGTGAAACCAGTTTCAGTAACACGATTGATTATCCAGCCAGCGGGCGTAATTGCTAGCTCTATACCTTGTCTGCACAAGGGGCACGTCATTTGAGAGACGGAACAATCATTACTAAAATCAATTTACGTAAATTACGTACTCATCCACCACCGCAGCCAGGACTACACTCCGTCTATAGCTTGCGCACGCCGTCTTGGTGGGAGAACCTAAAACCATCAGCCGTATCAGAGGCTGGAACCAGTAGTGAACTAAACCATCAACCCTTACCAGGGGCCGGAAAACCAGGGAAACAATCTCCCTATTCAGCCCGTCTCTCTGTGCCTTTTTGTGAACTGAAACTGCAGCAATGACAGCACTGACATATACACAGATAAGGCAGACAATTAAGGAATTCTCAGGACCAGGTTGCAAGGGTTAGGACTTCTCAGATCCGGTCATCTATGTCCGAGTATGACAGCCAGCTACCTCCATCCCTGCACGGAGACACAGGAGGGTATTAGGTAAGATAAATCATTTTCTTACCTTTCTGTAGCCTGCAGGTCTACCCCTCGTGTATGGTCCGTCCGGGGAATGGAGGTTCGGGTGTGGCTGTCGTTCTCTGGACGTCTCATCCTAGCCCCACGTATGGGCGCCAACTGTCATGGGAGGCCTTCACACCTTTCGGGTGGGCTGTCCTCTTAAGTGTCTGCCGCCAAATTGATGCTTTGTCTTAGTGTCTGCACGCCACCAGTAAGAACCACGCTGACAAGTCAAAGTAGAGCTTAATGACAAAGACCTTTATTAAGGGAGGGCTAGCCAGTTTATACAGCTCCTTAAAGGGATATTAAAGGGGTGTTGCATTATATTCTGAAGAGAACATTTAATCATAATTCGTGTGTGAGTTAGCAATTCAGTTTAGCCTTGGTTAGTACATTCGGTACAGGAACATCTTGACAAGAGCTTCAGCACTGCTACATCTAAATCAAAACATTATATAGAATCTGAGACAGAGAAATTCCAAAGGAGGGGAGGAAAAAGAAGAAGAAGAAGAAGAAGGAGAAGAAGAAGAAGAAGGAGAAGAGATGACTAGAGGAAAGTGCAAAGATTTATATAAACATGCTGTTGGAAGATTTCTGAATGACTTCAATAAATTTATATAAATTATTAACTATTTATTGCCATGACAGTTCATCTTGATCAGAGTCAGCCTGTCAGCATTTTCAGTTGACTGGCGGGTGCGTTTATCAGTAATGATTCCACCGGCGGCACTAAAAACCTGCTCTGACAAAACGCTAGCGGCAGGGCAGGCCAGGACTTCCAAGGCGTAGAGAGCCAATTCATGCCACGTGTCAAGCTTCGATACCCAAAAATTATAAGACACAGAGGAATCCCGGAGTACTTTTGTATGGTCGCCAAGGTACTCCTTCACCATTACAAACTTTGCAGTCCTTGTGACAGTACCTTGCGCCTCAGGACCTGTGCTATCAGAGGGGCTGAAACAACTCTCCCATATCTCTGAGAGTGTTCCTCTACCTCTGCTGGATTGGAATTGTGGCTCTCTCTCCCGGATGCCTTGGTTGGCCACAGAACTGTCACCCCTGCCATCAGCGTTTTCCGAAAGGAATTTTTTGACTAATTCCCCAACAAGGGCCTTCTGGTACTGCAGCATTTTTGTAGACCTCTCCACTGGTGAAATAAGAGAAATAAAGTTCTCCTCGTAGCGTGGGTCTAAAAGTGTCACAAACCAGTAATGAGTATCCGCCAAGATGTTGATAACGTGAGGGTCACGGGACAGGCAGTGTAACATAAAGTCAGCCATTCGCCCCAGACTGGTAACAGGCAAGACTTTAGGGTCATCAACAACAGGATGACTGACCATGCTGGCCTCATTCTCCTCCTCCCCCTCGTCCCTGACCTCTGTCCATCCACGCTGGACCAACGGTATGACGGTTGTGAAAGTAGTACCATCAATTCTGCATGAAACTAACTCCTATTCTTCTAACTCCTTTTCCTCATCCTCCTCCTCGTTATTGTTCCCCAATGCACGTTTGGATGAGATGAGGCAAGGCTGTGTGTAATCACCCACTATGGTTCCTTGCTCCATCTCATCGTACTCCGCCTGCAATGCATCATCTTTGATTTTGAGCAGAAAGCGTTTTAGAATACAGAGAAGCGGGATGGTGAGGCTAATAATGGCGTTTTCGCCGCTCACCATCTTGGTGGAGTCCTCAAAGTTTTGGAGGACTGCACTTATTTCAGACATCCATGTCCATTACAGAGGTCTTATGTGTGGAGTTTGAACTTATAGCCTAGTTGATGCTGGTACTCAACAACTGCCTTCTTCTGCTCACAAATCCTGACCAACATTTGCAGGGTGGAATTCCAACGCGTGGGGACATCACACCCCAGTCTGTGAGCCAGAAGCTGCAAACGCTGCTGAAACCCGGCAAGGGCGGCCGAAGCAGTAGGTGACTTTCTAAAATGGGCAGACAGGCGGCGTACTTTGAAGAGCAGATCCGGCAGCTCTGAGTAGGATTTAAGAAACCGCTGAACCACCATATTGAGCACATGGGCCAAGCATGGTACATGTGTGAGCTCTCGTCGCCTCAGAGCCACCACCAGGTTCCGGCCATTGTCACACACGACATTGCCTGGCTCTAGGTTCAGCGGTGTGAACCAATGATCTGCCTGCTCTTTCAGAGCTGTCCACAACTCATCAGCATTGTGGGGTTTGTCATCTACGCATATTAGCTTCAGCACAGCCTGTTGCCGCTTGGCCCAGGCAGTGCTGCAGACCTTCCAGCTTGGGACTGTTGTGGAGGCCGAAGAGGCGGAGGCTGAGGAGGATGACGTTCCGGAGCTGTAGACTGTGGGGGCAACCCTGACTGAGTTAGGGCCCGCAATCCTTGGCGTCGGGAGGACATGTTCCGTCCTAAGGTCCGACTGGGTTCCGACTGGGTCCCGGCTTCCACTATATTAACCCAGTATGCTGTCAGTTAGATGTAGCATCCCTGTCCACAAGCACTTGTCCACGTGTCCGTGGTTAGGTGGACTTTGCGGGAAACAGCGTTGTTAAGGGCACGGCTAATGTTTTGGAACACGTGCTTGTGTAATGCGGAAACGGCACACCGGGAGAAATAGTGGCGGCTGGGGACCGAGTAACAGTGACTGCTGCAGCCATCAGGTTGTGGAATGCTTCCGTCTCCACTAGCCTAAAAGGCAACATTGCCAGTGCAAGCAGTCGCGAAATGTGCGCATTTAGGAGTGTAGCGTGTGGGGCGTTGTCAGCGTATTTGCGCTTGCTTACCAATGACTGGGGTATTGATATCTGAACGCTGCGCTGGAACAAGGACGTGGTTGATGATGGTGGCATTTCTGATTGTACAACGACAGGTACAGGACAGGAGGCATCTTCACATGCACTATGGACAGGGGATCGGCTTGCACGCACAACAGTGGAAAAAGCAGCGGTGTCACCCGCAGACACTGCTCCTGAACCCTGTGGTACATCGCACAAAGTCAGGTGCTTTGCTGCCATGTGCCTGATCATGCTGGTGGTGGTCAGGCTGCTACTTTTGCTATCCCTGCTGATGCTGGCATGTCAGGTGTTGCAAATAGCCTTTTTTAAATTCTCTGCTGACTCCCTAAAAAACTGCCAGATTTGGGAAGACCTAACTGTTGTACTGGCAACTTGCATCATGTTGCTGTTATGAGGAACGGTTGCCCACCTTCAGTCTGCGGACACCACTCTGCTTCTTCCGGCCTGTTGTGATGCTACGCCTTCCTCCTCCTGTTTGCAGCTATTCTCGCTCTGCATGTCCTCCTGCCAGGTTGGGTCAGTTACTGGATCATCCATCACGTCATCTTCCATTTCTGCACCCTGGTCCTCCTCCTGACTGTCTGGTAATTGTGTCACATCATAGTCCACCTCTTGTTGTGACACATTCCGATCGTCGCCTTCGTGCGACCATGGCTGCTCAAATATTTGGGCATCGCTACATATGATCTCCTCAGGCCCCAGTTCAAGTGGAGCATGCGAGAGGCCCGAGTCCATGAAGGGCATACTGAACAGCTCTTCAGAGTGTCCAAGTGTGGGATCACACTCGGCATGGTGGGAGGAAGGAGGATCAGGGTGACGAATATGCTGTCCAGTCTCATGGCTACTGACATTGATTGTGGTGGTGCCTAACTGACTGGAAGCATTATTTGCTATCCAACTAACAACTTGTTGACACTGCCAGAGCCGCCATCAGGGGGTGACAGCCCTGCCTGGAGTCAGGGGCCCTGAGCCCCCCTGCAGGGGGTGTGGCCATTTGATCAGGGGCTGGGGGGCCCGGCCTTGACTTCAGGGGGTGTGGCCATTTGGAGAAGGCTCCTCCGGGTCCCGCCCCCCATGTCTTGCACGGGCCCCCCCCTTCTATTAATCATCGCCACCCTCTGGCACCCCCGCTCCGCATCCACAGCTCCCCCCAATGGTAAGATATGGGGTGGTCCAGGGGAGGGATGGGGCAACGTATACCGAATAGGGGGCCATATATAGGGAGGGAGGCTGTCGGCATGGCTGGAAGAAGGATTGAGGGAGGCTGTTGGGATGGAGGAAGGATTGAGGGAGGCTGTTGGGATGGAGGGAGGCTGTTGGGATGGAGGGAGGCTGTTAGGATTGAGGGAGGCTGTTAGGATCGAGGGAGGCTGTTGGGATGGAGGGAAGATGGAGGGAGGCTGTTGGGATGGAGGCTGTCGGGATGGAATAGTCTATTGGGATAGAGATAGGCTGTCAGGATGGAGGAATGCTGTTGGGATGGAGGAAGTTTGGAGGGAGGCTGTCAGGATGGAGGGAGGCTGTTAGGATGGAGGGAGGCTGTCGGGATGGAGGGAGGCTGTCGGGATGGAGGGAGGCTGTCGGAATATAGGGAGGCTGTCAGGATGGAGGAAGGATGGAGGGACGCAGTCAGGATGTAATAGGCTATTGGGATAGAGGGAGGCTGTCGGGATGGATGGACGTTGTTGCGATGGAGGAAGGATGGAGGGAGGCTGTCAGGATGGAGGAAGGATAAAGTGAGGCTGTCGGGATAGAGGAAAGATGGAAGGAGTCTGTCAGGGTGGAGGGAGGCTGTCGGGATGGAGGGAGGCTGTTGGGATGGAGGAACGCTGGTGGGATGGAGGAAGTATGGGGGAGGCTGTCGGGATGGAGGAATGCAGTCAGGATGGAGGAAGAATGGAGGGAGGCTGTAGGGATGGAGGGAGGCTATCGGGATGGAGGGAGGCTGTCAGAATGGAGGAAGGATGGAGGGAGGCTGTTCGAATGGAGGGAGGCTGTCGGGATGGAGGGAAGCTGTTGGAATGTTGTCTATATGGCTCGCAGCCATCTCTATTGTGTACTCTCTATTGTGTACCGCAGTAGTCTCTATTGTGTATGGCCAGCAGCAGTTTCTATTGTGTTTTCTCTATTGTATGTATAGCCAGCAGCAGTCTCCATTGTGTATACGGTCCCCAGCCATCTCTATTGTGTATACAGCTAGCAGCTGTCTCTATTCTGTATTCTCTATTGTATATACAGCTATTGTGTTTAGCATTATAGAAAAGAAGTTGCAACACAGGATCAGCAGTGTTTATTTACTCTTCGTGGGGTGGCGCTTCAACAGGTAAATAGTCAACAGGCATATGGTGGACTATATGCCTGTTGAAGCGCCACTTGCGGCGTGAAATGGCCATCGCCTTTGAGAACCCCCGTCCTCCCACCCGCACCATGTAAGACCACACGAAGAGTGAATAAACACCGCTGATCCTACGATGTTGCAACTTCATTTCTATAACGCTAACCGGAAGTGATGAACCGCTAACTGGAAGTGTGCACCGGGTTGTTTGAGAGCTCAGCAGGCTGAACGCTGGAGCGCTGGTGATCAGGAAGGGGGCACCCTGAAGCGATCTGCAAGTTGAAGCTCTCCAGAAACACAGTGGACAGATTGGTGCTGGCACCAAGAATCGTCAGAACCGTGACTCATACAGCTATTATGTATTCAGCCCACAGAAGTCTCAAGTATGTGTGTGTAATATATAATAGAGAGAGTGTAAAAAAAGGAAAAACAGCACAAAAAATAGAAAAAAGTGGAATTTATTGCCCAATGGCATGGCCACGCATTGGGCAATAAAGTCCACTTTTTTCTATTTTTTTGTGTGCTGTTTTTCTTTTTTTTTTAATCTATTGTAAGGAACCATCTGGATTGCTAGTTGGGAAAGCTTTGCACATAAATTGAGGTAATTTTTGGTGCTGTTCCAATTTTTCACTATATATGTAATGTATGTTTGGGTGGAGGCGGATCTAGGTTGGAGGCGGAGCCTGGATTGAGGCTGGGCGGAGTCTCAGGGGGTGTTGGCTGGGCGGAGTCTCAGCGGCCCCAAAATTTTGGCAGTTAAGGGCCCCGAAATTCCTAGTGGCAGCCCTGGACACTGCTCTTGATTTAAAAGTGGTGTATTGCTGCCGTCCCCTAGAAATTGGGACAGGAAGGTCAAGCGAGATGATATTGGCGTTTCTCGTGGCCCAATTCGAACTTGCCCACAGCCTCGGCCTCTGCATGCACCACCATCACGTCCACTTCCTGGTCCCTTGCCACCGTCCTTGCGCATTTTGAATGAACCTGCAACCAGGTGGCCACAAGACGGAAGTGCAGCCAGGTAAGCAAGGTTGAAAACACACCCACACCGCACAAGCACCGACCCTACGCCTAGGACTCTAGGATGGGCAAGGTGTAGCAGGGTGTAGCACAGTGGGTGGAGTGTAGCTAGGACACTGACAAAGTGGGTGGAGAGACTCAAACAAAACACAGGAACACACAGGGGTAGAGCAGACGGAGACCAGAGCAGAAAGAACAGTGAGTCAGAAGAGGAGAAAGAACAGAGAACAGCAGAGCAGGAACATAAAGACACTTCCCAGACAGTTTTGGGCTCCTTGGAGGCGCAGAATCCTGTGAGGCACAGACCGCTGGAGAGAAAGACCACTCCACAGCCTGGAAGCGAAGGGAAAGGGAAAGACTGGAAAGAGACCCCACAGCTAAGGACGGTGGGAGACAAGGGCCCGGCAGCCTGAGACCCAGGCTGCGCGGAGGAACCCTTAGCACAGTGACAGACAGAAGGAGCCTGGTGTGCCCAAAGACAGCAACCTGGGACACTGGAAGGCTAGGCCGACACCAGAGAACCAGCTCTGATGAAGTGACCGGGGATTCTATACCCTAATCATGAGACACACCGGTGTGGGGAGGAGACATTGAGTACTGCAGCCTAACTTACCACTATGGCAGAGGAACACAGTTGTCACAATAGGACTGGTGACCCTGACTTTAAGAGAAAATTCTTCACTCGTGAGTCCGAGACAGCCAGACCAAATCCGTGAGTGAGGTACTACGTGAAAGTTGAGAGAAGGGCCTGAAAGGACTTTGAGGGAGCAACACAGAAAAGCTACCTGAGCTGCACAGTGTGGGTAACCCGGAGCAGTGCTGAAGTGTAAAGTGTTAACTGGATAGAACTGTAAACTGTACTAAAAGAACTGTGACCCGTTGTAACTGCTACTTGAGACTGAGTAAAGTACCCTGTGAGCTCATCTGTGTGTGGAAATTGGATTACTTTCACTCCTGCAAGAAACTGCTTTTGTTTTCAGCACCTCGTCCAGCACTGAGACAACCTGGATACTAGCTGGAGAAGCTGCAGCAGAACAGTAAGTGACTTATACCCAGCACAGCCCCTAACTACATCCATCCATCCAAACTACTCCTGCCTGGGGACCCTCAGCCCCACCCGAGGAGGGCTTACCATCCCCGCTGCCCCAAGTCACCGTCGCCAGCAGGAATATGGCAGCGGTGGTTCTACTATCCACATACCCCGGGTGGCATCACAAAAAATACCCTGTAAATACCCCCTTTTTGTACTGATCCCAGGCCACAGGAATGGGTCACAACTACCGTGACACCCCAGAGAGACTGCAGCGGCCTGGTTCCCGAGTACCCCATAGCCTGAGGGTGCATCATATACACTTCCTGTATACAACTAACTGAAGGATTCCTATGAATGCTTTTTAGATGGATTGATGAATTTAGATATTACAGGCTACACACCTGCTACAAATGCTGCGTACAGGTAGACAGCGTCTTGTGAGGTATAGACAATTGGCCTATATTACCCCTCCTGACTATACAGATTTAAATTAATCCTTAATAGGACTGTTTTAGGATGGAGAGATGAAAAATTAGATATTACAGGCTACACACCTGCTAGAAATGCTGCGTACAGGTAGACAGCTTCTTGTGAGGTATGGACAATTGGCCTATATTAATTAAATTAATCCTTAATAAGACTGTTTTGGGATGGATAGGTGAAAAATTAGGGGCCCGTCACACCAGGTGACATCGCCGGAGATGTCGGCAGCATGCAGCGATACCTCCGGCGACGCACCGGCGATCTTACAGGCGGCGGCGCCGCTGGGGTGTGTAAAAACCCCAGCGGCGATGCTGTAACATGGGAGCCTATCGCTCCCATCACCTGTGAGATCGCCGTTTACACGGGGCAATGTGTACACATCGCCCCAGAGTGGTCGCCTGGTTTCACAGCGCTGCTGTGAAACCAGGCGACCAGTCAAATGCGTCGCACTCGCCTAGTCACATTAGGCGACGCATCGGCAATGTCGGCGGCGATAGGCCACGCCCCAGCATCACCTATAAAATCACCGCCGACATCGCCAGGTGTGACGGGCCCCTTAGATAATACAGGCTAAACACCTGCTACAAATGCTGTGTACAGGTACACAGTGTGAGGTCTAGAAAATGGAGCTACCGTATATACTCGCGTATAAGCCGAGTTTTTCAGCCCAAAAATTGGGCTGAAAAGTACCCCCCTCGGCTTATACGCGAGTCAGTGCTGTATACCGATGTATACATCGGTACATACCGATGTATACATCGGTATACAGCAGCCCCCGCATCCCCAGTAATGCAGGGCCCCCCCAGGGTCTCTCCGGTCACCTGTAAAGCAAGCTATACTTATCAGTGTCCCGCTCGCACCCGCCGCTGCCGACATCCACGATCCTCCATCTTCATGCGACTCCTCTTCCTGTTTCTGTGCGCGTCGCCGGCAATGACGTCATTCCCGGCGACGCGCACAGGAAACAGGAAGAGGAGTCGCATGAAGATGGAGGATCGTGGATGTCGGCAGCGGCGGGTGCGAGCGGGACACTGATAAGTATAGCTTGCTTTACAGGTGACCGGAGAGACGCTGGGGGGGGCCTGCATTACTGGGGCTGCCTGTATACTACCGCTGGGGCTGCTATATACCTCTGGGGCACTGTATACTACCACTGGGGCTGCTATATACCTCTGGGGCCCTGTATACTACCACTGGGGCTGCTATATACCTCTGGGGCACTGTATACTACCACTGGGGCTGCTATATACCTCTGGGGCCCTGTATACTACCACTGGGGCTGCTATATACCTCTGGGGCACTGTATACTACCACTGGGGCTGCTATATACCTCTGGGGCCCTGTATACTACCACTGGGGCTGCTATATACCTCTGGGGCACTGTATACTACCACTGGGGCTGCTATATACCTCTGGGGCCCTGTATACTACCACTGGGGCTGCTATATACCTCTGGGGCACTGTATACTACCACTGGGGCTGCTATATACCTCTGGGGCCCTGTATACTACCACTGGGGCTGCTATATACCTCTGGGGCACTGTATACTACCACTGGGGCTGCTATATACCTCTGGGGCCCTGTATACTACCACTGGGGCTGCTATATACCTCTGGGGCACTGTATACTACCACTGGGGCTGCTATATACCTCTGGGGCCCTGTATACTACCACTGGGGCTGTATATACTACCACTGGGCTGTTATATACTACTGGGGCTGCGTGTATACTACCACTGGGGCTGCTGTATCTACCTCTGGGACTGGTGTATACCACACTGCTGGGGGCTGTATACTTGTGCTAGGGTCCACCCTCGGCTTATACACGAGTCAATAGATTTTCCCAGGTTTTGGGGGCAAAAGTAGGGGGGTCGGCTTATACACGGGTCGGCTTATACACGAGTATATACGGTATATATCCCTCTTGCCTATAGAGATTTAAATTAATCCTTAGTAGGACTATTTTGAGATGGATAGGTGAAAAAGTAGATATTACAGGCTACACACCTGCTACAAATGCTGCGTACAGGTAGACAGCATCTTGTGAGGTCTAGAAAATGGAGCTATATACCCCTCTTGCTTATAGAGATTTAAATTAATCCTTACAAGGACTGTTTTGGGATGGATAGAGGAGATTTAAAGCCAGCATACCAGCCAAAGATGTGATGCTCTACAATAAAGGAGACACAAGAGGCGCAGATTGTGCCTTATCACTCATCTTTTCAGGTTGTGAAACCCACAACCAGCTTGAGCGCTTTAGATGGCAGCTGCTGCAGAACCACCACCGCCTCGCAACCGTGGGAAAAACAGAAGTTCAAAACAGAATTGGTGTCAATGATCCGCGCTGCTGCTTCAATATATGTACTCGAAAAGCATTGCTTTCTCCATCTCCTTCTTACACAAACCGAGGCGTTTCGGTGCAACCCTCGCACCTTCCTCAGGGTAATCTCCACACAAACCGACGTGTTTTGGTGCAACCCTCGCACCTTCCCTCAGGTGTACCCTGAGGAAGGTGCGAGGGTTGCACCAAAACGCGTCAGTTTGTGTGGAGGAATAAAGAAGGAGATGGAGAAAGCAATGCTTTTCGAGTACATTTATTGAAGCAGCAGTGTGGACCGTTGACACCATTTCTGTTTTGAACTTCTGAAAGATGTGATGCTGGCTGGTATACTGGCATACCTAACTTTCCTATATACCCTGCCTCCCTGCCTGCTTGTATACAGCTAATTAGTCCTCAGAAGGACTGTTGTTTGTGTTAGATTAGAAGCCCTGCACCTACACTAGCTGAAAGGCACGAAATGTGTCACTGAATCAGCAGTAGCTCTCCCTACACTGACTGTCTATGGCGCAGAGTGACAAGCACATCGCGATCAGGTCTTATAAAGACCTCATGACGCTGTGCGGCCAGCCAATCACTGTAATGCCAAAACCAACATGGCAGTGGCATTACAGTGTCTGGTAACCAATCCCTGCATGTGGGCTGGCTCTGTAAAGAGCGCCAACATGCAGGGAAGTGGACTCGAGCATGAGCACGAGTATCGCGCCATTACTCGGTGCTCGCCGAGTATCCCGAGTACTGTGATACTCGTGCGAGTACCGAGTAGTGGCGAGCATGATCGCTTATCACTAGTGGGGATATCAGAATATATGGGTTCCTGCAGGATATATATTAGTGAGGACATCAGAATGTATGGGCTCCTTCAGAGTAGATACGGTATTAGTAAGGACATCAAAATGTGTGGGTCGTACGGGATATATATTAGTGAGGGCATGAGAATATATGGGCTTCTGCAGGGTATATATTAGTGAATACATCAGAATGTATGAGCTCCTGTAGGGTAAATATTTGTGAGGACATCAGAATGTATGGGCTCCTGCAGGGTATATATTTAGTGAGGACATCAGAATATATGGTCTCCTGCAGGGTATATATTAGTGAGGACATCAAAATGTATGGTCTCTTGTAGTGTATATATTAGTGAGAACATCGGAATGTATGGGCTCCTGCAGGGTATATATTAATGAGGACATGAGAATGTATGAGCTCCTGCATGGTATATATTAGTGAGGACATCAAAATGTATGGTCTCCTGTAGTGTATATATTAGTGAGAACATCAGAATGTATGGGCTCCTGCAGAGTATATATTAGGGTGGGGGCTATAGAAGTCCATGGCATAGGGAAGGTGGATGGGGAGGATGGGGGCAGATCCAGGGAGGGGGCTACAGAAGACCCTGGCATATCATAGTTCTTTTCCTCGCAGGCTATGAAATTCGCTCACATACTGCTATCTCCACTGTTCTCTCTTCTACTACCAGCAGGATATATGTTTTCTCTTCTTCCTTCATGGTGATGAAATCTGGGAAGAGATGTGAGAGTCTCCTGAAGAGAGTGTCCCTCACTGCTGCGTATTTGGAGCAGTGTAGCAGGAAGTGGGTTTCGTCCTCCAGGACCTCCTGATCACAGTGTTGGCACAGTCTTTCCTCCCTGGGCTTGTAGCTCTGCCTGTGTCGGCCAGATTTGATGGCCAGACTGTGGGCACTGAGTCTATATCGGCTCAGAATCTTGCAGTCTCTGGGGTCCGGGAGTTTCTTCAGATATGGGGTAAGTCTGTAGTTTCTTTGTAGACTCCAGTACATGGTCAGTTTCTGTGAGCTGATGATATCGTTCTCTCAGTCACTGACATACCTCTCCTGGCCTTCGTCTACCATCTTCCTGATTCCAGCTTTTGTCAGGTCGGTGTATTTGATGTTCTGGTCCGGTTGGGTTTAGGTAGGCTGTTCTGAAGGTCCTGGTTTTTCTGTTCCATCTATATGTATCTGGGATTTATGGTGATGGCAGCTTGGATTGCTTCTATGTAGGTGAGCCCGGAATGACATTGCCCTCTTAAGGACGATTAGGTG
The DNA here is from genome assembly GCA_033576535.1 of Allobates femoralis. NCBI lineage: Eukaryota > Metazoa > Chordata > Amphibia > Anura > Aromobatidae > Allobates > Allobates femoralis. The sequence continues at coordinate 414,251,080 of JARQOC010000001.1, forward strand.
TAGAGGGAACCTGCCCAGCTTGGCCCGACAAGCACTAAATGGAGGTGATCCAATGGACCTGGAGAAGGTGCTTGCAGAATTCCAGATGGAATATTGCTGTTGGGATGGAATCTCACCTTAAACAGTCTGGGTAGGTGTGAAGACCCCAGACTTCACTGCCACCAACCCTCACTGGTGGCTTCAGATGATAGAGTTTCCTTCGAATGGCATAGAAGGTTTTGCAGGCTTTTTCTTTCAGGGTCTCTATGGCTTGTTTGAAACTCCTTGATCGGTGAATCTGCAGGCCCAGGTAGGTATATTTATCCTTTCCTGTAAGAGCGCAGTTGTTGAGGACAAATGAAGGGTGCTGGTCTGATCTTCTCTTTCTCCTCTGGAACACCATGATGTTGGTTTTCTTTAGGTTGACCGGTAGTGCCCAGGTGGAGTTGAATTTCTCTAAGATTTTCAGGTTGTCTTGGAGGCCTTTCTTGGTTGGTGACAGGAGCAGCAGGTCTTCGTCACCTGGGCTTCGTGGAGTGTGAGACCTGGTGCTGTGGAGGATTCCAGATCGGTAGCCAGCTCGTTGATGTAAATGTTGAAGTGGCTGACTCCACGGCTCTGCTGTTCTTTTACTGTTCACACGCACTCTGCAGAGGTTCTCATTGTAGGAGCTTTTGATGACATCGTAGGTCTTTCCTCCATTTCCGCTCTCCAGCAGTTTCAGGAATAAGCCCAGGTGCCACACTGAATGAAAGGTCTTTTTAAAGTCCAAGAAACAGGCGTATATCTTCCCATTCTTTGTACTGTGGACGTGTCTCTAAATGAGGCTGTGCAGGGTATATATGTGGTCAGTGGTGCGGTGGTTCGACATGAACCCTGCTTGGCTCTTGCTGAGGACATTGTGCTCAGTGAGGAAACTGAGGATCCTCTTGCTCAGGATGCTGTTGAACAGTTTTCCCAGATTGCTGCTGACACATATGCCTCTGTAGCTGGCTGGGTCATACCTGTCCCTACCCTTGTGGATGGGTGTGATGAGGCCTTAGTTCCAGGTACGAGGGAAGAAGCCGGCACTTAGCATAATATTGAACAGTTTAACCATTGCAGCCTGTATTTCTGGTGGGCTGTACTTCAGCATTTCTGGAAGGATTCCATCCAGGCCACCGGCTATTTTATTTAGTAAATCAGTGTTTAGTAATGTTTTCAAACATAAATACAAGTACAAGCAACTATGGGGTATCTCCCCTAATTATGCATAGAAGTGCAACAGAGCACTGATGTTAACAGTAATGGCCACTTTACACGTGGCTACATTTCTAGCTTATCCACAGGTAACTTACTGGCTGCAGTGAAATCATGGAGACATGGTTCTATCTTGTTGCTGTGTACAAATGGAATAATGTCTCCATGATTTCACTGCAGCCAGTAAGTTACCTGTGGATAAGCTAGAAATGTAGCCGCGGGTAAAGTGGCCATAAAGGTACCTTTACACGCGGTAACTTTTCTAGGAATTTCACTGGCAACTTACTGGTTGCAGTGAAATCATGGAGACATTGTCCCATTTGTACACAGCAACAAGATAGAACAATGTGTCCATGATTTCACTGCAACCAGTAAGTTGCCAGTGAAATTTCTAGAAAAGTTGCCGCTTGTAAAGGTACCCTAATGATCACCGTTATATCTGCTTAAAGAGGACCTGTCACCAAACCAGGCATGGTGATCTAATTACAGCACTGGATGCAGCATGTCTGCAGCATCCAGACAAGGGGTCCCCCAGCACTTGAGCAGCCCTGTACCCCGAGATAATACACTTAGAAAACTTACATCGTCCAGCCATAAAGGAGGTGGCTAGGGGCTGCAGCCAAAGGGCAGATTCACACCCCCTGCATGTGTAATCTGCCCACCGCTGCCAATCATTGTCTTCCTGTCTGCAGCATAAGACATAGTTTTTTTTTTTACAAAATGTCTATTTAGCCCCGCCCCCTGCGGTGACGTCACCGCTTATACCCGCCCTGCTCTATGGTTAACATAGAGCAGGGCGGGGAAAGGTGGTGATGTCAGAGCAGGAGGCGGGGCGACCGACCTCCTGCTCTGACATCACCACCTTTCCCCGCCCCGCTCTATGTTAACCATAGAGCAGGGCGGGTATAACGGGGACGTCACCGCAGGGGGCGGGGCTAAACGGACATTTTGTTAAAAAAAAAAAAAAAAAATACTATGTCTTATGCTGCAGACAGGGAGAAAATGATTGGCAGCGGTGGGCAGATTACACATGCAGGGGGTGTGAATCTGCCTTTTGGCTGCAGCCCCTAGCCACCTCCTTTATGGCTGGACGATGTAAGTTTTCTAAGTGTATTATCTCGGGGTACAGGGCTGCTCAAGTGCTGGGGGACCCCTTGTCTGGATGCTGCAGACATGCTGTATCCAGTGCTGTAATTAGATCACCATGCCTGGTTTGGTGACAGGTCCTCTTTAAATATAGATTGATGAATATAAAGATGGTGAATAGAAAACCTATTCATGTCTTAATATCTGCAATGTTGTCATACCTTATGTAGCGACCGGTGGTAAGGCCGCGGGTGTGTGTGTATGATCTTTCTCAACAGAATCTCCATACTCAGATTTAACCGGTAGTAACATTTCTTTACTGTAAAACATGTCTATAACACAGTCAACTGATCTAGCTGCACACATGTATATATTAGAGTCTCTGGATCTATACTTCTTCCGGGTACGCAGCAAGCAAAGAAAAAAACACAACAATGAAGATATCTTTCCCTAACTTTCCCTAAAATCACGTACCAGTCTATCACAGAAGAAGGTGTCGCTCTCACGTAGCAGGCCTGGGGATCTCACGATGACGGGTCCCGGTGCAGCGCTGAAGGGGGAAACTCCTCAGTCTTCTTCTGTGGTCTCCTTCCGCAGGTAACAGGATCTTTCTTTGTTAGTCTCTCCCAGTCTCGGGGCACACCGATGAGCAGAAGGGAGATCACAGTAGCACAGATGGCTCCCTTATGTCAGTCACAGCCCCTGCACATGTAATCCGGTGGCAATGTCCTGAATTCCGGAGGCAATGTCCTGAATTTGAGTGGGACCCTCGGCAAGACAAGGTCCTGCAGACCGGGGGTTGCGGCAACGATTTTCACGGGGTATTTCTTCCCAAGAATCCGGCTGCAAAAGAGCCCTATGTCGAGAAACACCACACACAGGTCTGTCCTTCCTGAAATCTGAGTCTGTACTAACCTCTTTCACTTTCTCTTCCTGGGTAAACAAAAGAGATGGTGGGGGATTTTCACCCTCTATGATTGTACAGTCCACTGATGCCCCCTGGTGGACAAGCGCGGAAACAAAGTCTAATTCTGTGTCCATCTCAATAATACAATCTGAATTGTACACCTCATTACATACCCCCCCACTTAAAGGTTGGCAGTCCCTGTCAACTACCGTCGGTTCCCAGGCGGCGATGACTGTAGTTGTCACAGGGGTCGGTTGAGAAGTGGGCCATACATACTGGTCCCTGTAAGACCGTCCGGGCGGGATCCCAGCAGTGGTGCGGTCAGTGCGTCGCAAGGGTCGGTTGTTCCCCTCCTCGTCACTGTCTTTACGCCCCACTCCAGTCAGTACTCCGGGAGAGGGACTGGTCTGTGTAGGTGGGTCACCGGTCTCAGAGTCGACGTGATCTCTATGTTGAGAAATGTCCGTGACGTCAGTCATGTCGGCAGCGTCACCCCCTCCGGTTACTGTGGGAGGGGAGTCAGGCCGGGAGCGGCAGGGGCGCAACATATTTCGGTGCACAGTGCGGGTGCTGTGGCTGTCTTCACCCCGCACTCGATATACATGTCCATTGGGGTAAGGGCGTTCAATTACCCGGTAGACTTCAGTCTCCCACTTGGCTCGAAGTTTCCCTTGAGGCTTCTTAATACGGAGCAAGACTAGCTGTCCCAACTTTAAGGGTTTCTCTTGCACGGGGAGTGGGTCAGCATGTATCTGGCCCCGGATTTGTTGACTCACCAGCCGGTGTACAGTCTCCATCTTCTGTCGGTGAGCATTTAGCCAGGAGGGGTAGTTATGGCAGACATCTTCTTCTGGGCGGAATAGGTTCAGGTCATGGACCCCTTTTCCTGGGCGGCCAAAGAGAAGGGTGTGTGGGGTGTAGCCAGTCACGGAGTGGACCTGGTTGTTGTAGGCCCATACTAGATCTGGAAGGAATTGGGGCCATCGATCTTTCTTATCTTCGGCCAAGGTGCGGATCAACTGGAGTAGGGTCCGGTTAAAGCGTTCACATGCACCGTTCCCTTGTGGATGGTAAGGAGTGGTCCTCGACTTCTGGATCCCATACATCCGATGCAGCTCCTCGATGACTCTGCCTTCGAAACAAGCCCCCTGGTCAGAGTGTAACCTCTCCGGACACCCATAGACGTGGATGAACTGTCGACAGATGGCCTGTGCAGCCGATTCGGCCGTCTGGTCCTTGGTAGCAACAACGACGGCGAATTTTGTGAAGTGGTCCACCATGACTAGGCAGTATTGATAGCCACTGCTCGCCGTCCCGATCAGCAGATAGTCCACCATCAACAGCTCAAGAGGCCTGGAGGTTTTAATCGTCTGGACAGGTGCACGCTGTTCGGTGGACTTGTGCAGTTCACAGGTGCGACAGGTTCTGCAGACGTCTTCAACCAGCTTGCGGAGCCCCGGACAATAGATAGATTGTTGAATCCACCGAAACGTCTTATCTACTCCGAAATGTCCATTCCTTTTGTGGGCTTCGGCCACCATCTCCCGGGCTAACTGAGCAGGTACTACAACTTGTGTGCATTCCTCCAGCATGTGAGACAAGAGAACCTTCCGGTATAGTACTTCTTCTCTCAGAACCAGCCGATCCCACTGGCTGAGCAGGGTCAAGGTTCCGGTAGACAGTCGTGACCGTGGTTCGGAGGAGGGCTTCTGCTGTTGCTTCACCCATTGCTTGAGTAGGGCCCATTCAGGGTTCTGGTCCTGGAGCCTGCACAACTCTTGGGGACACAGTGTGAACCCCACTGGAGTTCCAACTTCGCCCACAACGAACTGGCAGTAATCCATCATCTGTTGGGCAAGCCTTGCAAAGTCGGGCGTCTCGTCTCCTTCTAGTTCTTCATCCCGGTCTCTGGTGAGTAAGGGGTATGACACTCTAGACAGGCTGTCCGCATTTTGATTCTCAGCCCCAGCCCTGTATTTGATCTTGTAGTTGAACTTAGAGAGTCGAGCCATCCAACGCTGTTCCATGACTTCGAGCTTCGCATTTTCTAAGTGGGCCAACGGGTTGTTATCGGTCAGGACCAGTACTTCCGCCCCTGTGAGGTATCCTGCAAATTTCTCCGCCATAGCCCACGTTAGGGCCAACAGCTCCAGCCGGAACGAGCTATAATTGGTGGGGTTCTTCTCGCCCTCGTGTAGGGATCGACTGGCATAGGCTATGACACGTTCCTTGCCTTCTTGTACTTGTGAAAGTACTGCCCCTAGACCCTGTAGACTGGCATCGGTATGTAGTTGGAAAGGGAGATTGTAGTCTGCATATGCCAGGACGGGGGGTGAAGTCAAGGCACCCTTTAGGGCTTGGAAGGATTCTTCCTGGCTGGGTCCCCAGCTGATGGGTCGTCCTCTGGGGCCGTTGGTGGTCCCTCGAAGCAGTTCGTGCAAGGGTGCAGCAAGCCGGGCGAAGTTTCTCACGAACCGGCGGTAGTAACCGGCCAACCCCAGGAAGGCCCGGACCTCTCTGACGTTCGTAGGCTGTGGCCAGTCCCGCACGGCGGTTATTTTCTCCGAAGACGGCTGTACACCTTCGGCCGAGATCCGGTGACCCAGGTAATTGATCTCGGGCTGCAGAAGACGGCACTTGCTGGGTTTCAACTTCAGGCCATGTTCTCTCAACCTACGAAACACACGGCCCAGCTGTTGCAGGTGTTCTTCAAATGTGGCTGAATAGACTACGATGTCGTCCAGGTAAATGAGGGTGAAGTCGAAGTTGAAGTCCCCCAGGCAGCGCTCCATCAGTCGCTGGAAGGTCCCCGGCGCGTTGTTCAGGCCAAAGGGCATCCGGTCGAACTCGTACAGGCCCATGGGTAGGATGAAAGCAGTCTTTTCTCTATCTTTCTCGTGCATAGGTACCTGCCAATAGCCGCTGGCCAGGTCCAATGACGAAAAATATTTAGCTTTCTTCAGGGCTGTCAGGGATTCTTCGATCCTTGGTAAAGGGTATGAGTCCCGGATGGTGCAAGCATTCAAACGGCGGTAGTCCACGCAGAACCTCAGGGACCCGTCTTTCTTCTTGACTATCACCACTGGTGCAGCCCAGGGGCTCTGGCTTTCTCGTACCACTCCAGCGTGTAACATGGAATTCAGGAGACTTTTCACTTCTTGGTATTGTTGGGGAGGTATTTGGCGGTACCTTTCACGGATAGGAGCGGTATCACCTGTGGGGATTTCGTGCTTGATACTGGGGGTGCATCCAAAGTCGGTGTCATGCCGGGCAAAGGACGCCTGGTGCTCTTGAAGTAACTCTTCCACCTGGGACACTTCTTGGTTGGAGTATTGGGATATGTCCAACTGGCACTTTTCTCGTAGTTCTCGCCCCGCGTTGACGTCACCCGCGACAGCGGCCATGGCAGAGACCGTCACTGTCCAATCTCCCTCTGTAGACGGTGCAAACTGGAGGGGGTTCATAGGGTTTACCTCTTCGGTTAGGGCGTAAACTCGGGCGAGTTGTGTCCCAGCCTCTAGGTCGACGCTCACGTTAGCTGTGTTACCCAGCCTGACAGGAATCCTCCCCTTTCTCACAACGGCTAGCGTTCGAGCAACTAGGGGGTTCAGCTTCCCTTCCTTCGGGGTGCGCGGCTCAATCAGCACCTCCACGCCTTCGAGCTGTCTTGTGGTGCTAAGGGGTAGCGAGATAACGGTCTCCTTCTCAGCAGGTAAAGTTATCCTAGTATGGCGGGGTACGGTGATCGTGGCCAGTGGCAGTTGTTCTTCTGTCATTCGCTGGAGATTGCAGGTCCGGACCACTTGTTGGAAGGCTCGGCGGGTGGCCGTATGTGTGGTCACTTCTTGCCAGTACTTGGGCCCCCTCTTGGTAAGCAACACCAGATTCAGGTCTTTCAAGATGTTCATCCCAATAATCATGGGCGTCTCTGATCCACAGCCTTCCCTGACCACGATTATCCCTCTCTTCCCGAGATCTTGCCCACAGACTTCAGTGTTCATCCAGGCAACTCCCGTCACCGGAATGGGTAGATTATTGGCTGCTTTGATCTTGATAGTAGTATCAGGGTCACAGGCAACCCGCGGCTTCAGATACTCTTCGTAAAACTGCTCGGAGATGGTGGATACCTGAGACCCAGTATCCATTAATCCTTGCACGGCGGTCCCTTCCAATAATACTTCCAGGGTAGGGCTGTTTGATGCAAGTTTGTTCCGTGGCTGGCTCTGTTTTCCTACACTCCTCTCCTTGGCCTCCCCTGCCGAGTGAGCCTCTTTGGCAGGGGCGTCTAGTTTAAAGGTGGCCGCTGTTGTGGAGCATGACTTGTTGGTTCCGGTATATCGGCCCGTGGATGGACTTGAACGTTCTGGGGGCAACGGTTTGCTCTATGGCGGGGATCGCCGCATGTCCAGCATCTTCCCATCGTCCGGCCGGGTTGTTGTCTCGCTTGCCTGTCCGCCTGTTGGTCCAGGGTGAGCTGCAACACCTGTTTCTGCAATTCTGCCACCATCTGCTTCAGTTCTTCCGTGTCACTGTTCGGGGTTCTGACACCAGTTATGGACCTGCAAGCCGCGGTATAAGTCTGGGCCTCCATAACAGGTCCTCTCGAACGTTCTATCGCTTCTTGCTTAACTTCAGCGAACGTAAGGGCCGGATTTATCCGGAGTAGATCTTGCAGTGAGCGGTTAAGGTATGGGTCTCTTAATCCAGTCACGAATTGATCTCTCAACACCAGGTCACGGGTGCCCGTACTAGCTATCTGTTCTTCTTTTCTGCAGGCTTGTTCAAGCAGTACTTGGAGGGCGTTGGCATATTGAGGGATGTCCTCCGACTCGAGTTGAGTACGCCGGAAGAACATATACCGTAATGTTCCCGCATATGTGGTCGGCCCATAGGTGTTCTCCAGCACCCGCACCAAGTCATCCAACGTACGCCGGCCCCTAACCGTCTCCAGCCTGACTGTCGTCCACGCCTCCCCCTCTAATGTTAGCATGGCCATTTCTGCTAAGGTCTTAGGATCAATGTTATACATCTCCCCCACTATCTTAAGTTGTTCGGTCCATTCAGTTACAGGATAGTTCCGTCCGTTAAACTTCCTCACCTGATTGACAATAGATGCCGGGGGGGCTGTCCGGTTATAAGTTACTACCGGGAGGAGATTCTGTTGATCACACATCCTGCCGACTACGCCAGATGTAGCGACCGGTGGTAAGGCCGCGGGTGTGTGTGTATGATCTTTCTCAACAGAATCTCCATACTCAGATTTAACCGGTAGTAACATTTCTTTACTGTAAAACATGTCTATAACACAGTCAACTGATCTAGCTGCACACATGTATATATTAGAGTCTCTGGATCTTCACTTCTTCCGGGTACGCAGCAAGCAAAGAAAAAAACACAACAATGAAGATATCTTTCCCTAACTTTCCCTAAAATCACGTACCAGTCTATCACAGAAGAAGGTGTCGCTCCCACGTAGCAGGCCTGGGGATCTCACGATGACGGGTCCCGGTGCAGCGCTGAAGGGGGAAACTCCTCAGTCTTCTTCTGTGGTCTCCTTCCGCAGGTAACAGGATCTTTCTTTGTTAGTCTCTCCCAGTCTCGGGGCACACCGATGAGCAGAAGGGAGATCACAGTAGCACAGATGGCTCCCTTATGTCAGTCACAGCCCCTGCACATGTAATCCGGTGGCAATGTCCTGAATTCCGGAGGCAATGTCCTGAATTTGAGTGGGACCCTCGGCAAGACAAGGTCCTGCAGACCGGGGGTTGCGGCAACGATTTTCACGGGGTATTTCTTCCCAAGAATCCGGCTGCAAAAGAGCCCTATGTCGAGAAACACCACACACAGGTCTGTCCTTCCTGAAATCTGAGTCTGTACTAACCTCTTTCACTTTCTCTTCCTGGGTAAACAAAAGAGATGGTGGGGGATTTTCACCCTCTATGATTGTACAGTCCACTGATGCCCCCTGGTGGACAAGCGCGGAAACAAAGTCTAATTCTGTGTCCATCTCAATAATACAATCTGAATTGTACACCTCATTACACCTTACACACATGCCTGGAGAGAAAGACTCCTCTCAGGGCTACACACAGGCAGATTTTCGTATAATGAATCCACATTCTATTAAACAAAAACAAAATCTTCCAGGAGCAGGATCCATGTCAAGATACTCAAACTTAGAAAAATAATTCAAATATGAAAACGACATAGGAAAAAATGGAAAGGGAGGGATAGAAAAGAGTGAAGAAGAAAAGAGGAGTAGAAAAGGGAGGGAGACGGGAACGGGTTACTTCCTCTGTACCAACTCTAGAAATTATTCCATGAGTTTTAGACATATGAACATTTAGGACAGCCAAGTCTCAAGGCTTGGGGACAATCTAAATATCAACCAGGGAGACCAGATGTTACAATGGCATTCTATACTATGGTCATCTAGGATGCTATAGCTGACTAGCTCTTCCATCCTACAAATTGTGTTCAGTTCATCTACTAGATCTTGGCGGGATGGATGTGTTGTTTTATTCCAGTATTTTGAAATTAAATGTCTTGCCGCTGTCAAGAAATGACGAAATAAGGTTTTTTTAAATTTGGATAGAGACATGTTAGTGAAGTTAAAGAGAGCCAGTTCCAGTGACATAGGAATATGCTCAGAGGCAACCCTCTGGTAGAGGTTAGCCACTGCCCTCCAGAATCCGCTGATATGTGGACAACTCCACCATATATGTAGATAGGAGCCCCTATCACCACAGTGTCTCCAACAAAGGTCAGAGGCATCTGGAAAAATAGCATGGACGTCCACTGGTCACCTATACCGCCTCGCCACCAGCCTATAGTTACGCTCTTGCACATTAGTCGAAATGGAGGCTTTATAAGAGAATACAAAAATCTTTTCCCAGTCAGTGTGAGAGAACTTTCTACCCAGATCTGCCTCCCACCTGGAGGTGAACGAAGGAGGGCATCAACAGTTTTGCCATCTCTGAACCATTTGTATAGCACAGAAATTGCGTGGTCCAATGGCTCACCCTCCATGCACCTTTGCTCGAACATAGTTATTGGGCGGTAAATTGCTGATGGGACAATAGATCTAATATAGCTCTTCAACCTAGCGTACAACCTAGCGTACAAAAGCCAGGAGTCCCGCGGTGGATCTCCCTGAGGATACAACTCCGATATGGTCTTTTTTTTTTTTTGAAACATCATATTTATTCAATTTTCCACCAAAGTTTTCTTCCAACAAAAATAGTTTACATTCGGTATAATCATAATATACAAAATCAGAGCAAGACAATCATACAAAAATTAAACAAACATTAATATAGACATTTTTGCATGTCAAATCGGTGTATTTATCATATAACAAAAATCACAATGCTCCCAAATCTCCAAGTAATATCCAAGTGCCGCAAGGTATGGGCAAGGACCCCTCCAATACCACCTATTCAAGGCTTTGTGTCTCAATATCTAATACCGTTTATATTCCAGCGGTGGATGTACGAGACCTTGCCATCTTATAAATCTATCTGTAAGTGTGAGTCCCTATCTTTACTCCCCTATAACATATTTCTTATCCTACATCTAGTCGTCCCAAAGTCCCCCCTAATTCCTCCAGAAGGTACCATGAAGTGTCTTTAAGTGGGACCATGATATCACGTATCGCTTCCCCTGAGGTCTTGGCTTCTATGAAACTCCTCCATTTCTCCATGAAGGCCACCATCATCGCCTCCTTATCTCTTAGCACCTCTCGTCTATCTATTTCCAGCGCTCTGTCCAAGCCCATCACCATGTCAGACTCTCCCGGTAAATCCGGTCGTAGCCAGAAAAGGAGTAGCAGGCGTTTCGCTAACAGCATAAGGACATGGGCCAAACGCAAGGCCCCTCTGTGACTCCCAGGCGTCTCCAAGTCCTGGAATATCCATTTCTAGGGTTCCATAGCATAGTGATATTTACAGTAACTATAGAGCAGGGCATCTACCATGCTCCAGAATACTTGGACCTTAGGGCATTTCCATATACCATGTATCATATCAGTTTTTTCCCGCTGACATTTCGGGCAATTAAGTAGGCGATCTGGATTGGATAAAGAACGCGGGAAGTTAAATCCGTATACCATCGCATGAATGATGCGAAAATGTGAATCTCTCCACTGTTCACTGGAAATATAGCGCCGTACTTTATCCCACCCTGTCAAAATACTGTCCTGCACTGAGTCATCCTCCAAATATCTCCTCCACACGGAGAACAATCCCGAGTCCCCACTCGGTGACAGAATGACCCGAAGTTCCCTATATATGGAAGAGATGCTCAGCTGGGAAGATTCCATGTTAATTAGTCTGTCACAAACGTTTGGGGACAGTTCCTTGGATACATCACGTAGTCGTGCCATGACATGATTTTTTATTTGCATATATTGGAGACCCTGTGTCCCCCCAGTCCAAAATTGCCCAGAATCTCCAACCCCGTCATCCAACGTCCTTCCGTCTTATGTAGCAGATCGCCCATCTTCAACACCCCCTTCCTTCTCCAGTCTCTGAATAGTGCGTTGTCACGTCCCATAGTAAAGTCAGGGAAGGCCCATGGATTAAGATGTTTAGAGACCCTCCAGGACAGGCCACATTTCTTCCTGACCGCCTTCCATGCCGCAATTGTGTCCTTGCAGACAACGGCTGACTTGATATGAGGCGGAATGCTTGCTAGGGATGAATGTAGGAGGGAACAACGGTCCCAAGGGGCACAGAATTCCACCTCAAGTGGGCCAGCAGAATATCTGTTAGCAGCTGTGATCCACTCTACTACGTGCCGCAGCAAACATGCCAGATTATAACCCCTCAAGTCAGGTAAGTTTGTACCCCCCTCAGCTCGCGGTAACATCAACGTACCCAGACGAAGTCTAGGTCTCTTTCCCTTCCACACGAACGTGGAGAATGCCTTATTAATCCTACATACGTCAACATGTTTCAACAGTAGGGGAATCGTTTGTAAAGGATAGAGAAGTCGGGCAAAACTTACCATCTTTACTAAATGACATCGACCCAACAGGGAAAGTGGAAGATTTGCCCACCTTTTCAGTTCCTGTTCAATTTTGTCAAAAAGTGGGGAGTAATTAAGGGTGTAGACCTGGCTCGGTGTCCTGCCTAACTGGATCCCTAGGTATTTGATGTGAGAGTTGGCCAACGGAATTCCCAATGCGTTCGCAGTTTCCCTTAAAGCTCCCCCCCCTCTAATACTCAGTATTTCGCATTTTCGTCTGTTTAAGGAAAACCCCGCAAAGATTCCAAATGACTCAATGCCCCTAATCAACATAGGCAGATCACTTTCCGGGTTATCCAAAAAGAGAACGATATCATCTGCGAACAGAGCAGATTTCACCTCGCAGCGTCCCACTTTAATTCCTGAAAATGGGCTAGCATTATTAATGTATCTCGCCAGGGGCTCCAGGGCTATATTAAACAATAGAGGCGATAGTGGGCACCCCTGCCGAGTCCCTTTCTGTAGCGGAAATTTCGGTGACAGGAAGCCCGGGGTGTGCACCCTCGCAGTAGGGTTAGAATAAAGATTAGAAATAAAGCTACGAAATCTGCCCTCTATGCCCATTCTATTCATAACCAGATCCAGCCATGGCCACCGGACATTATCAAACGCCTTTTCTGCGTCCAAGGTGACCATGGCCGGATCTTTCCCCTCCTGTCTGGCACTATTTCGCACCACGTCCAACACCAATAACGCCTTGCGGATGTTAGTCACTGCGGAACGCCCTTTAACAAACCCAGACTGGTGAGCCTCAATGAGTTCTGGGAGGACCTGGGCCAGCCTGTCTGCCATTATTTTAGATAGAAGTTTAAGGTCCACATTTACGAGAGATATAGGCCTGTAATTTGCCGGATTTTCTCTATCTTTATCTCCTTTGGGCAACAATTTAATATAGGCCATATTCGTGTCGTCAGGTATAGGGTCACCCATGGTAAATCTATTAAACATCCCCGTCAGTGTTGGGGTCACCTCCTCTCTCAGGATTTTATAAAACTCCCCCGTATAACCGTCTGGGCCTGGTGCCTTATTAGTACCCAATTTCCTGATGGCTGAGTCGACCTCGGATTCCGATATGGGTTTGTTAAGAACGTCCAGATCTGCTTCCGAGATCGAGTCAAGGTGTATCTTTCGTAACCAATCTTCTCCTCCCGACATTTGTTCTCCCTGTACTCTGTAAAGCTTTCGGTAAAAGTCTCCCAGTACATTATTAATGTCCCTTGGGCTAGTAACCACTTCCCCACCCTGACGACGTAGTCCCATAATCGGATTAGGTAATCTGCGACCCCTAGCCAGGTTCGCCAGTAACTTCCCCGCCTTATCGCCAAATCTATTTAGATCCACGTCCAGCTGACCACGTATCATGATTTCCCTGGTCTCTGCCAATCTGTCAAAATCTTTCCTCGCCTCTGTCCATTTCTGTCTGTCGGACTGATTACATGTGAGGCGGAATGTCCTGTAAGCGTCTGTGACTTTCGCGCTGGCCACTGAGTACTGTTCTGTCAGCTTCTTCTTTTGTGTTAAAGTATGAGCCATAATTTGTCCTCTAACCACTGCCTTCCCCGCTCCCCAGAACAACGTATGGTCATCTTTGTGGGCCGTGTTATCTCTCGAGAACTCAAGCCACCATTCTTTAAGTCTGGTCCTAAAGTCTCCCAGTTTCGACAGATGTGAGGGAAAGCGCCACAGGATGTCCGATCCTTTAGGTTGAACATCAAGGATGTCCAAAGACACCGGACTGTGGTCTGAGATGACCATTGGCTCAATCTCTGCACCCTCTATGGATCGCAACATTTTCGTATTCACCAGGAACATATCTAATCGTGACCAAGACGAGTGGGGGTACGAGTAATGAGTATATTCCAACTCCTGTGGGTGTAGAGTTCGCCACACATCTGCCAAACCCAAAGACCTCACCATGTCAGCTAATGCTCCTCCCCGCCTAGGTGCTCCTATAAGACCGGAAGTCCCGTAGGTATCCCTCCTCCTATCCAAATCTTCAGTCATTACTTCGTTAAAGTCGCCTCCAATTATTATATTTGGTTCACTATCCTCCAACCACCTCGTCTGTAAATCTCTAAGGAACTGACCCCGCGGGCCGTTTGGAGCATAGATGTTATATAGACTTAACCGTTGAGCCTTTACTTCCAGGACTAAATGTAGTACCCTCCCCTCTTGGTCTCTAGATACCGATACCTCAGTATGAGCTAGATGTTTGTTAACTAGTATTAATACCCCAGCTTTACGGTCTTGTGCACCTGAAATCCATCCCGCTCCCACCCATTGCTTTTGCATGTAATGTAACTCATGTTGCCTAAGATGTGTCTCCTGTAAAAGGGCAATGTCCACCTTAAGTCTTTTCAGATGTCTAAGCACCATATGTCTCTTATTGGGGGACCTAAGCCCCTTAACATTCCAGGTTATTACTCTAACCATTTTTCATAACGTCATGAGGAGAAAAGTAGGCACCCAGCCCACCCCAGAGTCTCGGATTGACGACTAGATAGTATAGTACCCATTTCATGTGTTGGGAAATCAGAGCATCCAATGATACAGCACTATATACTTGGAGTAATAAACCTATTGGGAGCAACAACACAACCACAAAAAATAAACTGAAACAAACAACCCTCACCTTATTAGTCATCACCCGACCACGTCGGGCACACGAGATGGGAACTTCAACAAACAAGTTTCCTCTCGGGAAAATGTCTTTCCTTAACCCCATGGCTTCCTTTTTTCTGTGCTGACGCGGCCCGCCCTGAGCCTTACGCCTGATATTCACATATACGGAACCATTCCAAGAAGGCCGTTGAATTGGTATATGTTGCCTTGGACATGTAAGCTTATACATACCCCCAACTTCAGATATAATATACATCCCTTCCCATAAAGAAAAGAAAAGAGAAAGAGGAAAAAAAAAAAAACAACACCAGTAGTAAGGGAGGCACATTAGGGCAATCAGACTATGGAGTGAACTTCTCATCATATGATATTCACGTAAAAAGAGAGATGAAGAGAGAGAAAGGTAGAGAAAAGAAAGGAAGGGGAGAAATGAAAGGAGAGGAAGAAAGTGGGACATATAAGAGAGCGAATGAGAGGGAGAAATTGCGAGGTGGAGGGGGGAAGGAGAGGGGGGAATACCGGGGGGGGGGAAGAGGAGGATGTGGAAATAGAAGTGAGAGGCAAGAGAGTAATTGTGTGAATGTGGGGGGAATAGAGGAGGGGAAGGGAGTGTGTAGAAATATGTATATGAGAGGGATGAAAAGGGGATGAAGAGGTTTAAGTTCAAGATTGAGATTGAGTCGGTGAGAAAGTATATGGAGTACATATAGATGTACGGGAGTGAAGTGGGAACGTCATATGAGCGGAAACAAAAAAGCAGAGAGGGAGGATTGAAAATGGGAACCAACGCTTGCCAGTAGCTTTAGTAGACATGGCTATCCATTAGCATCGGTCTGTCCATGGATCCTCAGGGATAAGATGCCAAGATCATCATAGGGAAGTCACAACTTGTAAAGCAATCCTTCCTTGCTGTGTCACACGTCCGATGCGTTCCCAATCTCAGCTGAGTCCAGTATTGTCGCCGTGCATTGGTCTCTAGATGAGGCTTCCTCACTGGAGTGATGATTACGCCTGCGACGCTGTTGCGTTGTCCAATTTGCGTTGTCAGAGTAACTATCGCGTCCTCCAGGAACCATTTTCTCTGTAACAGCGTCAGCGTACGAGCGTTGTGTCTGGGATCTTGGGGAATTCCCGTTCTCTGGCGTGCGACGATGAAACCCAAAGGAAGCACGACCTTGAATAAATTGCATCGCTGCAGCACTGTCTGTAAATGATTTCAGGACACCTTTTGGATCCCGAAACCTGAGTATAGCCGGAAACGCTAGTTGGAAGCGCACGTTTTGTTTAAAAAGCAGGGAGCAGGCTGGACTGAACAGTTTCCTCTTACGTGCCACTGAAGCCGAAAAGTCTTCATATAAACCTGACTCTGTGGCCACCCACTATCAATGGGAGCCTTCTGGACCTGTACTCCCTCAGTAGTGTTTCTTTGTCCTTGTAGTCCAGATATCTTGCAATAGCTTGTCTCGGGTTGTCTTGCGGGTCCCGTGGCGGGCCCACTCGGTGCGAGCGCTCAACTCTGCATTTATGTTGCATACCCAGCACCTTTGGCAGTTCCACCTCCCAGATAGCGTCCAGTTGACCAGGTGAGATGGATTCAGGTAGACCCACCAAACGCAGATTATTCCGGCGGGACCGGTTTTCCAAATCATCTAATTTGTCTTCCGAGTACACCGCCTGCTTTTGCAAGCCCGCCACCTGCTCTTCCAAGCGCAGAATTCTGTCTTCAGCTTCTCCCAATCTACGTTCTGCCTCTTGCAGCCGGTCCCCTTGAGCTGATACCGTGCGCTGTAGATCCTGAATCACTTCTGCTACAGCTTCCTTGACCGCCGCTTTCAGATCAGCCGCAAGGTATGGTGCGACCTCTTTAGCTAAGGATTGCACATCCACAGTGTGCATACAGGAGGCTGGGTCCCCCATTTCACCACCGGAGGTCCCCCCTCGTTGTCCGCCATTACTATTGTTATTCCTAGGCTGCGTCTCGCCCACTCCCGAAGCGGGAGACGATCCCCCGTTCAAACCTCTCGCCGGCGGATCTGGTCTGCTCCTGGCGGTACCTCCAGTCTGGCCTCCTCGCCCCCCAGAGGATTTGGCAGTACGGCTGTGTTCTTTCGTTTTGGCGGCGCTGGCTCGCACTTCCGCCGCCATCTTAAGCTGTGTCCCGCTCGGCCTCGTGATGCGCCGGGTGACAGTCTCCTCTCCGCCCGTACTCCTCAATATGTATCTGTCCAGAGTCCCTGTGGTACGGGGAGTGGACGCCAGCGTGGATATGGCCCGGATGGCTCCTTAAACCCGGTGATTGTGACGGATTGTCGGCTCAGGGACAGGAGCCCTCATTTCAGGCAGCCATCAGCACAGCGCCGGAACCGGAAGTGGGAGTTGATTCTTATGGGATTCTTATAACCCGTTAGTCTCTACTGAGTATACATGATGCTTCACATGACGTTATGTATCCGTAGTATCAGAGAAATAGAGGAATAAAGCACATGTGGAGATCCAGAAGATATAGCACTACAGGCCAGGTGGCGTCTAGCACTGCAGGGGTTAACAATAGAACTGATAAGTCTGAATGCTGCAGGAGTTGTGAGACAGTGATGCTGCAGTCCTACAAGTAAGGGTGGGGGTCAGTGAGGGGTAGGATCTTCTGTAGTGGGAGCAGATACCGACAGCACAACAGTGTTACCCAAATTGCAACGGGTTACAGCAGATCAGGTGTCCCCACAAAGATAGTTTATGGTGCCAGCCACTAGAATATACTCTGAGATCAGAGAGACAGGGTCCTGTATGGGCCAAGGTGTTGTAGAGCCAGGAGATTGTAAGGGATGATGTTAGTCTCTTGCAAAAGTGCAATACTGAGCCGCCTTGAGGGAGCTTCTCTCCCCTCCACTCATCCAGGCACAGTCTATTTGGTCTTAGCTCCGTATCTCAGCCCTGTTGCTGCTCAATGTGTGGCCAAGACTGTTAATAACCTTCCTCTGAGTGGGAATGTTTCCTGATAGCACTTACACTGTGTTATGTGTGCCAGCGAGGGTTAACTTTCCTGAGTCACCATTATCTCTGCAGGAGATGTCTTTCACTTACCACTCCAATGACTTCTCAAATAGCAGGTCCCGGCAAAGGCTTCTCACTGCTTCCTGGAGTGTCAGATATCAGCAGCCCAGCTCCATTCTGTTTGTGTGAGCCAATCTGTGGTTGCAGCTGCTGTAGGAGACACAGTGCAGAGTGTGCACCCGAGGACAGATAGAAAGTCTCTGTAGGAGCAGGTGGCAGAGCTCCTTGTGGCAGCACAGCTCTGTGAGGGGGATGTCACACAGTCAGGCCAAAATGAGAGCTTGAGGTGGTAGACAGGTAAAAATAAGCCCAGCTTGGTGTGCTGGGATGAGGCAGCAGATGATTTAGGGATGAATGGAGGCCAAATAGCATCTCCAGAGCCGCGGATGCCTGTGATTGAGGATCAGGTAGCAGGAGCTTCTTCACATGCATCCTTCCTGGATCTCGGCCATCTTGGATCTCCCGATATGGTCTTGATCCTTGTCTGAGTGATATATCTAAACAATGTGGTTTATGAGTCCCTCGAGGAGCCCAAAAACGTTGGCCTTCCCTTTTCCACAGGAAACTGAGGGTTCCCATATATGGGAGTCAGTGCCCCAGGAAAAGACGTCATATCTAAACTTGTGTTGTATCTTTGAAGGAAGTGTTTTAGATGTGTAGTGACAAATGGGGTGGCTGAATCTCTTAACGATACCCTGTCCCAAATTAACGCCAAAGGCGACACTGCTGTATACATGGTCTGAACCTCCACCCACCTCTTCTTGTCCTTGATTCTAAACATATCCAAGATACATCTGCCCATATTTGCTAGTGGTATGTCCGCAGGTCCGGCAAACTCAGGCCCCTCTCTCCACAGCCCTGCACAATGTGCAGTAAGAAATTGTAGACGGGCCACAAGACCAAATAAATTTATAATTATGGATTTTAATCTGGAAAAGAATGAGGCTGGGAGCATAATTGGAATTGCTTGAAAAAAGTATAATATGCGTGGCAAAAGATCCATGCCCACTGTATGGATTCTGCCTAACCACGAGAGGGCTAGCTTGTTCCATTTCGCCAGATCCGCCTCCACCTGACTCACCAAAGGGTGGAAATTAGCTTTAAGAAGATTTGCAGGGTTTCCGGTCAACTTGATGCCCAAGTAGTTTAGTGAGTCTGCTTTCCATTTAAAAGCGAAATTTTCTTGCAATAAGCAGATCACCAAATGTGAGAGTGAAACATTCAGTATCTCTGACTGAGGCGGCCGTCACACGCAACGATATATGGATAGATATCGCTTGAACGTGCCCGATTAGACATCGCGCGAACGATGTCTATGCGTGTAACCGCACGACACGACAAACGAGAAATGATCAAATCGTTAGATCAAGGTATGAGAACCGGACCTCATATCACCCGATGTCGAGTCATTAGATAAATAGAATCGACGTGTCTAAACAACCGATATCGTGTAGACCTTGTGAACTGAGCGATACCAAAATCTAGCACGTAGGCGTGGCAGGAATTTCTCTGTGTCTCGCCTCCTCAGTTGTGATTTGTTAACCTTCATGCGTTCGGATTGGCTGGCGCTACATCAGCTCTCATAGGTGGAAGCTCTTGCGTTACCATTGGCTCTCTTCACAGGGCGCCATTTTGGATGAGCTGTCTTCAGCACCACACATAGGCGTCGTCTGCACGATCACACATTGTCATTTACAATTTACGGGCCCACACAAGTTCGGCAAGCTGATAAAACAACCTGCGTGGTAAATGAGCCTGATATAGTGTTCACCTTCCCATACACCCAAACCATATTGCTAGACGTGGCACACACAACGCGACGTTACGCCACGCCCATGGGATATTGTCCCGTAGGTGCCGCAGAAGTTTTATTGCCATGTCACGCCGCGTAGGGCGCCTTTAAATTTTGTAACGTCACGCAAGGGGCCGTCCTGACGTAATGAAGTTGGTTTCAGTTTCATTCCGCCTGCAAGGTGCTAGCTCCACCCATGCACATTGCAGCTCAGTCATGGCTGGCACACACCGCGCTGCCACGTGGGGGATGGCGGAGCTCATGATCTTAATCGATCATTGTGATCGGTTGGATTATTGGGGCCACCACCCCCACCGGCACCCCAGGCTGCGCAACCGCAGCACTGTGCGGAAGATCCAGCAGGCCCTGCTCCGCCAGCTGGGGGTTGAGAGGGAGGTGAAGGCAATCCAGCATAAGATCGCGGATCTTAAATATAAATGCCCGGGCCACATTTTGGACATCCGTGCCCGGGTTGCCAGGCTGCGTGGTGAGTAATTGTTGGCCCCAAACACACACCTGCACATGTACATGTACCAAACTACACAGCAATGTCCACCAAAATATTACAAGGAGAGTGTGGTCCCCGGCCTGTCCCCGCCAATGTGGTTGCATATATTCAGCCTCATTTGGAGGCAGGGCCTACACTTCGGCCTGGTCGTCCAACCTCCCAAATGTTGTCCATCAAAATTATAATCATCACCTACATTGAGTGACACTCTTCAGTCTGCATCTTTCAAGCCATTCACTGCAGGTCACAGGCAGCATGGCAAGGGGACGGACTGGGGAGTACAAGTGACATATAGTCCAGGGGATTGTACACTCCCTCCCCTTGCCATGTTGCATTAAACCTGCCTCTAAAAACATAACATTTGCAGACTGAGAATTGACGCACATTTTGCAAAGGACAAATCACAAATTAATGTTAATCACCCAACATTTGTCAACTGTGTTTGGACCCACCATGTGGATGTGACAACAATGTGCATTGCCTGGTGGTTGAACCACCGATGCTGACCGATATAAATCGGACAGCATCGGATCTAACTGATCCCTGCAGTTGGATCCAAAATAGCCATCAGATCCGACATTCGGCAGGATCAGTTGCTGTCACGTCACAGCTGTTCTCCCCTGGTGCTCCCCCTCATCACCCCTGTGTTTACCCCTCATCACCCCTTTTGTCCCCCCTGTTCACCCCTGTGTGTGTCCCCCCCCTCACGTCCCTTGTGTGGCCCCCTCATGTCCCCCAGTACTTCCCCTCCTTTCCCCTGTCCTCCGGAATTAATAAATAAAATCATTTTCTTCTCACGTCTCCCCGAGCCCCCGCCGGTTCCCGCCGGCTCCTGGTTTCTGCAGAGGTCTTCTTCATCTGTACAGGACCTGCGGTGATGTCACAGTCACGTGACCGCAGGTTACACCATGGTAAACTGCGGTCACGTGACTGTGACATCACCGCAGGTCCTGTACTGCAGTAGAAGACCTCTGCAGAAACCGTGAGACGGCGGGAACCGGCGGGAAATGGCAGGGCCTCGGGGAGAGGTGAGCATAAATTGTTAAAATTTTCTAAACACCGGCCTTCCAGTTAGGAGCAGTTTTACTGTACTGAGCAGGCTCAGTACAGTAAAATCGGGTACAAGAAGACAGCCGATGTATCCTCGGAACCTGCTCCATAGGGCCCCATGTTATGCTGGTTTCACACTACAATATTTGCAAAGCCGATGCTGTCCGATAAAAATCCAACTGCATCGGATCCGAATTTGCCCACATGCAGCCCTATGGGCATCGGACCATATCGGCTGTGCACTAAATGGCATCAGATTTGGTCCAATCCGATTTGGTCAGCTTTTATGGGGGGGGTCAAACATCTGAACATGCTCCGATTGTTGCACCAATTCAAAAAACAGACAGAATAGGATTGGACCAAATCGGATGCCATTTAGTGCACATCCAATTTGGGCCGATGGCCATAGGGCTGCATGGGGCCCAAAATCTGGCCGATGCTGTCCGATTTTTATCGAACACAATCGGCTTGTACCAAATCCTTGTGTGAAATTAGCCAAACCTGACTCCATATTTTCTAGGTTGATAAACAAAATATTGACCATCTAAAGCACACACATGACACACTGCCCCACAGATGTTGCACCCTACACAGGGGACAATATAGACACAGCATGATGTTTGAACGATAACAACAATAGTACGTGAATAAAAGGTCTATGCAGCCATGGTGCAAACACCATTGGCTACTTGCCCAACAGAAAATACAACACACATACACCGACCATGTGTTGGTGCGTTTGCCCACAAGCCAACATATCTTGCCAGTGTAGTGGCCCTCCTGTCATTAAACATACTGTGTCCTACCCACATTACATGCATACGACATGAGTATATTTATCCAACATGACCTAGTACCATATTTGTTAATGGGGGAAATACAATAGACACACAATCAAAAGGTTAGACAACAATGTTTTTAACCTTTCTCCTAAAAACTTTGTCATTGTGCTTCCAAATACAGATGCGGAGGAATCATCATCCGAAGATGGACACCCTGCCCCACCCGCAGGTGGCCCGGAGAACCCACCACACCAGCAGGCTGCAGGGACACCCTCGCCCCCGAGGAATGAGGAGGAGGAGGTAGCTGAGGCTGCATGGTCGGAGGACTGGATGGAGGAGGATTACGACCTCCCATCCCCACCATGGCCACAGGAGGCCTTGGAGCAACAAGAAGCAGCTTGGAGGGATGATGGGCCCCCGTCAAGCCCTGGGCCTCTTTTTCCACCAGGGCACGTTATCTGGCCACAGAGCCCCAGCCCGGCCGTTACCCCACCTCCCACAATTTCCAGCTCTGTGCCCAGCCCAGGGGTGGCCATGTCCCCCGAGCCGGCGGAGGACGAGGTGCGCTCCCCAACAGGCCCTGCGGAGGAGGAGACGGCTCAGGATGCTATGGACCCAGACTGGACTGACTATGGTGGTAAGTGTGTATTTGTGGGGCATACGCCCTGCATACTGGAGTTATTGTTGTGTTTATCTTCACTCCTTTTTTTTGGAGGGTCTAGATTGTTTTGTTTCTCAATTGTTTGTGCAGATGGCGAAGGTGCAGGCTCAGCCGGGTGGAGTCTGAGTGCCTCCCCATCCACCCCTGATAGTGGTGAGGATGTCGAGCACGAGGGTAATTAGCATAGTTTAATTTGAACTTTACAAAACCGTCCCATGGCCTTTTCGTTTGTAAAAGTGTTCTTCATCACAACACAGGTGTCCCTACTCTGGAGGATGTGATCCGGGCACACTCCGAGTTCGCCAGACAGCTCCACTCGCCCACGAGCGGCATCTACACGAGCTGGCCCGGTTACGGGAGATGCTGGCTGCCCTCCAGCAAGGACATGGTGAGCTCCCATAAGCGGGAGGGAATGGGACACTGTAATGGTCCATCCGGACCTGAAGGACTGTTGTCCATGTTGGACACAAAAACTGGTTTCTTGCCATGTTGGCATTGTTTTTTGTTTTGTTTTGCCCCTGTTGGGCTTTTTTCTTATAGTGTCCAACTTTTGGAACATAGGGAGTGTGTTGGGGCTACCCCGTTGGCCTCTTTTCTTATAGTGTCCAACATTTGGACCATAGGGAGTGTGTTGGGGCTACCCCGTTGGCCTCTTTTCTTATAGTGTCCAACATTTGGACCATAGAGAGTGTGTTGGGGCTACCCTGTTGGCCTCTTTTCTTATAGTGTCCAACATTTGGACCATAGGGAGTGTGTTGGGGCTACCCCGTTGGCTTCTTTTCTTATAGTGTCCAACATTTGGACCATAGGGAGTGTGTTGGTGCTACCCCGTTGGCCTCTTTTCTTATAGTGTCCAACATTTGGACCATAGGGAGTGTGTTGGGGCTACCCAATTGGCCTCTTTTCTTATAGTGTCCAACATTTGGACCATAGGGAGTGTGTTGGGGCTACCCCGTTGGCCTCTTTTTTTATAGTGTCCAACATTTCGACCATAGGGAGTGTGTTGGGGCTACCCCGTTGGCCTCTTTTCTTATAGTGTCCAACATTGGGCCCATCACAAGTGAGTAGGGGTTCTTCCTACACTCAAACATCAAGGTGTACTTTGTGTGCACGGTATGCCACATTTTGAATTTACAATAAAATGTTGTGCAAAATCTTTATGTGTTTCCCTTGATCTAAGCACACATATATTTTCAGATTTTGGGAGGTTAATAGTAGACTTTAAGCTCATCAAGGTCAACACATAGCCTTAACAGGTTGAGCCAGAGGAAGGGGTCAAAAACCCATGTTCCAACACAAGCTCCACATTGTGAGCATGTCCACAAAGCAAACACACATCCTTTTTAGGGAAAGGGATGATTATAGTTTGGAAATGGCCTTACCCCATCACCAACAATGGGTGTTCACTCTGTCGAGATAAAACTGCTGGCCACTACACCCACAATAAGTCTTTACAATGTTGTCACAAAATACAATGATGTTAAGGCCACCTCGGAGTTGTTTGTGGCGAACCTCTAATTAGTGAAGGCTACTGCTCA
This sequence comes from Allobates femoralis, assembly GCA_033576535.1. Taxonomy (NCBI): domain Eukaryota; kingdom Metazoa; phylum Chordata; class Amphibia; order Anura; family Aromobatidae; genus Allobates; species Allobates femoralis. Next base: position 414,275,319 of record JARQOC010000001.1, read on the forward strand.
AGACCCAACATTTAAGTATTAGGCCCCTCTACATATGAAGGTAGTTTGACCTACAGAATCTTGCATATATGCTGAACGGCCAACAATGATGCCTTCCGAATAACACAGAATGCAACAATCACGGACAACATATTTACCTAGTGTGTATAAAAAAATTTACTTTCAAAACCAAGAATTTGGGACATCCGTCCATTATTATGACAAAAAAAAGGGTCACTATAACACAAAGTAAAATCCTCCAGCATTTTCGGGGAACCAAATTAAATAAAGGCACACTTTCTTGTTGGCCATACACAAAGCAAAAAAAAAAAACATACAATAAAAAAAAAAAAACAACTATAAATCGTGGAAATGTGGCTCCTCTCCAAATTGCTCATCAGGGTGGAAGCTGGGGTCGGGCCCTGGGTTTGCAAAATAACCACCCCTGCTTCGCTGAGTGGTGTAATGTGCTCGGCCAGATCTCCGCCCAGGGGAGGAATGCGGAGGGCCTTAATACTGCCAGGCCTGTAGGTTGCCGGGTGGCCGTGGAATGGCAGCAGGGAAACTGGAGGCGGGAGTCAGGGTCCCCGCCCGTGCCTGATCCATGACCTGGAGCATGACCCGCTCCGCATGGATTCTTTGCTCGGGGTCCAGAGCTGGGAGCCTTTCATTAACAAGGCTTGCAAAGGCACAGTGGGGTTCCCGGACGTGCTGCTGCAGAACTTGTTGTGCCAGGGTCATCATTTCGTTTGGGGTGGCCACAGGTGGGTTTCTTGGCCGAGCCCGGGAACGTGATGGAGGCAGAGAAGAAGGGTTCGCCGATGTTCCGGCCTCCTGAACGTTCACATCGGACGGTGTGTCCTGTGGGTTATTGGGAGACCCAGTAGAGGGCCCTTCTAGCGGATCCTACATGTGGGAATGCATAACAGGTCAGGAAACATAGCAGTAAAGTGTTGATTACATTTTAGAAAGTTATGAGAAAGGTACATGTATGTCACTACACCACACTGTGACAGATGTCCTGAAAACATGTCCTGACAGTGCGTTAAAGTTTGGGACTATAAGACAAAAAACACTCGTTGTGTGTGAAATGAGTGATGGATACAATGTAACTTGATGTAAACATGCTCCAGAAAGTTTGGAGGCCATTCTGGGGGTGTTTTGGATTCACAAAATTAAAAACAAGGAGATTAAATCCGTCAAAAATGTGTCTTGTGTGATAAGTGTGTTAGTAGTGGCATAGGTCACAGACTTACATGTGGTTGGTCACCGGCAACTTTCACATTCGCCTGTGGCGGCTGGCTGAAGCTCTCACTAGATAACATTGGCCGCGGTTCCTGCTGTTCCAGCGTGAAGAGCATCAGGTCGTAGTACCACAGGGTGGGAACATAGATATCAGCAGCAGACATTCCTGATCTTCGTGAAGTGGTCACCTTGTCATGCTCCTTCTTGAAGACTGTGCGCAAGGACTGAATTTTCCTGCGCACAAAATCAACATCCCTCTGTTGGCCAGGCATATATTGCTGACAAACCTCCACAAGCTTCTGATAGGCCACTAGTCTGAGGGCCCTGTTGTTGTAGTCAGAGCTTCGGGTTTGCCACAAACATGGGTTGGTCCTGTAAGCTTCAATGAACGCCGTGACAAAATCACGATTTGGTCTGCAATACAAAAACAGTACAATTCACTACACCTCAGAGGGGCCCATGTTTAAAACTATGGTAAACTCACATCCAGAGGATGTCAAGTCTGCAAACATGAGCAATGTCAAATGATGATGTTCAAAAACACAACAGCAGCCTTGCTTCGAACCAGATTATTGTCTTCCTCCCATGGATGTGTGCTGTTGTGACAGTGACAATCCAAATGTGTGTCAGGACTACAATATAATAAACAACATTTAGATGTGGCTGCCTTATCTAATAATATGAACATACCTTGTCTTTTGAAGACACAGTGTCCAAAGGAAAATATATGCTGGAAGCTGGGTGTTCAAATGCCCAAGTGTGAAGGGACGCACAAAAGAGCAGGGAAGCCACACATGTTTACAATGCACTATTTATCCTAAATAGAAGCTATTGCTCTTTGATTATCACAGGTGTGATATGCATATGCATCGCAAGTGCCACGCCTGTTGGAGGACGTAACGTCTGCGTTGGGTGTGGTCCAGCGCTTGGAGACATGCCTGCTGTCTAACATTGCCTCGGCGTTGGGTGTGCGACAACGCTGGAACCATGCCTGTTTGGAGGACGTTACATCGTGGTGGGGTGTGGTCCTGCGCCGAGGAGACACGCCTGTTTGGAGGACACTTCGCCTTGTGATTGGATGTGTTAAGTATATAGTGACGGGACGTCTGCACAAATATGTGCTTGCTGCAGACTTCTCGCCGGTATGTAATTTGTTATTCCGCATGTCAAAAATTGGCAATGGGGGACATTATAGCGTTGTCAAATGGATATGACAGGTTTTCAGTTCAGTCCACCCATCTGCCATATATGCTATCTTTAAAAGTGCTTTATTTCTGTTCTTTGTGTAGGTCACTTTGCTAACTACAGCATTGCACTCTTGGATTATTAGCATCAGGATAATCTTCATATTTTTGTTGCCTTAACATTTGAGTGACACCCATCTCATCGACCAATGCATGTGAGTTATTGTGTTTCTGTACTGTTCTTTTCACCATACATATCGACCTCCATGTGTGTGATGTATTTGGGAGTCGCTTTAATGCTGTAGAAAGTGTGATATTGGTTGTGAGCTAGATGTGTCTCTACCCCTTGGTTTGGCCTGGGAATTTTATTGGAAACGCAATTTGGCATGTTCAACATCTTGAATTACTCGACGCCTTCATTAATCCTGAATGTGTTTTTGGGTTTGAGGACATCATTTCCACGTGTTGTGCAACAGTACATATTTCAGCAATGTCATGTTCAGTAGTGGCCACTATTTTAAGGCTCAAATTTAAGGCAAAACACCTTTCTGCGTAGTGACCATTTTTAACATCATTTGGCCTCTAAACAGCATGAATCCGGATGAACGTGCCGTGGTGGGTGCTGCATTTCTGGTGGAGGCTGCACGTCTGGAGGAGGAGAGGCAGGAGATCTGCAGGAGGAGACCACGACGCATCTGGACCAGGGAGTGGCTTCAGCAGCGCAATCAACATTCCCACATTCGCCTTGTGCGCCAACTTTGCCAAGACTTTCCCCGGGACTTCCAGAATTTTCAGAGGATGTCACAGGAGTCCTTTCAATTCCTGCTGGATGCAGTTACCCCACTCATCGCACGGCAAGATACAGTCATGCGTCCAGCAGTCCCTGCGGAGGAGAGGTTGGCCGCCACACTGCGCTTTCTCGCCACAGGGCGCAGCATGCAGGACTTAGAATACTCCTCAGCTATGTCGCGTCCGCTCCTTAGCCAAGTGATACCGGAGACCTGTGAGGCTATAGTGCGCTGTCTTGCTCCCACATACATGCGCTTGCCCCAAAACCCAGCAGAATGGCTAGCCACTGCCGCCGTATTCAGCCAGAAGTGGCAATATCCGAACTGTGGGGGTGCCATAGACGGAAAACATATTAGAATCAGCCAACCACACAACAGTGGCTCGTACTTTTTTAACTATAAAGGCTATTTTAGTATTGTGTTGTTGGCAGTGGTGAACGCCAACTACGAATTTCTGTCCGTGTCAGTGGAGACAAATGGCCGGGTTTCAGATGGTGGGGTTTTTGACCAATCATCTTTTGGCCAAAAGCTGAAAAATGGCCGCCTCAATTTGCCTCCCACAAATGTCACCTGTAGAAACCTTAACTTTGTCTTTCTGGCGGATGAGGCATTCCCACTCCATCCCAATTTGCTCAAACCATATCCCCAGAGGCATCTTACTCCTCCACAATGCATTTTTAACTATCGGCTTTCCCGGGCCCGCCGAGTGGTAGAGATTGCCTTTGGGATTATGGCTATCTGGTTCCGGATTTTCCACACGGCCATTAACATGAAACTGGAATCTATTGACATCGTTGTTATGGCCTGTTGTGTGCTGCACAATTTCCTCCGACGCCGAGATCACCAGGCCTACACCCCACCAAACTATGTGGACTACATTGACTCCAGCAATGGCGAGGTGGTGTTGGGGGGCTGGCGTGCTGATGCCCCACAGTGGCAGGACTACAGCCATTAGGCCGTGGAAGCAGCCGGCAGGAGGCACAGGAGATTAGGGACCGGTACTGCCAGTACTTTAATGGTCCAGGGGCTGTGAGCTGGCAACACAACCTATAGTAGTTACCAGTGTGCCATCTGTAAGTTTTCATTTGACATTTCTGATGTGTCCTGAAGCTCAGGTTTGTAGCCAGGACATGTGTCCCTTTATAATTTACAACAGGTGTTTTTTGTGTATAAAATCCAGATTTAGGGAAAACTAAGTTACTATGTTTGTAAGAGGTCGAGGCCTTGCGTAATTGATGGGAGCTATGTATCGCAGACATACCTGTTGTCTGTGACATAAGCCAGAGGATTATCCGTCTTAATGTGTGGCGCCCCGCAACGAGTGCGTCACAAGAGGGTATTGCAGCCATAAATGCAGCCGCAATATTCTCTGACACAGCAGTGATCTGGTTAATTTAGAAATCCAACCCTACATGCATCACCTAGAACAGAGGGCCAATCCTAGGTCCTGGTGGGCAGAGTGCTAGGGTAGTGTGTAGGAGAACTGACGCATAATCTAGAGCAGAACCTAGACCTGAACCTAGAACAAGGTCGTGGACTAGAACTTGGAGAGGAGCGGGGCTCCGCACCCCGTGCAGCCCCCGGGCCGTCACCGGTCGGGTGTCAGCACCTGAGGCCTTACCAACCGGGATTGGGCATTATTCACACGGGTTCCCAAAAGACTCCCGTGCCCACAACTCACAGCCGGTTCACTGGTACCGAAGCTGGCAGCAGTTCATCTCTGCTAAGCGAACCAGAAGCGTGGAGGAGCAGCTTCACAGGAGCACCCCACCACCAGCCAACTTCCAGTCGTCTAACCAGCGGTGTACCCACTGAGGGATCCAAGGCTCCCCAAAACATCCAGAACGTACATCATGGATAGGGCATTGAAGCAGCCTCCCCGTACCCGATCTGGTATTCCTGGGCGACACTGGCAACCACTTAGTTAGAATGGAGGAACACTGTGGATTTCTAAGGGACACCATCACTGCTGAGTCCACCCGGTCTACTACTCGTAATCTGTATGCCATGTACTGCCTGCTGGTTACAGTAAAGACCCGTTGCAGAGACTTTCTGTGTCCGTGCTTCCTTATGAACTGTCCGTCCGCACTACAAGGTAACCGCAGCTGCCGCACAACATCTTAAGCAGCTCCAGCCTCCGGGGATCACCGCTCAGCCTGTGGGGAGCGTAACATCTTGCTGCTGTCCATCCCCCGGAGGTACCGCAGCGTCGGTAACGATTACCGAACTACTCATAGGTGGCGTCACGAATAAATTAAAACCCCTTTAATCTGTTCCACCAAGACGTCTTCAACACTTTTGATCTGCACTACACCGGGCCCCACTACCGGCAGGCGTGGCCCACCCGTGACAAGGAGGAAGGAAGCATCGCCTGTCTAAACCGGAGTCCCGGCCACGGTGAGTCAGAAAATGGCGTCACGAACAGGATACGAGCAGGCCCGTTACCCAACGGGTATAATGTGCTTAAAAATGACTTTATTGTCTACAATTTGGACTTTGTTCGTCCCTAAAAGAACTTTCCCGCCTTTTCACCGTGGGCCAAGATGGCGTCCAAGATGGCATTCCCGCCACAAGAATCCGCCACGTGCAAGCCCAGGAGTGAGTCAACTTCCCCCCTCATCGTGGGAGGGCTAAAGACAAAAGGCGCCAAACTCTTTGTCCGCCCTGATTGCTCGAATCAACCATGGGGGCGGACCCCAAAGACTTTTCCCACGATTGGACTACAAAAGCCCAGAGGAAATGGGAGTGTCACAGACCTTCTTCACCAGCTCTACCAGAACGCTTACCGGTTGAACGGGTGTGGTTTCCCTCCGAAGAAGAGAATGGCCAGCATGAGACTCCAAGACCTGATGCGGGAGGTCGAGGTGGAGGCCAGAGCAGCTATAGGCCAACCGGGTCCGGGTCCTGCCCTTACCATTGACGGCAGCCCCGACTTCTGGCTAGAGGCTCTACAAGACCTCCGGGTGCGGTTAATAGAGACTGTGGAGTGGACGATTCGCAGCTGGAGTGCGACCCTAGGCAGAAGACTCCATCATGCGATGCAGCAGAGCCGACCGGGTACAGCTTCTCCAGGCCCAGACGACATCGCCAGCTTTTCAACCGCCTCACCGTCGCCCACCACCTGTCCTGCTTCGTCACCGGAGCCCATAGACTGCATCATTCCTGTGAGGGCCACGGCTCGACCAGTTCCGGCGGTTAACCCCGCAGCCGACCCCGTTCTTGAGCCGGAGCTTCCAATGCGCTCCACAGAAGAAGCCGACACATACCTGGTTCCACCTGCGGAACCCGTGACTAGTTTCCGCACTACTGAGACTGTCGCCTGTTTCTCCCCTGAACCGGAGGCCTCCTCTGCAATTACCGAGGCCTACCTGGTGACCGGGATCGAAACCCGCCTTCCCGCTGCTACAGAAGAAGAGGCAGGCAGCCTGGAAGTCCTGCACAACGATCCCGAGGAGAACTTTGCAGCACAGCCACCCACCGACACAGAGGATTCCGTTCCATCATCTCCGTCAGCCGAGCAGCCCGACGTAGTCATCGAAGGAGAGATCGAGGAGGATGATGACGAGACCTACAGCCCAGCTGAGGACCTCTACACCGGGTTCGCCTGGGGAGACACAAAGAACCCTTCTGCCGGGCGATCAGCTCGGGTGCACTGGTCGGGTGCCGCCGCAACAACATCTTCTCCGGTTCCGTTGAACCGTGCTTTTCTACAGACTGCCCACCAAACTCAAGCGGTTCAACAACCATCACGCCGTAGTGACTGTATCCACGCGCCGCACCACTCCGACGAAGAGGTACGTCGTATCCGAAGGGAGGAGTGGCACACTCGACTGCAAGCCAACATGCAGGCTCGCGCCGAAGCCCGCCGCCAATCTCCACTGCCTGAACAATTCCGTAAAACCGGGCGGGGTAAGCACCTTCAACTTATCCACCGGGTGGGGATTCGTAAGGGAGGAGGGTGTGAGTACCGAAGTATTTGTGGGGCGTCGTGATGTGGAATCACACCTACTGCGAGGGCATCCAAACCGAGACTTGTATAGAGGGGACATAGTAACCTATGAGCGACATATATGCTGTGACGGGTGGTTCGCTATACGAGTCCGGAACACTGCCCTCCATAAGTGACTTGTTGTTTGAACTTTTCTGCTAAGGAGACTTCTTCCTGTTGGCAAATAACAACGCGACTTGGCGGCTACAGCCTGAACTTTTACATAAGGACAGCCGACCGCCCGCCGGGTCCGCGCAATGTGTTAACCTGTTTCTTTACCTACTTCACTTTTATGCATACAATGACCAGTCATTAATAAAAGTGTTTATTACCTGTATAAAAATACAAAAATCTCTGTAATGTGGGTAGTGTGACGCTTGGGGACAAGCGTATTCAACCAAGGGGGAGTGTGGCGCCCCGCAACGAGTGCGTCACAAGAGGGTATTGCAGCCATAAATGCAGCCGCAATATTCTCTGACACAGCAGTGATCTGGTTAATTTAGAAATCCAACCCTACATGCATCACCTAGAACAGAGGGCCAATCCTAGGTCCTGGTGGGCGGAGTGCTAGGGTAGTGTGTAGGAGAACTGACGCATAATCTAGAGTAGAACCTAGACCTGAACCTAGAACAAGGTCGTGGACTAGAACTTGGAGAGGAGCGGGGGCTCCGCACCCCGTGCAGCCCCCGGGCCGTCACCGGTCGGGTGTCAGCACCTGAGGCCTTACCAACCGGGATTGGGCATTATTCACACGGGTTCCCAAAAGACTCCCGTGCCCACAACTCACAGCCGGTTCACTGGTACCGAAGCTGGCAGCAGTTCATCTCTGCTACGCGAACCAGAAGCGTGGAGGAGCAGCTTCACAGGAGCACCCCACCACCAGCCAACTTCCAGTCGTCTAACCAGCTGTCACGGGTGGCACGGATGACAGGGTAGAGGCCACGCGCAGACGGTCCCAGCGTTTGGCCAATCAGCCATAAGGTTTGAGGACGGTCCGTCTTTCAGGGGCATTTACCTTCTGTGTAGATAAAGAGAAGGTATGATAAGATCTCCCTATCATGGGGAGACGGCTGGGAAGGTCTTGTGCTCGGTCTGGTTTCTACACCAGTATTCTGGGTCTCTAGGACCCAGCAGGTTCTTCCCACCTTTATAAGGAGTTTCATTGCCCTCCCTCGGTGCAGGTGATATTTCCTTGTGCACTCATTATCCTTGCTCCAGCAGAAGCAGAGGTTGCGGAGGTTGCTGTGCTCTGCTGCAAGATAAGTGTTTTCTTTCCCCATTGTCTGTTTTTTCCTTGTGTTTGTCTTTAGTTGTTAGTGGAGGGGTCTAGTTAACCTCTCCATCTGATCCTTAGATAAGGTAGTGCTAGGATCAGAGAGGGACGAGGTTCGTGGTCGGCGACAGTTGAGGAAACTGTATAGGGACGTTAGGGCAGACAGGGTCAGCCCCAGTAAGACTAGGGGTCACCCTCTCCCTCTTGTGCCCATAGCTTTAGGGACTCCTTATTCCCCCCCCCGTCGTGGTCCTACGCTGAGTGCCTCTCCCGCTCCCAGCGTGACATTATCACCTGCCAATACTGTAACTGAAAGGACAGGGGAGGAACCGATTTTTCTTCCTTTCCTTATGGATCCTGTGTCTGCTTTGGCCCAGCAGCTGCAGTCCCTGTCTTTGGAGGTTGCGGACCTTCGGTCGGCTTTACAGGGCCCGCAACCGCAAAATGGTGTCTTGGGGAATCAAGCCTTGGGTCAGGCCAGACCTGAACCTAAGGTTGCCCTCCCTGACAGGTTTTCAGGAGGTAGAGATAAGTTTACTGTGTTCAAAGAGGCCTGTAAATTATATTTTAGGCTTAGGCCTTATTCCACTGGTGATGAGCAGCAGCGTGTAGGAATTATTATGTCGCTACTGCAGGGAGATCCCCAGTCCTGGGCTTTCTCTCTGCCACAGGACTCTACTTGTCTCCGCTCTGTGGATGAATTTTTTGACGCCCTGGGCCTCATATATGATGACCCTGACCGTGTCTCTTTGGCTGAATCCAGGTTGCGCCATCTCCGCCAGGGGACTCGGTCGGCGGAATCATATTGTTCTGAGTTCCGCAGGTGGGCTACGGACACGAAGTGGAACGATCCGGCGCTCCGGAGTCACTTTTGTCAGGGTCTTTCGGAGAGGCTGAAGGATGCTCTGGCGGTTTATGAGACCCCTCCGTCCCTGGAGGCGGCTATGTCGTTAGCTATTCGTATGGATAGACGCCTCCAGGAGCGGAGGGGTAGACCTCCTGTTACTGGGAGCCATTCTCGTGGTGATTCCTGGTCACCGGGAGGTCACGCGGAGGGTGAGTCGTTCCTCCCGAGTGCGGAGGAACCTATGCAGCTAGGAAGAGCGGCGGCCTCGCGGTTCTCCTCCGGTACCTCCCGGGGCAAGGGGAAGGGGGTCTGTTTTTTCTGTGGGAAAGGGGACCATTTTATTGGGGCCTGTCCCTACACCCCTAAACGGACTGGGGGGCCTGGACCTTCTGTGACTATGGGGGGTGTGGAGGTGGTCGAGCGGGAGGTGTGTGTATCCTCCATTTGTACTTCCCGTTTCCTCCTAAGTGCGGAGGTGGCGCTGGAGGGCACAACGGAGGGTATTTCTGTGTTTGTGGATAGTGGTGCGGGGGTCAGCATGGTGGATGCTCATTTTGTAGACGCTCATGGGCTTAACTGCTGTTTATTGTCTCGCCCCATCCGTATCTATGCCATCGACTCAGCACCTCTTGCTCAAGGTAGTCTCACACATATCGTACATGACATTAAGTTGACGGTTGGATCCCAACATCAAGAGACGATATCTTGCTATGTTCTAGACGGTCTCCCCGCTCCCATTGTCCTGGGCTTGCCATGGTTGATTAAACATAATCCCGTAGTGGATTGGCAGTCCCGGGACATTGTGGAATGGAGTGATTTTTGTTCTGAGAATCGTTTGGTTACCTCGTTTTCGGTGGTGTCTGCTGTATCTCTGCCCCCGTTCCTATCGGAGTATGAGGATGTGTTCTCAGAGAAGGGGTGCCAAGACCTGCCCCCCCATCGGGCATATGATTGCCCAATCAACCTCGTTCCCGGAGTTAAACTGCCCAAAGCTAGGATGTTTACTATATCGGGTCCGGAAAGACAGGCGATGAAGGATTTCATTTCCGAGAGTCTGCAGACGGGTCACATCAGGCCCTCAACCTCGCCGGTTGCGGCTGGTTTCTTTTTTGTTAAGAAAAAAGATGGGGGCCTCCGTCCTTGCTTGGATTTCCGGGAGTTGAATCGGATTACTGTCCGTGATCCGTACCCCCTCCCTCTGATTCCTGATTTATTCAGTCAGGTAGTGGGTGCTAAATGGTTCTCCAAGTTGGATTTGAGGGGGGCCTACAACCTGATTAGGGTCAGAGAGGGGGATGAATGGAAGACGGCATTTAATACCCCGGACGGCCATTTTGAAAGTCTCGTAATGCCGTTCGGGCTCACTAATGCCCCTGCGGTTTTCCAACACTTTGTCAATGACATATTCCATCATTTGGTGGGTAGATTTGTGGTTGTTTACTTAGATGATATCTTGATCTATTCCCCCGATTTGGAGACGCATCAGTCCCATGTCAAGCAGGTGTTACAGGTCTTACGGGACAATAAGCTGTATGCTAAACTCGAGAAATGTGTCTTCGCCGTTCAGGAGGTACGGTTTTTGGGGTACCTCCTGTCGCCGTTGGGTTTTCGGATGGATCCGGAAAAAGTCCGGGCGGTGCTGGACTGGGAACAACCGGACAATCTACGGGCATTGCAACGTTTTTTGGGGTTTACCAACTTTTACCGTAAATTTATTAGGAACTATTCGGTGCTGGTGACGCCTCTTACGGACATGACTAGGAAGGGGACGGATTTTTCCGAGTGGTCGGAGTCTGCTCGCCGGGCTTTCTCCTCCCTAAAGCGTTGTTTTGTTTCCGCGCCTATTCTCCGTCAGCCCGATCTTTCTCAGCCCTTCGTGGTGGAGGTGGATGCGTCTGAGGTGGGGGTGGGGGCTGTATTGTCGCAAGGCCCTTCGCCTGGGAGATGGGTGCCCTGCGCGTTCTTCTCCAAGAAGTTGTCGTCGGCCGAGAGGAATTATGATGTTGGTAATAGGGAGCTGTTGGCTATTAAATTGGCTTTTGAGGAATGGCGTCACTGGCTGGAGGGGGCTGTCCATCCCATCACGGTTATTACCGACCACAAGAACCTGTCTTACCTTGAGTCCGCCAAGCGTCTCAATCCCGGCAGGCTCGGTGGTCCTTGTTTTTCACGAGATTTAATTTTACCGTCACTTACCGTCCGGGGGTTGAGAACGTGAAGGCTGATGCGTTGTCGCGTAGTTTCCCGGGTGGTAGTGCTCATGAAAGTCCCGTTCCCATCTTACAGGAGGGGGTGGTTGTTTCTGCTCTTTGCCCTGATCTGGAGGGGGAGGTGTTGAAGGTCCAGGGGGGCGCCCCTGCCTCCTGTCCTTCTGGGAGACTTTTTGTGCCATCATCTTTGCGTCTCAGGGTGCTGTCAGAGCATCACGACTCCGTATTGGCAGGGCATCCCGGCAGTAGGGCCACCTTCGATCTTTTATCTCGCCGCTTTTGGTGGCCGGGGTTGAGGAAGGACGTAGCGGAATTCGTATCTGCCTGTAGTGTGTGTGCACGGGCTAAGGTTCCGCATACCCGTCCGGCTGGTTCTCTCTTGCCATTGTCTATTCCTGAGAGGCCATGGACGCATGTGTCAATGGATTTTATCACCGATCTCCCGGCGTCGGCAGGCAAGACGGTAGTGCTGGTAGTGGTTGATAGATTCAGTAAGATGGTTCGCTTTGTGGCACTGCCCGCACTTCCTAATGCTCGGACACTGGCACAGGTGTTTGTAAGTGAGATTGTGAAGCTTCATGGAGTTCCCTCCGAGGTGGTTTCTGATCGTGGTACTCAGTTTGTCTCCAAGTTTTGGAAGGCTTTTTGTGCACGTTTAGGAATTGCTTTGTCCTTCTCTTCTGCTTTTCATCCTCAGTCTAATGGGCAGACCGAACGTGTGAATCAGAATTTGGAGACATATCTGAGGTGTTTTGTCTCTGACAATCAGGAGACTTGGGCGAGTTATCTGCCCTTGGCCGAATTTGCCCTTAATAATCGTCTTCAGGAGTCCACTGGCAAGTCACCGTTCTTCGGTGCATATGGGTTTCATCCTCAGTTTGGTACTTTTAGTGGTACTAGTCCTTCCGGAGTTCCTGAGGAGGACCGATTTACCTCATCCCTCTCCTCGGTTTGGCGGGGGGTACAGAGTAGCTTGAAGCTCTTAGGCGACAGGTACAAACGTATGGCTGACAAGAAGCGTGCGCCAGGTCCGGACCTGTGTGTGAATGACTACGTGTGGTTGTCTACCAAGAATGTGAGGTTGAAGGTGCCCTCTTGGAAGTTGGGGCCCAGGTTTATTGGCCCTTATCAGATAACCGCCGTTATCAATCCCGTGGCGTTTCGTCTTGCGTTACCTCCCGCTCTTAAAATCCACAATGTATTTCATAGGTCGCTCCTCAAACCGTATGTGCCGTCGTCTAACCCGTCTCCTTTGCCCCCGGAGCCCATCTGCGTGGCGGGGAATTTGGAATTTGAGATCTCAAAGGTGGTTGATTCTCGCAGGTTGCGCCGTTCTCTTCAGTATTTGGTGCACTGGAGGGGATACGGTCCTGAGGAGCGGACGTGGGTACCGGCGTCGGAAGTCTCCGCCGCTAGGCTGGTCCGCGCTTTTCACCGTTCCCATCCGGATAAGCCTGGTCCTGAGTGTCCGGGGGCCACTCGTGGACGGGGGGGTACTGTCACGGGTGGCACGGATGACAGGGTAGAGGCCACGCGCAGACGGTCCCAGCGTTTGGCCAATCAGCCATAAGGTTTGAGGACGGTCCGTCTTTCAGGGGCATTTACCTTCTGTGTAGATAAAGAGAAGGTATGATAAGATCTCCCTATCATGGGGAGACGGCTGGGAAGGTCTTGTGCTCGGTCTGGTTTCTACACCAGTATTCTGGGTCTCTAGGACCCAGCAGGTTCTTCCCACCTTTATAAGGAGTTTCATTGCCCTCCCTCGGTGCAGGTGATATTTCCTTGTGCACTCATTATCCTTGCTCCAGCAGAAGCAGAGGTTGCGGAGGTTGCTGTGCTCTGCTGCAAGATAAGTGTTTTCTTTCCCCATTGTCTGTTTTTTCCTTGTGTTTGTCTTTAGTTGTTAGTGGAGGGGTCTAGTGAACCTCTCCATCTGATCCTTAGATAAGGTAGTGCTAGGATCAGAGAGGGACGAGGTTCGTGGTCGGCGACAGTTGAGGAAACTGTATAGGGACGTTAGGGCAGACAGGGTCAGCCCCAGTAAGACTAGGGGTCACCCTCTCCCTCTTGTGCCCATAGCTTTAGGGACTCCTTATTCCCCCCCCCCGTCGTGGTCCTACGCTGAGTGCCTCTCCCGCTCCCAGCGTGACACCAGCGGTGTACCCACTGAGGGATCCAAGGCTCCCCAAAACATCCAGAACGTACATCATGGATAGGGCATTGAAGCAGCCTCCCCGTACCCGATCTGGTATTCCTGGGCGACACTGGCAACCACTTAGTTAGAATGGAGGAACACTGCGGATTTCTAAGGGACACCATCACTGCTGAGTCCACCCGGTCTACTACCCGTAATCTGTATGCCATGTACTGCCTGCTGGTTACAGTAAAGACCCGTTGCAGAGACTTTCTGTGTCCGTGTTTCCTTATGAACTGTCCGTCCGCACTACAAGGTAACCGCAGCTGCCGCACAACATCTTAAGCAGCTCCAGCCTCTGGGGATCACGGCTCAGCCTGTGGGGAGCGTAACATCTTGCTGCTGTCCATCCCCCGGAGGTTCCGCAGCGTCGGTAACGATTACCGAACTACTCATAGGTGGCGTCACGAATAAATTAAAACCCCTTTAATCTGATCCACCAAGACGTCTTCAACACTTTTCATCTGCACTACACCGGGCCCCACTACCGGCAGGCGCGGCCCACCCGTGACAAGGAGGAAGGAAGCATCGCCTGTCTAAACCGGAGTCCCGGCCACGGTGAGTCAAATGCATGTGGGCACTAAGAGTTTTATTAGTGCTGAAGGGCCCGGCTTATGGGTCCTGTGAGAGACGGGCGGGACCAGGACCCACATACCTCCCCAAAGGCCGTGGTGACAGTGGTCACAGTTTTTGAACGTAGCACCTAGGGACAGAGTTAGGACTGTCTCGACCAGGGCCTACCGTGAAGTTGGTGAGGCAGCTTACTGTACGTTTTTATGCCAAAATGTATAAACCAAAAGGCCCTGATTTTTGGCACAGCACTTGGTATTTGCTCCAACAAATTGTATTTTGAAAACCTGAATCAATACACACATACATATGTTGACCCACATATATGCTGGGCCCAACACAAGTGTTGGCAACGCAGACTACAGAAGGTCAAAAACATTAGGGCCCCTGGAACAATGAATGCTGACAAGCGTTTTGCTTCCTTTGCGTTGCCAGACAGTTTTCCCACAATACCGCCTGACAACACATGCGTTTTGTAAAAAACATTTAAAAGACTACCATCGTAATGAACACATAGCAAACACATATGCGTTTAGCATGCGGTTTAAAGCAAAACAGTGATGCCGCACACACTGGTCGCCACAGGGTGGCAGTCCCTTACGGTGAGCCAAAACGACAACCATTGACCATCGCATAAGTGTTCGGATTTTGCACGGCGCACAAGGGGGATGGCGCTTTCTACCTTTCGGTAGTGGCATGTAAGGTTTTTGATATAGCACTCCGTGTTTACACATATGGATTGAGATGCACATCACAGGACATTCGGAAAATGATGCCGCCATGTTTGCAAGGACGTCTGACCAATGGTGACGCGGTAGTGGCCACCAATGATGGAGAGAGGGGCGCGGATTCTAAACCATGTAGCACGCCTATGTGCTCCTATTGACCAACAGGCACGCCCACATTTACCACCGAGACTTGCACGAGCTTTGTGTGTGACGGCGTTTAGAACAATATGTACAGTTAGGGCCAGAAATATTTGGACAGTGACACAATTTTCGCGAGTTGGGCTCTGCATGCCACCACATTGGATTTGAAATGAAACCTCTACAACAGAATTCAAGTGCAGATTGTAATGTTTAATTTGAAGGGTTGAACAAAAATATCTGATAGAAAATGTAGGAATTGTACACATTTCTTTACAAACACTCCACATTTTAGGAGGTCAAAAGTAATTGGACAAATAAACATAACCCAAACAAAATATTTTTATTTTCAATATTTTGTTGCGAATCCTTTTGAGGCAATCACTGCCTTAAGTCTGGAACCCATGGACATCACCAAACGCTGGGTTTCCTGCTTCTTAATGCTTTGCCAGGCCTTTACAGCCGCAGCCTTCAGGTCTTGCTTGTTTGTGGGTCTTTCCGTCTTAAGTCTGGATTTGAGCAAGTGAAATGCATGCTCAATTGGGTTAAGATCTGGTGATTGACTTGGCCATTGCAGAATGTTCCACTTTTTTGCACTCATGAACTCCAGGGTAGCTTTGGCTGTATGCTTGGGGTCATTGTCCATCTGTACTATGAAGCGCCGTCCAATCAACTTTGCAGCATTTGGCTGAATCTGGGCTGAAAGTATATCCCGGTACACTTCAGAATTCATCCGGCTACTCTTGTCTGCTGTTATGTCATCAATAAACACAAGTGACCCAGTGCCATTGAAAGCCATGCATGCCCATGCCATCACGTTGCCTCCACCATGTTTTACAGAGGATGTGGTGTGCCGTTCCCTTTCTTCTCCAAACTTTTTTCTTCCCATCATTCTGGTACAGGTTGATCTTTCTCATCTGTCCATAGAATACTTTTCCAGAACTGAGCTGGCTTCTTGAGGTGTTTTTCAGCAAATTTAACTCTGGCCTGTCTATTTTTGGAATTGATGAATGGATTGCATCTAGATGTGAACCCTTTGTATTTACTGTCATGGAGTCTTCTCTTTACTGTTGACTTAGAGACAGGTACACCTAGTTCACTGAGAGTGTTCTGGACTTCAGTTGATGTTGTGAACGGGTTCTTCTTCACCAAATAAAGTATGCGGCGATCATCCACCACTGTTGTCATCCGTGGACGCCCAGGCCTTTTAGAGTTCCCAAGCTCACCAGTCAATTCCTTTTTTCTCAGAATGTACCCAACTGTTGATTTTGCTACTCCAAGCATGTCTGCTATCTCTCTGATGGATTTTTTCTTTTTTTTCAGCCTCAGGATGTTCTGCTTCACCTCAATTGAGAGTTCCTTTGACCGCATGTTGTCTGGTCACAGCAACAGCTTCCAAATGCAAAACCACACACCTGGAATCCACCCCTGACCTTTTAACAACTTCATTGATTACAGGTTAACGAGGGAGACGCCTTCAGAGTTAATTGCAGCCCTTAGAGTCCATTGTCCAATTACTTTTGGTCCCTTGAAAAAGAGGAGGCTATGCATTACAGAGCTATAATTCCTAAACCCTTTCTCCGATTTGGATGTGGAAACTCTCATATTGCAGCTGGGAGTGTGCACTTTCAGCCCATATTATATATATAATTGTATTTCTGAACATGTTTTTGTAAACAGCTAAAATAACAAAACTTGTGTCACTGTCCAAATATTTCTGGCCCTAACTGTATATACGATCTGTAGGTCGTCCGCACGATCGCGGAATCCAGCCATCGTTCAGTTGATTTAGCGATGTCTAGCAGTGTAACGTGCCGGCGAACGATCTTACACATCGTATGGACGATGCGCAAATATTGATATCGTTGCCGACATCGTTATATATATCGTAGCGTGTGACGGCCGCCTGAGCTATATTGATTTTAAAATTGCTTAGATGACCGTAGAGCTGCAACTCGGACAAGATATTTGGAAGGCTTATCATCAGCGAAGAGGGCCAATTTGTGTTTTTTCCCCGGCCCACCCACTCCCTGAATGGAGGAATTGTTTCTGAGCGCGGACGCTAATGACGCCATGCAAAGGATGTAAATGAAGGGGGATAGAGGACACCTCTGGCGAGTACCATTACCAATATTGAACGACTCGGACAGGGAGCCGTTTACCCGTATGCGAGCTGTTGGACAGGTGTATAGGGCACCTATGCCGTGGATTGTGGAGCTCTGTAGACCCAGATAACAAAGGGCTTCCCTCATAAACACCCAGTGCACCCTGTCAAACGCCATTTTTGCTCCTAGGGACAGGATGCACATGTGGCTACCACTTCTCTTTGCTTCATCAACCACAGAAATAGACCTGATGGTATTGTCCCTAGCTTCACGTCCAGGGACAAATCCCACCTGATCCGCATGTATGATATCTGGCAAATACGTTTTCAATCTGTTGGTTATCATTTTGGAGTAAATTTGAATATCTAGATTGATCAGAGATATGGGGCGGTAGTTCCCATAAACCGATGGATCTTTTCTCAGTTTCGGTATAACTACAATATGCGCCATTACAGCCTGCGGAGGAAAGAAGTTCCCCCCCCCCTGCCACAAAGTTGCATACTTCTAAATATTTGGGACTAAGCAGAGTCTGGAATGTTTAAAAAAAAAACTGTTTTAAAGACGTATGGACTACCACTTAGGGAATAGTTTTAGAAGACTTTCTTTATTAATTCTCGTTTAAAAAAAATGACTGGTCCAGCCAGCAGGGTATACAAAGGTGAGGCAGTATATATACAATTCACTGAAGGAGAGACACTTAGTGTGAGTATCCCTTTTTATCCCTATCTCTGCACCACTGCCTATCAGTGGAGGTAATAACACCTTAAGGGTACCTTTACACACGGCTACATTTGTAGCTTGTCACCAGGTAACTTACTGGTTGCAGTGAAATCATGGATACATGATTCCATTTGTACACAGCAACAAGATAGAACCATGTATCCATGATTTCACTGCAACCAGTAAGTTACCTGGTGACAAGCTACAAATGTAGCTATGTGTAAAGGTACCCTATGGGATTTTTTTTATTTTCATCACCCGAACCCGAAGGGGCCCTTTACACGCCGCTACTGGAGGATGGATACAACCCGCTACAGGCTACAAATGTAGCTTGTAGCGTCAATATAGCCCGTAGTAGCGGCGTGTGAAGACGGGACGACACAGCCGGCTACAGATACATCTGTTTCCGAGCACTGCTCGAAAACAGATGGCTACAAAGCCGATTGCAGCGAGCTGTATCGGCGTGTAAAGAAGGAACAGAAGGGTTGTTTCTACACCATGCTATGTAGCTGGGGCGTGACACAGGGTCCGGGTTTCCGCGCCCCCTTCAGCGATCATTGGAGGAAGCTCCTGCGTTGCGATTGGTTGTCGCCACACAGGGCGGCATATTTAAGGAGCTGACGAGTCACACTACACAATTGCTCGGGCGTCAAGTATTAATCAGCCTCCTGCGATGCCTGTCCAATCATGGTATTATTGCTTTGTCCTATCAGCGTACGGACGTCTCGTAATCCACAATTGGAGCACGCCTATGTGCTGTCCCTGCTGCACCAGGTCCGCCCATAGTAGCTGGTTGTAAAGAGGGTGCGTTTCCCGTTTGTAACCGTTTGGGCGTGCTCGTGCACGTGAAGTAGCGGGTTGTATCCATCCTGTCGTAGCGGCGTGTAAAGGTACCCGAAGGGATAACAGTTTATGTCTGGCAGTAGATAGGAAGGAATAGGTTGCTGGAGATGCATCAGATTTGTGTTTGATTTCCAGTGTAGATATCTGTTGAAGAAGCGAAGCTATTTCTATGGCTCTAATCTTTTTAATGCGTGCGCCATATGAAATGAAAAGTCCTCTGAGGATGCTCTTAAGGGCTTCCCATTTAATGGGCACTGGTGTATGATCCTCCCTATGGTCTGAAGAAAAAAGTTCCTAATGGCTGTTTCCATCTCTAATTTGCACGTGGGATCGTGTAGCAAATTTTCATTAAGACACCACGTGAATTCTTTAGGGGTGTCCGAGCAGAGGCACATGGAAAGATAAACCGGGGTATGATCTGACAAGATGATATTGCCAATCTCCGCCCTTGGATGGGAGTCAAGAAGGGAATGTGACACATACAGTCTGTCAATTATGGAGTAGGTGGAGTGAACTGGGGAAAAGAAAGTGTAATCCCTCAATCCCGGATGTAACAGACGCCAAACATCCACTAAGGATAGGCTTTCCCAGATCTTTTTGAGATGGTGGAGAGATGGTGCAGGATGGCTGGACTTACCTGTGGACACATCCAATGCAGGGTCTGTAGGAAAATTGAAATCCCCGCCTAGAATAATCTGTCACGAACCTGCAAATTATTCCAATTTTGACCTGGTACTGGCTCCAAACTTCCTCAGATCCGTTAGGAGAGTAGATATTAGCAAACACATATATACGTGAGAAAAGAGACACCTGAAGGAAAAGAATGCCTCTTTGGGGATCAATTAGTTGTTTTAGAACAGTTGGGGAAAAGGATTTGTGGAAACCAATGGAACCCCCTTTTGATTTAGAGTCGGGGCTTGTGCTGTGAAACCAGGTTGGGTATAGGGGCGACTCACACTTTGGTGTAGCATCTGACCTAAAATGGGTCTCTTGAAGCATCAGGACCTGCACTCGCTTTTTATGAGATGTATACAAAACCTGTCTTCTTTTAGTGGGGATGTTAAGACCCTTTACATTAAAGGAACATATTGTCAAGTCATCCATAATTGTTTAAGATCGGAATACCCAGTGAAGTATAGCACCCACCCGCCTAAGGGAATAGATAAGGGAGAAAGGCAAAGAAGAAGATAGGGAGTGAAGAAGAGACACAGAGAAAACACGTAAATTGGAAATGCAATATGTATCCCAAAATTTGTGTGCAACCAAGGACAGTAATCTGCAGGACAGGTCCTGCACTAAAGGGGTGTGTGGAAGCCAATGAGGTGGCCGCTCCAGCTCCCTAATTACCCCAATACAATCTGTAACATTAAATGGTGTTCAATATCGCTGGTAGTTGGAATAAATGGAACCTGAGAAAAGAATCAAAAAAGAAACAAAGCCGCAGCAGGACAATGCAGTAAAGAGTCAACTTAAGAACTTCAGGGAGTTGGGCCAGAGGAACTGCGATCTCGTCGTCTTCCCTGCCATCTCGCTGGTGCTTGGGAGAGATGCTGGGCTGCCGGCCAGTCTGGGAGGTCTATATGCGGAAGGTCAGACGCACGTAGAAAGTCCGGCAAGTCCCCAATTTTCCTGAATTAGGGGATTTTCCCTCTTTGTGGGCGATAAGCTGGAACGAAAAGCCCCATCTGTAATGGCCACTTTACGCGCGGCTACATTTCTAGCTTATCCACAGGTAACTTACTGGCTGCAGTGAAATCATGGAGACATGGTTCTATCTTGTTGCTGTGTACAAATGGAATAATGTCTCCATGATTTCACTGCAGCCAGTAAGTTACCTGTGGATAAGCTAGAAATGTAGCCGCGCGTAAAGTGGCCATAAGGGTACCTTTACACGCCGCTACTGGATGGTGGCAACAACCGGGTGCTTCACGTGCACGACCACGCACAAACGGTTGCCAACGGTAACAAGGTAACGCCACAACAAGGTGCGCTACGGTAGGTTACATCTATCTCTGGATACACCACCGGGTGTCTCAAGTTACCTTCTGCAGAGCACCTTACCTCATTTACGCACCGCTACAACAAGCTAATATGGGCGGACCTGGTGCAGCAGGGACAACACATAGGCGTGCCACAATTGTGGATTACGAGACGTCCGTACGCTGATAGGACAAAGCAATAGCATCATGATTGGCCAGGCAGCGCAGGAGGCTGATTAATACATGACGCTCGAGCAATTGTGTAGTGTGACTGGTCAGCTCCTTAAATATGCCGCCCTAAGCAGCAACAACCAATCGTAACGCAGGAGCTTCCTCCATTGATCGCTGAAGGGGGGTGGTTTCCCGGAGGCTGTGTCACGCCCCAGGTACATACCAGGTACATAGCATGGTGTAGAAACAACCCTTCTGTTCCTTCTTTACACGCCGATACAGGTCGCTACCATCGGCTGGGTAACCACCTGTTTTCGGGCAGTGCTCTGAAACAGGTGCCGCCACTGGCGGGTGGCTACAACCGTCTTCACACGCCGCTACCTCGGGTTGAATTGGCGGTGCAAGATACATTTCTCTCATGTACCCGGTTGTTGCCACCATCCAGTAGCGGCGTGTAAAGGTACCCTAAGGGTACCTTTACACGCGGCTACATTTCTTGGGTGGCTACAGGTAACTTACTGGTTGCAGTGAAATCATGGAGACAAGGTTCTATCTTGTTGCTGTGTACAAATGGAATAATCTCTCCATGATTTCACTGCAACCAGTAAGTTACCTGTAGCCACCCAAGAAATGTAGCCGCGTGTAAAGGTACCCTTAGGGTACCTTTACACGCCGCTACTGGAGGATGGATACAACCAGCTACTTCACGTGCACGAGCACGCACAAACGGTTACAAACGGTAAACGCACCACCTTTACACGCCGCCACAAGGTGCGCTACGCTACGCTACATCTATAGCTAGATACATCGCCCGGTGTCTCAAATAGCCATCTGTAGCTTACCTTACCTCATTTACACACCGCTACAACAAACTAATATGGGCGGACCTGGTGCAGCAGGGACAACACATAGGTGTGCCACAATTGTGGATTACGAGATGTCTGTACGCTGATAGGACAAAGCAAGGACATCATGATTGGGCAGGCATCGCAGGAGGCTGTTTAATACATGACGCTCGAGCAATTGTGTAGTGTGACTGGTCAGCTCCTTAAATATGCCTCCCTATGCAGCGACAACCAATCGTAATGCAGGAGCTTCCTCCAATGATCGCTGAAGGGGCGCGGTAACCCGGAGCCTGTGTCACGCCCTAGCTACATACCAGGTACATCGCCTGGTGTATAGACATCCCTTCTGCTCCTTCTTTACACGCCGATACAGCTCGCTACAACCGCCTGTGTAGCCATCTGTTTTCGGGCAGTGCTCGGAATCAGATGTATCTGCTGCCGGCTGTCTCCTACCGTCTTCACACGCCGCTACTACGGGCTATATTGCCGCTACAAGCTACATTTGTAGCGTGTAGCTGATTGTATCCAGCCTGTCGTAGCGGCGTGTAAAGGTACCTGAAGGGATATCTTTGCTTTTAAGCAGGAACAGTAGGGGTCTTAACCCCCTCCTTTGTAACAATGTACGCCTAGCCAGGTCAGGGAAAAGAGAAATCTCTGGGTCCATGAACTGTATGGGGCCCTGCTGTCTGGCCTCTCTCATAATGGCTTCCTTCGTGGTGAAATAGTGGACTCGGCATATTACATCCTGTGGTTTGGCATCCCCTGTCGGTCTCGGGGCCAAAGCCCTGTGGACCCTGTCCAGAACTATTTCTGAGTCCTATGCATCTCCCGGGATGATGTTAAAGGGATCCTGACCTCGCAAAATGTGCCCCCAGCCTCTATATACCTGTCCCTGCACCATATTAATAGATGTCTAGGCATCCCTTTCTGCTTGTAAAGCGATGAAGTAAACTTTAGATAAGTTGTTATCATACCTTATAATCTGTGGCTTCTCATTATTTGAGAAGCTGCAAAAGGCATTCTTTCTGGGCCTCCCCGCCGCCTGCTGTGTAATTATTCACGCCCCTATTGGCGTGCTACAGAGCAGGGACAGTGCTCGTCATGTAAGGGGCGGTAAAGCCGATATGACGCTATCCGCATCATATCCGGCTTTACCACGTCAGTACACCCATCGCGCATGCGCTCTCCGCATCGCGAGGGGTGTACTGACGTGTAAAGCCGGATATGACACGATTAGCATCATATCGGCTTTACCACCCCTTACATGACGAGCACTGTCCCTGCTCTGCAGCACGCCAATAGGGCGTGAATAATTACACAGCAGGCGGCGTGGAGGCCCAGAATGGAACGTCTTTTGCGGTTTCTCAAATAATGAGAAGCCGCAGATTATAAGGTATGGCATCAACTTATCTAAAGTTTACTATATCGCTTTACAAGCAGAAAGGGATGTCTAGACATCTATTAATATGGTGCAGGGACAGGTATATAGAGGCTGGGGGCACATTTTGCGAGGTCAGGATCCCTTTAAATAAGTGCTGTACCGTTTGCCTTAGATCTGTAGGTTTTACATTCTCAGGAAGACCTCTAATACGAATGTTGTTTCTTGTATTTCTATTCTCTATGTCCTCTTAACTATAGAGAATATTGTCATGCATAGTAGAGTGCAGCTGCAGCATCTCCCTATGTGCTTGTAGCTGATCCATCATATTTTTCTGGACAGACTCTACATCCTCCACTCTGGCTGTAAATTCTGCCTAAAGCCGGGGTCTCAAACTCGGCTGGGTTGGTGGGCTGCACATTGAAAAAAATTCTTTATCGGGGGGGCCGCATTGCTTGTAGGATTAAGTGACATTTTTAGTACTACCAGAATTTTTTGCTCAATGTAGTACTATCCAAATCTTTATCCCCTTCTTGTAGTAATGTCCCCATCTTAGTCCCTTTCTTGTTGTAATGTCCCCATCCTGGTCCCCCTCTTGTACTAATATCCCCATCCTGATCCCCTTCTGTAGTAAAGTCCACATCATGATCCTCTTTTGCAGTGATGTCCCCATCCGGGCTCCCATAGTGTAGAAATGTCCCTAATTCTGATCCCCATTTGTAGTGATGTCCACATCCTGGCCCCTATAGTGTAGTAATGTCCACTACAAAAGGGGATCAGTATGGGGATGTCCACATTCCTGGCCCCCATATTGTAGTAATGTGGGGGACATTACTACACTATGGGGGCCAGGATGTGGACATCCCCATGCTGATCCCCTTTTGTAGTGATGTCCCCAACCTGGTCTACCTTCTTTTTACACACACACACACACACACACACACGCTCTCAGACACACACACATGCTCTCTGACACTCACACACACACTCTGACACACACACACACACATCCCCTATTGCTCGCACACGTCTCCCATGGCTGGCACACATCCCCCATGGCTGGCACACGTCCCCCATGGCTGGCACATGTCCCCCATGGCTGGCACACGTCCCCTATTGATGGCACACGTCCCCCATGGCTGCCACACTTTCCCAGTGGCTGGCATACGTCTCCTGTGGCTGGCACACATCCCCCGTGGCTGGCACACATCCCCGTGGCTGGCACACATCCCCATGGCTGGCACACATCCCCCATGGCTGGCACACATCCCCCATGGCTGGCACACATCCCCCGTGGCTGGCACACATCCCCCGTGGCTGGCACACATCCCCCGTGGCTGGCACACATCCCCCGTGGCTGGCACACGTCCCCCGTGGCTGGCACACGTCCCCCGTGGCTGGCACACGTCCCCCGTGGCTGGCACACGTCCCCCGTGGCTGGCACACGTCACCTTTTGTTGTTACACGTCCCCTGTGGCTGGCACACATCCCCTGTGACTGGCACATGTCCTCTGTGGCTTGCACATGTCCCCATGGCTGGAACACACCCCTTTTGGCTGGCACACGTCCCCTGTGGCTGGCACACACCCCCGTGGCTGGCACACGTCCCCCGTGGCTGGCACACGTCCCCCGTGGCTGGCACACGTCCCCCGTGGCTTGCATACGTCCCCCGTGGCTGGCACACGTCCCCCGTGGCTGGCACACGTCCCCCATGGCTGGCACACGTCCCCCGTGTCTGGCACACATCCCCCGTGGCTGGCACACGTCCCTCGTGGCTGGCACATGTCTCCTGTGGCTTGCACATGTCCCGTGCGGCTGGCACACATCCCCCCTGCCCTGGTTATGGCCCCATGCCCTTTCCTCACCCTCCTCCAGGTTTCTCTCCTGCCGCTGCACTCCTCCTCTTCCTGCTTGTCAGTGTCGGTCATGTGATCAGCACAGCAGAGAGACATTATCTCTGCTTGCCCGATAACAGTGGCAGCAGGGAGAGCGGGGAGACAGCGGGAGATCAGCGCTGGAGGACGGTGAGTAAAGCTTTTTTATTTTACTCTGGGAAGCAGCATGGGGGGCCATATGGAACACAGGGGGGGTATGTGCCACCACTGGGGGGGCGCAGGCACATATAATATGCGCTGCTCCCCCAGCCCATCACCGCCGTGCGGTTTCAGCACCATGGTGATGGACAGCGACAGTGCATACTATATGAGCGGGAGCAGGAGATCTCCTGCTGCCTCCTCAGTGGCGTAGCAACAGTTTGTGGCGCCCAGGGCGGTCAAAAGATTTGCCGCGGCTGCCACCCCTTTGATCGTTGAAAATCCGGGGGTCAGGGGGGTATCGCTGGTAGGTTAGGAGCCACTTAAGTATACCTGTTAATCAGGGTCAAATTCAATGGAGATCAGCTGCTGTAGGACGCGCGCTTGCGGCCTCCGGGATTCGGAACAGCCGCTGGCGCTTAGTTATGATGTCATGCCGTAATGCCGTAAAGTGCGGGCAGCAATATCACCACAGGTCCTATCACCGATCACCACGGTGTCCCTATTATAGTCATCATATTGTTATCTGGGACAACGATGTTAACAATTCCCCAATAGAACACGCTGTGATATACAGTATATAGCACCAAAGATAGCAGAATGGAATAAATCAAACACTGAATACAAAACGATCTAACTGTAAATTAATGAGAATAAACAGTATTAATATACACATAGGAAAATTGCGCACGGAGGAAGATAGTAATATACAGGTCAACACCTAGTACAGAGAGCAGACGATGGCAATATACAGGCTTACACCTACTACAGAGAGCAGAGGATGGCAATATACAAGTGTACACCTAGAACAGAGAGCAGAGGATGGCAATATACAGGCTTACACCTACTACAGAGAGCAGAGGATGGCAATACACAGGCTTACACATAGTACAGAGAGCAGAGGATGGCAACATACAGGTGTACACCTAGTACAGAGAGCAGAGGATGGCAATACACAGGCTTACACCTAGTACAGAGAGCAGAGGATGGCAATATACAGGCTTACACCTAGAACAGAGAGCAGAGGATGGCAATATACAGGCTTACACCTAGTACAGAGAGCAGAGGATGGCAACATACAGGTGTATACCTAGTATAGAGAGCAGAGGATGGTAATATACAGGCTTACACATAGTACAGAGAGCAGAGGATGGCAACATACAGGTGTACACCTAGTACAGAGAGCAGAGGATGGCAATACACAGGCTTACACCTAGTACAGAGAGCAGAGGATGGCAATATACAGGCTTACACCTAGTACAGAGAGCAGAGGATGGCAATATACAGGCTTACACCTAGTACAGAGAGCAGAGGATGGCAACATACAGGCTTACACCTAGTACAGAGAGCAGAGGATGGCAACATACAGGTGTATACCTAGTACAGAGAGCAGAGGATGGTAATATACAGGTGTACACATAGTACAGAGAGCAGAGGATGGCAATATACAGGCTTACACATAGTACAGAGAGCAGAGGATGGCAACATACAGGTGTACACCTAGTACAGAGAGCAGAGGATGGCAATACACAGGCTTACACATAGTACAGAGAGCAGAGGATGGCAACATACAGGTGTACACCTAGTACAGAGAGCAGAGGATGGCAATACACAGGCTTACACCTAGTACAGAGAGCAGAGGATGGCAACATACAGGTGTACACCTAGTACAGAGAGCAGAGGATGGCAATACACAGGCTTACACCTAGTACAGAGAGCAGAGGATGGCAATATACAGGCTTACACCAAGTAGAGAGAGCAGAGGATGGCAATATACAGGCTTACACCTAGTACAGAGAGCAGAGGATGGCAACATACAGGCTTACACCTAGTACAGAGAGCAGAGGATGGCAACATACAGGTGTATACCTAGTACAGAGAGCAGAGGATGGTAATATACAGGTGTACACATAGTACAGAGAGCAGAGGATGGTAATATACAGGTGTACACCTAGTACAGAGAGCAGAGGATGGTAATATACAGGTGTACACCTAGTACAGAGAGCAGAGGATGGTAATATACAGGCTTACACCTACCATAGTACAGTGCTTCAGAATGCACATTACTGAGCAGACACCACTTCTGGGAATGAGCTATTTAATATTGTGTGTGTGTGCGTGTGCCAGATCAGAATATCCCACACACTACACTGATGAGGGGCAGGTACCCCGAAACGCAGCGTCTGTAGTTTGGGGTTCTGATCTGGCACAAATCCCTTTGTCATATTAAAAGCTTGTTGGAAAGCGATTATGACTTAGAGGAAGCTGCTTAAATGTGGCACTGGAGTTTCTCCACTTCCTTAGTGAAGTGCAAATTTGTGTGTGTGTGTAACACATGTGGATCATAAATATGAATGCATTGTACGTATATACATATGTGTGTGTATATACTGTGTCTATTTAGGTGCTTATACATATATGCTATAAAATGTACAAATGTATGTCCATATTGATCGTGGACTCACATTGAGTTGGCCATCCTGCCTGATTATCTAATCTAGATAATCTAGTTCATACACATGTATAAAGTAAAAATTGGTACAAGAGTGGAGATTTTAGTTTCCAGAAATAGAAAAATAAGATGTCCAAACACAAGGGTATCAGCGCCATTACACACACACACACACACACACACATACACACACACACACGAACCACACAGAAGAATCCAGAACAAGGATCATTATTTGCATGGGCAGCTTGGCACAAGCTAGACACACAATGTTGGCTGCAGAGCGGTGCTCCTGTGGGTAGATACAGTTCTGCAACCTTACGTGCGGGGACTCATGCATGCAAGCCTGTATAAAAGGCAGGGAAACAACTTTTGACATACATATATATACGTCAAAGGTAGGGAAGGGGTTAAATTACATTATATTTATGTAAAGTACACAGCACACATACTGGAGAACACATGCTCATTACATACACATCATACAGACACACACATCATACATGTTCTTAGTACACACATGTATATAACAGATGCTCAGCAGGTACACATAATATACATAGCACATTTATGCTGGACAAAGTGTATATACACACACTTCACTATACTCAAAAGACACGGCTCGCACCACCAAAACAGAGACACGGCTCGCACACACACACACAGAGACACGGCTCGCACACACACAGAGAGACACGGCTCACACACACAGAGACACGGCTCGCAAACACACACAGACACGGCTCGCACACACACACACACAGAGGCACGGTTTGCACACACACACACAGAGACACGGCTCGCACACACACACAGAGACACGGCTCGCACACACACACACAGAGACATGGCTCGCACACACACACAGAGACACGGCTCGCACACACACACACAGAGACACGGCTCGCACACACACACAGAGACACGGCTCGCACACACACACAGAGACACGGCTCGCACACACACACACAGAGACACGGCTCGCACACACTCACAGACACGGCTCGCACACACACAGAGACACGGCTCGCACACACACAGAGACACGGCTCGCACACACACAGAGACACGGCTCGCACACACACAGAGACACGGCTCGTACACACACACAAAGACACGGCTCGCACACACACACAGAGACACTGCTCACACACACACACAGAGATACGGCTCGCACACACACACACACACACACACACAGAGACACGGCTCGCACACACACACACAGAGACACGGCTCGCACACACACACACAGAGACACGGCTCGCACACACACACAGAGACACGGCTCGCACACACACACAGAGACACGGCTCGCACACACACACACACACAGAGACACGGCTCACACACTCACAGACACGGCTCGCACACACACAGAGACACGGCTCGCACACACACAGAGACATGGCTCGCACACACACAGAGACACGGCTCTTACACACACAGAGACACGGCTCTTACACACACAGAGACACGGCTCGCACATACACAGAGACACGGCTCGCACACACTGTGACGACCATCCGCTGTGAGGCTGAGCTGCTGGTAGGCAGCACCCGAGAAACCCCGAGACCCTTAACCCCTATACAGGGATCTGGAATTACAGCGGAGCCCAGGGGGTAGCTGCCTATATGAGCAACAGAGCCGGGGAGGTCGCCAGGGAAAAATCAAGACCCAAAAAACGAAGTCAGAAGTCCGAGTCAAAACCGAGAGGGCAGCTGAGGTACAAAATCAATAGGCAGAGGCAGAGTCAGAAATCCAGGCAAGGTCAGACACGAAACTAAACACACACTATCACTGGGGAACCAAAACTATATCTGGCGGCCTGCAAGCCAGGCTCCAATGTACTTGAAGGGCGCGGCTACCTCCCATAGGCTGGAGCCCACAGCCTGATGATCTCATCCGGACTGCCCCTAGAACCAGGCCAGATGGTGATGCACGACTGGCTCCGCCCACCCCACTTCTGACAGCAGAACGAAGGCTGCGCCTAACAGAAAGCTCTGCAGGGCCCGTTCCTCTGCTACCAACACCACCCAAAGGAGAAACATGGCGGCGCTCAGAGACAGAGGCAGACGTCACAGGAGCAGGTCCATATGAGGGCAAGGCCCTCCTATCACTGGCGCCATCAGCCGAAGGAAACCGGCTCCTCCCAGTGGCCGAGGCAGTAACACCAGCCACCGAGTCCAATGGCGATGTGACAGTACCCCCACCTCTACGAGGGGCCTCTGGACCCACAAAACCTGGCTTATTGGGATGAAGAAGATGAAACTTCCGGATCAAACCCTTGGCATGGATATTACGGGCAGGCACCCAGGACCTCTCCTCCGGACCATAGCCCTTCCAATGTACCAGATACTGCACGGATCCTCTCACTAAGGGGGAATCAAGGATCCGTTGAACTTCATATTCCACGGCACCCCTGACCAAGACCGGAGGAGGAGGGGATTGGACAGGACGAACCGGAGATCGGTATAATTTGAGAAGGGATTTATGGAATACATTGGCCAGTTTGAATGATTGAGGGAGCTTCAGACAAAAGGCTACAGGGTTGGGGGCGTGGCCTGGAGCTCAAGGAAGATGGACGCCGTTTGAAGAGCTCCTTAGCCTCCAACTGCAATCTAGTTGGAATCTTGCCCTCCAAAGACAATCCCCCCATGAACCCCACTGGAGATTACTACCATGACCTCCTGCAATAAGATGGTCTTATTATTTTTCATTTAATCCTTGGACTTTGGCCTGGTTGCCCCTGTGAGCCCACCTCAGACCCCCTCATGGCACACACCCGCCATCTTTGTCTCTACAACTTGCTGTTTACAGCCCCATCTCAGCTGTACTTCTCCCTGCACATCTCCCCCCGGCTCCTGTAAGCCTCCATAGCTGCTCAGCACCATCTCACTGTGCCCTGCAGAGCCGCGCACCTTCATCTACCTCAGGCTGCCTCCGCGCCAGCCACTTGATTCTGGCGAGGCGCCTATCTTCCCCACAGGTCGCGGTGCTGCTGCAGTCGGGCGAGCACCGAGGAGGGATCTGTGACGGGCCCCAGCCTCCCGTGACTGATCTACCCACTGGAGTCTCCTGTGTCCCGACCGCGCTCCTCCGGATCGGTGGTCACGCGGCCCCAGTATCTGCCGCGACATCGCCGCACCGCCAGCCACCTCAGAACGTCCTCCGGTGCCTGGAGGCGTCTGCAAGACCCGCTGCCTCATCGCCGCTGCTCTGAGACCGGCGGTTAAACTGGAAAGGATTCCTGGACTCCATGCAGGGTGATCTCTGGTGAGTTGACAAGGAGCCCAAACTTGGGATTTCAGAGATCTCTCCCCTCTGATATACTTTCTACACTCTCTCCCCTATTCTGCCTGCTGAAATCCAGAACTCTGTCCTCTGAGACTCTCTCTCCCCTGTCAGCAATATTGGTTCCAGCCTGGATAATATAATCAACCATAGGATAAATAGCCCTGCTGAACTACTATAGCTATATTGCTATGAAGGAAAGAACTTTTTTCCCATTTTTCTCCTATTTTTCTACCCTTTCTTTTTCTTTTTTTCTCTCTCCTGTTGGACAAACGCGCCACCTAGTGGTCAAACATCATATTGCACCTGCAGTGCTCAAATCAGCTCTTTTTCCACACCACACCATAACTTGCTTACTACCTTTACTGGCACTATTTTGTGGATCTGCGTATATATATGTATATATATGTATGTGTGTATATATATGTATATACTAGCTGTGAGCCCGATGCAAATGCATCGGGATTCTAGAACGTACGTTAATTTGATTATAGTAGTTATAGCTGTTAGACTAATGCAAATGCATTGGTTGTCTAGAATATGTTTATTGTTTTTTTAAAGATTTTTAAATAATCCAATTATTCCAATGACATCTTTACAGCAACTACATATATTTGTATTGTTGATATCATATAAGGAAAATTGAATAATTATGTTGTAAGGGTCTTAGAACACAAAGTAGCAATACTTCTTAATGCATCAATCATTAAAATTGATGAATTAATAACAGTAATAGGTGTATCAGCCAGTTTGTGTCAGCCCACCAATCGCGTCAAGATGCCCTTACGCCTGGTGAGTCCTAATCTAACTAAATCCGAATTGATATAATTTAAATATTTTTTATACCTGAATTTTTCTTAGATTTTTTGAGGATTGTAAATTGATACAGAAGGAGTTACCAGCTACAGACTTGCAGCAATATCCATGCAATAACAAAAAAACTTGTAGTTAACCTACGGTAAATGGAGTTAACGTAGCTTCAGCAGGTGCATAAGATGCATCGACTAACTAACCACAGGTGACTGCAGTTGATGTGGATGACACTGCCGCAACTAAGTTGTCTGCACAAACCGCAAGTTAAGTACAAATTACATATATGCAATTATGAAAATTACAGCAAGTATGTTGTTGGTGAGTCCTTCATGATCAATTATTATCATTTAGTATATTCCTCAACAAAGTGAAAAAATCTAAGAAAAATGGTGTGGTAGAATCTAATTAATAATTTATGTTTGTCCCTATCTATCTAAACATGTGGAACACACCTTGCTAATGAGATGTGTGTGAACAGCCATCCCACCCGTCTCTTAGCTGTTCACAAAAACCTCTCCCTGTAAAGAGTGACAATGAAATCTCTCAGCACATATAGTGCTGGAGCTTGAAATAGTGGTTTCTATCACCCACTGTAGAAATGTGGATGATACACATCTCTCATATTATTTTAAATGTGTGTTCACAAAAATATAGTAGAAATCAGTATATAAAAGAATAAAATGTAAAACAGTAAAATTTTTTTTTTTTTTTTTTTTTTTTTTTTCAAAAGATAAATAAACAGAAGAATAGTCATAGGGAAGAGTTCAGTGCAAAATATTCTTGTAGACAATATTTTTGGTAAATACTTTGTCACTGTTAGGCAGCAATTTTCCTTGGATTGGAGTGTCCACCACTTTCACTTTTACATTGGATCGTCTTCTCACTCTTGAAAAAGCCACATACAATTGTCCATGTCCAAAAACAGGTTCTGGCAAAAAAATCCCTACTTTCTCAAGTGTTTGTCCTTGGGATTTGTTTATTGTCATGGCAAAAGCTGGCTTCAGAGGAAATTGGCGACGTCTTAACTTAAAAGGCAAGCCGGTTTCTGATGGGCACAAATCAATCCTGGGAATGAAAACCACATTTCCTCCAGCAGACCCAGTAATGACTCTTGCTCGAATCATGTTGGCAAACAAACCGGTGACAATTAAGCGAGTCCCATTGCAAAGACCTTTTCTGCTGTTGAAGTTCCTCAAAAGCATTACAATGGTGCCGATTTTTAATTTCAGACGATGAGATGGCATCCCCGTGGGTGTAAGTGAATTTAAAAACTCAACAGGGTATTGCTCTGGGTCCTCTGTCTCGTCCGGATCAATGGAATCATCACTAATGTATTCTGTATACTCTCCAGCAATGCAATCCATGATCTTAGAGTTGACCTGATCCACATCATCATTTTTGGGGCAAAGAATGGCATGTGATGCTGCTGTATGAATGCTTTCATTGTCATTGACATCAATTACAATGTTTTCACCAAAAATGTCAAATGTTAGTGAACCTGTGCAAATCATATCTTCAGGGATTTCTATAACATCATCTCCAAGGTTATAAGAATTGGTCAATTGTCCATTTCCCAGCTGAAGTATCCAATTGCTGTATTCTGGATCAACAGAGCGCATGTTGTCAAGTAGTGGCAATTGAGTGAAAATCTGCCATTGTCTGGAATATTTAATGCAGCTCTCTACGATATCAGTTCGTGTTCCATGAGGAATAATAGGAAGACACTGACGAAAGTCTCCTCCCAGAACAATGACTTTCCCTCCAAAGGGTGTTTTATTTTTCTTCGAGATATCTTTGGTCATAACATCCTTTAATAGTTGGTCAATGACATGCAGTGCGTATTTAGATAGCATAGTGGATTCATCAATAATGAAAAGTTTAGTATTCTTCAAATGGAGTGCAGCATCAGTATCATTTTTGATTCTTGACACAGACGTTTCATTGATTGGAATAGGTATCCCGTAAAGTGAATGGATGGTTCTTCCTCCTTCCAATAAGTTGGCTGCAATCCCAGTACTGGCAGCAGGTGACACAGTTTCTCCTTCTCCTCTTATTTGACGAATTAACAAATCATACAAATATGTTTTCCCACTGCCACCTGGGCCATCAATGAAAAAACACTTAGCTTGCTGACTTGTATCCTGTAATGCTTCATTTATGGCATTATAGGCCAAAAGTTGTTGTTGATTTAAAGTTTCTTTCATTTCTTGGGCTCTTCTAAACTCCTCCTCTTTGTCGTATTGTGGTTGTAGTTGTTGTTTTCTTTTGGGGCGTGGTAGATTAAAATCCGTAAAGCTTTTGCCATGAAATTTTAACACATTTTGAACATCTGTCATTGCATAGCCTTCACAATGCTCACAGTCCTCATTGTTAGGGTGATATGCACGGCAGTAGTCTTCAATAAAATCTTTTTTAAATTCTTGCCACAACTCCAATGGATGAGCAGGAGGACCAAAGATACATATGTAAGCAAACATATCCCGAAGCTGTGCAGGCATGTTTAGAACACAGCCATCCAGTAAGGTATTTCGCCAAACACTGTCATCCAAAAGTAATCCAAGGGCTATTGCTGCCTGTTTAAAAGTTGGGTACTCGACTTCATTAACGGTCTTAATGTGCTCAAAACTTGTTGCTCCTTTTACATGTAGTAACAACAACCGTAAATAGTAGCGTTCTTCATCTTTCATACTGACCGTATACATTCTTCCAATGACTGTTGTTCCACGTTTCTGCCTAATTTCCCATGCACCAGCTTTCCAGACATAGTGCTCAGGAATTTGGCGGTAGAAGTATTCATGAGCACGTGGGTCATTCTCATTCAGTTCAAAGTAGGCCATAAGAGTTGATTTTTTATGTGTCATGGCAGCAATGTTCTCAACAGAAGCATCTTCATGAAAATAAAGGGGTTGTGACTGTGGCAGATGTACGGCAAGGCGAACAATGCTGTGTGATTGTTTATGCATTGGATAGGCAAAAATTCTCCAAGCTGCCTCCGGTGCACTGACGTATCTTGAGTCCATAAATTGGTGAGGTTCATCATGTTGTATGTTTGTTTGAGAAATTTCCAGATTGGCTTTATCATGCCCCTTGTAAACATATTTGAATAGATACTTGACACTTTGAATGGATGCACAGATTTCCACATTTATATGACACTTATACTTTAATAGTAAGAAAGGGTTATAGGGAACAACCCAAGAATTATCAACCATGTGAGAACGTTGTGTAAATGAAGGTCCTGCATTGCGTTGATAAGTTGGGTAGGCATCGTGTGCTATTACAGTTTTTGGTTGGAAATCTTTTGGGAATCCTTTTTTACACTTTCCAATATCCATACATGGAGAATTGGGGTTCAATTGTCCACAGGGTCCATGAATCATATGTTGCATCACAATTTGATGGAGCACAGGATACTCGGATGGGTCAGGAATTTCTGCCCAAACAGTACGATCGACATCTACCTCAGTGCGTAATTTGGAATTGCTATCCAGAATAACCAAAATGTGAGCATGTGGTAGTCCTCGCTTTTGGAATTCTATTACATGAATCATTGCACAAATCTTGCCAAATAATCCACTGTTTATATCTTTTAATAGGGCTTCTAATTTTATTTTGAAGACACGGGCGACTAAATCCGGTCTGTGTTCCACCCTCTGCCATGGTTCTAAATTGTGGATAATCTCGCTCCATTTGGGATTACAGGTCATTGTTATAAAAAGATCTGGCCGTCCAAATTTTGTAACAATAGCCATGGCATCTTGATACCTCTGCTGCATGTTTCTGGGACTGCCTTCAAATGACGATGGTAAAATGACCGTCTTGCCAATAGGAATTCCTTTTTCAAAAGATTTTCTTTGCAGATGTTCCTGTAGTACGCAATAGTCTTCCACTTTTAAGTCTTTTTGATGTTGACGTATAAAATTTAAGCGATTAGCCTCAATTTTTATATACGCATCTACTAAATACTGTTGCGTTAGTTTTCCACCATTTAAAATAGGATTGAACCCAGGACGTACAGATAGCAAATAACAGTAATACTGCAATTGTGTAATTCTCCGTGGATTTTCACCTTGATGCTTCAGTCCCTCATGCCAGCCTTGTTCACCATGCGGAAAAAATAACGGATACAGTAAAGCATCTAAATTACTGTGGAGAATACTGACTTGCTGTGTTTTTGGAGCTAAAGGATTGTTTGGGTCAGGTTTCAGATGAATTAAAATGTCTCTATTGAAAGGTGGCTCTCCATCAGCATTTTCAAAGACCACAGCAACTTCATTAACAATTGGCTTATTATAACGTCTTGGGTCTTGTTCTCGATCCTGTTTAAGAGCCATGATGATATTAGGCATGACAGTACCATTTTCAATTGCCTTCTCCTGTTCCTCTTGTTCAACAAAACGTAAAATTTTGTATGCGGAAACAAAAGGATTAATGCGATCTAATAAGTTAGCAATGAGCCGCATCAATTTAGGATGACATTTCTTATTTTCATCACACTGTAAACGTTGGTCATTAGCAGTGGCAGTATCTAAAATGTAGAGTTGGGCATAAGCAGGAGCTTGATCTGGAGCAGGATGTAGTGTTCCAGTACGGTGATAAATTTGGCCATGGATCCGGAAGCAATAAGGGCCATGTCCAGGTGGGGGAGCAATACTTGCACCCATAGAAGCAAAACCAAATGAACTATTAATACTTCTGATGTTATCCATCATATTCCGACTGTATGGACTCTGACCTTTAAGAATACATTCCAACATCTCTGGATACTGAGGTAACGGAACCTTGACCTTCCCCTTGTGACAACAGAGAGTATACTGTTTATCCGATGGCATCTCATCCATGAAATGTCGAGCTTCACAATGGTTACATATGAATATCATACAGCCACAGGTATGTTCCACAATGCCAAAATCACTATCTGTAAATCCAGGTGGATATGAAGAGGGAGGTGTAGGTAGGTAAATACGATTTTCTTTCTGCAAACCGACATAGATGAGACGTTGAAGTAATAAAGCAGAAAAAGAGTCAGGATCCACTTGTGTAACAGTAGAAGACGTCTTTTTGCGGTGTTGACGACGGGAGGCACCACTTTTATGTAAGCGGCTCTGTTTGGATAGTGAAGACTCCTGAGCAATTTGTGCCTCCAAAGGAGTTTGTTGTTGTTCAAGACGAAAACGTTTTGTGCGTGACGTCTCCTCAGCACAATGTTTACGCTTTGCTGTTGCTTTGCGCGGTGATGAAACTTGAGGAATTGTGCTCCTTTCATCCGGTGAACTGCTAGAAAGAGCTAGAGCAAACTGTAGTACTGGTGAGCTTACAGTTGGATCAGCAGACTGTAGTACTGATGAGGTTACTGTCTGATCAGCACACTGAGTTACATCAGCAGAGTATTGTACAGGTGAGCTTGTAGTTTGATCAGCAGACTGTTGTACTGAGGAGGTTACTGTCTGATCAGCAGAGTGATGTACTGGTGGTGTCGCTTTTTTTTTTTGACGCCGTTGATGTAGCTTCTGAGCATTTTTGGCCAACCGTAGTTGTTTTTGTTCCAGCGACTCCGTTGCAATGCGTTGCTTATACTCAGCTTTAGACTTATCCAAACGACATTGTCGCTCTTCTTCAGTTTCTTTAGCACGTGTCTTACGCATCCATGCGGCTTTGTACCCGCCAACATCCTTGCTAGTATCCTTTGAAGTCATGTTAGAACATACAAAGGTAATACTATGCTTGGAGATGTATAGGTACGCAAGAGCTTTTACAAAAGCTTTTTGGGAGAAAAGAATTCTTGAAAAGTATAGAATAATTATTAAGGAAAATAATAAGTTCCAGATAGACAATGAACATATTTAAATATCATGTTTTGTATGTCCTTATAATGTACCCTACAACGTATTACAAATATATAAACATGTTTCTCATTCATATCAATAATAGTAAGAGGTCACTGAATACTTAAGGACATTGAATGTGCATACATAATACCAATACCATAAATATCAAAACCATCATCAAAACCATCATCAATAGCATCATCAATAGCATCATCAATAACAATAATATTAGCAATAGCATTATTATTAGCATTAATAGCATAATTATAAGCATTAATAGCATAAATATTACCATTAATAGCATAAATATTACCATTAATAGCATAATTATTAGCATTAATAGCATAATTATTGGCATTAATAGCATAAATATTACCATTAATAGCATAATTATTAGCATTAATACCATAATTATTAGCATTAATAGCATAATTATTGGCATTAATAGCATAATTATTACCATTAATAGTATAATTATTTGCATTAATAGCATAATTATTAGCATTAATAGCATAATTATTACCATTAATAGCATAATTATTAGCATTAATAGCATAATTATTAACATTAATAGCATAATTATTATGTGCATACATAATACCAATACCATAAATATCAAAACCATCATCAAAACCATCATCAAAACCATCATCAATAGCATCATCAATAGCATCATCAATAACAATAATATTAGCAATAGCATTATTATTAGCATTAAAAGCATAATTATAAGCATTAATAGCATAATTATTAGCATTAATACCATAATTATTTGCATTAATACCATAAATATTAGCATTAATACCATAATTATTAGCATTAATAGCATAATTATTGGCATTAATAGCATAATTATTGGCATTAATACCATAATTATTAGCATTAATAGCATACTTATTAGCATTAATACCATAATTATTACCATTAATAGCATAATTATTAGCATTAATACCATAATTATTACCATTAATAGCATAATTATTACCATTAATAGCATAATTAGCATTAATACCATAATTATTAGCATTAATACCACAATTATTAGCATTAATACCATAATTATTAGCATTAATACCATAATTATTGGCATTAATAGCATAAATATTACCATTAATAGCATAATTATTACCATTAATAGCATAATTATTAGCATTAATAGCATAAATATTACCATTAATAGCATAATTATTAGCATTAATAGCATAATTATTAACATTAATAGCATAATTATTATGTGCATACATAATACCAATACCATAAATATCAAAACCATCATCAAAACCATCATCAAAACCATCATCAAAACCATCATCAATAGCATCATCAAAACCATCATCAATAGCATCATCAATAGCATCATCAATAGCATCATCAATAACAATAATATTAGCAATAGCATTATTATTAGCATTAATAGCATAATTATTAGCATTAATAGCATAAAAAGCATTAATACCATAATTATTAGCATTAATAGCATAATTATTAGCATTAATAGCATAATTATTAACATTAATAGCATAATTATTATGTGCATACATAATACCAATACCATAAATATCACAACCATCATCAAAACCATCATCAAAACCATCATCAAAACCATCATCAAAACCATCATCAATAGCATCATCAAAACCATCATCAAAACCATCATCAAAACCATCATCAATAGCATCATCAATAGCATCATCAATAACAATAATATTAGCAATAGCATTATTATTAGCATTAATAGCATAATTATTAGCATTAATAGCATAATTATTAGAATTAATACCATAATTATTAGCATTAATAGCATAATTATTAGCATTAATAGCATAATTATTAGCATTAATACCATAATTATTACCATTAATAGCATAATTATTACCATTAATAGCATAATTAGCATTAATACCATAATTATTAGCATTAATACCATAATTATTAGCATTAATAGCATAATTATTGGCATTAATAGCATAAATATTACCATTAATAGCATAATTATTAGCATTAATAGCATAATTATTACCATTAATAGCATAATTATTACCATTAATAGCATAATTATTAGCATTAATAGCATACATATTACCATTAATAGCATAATTATTAGCATTAATACCATAATTATTAGCATTAATACCATAATTATTAGCATTAATAGCATAATTACCATTAATAGCATAATTATTAGCATTAATAGCATAATTATTAACATTAATAGCATAATTATTATGTGCATACATAATACCAATACCATAAATATCAAAACCATCATCAAACCATCATCAAAACCATCATCAAAACCATCATCAATAGCATCATCAATAGCATCATCAAAACCATCATCAAAACCATCATCAATAGCATCATCAATAACAATAATAGTAGCATTAATAGCATAATTATTACCATTAATAGCATAAATATTACCATTAATAGCATAATTAGCATTAATAGCATAATTACCATTAATAGCATAATTAGCATTAATACCATAATTATTAGCATTAATACCATAATTATTAGCATTAATAGCATAATTATTACCATTAATAGCATAATTATTAGCATTAATAGCATAAATATTACCATTAATAGAATAATTATTACCATTAATAGAATAATTATTAGCATTAATAGCATAATTATTACCATTAATAGCATAATTATTACCATTAATAACATAATTAGCATTAATAGCATAATTATTAGCATTAATAGCATAATTATTACCATTAATAGCATAATTATTAGCATTAATAGCATAATTATTACCATTAATAGCATAATTATTATTAATAGCATAATTATTACCATTAATAGCATAATTATTACCATTAATAGCATAAATATTAGCATTAATAGCATACATATTAGGATTAATAGCATTATTATTAACAGTAATATCATTAGTATTATTTTTTTTTTTTATTATTTTTGTAATTTTTTTTTTAATTTTTAAATTTTTTTTGTATTATTAAATTATTTTTTTATTTTAAAATTTTTTTTTTTTTTTAATTATTATTTTTATTTAATTATTTATTATTTTTTATTTATTTTTTTTATTATTTTTTAATTATTTTTAAATTATTTTTTTTATTATTAAATTTATTTATTTTTTTACTTGCGAGTGAGACACAGTTCTCATTGCGGTCCGCCTTTTTTTTTCCCATTGACATACATTAGCGGTGTGTCGGCGATTTTATGGCCGGCCACCTGGTTCTATTCGTCGGCCCTAAAATCGCGGACACACCGCTAATGCATCTCTATGGGCAGTCAGCTCGAATTCTGATTGGTCGGCGTTCAATCCGAAATCGGGCTGACTGCCCATAGAGATGCATTAGCGGTGTGTCCGCGATGTTAAGGCCGAGAAATAGAACCAGGTGGGCGGCCATAAAATCGCCCACACCGCTAATGTATGTCAATGGGAAAAAAAAAAGGCGGACCGGAATGAGAACTGTGTCTCACTGTCGCAAGTAAAAAAATAAATAAATTAAATAATAAAAAAAATGATTTAAAAATAATTAAAAAATAATAAAAAAAAAAAATAAAAAATAATAAATAATTAAATAAAAATAATAATTTAAAAAAAAAAAAAGGCGGACCTGAATGAGAACTGTGTCTCAGTCTGACTTAAAAAAAATAAATAAATTAAATAATAAAAAAAATAATTTAAAAATAATAAAAAAATGAGGGGCTCTTCTGATTGGCTGAGGGCAGTATACAGCGACCAATCAGAAGAGGGCCTCAGGACGTCGGAGGTGGAAGTTAGCGAAAAGAAGACAGAAGATCCCCGGGCCGGACGAAGAGGCGGAGATGGCGGAAAGAAGAGAGAGGAGCCCCGGGGCCGGAGGAAGAGGACGCCTGGCCGGACGGAGGACTTGTGGATCGGACGGACGATCAGATGACTTGAAGGCATGTAAGTGATCGACGGGGACGTTAGGTTAGGGGACGGCGGGGGCTTCGGGTGTAGGGCCTTAGGTGACAGCGGCGTTAGGTTAGGGGACGGCGGGGGCTTCGGGTGTAGGGCCTTAGGTGACAGCGGCGTTAGGTTAGGGGACGGCGGGGGGGTTAGGGTGTAGGGCTTTAGCGAGAGGGGCAGGGGACAGCGGCGGGAGCGGGTGTGCGGACATGGCGGCGGCGGGTGTGCGGACATGGCGGCGGCGGGTGTGCGGACATGGCGGCGGCGGGTGTGCGGACATGGCGGCGGCGGGTGTGCGGACATGGCGGCGGCGGGTGTGCGGACATGGCGGCGGCGGTGTGTGCGGACATGGCGGCGGGTGTGGGGACATGGCGGCGGCGGGTGTGGGGACATGGCGGCGGCGGGTGTGCGGACATGGCGGCGGCGGGTGTGCGGACATGGCGGCGGCGGGTGTGGGGACATGGCGGCGGCGGGTGTGCGGACATGGCGGCGGCGGGTGTGCGGACATGGCGGCGGCGGGTGTGCGGACATGGCGGCGGCGGGTGTGCGGACATGGCGGCGGCGGGTGTGCGGACATGGCGGCGGCGGGTGTGCGGACATGGCGGCGGCGGGTGTGCGGACATGGCGGCGGCGGGTGTGCGGACATGGCGGCGGCGGGTGTGCGGACATGGCGGCGGCGGGGAGCGGTGCTGTGTGGGCTGGGGGCGGCGGCGGTGGTGGTAGTGTGTGGGCTGGGGAGCGGTAAAAAAGGTAAAATAAAAGAAAGTAAAGAAAGGTTTTAAGCTCAGAAAGGATATCTTAGCTGTAGGGTAGTAGCGGTCGTCTTGAAGCTTGCTTCGGTAAATCCAGAAGCGAGTCTTCTTGCGGCCTCGGAATCCGGCAGTCCGTCTTCGAGGTAGCGGGTAGGCGAAATGATTTGTGATTTCAAATTTCGCGCCTTATAAACTGGGCTATGAAATTTGAAACCACAAAATGGCGGGGGGGCGTAAAGTGAGTGCTGATTGGGCGTTGAATGGACACTCTTTCCAAAGAGTCTCCATTCAGGTCCGCTAAAAGCTGATTACAAAGGGGATAATTTTGGACGCCGATTGGTTGTTTTTTCCATAGAGAAACATGGGCATGTTTGTCTATGGGAAAACGCGACTAATTAGCGTGCAGGATTATCGGCAATGTAAGTGAATGAGGCCTTTGAGCGGACCTGAATGGAGAGTGTCTTTCCAAACAGTGTCTATTCCGGTCCGCTGAAAAGCGTCATTGACCTACATAGGGTATAATGTTTATTTTTTTTTATTAGTAAAATTGATAATTTATTTTTAATTTGTATTATTATTTGTATGTAATTTTTTTTTTTTTTTTTATTTATTTTTTTTTTTTTTTATTAATAAATGTATTTATTTTTTTAAGTGAGACTGAGACACAGTTCTCATTGAGGTCCGCATTTTTTTTATTTTTTATTATTATTTTTATTTAATTATTTATATATTTTTTTTTTTTTTTATTATTTTGTAATTATTTTTTAATTTTTTTTTTTATTATTTAATTTTTTTTTTTTTTTTTTTCAGTCAGACTGAGACACATTTCTGATTCAGGTCCGCCTTTTTTTTTTTTTTTAATTATTATTTTTATTTAATTATTTATTATTCTTTTTTTTTTGTTGTTTATTATTTTTTAAATATTTTTAAATCATTTTTTTTATTATTTAATTAATTTATTTTTTTTAAGTCAGACTGAGACAGTTCTCATTCAGGTCCGCCTTTTTATTTTTTTTTTATTATTATTTTTATTTAATTATTTATTATTTTTTATTTATTTTTTTTATTATTTTTTAATTATTTTTAAATCATTTTTTTATTATTTAATTTATTTATTTTTTTTAAGTCAGACTGAGACACAGTTCTCATTCTGGTCCGCCTTTTTATTTTTGTTTAATTATTATTTTTATTTAATTATTTATTATTTTTTAATTATTTTTTTATTATTTTTTAATTATTTTTAAATAATTTTATTTATTATTTAATTTATTTATTTTTTTTAAGTCAGACTGAGAGACAGTTCTCATTCAGGTCCGCCTTTTTATGTTTTTTTTATTATTATTTTTATTTAATTATTTATTTATTTATTTATTTATTTTTTAATTATTTTTTAATTATTTTTAAATCATTATTTTTATTATTTAATTTATTTTTTTTTTTTAAGTCAGACTGAGACACAGTTCTCATTCCGGTCCGCCTTTTTTTTTTTTTTTTAATTATTATTTTTATTTAATTATTTATTATTTTTTATTTATTTTTTTTATTATTTTTTAATTATTTTTAAATCATTATTTTTATTATTTAATTTATTTATTTTTTTTAAGTCAGACTGAGACACAGTTCTCATTCCGGTCCGCCTTTTTTTTTTTTTTTAAATTATTATTTTTATTTAATTATTTATTATTTTTTATTAATTTTTTTTATTATTTTTTAATTATTTTTAAATCATTATTTTTATTATTTAATTTATTTATTTTTTTACTTGCGACAGTGAGACACAGTTCTCATTCCGGTCCGCCTTTTTTTTTCCCATTGACATACATTAGCGGTGTGTCGGCGATTTTATGGCCGGCCACCTGGTTCTATGTGTCGGCCCTAAAATCGCGGACACACCGCTAATGCATCTCTATGGGCAGTCACAGCTCGAATTCTGATTGGTCGGCGTTCAATCCGAAATCGGGCTGACTGCCCATAGAGATGCATTAGCGGTGTGTCCGCGATTTTAGGGCCGACAAATAGAACCAGGTGGACGGCCATAAAATCGCCGACACACCGCTAATGTATGTCAATGGGGAAAAAAAAGGCGGACCGGAATGAGA
The DNA here is from genome assembly GCA_033576535.1 of Allobates femoralis. Lineage (NCBI taxonomy): Eukaryota > Metazoa > Chordata > Amphibia > Anura > Aromobatidae > Allobates > Allobates femoralis. Next base: position 414,319,691 of record JARQOC010000001.1, read on the forward strand.
ACTGTGTCTCACTGTCGCAAGTAAAAAAATAAATAAATTAAATAATAAAAATAATGATTTAAAAATAATTAAAAAAAAATAAAAAAAATAAATAAAAAATAATAAATAATTAAATAAAAATAATAATTAAAAAAAAAAAAAGGCGGACCGGAATGAGAACTGTGTCTCAGTCTGACTTAAAAAAAATAAATAAATTAAATAATAAAAAAAATAATTAAAAAATAATTAAAAAATAATAAATAAATGAGGGGCTCTTCTGATTGGCTGAGGGCAGTATACAGCGACCAATCAGAAGAGGGCCTCAGATCTCATTAAGGTAGAATGGCGGATTTTTCGTCCATTCTATGTTAATGAGAAGGAAGAGGACGTCGGAGATGGAAGTTTGCCAAAAGAAGACAGAAGATCCCCGGGGCCGGACGAAGAGGCGGAGATGGCGGAAGGAAGAGAGAAGACCCCCGGGGCCGGAGGAAGAGGACGCCTGGCCGGACGGACGATCAGATGACTTGAAGGCATGTAAGTGAAAGACGGAGACGTTAGGTTAGGGGACGGCGGGGCTTCGGGTGTAGGGCCTTAGGTGACAGCGGCGTTAGGTTAGGGGACTGCGGGGGCTTAGGGTGTAGGGCTTTAGTGATAGGGGCAGGGGGTAGACGGCGAGGCTTAGGGGGTATCGGCGGGGGCTTAGGATGCTGCGGGTTGGGGGTTAGGTGGTCGGGGCTTAGCGTGCACGGGTGCGGCGGACTTAGGGGTATCGGCGGGGGCCTAGGATGCTACGGGGGTTAGGGGGTAGGGGCTTAGGGGGTAGGCGGCATGGCTTAGGGGGTATCGGCGGGGGCCTAGGATGCTACGGGGCTTAGGGGGTAGGGGCTTAGGGCTGCTGCGGGGCTTAGGGGGTAGGACCTTAAGGGCGGCGGTGGCTTAGGGGGTAGACAGCGGGGCTTAGGGGGTATCGGCGGGGGCTTAGGATGCTGCGGGTCGGGGGTTAGGTGGTCGGGGCTTAGCGTGTACGGGTGCGCGCGGACTTAGGGGGTATCGGCGGGGGCCTAGGATGCTACGGGGGTTAGGGGGTAGGGGCTTAGGGGGTAGGCAGCATGGCTTAGGGGGTATCGGCGGGGGCCTAGGATGCTACGGGCTTAGGGAGGCTTAGGTGCGGGGCTTAGGGGGTAGGGCTATAGGGGGCTGGTGCTTGGGGGACCGGGTTAGGGGGTAGGGGAGGGTGGAAAGGGGGGCGTGGGCTAGGGGGTAGGGACAGGCGGGGGGGGGGGTGGCGCAGTGGGACTTGGCGGGGTATCTGCGGGGACATTAGGGGGTGCGGTGTGCGGACATGGGGGGCTGTGCGACATGGGGGGCGTGTGCGGACATGGGGGCGGCGGGTGTGCGGATGGGGCGGCGGCAGTGCGGACATGTGGGCGGCGGCTTGTGCGGGACATGGAGTGCGGCTGGCGGTGCGGACAAGGGGGGCCTGTTTGGACCTGGGGAGGCTGTGCGGACATTGGGGTGGCGAGCTTGTGGGTAGCGGGGCAGGCGCTCGCTGTGCCGCCTCCGCTCCATGGTCCCGGGGACGAGTTGCGGCTCAGGCAGCGACTCGCAATGGCCTCGCGGCCATTGCTCGCGCTAGCACTGAGCGGTAAATCGCTAAGGTTATGCCGAGCCTGTGGATCGATTTTGGGCCAGCGGCTCGCAATGGCCGCTTCGCGGCCATTGCTCGCCCTGGGCCAGCGACTCGCAATGGCCTCGCGGCCATTGCTCGCGCAGCATTGGGCGCTTCGCACCCAATGTTAAATTCGTATCCACATGACGACATCGGAAAGTGCGCGCGGAGGGGCGCTTTTCCGATTCGCGATTATATAATAGATGTATGTGTGTGTAAACTCAACATCACGGCTCACTTAGCCACAGGTGTGACCCCACGGAATTCAGCAACGAACACTACCTCAGTCACATTACACCTTATACAAACAACTTGGACGCTGCATGGACTTATTAGCTGGAATATACCTTCACCTCTCACCCTCTACCACGAAGATCCAGAACCAATAATTCGTATATATCATCACCATCCTGGTCGAAGAACTCCAACGCTGAAAAAACAGGTTTTCTTTCGTTTTTTTTTTTTGTTTCTTGCAGTTGTGTGACTCTCTGTATCCTCTTTCTTCTTTCTCTCCCTTTATACTTTTTCTATCTCTGATTTAGTGATTTTCATCTACATTTCCCCTTTTGTTCCTTTCTCCTCCTTCCTTTCCCCTCCACTATTCCTTTTAAATTACTAAGCTGCTCCTGCAAAACTGACTTGTTTGACCTGATTGAATTTGTATTACTAACTGACGCATTCAACCGTATAGACAACCCTCCATTTTGTCTATCCCACCTCCCCTAGCCGGTACGGAATCCGTTTAAGATTGGAGATACATCTCTATATAGTGTGGGCCAATCAGCATAGCGGCGCTCAAGCAAGCGTCATCGGGCGCTGGCCTCTGACGTCAGCGCCGCTATGCTGATTGGCCCACACTATGACCTGGGCGGAGCTAGGCCTGAATTCCTTGATAGGGACAAACCCCCAAATAAAGACTTCTTCCTCGGGATTTTCGGCAAATTTAAATCTGATTTGGACAGGCGTTTCGACACGCTAGAAAACGCTATATCGTCAATTGCTATAAGAACCGACAAAAACGAGGAAGAAATTAAATCACTCTCAACTTCTGTCCAAAAAATATCTAAAGACCAAAAATCCTTTAAAGACAATCTCAACGCCGTCAAAGCGAAAATCACGGACATGGAGGACAGGGATAGACGATTAAATCTGAAGTTTCGAGGGGTATCGGAAAATATTAAACCTGAACAAATTCAATCCCACATTAAAAAGATACTCAGATCAGCCCTTCCCGACCTAACAGACCTTGACCTGACAATTGTACGTGCTCACAGACTGGTCAAACCTAAATACTTAAAACCAGAGATCCCCAGAGACATCATAGTAAGATTCCACTTTTACCACACAAAAGAGCGCTTACTAAAATACATGACAATCGAGAGAGGATCTCCGGTCATTAATTGACTGATTACTTACTATCCCCAAACCCCTGTAAGATTAAATAACACACACACTGCAGTGACTTGGTTTAACAAATTGGCCACAGCAGCCTTTATTGCCTATTGTTTACATACTAACATAACATAACTGGGTACGCCGTCCAACGGGCGTCCCAACTTAAACAATAGGCCCACCCATCGTTTCACCCATGGATAGGCCCGGTCCATAAGCCTCTAAACTTTGTCCCTGGCCGCAATATCACCGGCCCCAGGGACGAGGTATTACATACATAGTAACATAGTTTTTAAGGTTGAAGGAAGACTTTAAGTCCATCTAGTTCAACCCATAGCCTAACATGTTGATCCAGAGGAAGGCAAAAAAAAACCATGTGGCAACACTAAGCTCCACATTGGGGGAAAAAATTCCTTCCTGACTCCAGATACGGCAATCAGACTAATTCCCTGGATCAACGCCCTATCAAAGAATCTAGTATGTATAACTGATAATATTATAGTTTTCAAGAAAGGCATCCAGGCCCTTCTTAAATGTTAGTAGTGACTCACTCATTACAACATCATGTGGCAGAGAGTTCCATAGTCTCACTGCTCTTACAGTAAAGAATCCGCGTCTGTGATTATGATTAAACCTTCTTTCCTCCAGACGTAGAGGATGCCCCCTTGTCCCAGTCTCAGGCCTAAGAGTAAAGAGATCATTAGAAAGGTCTCTGTACTGTCCCCTCATATATTTATACATTATTATAAGATCCCCCCTAAGCCTTCGTTTTTCCAAGCTAAATAACCCCAAGTTTAATAACCTGTCTTGGTATTGCAGACCCCTTAGTCCTCTAATGACTTTTGTTGCTCTTCTCTGGACCCGCTCTAGTTCAGCTATGTCTTTCTTATACACCGGAGACCAGAATTGTACACAGTATTCTAAGTGTGGTCGCACTAGTAACTTGTATAGAGGTAAAATTATGTTCTCCTCATGAGCATCTATGCCTCTTTTAATGCATCCCATTATTTTATTTGCCTTTGCAGCAGCTGCCTGACACTGGCCACTAAATGTGAGTTTGTCATCTACCCATACACCCAGGTCTTTTTCAGTGACAGTTTTGCCCAGTGTTTTACAATTAAGCACATAATTATACCTTTTGTTTCCTCTGCCCAAGTGCATAACTTTACATTTATCCCCATTAAAGCGCATTTGCCATGTAGCAGCCCAAGCTTCTAGTTTACATAAATCCTCCTGTAATATAAAATTGTCCTCCTCTGTATTGATTACCCTGCAGAGTTTAGTGTCATCTGCAAATATTGAGATTCTACTCTGCATGCCCCCTACAAGGTCATTAATAAATATATTAAATAGAAGCGGGCCCAACACTGACCCCTGTGGTACCCTACTGTTAACTGTGACCCATTCTGAGTGTGTTCCATTAATAACCACCCTTTGTTTCCTATCACTAAGCCAGTTCTTAACCCACTTACACATATTTTCCCCTATCCCCATTGCCCTCATTTTATGTATCAACCTTTTGTGTGGCACCGTATCAAAAGCTTTTGAAAAGTCCATATACACCACATCCACTGCATTTCTTTGGTCCAGTCCAGAACTTACTTCTTCATAGAAGCTTATCAGATTAGTTTGACAGGAACGGTCCCTCGTAAAACCATGTTGATAATGGGTCATGAGGTTATTTATCTTCAGATACTCCAGTAACCTAGAACCAATACCCCACCCTTGCAGAACCCCGTGCCTGCAAGGTACCTTTAACCTGAGCCCCTCTACCTTTGAAGTGGCTCATCTCCCCCTTCCAAATGTAAATCCCCTGCCTCTGGACCAGACCTACCCCCGCCACAGGACAGGACAAGTGACCTCTTACTTGGCCTGGACCCGCCACACACCTAACGCTTGCTCCACACCCTCTCTCAAATCCAACATCCACATATCCATACCAATCTCCGTCAAGTGCACCAAATCAGCCTTCAGATATTCTCTCGACCTTGACTCCAATTCTCTGTGTCGTACCACAATCCCCCCATTACGTGCCACAAATGCCCCCACCACCTTATTCACCTTCACCCTTGCTTTATTAATTTTTTTGGGTAAATATGATTTTATTGATTTTTGAAAAAGAAAAACATCGTTACATAAGAAAGTAACATTGTGGAACAGTTATTTAAGGAAGAAATAGGTATAGCACTTGTTCGAGTAGAGCCATATTCCACATAAATGTAACATCAATTAGAACCGAAACATACCATATTTTCTCTGTTCCATTCTATTTACACTGTATATTGCCTTCACTTTACTTCCGTGAAGGAAGGAGTCGTTTACGTCAGAAACTATCGAACACAATAGATATCCATCCATTGGTTCAACTGACTAATTCTCAATGTTCGTCCAGGGGTATAGAATTGAAGAGTAGAAAGAAACAAAGAAAGATATAGGGTAAGTAAGGGAGAATATAGGAAAAGTGAGAAAGTGTGGTAGCTAAAGCAAGGTTTATCTGATTATAAGAGTGTAACCTGTCAGGAGGCCCCTTGAGGTGTTTTCAGGGGGAATGGGTTTTTTGTGGCCCAAAATGTTTAGATGAAAAAGTCTCCGAAGTTAGGGGCATCTCTAAATAGGACCCATTCAGTCCAGGTAGACACATATATGTGTTGAGTCTGGGAAAAGTCAGCCGACAATTCTTCGTATCTACGAATCCTTTCTACTTCCGAGTACCATTCCGAAATGGAGGGGGGTTCGCTGCTCCTCCAGTGGCGGGGAATCACACTACGAGCTGCGGCTATGCAGAATCGGAGGACATCTTTCCTCTGTACCTTCCATGTGCCAGGGAACAGAGACAACAGGGCCATTTCAGGAGTGCCCACCAGTCTCTTTTTGTTCACCATATTATAATTGCGGAATACTTTGTCCCAGAAGTCCTGGATCAGTGGGCAGCTCCACCATATGTGCATCATGGTGCCCCTCTCGCTTCTGCATCTCCAGCAAAGCGGTGAGATGTCCGGTGAAAATCTATGTATCCTGTCTGGGGTAAGATACCACCTATACCTTAACTTGAGACCTTTTCCATGGTCTCACATGAACTAGCTGTTTTGTGTGCCATAAGGAAACTTTTTTCCCAGTCTGGGTCTGATACCACCTTGTCCAATTCCGTCTCCCATGCCCTCCTATACCCTGTGTTTATGACATCCTTAGATTTGGATAAGATCCTATGTAAGGCTGAAATCCCTCTCGTTGGAGCCCCATCAGCTACAAAGATCTCCTCCAATGAGGAAAGTGTCATCGCTAGAGTCTTTGGTATTACAAGAGATCTCGTGTATGACCTCAGCTGCAAATATTCCCACCATTTGAGTTTGACTTGTGGGGTAGCCGACTGAAGCGTCTCAAGGGGAGGGAGTTCCCCCCGGATCAGTATCTGTCCAATTCTAGTGTCGTCTGCTTCATTCCAACCTGAGATAGTCCGATTAGTCATCCCCGGAGGAAAAGCTGGGTTGTGGAATATTGGAGTCAGGGAACTATCGTAATGATTCTCCTTTGATTCTTTCCGCACTATCCGCCATGCTTTAAGTGTTTCGGTCGTAAATTTTGGTAAGGGGCCCAAAAATGGCATAGCTTCCTCAGGAAGCCATTGCAGGCTACGGAGGGGAACTGGAACTCCTTCCTGTTCCACCCGCACCCACTGCTTAGATTCTGATTTATAGTGCCAGTCTATAAGGCGAACCAAAATGGCTGCCAAACAGTATCTGCGGATGTCTGGAAGCCCTGCCCCCCCCCCGTTCTTTAGGAGCAACCAAATTCCTCATGCTTACCCTTGCTTTTTTACCGTTCCAAATAAAACGCAGGATTGCTGACTTGATGGCCCGAAAAAATGCTCCATCTGGCCACACTGGGACTGACTGGAAAATATAGAGAAATCTCGGGAGGATATCCATTCCCACAACATGGATCCTACCTAGCCATGACAACCTTAGGGGTCTGTATTTCTCTAGAAGAGCTCCTACTTTGTGCAATATGGCCTGATGGTTCAATTGGAAAAGTTTGGACAGGTCATTCGGAAGACTGACTCCTAGATATACGAGATAATCCGCTTTCCATCGAAAGGGAAAATCCCGTGCCACCGTAGCCACTTCAGCCGGTGGCAGAGAGATATTCAAAGCCTCTGACTTAGAATAATTAACTTTAAAATTACTGAGTCCCCCGAAAGTCTCGAATTCCCGTAACAGGGAGGGGAAGGACACAAGAGGCTGGGTGACGTATATCAATACGTCGTCTGCAAAAAGGGCAGTCTTATGATGAATATCCCCTACCACTAGCCCGTGAATCTCACGGTTATCTCTTATAGCCTTTGCGAGATGTTCCATCACGATTACATACAGTAAAGGGGAAAGAGGGCATCCCTGTCTCGTTCCATTGTTAACACGAAATGTACCTGATAATCCCCCATTTATCCGGACCCTAGCAGAGGGACACGAGTAAAGTGAGGATATCCCATTCATGAACTTGGCACCCAGTCCAATATGAACTAGAGCCTCTTTCAGGAAACCCCAGTGGACCCTGTCAAATGCCTTTTCTGCGTCGATGGAAAGCAGACTTAGAGGGGACTTCCACATTCTAGCCTTCTCAATAAGCAGGCATGATCTAAGAATGTTGTCCCGCGCCTCACGGCCCTTGACAAAGCCCACTTGGTCAAGGTGGACGATGGACGGAATTCTCAAGGACAGTCTATCTGCCAAGATTTTTGCAAACAGCTTCACGTCTACATTGATGAGTGATATAGGTCGATAACTCGCTGCCTCACAAGGGTCCTTGTTTGGCTTAGGAAGTACGCAAATATGTGCCTCCAGGGCTTGTGGAGGGAAAGTATCACCCCCTAGGACTGCCCTGAAAGAGGAGAGCATGTGAGGCAGCAAGTCGCCGAGCAATGTTTTATAAAAAATGGGCGTGAAGCCGTCTGGTCCTGGACTCTTAGCAGTCGGGGTATTTTTAATAACTTCTGTGAGTTCTTCCGTCGATACGTCCCCCTCTAGAAGTTCCGTATCCTCATTGGACAGAGAAGGGACCCCCACCTTGCCCATATAAGATTGCAATTTGTTTTTAAATGCCTCTGGGTCCATATCATCAAATTTCCCCCGTAAGTTGTACAGCTCAGTGTAAAAATCTTGAAATACCTTTGAAATCTCTTCCGATCTGTGTACCAACCTCCCAGAAGTGTTTTTAATAGATGGTATATATGTAGGCCCAGATCTGGGGTGTAACATTCTAGCTAGAGGTCGTCCATTTACGTTCGCCTTTTTATAGAAAAAACCTCTTGTCCTCTCCGTATGTTGTTCAAACCTAGCGTCCAGGAGGTTACGCAATTCCACTCTAGCTGTGGTCAGTTCAACCAGTAGTCCCCTATCACGCGAGGTCTTATGATCAGATTCCAAACGTCCAATCTTATGTAATAACAAGTTGGTCTGTTCGGATCTGAGCTTTTTTAATCTGGAGCCATGTCTAATTAAAGTACCACGGAGAATACATTTGAGGGCCTCCCATTGCATTGGTGGAGATGTGGAATCCTGTGCATGCGTCTGAGAAAAAGTGATGACATCAGCCTTTAAGTCAGCTAGGCAGTTGGCGTCCTTTAGGAGTTGGCTGTTCAATCTCCAAGTCCATTCCCTTTTGGTCATCCCCGGTACCTCCAAGGACAGGAAGACGGGACCATGATCTGATAAGACGATATTGCCTATGGCAGCTTCAGGTGTCCAGGAAAGGACCCCGTGACTGACCAGGAACAGATCTATCCTGCTGTACGTTTGGTGCACCCCTGAAAAGTAAGAATAGTCTCTACCTGTAGGGTTAAAGATCCTCCACACATCCACCAATTGCAACTTTCGCAGGAGATTTCGGAGGACCTTCATTCTCCCAGGTGGAGCTGCCCATCTGCCCGATGTGGAGTCTATGGATGGTTCAAATACAAAATTAAAATCTCCGCCTATTATTACCTGGCCCTCAGCAAATTCTGCCACTTTCAATAACAAGGATCTGCACACTCTCGTCTGTTCCCTGTTAGGAAGGTACCAGTTTACCAACGTCACAAGATTATCAGCTATCTTTATTTTAAGAAAGACGTAGCGTCCTCCCAAATCAATTTTTGAGTCCAGCAGCGTATAAGGTAATCCCCGGTGAAAGGCTACCGATACCCCCTTAGTCCTAGCCTCGGGATTAGTGCTATGAATCCAGTTGATATAGTATTTCTCTCCAATAGGAGGGACATGGCCATCTTTAAAATGCGTCTCCTGAGAAACAGCACCTGTACCCCCCTCTTATGCATGTCATACATGACCTGTTGCCTTTTCTGGGGCGTGTTAAATCCCCTAACGTTTAGGGACCCAATTTTGAGTGACCCCATCTTCCCTTTTTCCATAAGCTATCGCGACCTCCGTACACCAGCCACCACACCTGCCACTCCTCTAAGATTGAAAAGAAAAAGAAAGATTAAGAGAAAGAAATAGTAGAAAGTGACCCCTGGACTAAACGAATTTTCACTTGTAAAATTATGGGGTAAAGTCTTTTCTTTAAATATCGTATCCGAGAGAAGAATACGATGTCCCCGTGGGGGGTTACCTTTCCTGGTGGGAGAGGGTATAGGTTCTAGACCCACTATATGGATCTATAGTAAGGACTATAAGGTTTAACAGTGCAATATGACAAGGTAATCCAAAACAAGAGTTAAAGTCCCCCCAACCCACCACCCGAAAACATTACAACTTTCACATCTGCTTATCACCAGCCTAGCTGTTATAAACATATACAAGAGGATAAATAAAATAAGTTTTAAGGGGCATGAAAACCACATATTCAATGAACATATTCTCAGGATTTTTCCTTAGCAATTTTTCTATGTTACTGAGCTACTGGTAAAGTAGAGACCAATGCCGGGAATAGGAAGGGATTTCGAGAGGAGTAAGAGCCAATGTCTACCTTAGAGAAAGGGTATAGGGTGGATATGCTTATTGAAGGAGGGTGGGAGGGGAAGGGGAGTCAGAAGGGAAGGGAAAGATGGGAGGGGAGGCAGAGTTCTAAAGGGTGATGAAAATGGCATAGGGAAACACATCCGTCCCCTATTTCTACCCTTTTATTATCTCCCATCCAGGGCAATGATCTCGACCGGAAACATGTATGCAGATAAAAAACTCGTTGGTGTTGTAAGATCGTGGTAGATCGTCCAACCAAATTATTGCTAAAGAGCGAATAAACGAACTATAAGCAATTCAAAAAAGAAAAAGGGGTGGAGAACAGAGAATGTTCAATCAAGGCAGAAAGTCACCCATCTTCTTCTTGATCGACATCGCTGGGTCTCCTCCGTCTGCGATTCCTGTTTCTGCCATTCCTTCTGCGTCGGATTGCTCGTCCATTCTGTGGAGCTGTAAAAAATGGATTATCGGGTGCTGTAGATGGCCAGTCAGGGAACGAGAGACCTGGATCCGACAAGTCCAGGGCCTGAAGGAATCCCTGAAGTTCCCTGGGATGTGTCAGGAAAGCAGATTTGTTTCCTTGTCGCACTTGGAGGCGAAAAGGGTATCCCCACGAATATGCCAGATCATGATGTCTCAGGAGATCTAGGAGGGGTCTTAGGGCTCTCCGTTTCTGGAGGGTTCTCCTGGACAAATCCGCCATCAGTTGTATGCTGTGCCCTTGAAATGTAATGTCCTCACACTTCCTTGCTTTATTAAGGATATCGTCCTTGATTCTATATTTATGTAGGCGGCATATGACATCACGTGGGAGCGCCCCTTCCGCTGGAGGAGGGCCAAGAGACCTATGGGCTCTATCGAATTCTATGGCTGTATCTGTTGGGGTCTTTCTAATAGAGTTAAAGAGATTTTGTAGTGTCTTCCCTAGAATATCGGGGGTGACCAGCTCAGGGAGCCCCCGGACTCTTATGTTTTCTCTCCTTTCACGGTTTTCCATATCTTCCATCGAATCTAGGAAGATCTCTTGCTGGGAACGTTGGAGTACCACAGTGTCCTCCAGTTGCTTAATCCTGTCAGTCAGGGCTTCAACCCTAGCATCAGACTGGGACATTCTATCAGAGACCCCCCGGACTTCTCCCCTGAGTTCATTAGTTGTTGCTCTAATGGATGCTTCCATTTTGACAACAAAGTTAGCCAGTTCTTCCCTTGTGGGAATATTGAGGATACGAGCTTTGAACATGTCCCACTCGTCCCCATTTAGAGCGGTAGTGTCCTGAGGAGTTTCCTTGTGGCCCGTAGGCTGGCTCATAGTGTTCATATGTGCTCCCCCCATTTGATGGCCATAATTGGGGCCCCTTTGATCAATGAGATAACGGGGGTCCCCCAGGTTTCCTGTAGGGACCATTGGCAGCGAAGCCTGTTGCCAGGTCTGTGTACCTGGGTAGTATGGCCATCCCTGGTAATGTACACCAGGCACCACGTTGTAGGAGTGTGTTATGGCATTGTGCTGCATCCCAGGGCTGGGAGAATGATTGAGCTGCGGCTGCAGATCTCCCGTCCTGTCTTCCCCGGTTACCTCTACCACCTGCGTCTCGGGCTCCCGGTTGCTTCCCGCCTCCTCCGTCTCTGCTGTGGACCCATCCTCCAAGGTATGTGCAGGGGTCTCTCCGGGTCCCTCCCATGGGTTCCCGATGGTCACTTTCCCCGGGGGCTCCGCTCCCGCTTCCCGCCGTTCCGTTTCGGGCCCTCCAGTGTGAGAGGGTCCGGGACTCACCGGAGGTGCAGCTGGGCGGTCTGGCGCGTGTGAGCTCCTCTCCGCGTTCGGCGCCATCTTCACAGTCCTAGGAGCGGGATCCGCCATCTTGGGAACTGCAGCGCCTTGGGGGGCCCAGAAGAACTCCTCAGACACCGTGTTATCTGAGTGTATGTTGGTCCTGGAGGGGCTGAGGTCGCTGCTCGGCGGCTACTCTTCCTCCTCGCCGACATATAGCAGTTTTCAACCGGGCTGGCAGGTTAAATTCGGGCGGATAAAGGGCTGAGGGGACAGAGCTCTCTGTCTAGTGACCCTCTCCCTCCATGGCCAGGACACGCCCCCCGCTTTATTAATTTTATCCACCGACCTCCCAAACCTCCATCGTCCCCTTGGCACCATATCCGACCATACCACAATCACACCGGGGTGGGAACACCACAGCCGCAACAAGTCACACTTAATGTCTCGTATTAATTCCCGAGACGCCCGCACCCCCAAATCATTTCCCCCAACATGCAAAACCAACACATCCGGGGGTCTACTCACACTACAAAAATAGTCAACTTCTGGCAGCACCCTGCCCCATTGCATACCCCTCAGGCCCAACCACTTGACCGACGCTGCACCTCTATCAAGTCCCAACTGCCGACCATCCGGGCGAACATCCGCTCGACGAGCCCCCCAATACACATATGAATGTCCGAGTAGCCAGATCAAGCGGAGGCCTGCACAAATAAAAGAAAAATTAACAATTGACCAAACCATCATGTAATCTTAACTGATTACTAACAAAAACCTATACCACAACGCCCACATGCCTTTTCAGTAGCCTGGGTCATCCCCTCCAGCCGCTACCTAGAAAGCAAGTGAGGACGTACATACAATTGAAAACGATTTGACTCCCAGCGCCCGATACGCTGCACCACATCATCCCCTAACCCCCCACGAGACACCTCCGTGGCCGCCCCGATGCGAAACGAATGTGTGCCAAACTCCTCCGGCCGTTCACCCACTCGCAGCAAGCACTCCCGTAAAACTGCCCGAAACTGAAATTTGGACAAAAACAAACCATCTACATGCTGTAGCAGCGGTCCCGGACATCCACCCCTCCGAGATAAAAAACGCCTTACCATCCTCACCGGACACAGTTGGCTCTCAGCCAAAGCATACAACACCACCAACCTTCCTCTGCCCCCTTGGTCCGTTTTCGAACACCGCAGCCAGCATTCTACCCTGTCCCCCACAAGAACCACATCATTAAAGGCCAAACCGCCCGCTCGGCACCGAGATGGGCTCACTAACTCCCCCAGCCTAAATGCTCCAAAGAAGGCCAACACAAAAGCTGTTGAGAATAAAATCATTTCGTATTCGGACCTGCAAATACCCTCCAAACTCGCTACCATCCTCTCCAATAAGTTCACAGACACTGGACGTCGACCATCCCTCGTCCGAACACCTTTCCTAAAACCTTTTAAAGCCTGTCGCACTTTAAAATCTTTAGTCGCATCCTGCCTACCCAACAGCCGAAACCAAAATGCAATCGCCGCCACCCTCTGTGCCACTGCCGAAGCGGACCTTCCAGACACAAAATCATTCCCTATGAATGTCAACACCTTCTGCACATCATCCATGCCACCAGTCATGCCCCGATCCCACTCAAATTCTTCCCACTCCTGCCATACTTTCCCGTATCGGTACCAAGTCGCCTCCGACACTGATCTCCGAATCAAGGTACCCACAATCAAGTTACCAGGTTCCATAAACCATCCGGACATGGCAGACCGATCTCGTCCGCCCAAGGCACCAACTCCCGAAACCTGTGGAACTGAAACCGAGAAAGTGCATCAGCCACCGAATTAGAAACTCCTGGAACATGTTTAGCCACAATTTGAATGTTCCATTGCAGACATCTGAGCACCAGATGACGAAGATAAGCCACAACCGGCAAAGACTTAGCAGACAAGGCATTAATCGCATATACCACAGAGATGTTGTCGCAATGAAAACAAACCTTCCTGTCCGCAAATTCCTGACCCCACAACTCCACCGCTACAACGATGGGAAAAATCTCCAACAATGCAAGGTTCCGCACCAGTCCTCGATCCCTCCAGGACTCTGGCCAACCATCTGCGCACCAGTGGCCCATAAAAAAGGCCCCAAAACCCAGTGAACCCGACGCATCTGTAAACAACTGCAACACCCTGTTGGGCACTACCTCTTTGAGCCATACCGTACGCCCATTATATTCCTGCAAGAATATATCCCACACTCTTAAATCCTCTTTAATGTCCCTAGTGATTCAAACAAAATGCACAGGGCATGTCTTGCCCGACATGGCCAGTGCCAACCGCCTGGCAAAAACCCTGCCCATTGGCATAATCCGACAAGCAAAATTAAGTTTGCCCAGCAAAGACTGAACCACCTTAAGCTGAACCTTTTTTGCGTTACTCACATCAGCAACCGACTGCCTCAAATCCTCAATCTTGTCAGCAGGAAGCCGACACTCCTGAGCCACCGAATCAATCTCGATCCCCAAAAAACGCATAACTGTGGCCGGTCCTTCCGTTTTGTCCGGAGACAAAGGTATTCCAAAACGACTAGCAACCTCAGTCAGAGCAAACAACAAACCTGCACAAATCGGGGAACCCGCCGGCCCAACACAGAAAAAATCATCTAAATAATGAATGATTGACTCCATACCCGACACATTCCTTACTACCCATTCAACAAAAGAACTGAACGCTTCAAAGTATGAACAAGAAATTCAACACCCAATTGGCAAACAACGATCGACATAAAACCGCTCCCTCCACATACAACCCAACAAATGCTGACTCTCAGGATGCAGCGGCAACAAACGGAATGCCGCTTCCACATCCGACTTTGCCATCAGCGCCCCCGGTCCCGCTTTTCTCACCAACTCCACCGCCTTATCAAAAGAGACGTAACAAACCGCTGCCAACTCTGGCGCAATACCATCATTCACCGAAGCCCCCGCTGGATATGACAAATGGTGTATCAGCCGAAACTTGTTCAGCTCTTTTTTTGTAACAACCCCCAGCGGGGATACCCGTAAATTCGGACAAGGTGGGTCCAAAAGGGGGCCTGCCATCCGTCCCAACTCAACTTCCTTCCTCAACTTCTCATCAACAACATCCGAATGATCCTTTGCCGAACGCAAATTCCCCGGGCGAAACAAGCCCCCCCCTACCGCTTTGGACGGAATAACGAAACCAAACAAAAAACCTGAGCGCAATAACTCGGCAGCCTCAACGTCCGGATACCTACTTAAGAACGGCTCCATTGCCTCTACCCTCACTGGGGTCCTCCCTTTTGTCAGCACTGTCTCCACCCTTACCTTTTCCTTTCTTAAAACAACGGGCAAAGCTGTGCCCTTCTCCACATCCCGAACATTCGTGTTTAAAACGACAGGAGGAACCAAACTTACATTGCCCCTCATTAAATTGCCAACAACAACCTTTCCTGAACCCGGCCTAGGCACCTGATCCTGCACCCGATCCCGAACCCGATCCCCCGGCCCCACTCCGAAAGGGCTGCGCCGGCGCCGCCATTAAACGTAACCACAAGGAAATATCCTTGTGGTCCCAACGCATTTCCGACCGTAAAGCCTTACGCTGTCTGAACTGCTCATCATATCGTAGCCAGGACAAACCACCATACACTCTATAAGCCTCCCCTATAGAATCCATATATCCAAACAAAGCGGAGCAGCTCCCCGGCTCCTTCTACCCTACTACGCTCGCCAGTATCGCAAATGCCTGCAACCAATTCATAAACGTCCGTGGGATAAGACGATACCGACGCTTCTCCTCGTCCTCCTTTTCTTTTTTGGAATCACTAGCGCGAACCTTATCCAAGTTAAACTTCTCCAACGGAAGCAGCGAAAATATTTCCACGTACTCCCCTTTCCAAATCTTTTCCCTCACTTCCTTCTTCAAATGCGCCCCCAAGGGGCTCTCAAAACAAACATAAACCTCGCTCTTCGCCCTATCATCCAGCCTAACCACCTCCTCCTTTTCTTTTTCCACCTCAACTGCCGTAGCCGGCGCCGTTGAAGCCTGTCCCTCAACACTCTGCTGCACCGCAGCCTCGCCTCCCACACTGGGCCCAACCCCAGCCGGACCGACCCAAGCTCCCACTGGAGACCCCGCAACAGAACTCAAGCCTCCCCGATCCACCAGACTCCGCAACAAACCGAGCAACTGTCCCATTACATCCCCTCCCCCGGTAACCCCAGAAGCTACCCCCCCCCACCGGAATCGGCCCTTCACCTACATCACCGCCCGATCCCGACATATGCATAATAGTACAATCAGTGTTCTCACCAGGCTGCCGAGGGGCAGCCGCAACGCAGTCCTCTTCCGTCCGATCCTCCCCAGACGAGTCCTCCGATACTTGTCCCTCTTCTGCGCTGATCTCGTCATCCAAGCCCTCCAGGGGTGCTCCGTCTAGAGTGTGCCTGCAGCTGCCGCAACTCCCCCTGGCCTCCGCGGCTGCAGGAGCACCCGCAGCCGAGCACTGCTTCTTCCTATGAGACCGCTCCAGCGATCTCCGAACCGTCTCACCCGCCAAATCCCCCCGAGGTCTCTTCTGACCACAGGGGCCCCTTTCCCTAAGCCCGTCCTGCCAACTGCAGGCGGGCTGCTCCTGATCCTCCCCGCCGCCGGGATCCCCCCCCTGCTACACAGGGGAGATCTGCTACAGCCCCCTGGGGCCCTGCATCCGTGGATGCTCGCTGGGTACGCCCCCTATGGGATCCAAGGGGCACCGTTGCTGGTCCTGGCTGGATCCCTCCAGCCCTGCGTGCCGGGGACTCCCCACTATTGCGCCCTCCACCAGCCACAGCCAGTGCCTGTCCAGTGGGAGCAGTCCCTGGCCTCTGCGCCGCTTTCCCCCTAGATGCCCGTGGCTCCTCCCACCCGGGAAGCCGTTCCGCCCCCCGCCGCCTGCAGGGGCCCCTTCTGCTGGCGCCGGCTGCTCGGCGCGCTCCCGCATCCGCGCTCCCCCGGGAGCCGCCGTGGGCCAGCTCCGCCCACTTCCGGTCCGGCATTACCGCGCCGTGAATTCCTCCCAACGGCCGGAGAGGGCCCCAGGGTAGAAGGGGGCCCTCCCCGCCACTGAGGGTCCCCACCGGGGCTTCCCGAACGGGCCCTCCTCACACCTCCAGCCTCCGGGAAATAACGCTCTGGTGGCCTGGAGCGGCGGCCACGCAGCGGTGGAGTGGAGGGGGCCGGTGCCGATGGGGAGACGCAGGCAGCCCGAACGTACGCCTGCACTGCCTGCGCCCCATGCACCGCTGCTGCTGCCTGGATCAATGCCCCAAGAGAGGCCAAATCCGCCATTACTGCAGGTAAGACGTCTGTGAACTGCTCACACTGTCCCCAGGAAGTGGAATGAGGGGACTTCCTTCTTTGTCCCCAGTATCTTCCCTTAAACTCCCCCTCTTCCTCCACCAAACCAAACCCCTTCCCAGTTAACACCTCCCATGCATCAATCAAATATTCCCATTCCTACCTACTCCCATTAACTCCCTCCCTCCCCGAATGTCATGTGGCCCCTCCACCCTATGGGTTCCTTGGCCTGCTTAAAATCCCACAAAACTCTTCCCAAGCCATTTGACACCCTAAAGATCCTCATTGACCTCTCTAAGGAGACACTAGCACAGAGGAGGAACCTCTCTGAGATCACTGGGGCTCTACGCAAGAAAAACATCCCCTACAGATGGGGCTTCAACCCCGCCAAGGTCCTTTTTACGTATCAAGATAAGACCATAGTAATTGATGACTCTAAGGAGGGAATGACAACCCTCAGACGACTCAACATTATTATCTCATGATCCTTTAATATCAAGACAGTTGACAGGCTCTACTGACCATAACAGTAGCTCCCCTAGGAGGTTTTTTCTCGTTTACTTGAACCCTCCGACTTAGGGGTATTTCCGTTCTCAATACCTAAACTTGAATTTTAGGTTCTCCCCTACCTTTAAACTCGTTGACTTCCTTCAAGACACAACTCTAGCGAATATTCACTTTCACAATAAAGTAATTTAACCATTATAGTTTCCCCTCCTGAATTTTCCTCCAACCCACTTTCTGAGAGAGACCTTTTTACTTGACCTTTTACAAGATGACACGTAACAAATTCTTTCATATTCCGAGACACATACAAAATCAAATCCAGATATTCTATGTCCCTTAAATTTCTTTCTCTTAACGTCAACGGCCTTAATTCACCCCAACGCAGATACCAGGTATGGAAGCTTATTAAAGAGTCCAATTCTGAGATTGCCTGCCTCCAGGAAACCAGAATTTCGTCAATCAAACCCCCTAAATTCGAAAACAAATCCTTCAAAAAACATTACTTCTCCTCCAATATTAAGAAAAAGGCTGGAGTTGCCATCTTAATTAAAAGCTCCGTTACCTTTGAGGAACTCTCGCTGATCTCCAATCCTGAGGGCTGATATTTAATTCTTGTTTGCAAACTCAACAATACCACCTTCACCGTAGCTAATCTGTACCTCCCAAATAAAGGCCAAATAACCTTCCTAAACAGGGTCTCGAAGATTATAAACAAGCACAAAAAAGGTGAATTAATCATATGTGGAGACTTTAATGTTGTCCCTGACCCTGTTCTTGACTCCTCCACAAAATCACGCCACTACACCAAAACTTTGAACCCTTGGCTTCTTCGTTCAGAATTATATGATGTCTTCAGATGTCACCATGCTAGTTCAATCGAATTTACCCATTATTCGGGCAGATTCAACTCTTTTGCTACGATTGATTTAGTACTTACGAACATCTTCTCATTACACAAATTCAGAAAAATTTCCATTGGCCCGCGAACATGGTCTGACCATTCCCCCATTTTCTTTGAATTCTCATCCTCTCCTCACATCCAACCTGAGAAACTATGGAGGAATAATAGTTTCCTCTATACCCACCCCCAATTTAAGTCAGAAATCGAAGAAACTATCAGATTCTATTTTGCTGAAAATGACAGTGCCGACATCAGTATTTCTACTCTTTGGCTTGCTTTCAAAGCTGTCCTGAGAGGAAAGATGATCGAGCTAAACTCCCGTCTCAACAAACAAAAACGTGAAACTACCCAGAGCTTAATAGAAAAAATCCAAAACTTAGAAATCCTGCAAATTAATAACCCCTCTATCAATATTTCCAAAGATATATTCAAACTTAGAACTGAACTGAGATCCGTACTCACCTCAGACTATGAGAAGATGATACAACGCTCTAAATCAAAATTTTACTCATCAGACAACAAACCTACCAAATTTTTCGCATCAAGAATAAAAACTCTTCGACTAAAAAACAGAATCTGCGAAATTAAAGACTCATTGGGGTGTAGCAAATTTCATCCCAAAGATTTTGTTAATGTTTTTGCCAAATACTATGACTCCCTGTATAATCTTAAAAACGACCCAAATACCCAAATTCCTTCACATGAAAATATCATGGAATTTTTAAACCCCCTTCAGCTACCTTCACTTTCTGATTCAGATATTGAGGACCTCAATGCCCCTTACTCTCTCCCAGAAATTTCTTCCTTGATCACCTCACTCAAAAATGAAAAAGCCCCTGGGCCTGATGGCCTACAGAATGAACTGTACAAGACATTCTCTTCACTTCTGTCCCCCTTCATCCTCAAACTCAACTGCATCACTGGGATACCTTTCCCCAGAGATGTTGGAAGCAACAGTGGTGGTAATCCCCAAAGACAAAGGAGACTCTACCGACCCGAAAAACTACAGACCAATTTCCCTCCTCAATAGTGACACCAAAATTCTTGCTAAATTGATAGCCAATAGGCTAAAGAAATATATCGGCAAACTGGTCAATAGCGACCAAGTGGGATTTATCCCAAATAGAAATGCATCAGACGCCACTAGAAGAACCATAAATCTGCTTACTATGACTGAATCCTCGAGGGCCCCGACTGCCTTCTTGGCCCTTGACGCCGAGAAGGCATTCGACAGGGTCAATTGGCAATACCTCTTCTCAACCCTTCACAAATTCGGTCTTCGAGGGAACATACTCAACTCAATTTCGGCGATGTATACAAACCCCACAGCTAAAATCTACTCAAATCAAGCTGTCTCCCAGAAAATAACACTCTCTAACGGTACCAGACAGGGTTGTCCCATGTCCCCCCTTCTCTTTGCTCTATTTATAGAACCCTTAGCCGAAGCTATTAGAGCAAACATAAATATAAGAGGCGTCCCCCTGAAATCACATCACCACAAAATTACACTCTTTGCAGACGATATATTACTTTCTATTACCAATCCATTAAAATCCTTACACCACCTATCCTACACAATCAATACTTTTTCAAACATCTCCCATTACAAAATAAATGCAAACAAATCTCAAATCTTAGATTACAACATTGAGAGATCCTTTCTCACTTATCTAAAGGAGCAATTCCCATTTTCTTGGAAAAAAACTAGACTCTCGTATTTAGGGATCCAACTGACAAAACCTACCTCAGACCTAGTTGCGGTTAATATCTCTGACCTCCTCGACTCTTTTAAAACTGATTTTTCAAACCTCTCCAAACTCCAATTATCTTGGACAGGCAGAATTGTAGCGCTAAAGATGAAGGTGCTCCCGAAATTTATATACATGGTCCGGGCAATCCCCGTTCCCATCTCCAAAAACAGGCTGAATGAACTCCACTCCCAATTAAGAAAATTCATTTGGCAAAGTGGGAGACCCAGAGATTCTACCACGATCTTGGAAAACCATAAAAGGAGAGGAGGAATGGGGATTCCAAACCTATACAGCTACTATCTTGCATCTATACTAAAGCTGTCTCAGAGCTGGCTGAAAGATTCAAATAACTCTGCCCCATGGGTGACTATTGAAAAAGAATTAACTAACTCAAATAATCTTCTAGCCCTATTAGCTGCGCACTTGAGTAAATCAAAAACAATCGCTTCTCCACTCCCAACAGTTAGGGCAACGATCCTAGCATGGAAAATACTCCTTAAAAAAACTAGCCACCTACTTCCTTACTCGACACCCAAGAACATCCCTCTGGAGACGCTAGAGCACCTTATCCCAGGCCTGAATGTATCCTCTTGGTGTGATCGAGGGATCCGCCATACTGCTGACCTACTTTCTGATGGGAGGCTGGTTCAGTTTCAGTATTTGGAACAAAAATATAATCTAACGTGGCAAGATAGAACGGCTTGGAGACTGATCAAATCTTCCCAGATCAACCTAAATTCTGCCTTTTCATTCCCAAAACCTATAACTGTCTTAATAGAAAACCCACTTAAATTCTTGACTTGGATGACTGGACAAATCTATCGATACCTGAATGATGACCTCATCCTTCATAAACATCCTTACATCATTGCTTGGGAAAAAGAGTTAGGTATCCCCATTGATTTGGTAGATTTGACCTCTACAATTGAAACTTCCTATGCAAACACCAATTGTGCTTCAGTCCAAGAATCCTATTTTAAAGTTTTGACGAGATGGTATTGGACACTATCCAAACTAAACCACATCGACCCCCTTATCTCCCCATTATGCTGGAGAGATTGTTCGCAAATCGCGACACTTTCTCATGTTTTTTGGAAGTGCCCAAAGATCCTTAGTTTCTGGCAGGGAGTTAATGACCTAATCTTCAATACCACCAACTTTAGACTAATTCTCTCCCCACAACAAGCCCTCATCTCTATTGGTATATCAAACATCCCCCATAATTTCAGATTTATAATCTCTCAAATACTCCTTACCTCCAAGATTCTTCTGGCTGCCAAATGGAAGACCACAGAAGTACCCACCATATCTGAACTCACTGACAGAATTTCGGCTCACTGTACCTTTGAATTTAACTATGCAGTCAGAAACAACGCATATAACAAGTACCTCAACAATTGGGAACCTTGGATTTCTACACAATCACTCAAATATCTAACTAGGCCATTGACGTAATTCCTGACTCTAACCTACATCTGATGCACCTCACATTTTATAGATGTATCTCGGAACCCTCGTTCTTCACCCTATAATTGTTTTTATGTTATCAAGTCCTAACCGTTATTTCTCTTTCCTGCTTTTTTTTATAAGTATAACTGCTCACAACCTAAGTTTATAGCCAAATCTTTTTTGTCTCGGTTTACTTAAATGTTTTATATTAAGTACCTATTAGGGTTAATACCATTGACTACCCCTATATTTATGTGTGTATGTTACCCTTCTGATTTTCCTGTATTTATGTCCCACTGTTCCGTTAAAAAATCATCCAATAAAAATATTTAAACAATAAAAGCCAAAAAAAAAAAAAGAGAAAGGCTACAGGGTTAATCACGTCAATTATTTCATACGGACCAATAAACCTGGGACCTAGTTTGGCAGACTGCACTTTGAGCTTGATATTTTTCGTAGACAACCAAACTTTGTCCCCAACTCCCAGGTCCGGACCCTTGGAGCACCGTTTATTAGCAGAAGACGCCTGCCTAGTCTGAGCCCCCTTTAAGTTTTTGTTCACTTCAGACCAGATAGTCTTTAACTGATCTACGGACCTTTCTACCCCAGGGACGTCAGAAAGCCTAGAAGAAAATGAACAAAAGCGCGGGTGTAGTCCATGATTACAGTAGAAAGGGGTGGTCTTGATGGACTCCTGGTACTGGTTATTCATGGCAAATTCCGCTAGTGGCAGATGTTCCACCCAATCAGATTGATGCTCAGAGACATAACAACGTAGATACTGCTCGAGAGCTTGATTTGCGCGCTCGATTTGACCATTGGTTTCAGGGTGATAGGCAGAAGAAAAGGAACAGTCAATTTCAATCCGTTTACAGAATGCCCTCCAAAACTTAGAAACGAACTGGGTGCCCCTGTCAGAAACAATATTCACAGGAACACCATGCAATCGCACAACATGATTAATAAATAATTTGCTCAGGGTCTCGGAATTAGGTAACCCAGACAGCGGAACAAAATGACACTGCTTGCTGAATCTGTCTACCACTACCCAGATACATGTCTTCCCTTCTGAGAGTGGCAGGTCAGTAATAAAATCCATGGAGATATGAGTCCAAGGACCCTCAGGGGTAGGCAAGGACTGGAGCAACCCGGCAGGGCGGTTGCGAGGAGACTTAGCGCGAGCACAGGTTTCACAAGCCAGTACATATTCCTTACAGTCCTTTACTATGGTTGGCCACCACAAACTCCTGGTTACAAGTCTGATGGTGTTATTGATACCAGGATGCCCTGCGAGGACGGAATCATGAGATTCCTTAAGGACTTGGAGGCGGAATTTGGCAGGGACAAATAGTTTCTGGGCAGGAGTAGTGTCAGGGGCCTGTTCTGGAGATCTACGAATCTCTTCCAGAAGATCCAAAGACACAGCCGAGACAACAATCCCCTTGGCTAAAATGGAGTCGGTTCCACGTCCTCGACTTGTAAGGGGCAAAAACTTCGAGTCAGGGCATCAGCCCTCACATTTTTAGTACCCGGTCTGAAAGTGATAACAAAATCGAATCTAGAGAAGAACAAGGCCCATCTAGCCTGTCTAGGATTCAGTCTTTTCGCTGACTCCAAATAGGTTAGATGTTTGTGATCAGTAATTACGGTAATCCTATGTTTGGCGCCTTCGAGGAAGTGGCGCCATTCCTCGAAGGCCCATTTGATTGCCAACAATTCCCGATTACCTACATCATAATTCATCTCTGTAGAGGAAAATTTTCGGGAAAAGAAGGCACACAGATGAAGTTGAGTGAGAGATGCGGTGCCTTGTGATAGCACCGCTCCCACTCCAACTTCAGAGGCATCTACCTCTACAATGAAGGGGCGGTCCAAATCAGGCTGCACCAATATTGGATCCGCGGAGAAACACTCTTCTAACTTAGAAAACGCATGAATGGCTTCAGGCTTCCAATTAACCACATCCGCCCCTTTACGTGTCAAATCAGTGAGAGGTTTGGCTATCTCTGAAAACCCTTTAATAAATTTACGATAATAGTTAGCGAAACCCAAGAATCGCTGCAGTGCCTTCAGAGACTTGGGTTGTACCCATTCCTTAATGGGTTTAATTTTGGAAGGATCCATGCGAAAACCTTTAGCCGATATAATATACCCCAAAAAATTTATCTCCTCCTCCATGAAGACACATTTCTCTAATTTGGCGAATAGAGAATGCTCTCTGAGTCTCTGGAGTACAGAACGGACATGTCGGACGTGCGACCAAAGACCGGGAGAAAAAAACAGAATGTCGTCCAAATACACAACCACATATACACCACTGATATCTCTGAAAATATCATTGACAAAATTCTGAAACACTGCAGGTGCGTTACTTAACCCGAACGGCATTACAAGATACGCAAAATGGCCGAGAGGCGTGTTAAACGCGGTCTTCCACTCATCGCCTTCTTTTATACGGACAAGGTTATATGCTCCCCTGAGGTCCAGTTTGGTGAAATACTTGGCTCCCAACAGCTGATTATAAAGATCAGGGATGAGTGGAAGAGGATACTGGTTTTTCACAGTGAGTGCGTTTAATTCGCGGTAGTCAATGCAAGGTCTGAGGCAACCATCTTTCTTTCCTACAAAAAAGAAACCAGCTCCTACTGGTGAGGTGGACGGTCTAATATACCCCTTTCTCAGACTGTCTGCTATGTAATCATTTATGGCCTGATGTTCAGGACCAGAGAGGTTAAATATTCTCCCCTTTGGGAGACGAGAATCAGGTATCAAATCTATGGCGCAATCATACTTTCTGTGAGGGGGTAATTTCTCTGATTCCTGAATAGAAAATACATCCTCAAAATCTCTAAAGGCATATGGTACAAAGGGAGGAGTCTTTACCTTCACTTGGTTTACAGATAGCGAGATACAATTTTCCTGACACTTTGGGCTCCAGCGCACGATGTCACCTGAGTGCCAGTCTATGACTGGGTTATGTTTACGTAACCATGGCATGCCCAGGATTACTGCAGATGATAAATTATTGATAGCAAAAAATTACACATTTTCAGCATGTAAAGACCCCAACAGCATTGACACTTCCTCAGTGACAAATTCCACTCCACCCTGGATGAGGGGAGTGCCATTAATTGCAGTGGTTCTAATGGGGGCATTAAGCCTTAGTAGTGGTACACCTAGATTTCTTGCTACCTGGAGATCTATGAAATTCCCCTCTGAGCCACTGTCTACATAAGCCTCTAAACACACTGATTTCTCAAGGTAAGATAAAGAAATAGGTAACAAAACTTTGGCCGCCTCTGCGGGCAATACCTTAGCACCCAGGCAGGCAGAGGCAGAACCCCCCAGGTGCTGACATCCAGGGTACAAGGCCTTCTGATCTCCAGTGTTCATGCAGAGGACTCCAGCTTGTAGCTTGTACAGCATGTTGGAATGAGATGATGGGAGTGTTCCTCCACAGGACTGAGAAGCTGGACACAGGTGCTTTGAGGGAGCAATCAGCAGACACAGCTCAGAGAAAAGAAAAAAAAAACATTGGGAAAAGGAGAGGAAAAGAAAAAAAAAAGGTAAAAGGAATGCTTTATATATAGTCTATCTATATATATAAAGAATGGTAAGGCCAGATATAATGTGACGACCATCCGCTGTGAGGCCGAGCTGCTGGTAGGCAGCACCCCG
Source organism: Allobates femoralis (assembly GCA_033576535.1). Lineage (NCBI taxonomy): Eukaryota > Metazoa > Chordata > Amphibia > Anura > Aromobatidae > Allobates > Allobates femoralis. The sequence continues at coordinate 414,345,092 of JARQOC010000001.1, forward strand.
AGAAACCCCGAGACCCTTAACCCCTATACAGGGATCTGGAATTACAGCGGAGCCCAGGGGGTAGCTGCCTATATGAGCAACAGAGCCGGGAGGGTCGCCAGGGAAAAATCAAGACCCGAAAAACGAAGTCAGAAGTCCGAGTTAAAACCGAGAGGGCAGCTAAGGTACAAAATCGTCGGGCAGTAGCAGAGTCAAAAATCCAGGCAAAAGTCAAGGGCAAAACCAAGAGGGCAGCTGAGGTACAAAATCAATAGGCAGAGGCAGAGTCAGAAATCCAGGCAAGGTCAGACACGAAACTAAACACACACTATCACTGGGGAACCAAAACTATATCTGGCGGTCTGCAAGCCAGGCTCCAATGTACTTGAAGGGCGCGGCTACCTCCCATAGGCTGGAGCCCACAGCCTGATGATCTCATCCAGACCGCCCCTAGAACCAGGCCAGATGGTGATGCACGACTGGCTCCGCCCACCCCACTTCTGACAGCAGAATGAAGGCTGCGCCTAACAGACAGCTCTGCAGGGCCCGCTCCTCTGCTACCAACACCACCCAAAGGAGAAACATGGCGGCGCTCAGCAACAGAGGCAGACGTCGCAGGAGCAGGTCCATATGAGGACAAGGCCCTCCTATCACTGGCGCCATCAGCCGAAGGAAACCGGCTCCTCCCAGTGGCCGAGGCAGGAACACCAGCCACCGAGTCCAATGGCGATGTGACACACACACAGAGACACGGCTCGCACACACACACACAGAGACACTGCTCGCACACACACACAGAGACACTGCTCGCACACACACACACAGAGACACTGCTCACACACACAGGGACACGGCTCTTACACACACAGAGACATGGCTCGGACACACACAGAGACACGGCTCTTACACATACAGAGACACGACTCGGACACACACAGAGACACGGCTCGCACACACACAGAGACACAGCTTGCACACACACAGAGACACGGCTTGCACACACACAGAGACACGGCTCACACACACACAGAGACACGGCTCCCACACACACACAAAGACACGGCTTGCACACTCACAACTCACACACACATTCTACAGATTCCTCACCCAGGTATCACAATCCTCTGTGCTGCAGGAGGAGGGCTTGTTTACATGGGCAGTTTCACCTGCTCACAGCAGCTGGGTCCCACTCCCAGCCTCTCCCCCACTCACTGCAAAGCAGAAGATCAGTCACCTTGTGACCCGGAGCTGCTCCTCCTAGGTATCCTCCTCTAGCACAGGTAGCCACCTCTGGTCTTCTTTGCTGGCTCTCACTGCTTCCCTTCATTCAGACCACTGGCCAGTCAGCATCCCCTCTCTCCTCTGCTCTCCTCTCACCTTCACACTCTTCACTCCTCCGCTCTCCTCGCAGCTCCCCTCCCCTCCTCGTAGTAGCTCCAGTCTCTCCCAGCATGTGTCCCGCGCTCTGCACGGCGGGACGCTCACTGATGACATCACCGTGCTCTCCGTGCAGAGCAGAGATGCATGGGGCGGGAGATTTGAAAGCATACAACGGCCGACGTGCTGCACTGCTTTAGTACATATCGCGGGCGGCGGCCGCAGGTCCCATGGCAGTAGCTGCCACATTGCTGCCCCCACACACATGCCGCCTGGGGCAGACCACCCCCTCCACCCCCCCCATGCTACCCCACTGTGCCTCCTGCAGCCTCCCCCATAATCCAGTCCGCCGCAGGCATGATTCACTGTCCACGGTGTCGGGGGCCGCACTGAGAAGCCCCGGGGGCCGCATGCCCGCGGTCCACGTGTTTGAGACCCCTAGCCTAAAGGGTCTCTGACTCCCTCCTGTAATAGCCCTTCAGTCTATTTGCCAGCTTAGGCTGGTTTCACATTGCGTTATAGTTAAATCCGATGCTGTCCGATGAAAGTCGGACAGCATCGGATCTGAATCAGACCCCATGTTATCCAATGGGGATCGGATCGGATTTGGCATAATTGCCATACGATTTGCCTCCGATCTGATTCTGTCCCATTTTTTGCAGGAGCAAAAATCGTAGACTGCTGCAATTTGGGCTCCTGAAATAAATCGGAGAGAATAGGATCCGAAGCAAATCGGATGGCAATTATGCCAAATCCGATCCGATGTCTCTAACATGGGGCCCTATGGAGCAGGGTCCGAGGAAACATCTGATGTCTCCTCGGACCTGATTTTAGTGTACTGAGCAGTACACTAAAACTATTGTGTACCGCCTAATTTAACTTCCACAATGTATATACATACAGTTATATATAACTAAAATCAAGTGTTTAAAATAAAAAATGTTTATTCTCACCTGTCAGCGCTCCCCCGGCGTCTCCATCAGCTTCCCGCTCGGTAACAGGACCTGTGATGATGTCACAACCCGATCAACTGGTAACCGCTCATGTGACCTGATGACGCTTCTGACATCATCGCAGGTCCTGTAAAACCGATCGGGACTTCCGGTTCCGGCCTGATGGGTGAGGGAGGACGTGTCTGAGCTCCCAAAGCCCGTGGCCACAAACTTGCATCAAAGGCGTGAAAATCGCCGCTACTCGATACTGGAGGCACGACCAACGTTCCCTGAAGCTTCCCCGCATGCGGCGGTGGCTCTGGAGCACGGGAAACGGGAAAGACGCAGCAGCAATGGCGACAAGACAACCCGGGTCCTCTTCCAAGATGGCGCTGAGAAGGAGAGGCAAGACGCAGACACCAGACGCAGTCCCATGGGAGAGATTCCCCTGGGCACCCTGGACATAGAGGCGGTGGAGGAGATGAGACATCGGAGAGATTGGTGGGACATAGGACCGGTGCTCATATTGATTACAAGTTTCTAGCTGTGGAAATCTCCTCTCATCTTGCTGGAGAGCTGAAACAGATATTCAAAGCCCTGATACATGAACTGCTGCAGGATGCCCTGGCAGACATCACGTCAACATCTGCTGCACAGGAGTCCAGATTAGAGTCACTAGAACAAAGACTATCCAACGCTGAGGACAGGGTGGTGTGGTTGGAACAGCAGGTGAAGGTACATAAAGAGAGGGAGGAATGCTCTGCTAGCAAATTGGAAGACCTGGAAAACAGGTCTCGCCGCAACAATCTGTGGCTGGTGGGGCTCCCAGAATCAATCACCTCCACTGCACTTCTAGACATATTTGAATCTGATCTCCCACGGATCCTGGGGAATGGAGGTCCTTACACAGTGGAAAAAGCGCATCGCATAGGTCCCCCGCCCAGCCTCCCTGCCAAGCCAGGATCTGCACCTCAGGGAAGAGATAAACCCCGACAAGCAATTGCCCGCTTCTTAAATTACAGGGATAAAGAAAACCTCCTGCGCTCATACAAGAGCTCACGTACCCCTCTAATAATAAGGGGGCATAAAGTTCTGCTGTTTAGCGACTACTCTGCAGATGTTGCTAAGAGAAGGAGAGCCTTTGGGGAGGGGTGCAGCATTCTATACAAGCGCAATATACGCTTCCAGCTTGTATACCCGGCTATTCTTAAATACAGGGGCCCAGATGGACTCATTCAAGTGCACCATTGCCTCGAAGAAGCTCTTAGGTGTCTGACCCGGAGGAGCTCGGATGGAGGTCAACGAGGACGACAACAGGGAAATCACAGCGAAACATTGGAGACAGTCTCAGATTCCCGACCGGGAACCCCCTCGTCACGGGTAGAAACATCCCGATGGTCCATGGGAGGAGGCAGTAATGGGTCCCGTTCGCCGAAAGAACAGAGACCCCAACAGCGGGATAGTAGTGGAGGAGGACGCCACACGGTTGCCAGAAGTGAAATCCAGGAAACGGAGGTCTGCGATGAGACTTAAACGGACAACACGGAGACTTTTTGTTCTCTCTTACTTAATGACCCAGGGAAGGTATGTGGGCGAAAGCCCCAGATATATTGCTCTAGACAGCGACTGCTGAGAGACCACAAGCCAGGCTTTTTCCCGGGTATCTGGGAGAAACACTATGGGCATATACGAGACAATTGCTGGACACGGTATCGCTATGCCCTCATAGACACTTGAGCCACTGGGCGGGAGAGGTTAAGTGGTATACCCATCAGAATATGGGAGTCTATTCTACATATTTGGGGGAATGTTGGAGGGGGAAAGGTGGGGAGGGGGAATGCCCTACTCTTTCTACCTTGTTGGGGAAGGGGTCATCAGACCACATGTTTAAGGGTCGTTGGGGAGTTGTGAGGGGAGGGGGGAAGATATACACTGTAGTACAGGGATTTTTCAAGTTTCAGCCACTGTGTCTAATGTGTTTGCTTTTCAATGATCTGAACACGCTGACCAAGCGCGTTGGGGGGGATAATATGTACCACCGTATAATGATTGAACATGGTTAATCTGGTGTCCTGGAATGTCAAAGGTCTCAGGTCACCGGAGAAGCGATCAATGGTGCTCAAACACCTTAAAAGACTAAAAGTAGATATAGCATTGCTTCAGGAGACGCATCTCCAAACCACTGAATTCTTTAGGATGCACAGGTTATGGGTGGGAGCGGTACACGGATCTGGTTCAATCGGGAGAAAAGCTGGAGTTCTGATCCTGTTACATAAAAACCTTCCCTATACCATTGTTTCAGAAAGAAAAGACGATGAGGGTCGATGCGTGCGCCTAGTACTTGACAGCCCAGCTGGCAGACTAAGTGTCACCAATGTGCGTGCCCCTAATCAGTCTCAGGACACTTTCTTCTCTCGATTGCAACTGGAGCTCTTAGAAGATACGGAACACCTCAGGGTTGTGGGGGGGGGACTTCAATGCAGTCTTTTCCACAGGTGAAGATAGACGACGCGACCCGGGGAAAGTCAATCATGCTCCCATTGATAGGTCACCACGACTGCTACAGACATTGACTGGGGGACAGGCACTACATGATGTGTGGAGGTTGCACCACCCTCTGGATCGGGAATACACCCATTTTTCACATGTCCATGGGTCTTGGTCACGGATTGATCTGTTTCTACTCAGTGACCACCTGCTGAATAGAGTGGACACAGTTGACATTGAGAACATGGTGATATCCAACCATGGCCCGGTGTCCCTGAAACTTAGGGACGTGCACCAAAGGGGATCTGACTACATATGGCGTTTCCCATCACATCTTAAAAATGACAGTAACTTTGACAAATTACTAGGGGAATGGTGGACTGACTTTGCTATAGACAACGCGGAACATGTGACGGACTCTCAACTGTACTGGGAGACGAGTAAGGCAGTCTTGAGGGGGAAAATTCTAGCATATACCAGCACTCAAAAGAAGCGCACGTTTGAGCACTTCCGTCTGGCCAGTTCCAAAGTGAGAGACACGTATGTAGACTTTAAAAATAATCCCTCGACGGTAGCAAAAGAGAAATGGTTGAGAGCTAAACGGGAGTTTGATGTCTGGGCAAGACGGCGAGAATTATGGAGTAAAGAGCAGTGGGAGGTGGACTTATACAAATTTGGGGATAAAGCGGGCAGAATATTGCCAAATTTAGCCAGAGGCAAGACCAAGCCCACGACATTTAACTCTCTGCTAGACTTTGATGGAAATACCCTTACAGCACCAAAAGACATAAATGTACATCTTGGTAGATTCTTTGAAAATTTATATAAACAAACCCCACTACAGGATACAGTCGATAGGGGAAGGGAATGGCTTGGAAAGATCTCATTGCCCACCATTAAGGAGGATGATCTGGCCCACCTGAATGCCGAGATATGGTTATCTGATGTCCAAACGGCTATCAAAAATCTGAGCACACATAAAGCACCGGGCCCAGATGGTTTCACCAGTGAATACTACAAATCCTTGTGTGATAAGGTGGCCCCATGTTTAGTCTCTCTTTTTAATGACATTCTAAAAGGTTGAAAAATCTCGGCCCTCACAAATACAGCACACATCAAGCTACTGCCAAAGGGGAAAGAGGGAATTACCGACCCGACTGGCTACCACCCCGTCTCCCTGATAAATCAGGATCTAAAAATCTTAGCCAAAATAATGGCGGACCGCTTGGCGGTGGTATTGCCATACCTTGTGGGCCCCCAACAGGCGGGATTTGTCAGGGGACGTTCGGCGGTGGGCAACATCAGACAAACAATGCTGGTGTTGGACTCGGTGGGACAATGCACGACCCTCCACAGTAACCGACCGGCATTGATCTTGTTAGATGCCGAAAAGGCGTTTGACAATGTCAATCTGACCTGGCTGAACTTAGTATTAGAAGGTTATTATGCATTTAGAAAGCCTGGAAGCGATTAGAGACAAGGACACATTGACGGGGAAGTTTTTCGAAACATGGAGAGGGTTTATTGTCACTAAATTATCCCCCGATGAACTGCGGTCGACTGTTTTCCCATTCATAAATTCGACCTGGTATCTCTTGGAGGAGTTGCACGGGTCCTTGGGGAAGTTGAAGTTTACAAACAATTTAAACACGTCAGCCCTGACCTGATTTTATAAGGGTAAAAAATAATTTCTGGGATACCACATTTTATGCAAATGACTTTAATGACTTTAATTCTGTTAAGCATCACATTTTATATGGTTTCTACTAGCCTTGATTGACAGTGGCTGAGGGGGGGAGGGATTTGACTGTTTGTTTTAATTTCTGTTATTGTAATAAAATTCAATAAAAACATTTTGAAAAAAAAACAACAAAAACGATCGGGAGCTCTATGGACACGCCGGGGGAGCACTGGCAGGTGAGAATAAAGATTTTTTATGTTGGAATGACAGGAGAGGGGAGAACAGGGTGAAAACAGGGGGACAGCAGGGGGACAGCAGGGGACAACAGGGGGACAGCAGGGGACAGCAAGACGACAGGAGGCAGAGAGGAGGGGGAGCGAGGTGACAGACCAAACTGATCCTGCAAAATGTCGGAATCGGATGCCTATTTGGCATCCGATTGCAGGGATCAGCTTGGATCTGATGCTGTCCGATTTTCATCGGGCAGCATTCGATTTAACTATAACGCAATGTGAAACCAGCCTTATCCAGATCCCTCTTAGTGGGAAGAAGCTTTAGGATTTCACCTAACTGAGAAGCAGGAATGTTGGCTGCATCAGACATCACATCAGGCTCTTTCTCACTCTCCTGCTGCAGTGCGCTGTATTTGTTCCCGCGCTCTCCTCTGTTCCGCGCCCCTGCTCCACTGTGCTGGGAAGAAGTCGCCATCTTAGCTGCACCTCACTGCTGGTAAGCAGCCACAGAGGAGCGTAAAAAACGGTCTATGTTACCGCTGGGGCTTGCAGCAGCGGGTCCGGAGCTTCCCTGGGACCTCTTAGCTTTGCCCAAAGAGGATTTTACTGGCAGTGAAAAGCTGAAAGTAGCTGAATGGGGATTTCAGTAGCGGAGCAGCTCTTCAGTGCGTCCTATATCCTCATCAGCAAGCCACGTCCCCAAGGCCACCGTCTTTTCTACATCTTATGGAAGAGATTCTCTCTGCTACTTCCTGTAATGTAATAGGAGTATCCACAGGGTTTTTGAGATTTTTCATTTTTTTCCTCCATTGCTTTTAGTTTTGCCATTATGTTTTCCAGTTTTGGGCTTAGTTCTTCCTTTGGGATCTATTTATAGAGGTTTCTGAAGTACTGGAGCCAGATGTTGCCATTTTTATATGGATGTTGTTTTCCTTGTCTTTCGTACCCATTTGGTTCCATAGTTCCCAGAATGAGTTGTTTTGGAGGGCATCTTGGAGTTGGTTAAGCTTGGTAGAGATGTAACTCTGCTTCTTCTTCCTGATGATGGATTTGTACTGCCTTTGTATGGTTGCATAGGCTTCCCTCAGACCCAGGTGGTTGGCGTCTCTGTGTTTCAAGTTTGAGGGAGTTCACAGGGTCTTACGTACGGCTTTACATTCTCTGTCAAACCAGCTATTGATCTGTGTTTCTTTTGGCCACTTGTAGTCGACGTTTTTAAGGTCGGACAGTCTGGCCATTGCATAGAATATATTGTTGACGTCTTTTGCAGCTTGACTCACTCCCTCTGGGTTAGGCTTGTACTCGTGGTTGTAGAAGTGGTGGAGCATCCGCTGTGTTTCAGGTCTGCTGGGAGCCTCTTTATACTTTAATGCCGACATTTTGGACCTTTTATAGGATGGAGGCCGGCTGAAGAGGCCGCTCTGCTGTCGCTTTTGAGTGGATGGTTTCTCTGTAGATTTCATGTACAAAAGAAGTTGTCTGTGGTCTGACAGGTGCGTTTGTGGGGTGATGTGGCGCCCCGCAACGAGTGCGTCACAAGAGGGTATTGCAGCCAAAACTGCAGCCGCAATATTCTCTGACTCAGCAGTCACACGGTTAACTCAGAGATCCATACCCTGCATGCATCACCTAGCATAGAGGGCCAATCAGGTCCTGGTGGGCGGAGTACAAGGGTAGTGTGTAGTGGAAAGTTTAGTACAATTAGGAAAAGAGAACTCTCCGAACAACGTAGGAGAAGGAGCAAAAAGAGCAAGCTCTGCAACCTAGGAGAGGGGGTTGCACAGTTCCGTGCGGCCCCCTGGCCAATTCCCTGGCCTATTTCCCTGTCATCACTCCGGTTGAGCACCCTTATTCCCGGTGCAATACCAACCGATCATCGGGCATCGACATGCGGGTCCAAAAACATTCCGTGCCCATCTACAGCCGGTTTGCTGGTACCAAAGCTAGCAGTAGTTCAGCTCTGCTATGCGAACCAGAGGAGTGGAGGGACCGCTTTACAGGAGCACCCCACCACTGCCATACACAGTCGTCTAGCCAGCGGTGTACCCACCAAAGGACCCAAGGCCCCCAAAGCATCCGGAACGTATACCCCGGATAAGGCATTCAAGCAGCCTCCTTGTACCCGATCTGGCATTCCTGGGCGACAACGGCAACATACTTAGTTAGAATGGAGGAACACCGCGGATCTCTGAGAAACACTGGTCATTGCTGAGTCCACCCGGTCCACTACCCTTAACTGTATACCATGTACTGCCTGCTGGTTACAGTAAAGAACCCGTTACAGAGACTTACAGTGTCCGTGCCTTCTTATGAACTGTTTATCCGCATGCTAAGGTAACCGCAGCTGCCTCAGAACATCTTGTGCAGCTCGTGGCTCAGGGGATCATCGCTCAGTCTGTGGGGAGCGTTCCATCTTGCTGCATTCCATCCCCCGGAGGCCCCGCAGCGCCGGTAAAGTTACCGGGACTCTCATAGGTGGCGTCACGACAAATTAACCCCTTAATCTGTTCTACCAAGACGTCGCATCACTTTTGATCTGTACCACCGGGCCCCACTACCGGCAGGTGCGGTCCATCCGTAAGAAGAAGGAGGAAGAAAAACGCCTGTCTACCGGAGTCCCGGCCACGGTGAGTCAGTGACTATAAATGCACTGATATTTGCCAGGTTCATATCTGTAATGGCATAATCTACTACACTCCTCTCTACATGGGAGTTTAGTGTATACCTTCCTAAAGAGTCTCCTTTGGTTTGTCCATTAAGAATATGAAGTCCTAAACATCTGCATACGTTCAGGAGCTTTTTACAACTTTTGTTGACTGTACTGTCATAGCTGTTTCTCTCCGTGTGTGCTCAGTCTTGACCGTCATTCTCTGCTCCAAATATGTAGATGTTTCCATCCGTGGTCAGGAAGTCTTTCTCTCTCCCAGTTCTTGCATTGAGGTCTCCAAAGATGAGAACTTTGCCCAGGGCCTGATAATGGGCGGCTTCTCTTTGCAAGATGTCGAAGAAGTCTGGATTGAAGTAGGAGGACTCTGGCAATGGCATATAGGTGGCGCAGAGGTGAACATCAGACTGAGAGGTGAGGATGGAGCTGCTGATTCTGATCCATATGTGGCTGCCTCCTCTCTTCACCGGTTTGATGTACTGGTGGAGCTCCTCTTTATACCAGATCAGTACTCCTCCTGAGTAGCGGCTGTGTTTGATGTTTTTATTTTTCAGGGCAGGGACAGAGATTTCCCTGTATCCAATAAGCACCAGAGATTTGTTATTTGCTTTCAGCTCTGGTCCATGTTTCCAGGAGGATCTGAATGCCTATAGTTTTCAGTCTCTGTATAACGTCAGAGTCATTTGTTTTACATCCAAAAGTCGAGGTATTGAGATCCTGGATATTCCAGCTGCTGATTATAAGTGAAGTCATTTTTCTATATATCTTGTGTGTATATACCTTGTAATGAGTATGGCTGTGCAGGAAACACTGGATTTCTGTCTGTTTAGAAGATGTGCTTGGTTTCCTCCAGTCACATTAGTTTTCCTGCACAGTGCACTGATCAGGGTCTTTATCCCATCCATATCTCTGCTCTGCAGGTATCTGTGCTGTGTCGGAGGTCCCCTCCATAGAGGGCTCCTCCTCTGATGGTCTGATTTTGGGTGAAGAGCTTTGTTTCCAGCTTCCGGAGATAGGATTGGGGTTTTCTGCCTTTTCATTGTCAGGGGTCTTTCAGTGTGATTATGGTCACAGTTGAGTCCAGGCCTGGAGTCTCTGTTTAGTATGATGTCTTTCAGCTCTTTGTCCAGGAGGCTGACTCCTTGTTTGTGGAGGTGCTTATTATCATACAGGTTGTGGTGCAGCGGCTTGCTGCCTTGCACGTATCTATGCTGGGATTAGTAGTTCAGCATGGCATTTTGCTGGGACGTGAGCTCCCACAGGTGCAGATAGTGCATTGCATGTGCTGAATTCCAGGTTTGAGAAACCAGGGGAGTGTCTGTCAAACCTGCATACTCCTGTGGGCGTGACAGATCAGACATAAGCAGACTCCCTCCGGATCACATGGGCTGTGACATCAGAACAGGTCCTACACACAGGATGTGGAAAGCCTTAGGATCTGAAGGAGATATTTGCCAGAGCCTATGATAGGTGAGGAGACCTTGGGAAGCCAGGTTCAACCCAGACCTCAGGAAGCCCAATCCTGGTCGGAGCCCGGACCAGACAGGAGTCTGTGATCCTGCAGAGGAGGCATCTTCCCCAACAAAGACTGAAGCCAGCGATCACTCTAATGGTCTAAGGTCAGTGATTGCTATTATGCTAACCGGGACAAGCTGTGTGTCCTCCCGTCAGTTTGATGTGACTAAGTCAGGTGCTATGTGCAGTTTATGAGACACTTGAATAAACTGCTGGACATTATGTCCCTTTGAGAGATACAGCTGTTTGTGTCAATTGCGCTGCAAGCGAGACCTACGTGTGCACTGTGCATGCGCTGACCTCACAAGATGATGGTGGTTTATGGAGAGGTGTTGTGCCAGGGTCACGTTTGGCACAGTATTGATCCTTTCGGTCAGGTCCATATTGATGCTTTGGGTGGTTTTCCAGGATATGTCCTTTGTTGGGAACAGAGATGATAGAATTATTTTGCTGTCTGGGAATTTTAGTTTTGCCATCTTTGCTAATTTGATCAGTTGTCCTGCGATCTGCTGGTGCTGGTCTGGCAGATTGTTTGTACCTCTGTATATAATAATATGGTATGGGTTGGTAAACCATGGATTATTGATGACCTCTGTCACCTGTTGAATAGTTACACAGTGAATTTTACTGACCTGTTTTCCTGGGAATAGCCATTGTGCATTTAGGTACTTCCCATTTGAGCCCAATATTAGGACAATATCAGGACTTTGTGATGTTTTGGGTGTCTTGGGTGGGTTACGTGGCTGCTGCTGGGGGTCTGTGATGCTGGTTTTGCTGGTGGTTGGTTCTCTTCTCTCTTTCCTCTCTCTGGTTACTGGTTCACTTTTATTGGTTTCAGGATCTTTTATATTGTTAATTATTGTTGTTTTGTTATTTGGTATCTCGGCATTCTGGTCAGTGGTGGCCATGTTGTATGCTCTCTGGCTTGTTTCCAGTGCTCCCTGCTAGTTCAGATGTCTAAAGCCCCCGTCACACATAACGAGATAGTTAGCGAGATCGTTGTAACATCACGTTTTGTGATGTAACAGCGGTCTCACTAACGATCTCACTAAGTGTGATGGTGGGGTTACACGTAGCGATATCGTCCCGATATCGCATACAACGCCGCGGGAGCGCGCATTTTGGGAGCACTTTTCCCGATATCGCATCGCCGGTTTACACGCTGCGATATCGGGAAACAACGTCCCTCCGATGTGTACGCCCACCAACCCAGTAACGACCATTTAACATGGTAGTTAATGGGTGAGGTGCGAGTACGCATCGGAGTTGGGCTGTCACACGCTGCGATGCTGGTACAACGGCCTTGCGATATCGGGAAGTTGAATAGCTCTGCTATTCAACTCCGATATCGTTTTGGCATCGTTCCAGCATCGCGTTGTATGCTAAAACAGCACAACGCGCACCCGATATCGGGTCCAACTCGTGACCCACGTGACTTTTTGTCGGAGTTGGGTCGGAGTTGGACGCCGATATCGCGGCGTGTAAACCCACCATGACACTTAGCAGCGATCAGGCCCCTGCTGTTACAAAGAGCTCTGAGTCATTTTTTTTTTTTTAACCAGTTAACTTTTTATTGGAAATCTCAGAAAGGGCTAAACAAATATTAGCAAAGGGGTAAAAAACAAAGAAAAAGGGGAGGGAGAAGCAAGGGAATAAAGGCATTTGGAATTACATGTACATATCATGAAAAGTAATAATGAAGTGACCAAAAAATGCATGATATAGACATAGATTATACACTCATAGAATATGTGGAAGTAGACCAAGGTTCCCACCATGCGAGTCTCTTATTTCTTCTGAAACATGATCCCGCAAAGGTAGTTTCGTACTGAAACATTAGATTCAAACGGGCAATCAGTTCATCTTTAGATGGAGAAACAGATGATTTCCAATGCTTGCAAATGCATTGTCTGGCTGCAAATAATATATTAGACATACTCTGGGTCATTTTTTGATCGTTGGTCTCCCGCTGGTCAGCACGCATCGCTGCGTGTGACAGCAAGAGACCAGCGATCAGCGATCTCACAGGCTGGTAACCATGGTAAACACTGGGTATCTAGGCAGCGTGCACTGCCTAGATACCTGGTGTTTATCATGGTTACCAGCGCTAAGCAGGGAGAACACTGGTAACTATGATAAACACCGGGTATCCAGGCAGCGCGCGCTGCCTAGATACCCGGTGTTTATCATAGTTACCAGCGTCCTTCCGGCTTACAGGCAGCGCTAAGCAGGGAGGACGCTGCTAACTATGATAAACACCGGGTATCCAGGCAGCGCTGCCTAGATACCCGGTGTTCATCATAGCTACCAGCGTCCTCCCTGCTTAGCGCTGCCTGTAAGCAGGGAGGACGCTGGTAACTATGATAAACACCGGGTATCTAGGCAGTGTGTGCTGCCTAGATACCCACTGTTTATCATAGCTACCAACGATGTGGAGGTGGCTCCCTAGTCCCTGGTCGCTGGGGAGATCTGCCTGTTTGACACCTCCCCAGTGACCAGGTAACGACGCACCAACGATCCCTACAGGATCGTTATCGTTGTCGGGATTGCTGGTGTGTCATTGTGTGTGACGGGAACTTAAGGGCCTGTGTTTTCAGTTATGCAATCACCTGTCTGAGTTTATCATTATCTTTATGTAATTCACACATTTCTTCTCTTATGTTCTATAGAGCTGCCTTGTACACACATTTCAGTTTATTGATCTCATTTGTTAATTAGTCATTTGTATTTCTAAGTGAATTTCTTTGAAGCTCTTGCTTAATTTGGGCCAAGTCTCTTTCTAGTTGAGATAAACAATATCTGATAGTCTCAGGGGAGAGGTGTGAAGTTTTGGATGTTTAGCAGCTGTGCCTGGCGGTCTCTGTAGAGATGCGAGTATCAGAAATGGCCGCTGGGGGTTGTTGTTCTTTAAGGATTCTGTTCTCTGATATGGGAAAAATGGTTTTCAAAGTGCTGCAGATTGTCCTTAGTCCCTTGCACCATGACAATGCCATTGTTGTATAGGTTTATGGTAAGTGAGTTGGTGTCATCATCTGCTTGGCTTTTAATTTTAATCTGCCGGCCATTATTAGAGTTGCACGTGCATATATATTTATATTGCTTGCCAGGCGTAGAGTCTATGTAGAATAACAGGTTGGTTTTTCTTTTATTTCCCTCTTTGGTGTAATCTGCAATAAGAGTCTCTGAAAATTCTCTCATTAGGTTTCCTTTCCTGGCTCTGTTGTTGCTCTGCCCCAGTGTTATCTCCATGTCTGACCCCCTGGTGTCCTGTGTCTCCAGCTTTGGGCTTTGTTCATTTAGGCTGCTTTCACATAATGATTTTCGGTCATCCGATTGTATCCGTTTCAAAACGGATACAATCGGATCCCATGTCCCCCTATGGGGATCGGATGGGATAGGATGTGCCACTATTGGCATCCGATTTTGCCACCATCAGATCCCTTCGATTTAATCACGGGCACAAAATGGTACCCTGCTACGATTTTGTGTCCGTGACTCACATCGGACAGCATCGGATCACTGCTGATCCGAGGGCCCACAGCATGGGAGCCTATGGACATCGGATCCGAGTTCACCTCGGATCCGATGTCGGCTCCGTATCCCCTGTCTTTCCCTGCTTCTGCTCCTCTATCTTCTTCCCTCTCCTATGCTATTATGTCCCCCCGCTATTCTATTCGGTGCCCCTGCTTCTATCCCTATCCTGTCCCCTGTCCTCTTCCCTGTCCTCTTCCCTGTGTGTAAAAAAAAATAAAAAAACCTCCTCCGGGAGGATACATCACCTGTCACTGGCTCCCAAGCTGCAACACCATAAGGGCAGAAGAGCCTGTGATGATGTAAGAGAGCCGATCAGCTGACAGGTCATGTGACTGGATCTGTGACATCATCACAGGTCCTTCAGTCCTGACAGTGCTGCAGCGTTCGAGCCGGTGAGAGGTGATGTATACTCCTGGAGGAGGTTTTTATTTTTTTACACACAGGGAAGAGGACAGGAAAGAGGACAGGGGACAGGATAGGGATTGATGAGGATATAGAAGCAGGGGCACAGAATAAAATAGCAGGGGCACAGAATAGCATAGGAGAGGGAAGAAGATGGAGGAGGCAGGAGCAGGGAGAGACCACAGGGATCCACACGGATCCTGCATAGAATTGGATCGGATGGCTATTTGTGTGAAACCAGCCTTACTTGTTCTAAGTTTGGGTTTTCCTTTTTTATAGTTATATAGTAATTATAATCCTTATTTCTAAGAGGATTAATTTGTAGAAAGTCTATAGATTGTTTTGGGGTTGTGTTGCGCCCCTACGTTCAGGAGGCCACAAGACGGAACTGCAGCCAGGCAGGTAGGACACTTGTTGCACAACAACACCCTCACAGCCCACACAACCCACGTGTAGGAGAAGGTAGCATCCAGCCCTGAGATTAGATACTCTGAAATTGAGGGGTGGTGGATTTGGAGGAGTGGGTTTGGCACACCCGTAGTCAGGTGACTTGACAGCATATAGGAAGGGGGAGGAGGATGAAGACAGTAGGCCGAGGTAGGCTGAGAGGCATAGACTGGAATTCACACTCCTGTGAGTGTAAGGCCTAGGAGTGCAGAATCTGTACCGAGCCAGTGTGAGCTGGAGGAGAGAGAAAGCCCGTCCGAAGCTGACACCACCAGGAGTGTGAGAGGACAGAGAGGGACGGTGATACCCGGGCCCTAGGAACGCAGCTGAAGCTACTGACTGCAGGCGGAGTAGCCCTCCTATGATACCGAGAGGAACAGAGAGAAAGGAGCCTGGTAGAGCCTCAGACTTGAGGACTGCTGGAGGCTGGGCTGAAGTAGAGTGTCGGCTCTAGAGGGGACCGTAGTTTACCCGGCTTGAAGGATCCTCAGGGGTCCGAGTCACCGCCATACTGTCCAGAGACACCCACCAAGTGTATAGAGAACGTAATAGCTCGGAAAAAACACTAAAGACTGTGTGAGGGGTCACAGAGAGAGAGGTCTGGCTGCAGAGCAAAGGGAACCCGGAGAGGGAGAATGTGCCTGTGTATTAAGAACTGTACTTGAACTTTGTAAGAACTGTAACTGTGCTGTAAAGTGACTTGAAGAACTGAGAGTAAACACGGAAAACCCTGGAACTGCTTCCCTTGTGTTTCTGCATGAAAGTGATTCGCTCCATACAGGATACAGCCTGTCAGCACCAGCAAAGAGGAGAGATCCCTGCAGCGTCTGCAAAGTAAGTGTGCTACACACTCCACAATAGACTTAACCCTTACTGCCCCGGGGAATATAGTTCTACCCACTGGAAATATTACACCTAAGCTGCCATTACATCATCCCCGGAGGTTCTGCAGCAGCGGCGGCCCCCATCACTGGCCGCATAAAGTGGGTGGCGTCACGACTGACAACCCCTGTAAATATCCTCTTTTATTGCCGAGCCCAGGACACGGACTGGACCAGGACCACCCGTGACTTCCCCAGCAGCAGACCGGTCCGGTACCGAGTACCCCCGTCCCAGTGGGCCTGACAGTTGCAGAATGGTCCTACCTTTGCATGTTCAGGTCTCTGGATATCAGATGAATGCTGCCTGTTGTTTGCAGTCTGTCCTCCAAGAGATTCTTGTTTTGTCCTTTAAATACTCTATTTCTTCCTTTTTCATAAAAATCTCAAATCCAGCTCAATCCAGATCACTTTTGTGTTCCACAGAGTTGAATTCTTCCAGGTTTTGTCTTAAGGTACCTTCACACGCCGCAATCTCGCCTGGGAATCCTAAAGGCGATATGTCGGCCTGGAGCAACCGCCGTGAAATTGCTTCACAGTTGCGGCGTGTGATTGGGGAATTTCACATAGTAACATAGTAACATAACATAGTTTTTAAGGTTGAAGGAAGACTTTACGTCCATCTAGTTCAACCCATAGCCTAACATGTTGATCCAGAGGAAAGCAAAAAAAAAAACATGTGGCAACACTAAGCTCCACATTGGGGAAAAAAATTCCTTCCTGACTCCAGATATGGCAATCAGACTAGTTCCCTGGATCAACGCCCTATCAAAGAATCTAGTATATATAACCGGTGGTATTATAGTTTTCAAGAAAGGCATCCAGGCCCTTCTTAAATGTTAGTAGTGACTCACTCATTACAACATCATGTGGCAGAGAGTTCCACAGTCTCACTGCTCTTACAGTAGAGAATCCGCGTCTGTGATTATGATTAAATCTTATTTCCTCCAGACGTAGAGGATGCCCCCTTGTCCCAGTCTCAGGCCTAAGAGTAAAGAGATCATTAGAAAGTTCTCTGTACTGTCCCCTCATATATTTATACATTATTATAAGATCACCCCTAAGCCTTCGTTTCTCCAAGCTAAATAACCCCAAGTTTAATAACCTGTCTTGATATTGCAGACCTCTTAATCCTCTAATGACTTTTGTCGCTCTTCTCTGCACCCGCTCTAGTTCAGCTATGTCTTTCTTATACACCGGAGACCAGAATTGTACACAGTATTCTAAGTGTGGTCGCACTAGTGACTTGTATAGAGGTAAAATTATGTTCTCCTCATGAGCATCTATGCCTCTTTTAATGCATCCCATTATTTTATTTGCCTTTGCAGCAGCTGCCTGACACTGGCCACTAAATGTGAGTTTGTCATCTACCCATACACCCAGGTCTTTTTCAGTGACAGTTTTGCCCAGTGTTTTACAATTAAGCACATAATTATACCTTTTGTTTCCTCTGCCCAAGTGCATAACTTTACATTTATCCCCATTAAAGCTCATTTGCCATTTAGCAGCCCAAGCTTCTAGTTTACATAAATCCTCCTGTAATATAAAATTGTCCTCCTCTGTATTGATTACCCTGCAGAGTTTAGTGTCATCTGCAAATATTGAGATTCTACTCTGTATGCCCCCTACAAGGTCATTAATAAATATATTAAATAGAAGCGGGCCCAACCCTGACCCCTGTGGTACCCCACTGTTAACTGTGACCCATTCTGAGAGTGTTCCATTAATAACCACCCTTTGTTTCCTATCACTAAGCCAGTTCTTAACCCACTTATACATATTTTCCCCCATCCCCATTGCCCTCATTTTATGTATCAACCTTTTGTATGGCACCGTATCAAAAGCTTTTGAAAAGTCCATATACACCACATCCACTGCATTTCTTTGGTCCAGTCCAGAACTTACTTCTTCATAGAAGCTTATCAGATTAGTTTGACAGGAACGGTCCCTCATAAAACCATGTTGATAATGGGTCATGAGGTTATTTTTCTTCAGATACTCCAGTATAGCATCTCTTAGAAAACCCTCTAGGATTTTACCCACAGTAGAGGTTAAGCTTACTGGCCTATAATTTCCAAGTTCTGTTTTTGTCCCCTTTTTGAATATTAGCACCACATTTGCTATACGCCAGTCCTGTGGTACAGACCCTGTTATTATGGAATCTTTAAATATTAAAAATAATGGTCTATCTATGACAGTACTTAATTCCTGCAGCACTCTGGGGTGTATTCCATCCGGGCCCGGGGATTTGTCAATTTTAGTGATTTTTAGACGATGCCATACTTCCTCTTGGGTTAAGCAGGTGACATTTAATTGAGAATTTTTGTTATCACTGATCATATTGTCTGTCATGGGATTTTCTTGTGTAAATACTGTTGAAAAAATGTCGTTTAGCATATTGGCTTTTTCCTCATCCTCATCCACCATTTCACCCAGACTATTTTTAAAGGGGCCAACACCATCATTTTTTAGTTTCTTACTATTTATGTAGTTAAAAAATATTTTGGGATTATTTTTACTTTCTCTGGCAATGAGTCTCTCTGTCTCAATCTTTGCTGCCTTAATTTGCTTTTTACAGATGTTATTTAATTTTCTGTATTTATTTAATGCTTCATCACTACCTACTTGCTTTAATTCCCTAAATGCTTTCTTTTTGTCACTTATTGCACCTCTTACCGCTTTATTTAGCCATAGTGGTTTCCTCCTATTTCTAGCATGCTTATTCCCATAGGGTATATATTGTGCACAGGTCCTATTTAGGATGCTAATAAACATCTCCCATTTGCTTTGTGTACTTTTATGTCTCAGGACATCGTCCCAGTTTATTGCACTAAGATCATCTCTCAACCGTTGGAAATTTGCCTTCCTGAAGTTTAGTGTCCTTGTAGCCCCTCTACTACACAACTTAGTAAAGGATACTTGAAAGCTTATTATGTTACTAGCTGTGAGCCCGATGCAAATGCATCGGGATTCTAGAACGTGCATTAATTTGATTATAGTAGTTATAGCTGTTAGCCTGATGCAAATGCATCGGGTATCTAAAATATGTTTATTGTTTTTTTAAACATTTTTAAATAATAATCGCATCATCAATAGCAATAATATAAGCCATAGCATTATTATTAGCAGTAATAGCAGTATTAATAGCATTATTAGCAGTATTATGAGCATTAATAACAGTATTAATAGCATTAATAGCATTATTATTAGCATTAATAGCATTATTAATAGCATTATTAGCATTAATAATAGCATTAATAACATTATTAATAGCATTAATAGCATTATTAATAGCATTAATATTAGCATTAATAGCATTAATAATAGCATTATTAGCATTATTAATAGCATTAATAACATTATTAATAGCATTAATAGCATTATTATTAGCATTAATAGCATTAATAATAACATTATTAGCATTAATAATAGCATTAATAACATTATTAATAGCATTAATATTATTATTATTAGCATTAATAGCATTAATAATAGCATTATTAGCATTAATAATAGGATTAATAACATTATTAATAGCATTAATAGCATTATTATTAGCATTAATAGCATTAATAATAGCATTATTAGCATTAATAATAGCATTAATAACATTATTAATAGCATTAATAGCATTATTATTAGCATTAATAGCAAAATAATAGCATTAATAGGATAAATATTAGCATTAATAGCATTAATAGCATTATTAATAGCATTAATAGCATTATTATTAGCATTAATAGCATTAATAATAGCATTAATAGCATTAATAATAGCATTAATAACATTATTAATAGCATTAATAGCATTATTATTAGCATTAATAGCATTAATAATGCCATTAATAGGATAAATATTAGCATTGATAGCATTAATAGCATAATTAATAGCATTAATAGCATTATTAATAGCATTAATAGCATTATTATTAGCATTAATAGCATTAATAGGATAAATATTAGCATTAATAGCATTAATAGCATTATTAATAGCATTATTATTGGCATTAATAGCATTAATAATAGCATTATTAGCATTAATAATAGCATTAATAACATTATTAATAGCATTAATAACATTATAAATAGCATTAATAGCATTATTATTAGCATTAATAGCATTAATAATAACATTATTAGCATTAATAATAGCATTAATAACATTATTAATAGCATTAATAGCATTATTATTAGCATTAATAGCAATATTAATAGCATTAATAGGATAAATATTAGCATTAATAGCATTAATAGCATAATTAATAGCATTAATAGCATTATTAATAGCATTAATAGCATTATTATTAGCATTAATAGCATTAATAATAGCATTAATAGCATTAATAATAGCATTAATAAAATTATTAATAGCATTAATAGCATTATTATTAGCATTAATAGCATTAATAATGCCATTAATAGGATAAAATATTAGCATTGATAGCATATAATAGCATAATTAATAGCATTAATAGCATTATTAATAGCATTAATAGCATTATTGGATAAATATTAGCATTAATAGCATTAATAGCATTATTAATAGCATTATTATTGGCATTATTAGCATTAATAATAGCATTATTAGCATTAATAATAGCATTAATAACATTATTAATAGCATTAATAGCATTATTATTAGCATTAATAGCATTAATAGCATTATTATTAGCATTAATAGCATTAATAATACCATGAATAGGATAAATATTAGCATTAATAGCAATAATAGCATAATTAATAGCATTAATAGCATTATTAATAGCATTACTAGCATTAATAGGATAATATTAGCATTAATAGCATTATTAATAGCATTAATAATACCATTGATAAATATTAGCATTAATAGCATTATTAATAGCATTAATAGCATTATTAATAGCATTAATAGCATTATTATTAGCATTAATAGCATTAATAATAGCATTATTAGGATTAATAAATAGCATTAATAACATTATTAATAGCATTAATAGCATTTATTATTAGCATTAATAGCATTAATAGCATTATTATTAGCATTAATAGCATTAATAATACCGTTAATAGGATAAATATTAGCATTAATAGAATTAATAGCATAAATAATAGCATTAATAGCATTATTAATAGCATTAATAACATTATTATTAGCATAAATAGCATTAATAATAGCATTATTAGCATTAATAATAGCATTAATAACATTATTAATATCATTAATAGCATTATTATTAGCATTAATAGCATTAATAATAGCATTATTAGCATTAATAATAGCATTAATAACATTATTAATAGCATTAATAGCATTATTATTAGCATTAATAGCATTATTAGCATTATTATTAGCATTAATAGCATTAATAATACCATTAATAGGATAAAAATTAGCATTAATAGCATTAATAGCATTATTAATAGGATTAATAGCATTATTATTAGCATAAATAGCACTAATAATAGCATTATTAGCATTAATAATAGCATTAATAACATTATTAATAGCATTAATAGCATTATTATTAGCATTAATAGCATTAATAATAGCATAATAACATTATTAATAGCATTAATAGCATTATTATTAGCATTAATAGCATTAATATTAACATATACATTATAGCATAATTAAATAGCATTAATAACATTATTAATTAGCATTATTATTTATTAGCATTAATAGCATTAATAATAGCATTATTAGCATTAATAATAGGATTAATAACATTATTAATAGCATTAATAGCATTATTATTAGCATTAATAGCATTAATAATAGCATTATTAGCATTAATAATAGCATTAATAACATTATTAATAGCATTAATAGCATTATTATTAGCATTAATAGCAATATTAATAGCATTAATAGATAAATATTAGCATTAATAGCATTAAAATAGCATAATTAATAGCATTATAATAGCATAATTATAGCATTAATTATTAGAGCAATTAATAGCATAATTAATAATAGCATTAATTAAGCATTAATCATTAATAGATAATTTAGCATTATAGCATTAATAGCATTATTAATAGCATTAATAGCATTATTAATAGCATTAATAGCAATTATTAATAGCATTATAGCATAATAGATAAAATTAGCATTATAGCATTAATAGCATTATAATAGCATTATTAATAGCATTATTATTGCATTAATAGCATTAATAATAGCATTATTAGCATTAATAATAGCATTAATAACATTATTAATAGCATTAATAGCATTAATTATAGCATTAATAGATAACATATATAGCATTAATATAGCATAATAATTATTATGCATTAATAGCATTATATTAGCATAATAGCATTAATAATAGCATTATAGCATTATAATAGCATTAATAACATTATAGCATTATACATATATTAGTATAGCATTAATAATAGCATTATTAGCATTAATAATAGCATTAATAGACATTATTACTTAATAGCATTATTATTAGCATTAATAGCATTAATAATAGCATTATTAGCATTAATAATAGATTAAATAACATTATTATTAGCATTAATAGCATAATTATTAGCATAATAGCATTATTATTAGCAGTAATATATTATTATTAGAATGTTTTTTTTAATTATTATTTTTATTTATATTATTATTTTTATTTATGTGTTTATTATTTTTAATTATTTTTTAAAATATTTTTTTTATTATTTAATTTATTTATTTTTTAAAGTCAAGCTGAGACGCAGTTCTCATTCAGGTCCGCCTTTTTTTTTTTTTTTATTATTATTTTTATTTAATTATTTAATATTTTTTATTTATTTTTTTATTATTTTTTAATTATTTTTAAATTATTTTTTTTATTATGTAATTTATTTATTTTTTTAAGTCAGACTGAGACGCAGTTCTCATTCAGGTCCGCCTTTTTTTTTTTTTATTATTATTTTTATTTAATTATTTATTATTTTTTATTTATTTTTTAATTATTTTTTAATTATTTTTAAATTATTTTTTTTATTATTTAATTTATTTATTTTTTTAAGTCAGACTGAGACGCAGTTCTCATTCAGGTCCGCCTTTTTTTTTTTTTTTATTATTATTTTTATTTAATTATTTAATATTTTTTATTTATTTTTTTATTATTTTTTAATTATTTTTAAATTATTTTTTTTATTATTTAATTTATTTATTTTTTTAAGTCAGACTGAGACGCAGTTCTCATTCAGGTCCGCCTCTTTTTTTTTTTTTATTATTATTTTTATTTAATTATTTATTATTTTTTATTTATTTTTTTATTATTTTTTAATTATTTTTAAATTATTTTTTTTATTATTTAATTTATTTATTTTTTTAAGTCAGAGTGAGACGCAGTTCTCATTCAGGTCCGCCTTTTTTTTTCCCCATTGACATACATTACCGGTGTCTCGGCGATTTTATGGCCGGCCACCTGGTTCTATTTGTCGGCCCTAAAATCGCGGGACACACCGCTAATGCATGTCTATGGGCAGTCAGCTCGAATTCTGATTGGTCGGCGTTCAATCCGAAATCGGGCTGACTGCCCATAGAGATGCATTAGCGGTGTGTCCGCGATTTTAGGGCCGACAAATAGAACCAGGTGGGCGGCCATAAAATCGCCGACACACCGGTAATGTATGTCAATGGGGAAAAAAAAGGCGGACCTGAATGAGAACTGCGTCTCAGTTTTGAGGGGCTCTTCTGATTGGCTGAGGGCAGTATCCAGCGACCAATCAGAAGAGGGCCTGAGATCTCATTGAGGTAGAATGGGGGATTTTTCTTCCATTCTATGTTAATGAGAAGGAAGAGGACGTCGGAGGTGGAAGATCCCCGGGGCCGGACGAAGAGGCGGAGATGGCGGAAAGAAGAGAGAAGACCCCCGGGGCCGGAGGAAGAGGACGCCTGGCCGGACGGAGGACTTGTGGATCGGACGGACGATCAGATGACTTGAAGGCATGTAAGTGATCGACGGGGACGTTAGGTTAGGGGACGGCGGGGGCTTAGGGTGTAGGGCGTTAGGTGACAGCGGCGTTAGGTTAGGGGACGGCGGGGGCTTGGGGTGTAGGGATTTAGGTGTTAGCGGTGTGAGCTTAGGAGGCGGCGGGGCTTAGGGGATAGGGGCTTAGGTGCGGCGGGGCTTAGGGGGCAGGGGGGGGTAGGGGTTTAGGTGCGGAATCGGGGGTAGGGGGTTAGGTGCGGCTTAGGGGGTAGGGGCTTGCGGCAGAGGGTAGTGGCTGCGGCGGCGGGGTAGTGGGTTAGGGTTTAGGGCGGCAGGGGGTAAGGGCTTCGGCGGCGGCGGGGTAGTGGGTTAGGGGTTAGGGCGGTTAGGGGTAGGGGCTGCTGCGGCGGGGTCGGCGGCGGGGTAGTGGGTTAGGGCGGCAGGGGGTAGTGGCTTGCGGCAGAGGTCGGGGTAGTGGCTTAGGGGTAGGGGCTGCTGGTTATGGCGGCAGGGGGTAGTGCTTAGGGGTAGGGGCTGCAGCGGCGGGAGCGGCGGGGTCGGCAGGGGGTAGGGGCTTGCGGGGTATTGGCTTAGAGGTAGGGGCTGCTGCGGCGGGGTCGGCGGCGGGGTAGTGGGTTAGGGTTTAGGGCGGCAGGGGGTAGGGGCTTCGGCGGCGGGGTAGTGGGTTAGGGGTTAGGGCGGTTAGGGGTAGGGGCTGCTGCGGCGGGGTCGGCGGCGGGGTAGTGGGTTAGGGCGGCAGGGGGTAGTGGCTTGCGGCAGAGGTCGGGGTAGTGGCTTAGGGGTAGGGGCTGCTGGTTAGGGCGGCAGGGGGTAGTGCTTAGGGGTAGGGGCTGCAGCGGCGGGAGCGGCGGGGTCGGCAGGGGGTAGGGGCTTGCGGGGTATTGGCTTAGAGGTAGGGGCTGCTGCGGCGGGGTCGGCGGCGGGGTAGTGGGTTAGGGCGGCAGGGGGTAGGGGCTTACGGCAGAGGTCGGGGTAGTGGCTTAGGGGTAGGGGCTGATGCTGGGGGGTCCAGCGCGATGGTATACTACAGTCCCATGGCGCTTATGGGCATGGGACTGTAGTATACTATAGCGGTGTACAGTACAGTAGTATGGGCTTAGGGTAGTGGGAGTTGTGCGACGGTGTACAGCGCGATGGCTGTAGTGTACAGCGCGATGGTATACTACAGTCCCATGGCGCTTATGGGCATGGGACTGTAGTATACTATAGCGGTGTACACTACAGTAGTATGGGCTTAGGGTAGTGGGAGTTCTGCGACGGTGTACAGCGCGATGGCTGTAGTGTACAGCGCGATGGTATACTACAGTCCCATGGCGCTTATGGGCATGGGACTGTAGTATACTATAGCGGTGTACACTACAGTAGTATGGGCTTCGGCTTCGGTGGCTTGGTTAGCGGTGTTTAGCGACTCGCAATGCCCGCTTCGCGGGCATTGCTTCGCTAGGCTGCAACGACTCGCAATGCCCGCTTTGCGGGCATTGCTTCGTGAGTCGCCTTGGCCGCTACGCGGCCACGGGGAGAGTCCAGGAGAAGCAGCTCGGACTCGCTAACCAAGCGACCGGAAGCAGCGCCGCTCCGACGGAAGTCGCTACGGCAATTATATAATAGATGATCACTATTACCCAAGTGACCTCCAACCCGTATATTTGATATGCGGTCCGGCCTGTTGGTTAATATTAGGTCCAGCAGTGCCCCCCTTCTTGCTGGGTCCTGAACCAGTTGTGAAAGGTAATTGTTTCTCATAGTTTTCAAAAACATATTACCCTTGCTGGAACTGCAGGTTTCTGTTCCCCAATGTATTTCAGGGTAGTTGAAGTCCCCCATAATAATGACTTCTCCCTGAGTCGCTGCTTCATCTATTTGCTTTATGAGGATATTTTCCTCCACTTCCATTATTGTTGGGGACTTATAACAAACCCCTATCAGTAATTTATTATTTTTTCCCCCTCCCCTTATCTCCACCCACAGAGACTCTACATTTCCATTAGATTCACCTATATTATCATTTTCGTGGCGATAAATTGCCTGTCGCCTGATTCCTGAGCACTGCTCTGAAATCAACCTCAATCATGAAGGCGATATTTCCATGTTGTGGCATGTGATAGGGCAATAGTGATGAAATCAGTGTCGCCTATGATTTCCCTACTGTGTTCCCATTGGCTGTCAGTTGACACCGCGCCATATTTGAGCATGTATTGGTGCCAAACTAGACAATGGCATCATGTATTAGCCAGCCTTCCAGAGCAGGCTGTAGTTCTGTAGGACAAAGTGCCGTTGTGTCCGCGCTGCCGTCAAAAGGATCACCAGAGACAAGAGAGAATCTGGGCTGAATTGTGTCTTTATTCTTCCGACGCGTTTCGGAACCTTCACCTGGCTCCTTCCTCAGGGACATTCCTACAGGGAACTACAGGTTTTTCGCCGCGGTTATCCGTGGAGGTGCGGTCCTTGCAGCAGCTGTCTTTTACAGGCGACTACATTGATTTCAGGCTTTCATACTGGTTGTGGGTGACACAACCAGACCAGGTGAGCAGTTTTGCTCACATATTGATTTACCTCTTTATCTGGAGATAAGACCCTATTGCGCATTTTCTCATTTTCACAGTTCCAGAGCAGGCTGACCAATCATAATGCTGTTGCGTTGTCCAATGAGCGTGTATGGGGTGCTGTGTAAACCACTGTGGTACACCTATCTCCTTGCCGCGCTGAACATGTACGCCCACATTGCCTTTGGAATTGCGGCGTGTGAAGTGGTGAGGGAATGAGGCAAGATTGGTTCCGCTGTAGGTGAGGCGAATTCCGGAGCGACACATCGCCTTAGGTTCTGGGAGCAATTGCGGCGTGTGATGCCACCATCGGCGATCTGAGGCAGGCATGAAAAACGTGACTGCGCACGTTGTATCACCATATATCGCCAGCCGCGATTGCGGCGTGTGAAGATACCTTTACAGTAGGCCCATTAAAAGGTATAAAGTGATAAAAATTCACGAGCTCATGTTCAGTGCTTCTTATTCCTAGGAATAGTGGCAGAGTATATATTAGTGAGAACATCAGAATGTATGGACTCCTGGAGGGTATATATTAGTGAGGACATCAGAATGTATGGGCTCCTGTAGGGTATATATTAGTGAGAACCTCCAAATGTATGGGCTCCTGCCAGGTATATATTAGTGAGGACATCAGAATGTAAGGGCTCCTGCCAGGTATATATTTTAGTGAGGACATCAGAATGTATGGACTCCTGCAGGGTATATATTAGTGAGGACATCAGAATGTGTGGGCTCCTGTCAGGTCCATAATAGTGAGGACATCAGAATGTAAGGGCTCCTGCCAGGTATATATTTTAGTGAGGACATCAGAATGTGTGGGCTCCTGCAGGGTATATATTAGTGAGAAAATTCAAGAAAAGGATTACCTCCACCACCTAATGTTCCCAGGACTCCCAGGCAAACCAGAAACCTGAATAAAGGTGTAGAATCCGATGCCACAAAAATTATTTTTATTTCATAATTAAAAATCACACATCCTCCAGAGGAGCTCTGGACGCGTTTCATGGGTCTAGCCCACTTAATCGTCAGTCTGACAAATAGACAAAGTACATGAAGTTGTGAAGGATCTTTATAGCAATACACGGGTGTAACACTGAGCACCATATGTGTGGTTTCTTTCTTGTTGTGTGTTATTACCAGGACAGAGCTATTGTCCTTTTAGATAATTATAGTAAAAGTTAAGTTTTAACCTCTTAGCTTCCTTATGCTATATTTTGCTTGAAGTGGGTGGTGGAGACCAGATGACGGCACCGTTTCGCGGTGATTCCGCTTCTTCCACTTTGTTGCACAGACCCAAACGGTGACTTCATCTGGCCTCCACCACCCCCTCCCCGCACTAATGTACCAACCCCCCAGGTTACAAAAAAAAGAGCAACCTGCAAATCGGTGAGTGCCATCTTTTTTCCTTTATTTTACCTGTATATATTAGTGAGGACATCAGAATGTATGGACTCCTGTAGAGTATATATTAGTGAGGACTTCATAAGGTGTGGGCTCCTGCAGGGTATATATTAGTAAGGACATCAGAATGTATGGGCTCCTGCCATGTATATCAGAGGTTCCCAACTCCAGTCCTCAAGGCACACCAACAGTGCAGGTTTTCAGGGTTTCCTTAGTATTGCACAGGTGATAATTGAATCACCTGCACTGGGGATGATTCCAATTCCTAAGGAAATCCTGAAAACCTGCACTGTTGGTGTGCCTTGAGGACTGGAGTTGGGAACCTCTGATGTATATATTAGTGAGGACATCAGAATGTATGGGCTCCGACATCAGAATGGATGGGTTCCTGCAGGGTATATATTAAGGTACCGTCACACGTGGCAATTTTGCAGGCAATTTCACTGGCAATTTGCTGGTTGTAGTGAAATCATGGAGACATTGTTCCATTTGTACACATTTGTACACAACAACAAGATAGAACAATGTGTCCATAATTTCACTGCAACCAGCAAATTGCCAGTGAAATTGCCTGCAAAATTGCCGCGTGTGACGGTACCTTTAGTGAGGATATCAGACTGCATGGGCTCCTTTAGAGTATATATTAGTGAGGACATCAGAAATGGTTCAATGTAGTGCGACAAATAGCATGCTAAGGAGCCTATTCCTGATATTATAGGATGACCGGGTGGTATTAACGGATGTTTGTGTATTTTTGGTAGATGATAAAATATAGCTGTTGAACGGGTTGTGGTGCAGTGGTTGACTGCCCCACAGGTGTCGGTGCTGGGACTTGTGGTTCCACAGCTCTGGTAAGGCATTAGATGTGTTGGGGCTGCAGGTTGGAAACCAGGGGAGTGGCTATCTAACCTGGATCCTTATGTATGTGAGTGTAGCGACCGGTGGTAAGGCCGCGGGTGTGTGTGTATGATCTTTCTCAACAGAATCCCCATACTCAGGTTTAACCGATAATAACTTTTCTTTACTGGCAAACATGTTTATATCACAGTCAACCGAACTATATGCGCACTTGTATATATTAGAGTCTCTGAATCTTCACTTCTGCCGGGTACGCAGCAAGAAAAAAACACAACAATGAAGGTATCTTTCCCTAACTTTCCCTAAAATCACGTACCAGTCTTATCACAGAAGAAGATGTCGCTCCCACGTAGCAGGCCTGGGGGTCTCCTCAGTCTTCTTCTTTGGTCTCCTTCCGCAGGTAACAGAATTTTTGTTAGTCTCTCTCTTTGTCCACACCGATAAGCAGCAGAAGGGAGATCACAACAGCACAGAAGTCTCCCTTATGTCGGTCACGGCCCTGCACATGCACTCTGGGTGCTCGGCGGGCAAGGTTTTGCAGAGCGGCCAGATACACAGCACCAATGTCCAGTGGCCCAGGATCAGTCACAGGGGCTTCTGCGGGGTGATTTTTCCGGCAAGGTGTAGCAAAATAGTCCACTTTCAACAGACATCCACAGGGAGATCTTCTCTGTCTCAGCTCTGGACCTAGACTGACTTCCTGCCCTTTCTGCTCCTGAGCACAAGGCTGTTGTGGGAGGGGATCAGTAATCAATGTTTTTTTCTCTGCAGTCAATTCAGCACTTGTCCACAAGGGGGCAGCAGCGGACTGTGCACAGTTCATTTCCATATCCATTTCTATGATACAGTCTGAATTGCACACCTCATTACATGAGCATGACAGATCAAACACAAGCAGACTCGCTTTCAGTCACATGGGCTGTGAGGTCATGAAAGGTCCTTGACCAGAGGAGATGGGGTGGGTTGTTTGAAACACACAGAGTCAAAAGACCTGTTCTCTGTGCCTGGGACGCCATTAGCCTTGGAAGGCCTTAGTACTGGAGAACAGGTGTACAGAGCCTTACTACTGCAAGCATTGACTGAGCAGAGCTGAGGCAAGCAGCTGCACCCAGAAAAGGTAAAAGACTGCTTGCTATGGACATTAATGTTATTACCTTGCTGAGGGATGTATCTGGAGCCAAGCGAACATAGCTGCCTGCCATTGAAAGGTTCTAGGCTATTATGTGTGTACCATTCCTGCCGAAGCACTGACAAGGACTATGTCATAAGCAATTTATGATGTGTAATAAATTCCTGGACTGTAATTTACTGGAATACATTGCATGCATACTTTAATTGACCTGGTACTGTGAGTGCCCCTCAACAGAATCAATAGCACTACCTCACAGGGTAAAGTTGGTCAAAAATAATTTTTCCTTTTTAATGGTTCTATTCTTATAAAAAAGCCTCATTTATTTTTGATGGTATTCCTGATTATATAATGACTAGATGGTGGCCCGATTCTAACGCATCGGGTATTCTACAATATATACATGTAGTTTCTTTATAAAGATTTTAAAATAATGCAATGAATACATAGGATTTTCTCCAATCAGCGCCGCGGCTTTGTTCAATATATCTGCACATGTGAAACCTCACCAGCGATCAGTAAGGTACCGTAACACTTGGCGACGCTCCAGCACCCGGCCGCCGCGACCAATCAGCGACACGGGATTTCCGTTACAGACAGACAGAATGAGCCGATTATATAGTAGGAAGTAGGATGATGGATCTGTATTAATTTTTTCATAATATTTTTTGATGTATAAAATATTTATGGCTTCTTTAATTTAATCTTTCCTATCCTGAACTACAACTCCCCCTCCCTTGTCTGTCACCCACCCCAGGGCCCTTGGGGTACCCAGTCCAAGGCGGTTGCAATGGAGGATGTTACGGGTGGCCTGCCCTGGCCCGTTGCCCTGGTGGTCACTGAAAAATGGCAAAAAGGGTAAATAATAATAAAAGGGTAAATAAAAGAGTCTCGTGACGCCACCTACGGTACCCGGTTATGAAACCGACGCTGCTTTCAGACCTCCAGGGATGGTGATGCTGCAGCTAGATGATAACACTCCCCGTAGGTGGAGTGGGGCCCCCGGCGCAGTGATGTAGAATTGGGATTTAGCACTGGGAGGTGGCTTTGCAGGTTGGATGCTGACACTGTTTATGTGTTGGGTAGGATCAAGGGTTGTAAGAACTGATACTCACACACTGGAAGTTGTTTCCATACCTTTTTCTGATGTTGTTGCAAGGTAACGTCCAGGGTACATTCCAGGTGGTCGGGAGGAACTTCAGGATCTCCACACCCGGTGAGTTGTGAGGCCTCCTTGTTCTTGTGTGTGTGCTTAAGTCCTGGCCTATCTGGAAGCTGGCCTGAACCTTCTGTCGGGTGCCACTATCTCTCCTGCGGTTACTGGCTCTCATGGTTGCTGTGCTACAAGTGTCCCAGAAGACTGAAGTCTCCTTGGTTGACCAATGTTTTCTGCTGGGCTAAGTAATCCCTGGCAGACTCGGACCACGGTGTCTGGGTTGCTTCCTGGGGTGAATCTGTATGGTTCCTCTGCCACCACTCTGTTCCTCGCCTTGCCTCCGACCCTCACTCTTGGGCCCCTGCACTGGCTAGGTACGGGCCTAGCGAGACACTGTTCACCAGGATGTCTTCACAGTACTGCTCCGTACTGCACTGCCTAACTCTTCCCCCGGGCCTAAATTTATAGGGCACTTTGAAGGCAGCAAGTAGAGCTCTGGGGTGAAAAGTGTTGCATGTGTAGGGTACCTGATGTGGAACTCCCTCTGTGCACCAGGTGGTCCTGTGGCTACCCATATCGCAGGGTGCCACATCTGCTTGTCTGATTACGATGTTCGCAATGACTATTTAGTGCTTTCTTCTGTAATATAGTTACGTAATTGCCATGGGACAGGAAGTGTCGAGATGTCATGTTTTATTCACCACCTGATTGGTCCATGTGACCTGCACCTGATTGGACCACCTGAAACAGGAAAAAAAATGGCCACCATATTGGCACACCCAAGTGATGTGCCAATATGCTGGCTGCATGCTGATGCTCACTCTTGGGTCCAGGTTCGCTCCTCAGTCCACCACCTCTGCCTCCGCCACCATTCCCACTGCTGCTGGGTGTCCTGTGCCTCAGTAAAGAAGAGCTGTAGGACCTGTGATGATGTCACCACCATGTGACCAGTAACATAGTAACATAGTTTTTAAGGTTGAAGGAAGACTTTAAGTCCATCTAGTTCAACCCATAGCCTAACATGTTGATCCAGAGGAAGGCAAAAAAAAACCATGTGGCAACA
The DNA here is from genome assembly GCA_033576535.1 of Allobates femoralis. Lineage (NCBI taxonomy): Eukaryota > Metazoa > Chordata > Amphibia > Anura > Aromobatidae > Allobates > Allobates femoralis. The sequence goes on from JARQOC010000001.1 coordinate 414,377,305, forward strand.
CTAAGCTCCACATTGGGGGAAAAAATTCCTTCCTGACTCCAGATATGGCAATCAGACTAATTCCCTGGATCAACGCCCTATCAAAGAATCTAGTATGTATAACTGGTAATATTATAGTTTTCAAGAAAGGCATCCAGGCCCTTCTTAAATGTTAGTAGTGACTCACTCATTACAACAGCATGTGGCAGAGAGTTCCATAGTCTCACTGCTCTTACAGTAAAGAATCCGCGTCTGTGATTATGATTAAACATTCTTTCCTCCAGACGTAGAGGATGTCCCCTTGTCCCAGTCTCAGGCCTAAGAGTAAAGAGATCATTAGAAAGGTCTCTGTACAGAGAGGCGTGGCCTGCGGCTCTATGTGAAGTCACACTCACAGGAGCTCCTGGTGCTTTATCCAAAGCGACGGACTTAATGACATTTTAATGCCATTCTGATTCCACAACTAGCTACCAGCCTAACCAGCTACCCGCAGTGACCGAACGAGGCAAGTTCTGCTGAGATCTGGAGAGGAGAAAGCCACACAAGGAGAACCCCATCTTCTTCAGTCTGAGGTAATGGCGCCATATTGGGCCCCTGCTGGCAGAGAAGATCATTCACGATTGTATTCTCCTTCATTGTTGACTGTCTCAGCGCTGAGGTACTGAGGAGACACAGATTCTACTTCATTATTAATTGTTTCAGCCCTGAGGTACTGAGGAGACACAGATTCTACTTCATTATTAACTGTTTCAGCGCTGAGGTACTGAGGAGAAATAGATTCTACTTCACTATTAACTGTTCCAGCGTTGAGGTACTAAGGAGCTAAAGATTTTCCCTCACTGTTAACTGTTTCAGCCCTGAGGTACTGAGGAGCCATAGATTCTACTTCACTATTAACTGTTTCAGCGCTGAGGTACTGAGGAGAAATAGATTCTACTTCACTATTAACTGTTTTAGCGCTGAGGTACTGAGGAGCCATATATTTTCCTTCACTATTAACTGTTTCAGTGCTGAGGTTCTGAGGAGCTAAAGATTCTCCCTCACTATTAACTGTTTTAGCCCTGAGGTACTGAGGAGCTAAAGATTCTCCCTCACTGTTAACTGTTTCAGCGCTGAGGTACTGAGGACCAAAAGATTCTCCCTCACTATTAACTGTTTCAGCGCTGAGGTATTGAGGAGCCATATATCCTCCTTCACTATTAACTGTTTCAGCGCTGAGGTACTGAGGAGCTAAAGATTCTCTCCCACTATTAACTGTTTCAGCTCTGAGGTACTGAGGAGCCAGAGATTTTCCTTCACTATTAACTGTTTCAGCCCTGAGGTACTGAGGAGCTAAAGATCCTTCACTGTTAACTGTTTCAGCGCTGAGAGACTGAGGAGCTAAAGATTCTCCTTCACTGTTAACTGTTTCAGCCCTGAGCGCTGAGGTACTAAAGGGGCTACAGATTGCATTCTTCTTCACTGTTAACTGTTTCAACGCTGAGCGACCTGCAAGAAAAGGTTCGGACGGGAAGATCGCTTCTAGCAAGTGGGGTTATCGGGCCCCCCACGCAAGCCAGCTTCGTAGACCAGGATTCCAAGATCCACGGCGCGATTCCCCTCACCCTTGATCATCCAGGTTTCAGATAAGTACTGTAATATTCTAAATATCTCTCTCTGCAAAACACCACCTGAGTCCACGAACCTCCCGATTGTTCCTGATACTGGGGGACTAATGCCCTCCAAATCCAGATCTACTTCCAACACAGACTATTCTGATAAGAACATGGAAGCGCAACAAAGCAGATCCAAGAGCAAAATACCTACCATGGCACATAGCCCTGGTAAAACCTTTAAGGGAAGAGATCATCCCACCAAAACCCTACCACTAACTGAAGAATCAGACCCTCATGAGGAATCGATGCTATATGAGAATTCCCAACATAGTTCAAAGAGGAAGGAGATAGACTCTCCCCCCCGCCAACACATTGAATCGCCTCCACAGGATGAGGCGCAATCACAATGCAGAAGCCCAGCGAGGCAAAAAAATCAGTCACTCAAGCTGAGAGCGACGTCAATCGCATCTTGGATCCAAACCAAATTCCTGACAAGAAATTTCTCCTTCAGCTGTTCTCTTCATTAAGGGAGGAGATGAGAGAGCAATTTACAGATGTGAAAGCATCAATTAACACCATAAACTCAAGATTAGATAAAACTGAAACTGATGTAGACAATTTAAAGAAAGAGATTAAAGCATGCCGTACTGAGTTGTCTAAAGCCAAAGGTGACATCAAATACCTCTCTGACAAACTTATTGACAGAGAAGATCGTGACCGTAGATCTAACTTAAAAATTAGGGGTGTACCAGAACAGGTTAAGTCACACGAATTGATTCCTTTCATTAAAAATCTGACAAAAAAATTGATCCCTTCTCTGCCAGACATAGAGCTTTCAATAGAAAGGGCGCATAGAATCCCTAAACCTCCGCGCTTCCCTGAAGACGTCCCTCGGGATGTTATTGTAAAATTCACCTTCTTTCAGGCAAAAGATAAAATAAATAATTATACCAGACAAAATGGCTTCCTGCCTGCCCCTTACGACTCCCTAAAAATATACTCTGACATCTCCAGAGAAACTGCTATGAAGAGACGATCCTTGAGACCAATCACTGAAGTTTTAAGGAAACAACAGATAGCCTACAGATGGGGTCGCCCTACTACCTCTGTCATATTCTACCACAAACAAAAGCAGATCACAATAGAGGACTCCACGGAAGGTTTAAAACTCCTCAAACACCTTCACATACATGAGTAACTCTGCCGACTTCCCTATTGTTGGCATTAAAACTAGCACCAAAGGCCCCACCGTTAGCCCAAGAGGAAGACTCACATCAGTTCCCTGGAACTCTTCCTTCCCATTACGATCTAATTTGTATTGTTTACATTCTTTTTTGTATTCTTGTTGTATTTTACCCAAGTACCTCTTTACCTCCGTTTCTTCACCCAAACCCCCCTTACCCTCCCCTTATCACAAAGCTTTAGTATAATTGCTTGACTAGCACAATGGCACTAAGATTTATGTCACTCAATACAAACGGACTTAATTCACCGCAAAAACGATTCAGCCTATGGAAGGAGATGAAATCAAATCGTGTTGATATAGCGGGTATCCAAGAGACTAGATTCCCCTTACAGAACCCTCCCAAATTCACCAATAAAAATTTTCCTCACATACACCTATCGTCCAACCCCAAAAAAAAAAGCGGGAGTAGCATTAGTTATCAAGGACTCACTGAAATTTGAAGAGCTCCAGCTTATTAAAGACAACGAGGGAAGGTACATAATCTTGATTTGCAAGATCAATGATACCACTTATACACTCGCGAACGTTTACACGCCTAATAATGGCCAAATCACTTTCCTCAGACGTCTTTTTGCCCTAATCCATGAAAAACAAAAGGGGACACTCTTAATTTTTGGGGATTTTAATGCAGTCCCGAATCCCCTATTAGATTCTTCTAATAAATCGAGGAATCTTAATACTAAACTTGACCCTCTCTTACAAAAGGAAGAACTCTTCGACGTATTCCGATGCTTACACACATCATCTGTGGAGTTCACCCATTATTCCAACTTGCATAAATCCTTCTCTAGAATTGACTTAGTAATAACTGACATTCATTCCCTATCTAGAGTTAAAACCATATCCATTCTCCCAAGAACGTGGTCGGATCACTCCCCCATTATTTTCGAATGTTCCAACTGCCCCCCCTTTAATGCACATTCCCCATGGAGGGCCAATTCTTACCTATTCACTCACCTTCAATATAAAACAGAGATTCAAGAATCACTCAAATTATATTTTAAAGAAAATGAAACTCCTGAGGTATCCTCATTCACACTATGGAACGCCCACAAAGCGACCATAAGAGGGTCACTAATTTATTTAAATGCGAAACACAAAAAAGCTCAACAAGAGGACACGAAAAAGCTGATAAACCAAATCTCCACCTTAGAAAGAGATATCTTGGCAGATCCATCCGAGAGAAAACACAAAGATCTTCTTGAACTCCGGACCCGACTGAAATCTCTTCTTTTATCAGATTATGATAAAATGGCCCGTATCTCCAGATCAAATTTCTACTCTAATATGAACAAGCCCTCCAAAACCTTCGCAAATTTGATTAAAATCCATAGATCTAAAACTTGTATCCACCAAATCAGGAACAAACAAAACCACGTGGTTAAAACCCCCATGGAAATCTCTAGAGCATTTGTAGAATTTTATAAAAGCCTCTATAATCTCAAAAATGATCCATTGGAGCATCAACCCACAAAGCAGAATATTAAGTCCTTTCTGGATTCCATTACACTCCCGACTCTTACAGAGGATGCCCTAAATAGACTCAATCAACCTTACACCGAACAGGAAATAAAAGATATTATCATTAAACTTAAAAAGAATAAATCCCCAGGCCCTGATGGTCTCCAAAATGAATACTTCATAGCTTATGAAAGCTTACTTACCCCTACATCACTAAATTAATTAATTCTTTATCCAATAACAATCAATCGGTTCCGCATGAGATGCTTCAAGCATTAATTTCAGTGATTCCGAAAAATAAAGGAGATAGAGATTTGGTATCTAATTACAGACCCATTTCTCTGCTCAACACTGACATTAAAATTATCTCTAAAGCAATTAATGTCAGACTGCAAAAAATTATCCCGCTTTTGATCCACCAGGACCAGGTGGGTTTTACCCCAAAAAGAAGCTCCACTGACGCGACGAGAAGAATTTTAAACCTGTCAGCTCACGCTGAATCCTCTGGAACCCTTATGATAGTGGTCTCTGTCGACGCAGAAAAAGCGTTCGACAGAGTCCACTGGGGATACCTATTTGAGGTCCTGCACAAATTTGGAATAAATGGCCCCATATATAACTCCATTCAAGCCTTGTACACTGCCCCCTCGGCAAGGTTACTCACTAACAATCACTTATCTGCCCCATTTATGTTGACTAACGGCACAAGGCAAGGCTGTCCCCTCTCGCCCTCTCTTTTTAATTTATTCATTGAACCGTTGGCCGAAAAAATCCGATCTCATCCGCAAATCACTGGTATTACTCTGAACCGCGAATCCTATAAAATTAGTCTATTTGCGGATGACATAATTTTAACTCTCACAGATCCAATATCCTCGATGTGTAATCTCCTTTCCCTCATGGAAGACTTCGCTAAGGTCTCCCACTATAAAATGAACATCGCTAAAACGCAAGTACTTAGTTATAACCTCCCAGACCAGATTATTTCCTCCTTACAACAAAATAATGGTTTGGATTGGGAGAAGAATGTGTTGGATTATTTGGGAATTATAATTACTAAACCCATATCTCATTCTTATGAATCCAATTTAGGAAAGATATACAAAACTGTACAAATAGACCTAACTAATATTTCCAAAACTGAGTTGACATGGTTGGGCAGGATAGAAGCGTATAAACTATTCATTTTACCTAAACTACTTTATATTTTTCGCTCGATCCCCCTCCAGGTCAATTCTAATTGGTGCAAAAAACTTCAAACCCAATTATCCAACTTCATCTGGGGAGGGAAAAAACCCAGAACTGCTCTCTCTACTTTAGAAAAAAGCAAACCACATGGTGGTTTAGCTGTGCCCAACATATCGGCCTATTACCATTCAGCGTTGATCAAACTGAGTCAAAATTGGTGGGGTTCGGAGGAGACTCCAAGATGGATAAACATAGAGAAAGCATTTCACCAGACGGCAGATCTCCACTGGACATTACTCTCCTATCTGTGTGATAAAAACAAGAAGTTACCCTCTATGCCCACATTAAAAGCAACCATACGCGCATGGAGATGCCTGACCATGAAATCACAAGCATCAAATCGATTGTCTTCTCCTTATTGGATTCCTTTGTCTCTCCTACCAGCACTCTCGTCAGCTGTAGATATCAATACATGGACTATTTTTTGTGATCTGCACTGCTTATACTGCACTTATTTTGTATTGTTTCCCTCCTTGTTATCCTTTTAATTCAATAAAAATTAATGTTTCAAAAAAAATACATGGACTATTAGCGGTATTCACACCTTGTCTGACATACTCGATGAGGATACACAACTTAAATCCTTTACAATCCTGCAGACCAAATTTGGCTTACCGGAGGAAGAATTCGGAACTTGGACCAAAATCAAACGTATACTCAACAAAAATAGTCTCAATCTTAACCTCCCGCTAAACATTACCCAGCTCTTCCGTTTCAACCAGTCGAAGGTTTTCTGGTCTTTCAAATCCATTTACAGAGAATGGATTCTTGACTCTGCATACTCGATCACTCCCAACATTGAAGCCTGGAGTAGAGAACTTCAAGTCCCGCTCCCTATCAACTTAATTGAAGAAACATTACAAACTGTGCTCAAAAGTCTCTCATGTGCAACTTTACTTGAGTCCTATTACAAAACCTTGACCAGGTGGTATTTCACTCCCACCAGACTTCAAAAATTTTCTAACACCTTGTCTCCTTTGTGTTGGAGGAATTGCGGTCACCCTGGCTCAATGTCACATATATTTTGGGACTGTCCTTCCCTTCGTCACTTCTGGGGAAAAATTCACCTATTTCTTTGTGATATAACTGGACTTAATTTAGATCTTACTCCAGAACTTGCATTGCTATCAGTAGGAATCAACGACATACCTTCAGACCTCAGAGCCCTTATAGTGCACATTCTCATTGCGTGTAAAAATGGTATTGCAACACGTTGGAAGGACCCGGATCCACCCACGCTTGATGCAGTTTTGGGGACCATCGCAACACATAACTCTTACGAATATATGCACTCTCTGAGAAATAATCTCCAAGTAAAATACAAAAAGAAATGGACGCCATGGAACCAATTTTTCTATCAACAAGATGTCCCTTTTACTCGGACCTGAATTGACTCCTTTCCAATTTGCTTCAGAATAGTCTAGTCAAGTATAACTGTGAATCATTTCTCTCCCTTCCTTCTCCCCACTGCCCTCCTTCCCAGTTCACTCCCCCCCCTCCCTGTTTTGGAATTATCGAGAATACCGAACTTTCTTATTGTTTATTGTTTGATATTTTCCGTTATCATCATACTATTGTAACATGTATTTTTTTGATCATCCTATTGTACCGTCATTGTTAAGGCGACCTTTGTAAAATTGTGTATAACCCAATAAAAATGTTGAACAAGAAAGGTCTCTGTACTGTCCCCTCATATATTTATACATTATTATAAGATCACCCCTAAGCCTTCGTTTTTCCAAGCTAAATAACCCCAAGTTTAATAACCTGTCTTGGTATTGCAGACCCCTTAGTCCTCTAATGACTTTTGTCGCTCTTCTCTGGACCCGCTCTAGTTCAGCTATGTCTTTCTTATACACCGGAGACCAGAATTGTACACAGTATTCTAAGTGTGGTCGCACTAGTGACTTGTATAGAGGTAAAATGATGTTCTCCTCATGAGCATCTATGCCTCTTTTAATGCATCCCATTATTTTATTTGCCTTTTCAGCAGCTGCCTGACACTGGCCACTAAATGTGAGTTTGTCATCTACCCATACACCCAGGTCTTTTTCACTGACAGTTTTGCCCAGTGTTTTACAATTAAGCACATAATTATACCTTTTGTTTCCTCTGCCCAAGTGCATGACTTTACATTTATCCCCATTAAAGCGCATTTGCCATTTAGCAGCCCAAGCTTCTAGTTTACATAAATCCCCCTGTAATATAAAATTGTCCTCCTCTGTATTGATTACCCTGCAGAGTTTAGTGTCATCTGCAAATATTGAGATTCTACTCTGTATGCCCCCTACAAGGTCATTAATAAATATATTAAATAGAAGTGGGCCCAACACTGACCCCTGTGGTACCCCACTGTTAACTGTGACCCATTCTGAGTGTGTTCCATTAATAACCACCCTTTGTTTCCTATCACTAAGCCAGTTCTTAAGTAGAGGAGAGGGTGGAGCTCAGCAGTCTTATTACTGGCAGTGAAGGACCTATGTCATGTGACATAAAGGGGTGGAGCTAAAAGACCACACTGGGACAAAGCACAGGGAGAGACAGCAGTCAGAGACAGCACACAGAGACAACACAGAGAAACAGCACACAGACAGAGAGAGACATCACACAGAGACAGAGAGAGAGACCGCACACAGGGGAAAGCGAGACAGACCATGCACAGAAGGGGAGAGAGACAGACCGCTCACAGGGGGAGAGAGAGACAGACCGCTCACAGGGGGAGAGAGAGACAGACCGCTCACAGGGAGAGAGAGAGACAGACCGCTCACAGGGGGAGAGAGAGACAGACCGCTCACAGGGGGAGAGAGAGACAGACCGCTCACAGGGGGAGAGAGAGACAGACCGCTCACAGGGGGAGAGAGAGACAGACTGCTCACAGGGGGAGAGAGAGACAGAAGACAGAGACAGCACACAGAGACAGCACAAAGACAGCAAGAGACAGCACACACAAACAGAGAGAGACAGCACACAGGGAGAGAGAGAGACAAACTGCACACAGAAGGGGAGAGAGACAGACCACACACAGGGGGAGAGAGAGACAGACCACACAGGGAGGAGAGACAGGCCGCACAGAGAGAGAGAGACAAACCACACACAGGTAGAAGAGATAGACCGCACACAGGGAAAAAGGGACAGACCACACATAGGATGGAGAGACAGACCGCACTAAGAGAAGAGATCAGACCACACCACAGGGGAAGGGAGAGACAGACTGCTCAAGGGGAGAGAGATAGCACACAAGGGGGGGAGAGAGACAGACTGCACACAAGGGGGAAAGAGGCAGACCGCAGAGGGGAGAGAGACAGACCACACACACGGAGGAGAGACAGACCGCACACAGAGGGAGAGAGAGACAGGCCGCACACAGAGGGGGGGGGAGAGACAGGCCGCACACAGAGGGGGGGGGGAGAGACAGACCACACACAGAGGGGGGGGGAGAGACAGACTGCACACAGGGGGAGAGAGAGACAGACCGCACAAAGGGGGAAGACAGACTGCTCACAGGGAAACAGACAGACCACTTGGGGGGAGGGACAGACTGCACACAGGGGGAGAGAGAGACAGCACACAGAGACAGCACAAAGACAGCGAGAGACAGCGCACAGAAATAGAGAGAGAGACAGACTGCACACAGAAGGGCAGAGAGACAGACCGCACACAGGGAGGAAATAGAGATCACACACAGGGAGGAAAGACAGACCGCACACAGGAGGAGAGCGAGACAGACCGCACATAGGGGGAGACAGAACGCACACAGGGAGGAAAGACAGATCACACACAGGGAGGAAAGACAGATCACACACAGGGAGGAAAGACAGATCGCACACAGGGATGAAAGAGAGATCACACATAGGGAGGAAAGACAGACCGCACACAGGGGGGGAGAGAGACAGACCACACACAGGGAGGAGAGACAGACTACACAAAGGGGGGAGAAGCAGACCACACACAGGGGGAGAGACAGACCACACATGAGGGGAGAGAGACAGCACACAGGGGGGAGAGAGAGAGATTGTACACAGGAAGAGAGACAGACTGCACACAAGAGGGAGAGACAGACCGCACACAGGGGAAAGAGAGAGAGACCATGCACAAAAGGGAGAGACAGACCGCACACAGGGGAAAGAGGGAGAGACCGCACACAGAGGGGAGAGAGACAGACCGCACAGGGAAGAAAGACAGCACACATGGGGAGAGAGACAGTGTGGCGCCCCTGCGTCCAGGAGGCCACAAAGGGAACTGCAGCCAGGCAAGTAGGACATTGTTGCACAACAACACCCTCACAGCCCACACAACCCACGTGTTAGAGAGGTTACATCCAGCCCTGAGATTAGAACTATATGAGATCGGAGGGGTGGTGGATTCAGAGGAGTGGGTTGGGCACACCAGAGGTCAGGTGACTGACAGTATATAGTGAGGGGGAGGAGTGAAGGAAGGCAGTAGGCCGCAGTAGGCTGAGATGTAAAGACCGAAGGACAATCACACTTCTGTGAGTGCAAGGCTAGGAGCGCAGAATCCGTACTGAGCCAGTGTGAGCCAGAGGGGAGAGAAAGCCCATCCGACGCTGATGCCACCAGGAGTGTGACAGGACAGAGAGGGACGGTGGAACCCGGGCCCTAGACAGCAGCTGAAGCCACTGACTGCAGGTGGAGAAGCCCTCCTAGAATACCAGAAGGAACAGAGAGAAGGAGCCTGGTAGAGCCTCGTGCTGAGGACTGCTGGAGGCTGGGCTAAAGTAGAGTGTCGGCTCTAGAGGGGACCGTAGTTCACCCGGCATCCCCAGACAACACGACGAGGGGTCTGAGTTCCAGATTGAGATCCCTACCCTAAAGGACAGGCAGCTAAGAGACGCACTAGGACTCACAGAAGCCCGAGTCACCGCCATACTGTTCAGCGTATCACACACCACCCGTACAGACGGAGACCGTAATAGCCCGGAAAGGACACTAAAAGACTGTGTGAGGGGTCACAGGGAGAGAGGCCTGGCTGCAGAAGCAGAAAGAACCCGGAGAGGGAGAATGCACTCGTGTGTGAAGAACTGTAACTGTGCTGTAAGAACTGCAAATGACTTGTAACTTGCTGGAAGGAAACGAAGAGTAAAGCTTTGGAAAACCCTGAATTGCCTCTCTTGTCAGTTTCTATCTGCAGACCATTCCTCCCTACAGATCCAGTCTGTCAGCACCAGCCAGGAGGAGAGATCCCTGCAGCCTGCAAAGTAAGTGTGCTACACCTGCACCCAATAGACTTAACCCTTACTGCCCCGGGGGATACAGTTCTCCCCACTGGAACTACACCATCTCCGCTGCCATTCCATCACCCCCGGAGGTTCTGCAGCAGCGGCGGCCCCATCACTGGCCGCATCAAGTGGATGGCGTCACCCGTGACAAATCCCCTTGTAAATAACCCCCTATTTATTGTGCGGGCCCAGGACACGGTCCGGACCAAGCCACCTGTGACATTCCCGGCACCGTCCAGTCCGGTACCGAGTATCCCCGTCCCGTGGGGGCTCAACAACCTGGCGTCACGAACAGGATCTACCCGGTCCAAAAGAATTGGACCCAGTGCGCCTAAAGTACGCTTTCTAGACTTTTCCCGCCAAAATCTGACCTTAATGGCGGCCATAAGGGACTAGCGCCATGTGCAGAGGAGGCGTTCCCAAGACTCCCATCGTAGGTCGGTCCGGTCCAAGGCGCAAAAAGAAGGTCCCGCCCTGGCTCTCCTTAACTCCGGGAGAGCCAGCTGTCACTCTCAAGGAAGAGCCGCCGCCCCTAGACCCTCCTACCAAGAAGCTGGCGCGAACTGAGAAGAACAGGAGGGGGCGGAGCGAGCAACCGGAAGAGAAGCAGTCACCATTCAAGTACATGCGGACGGAAGCGGAGGACGCCGAGAAGAGAGCTGCACCCGAGAGACCACATGTGATCCCGGAGGGCCCACAAGACGACTCAGTGGAGGAACCCGGCCAGGGAAAGACCAGTTGTGATCGAGCAGAGATGGCGGAAGGCGGTGAGGAGCGTCCCTACGTCCTAGACACCCGGAGGGGTGTATTGCGGCTGCTGCCCCCACGAATGACACGGGCCCAGGAAGAGAACCGGACCCGGATTCAAATCGACATCGACCACCACCAGGGCTATGAGGCCCAGTCTGAGCGACCCAGCTGGGTCAGAGAGCCACGTGAACGTGCGGATAGCGAGACCGAGGGCCGTGCAGCGATACTGGTGGACGTAACCACCCCGCCAGCCGTACTGAGTAAGACCTGGAAGGAAGCCGATCCGCTTGGAGCCTTGCCGGAAGGGTTCCTGAAGCTGCCGCAGCCGCTGATACCACCACCGACTTCCACCGAGGTGAGAGGGGAGCAGCTCCGCTGCTGGTGGGAGTGGGATAGAGACTGTGAGGATCTCATGGGCTTCATAGGAGACCCCGCTGGATCACCAGGCCCTGCAGAGTTGATAACGCGGGAGGAATACATCCGTAGATGTGTGAGGAAGTGGGAGAAGGAGGAAGCTGAGAGGCAGGTGCAGAAACAGGTGATGGTGGCCCGCGCTAAGGAGGCCAAGAATGCAGCCCGCCGAGATAGAGAGATCCAAAAGTCCCCGCGGCATGAGGGTCACATTGTCAAGATAGTGGAAGAAAGGGGCTATGCTTTTGCTCGCGAACCCGGTGCGAGGCTAGATATATTCATTAACAAGAGAGAAGTGGAGGAACAACTCTCACCAGACCATCCTGATAGACAGGTCGAGATTGGCGAATGGGTGTCGTACTACATCGCCCACAGTGAGCGCGGCCCGTACGACTTTAAAGTTAAAAGACTTTGTTTAGAGTCCGAGAAAGTGGATGATGCATCGACCGCAGAATACTATGAAGTACGAGACGACCTCGAGGAAACCAGCTACACGGACGTGGCTGTTAACACGGATCCTGTGGTGATCTTAGAACCTTTACCATCAAAGAAAGACGCCATCACCCAAACCCCAGAGAGCTACTTGCTAATCGACGCATTACAGCACCTGGAAGTGTTCCCCAGGAAGACGGGTGCCACAAGTGTTGCCTTGGAAACAAGTACAGAAGAAATGAACACGGGTCCTTGAACAGATGAAGATGCTGTAAGTGTGAATGTACATTGTTCCTTATTGATCCCCTACCTTACCTGAGTGAATGCTAGCATTCCCCTGTTTGTCTTATAAGTTTGAAATGAACAATTGATATCATGAACAATGACGTGATACGAACTTCTCTGTAAATAGTTGAGCACCTTTGTGTGCTCCCCTTTGGTTTTAAGACCAGCTACACATGCAACGTAGTGCATGAGACTTTGATTGTTTTGAAGCTGCTTTTTGAGAATTTTTGCACTTTTTCAGAAAAGAAGAACTTTTATACTTTTGATACAAAGTAGTATTTATAATGTGTTTTAAGCTACAGAAAAGGGTAATGACGAGTATATACCCATGCACTTGTTTTATAGTTAATGTAACGTTACAAGAATCGTGCCTCCCGGATGGGAAGAAACCAAGAATACTTAATGTTTACTGTTATATAAAATAAAAATGTTTTCAGGGTAATCCAAGACGGGCAGCGCGAGGACGCGCTGGTTTAACTCCGGGAGAGTGTGGTGCCCCTGCGTCCAGGAGGCCACAAAGGGAACTGCAGCCAGGCAAGTAGGACATTGTTGCACAACAACACCCTCACAGCCCACACAACCCACGTGTTAGAGAGGTTACATCCAGCCCTGAGATTAGAACTATATGAGCAAAACCTATATAACAATGAGTTATCAGCCCAAATTGTGGTATAAACTAAATTAATTTTATTGGTACATAGTTAAAATATACAAAAGAATTATAAATAATACATCATCAAATATAAAAACACCACGATAATAATGCATCAAACTATTTCAGATTATTGCGGATCTTAAAACAGGGATTAGGGCCACAAGAATATTAAAAAATGCATCAATCTATGAGAGTGTTGTACATCCAGTATAAATCAATCAAACACCTGCATAATTCAATTAATATACATCCATAAGGGTTCCTTGAGTGATATGTTGCTACCACCCAGGGCGACCAGATCGATCTCCAAACCCCACAACCAAATATATATAGTCAGAAAAAAGGCTCTATGTGAAAAAATGCTTTGTGCAAAAAATATAATAAATTCACCTTATTTATAAAAAATATATAAGTAGTGCCACATCTTCACAAAACATGAAAAATTAATAAAAACCAGTGTCAACACAATTAATAAAAAACTGTCACACAAAGTGATTACTTCACAAAATTACAAGAAAGTGTGTGAAGGCAACTTGATGCTGCAGAATTATGTGTGTTTTTTTTTAAATAAATAAATTGGAAAACAGGTGATTCACAATATATAAAGTGCACTATAGCCCAAAAACCAGAGAAAACACAATAAAATGAGCCTCTCAAAATTAGACCAATATGTAGGTGGGGAATGTTCAGAGACTATTCTGACCCTAGGGGTCAACCTTAAATCCTCCCCAAGTGGATAAAATATTAATTTCACTGTAGGGGGGCAATATTCCTCCTATATCACAGAAGAAAGCATGTACTTCTCTTATATCAGAACATACACATACAGAACTGCAGGTTTCCTGCAGAAACCTAGTTACTCTCTCATAGGTATACCAGCTATATGGATTACAAGCAGCCACCTATTATCCTCCTGTACTGAGGTCGGACAATGTCCAGTAATGTCTAATCCCCTCAGTAGCGGTATAGTTACCTGTCCAGATATGATGCACCGTCACCCTGACGCGTTTCGCCCTGCGGCTTCTTCCAGAGGGTGCCGCTGATAAAAGGTATTACGTATTACTACTTGCACCGCTTCCCCGCCTTCCCCTGTGACGCGTCCGAGGGAGGTAACGAGGAAGTGATGTCAGACGCCGAACCGGGAAGCCGCGTTGCTGCGGCGACGGACAAAGCGCCATGACCAGCGCACCTGCTACTTATTTAGTTCCCTATAAATACGTAATACCTTTTATCAGCGGCACCCTCTGGAAGAAGCCGCAGGGCGAAACGCGTCAGGGTGACGGTGCATCATATCTGGACAGGTAACTATACCGCTACTGAGGGGATTAGACATTACTGGACATTGTCCGACCTCAGTACAGGAGGATAATAGGTGGCTGCTTGTAATCCATATAGCTGGTATACCTATGAGAGAGTAACTAGGTTTCTGCAGGAAACCTGCAGTTCTGTATGTGTATGTTCTGATATAAGAGAAGTACATGCTTTCTTCTGTGATATAGGAGGAATATTGCCCCCCTACAGTGAAATTAATATTTTATCCACTTGGGAGGATTTAAGGTTGACCCCTAGGGTCAGAATAGTCTCTGAACATTCCCCACCTATATATTGGTCTAATTTTGAGAGGCTCATTTTATTGTGTTTTCTCTGGTTTTTGGGCTATAGTGCACTTTATATATTGTGAATCACCTGTTTTCCAATTTATTTATTTAAAAAAACACACACATAATTCTGCAGCATCAAGTTGCCTTCACACACTTTCTTGTAATTTTGTGAAGTAATCACTTTGTGTGACAGTTTTTTATTAATTGTGTTGACACTGGTTTTTATTAATTTTTCATGTTTTGTGAAGATGTGGCACTACTTATATATTTTTTATAAATAAGGTGAATTTATTATATTTTTTGCACAAAGCATTTTTTCACATAGAGCCTTTTTTCTGACTATATATATTTGGTTGTGGGGTTTGGAGATCGATCTGGTCGCCCTGGGTGGTACCAACATATCACTCAAGGAACCCTTATGGATGTATATTAATTGAATTATGCAGGTGTTTGATTGATTTATACTGGATGTACAACACTCTCATAGATTGATGCATTTTTTAATATTCTTGTGGCCCCAATCCCTGTTTTAAGATCCGCAATAATCTGAAATAGTTTGATGCATTATTATCGTGGTGTTTTTATATTTGATGATGTATTATTTATAATTCTTTTGTATATTTGAACTATGTACCAATAAAATTAATTTAGTTTATACCACAATTTGGGCTGATAACTCATTGTTATATAGGTTTTGCTTACTCAGAGTTTGCCTGTTAACCATAGTGGCCTATTATCTGGTTTTCTAGAACTATATGAGATCGGAGGGGTGGTGGATTCAGAGGAGTGGGTTGGGCACACCAGAGGTCAGGTGACTGACAGTATATAGTGAGGGGGAGGAGTGAAGGAAGGCAGTAGGCCGCAGTAGGCTGAGATGTAAAGACCGAAGGACAATCACACTTCTGTGAGTGCAAGGCTAGGAGCGCAGAATCCGTACTGAGCCAGTGTGAGCCAGAGGGGAGAGAAAGCCCATCCGACGCTGATGCCACCAGGAGTGTGACAGGACAGAGAGGGACGGTGGAACCCGGGCCCTAGACAGCAGCTGAAGCCACTGACTGCAGGTGGAGAAGCCCTCCTAGAATACCAGAAGGAACAGAGAGAAGGAGCCTGGTAGAGCCTCGTGCTGAGGACTGCTGGAGGCTGGGCTAAAGTAGAGTGTCGGCTCTAGAGGGGACCGTAGTTCACCCGGCATCCCCAGACAACACGACGAGGGGTCTGAGTTCCAGATTGAGATCCCTACCCTAAAGAACAGGCAGCTAAGTGACGCACTAGGACTCACAGAAGCCCGAGTCACCACCATACTGTTCAGCGTATCACACACCACCCGTACAGACGTAGACCGTAATAGCCCGGAAAGGACACTAAAAGACTGTGTGAGGGGGTCACAGGGAGAGAGGCCTGGCTGCAGAAGCAGAAAGAACCCGGAGAGGGAGAATGCACTCGTGTGTTAAGAACTGTAACTGTGCTGTAAGAACTGCAAATGACTTGTAATTTGCTGGAAGGAAACGAAGAGTAAAGCTTTGGAAAACCCTGAATTGCCTCTCTTGTCAGTTTCTATCTGCAGACCATTCCTCCCTACAGATCCAGTCTGTCAGCACCAGCCAGGAGGAGAGATCCCTGCAGCCTGCAAAGTAAGTGTGCTACACCTGCACCCAATAGACTTAACCCTTACTGCCCCGGGGGATACAGTTCTCCCCACTGGAACTACACCATCTCCGCTGCCATTCCATCACCCCCGGAGGTTCTGCAGCAGCGGCGGCCCCATCACTGGCCGCATCAAGTGGGTGGCGTCACCCGTGACAAATCCCCTTGTAAATAACCCCCCATTTATTGTGCGGGCCCGGGACACGGTCCGGACCAAGCCACCTGTGACATCCCCGGCACCGTCCGGTCCGGTACCGAGTACCCCGTCCCGTGGGGGCTCCACAACTGCGCACAGGGCAGAGAGACAGACAGCACACAGAAGGGAGAGAGATAGACCACACACAGGGATTAGAGAGAGGCTGCACACATAGGGAGGAGAGACAGGCCGCACACAGGGAGGAGAGACAGACCGCACACAGGGGGAGAGAGACAGACCGCACACAGGGAGGAGAGACAGGCCACACACAGGGAGGAGAGACAGGCCGCACACGGGGAGGAGAGACAGGCCGCACACGGGGAGAAGAGACAGGCCGCACACGGGGGGGAGAGACAGACTGCACATGGGGGAGACAGACAGACTGCACATGGGGGAGAGAGACAGACTGCACATGGGGGAGACAGACTGCACATGGGGGAGAGAGACAGACTGCACATGGGGGAGAGAGACAGACTGCACATGGGGGAGAGAGACAGACTGCTCACAGGGGGGAGAGGCAGACTGCACACAGGGGGAGAGAGACAGACTGCACACAGGGGGAGAGAGACAGACTACACACAGGGGGGAGAGGCAGACCGCACACAGGGGGGAGAGGCAGACCGCACACAGGGGGGAGAGGCAGACTGCACACAGGGGGAGAGAGACAGACTGCACATGGGGGGGAGAGACAGACTGCACATGAGAGAGACAGACTGCACATGAGGGAGAGAGACAGACTGCACATGAGGGAGAGAGACAGACCACACACAGGGGGGAGAGGCAGACTGCACACAGGGGGAGAAAACAGACTGCACATGGGGGAGAGAGACAGACCACACACAGGGGGAGAGAGACAGACCACACACCAGGGGGGAGTGGCAGACCGTACACAGGGAGAGAGAGACACAGACCACACACAGGGAGGAGAGACAGACCACACATAGGGAGGAAAGAGACAGACCGCACAAGAAAGGGAGAACGCGCATATGGGGGAGAGAGACAGACTGCACAGATGAAAGAAAGACTGCCCACAGAGAAGAGAGACAGACTGCACAGATGAAAGAAAGACCGCGCACAGAAAGGAGAGACAGACCATACACAGATGGAGAGATAGACCGCACATGGGAGAGAGAGAGGCAGAATGCACAGGGGAGAGAGATAGCACATATGGGGGGAGAGAGATAGACCATGCACAGGGGGGGGAGAGAGGAAAACCGTACACAAGGGGGGAGGCAGACCATACATAGGGGGAGAGACAGACCACGCATTGGGGGAAGAGAGACAGACCGCACACAGGGGGAGAGACAGGGAATTCTCTGTCTCCACCCTGAAAAAAAAAACATTAAACAGGACCGTAGCTCAGGAGAAATATTAGTCTGGTACACAGAGGAGCTCCATGAACATATCAGAGCAGTGAAGAGAGAAGACAGCCACATCTCGATAAGAATAAGTCACTCTATGCTCACGGGCCGACATCTACCTCTGTGCAGAGTGCGTAGCTCCTCCAGAGTCTCCATACTTCAACCCAGACAGCTTTGAGACTCTAAATACTGAAGCTTCCCACTTCCAGACTTTGGGCAATGTTCTATGGAGACCTCAACGCACGAATGGGAAGGAAAGGAAACTACCTGACCATTGATGGAAAAATCTACTATATGTATTTGGAGCACATACCGACTGTGACAATCCAGTGCACACCGACGGGAATAGCTATGACTGCAATGTTAATAAAAGTGGCAGAACACTGTTGAACCTATGCCAAAGCCTTGGAATTTGTATCCCCAATGGCCACACTAAGGCTGGCTTCACACTTGCGGACCCTCTGCAGCGTCCTGCAAGCTGACCGCAGCCCCTATGTTTATAATGAGAACGCATGGTGCTGCGCAGGTCTGCGTATGACCGTGCGCTTCTATTTACTGCAATATGTGATTTGTACGCAGGCGTATGCCCGCGCACAAATCACACGCTCTCGTCCGCACCAGGAACGCGACCAGTGTCCTGCGGAGGGTCCGCAACTGTGAAGCCAGCTTAAGACATACCCTAAACTCCCATGTGGGCAGCGGTGTTATAGACTATGCGATCACAGATATGGACCCTACAAATATTGGCACCTTTATAGTCACCTCACAAACACATCTTTCAGACCACAACCAACTGCTCCTATACATCAATTCACCCTCACAAGCCCGGCAAAAGACTGGCCTCTTTAGCTTTCCGCCATCCTTCAAATGGTCCAAGATGTCGTCCCCAAAATATAAGGATGCCATTAACAGACCAGAGATCAAGGAGAAGCTCTAACGCTTCCATAATAACGTGTATGAGCTTAACCCAGAAGGAGTACACCTAGCAGCAAGGGAGCTCAACAACATTCTCTATGCCATGACAGAAAATGTCTAACCTGAAAAGAAGTATCAACAAGAGGCCGAGTAAGCAAAATCCCAACAACTGGTTTGACAAAGAATGTAAGACCATACAGAAGGCCCTAAGAATGGCTTCAAATAAAAACCACAGAGACCCAAACAACCCCACTGTGAGAGAAGCCTACCACACCATACAGCAAAATTGCAAAGCCATCCTCAGAAAGAAAAAGCAAAACCACATCTCCACCAAACTCCTCCAACTCCATGATGCCCTTGAAGACAACTAATTTTGACATCTATGAAATCACCTAGGATCCAACCAGAAAATCCACATCCTAAAAAATAAAAAGGTAGAGTGGCACTAACACAGGATCCACCAGTCACATGTTTGACCATAATCAATACAACAAAGAAGAAAGAAACGTCTATATATGACCGGGATCAGGGAAGAAATATATTCAACACTTGATAAAGTGAAAAATAGTTTTTATTATAATAAACTCATGTGTACAAGGTAAAACAAAAGCACAAAACATTTAAAACCATTTAAAATATGTGCAACACCGCACAGATAGCATCAAATATACATGCCTCCTATAATTTTAACAATAATAATAGTCCTGCGAAGCTGACCTGGTGACAAAACACCACAGTGAATAAATATTTGCACTAGTTCCCATGATAAGAAGACCAACAAAAAACAGGAGCGGAATAAAGACCCCAGAGTATTGGAACTGTAGAAATCAATTGCAACCTGAGCTCAGCTCAATAAGGCTGCCTTCAGACTTGCAGATGCATCTGCAGCGTTTTGCAGATGCATCTGCAAGCATCTGCATGCAGACCGCGGCCCCTATGTTTATAATGGTGCGCACGGCGGTCTGCAGATGCTTGCAGACCGCCGTGCGCTCTCATTGCCCGCGATTAGTGATCTGTGCGCACGCGGATGCGACATCTCGCGTCCATTGTGCGGGCTGGAGTGTGTGATTTGTGCGCAGGCATCCGCGTGCGCACAGATCACTAATGGTGGGCAATGAGAGCGCACGGCGCACCATTATAAACATAGGGGCCGCGGTCTGCATGCAGATGCTTGCAGATGCATCTGCAAAACGCTGCAGATGCATCTGCAAGTCTGAAGGCAGTAAGGCAGAGAGGAAAAAAAAAAGACATTGATTAAATGTCTGATACTCTATAAAGTGAGTCTAAGGCTGCCTAGTTAATGATAGGACCTGAGCAGACCACAAAGCAAAGAGAGACAATACTCTGGGTGAACCGCATACCTGTGAATAAAGAAAAATTTGTGCAGATTAGTCACCAGTCACTTAATGGCCACTTTACACACACCAACTTATCTGTCCAACTTCTGACCAACTTACTGGCTGCAGTGAAATCATGGACACATTGTTACATTTGTACACAGCCACAAAATGGAGCAATGTGTCCATGATTTCACTGCAACCAGTAAGTTGGTCAGAAGTTGGACAGATAAGTTGGTGTGTGTAAAGTGGCCCTTAGACCTGCAGGCAAGGAGGCATAGGAAGCGTGGCTCTGGACCTACGCGTGTCGCTGCCCAATTGACAGCTTCATCTGGGTTGAGCACCACTAGGGGGTGTGCCCAGTTACCTTATATCCACATGTTAATAAGCAGCGCCTGTAGAGGAGGCTCCATATACAATGAATAACGTCTGGAGATTTTAGGAGCAACAAGGAGAAGGGGTGCTGGGCTGTGGCTAGTACATCATGCTAGATCCAGTGCACATGAACGGAGTGACTTCCGGGTTTTGTTTACCTCTGACGTTTCCTGTGTGCACTGGATATTAGAACTCACAGATGCGCATGCCCGGAGCAAGCCTCGAAAATATCGGCGCCGTCCGTGCTCACTATGTGTAGCGTCGCTAGGCGACGCTTGCGCATACGCAGACCGGCCGGTCTATAGTAATACAACACTTGTTGCCGTGAGTGCAGGCTAATTGAGCCTGCACACGGTGTAATAGTGCAAATTAGAGCAGCAACTCTGCCCAATGAAAACCAGGGAAGGGGGAGAGGTGTTTAGAATAATTATGTACAAAAATATACAATGATAAACAAGAGGTTTGATTGCACTCAGAACTTCCATGTTTGACTGATGAGAACTCAGTATCGTCACCTATAGGAAAAAGGATGTTGCAACACAGGCAGAAGGAAGGGCAAGTGAATTATACCTACAGATACTATAATCCTATGGAGGAATAGGTTTTAGCACAGACAAAGGGACGGTAATCCCAAAATCTTATTCTTTCTCACCTATTTTGGGCTTAAAACATTCATTAAGAATAATAGATGGCATAAATACAAGATGTTTAAATGTGACAGCTTCAATCCTCAAGCCCAAGGTGATGCACTATGGCTACTGATATTAAACCTGTGGGAGAAAGAAAAATTAGCACAGAAAAAAGGGGCAATAGCCCTATAGTCTTTTGCTTTTGCTCCTTATCGCACTTTGCTGGGCTCAAAACGAAATAACACATGTAAATGATGAGGGGCATAGGTATAGTTTATTGAACATCTTCATAGCTCTAATCCAAGACGATGTGCTGTAGGTGACGGCTGAAGAATCCATAATTAGAAGGATGTTTGTTGTTAGAAAGCCCCAGTTCCAGATCTTCCTTATTAGTGGTGGCTGCAACAGCAGTGATGGTGATTGGAGGTCCATCCTGTAGTCCTAAAGATATATAGCAGGTACTATGTGTATCCCCTCCAAATGAGGTCTAAAATTTGAAGCCAAAAAGAGAGAAAGGAAAAAAAAAAAAAATGTTTATTTAATTTTTTTGTGAGTAAACATCAGTATCTCAAGATTGACATCTAAGTTTTATAGTACCCGTTAAGGAGGAACTCTTCATTTAAACCATCTAGGGCCATGCTTTTGAGTTGGAAAATCCAACGACTCTCTTTACGTAGCAATTCTTCAGTGACACGTGAATTCCTAATGGTGGGTAAAGCTTTATCCACCACCAGGATTTTAATACCCTTGGATGAGCTACGATGTACCTCTCTAAAGTGCTTAGCCACCGATGTCAGGGTCTTACCAGCTTTAAGGTGTTCAGCACAGGCGATGCTGGAAAGATGGTTCTGGATGTGTTTTTGTACCTCTTGGGTGGTCTGCCCAACATAAATCTTGGGGCAAGTGCAAATAAGAACGTAGACAACATTACGAGTACGACAATTCGCATACAATCTTGGTTTAAATCCTCTAAGGCAAGGGACATGATCTAATCTACCAGAGGCCACCATACGTGGACTGACTGAGCAATCTCCACATGGGAGCAATCCACATCCAGAGCGGCAACATCTGGCTCAAGTACTTCAAGGACCTTTACAAAGACATCTCAAGTGAAGACCTGAACCCGGCACAAAAAGAGCTTGTGAAAGACCTGAAAGGGGAAAAGTTCAAAGATTTCCAAAAACCTCTGTATACACCAATCACACTGACAGAAATACCAGAAAGGATTTCACAGATAAAAGGTAAACACAGATGGGATCCTCCCAGAAATGCTAAAATACAGCCTGACAGACAACCAGGCTGCAATAACAAAACAATTTATTATCGTAATAAAGATTTTCTGGTGAATCTAAATTAATAAAAAATTCTCAACTTTATTTCCAAAATTTTAAAAAGGATCAAAACGGTTGGGGAAACATTTTAATGCGTTTCTGGCAATAAGCCCTTATTCACTGAGACACAGATCCATTGTGATACATGGCTTAAAAACACTTACTGACCAACCACTGATCAATAGATACATATGTTTACAATCAAGCTCATTTGAGAACAAGTCATAAACTCACAGGTTGATTCACAAACCAAATCTGCATGAACTAATACAAATAGAATGTATCATTCCTATAATTCATGCCATTAGGATATTTTGTGTCCAGTTTTATAATCTAGAATAATTCTCGTAGGAAGAGTTTTTTCCTCAAATCACCTCCTCTAATAGAAAAATCAATTTTTTCAATTCCATAGAATGAAAATTCATTTACTTCCCCGTTATGTTTTTCTTCAAAATGTTTGCAAGCTCCTGAATAGTAAATGAAAGCCACAGAGAAGTAACCCACCTCATATTTACTGAAAAGTTATCCTATGGGGTCGGTTTGGATCATATATTTATGGACTAATCACAACATGTCAATAAGTAACAGCAGAAAGAAAATGCGATCACAAAGTCCAATATGTGAAAATTCTATATAGCGACGGACGCTCTCACCAGCTGTAGCGGGGCCACGTCACAGCCCGGCGTCATGGGGAGGAGAAGACCCGATCACATGATCTGCTCTCCACATCACCATAGAGACGCCGAAGCCGCGCGCAGCATCCCGAGCCAGGAGTCAGGGACAGGAAACTGTGAAATTGAGGATATGGCCATGTACAGCATATATAGGGAGGAAATGGAAGGGTAGATGGGAGAAATGAAGAGGGAAAGAAGTATGAGAGAATGTATAGGCAAAAGTATATATACAGTGCATATATTGTGGGTAGTTCAGTAACTGAAGTTACAAGGAGATATTACTAGTTAGCAGTCCATAAAAGAGAGATATATTTCTCTTTTAATATATATAATGATTTTTAAAAACATTTAATACTCTTCCTTTATTGTGGATAGTTTAACAAATAGTTTAAAGGGCAGATAGTGTTATATATATCTACTCTATAATTGCCGTAGGCAAAATCGTGTCGGCCCCCGAAAACGCCGTGGCTATGTCACTATGTGACGTCACCACGCGCGAGCAATGGCCGCGAAGCGGCCATTGCGAGTCGCTGGCCGAAAATAGAACCAGAGGCTCGGCCACAAACTTAGCAATTTACCGCTGAGGTAGCGCGAGCAATGGCCGCGAGGCCATTGCGAGTCGCTACCTCAGCCGCCGCACCTGCCGCAACTCCCCCTATACTTTCAATGGGGATCTATTGCGACTCGCTGTGTAGCGCGAGCAATGGCCGCGAGGCCATTGCGAGTCGCTACACTTGCGGCGCGGTTGCGGTAATCCCCATAGAAAGTATAGGGCGAGTTTGCCCGCGAAAATCCCGTGGCTGACTGTGCTGTTGCTGGGTAGCAACCCATTTTGCCTACCAATCACCATACTCCCCTTTGTCTACCAATCACTATGCTCCCACCTGCCGCAATTTTATAGTGTTTACTTTAAGTTTTCCTCACAAATTATTCCTGCCTTGGTGATCCTGTGGGACGGACGTCGGCAAACCAGTGCTGGAACCTCATCCCTACAAGACATCTTTTTGGGCCAATATAATCGATTAGTAATTATTATTAATTATTAATATTATTATTAGTGTTAATATTAATTATCATTATTAATCGATTATGGCTTGGTGATCCTGTGGGACGGACGTTGGAAGACCAGTGCTGGAACCTCATCCCTTCAAGATCAGCTAAGATATCTTTTTGACTCAATATAATTGATTATTCATTATGATTATTTATTAATATTATTGTTATTAGTGTTTATATTAATTATTATTATTAATATATTATTAATATTATTATTATATATTGATATATTCATAATTATATATCTTTTTGGCCCAATATAATTGATTATTGATTATCATTATTTATTTATATTATTATTATTAGTGTTAAGATTAATTATTATTATTAATCCATTATTAATATTATTGTTATATTGATATATTCATTATTATATATATATATATTGATATAGATATATATATGATATATATATATATATATATATATATATACACATTATATAGATTAATATATATAGATATATAGATATATATAGATGTTATATTATATATATGTATATGATTACTATATATATATATTGTATATTAATCTATATATATCAGCTAAGATATCTTTTTGGGCCAATATAATCGATTATTTATTGATATATTCATTATTATATATATAGATATTGGTATAGATATATATATTATATAAATATGTGCAAGGATAAAGGTTGCAGCACTCCAATTTTGGATGTTAATCTCGCCTTTATTGGCCTTCAGGTACAAAGGTAGCGACGTTTCGGTCTGTGATGACCTTCTTCCAGCAGTCACTTATGGCAAATGCTGGGGATTTTATACATCCTCTAGTGTCATGTTTCATTATCCAATTAACAGTTATATACACATTCCATAGTGTTTTAGCAATCCATATTATTATTACATGTTAGCATCAGATGATTGTTTTACTTATACTAATCTGTTACAGTTATATAATCGTGATATCACTTATACTACTTACAGTATTATCCTTAATGTGTCCAGAGTGGGATAATTGCAACCCAGGTGTCTGTTTTACCGATCATGATTGATACACCGCGTCACAGTGTGCTGTTATCCACGTGCAGCCATTCCCCGGCTGCGCGCCGCCATGTCGGCGTTGTTTACAGTGTAACGCGCATGCGCCGGCCAAACGCGCGTCCCTGGTTACTAGGTATTTGCAGATCTCGCGTTCGGCTCTATACTTAGGATCCCGCGCATGCGCTGTACTAATTCAGCGTCTAGCCGTGCATGTTATATAGGGTTTGCTTTATTTAATATGTGCTCACTCAATAACCCGTGATCTATCTAAAAAAGCTAGCGAGCTACTTCTATATTTGCACCACTGTTATAATATAACTCGTGCATTACATTACAAGTTAATATTTTATTAAAAAATGGTGGTTTTAAAGTGACAGTGCGTTTAAAGTGACAGTGTTACTTTTAATATATATCTCATTGACTTTTATATAAGAGAGATATAGGGAAAAGGGTCATAATTATACTCTTCCCATTAAACGGATTGTTATATATATATACACCTAATGACTTTTATTACCAAATATATCGGGTTCCCTTGTTTCAAAGTGCATCCCAAATCTGGGTTGTAGCACTCCCCTGTCAGTACGGTGTCCATGGAGATGTTTTTTTCTCCCTTTGCACCACCTGCCCAAGGATCACAAGGGACTCCCTTTTTATCATTTTCTTGTTATAGTCATCAGTGCGTCTTATTTTCCTCATACAATCCATTTCTATCAAAAAGACTAGGAGATATATTCTTTAGTCAAGATATCAATTTATTTGATCATTATTCAATATAAATAAGGTGCATTAATCGTGCAAAAAAATTTTTTGTTTTTTTTAAAAAAAAATTTTTAAAAAAAGTTTTTTTGAATATAAAGCCATATATGTGTATTGTTCAACACTGTGCATGATTCGTGTGTTTCCATCCATAATCGTAACTTTAACCACAGACCACCATGTACATCCATCCCACTCTGTGCACTTTCTTCCTATAGGGGAGAACACAAAAGGACAAAAGGAAAAAAGGAAAACTGCGTTAGTGTCCATCAAAGTGCATACATTAGTGACAGTGCATTAAAAGTGACTAAAAATACACAGATATTGGATGAGTTCTATTGCTTAAAGTGCTGTATGTAGTTTAAAATCTATATTGAGTCCCTCTGGCTTTAACGTTTGCAACCTGTGGATCCATTCCAATTCTTTGGTTTTTAGTAGCCCGACTCTGTCTCCACCTCTTCTGGGCATTGGTACCATGTCAATTAACCTAAATTTTAGGTCCTTTTCTTTGTGGTTAGCCTCAACAAAATGCTTTGACACAGGTAGATTCATAATCTTTTTACGTATCGTATAACGATGGTGACTGATTCTTATTTTAAAATCAAGAGTGGTTTCCCCTATATACCACAAATGGCAGGGGCACTCCAAGAGGTATATGACATAATCTGAGTTACAGGTTAAGAAATGTTTAATTTTATACTCTGTACCTGTTCTTGGATGGCAAAACCTGTTCCCTTTAATCATAAATGAACAGTTTATGCAACTAACGCAGGGGTAACAGCCTGTTCTCTTCCCGCCTGTTAGTGTTAATTGTCTACCTATTTTCATTGTGCCAATATCGGATCTGACCAATAGGTCTTTCATATTTTTTCCTTTTCTATACGATACCAAGGGTGCATTTTTATATTCCTCAATCTGGGGTAGACAGTTTTTTAGCATGTTCCAGTGCTTGTGAACTATGTTCACTATACTGCTTGTTTCCTCTCCATATGTCAATGTTCACGGGATCCTTTTTTCTTTATTCTTTTTGGTTGTTCTACATGCTAGTTTTTCTTTCTGTTGTTTCAGGATCACATTTGGGTACCCCCTTTGTCTGAATTTTTCAATTAGTTTATCTATCTCAAAATCCCTTTCCTCCTTATTACTCACGATTCGATTAACTCTAATCATTTGTCCCAGGGGGATTGCTTTTTTCAGACTACTTGGATGGCCACTAGTGTAATGAAGAAGTTTGTTTTTATCAGTGGCCTTTGTGAATAGCGTTGTATCAATTTGGCCCTCTTTCAAGGATATCTTAACATCAAGAAATTGCATCTCTGTTAGAGAATGTACCTCTGTAAATTTTATTGTACTATCTATGGTGTTCATATAATCATGAAAGGATAGGAGTTCTTTTTCGCTTCCCTTCCATATAATAAAGATATCGTCCACATATCTCCACCACCTCTCCACCTGGGAGAAGTGGTGGGATGTGTAGACGTATCTTTCCTCCAGATAGACCATAACCGCCCCCGCGTACGAGCATGCCATACGGGCACCCATAGCGGTGCCCATCAGTTGCAAGAAAAAATTATCACCAAACATGAAATAGTTTTGTTTGAGAACTACTTCCAGTAAGTCTATGATCAATTGTAAATGGAGAGGAAACAAGCAGTATAGTGAACATAGTTCACAAGCACTGGAACATGCTAAAAAACTGTCTACCCCAGACCGCTATGGGTGCCCGTATGGCATGCTCGTACGCGGGGGCGGTTATGGTCTATCTGGAGGAAAGATACGTCTACACATCCCACCACTTCTCCCAGGTGGAGAGGTGGTGGAGATATGTGGACGATATCTTTATTATATGGAAGGGAAGCGAAAAAGAACTCCTATCCTTTCATGATTATATGAACACCATAGATAGTACAATAAAATTTACAGAGGTACATTCTCTAACAGAGATGCAATTTCTTGATGTTAAGATATCCTTGAAAGAGGGCCAAATTGATACAACGCTATTCACAAAGGCCACTGATAAAAACAAACTTCTTCATTACACTAGTGGCCATCCAAGTAGTCTGAAAAAAGCAATCCCCCTGGGACAAATGATTAGAGTTAATCGAATCGTGAGTAATAAGGAGGAAAGGGATTTTGAGATAGATAAACTAATTGAAAAATTCAGACAAAGGGGGTACCCAAATGTGATCCTGAAACAACAGAAAGAAAAACTAGCATGTAGAACAACCAAAAAGAATAAAGAAAAAAGGATCCCGTGAACATTGACATATGGAGAGGAAACAAGCAGTATAGTGAACATAGTTCACAAGCACTGGAACATGCTAAAAAACTGTCTACCCCAGATTGAGGAATATAAAAATGCACCCTTGGTATCGTATAGAAAAGGAAAAAATATGAAAGACCTATTGGTCAGATCCGATATTGGCACAATGAAAATAGGTAGACAATTAACACTAACAGGCGGGAAGAGAACAGGCTGTTACCCCTGCGTTAGTTGCATAAACTGTTCATTTATGATTAAAGGGAACAGGTTTTGCCATCCAAGAACAGGTACAGAGTATAAAATTAAACATTTCTTAACCTGTAACTCAGATTATGTCATATACCTCTTGGAGTGCCCCTGCCATTTGTGGTATATAGGGGAAACCACTCTTGATTTTAAAATAAGAATCAGTCACCATCGTTATACGATACGTAAAAAGATTATGAATCTACCTGTGTCAAAGCATTTTGTTGAGGCTAACCACAAAGAAAAGGACCTAAAATTTAGGTTAATTGACATGGTACCAATGCC
The DNA here is from genome assembly GCA_033576535.1 of Allobates femoralis. Lineage (NCBI taxonomy): Eukaryota > Metazoa > Chordata > Amphibia > Anura > Aromobatidae > Allobates > Allobates femoralis. Next base: position 414,406,279 of record JARQOC010000001.1, read on the forward strand.
CAGAAGAGGTGGAGACAGAGTCGGGCTACTAAAAACCAAAGAATTGGAATGGATCCACAGGTTGCAAACGTTAAAGCCAGAGGGACTCAATATAGATTTTAAACTACATACAGCACTTTAAGCAATAGAACTCATCCAATATCTGTGTATTTTTAGTCACTTTTAATGCACTGTCACTAATGTATGCACTTTGATGGACACTAACGCAGTTTTCCTTTTTTCCTTTTGTCCTTTTGTGTTCTCCCCTATAGGAAGAAAGTGCACAGAGTGGGATGGATGTACATGGTGGTCTGTGGTTAAAGTTACGATTATGGATGGAAACACACGAATCATGCACAGTGTTGAACAATACACATATATGGCTTTATATTCAAAAAAACTTTTTTTAAAAATTTTTTTTTAAAAAAAACAAAAAATTTTTTTGCACGATTAATGCACCTTATTTATATTGAATAATGATCAAATAAATTGATATCTTGACTAAAGAATATATCTCCTAGTCTTTTTGATAGAAATGGATTGTATGAGGAAAATAAGACGCACTGATGACTATAACAAGAAAATGATAAAAAGGGAGTCCCTTGTGATCCTTGGGCAGGTGGTGCAAAGGGAGAAAAAAACATCTCCATGGACACCGTACTGACAGGGGAGTGCTACAACCCAGATTTGGGATGCACTTTGAAACAAGGGAACCCGATATATTTGGTAATAAAAGTCATTAGGTGTATATATATATAACAATCCGTTTAATGGGAAGAGTATAATTATGACCCTTTTCCCTATATCTCTCTTATATAAAAGTCAATGAGATATATATTAAAAGTAACACTGTCACTTTAAACGCACTGTCACTTTAAAACCACCATTTTTTAATAAAATATTAACTTGTAATGTAATGCACGAGTTATATTATAACAGTGGTGCAAATATAGAAGTAGCTCGCTAGCTTTTTTAGATAGATCACGGGTTATTGAGTGAGCACATATTAAATAAAGCAAACCCTATATAACATGCACGGCTAGACGCTGAATTAGTACAGCGCATGCGCGGGATCCTAAGTATAGAGCCGAACGCGAGATCTGCAAATACCTAGTAACCAGGGACGCGCGTTCGGCCGGCGCATGCGCGTTACACTGTAAACAACGCCGACATGGCGGCGCACAGCCGGGGAATGGCTGCACGTGGATAACAGCACACTGTGACGCGGTGTATCAATCATGATCGGTAAAACAGACACCTGGGTTGCAATTATCCCACTCTGGACACATTAAGGATAATACTATAAGTAGTATAAGTGATATCACGATTATATAACTGTAACAGATTAGTATAAGTAAAACAATCATCTGATGCTAACATGTAATAATAATATGGATTGCTAAAACACTATGGAATGTGTATATAACTGTTAATTGGATAATGAAACATGACACTAGAGGATGTATAAAATCCCCAGCATTTGCCATAAGTGACTGCTGGAAGAAGGTCATCACAGACCGAAACGTCGCTACCTTTGTACCTGAAGGCCAATAAAGGCGAGATTAACATCCAAAATTGGAGTGCTGCAACATTTATCCTTGCACATATTTATATAGTATAGGTGGCTGGATACCACCTGAAGGATTGATTTAGCACCCAGCAACCCTGCTGAGACAAGAAACGCTGCTCAATAACGTTTTTCTTTATTATATATATTATATATATATATATATATTATATAGATTAATATATATATTATATATATATATATATATAGATGTCATTTTATATATATGTGTATGATTAGTATATATATATATTGTATAGTAATCTATATATATCAGCTAAGATATCTTTTTGGGCCAATATCATTGATTATTTATTGATATATTCATAATGTACTATATAATTGCTATCTACTCTAATATATATATATATATATATATATATATATATATATATATATGTATATATATATATAGATGTCATTTTATATATATGTATATGATTATATATATATATATTGTATAGTAATCTATATATATCAGCTAAGATATCTTTTTGGGCCAATATCATTGATTATTTATTGATATATTCATAATGTACTATATAATTGCTATAGATAATATATATATATATAGATATATAGATATAGATATATAGATATAGATTTATATATATCTATATATATATATATACATGTCATATTATATATATGTATATATTAGTATATATATATATATTGTATATTAATGTCTCTCTCTCTTATATATATATATAAATATATATATTATATTATTTTTTATTATTTTTTTTTTATTATTTTTTTTTTATAATTTTTATTATTATTAAATTGATTTATTGTTTGTTATTTTACGTGAATTTATTTGTATGAAGATTATTTAATTTTATTACAAAACCGCATCTGCGGCGCGGTTGCGGTAATTCCCATACAAAGTATAGGGGGACTTGCGGAAGGTGCGGCAAAACCGCACTTACAGCAAGTCCCCCTATACTTTCTATGGGGATTACCGCAACCGCACCGCAACTTGCACTTGCGGCGCGGTTGCGGTAATCCTTATGGGGATTACCGCAACCGCGCCGCAAGTGCTCGCACTCAGCCAGCGATTCGCAATGCGGCGCGGTTGCGGTAATCCTTATGGGGATTACCGCAACCGCGCCGCAAGTGCTCGCAGTCAGCCAGCGAGTCGCAATGCGGCGCGGTTGCGGTAATCCTTATGGAAGCGGGCATTGCGAGTCGCTGGCCGAAAATAGAACCAGAGGCTCGGCCACAAAGCTAGCGATCTCCCGCTGAGGCAAGTGACTCGCTCTGACTCGCAATGGCCGCTTCGCGGCCAATGCTTCGCGCTGCTAAGGCGACTCGCCATGCCCGCTGCCTGGGCATAGCGAGTCGCCTTAGAACTGCGTATCCACATGTCGACACTGACTCGCAGCGAGTGTGGACTCAGAAGGGGCAAAAAAACCATTTGTGATTATATAATAGATTGTATATTAATCTCTCTCTATATATATATAATATATACATGTCATATTATATATATATGTATATGATTAGTATATATATATATTGTATATTAATCTATATATATATATATATAATATATATAAATATATATATAACACATTGTAATAAATTGTAATATATAATATACATAATTTATTTAAGTTAGTAATATAACTGTTACACTTGCGGCGCGGTTGCGGCGCAGTTGCGTTAATCGCCATAGTAACTTTGGAGGGACTTGCGGCAGGTGCACCAAGTGCGGTTTTGCACTTGCGGCAAGTGCGGCCGCGAAACAAAACGTAGCTTTTTGACTACCAATCACTATACCCCCCCGCCGCCATTTTAGTGATTAATAATATGTTTAATCCAACATTTTATAGTGTTTCCTTTAACTTTTCCTTACAAATCATTTCTGCCTTGGTGATACTGTGGAAGGACGTCAGAAAATCAGTGCTGGAACCTCAGCCCTACAATATCAGCTAAAGATATCTTTTTGGGCCAATATAATCGATTATTTATTGATATATTCATAATTATATATATATATAGATATAGATATATATATCTATAGATATATAGATATATATAATATTACATATATATCTATATATATATATATATTAATCTATATGTATATGATTAGTATATATATATATTGTATATTAATCTATATATATAATTTAATATATATATATATATATATACACATTGTAATTAATTTGTAATATATAATATACATAATTTATTTAAGTTAATAATATATATAATATTTTTTTTTATATATTTTTATGATATAATTTATATATAAAAATATATTGTATATAATTACAATTAACAATATAAATATTACTACTTTGACTATATTGCTATGCAGAATGTATATTGATTGCTTCCTTAAATAATATACTGTAGCTATTATTGCATACATTTTTCAGTACTGTGCTCAATATGAGCTCTGACAAACAAAAAAGCTCTGTTAGAGCTAAGAATGCTGCATGCCAGCGCAAGAAGCGTGAGCAGGAAGATCCGGAAACAACACGTCTCCGTTTGCTTAAGCTCCAGGAGGATTTAAATAAAAGAATTGCAAAGGAGTCTGCTGAAGAAAGAAGCAGTCGGTTGGCAAAAAAAGCTGATGCGGAACGCAAAAGACGCAAACAACAACAGGTGAAGGTGCAAGGAGAACCATCTACCTCTGATATGGCGTCCATATCTGTGTCTCCAACACTTTCTGAAACTCAACTGCCTACAACATCTGGCACGGGTAAAGTGAAGGGCAAATGTTCTTCTAAAACAAGAACAGACAAGATTGCTTCTGCCATGACAAGACATCAATTGGCTAAAGTCAAACGTTTACAAATTATGTCACCTACCTCAAAACAACGCCGTTTGGCCCATTTGGCTGCCTTACAGCGTCAACTACGCCAAAAAAAAAACCTCCGTAAGAAGTCTCCAGTCACTACTTCTTTTGTTGGATGTCTTGACAGTTCTACACAGCAACGTCTTATTTATGTAGGCATCTACAAAGAAGGTCATCTGTTGCTCACTTCACCTACGTCATCAATCCCTATTGGCTTTACTGATGACGATACCGGTATTTTAGAACATACCTGTGGGCCCATGAATATGTTATGTGAACATTGTCAAGCACAACATTTTGAGGCTGAAAGGCCATCTGAAGGACAGTTCTCCCTTTGTTGTCACAAGGGCAAAGTTAAGGTACCATTACCTCAGTACCCTGAGCTCTTCACTACTTTACTGAAAGGAGACAGCCCATATAGTAAAAATCTCATGGACAATATCAGGAGCATTAATAGTTCCTTTGCATTTGCTTCGATGGGTGCAAGTGTTTCTCAACCACCTGGACACGGTCCTTATTGTTTCCGGATTCACGGCCAAATTTACCATAGAACTGGAACTCTCCACCCCGCTGAAGGTCAAGTTCCAGCATATGCACAGCTCTATATTTTGGATAGTGCTACTGCTACTGAACAACGCCTACAGTCTCCAGAAAATCTCAAGTGTAATCCAGCCTTGATGAGAATTATTGCTGAGCAATTGGAAGGTATTAATCCCTTTGTTTCAGCTTACAAAATGTTACGGCAAGTGGAGGAAGAGGAAGAACAGAAAGCATTGGAACATGGCACAAAAATGCCTAATATCATCATGGCAATTAAACAAGACAGAGAGCAAGACCCAAGACGGTATAACAATCCTACTGTCCATGAAGTTGCAGTCATCTTTGAAAATGCTGATGGAGAGCCACCATTTAATAGAGACATTTTAATACATCTAAAACCAGACATAAATAATCCGTTGGCCCCCAAAACACAGCAAATAAGTATTTTACACAGTAATTTGGATGCATTACTGTATCCATTGTTTTTCCCTCATGGAGAGCAAGGGTGGCATGAATCACTCATGCAGCAAGGCCAAAATGTTCGCAGGGTGACACAGCTGCAGTATTACTGTTATTTGCTGTCAGTACGGACAGAATTCAATCCTGTCCTTAATGGAGGTAAACTGACACAGCAGTACTTGGTGGATGCCTATGTTAAGATCGAGGCCAATCGTTTAAATTTTATACGACAACACCAGAAGGATTTGAAGGTGGAAGATTATTGTCTCCTTCAAGAACATTTGCTGAGAAAATCCGTAGAAAAAGGAATCCCCATTGGCAAGACGGTAATTTTACCATCTTCCTTTGAGGGAAGTCCCCGAAACATGCAGCAGAGGTATCAAGATGCCATGGCGATTGTAACTAAATTTGGAAGACCAGATCTTTTTATAACGATGACCTGTAATCCGAAATGGAGTGAAATTGCAAACAATTTACACCCATGGCAGCGTGCTGAACATCGCCCGGATTTAGTGGCCTGTGTATTCAGGATTAAACTTGAAGCCCTTTTGAAAGATATTAATTCTGGATTATTTGGCAAGGTTTGTGCTATGGTTCATGTGATAGAATTTCAAAAGCGAGGCCTACCACATGCTCACATTCTAATTATTCTGGATCCCAACTCAAAACTAAGAACTGAGGTGGAAGTGGACAATACTGTTTGGGCTGAAATTCCTGATCCATCACATTACCCTGTGCTCCATCAAATTGTCATGCAACACATGATCCATGGCCCCTGTGGACAACACAATCCCAATTCTCCATGTATGGAGAATGGAAAGTGTAAAAAAGCTTTTCCCAAAAAGTTTCAAACAAAAACTGTTATACCTGAGGATGCATATCCAAGTTATCAAAGAAATGAAGGACCTTCTTTTCCACACCATTCCAAGATGATTGATAATTCTTGGGTGGTTCCATATAACCCTTTCCTTCTATTAAAATATAAGTGCCATATCAATGTGGAAGTATGTGCTTCCATTCAGAGCGTAAAATACCTCTTCAAATATGTGTATAAAGGTCATGACAAAGCCAATGTGGAAATTTGTGAAACCAACATCAGACACGATGAAACTCATAAATTCATGGATTCCAGATATGTCAGTGCACCAGAGGCAGCTTGGCGAATCTTTGCTTTCCAAATGCATAGACAATCTCACAGCATTATTCGTCTTGCAGTACATCTGCCTCATTCACAATCACTTTTTTTTCACGAGGGTGATTCTGCGGACAACATCAGTTATTCAATGGACAGACAATCAACACTCATGGCCTACTTTACCCTCAATGAGAATGATCCCAATGCTCGGGAGTACTTATATCGTCAAATTCCTGAGCATTATGTTTGGAAAGAAGGTGCATGGGAAGTTAGAAGGAGAGGAGGTGCTTCAGTCATTGGTAGACTCTACACTGTTAGTATTCAAGAACAAGAACGTTATTTTTTAAGGCTGTTGTTACTCCATGTTAAAGGAGCTACAAGTTTTGATAACCTTAAGACTGTTAAGGAAGTCACATACCCAACGTTTAAAGAGGCGGCATTAGCCCTTGGATTGCTCTTCGATGACAGTGTTTGGAGAAAAACTTTATTGGATGCCTGTGTTCTCAATATGCCTGTACAGCTCCGTGACATGTTTGCATATATATGTGTCTTTGGTCCTCCTAATCATCCCCTGGAGTTGTGGCAAGAATTTAAACAACACTTCGTTCAAGATTACTGCCATGCCTATCACCCCAACACTGATGATTGTGAGCATTGTGAAGGATATGCCATGACTGATGTTGAACATGTTTTAAAATTTCATGCTAAACATTTTATTGATTTTAATCTGCCACGCCCAAAAAGAAAACCACACATTCGTCCTCAATACAACAAAGAAGAAGAGTTAGTAAGAGCACATGAAATGAAAGCCACCTTAAATGATCAACAACGTTTGGCCTATAATGCAATCCATAAAGCTTTAGAGGATACAAGTGATAAGCCAAAGTGCTTTTTCCTTGACGGTCCCGGTGGAAGTGGGAAAACATATCTCTATCATCTATTGATTCATGAACTGAGAGGAGAAGGAGAAGTTGTCTCACCTGCAGCCAGTACAGGGATTGCTGCTAATCTATTGCAAGGAGGAAGAACTATCCATTCACTGTATGGCATACCAATACCAATTAATGAGACATCCGTTTCAAGAATCAAAAATGATACTGATGCGGCCCAACATTTGAAGACTACCAAACTCTTCATCATCGATGAGTCTACTATGTTGTCAAAATACGCTTTGCATGTAATTGATCAATTATTACGGGATGTCATGACAACTGATGTCTCCAAGAAAAATAAATTACCCTTTGGAGGGAAAGTCATTGTTCTGGGAGGAGACTTTCGGCAGTGTCTTCCTATCATCTCTCATGGAACAAGGACAGACATCGTAGAGAGCTGCATTAAATATTCACGACAATGGCAGCTTTTTAATCAATTGCCGCTCATTAACAACATGCGCTCCATTGATTCTGAATATAGCAATTGGTTAATTCAATTGGGAAATGGAGAATTGTCCAATGATTACAACCTTGGTGATGATGTCATTGAGATCCCGCAAGACATGATCTGCACTGGCTCTTTAATCTTGGACATATTTGGTGAAAACATTGTCATTGATGTGAATAATGACGAAAGTATTCAGAATGCTGCATCACATGCCATTCTTTGTCCCAAAAATGACGCTGTGGATTTGATCAATTCAAAAGTGATGGATTGTATTCCTGGAGAATACATGGAATATATGAGCCATGATTCCATTGATCCAGATGAGACGGAAAATCCCGAACAATATCCCGTGGAATTTCTAAATTCTCTAACACCAACAGGAATGCCTTCTCATCTCCTGAAATTAAAAGTTGGTACAATTATAATGCTTTTGCGTAATTTTAACAGCAGAAAAGGACTTTGCAACGGGATTCGGATGATTATTATTGCTTTGTTTGACAACTTGATACAAGCAAAAGTAATTTCTGGCTTGGATGAAGGAAATGTAGTCTTCATTCCAAGAATTGATCTCTGTCCATCAGAGACTGGATTGCCTTTCAAACTAAGACGTCGGCAATTTCCCGTGAAGCCTGCCTTTGCCATGACCATAAATAAATCCCAAGGACAAACTTTGGAGAAAGTGGGGATTTATTTGCCAGAACCTGTTTTTGGTCATGGACAATTATATGTGGCTTTCTCACGTGTGAAGAGATGATGCAATGTGAAGGTCAAAGTGGTGGATTCATGCATTCAAGGCAAATTGGTGCCTAACTGTGAGAAAGTCTTCACCAAAAATATTGTCTATCGGAATATTTTGGGATGAACTTTTGCATATTTTATATTTTTACCTTTTCTATTTTTAAAAAAAAAAAAAAAAAAAAAAATTAGTTTAGTCTTTTCAATTTCAGTTTTTTATGTGCATAGTTTATACAATGTTTGTGGAAAAACACATTTCAGATTTCATTGGAGATGTGTATCATTCTGATTTTCTCACAGGGTGATAGAAACCACTATTTAAAGCTCCAGTGCTTTACGTGCTGAGAGATTTGATTCTTATTCTTTAAAGGGAGAGGTTTTTGTGAACTCTAAGAGACGGGTGGGACGGCTGTTCACACATATCTCATTAGCAAGGTGTGTTCCACATGTTTAGATAGATAGGGACAAACATAAATTATTAATTAGATTCTACCACGAAATTTTTCTTAGATTTTTTCACTTTGTTGGGGAATATACTAAATGATAATAATTGTTCATGAAGGACTCACCAAGAACATACTTGCTGTAATTTTCATAATTGCATATATGTAATTTGTACTTAACTTGCGGTTTGTGCAGATAACATAGTTGCGGCAGTGTCATCCACATCAATTGCATTCACCTGTGGTTAGTTAGTGGATGCATCTTATGCACCTGCTGAAGCTATGTTAACTCCATTTACCGTAGGTTAACTACAAGTTTTTTGTTATTGCACGGATATTGCTGCAAGTCTGTAGTTGGTAACTCCTTCTGTATCAATTTACAAAATTTTATTATTTACATCACAATCCTCAAAAAATCTAAGAAAAATCCAGCTATTAAAAATATCTAAATTATATCAATTCGGATTTAGTTAGAGTAGGTCCCACCAGGCGTAAGGGCATCTTGACGCGATTGGTGGGCTGACACAAAGTGGCTGATACATATATTAGTACTGTTAATTCATCAATTCAAAAAATTGACATATTAAGAAGTATTGCTACTTTGTGTTCTAAGACCCTTACAACATAATAGTTAAATTTTCCTTAAATGATATCAACCATACTAATATATGTAGTTGGTGTAAAGATGTCATTGGAATAATTGGATTATTATTTGAAAATCTAAAAAAAAATTTAAAAATATTCTAGACACCCGATGCATTTGCATCGGGCTCACAGCTAGTATATTTATATCTGCACAATAAGGTGTAAATCTATCACAATAATGTGTGTATCTATCGCAGAAAACTGATATTATATGGGCACCAACCAAATGTGCACTGTCAATGCAATACCACTTCCATATCTAATATATAAAGCTGAATGTATGTATGTGTGTAGGTATGTATATCCGGGATTGGCATCTACACCCACAAAATTTTGCACAGTCACACATCTGGACCCCGAGAGCGTCAGAGGCTATGTTGTGAGGCGACATTTTAACCCTGCGTGTTCCAGTTCACCAAACAATTTTGGCCCTATCTACATAATGATGAAAAAGGGAAAGAAAACGTGTGGGAGGAAATTCGACAGCTGCTAGCTACAGCTACAAAAAATTGCACAGTCACACGTCTGGACCCCGGGAGCGTCATAGGCTAGGTTGTGAGGCGAAATTTTAACCCCGCGCGTTCCAGTTCACCAAACAATTTTGCCCCTATCTACATAATGGGGAAAACGTGAATGGCAAAGTGTTGGAGGAAAATCTACAGCTGTCAGCTATAGAGACAAAATTTTGCACAGTCACACATCTGGACCCCAGGAGCATCATAGGCTATATTGTGAGGTGAAATTTTAACCCCGCGCATTCCAATTCACCAAACAATTTTGCCCCTATCTACATAATGGGGAAAAAGTAACAGTTACCAGTTGACATTTGTGAATGAGAGGGGCTAAATGATAGCACCAAAGACTAACAGCACATACCAGCATATAGTCACTAAGGTGGGGCCCCAACATGAGATATTCACCACACACGGGGACATGTATACACACCACACGCACACAAAGAGTAACAGCAAGTGTATAGTCGCTAAAGTGCAGCCCCAACATTGGATACTCACCACGCACCCGAACAAACACACACACCACAAAGAGACACACACAACACAGAGCCACACACACCCCCCAAGGGGACACACACACACTCTATAGCGACACATGCACTCACCCCACAGGGACACACACACCACAAAGAGACACATATAACACAGACACACACACCACACAGACCCCCCCCCCACAGGGACCACACATAGCTACCCTATAGGGACACATGCACTCACCCCACAGGGACACACACACCACAAAGAGAGACACACACCACACAGACCCCCCCACAGGGACACACACACATACACACCCTATAGGGACACATGCACTCACCCCTCAGGGACACACACACACCACAAAGAGACACACACAACACAGAGACACACACACCCCACACAGACACCCCCCACACAGGGACACACACACATACACACCCTATAGGGGCACATGCACTCACCCCACAGGGACACACACACCACAAAGAGACACACACAGCAGAGACACACACCACACAGACCCCCCCCCACAGGGACACACACATACACACCCCAGGGACACACACACCACACAGACAGACACAGATGTGCACAAATCACCTCACACAACTCGCCTCATACGTATGCTATCTTTATCAACACATATGCCATATAGGGAATTAAGGCAGATGTCAGTCACATGAGCTGTCTATTATGTGTATGTGTGAGGTAACATATACTGCCCGGCCAGGGGGAGGGTTTACTGTTGGCTGGAGATTTATTAGGCTGCCTATTGTAAATCAATCACAGCTCAGCTTCTATTTTCCTACAGGTCATTAAAATGACATATTCAAATTCTATTTTGTTATAGCTAACAGCAGTTATTTATTAACCCGGGCGTAGCCGGGTACTACAGCTAGTATAATATAAATTGTTTACTGTACTAGCTGCCCATTTAACTAATAATAGGAATTATCACTCTCTAATTCAAGCCCTCATATTCCCAACACCATATAAGGGAGTAGGGAGAGAAGCCCCCCTTGTATATATACCACAAAAACGAGTGGTCTAACATGGATATAACACATACTGCATACGAGTACTTTAGACATGAATCAATTAAAATATGGTAGAAAAATCAACTAAAGTACCAAAATACTTCAGTCGTATATATCGGGTTACAATTCCTCCTGCATAATAGATAATGGTTCCATCCATTCCTCAATGACACTTTTAGATTTATGTTTCCTACATGGATAATACATCGTGTTCACATGAATAGGTATGTAGATCCAAGAACAGCATAATGGAAATGAGACAAACGTGAAAGCTGTTGCTATAAAATATAGAACATAAAGGTAATTCAAAACCAATAAATACCAAATTTGAAGGACTTGGTTACAAAAATAGGCACCTAACTAATATTTTCATTGAGTCCATGTGGATATACGGTTTTAAGTGTCCATATCCAACGCGTTTCCAACTGGGCAAGCCTGCGTGTCATTGCCCCACCTCTAATATCTAGAGGTAGTAAGTCAATTCCACAAACTTTAAACCCAGTACTGTCACATTGATGGAAAGACTTAAAGTGTCCAGGGATCGTCTTGAGGGAGGCAATATCGATAGCATGTTATCCGGTCTCCTCCTCCCCATGACAGCGGGCTGTGACGCGGCCCCGCTACAGCTGGTGAGAGCGTCCATCACTATAGCGACAGGGCAGCTCCGTGATTGGCTGAACACCCCTTTTTAAACCTCCTCTTCCCCTTGCCCGACCACGCCCCCTGACGAAGGTCGCAAACCAAAATGCGCATCTGGCACTGACGGCAGACACATTCACAGGCTCCTCTAGCAAGGTAAATCTGATTCCACTAATCCTATAGGAATTAGAGTACAATGGTAACCGGCTGAGTAGCTATATTTGCACCGGGTCCTTTGCACCCTCCAGACCTTGGTATTGAGCTGTGACCATTAGATAGAGCATATGAAGGATTAATTAAATGCAGTGTCTGTTCACTTAGGCTATATCACCCCTTTCCTAAGCAGATATCTATACAAGGACCAATATCACTAAATTTGTTAAAAATAAAGGATTAGGATCTGGTTTCCAGTACTTCTAGATACAGGTCCCATAATTTGCACCCAATATATATCTGATTGGACTCCCCCTCTATATACCTTGGTGTTTACAGGGGTATATAGATATAACTGTAAATGCATGTATTTTCTAAAAGATCTTTGCACACAACCTCCTAGGTCTTGATCTATCCTGTTAACCTCATAAGGTCTGTGGTTATATGCATATTACATATCAGCTATACCAACCTTATAACTATTTTGTACGATCTTTGATTATCTATAATTCTGTGAGCACTGTCCAAATCCGCCGTGTGGTTTCTTAATATGTTCCCCAATTTTTAAACCTTGTGTATACACATCTATTTAAATAAACTGAATTTTCACATATTGGACTTTGTGATCGCATTTTCTCTCTGCTGTTACTTATTAAGCTCCTGAATAGGCTGCATTTTATTTGTAATATTGGCAACATGTTCCGCCATCCTTTTTTTTATTTACGTATTGTGCAGCCAATATACCGTACTTCATTTTAGATTTTTTGAAGAATATGCAGTATTCAGTATAATTTGTATTACAATTGATGAATTTTTTTATGTCATTGCTTGCACTGATCTTATATGTTTGCAGTGGATACTGACACATTGTGTATTTGGAGCATGCACATTTGAAAAAACCTTTGCAACTTGGCCAGGTTTTTCCATTGCTCTTTTGTGGTATACAGAGACTGGGGGTAAGAATGGCACCTATTGATCTCCCTCTCCTCGGTACACATTCCAATCGTTCTCTCAGAATGCAGTCAGGTCCCAATCTTGATATAATATCTACATAGCTATTGATAATTGTTCTTATATCATTAAAGCTATTGATAATCGTTCTTATATCATTAAATTGGCAACTATATGGGGTCTTAAAAAATATTTTTTTCTCCATACTCCATTTCGTTGTAATTAATGTTGTTGCACCATTATTTCCTTCATTAATCCTATTGGTCATGGTTATGTTTTTCATGGATTTTTTTTAATAGCCAAATCAATTTGTCTTTTCTTAAAACCTCTTTCTAATAGCCTAGATGTCGCTACTTCTACTTGTTCTGCAAATAATTTGTTATCAGAACTGTTTCTATATATTCTGTTCAGTTCACCATAAGGGATTGAATTGACAGTATGTGCTGGGTGACAGCTATCAGCTCTAATGGCCCCTTTACACGCAGCTACAGGTGACAGGTTTTCCACAGGTAACTTACTGGTTGCAGTGAAATCATGGAGACATAGTTCTATCTTGTTGCTGTGTACAAATGGAACTATGATTTCACTGCAACCAGTAAGTTACCTGTGGAAAACCTGTCACCTGTAGCTGCGTGTAAAGGGGCCATAAGTGTGGTATAGGTTTTCTGTAGTTATACCTGACTTTGTGCTGTTTTTTGTCTCCTATTAAAAAAATGTCTAAAAAACTGATTTCATCCTGTGTTGTATACTGCATATTCTGCAAAAAACATAAAATAAAGTATATTGGCTGTACAATACGTAAATAAAAAAAGACGGCAGAACATGTTGCCAATATTGAAAATAAAAATGCAAAAGCCCAGTGGTTGGCGGCAAAACAGGAATTTGATACCTGGGTCAGACAGACAGAATTATTTTGAAAAGCTCAGTGGAAGGTAGATTAATATAGATTTGGGGATAAGGCGGGAAGATTTTAGCCAATTTGGCAAAAGGGAAGAGACCACTCACGGTGATAACTACCCTGAAAGGGAAAGACGGGAATTTTCCACTCCCAGAGGGATTCACGTGCTACTGGGAAAATACTATGCAGAGTTATATAAACACAATTTGGGTCCAGAAGGGGTTGGAAGGGGATGGATTAAGAAAGTAAAACTACCAAACATTGAGGAGGAGGAACTAGCGAGGTTGAACATGGAAGTGACACCGGAAGAGGTCCTCGGAACGATACGGAGCCTGGGTTCCCATAAGGCTCTAGGCCCGGACGGTTTCATGGGGGAATACTACAAAGCCTTACGAGATGAAGTAGTCACGTACTTGGTCCCCTTTTTCAATGATGTCCTGAGGGGGGAACATTTATTGGAACAGACAAATACAGCATATATTAAATTGTTGCCAAAGGGAGAAAAGGGAGCAACTGACCCTTCCAGCTGTAGACCCATATCCTTAATCAACCAGAACCTCAAAATTCTGTCAAAGATCATGGCGGACCATCTGGTGCAGATTATGCCGCAACTTATTGGATGTCAACAATCAGGGTTTATAAAAGACCGGTTGGCAGTAGGAAATATCAGGAAAGCTATCATGGTACTAGATGAGGTGGGGCGAGGAACAGTACGCCATGGAGATCCACCGGACCGAAAAGGCATTTGACAATGAACTGAGAATGGCTTGACGATGTCTTGGATGCCTTTAGCCTCCGTGGTTCATTCCGAACTTTCCTAAAAGTACTATACCTTAACCCAAGAGCGAGGGTGTATACCTCGGGCTTTTTGTCCGACTCCTTCGCCTTGGAGAAGGGCACACGTCAAGGCTGTTCCCCATCATCTCTGCTTTTTAATCTGGCGATAGAACCTCTCTCACGATATCTTAACGAGGGTACTGCCTTAGAGGGAATTAAGGTAGGACAAAGAACTGTATGTTCTGCCCTGTTTGCTGACAATGTAAGTTTATTATTAAATAGACCAAGAAGAGATTTAGAGAATTTGATTCGGCAGCTGGAAGTCTATGGCTCCTTCTCGGGCTTTAAATTAAATAAATCTAAATGCGAATTGCTAAGATTAGAAGAGAAACGGCAAAAGACCAGTGAGGGGGGAACAAATCAGTTAGGCGGTATTAAGGTGAACCGGGACCATGTGAAATACTTAGGGATCCATTTAAGTAGGTCCTCGAGCTCAGTGTACTCCCTGAACTATGGCCCACTGATTACCAAGATTAAGAGGGAATTAGAAGAATGGAAAAATGGAAAAAATCTGCCACTGTCTTTAATGGGACGATGTCATCTGATAAAGATGATCAGTTTTTCAATGTTATTGTACCCACTACAGACAATTCCCCTTTTATTACGTCATACTGATGTTAAGAGATTTAACACAGCATTCTCGAGATTCCTTTGGAGAGGAAGAAGGGCAAGAATAAAGAGTCATACATTATTGCGTCCTAAAGACAGGGGAGGGTTGGGTCTCCCGGATATTAGGGGATATAACCTGGCCTGTCTCTTGCGCCATGTATTGGACTGGCTACAAAAATCAAGCAAACACTCCAACTATGAGGATGAGGTGGAACTTTGAAGGCCCTGGGATTCAGCTAACCTTCTCCATGCTTCTTGGTCTGATGTGCCGCAATTCCTGAAAAACACATTGATATACCAGGATATGGCGATGTGCTGGAATGCAGTGCAAAAAAAAAACTCCAATTGGCGTGTAAGGTTTTGAAACACCTAAAACCCTGGGCTCATGTTGGTTTTAAACTGGGAAGAGAAAATATACTATTTAAAGTATGGCAGAATAGGGGAATATTACAGTTGGGAGACTTACTACACGTGACTGAAAGATGCTGGTTGAGAGGACTGGAGATAATAGCGAATTATAATTTGCCAGTTGCTCATCTTCTACAGAATGGGCAAATGCAGTTTCATATTTTGCAGCAGTTGAGAGACGTTTCTCATGAATGTGTCACTAATGTGTGGGACAATCTGGTGGAGACAGATATTTATGACATTAATATCTCATATATCTATAGGAGGATGTGGCACATAACGTCATCAGAGAGACCAGGAAAAGTATTTAAGGGATGGGATAAGCTTATTCAAACTGATGGTTTGGAGGGTAAAATACTCAGGGGATGGGAGGTAGTTAGAAAACATATATTTAATGAAAAATGGAGAGATGTGCAGTTCCGCATTACCCAGAGAGCGATCTATGGCTTCACTATACCCCGACGGCACAGGCACCAGACAGGTCACAAAATTGTCCGAAATGCAATGCCCCAAAAACTGATATGTTTCGTGGACTTTGGCCATGCTCAGCTGTCCAGAGGTTTTGGGGACAGGTGCTTACCTTGGCACGTAATATTTGTGGCAGTGATTTAACACAGGACCCTTTAACATGGTCGTTACACTTCCCAACTGTGGATGCATGGGAGGGGAAATCCGCAATGCTAGCGAAAAAGATTTTATTATGAGACTGGTTGAACAAATCTTACCCCACTGTCACAAAGATGGTACAGGACTTGAAAGACACCATGCAAACTGAAAGAATGGAGGCTGAAAGAAACAAAGATATGCTGGCGGAGAAATTATTTGCAACATGGAGGGTGTTTATCACCTTGATATTGTCACCAGTCGAGCTGAAACGACCAGTCTCACCATTTAAAAACTCTACATGGTATTTGCTGGAAGACTTGAAGGGAACACTGGGTAACCTTAATGGTACCGTCACACGGTGCCATATGGCTTCCATATCAATGGCGATTTGACGTGAGCGCGCACGTTTCGGGCACTTTTTGTGACCACTGTGGAGCTGTCACACGTAGCGATCTCGTTGTCCTGCGTTCCGGAAATTGCCTGCAGAAGACCGGAAGCGATCTTTCCTTCACACATCACCACGTCAGACTCCACAACCACATCAGCGATGTGGGCATAGAGTTTGACCATGGTGAGGAGACAGGCGTGCCAGAGTGTGTTACACCGTGCCCCTACCACTCCGATTGGCCTACACAACTGTGTTACCATTGGTAAGCCTTGTCTGGAAGTTTGCCCACTACATGACGCATTTGCCCTTTCTACTATCTCACTACTCCACGCTCGTGTCATGTGTTGCGGCTTCTGCAAGACATTTTGGTGTCGCCCAAGTGCCACACAGGACACCTCGTCTGTTGCTCTGTGGATTACACTATGAATGGCCATGTGTGCAACTGTTGGTGAAGTCGGTAAGCAACAAACAACACTCTGGACATATGTGCATGGATTGTGTCAGGCCATGGCTAAACTATGTGTGTGCAGACATGTTTGTGTGCGCATACTGATGTCTACCTCCATCCTCCACAAACACAATACAATTGTCCATGTGTGTGGACACATACCCATGTGTAATGCCATTTAATATGGACAGGGAGACACAGTCACAGAATACAGTGTGGGCCAAAGGCCTGGACCTGTGTACTGGACCTTTGCAGACAATGCTGCAGGGACCCATAAAGACCATTGTGCTCTCACATATCTCTCTGCACAGCATAATGCTCTGTGCAACTGTCCTGTAGTTTAAAAAAAAAATAATAATTCATGCACATCAAAAACAAAAGTGTTTACAACACACAAATAATACAAATGTGAGCTCAAACAGTGGCCATAAGAAAAATAATAAAGGGAAATGAACCAAAACAATTACTTTTAAACTACAAACAAAACAGAAAATAAGGAAAATACTTTAACGGGAACCTGTCACCTGGATCTAAGCCCCTACACTATCACTACCTGCCCCTGCACCTTCCCAGCTGCTACCTATGTATCCCTCTCTGAGCTAAATCCACCCTATAAAACAGCAGAAAAATAACTTATAACTTACAGAAGTCCCTGAGGCTGGGGACTGAAAAGGCGGCCCCAGGCTCCATTCTGCCCCTTCTAGATGCAGCAGCATACGCCCCGCTGGGCGGCTTTATTCTTTCTTCTTCGCCGCCTGCTCCATTTGGAATCTCCCGCCTGCTTTACACCTATCATGTTGTGGTGATGCGCCCTCAATGTGTCCCCTGACCGGGACACAGCATATGGGAGATTGTATCTTCTGCTCGGTAGCAGCACACACAGGGTGAGCTGCTACTGGAGCTGAGTGCTGATTGAAAGCACTAATGCCCAGGTGTGCGGGTGAATAGGAGATGATATAAGCTGCCTTGGGCTGTGGGGAGGGGGTGGAGTGTGTCAGGACAGCAGCAGGAGCTGCTGCGTAGAAAGCTGTGTGAAGACTTAACATAGCCTGTGAGCTCTCTCAGAGTGGACGTTCCTGAGGCTAATGAGCGGATGGTGAGGAGAGAAAGGTTGTGTGCTGACCTAACACAGCCTACCCGGGGGAAGGAACAGAGCTTCTATATCAGCTGTTGGGATTGTATGAGGTTGTACTCGGCTGCGCCCCAGAACCTGGAGGTCTGTGAATACCTGAACTGTGCCATTAAACTGTGTGCTGTGTGAGTAAATACCTGAGTCACTGCCTTCTGTCGTGCTGATCCTAACCGCTACCTTACAGTGTAAAGCGGGTGGGAGATTCCAAATGGAGGAGGTGGCAATGAAGAAAGGATAACGCCGCCCAGCAGAGCGTGTGCTGTTGCATCGAGGAGGGGCAGAATGAAGCCTGGCACCGCCTTTTCAGTCCCCAGCCTCAGGGACTTCTGTAAGTTATAAGTTATTTTTCTGCTGTTTTAGAGAGTGGATTTAGCTCAGAGAGGGATAGATAGGGAGCAGTTAGGAAGGTGCAGGGACAGGTAGTGATAGTGTAGGGGCTTAGATCCAGGTGACAGGTTCCCTTTAACCAAATAAACCTACACACTCCTCATGGTGCAGCCACACTGGTGACTAAACCCTCCTCCTGTTGGTGGTGTCTGACAACCTCATCCACCCTACACCTGTTGTTGCTGCCAGGCCACTGCCCCAGGGCCATTGAAGTAGGAGCAGTAGTTGTCCCTGCTGCTCCTGGCATCCTGTGGACTCAGACCCTGGCTCACCGGTTGGAGTGGCGCCAGACCTGGGTCTGATGCACGCCACTCCCCGGGACTGACTTCCCCTGTTGTGGAGTCCACTGAATCCACATAACTTGATGGTGTGTATGATGCAACATCCCTACGACGCAGGAAGTTATGCAGCGCACAGCATGCCAGCACTACTATATCTATAGATTCCAGTTTCATATTCAAAGGCGTATGAAACAAGCGGAATCTATTGGCCATGATCCCGAACGCGTTTTCAACTACACGACGTGCCTGGGATAGCCGGTAATTCAAAATGTATTGCTCAGAAGTAACAGTCCTCTGGGGATATGGCCAAAGTAGGTGAGCATGAAGTGGAAATGCTTCATCCCCCACAAACGTGAGGTTGAGATGACCGGTCGTGACATCATCTGAGGGCAAGTTGAGAGCACCTCTCCTCAGGTCTTGCCCAAAGGAGCTGTGTCCAAACACACCACCATCTGAGACACGGCCGTTCATGCCAACATCCACATAGAGGAACTCATAGTGAGCATCGACGAGGGCCAGGAGGACCATGCTAAAATACCCTTAATTGTACCTTTACACGCCGCCACAGAGTGCAGCAACCGGTAGGCACTGCACATACACGCGCGCGTTTTTAACGGTGGATACCCGGTCGCCGATGCCGCATATAGACGTCGCCACAATGTGCTCCACTGAAGGTATTTTTGTTCCCCGGAAGTGCCGACGGATGCCGTGGCTTACTGCCTGTAGAGTACCTTCCCTGGTTTACACGCTGCTACCACAAAGGAATATGGGCGTACATATTTAGCGCCACAAGTACATAGGCGTGACAGAGTTGTGTATTATGTGACCCTCGGATGGTGATTGGTCAACGCAATAGCATCATGATTGGCTAGCCGCCGCAGGAAGGCTGGCTAACACATGACGCCATTGCAAATGTAGAGTGTGACTGGTCAGCTCATTAAATATGGCGCCCTGTGCAGGGACAGCCAATGGTTACACAGTAGCCCCCACCAATCATCGCTGATGGGGTGTGGTAACCATGACGCAGTGGCACGCCCCAGGAATTCACTAGGCCACGCAAATACAGTGCCTGTGCCCCGATTACACGCCGCCACCATAGGAATTGTTCCTTTCTGTTTTTGAGCACGGCTCAGAAACAGGTATCCGAAGGAACTGCTAGACATGGGAAGGAACTCCCTGAATTACACGCCGCCATTTCGTAGTGATTTCATGGCAACAGGCACAATTGTGTCCGATGCCTGGCGGTTTCTTCCTTCCTGTGGCGGCGTGTAAAGGTACCATTATAGTTGTAATAAAAGAACCCGGTGTTGGGGGGCTGCGTGATCCTCACGTGCTTACCATCCAATGCCCCACCACATTTTGGAAATTGCCACCGATCAGCAAAACCACTGGCAACGTGCATCCATTCTGCGGGGGTTGTTGGGTAACGCATGTAGGATGGCAGCAGGCAACTCCAGATGGCCTCAGACGTCTTGGGTATGAGGCGGCTCAGCAGTGGCCGCGAGACTGCTGCAGAGTATTGCAGGTCCGTCATCGAGCAACCTGTTGCCAGTAACCTCAAAGTAACAGCCAACCAGTCCTCAGGTGGCACAGCTCGACACATCAAAGTCCTGACGGGCTATCCATGGCCGAACGCGTTCCAATAGGAACTTGAAGGAGTCCTCGGACATACGGAGATAGTTCCTGAAGTCATGCGGATTCCTGTCCTCCAGCTGACGGACCAGGTGCATGTGGCTCAGGTTGTCTCTTTGCAGAAGCCACTCCCGAGACCAGACATGCCGTGGTCTACGAGCCCGCAATCTCAGCTCTCTCCTCCAGCCACAAGTCCTCCTCCAACAAGGTAAGAGCCACAAGAAGACTCTGTTCAGTGTCCATGATAAGCTCACCAACAAACCCCTGGAAAAATGTTAAAAAAAAGTGTATGAGCCAACAACCATGTGAGCACTAACCAAAAAGTAAGACAAACTACTTCCCTATACACCTACGACGCATAAATGCAGCTAAAACATGGCTCCCATGCTGTGCCCATCCCCCTGTCAAATTAACGCCATTATGACTTTATTCTAGAAGCTCGTTTTTCCTACATACATACACAAATAGTATATTTACACCCATCACATAAATCATTAACTATATGGACATTCCCACCATACATTTTTGCTAAGAACCAACCCATATCATAGCCCATCATGTCTACGTAGTCCAAGGACTACAACAACCCAACCAAGATGGCCCTCGTAGGCCCCCCCCCAAACTATGTCGGCAACACGTAACACATGCATGGGGTCGGAACTTAGCCATGTGAAGGCTTCATGACACACTGCAGGATTCAGCATGACCACAATACATCCATGTTGTGTTGAAAAGGCAGGAATCTCTCCGTCACACATCACCAAGCCTCAAGACACACTGAAGGTGTCAGCATGAGCAGTATACATACATTTTGTGTGTGCAAGTCTGGATAAATTCCTGATAACTGTATATCTTTGCCAAACTACAGCAATGAGGCAACTTGGGTACACATTCTAGAACTGACACTACACAATGGAGGGACAATGATGAGGTTGCATCCTCCATTGTGTAACCACTTGGTCCAACACAGCACAACAATGTCACACATTCAGAGTATGTACTGCACACACCTTGGAGGTGCTGTTGTGCTGACCAACACAGTAGAGTTGTCCAAAAAAAATTGTCTCAACACAAACCACACTCAGCCATCGTAGAAGGGACGTCTGAACAGCAGTACTTACCCAATGACTGTGGGCAGCTTGCTTGACCTTGCTCTGGCGTTGCAGGTTTTTATATAGTAACAAGCCATTCACAGCGCACCGGCGTCATCCAATACACGCACCCGCCTCGGCGTTGCCACGCCCAACTCCTGTGATTTGCTGACTCTGGTGCGATATGATTGGTTGGCAGCCCTTTTAAAGATGGCAGAGTTCACTTGTGTTTCCACAACTCATATACGACAGCGTGGTAGTATCTCTTCAAGCACACTCTGCTGGTCAGATGGTAGGTATAGCGATGTGCATGCCTTGTTCATCTGTACATTACTGAGTGTTTCCTGGTACCCCTACCTACTGCCCCATATGTCATGCTTTATAGAATGCTGTTGTCCATGTAGCGTTCTAGGGATGGTGTTTGTGAGATTTATGTAGCCAAGGTACGCCCCTCAATGTAATGTGTGACACATAATGTGGCCCTACATAGTACACCTGGACAATGTATTTTTGGCCACATTTCTGACTGTTGGGAGCAAACACCTACCCAAACTTTTATGTACTTATACACAAGAACATAATGTTTTACTATTCTTTTGCTGTGCCTACATAGTGGCCATGCTAATACATGTCTACCAACCAAACCCTATCACGATTGCTCCATCTACCATCCTTTCACATAACTACATCTGGATGTAGTCCTGTGCTGGGGTCAGCATGTGTATACACATTAAATAAAGTTAGGCTTCTGTGCACTCATGTACCCAAATTATGCAATGCTCTTTACCTGTTGTCGTAATGTGCACATTAGTATTGTTACATCATGACATCATACATACATGTATGTGTGCTTGTGACGTGGCCTGTGGTTATGTTGCAGATGGGGGACAATCAGGAGTTTGTCCAGGCCTTTCTCGCTATGTACCAGGACCATGAATGCCTGTGGTGGTGCATTCGCTGAATTACAAGAATAACCAGGTGAAGGATGTGGCCTATGGCCAGCTTGTCTCCCTCTCTCAACACCACCAGCCTGGGGAGAGGTGGGACAAGAACAAGGTCAAAGCCAAAATCAAACACCTGTGTGCCATATTCAAAAAGGAGTACAACAGGGGCCAGAGGTCCCAGCGGTCTGGGATGGGAAGTGAGTAGGTATAAGTGCCACAACTGTGGTGTTATGACCTCCTCACTTTCACTCTGGACCAGGTTGTCCCTCAGAGAATGTGGGGCAGCAGGTTGTTTGATGAGGCAACGACGGCCACATCCGAAGCCACGGCACTGTCACAGGAGGTACGTCTACTGATTATTGTTGTGTCTGATTATCCTATGGTGGTTGTACTCGCGTGTTATTTTTGGAAGCAGCTGCAGGCACAATCCTGTAGGTGTTTCCTACATAATCTGTGTGTTGTGGTGATGGCTCACACACTAGGCTCCTATGTAATTTTTTTTGGCGATTGTAGGGCCAGATCACTTAGCATGTTGTACTGTCAGGTGAGTTGAGTGCATACTTTTCACTGTTCAATAGTCTTGCTTTCATATGTGCAAAGTTTGTGTGGACCTAATACACTGGCTTGGTAATACTGCAGCTGCTTACCTGTAATTTGTAACATACATTTTGGGGTACATGAGAAGTGTTTTTTACCATTTTGTTTTGTTTCTTTACAGGAGCCTCCAGAGCTGCAGTCCAGCCAAGAGGGGTCACCCGTGGATGATCCTCCCCCATCAACATCTGAGGGGAGGTTGTGCCTGGTCCCAGTGTGCCAAGGCAGCACCCTGGACCAAGCTCAGAGATTAATCATTGACGCCCAACAACACCTCCAACGACTGAGCTGGGAACGTGAACAAGGAGGGTGCTGCTTCACACCGAAAATCAGCCAAACACTGGGATTGGGCATCTAGTTAATGAGAGGGTTTCCAGGCTGGACCCAGGGCAGCGGAGACTAGCTGAGAGGCTTATCATTCGGGTCCTGGAAGCGGCTGAGGACAGGGCACTGACGGCACCAACCCATCTTGTCTTCCCCACTGGACTGTCGTCAGTGTCCCATGGTCCGAGGCCACCTACATATGGGCCCAGACAGACTCCTGACTTGTCCAGGGGCCCCAGACAACCCCCCCAATTTGGCTTCTGGTAGGGGATATGGGGCCACAACCCACATCTGACACGGTAGAGGAATACCTACATTATGAGAGACGCTACCAATAACTCTCGCTTGAATTGGGGGCAAACCTTTTATTTGTCTTGTGAACACAGTATGTGTTTTTCTTGATTTTTGTTTATGTCCTTAATACATTTTTTTTGGACCAAAACACTCAGTCTTGTTATGTAACTGTCATGTATGTGTATGTATATACTGTGATGTTGTATTACAGGGCAAGGATGTGTCCCACTTGTATAGGCCACATAACTGCTATCACATGGTAAGGTACAGATTTTGACATATGCTACATCCCTTTGGCCCCTAGGTGTGAGAATGGCTTGGTAAAATTTTTATATGCCCTACATGGGTCTACAAGTGTGTACCCGGCCCTTAACACATGTTTATTTGGTTTGCCATACAATGAAGGGAAGTAGTATCTTTCCCATTGCATGCATGATATTTTCAGGGTTACATTGGGTTAGTAATGTTGTATTGTGCTACATACAGTTGTGGCCAAAAGTATTGACACCCCTGCAATTCTGTCAGATAATACTCAGTTTCTTCCTGAAAATAATTGCAATCACAAATTCTTTGGTATTATAATCTTCATTTAATTTGTCTTAAATGAAAAAACACAAAAGACAATGAAGCAAAAAGCAAAACATTGATCATTTCACAAAAAACTCCAAAAATGGGCCGGACAAAAGTATTGGCACCCTCAGCATAATACTTGGTTGCACAACCTTTAGCCAAAATAACTACAATCAACCGCTTCCAGTAACCATCAATGAGTTTCTTACAATGCTCTGCTGGAATTTTAGACCATTCTTCTATGGCAAACTGCTCCAGGTCCCTGATATTTGAAGGGTGCCTTCGCCATTTTTAGATCTCTCCATAGGTGTTCTATGGGATTCAGGTCTGGACTCATTGCTGGCCAGCTTAGAAGTCTCCAGTGCTTTCTCTCAAACCATTTTCTAGTGCTTTTTGAAGTGTGTTTTGGGTCATTGTCCAGCTGGAAGACCCATGACCTTTGAGGGAGACCCAGCTTTCTCACACTGGGCCCTACATTATGCTGCAAAATTTGTTGGTAGTCTTCAGACTTCATAATGCCATGCACACGGTCAAGCAGTCCAGTGCCAGAGGCAGCAAAGCAACCCCAAAACATCAGGGAACCTCCGCCATGTTTGACTGTAGGGACTGTGTTCTTTTCTTTGAATCCCTCTTTTTTTCTCCTGTAAACTCTATGTTGATGCCTTTGCCCAAAAAGCTCTACTTTTGTCTCATCTGACCAGAGACCATTCTTCCAAAACGTTTTAGGCTTTCTCAGGTAAGTTTTGGCAAACTCCAGCCTGGCTTTTTTATGTCTCGGGGTGAGAAGTGGGGTCTTCCTGGGTCTACTACCATACAGTCCCTTTTCATTCAGACGCCAACAGTTAATATGGGTTGACACTGTTGTACCCTCGGACTGCAGGGCAGCTTGAAATTGTTTGGATGTTAGTCGAGGTTCTTTATCCACCATCCACACAATCTTGCGTTGAAATCTCTTGTCAATTTTTCTTTTCCGTCCACATCTAGGGAGGTTATCCACAGTGCCATGGGCTTTAAACTTCTTGAAGACACGGCGCACGGTAGACACAGGAACATTCAGGTCTTTGAAGATGGATTTGTAGCCTTGAGATTGCTTATGCTTCCTCACAATTTGGTTTCTCAAGTCCTCAGACAGTTCTTTGAGCATGGAGAAAAGAAAGAAGAACAATGTGGTACACACAAGGACACAGGACAAAGATTGAGTCAACTTTAATACATGTCAACGGGCTGCAAGTGTGATTTAGTTATTTCCAACACCTGTTAGGTGCCACAGGTAAGTTACAGGTGCTGTTAATTATACAAATTAGAGAAGCATCACATGATTTTTCTAACAGTGCCAATACTTTTGTCCACCCCCTTATTTATGTTTGGTGTGGAATTATATCCAATTTGGCTTTAGGACAATTCTTTTTGTGTTTTTTTTTTGAACCATCATTTTTATTGAGATTTAAACTTTTCATACAACAAGAATTAAACAATGCCACTTATATCAGTGATATTGAAATATAGAAATGAAAACATCTTCAGTGAAACACCGAGATAAAAATACATCAGCAACACAAAAGATAATATACCCGTCCCTCCCTTCCCCTTATGCCTGATTCAATAGATTATTTTCATTTAATTATCTATATCATAATAGAGATATGTATTAGCTAAAGAAATTAATATCGAAGGTTAAGTACTACATCTCAAAATACCTAGAGTGCCTTTCAAGTCCTCCACAGCGTACCACTCTGTGTGTTTATAGGGAATCATAAATCTCTCTATCTCTGCCTCTGAGAAAGTCTTTAATATGAACGGTTTCCATTTGTGAAAAAATGTTTTGGTCAAGTTGGTAGGATTTCTTAGTGTCTCCAAGGATTCCAAGTCTAGTGTTTTCCTGAGGGTATTACGTACTACTTCAATCGAGGGAACAGTTTCATGAATCCAGTGTAGCAGAAGAAGCCTCTTAGCCACTAGAGAGATTGTGTGGAATAAGATATGTATCTGGTGTGAGGCACCGCCGCCATGGTCCTCATGGCCGGGGCGCGTCACATGCAGGATCAAGGTATGATCCTGTGCACACTGGCCGGTTTGACTGTGATAATGCTGTGTGAACCAACTGTGAACACAAGGTTTCATGTTACTAATGAGCGGCAGTGAGAGTGGGATGAGATCGAGGAGCCCTAAGGAATGAGGGCTGAGTGCTGACAACCCGGAACACAGGGAGTTAACCTGAGCTATGTGAAAGGCTGATTACCAGCAGCTAAGGGGGTGTGTCCATGTGGGAGTGGCTGGCACGATAAGAGGCAGCCAGCTGAGTGATTGAGAGAATTGATCCAGATTCAGATGGAAGCTGAGACCAGCCAAGTGCAGAGCAGTCTAGAGGCTCTGAGTAAATGACGGGAGCATGCTAGCTCCATGCCGGTGCCGAGGTCCGGGGTCGTGTCCGCACCTGGAGGGGGAAGCCGTGGTTGACCCGTGGACGCTGGTCCGGGCGTGGTTCACCACACGTCCGGGAAGGGGCCCATGGGGATGCCTGGTGGAACCTGTGACACAGGTAGCGAGACCCGGATCCGTGCCCGGTAAGAAAGCAGTTCCTGAATGATTGTGTGAACTGTGCACCTTGTGTGTAAATCATGCTAGGCGAGTGTAGCCGCCATTAGGTCCAGTGAAGGACCTGTTGAATCTTATAAGTACTGTATGGCTTTTTAAAAGACCCAGCGAGTGAACGTAGCCCTATAGGGGCCGATGTATGAAGTGTGCCAGGCGGGCATAGACCGCCCTTAGGACCGACTCAGTGGAGTCAGTTAAAGGTCCTGATGAACCGGAATGAATGTAGCCCTTCGGGAGGCGAATGAATGTAGCCCTATGGAGGCAATCGTGTATAGTGTGCCAGGTGGGCATAGACCGCTTTTGGGTCCGAGTCAGAGCACTCAGTTAAAGGACCTGATGAACCGGATTGTATGTAGCCCTTCGGGAGGCGATTGAATGTAGCCCTTCGGGAGGCGATTGAATGTAGCCCTTCGGGAGGCGATTTTTATGGAGTGTGCCAGGCGGGCATAGACCGCCTTTGGGTCCGAGTCGGAGTACTTAGTTAAAGGACCTGATGAACCGGAATGTGTGTACGAGAGGTCAGAAGCAGGGGTTAGAAGGGCTCCCGTACTGGGTAACGTGTGGTTCACCTCACAGGTTACTAGGGTTTGCCAATCCCTGTTCTGAGCCCAGAGGAGCCACAGTCCATGGATGTGTATGATGGGCTGTGAGCGAGTGAAAGGACGTGTGTGGTCCATGGTGGCTTATAGGATGGATCACATATGGTATGTAAGAACCCGGTCAGGCTGGAGTCCTGATTCCGGGGTAGTATGAAGCTGGGGAAATAGAGCCAGGCGGCTGGTTCCGCCATTGGGACCCATAGGGCCCGTTGATATGGTACTTGATGTTAAATGTATGTGAAATGTATATAGGCCGGAGGCCGTAGCCACCACGGGAGCTGTTAGTAGAGCTCCAATGGGGACAGAGAGATGGTTACAGGTCCCGGGTTACTATAAGCGTTATGTGCAATATATGTATTATGTAATGTTATATGTAAATGTATGATGTGTTTATATATGGTGTTTTTAATCAATGTGATATGTGTCAAACATGCTACCCGGGTTATGTTATTAATATGTGAAAATAAACGGGTAGACATTGGTTAAACTTATAAACACGTGTTTGTTGTCGGTTTCCCGGTTGCTACCTCACACTGGGAATCCGTGGGAGTGCGAATTGAATAATGGAATAACCATAGCAGTGGGTCATCTTTACCTTCAGCAGGATATAATCCCGAGGCCAGGTCTCCAACTTTTTTCCAATATTTTGCGTCTCCGCACATGACCACATTCCATGTTCAAGGTCGGTCAGGGGAGACTTGCATTTAGGGCAATGCATCCATCTCTCTCTATTAGCTAGAGAAGGTGGAATATTGAAGCCTTTAATTATTCCATGCATAAGTCTATATTGAGTATCTCTCCATGTTTCATTTATGATATACTTTCCTATTAAGCCCACCCTGTGAGTACGTTTTGAGTTAGGTCTGGATCAGTGAAATGCTTCCTCCATATAGAAAATAGTTTATGGGACCCTAATGGTCTTAGGGTTTGTTGTAGCTTGTTATACAAGGAGGATATAGACGTGTCCTCAAGTGTAGTCCTCACCAATTCCCCCCATTCACCACCTTCTATCTCTGCCGAAACATCAAGCAAACGGGACAGGAGATGTCGTTGTAATTGTAAACATTGTAGCCATTGAGATCTTGGCAGATTAATTTTGTTTAAAATTTCTTCACCAGTTAACCATCTCTTCTCCCCCACATGCATGAGGTCCCCCAGAGTTTTTACCCCTCTCTCCTTCCATGCACAGAATAACAAGTTGTCAGCCCCTTGTGGGAAGGAAGGAGCGGCCCAGGGGTTCAGGTTTTTAGAAATCTGCCATGAGAGATTCATTTTTTTCCTCACTGCCTTCCAAGTCATCACTGTGTCTCTGTATATAGATGTACATTTGATTCTCGGAGGCAATTCTTTCAATGAGGAATGCAACAGGGCCGATAGATCCCACGGTTTTGAGAACTCCCCCTCCAGGCCCACATCAGAGAATTTGGATGTATTATTGACCCAATCTAGGACATTTCTCATGACACACGCCAGATTATAACCCCTAATATCCGGAACTCTCAATCCTCCCTCCTCTCTGGATTGCATTAGAGTTGTTAATTTAACTCTTGCTCTTTTGCCTCCCCATAAGAATTTTGAAAATGCAGTATTCAGTCGTCTAACGTCATTATGTTTAAGTAGCATTGGGATTGTCTGGAGTGGATAAAGGAGTCTCACGAAACTGACCATTTTGATCAGGTGAGATCGGCCCAACAGCGACAGGGGAAGATTTTTCCAGTTCTCTAGTTCCTTTTCTATTTTTTCGATTATTGGTATAAAATTCAATCTACATATCAAATTGGGTGATCTGGCCAGCTGTGCACCTAAATATTTCAAATTATTTTTTGCTACAGGGATTCCGCATAGTGTGGTTCTGGCTCCGTTATGTATCCCGTTTTTAAGAAAGAGAATTTCGCATTTGTCTCTATTTAACACAAATCCTGATAATGTTCCTATTTTTTCAATGGTGTCTAGGATTGTTTTAAGATCTCTTTGGGGATGTTTTACAAATAAGATAATATCGTCAGCAAAAAGGGACAGCTTAACTTCCCTCTCTCCAACCCTAAGGCCTTCATAGGTGTTCTGGGTGGTTAGATATAACGCTAGTGGTTCGATCGCTAAGTTAAGAGAAGAGGGGACAGTGGACAACCCTGGCGAGTTCCCTTCTCTATTTTAAATGTTTCTGACAAAAATCCTGGAATGCTCAAGCATGCCCTCGGGTTGGTGTACAGAGACCTCAAAAATTGGCGAAAGGGACCCACCAATCCGATAGCGTCTAGGACCCAATCCAGCCATGACCACCTCACATTATCAAATGCTTTCTCTGCATCTAGGGTGATCACGGCTGGATCCTCCGTCTCCTTTGTTTCACGATGTCTCGTTACATCAATGAGTAGCATAGCTTTTCTAATGTTGGTAATTGTCGAACGTCCTTTCACAAAACCCGACTGATGTGGTTGTATCAGTCTAGGAAGAATTGTTGCCAACCTATCCGCTAGAATGTTTGACAGAAGCTTTAAATCTTGGTTTATCAAAGAGATAGGTCTATAACTAGATGGGTTCGATGGAGGTTTGCCTGATTTGAGAATCAGTTTAATATGGGCCATATTCATTCTCTCTGGGATCGGAGAGCCTCTCAATATAGAATTGTATAGTTCCATCAGAACAGGAGAAATCTGTTCTTTCAAGGATTTGAAGAAGGCCCCGTTGAAGCCATCAGGTCCTGGTGCCCTACCTGGATTTAATGAATTAATTGCCGTTTCTATTTCATTTGTTGAGACGGGACTATTTAAAAATTGTTTTTCATCCTCTGACAAACCAGGCATATTAATGGAATTCAGCCATGTTTTATCTGGCACTGTATCCACATTGCTTTCCCTATATAGCGTGGCATAATGTTTTCCTAGTATCTGTGATATTTTTTTAGGATCAGACCAGAGTTTGCCGTGTTTGTCGCTGATTGTTAGTATGGAGGAAGATGGTCGCCTGCCCCTCGCCAGTCTCCCCAGTAGACGTCCAGCTTTATCTCCATACCTATTTAGTTCTATCTCCATATAGTTTCTGTACAGGTCTTCCCTTCTAGCTGCCCACACGTCAAAAGACTCCTTTGCCGCCATCCAATTCTCTCTATCTGACACACCCATAGTCCTTTTATATGTGAGGTACGTCTTCCTCACTCTAAGACTGGTTTGAATGTATTTTTCTTTGACTTTCTTCTTAAGTTTGACACTGTGGGCCATGATGTGTCCTCGCAAGACCGTCTTCGCCGTCTCCCAGAACAATCCCGGATTAGAAGCAAGAGCTGCATTATTTGTATAGAAATCAGACCACCATTCCTTTAGGAGTTTACCAAAGTTCTCATCTCTTGTTAGCGTATCAGGGAACCTCCACAAGCAATCTGTTCCTTTAGAGAAGACATCTTTAGTCTCTAAAATCATTGGACTATGGTCAGATATAACCATGTCTCCCATCTCTGCCTCCACCACTCTCTGAAACAAACAGGACGAGACGAAAAACATATCAAGCCTCGACCATGTTTTATGAGCATGAGAAAAGTGGGTAAACTCCCTTTCAAGGGGATGTAGCGTGCGCCATGAATCAACCAGATTGCAACTATTGAGTAGGTTCTCTAATAGGTTAGGCCTGGGAGGGAGTCTCTCCCCACCCACATCAGGGCGTAACAAATCATCTCTCTTTCTGTCTTCTAATTCGTTAAGCACCCAATTAAAATCACCACTAAGTATTTCGTTATTTTCTTGATCCATCAGAATCTGGTCAATCAAATTTTGGAAAAAGGATTTCTGTAATGTGTTCGGGGCATATATGTTATACAGACTATAGGTTACATTTTGAATCTGAATGTTCATATGGAGTAATCGTCCATCATCATCTGATGACGAGGATAATATCTTGTGGGTCAGGGTTTTGTTAATAAGGATAACCACACCAGCTTTTCTGTCATCATCCCCCGAGCCAAACACCTCCCCCACCCACAATTTTTTAAGTCTGAAGTAGTCGCTCAGAGTGAGGTGAGACTCCTGCAGCAGAGCCACATCAGCTCCAAGCCTTTTAAGGTGCTGGAGCACCATCATATGGTTAGCCGGGGATCGGAGGCCCTTAACGTTCCATGAGATCCATCTCACCATCTCTACTATGGGCAAGCAATTTTAAACACCAGATGAGGGACATGCACTTTGGATGTGAAGAATTAATGTAATTAATAGTGGTCGCTAGATATGTGGTGGTATGAAAAGGCATCAAGTAAGATAATGATAACAAGGCATCATTTTCCCTAACCCTAACTTATCCCCCCCCCCTCCATTCTCTCCTTCTCCAACCTTAAGGTTTGATGACTTCGCTTTTTTCCTCCTGGCTGAAGCAAAAAGCTCTGCCCTCCTCTTTGTTCTTAATATCTAAACATTCTATCAATAAAATATCCAGGTTGACCCCAGACCCCAGGAACTTGAACATAAAGTTAAATACGGTCGGTATTGTCTTAAGAGTATAGATATCATCCCTACGTCGACCAATTATAAGGCCCTCACGGAAATCATGCCAAACAGTACAGTGTAAACCCATTTAAATCTTTTACACTCTATTTCCCCCTCTCCCCCCCATTTTTATCAACAGAATTGTGAAGTCAATAGTACATTTCCCTCGCCCTCCCCTAGGTTAGGATCAAAAAGTCAAACCAAGTACTGAGTCACTCAAGCTTCCTCTCGTCGTTGGCACTGGAGGGTCACATCTAGGGAGAGAGAAGGAAAAAAAAAAAAACCCTTAAGAAGAAACATCATGGCTTTTTTCTTTTCCAGTCAAGTGGGTTGTCTTATTTTTTCCTATTCCATCTGGACGTTGGCGGACGCTGTTGTCTAGGGGACTGCAAATGCTCTTGGGGGCACTGTAATAGCGATTATGATCGTAGTCTATATGCTCTTGATGATCCAGTACCGCATTCCAGTCCTCCCTCAAGTGTCGGGGTTTCTCCCACATCTCCAGAGCTGTTCAAACTCGTCCCTTGACCTTCCAGCGTAGTGCGTCTTTTGGTAATTATCTTCATAGCTTCCACAAGATCAGTGAAGGAGACCATGTCTCCTGCTGGGGTTCCGAATCGCAGGGTAGCCGGGTAGTTAAGCTGAAATCTGACGTTTTTCTTAAACAGTGTGGTACAGGCGTCGCTGAATGCTCTCCTTCTCCTGGTGACCTCTACTGAATAGTCAGCAAATAGTAAGACTCTGTGGCCCAGGATCAGGAGTGGATGTTTTTTAGCCTTGTAGGCACGAAGGATCTCCTCTTTGTCTCTGTGATTGAGATATTTGGCAATGGCGTGTCTCGGTTTATCAGAGTCTTTATCACGTGCAGAGCAGTTATTTGTATTCCCACCAGGAGCTTCTCTTGGGGGACCTATTCTGTGAGTGCGCTCGGTTCAATACTTATGGGAGAGGCCCAGTCCTTTAGGTAGCTCAACTTCAAAAACTTCAACGAGTTGACCCGGTAAGATGAACTCAGGGAGGTCCACGATTTTAGGATTACTGCGGCGAGTTCTGTTATCCTCAAGTTTGTTCAAGGTATAGGATGACTGTTTCTGCAGGTCTTGCACCTGTTGCTCTAAGTCTAACGCTCTCTCCTCTGCAGCTGGAATCCTATCTTCTGCCTCCTGTAATCGTTGGTCATGGTGCTTGACTTTAGATTGTAAGTCTTTTGTAGCTACTGCCACCAGATCTGAGACTGCCTGCCTAAATTCCTCTGCTAAGTGGGACGCCATTTCCTTTGCCAGCAGCTTATAGTCTATCTGCTGTTGAACAGGTGCATTTATATTTGGTCTTCCCTGTTTCCAGCCATCCCCCTGGCACTGACCCTGCAGTGTGCCTTCTTTATCTCTCTCTGCAGAGACTTCATTAGCCGGGTCTTCTGGCCTCTCTTCTCCCTCCGTTTCTCTCCCGCTCCCCATATCTGCTGGGGCAGCCTGACTCCACTTGTCCTCTGCCGCCATTGTGCGCTTCCCGCGCTTTACCTCCGGTCCCTGTGCTGCTCCGCCCACCTCCGTCTCACCTCCCCGGGTGACGTAGCGGTCCATAGTGGCCGGTCTGCTGGATCTTCTGCCACTCATTGTGGAAGGCTTAGGCGTCCCGGGGCCTGGGGAATCCTGAAGTTGATGAGGAGGGCTCCGGAGCTCTTCTAAGTGCGACTGCACATGGCGGCGCCGGAACCGGAAGTTCTCTTTTTGTGTTTTTTCATTGAAGACAAATTAAATGAAGC
The DNA here is from genome assembly GCA_033576535.1 of Allobates femoralis. Classification (NCBI taxonomy): domain Eukaryota; kingdom Metazoa; phylum Chordata; class Amphibia; order Anura; family Aromobatidae; genus Allobates; species Allobates femoralis. The sequence continues at coordinate 414,440,626 of JARQOC010000001.1, forward strand.
TAATAATACCAAAGAATTTGTGATTGCAATCATTTTCAGAAGAAACTGAGTATTATCTGACAGAATTGCAGGGGTGTCAATACTTTTGGCCACAACTGTACATTGATGGGGTGCCTCACTGCAGCCCTTCCGTGTTTTTTAAGTAATGTTTGCACATTCAATGCTAATGTGAGCCCTCAGACATTAGATTGTGGCTGACAGATGTAGTATGCGCAAAGATGTGTAGACTACAAAGTCCTGCACCTCTGTGTGTATAGGAAATATGCAAAATACTGTAGTGGGATTTGCACAATAATTTTATTGGCTAAATCCAATTTTGTTTTTTGTTATTTTGGGGGCCCCTTTTTTTTTTTTTTTAAACCTTTGTGGCTTGGTAGGATTTTCAATGCCCCTTTTTTTTGACAAAATAAAACAACCACACACACAACAAAAAAAACATATCATGGCAACAGGCCACACACTCAACACGCAAGGGGGCGGGAAAAACAACACCAAAAAAAATCATAATGGCTGTTGCAAAATAGCAGGGAGAGCCCAAGGCTGCCCACCAGTGAGACGCTGGATGATGGCCCACATTCTATCCAAATTGGCCTGCGCCTCACAGTGGGCATCAACCAAATCCTGTATGGTTTGGTGTCCTGTAATGAAAACAAAACAACATCAGGAACATGTTTTTCGGAGTTTTACAATGTTCTGTGCATGTGTAACCATACTTACGATTTAGCACATGATCCTGCACTTCCCTTTCGGGTGGTGGTGAGGCCCTTCCAGGCCACATGCCCACAGCTGCTGACCGATCTGCATTTATCAAAAGCACATACAAAAAACATCAGTAATGCATTATGTCTGGGTGACCGAGGCCAAATTCTAAACAACTTTGTGGTTTATTTTGGGCCACACTTACCATCAGCACCACCTCCACCAGCCTCACTATCACCCTGTGTAGACCATTCCCTGACAAGGCTGCCAACTGGGCTGGCTATGTTGGGTGGAGGGGTGACAGGAGGTGACTACGTTTGCTGCCGGTGGTGTGTGGCTGCTTGGCCTGTGGGTGGGGCTCTTGGTGCCCTTCCAGGTGGGGTGGAGGGTGACCTTGGCGGGGTAGAGGCTGGGCTACCAGGTGCAGAGGGGGGGCTGTGAGCTGCTCCTGAGGCGGGACTTCCAGCAGCTGATGAGGGTGCCCTTCTAGAAGAAGGTAGCAGTGGGCTGGCAGGTGGTGTTGCTGCCGGGGGAGTACGTCTGGGGGCTGGTGGGGTTGCCGCTGGTGATGGGTGGTCTGGTGGGGCTTCCGCCTCCCCTGTTAGGTTGAACTTTTTTTTTTAAAACAATTTGCACCATCACCAAAACATATAACATCACCAATGTAATTTGTATGAGTGTGAGGAATGATTTCAGTCAACATGTACATGTTTGTTGGTTTGGGCAAAGTGATATGATGTCAGCTGACTGTGCACATCTGTACATGACCGTGGCCAAACACACAGTTTTGTGCCCGTGCAGTGCACACACGCATATAGTGGTGGCCATGACAGTGGCTGTGACACACACAATTGGGACATTAATGTTGTGTGTGCAGACCTATGGTGTGGATCCAGGGGATTAATTATGGCATATTGGGCAACAAATCACAGTGTTAAGTTAGAAACAAACAATACTGACCCATCCATATACATCAAGGCCAATGTACAGATGCACATGACCACACAGGGAACAGATGGTGGACTTTTATGTTATATGTAATGGATATTTTGGCATTCCCACCACCATTGTGTGGCAGGCTATATGTCACACAGCACACAGATATTGCCTGTATGTGTAATGGTGGCCATTACATGACTTACAAGATGTAGATGTTGACTTCAGCCTTATTACACAGCTATGTGTGTTGATCTACTGTTAAAACGGCAACGTTGACTTGAACAATGCCAACACATAGTAGTGTACTCTGCACCTTCATGTTGCATTTTGCACACCCTGCAGATGCAGAGGGATGAAGCCTCAACATCATTTACTCAGGGTACCTATCTGACAGGCTACACTTCCATGTGGTGCTACATGTTTGCTTGGTGTTGGGATGACGTATGTGTGTATCACAATTACTCACCAGGCAGCCTCCTAATCCATGTCCGGATGTTGGCAACGCGCCCTGGACACTTGTATTTCAAGTCCGCCACCTTCTTCGGGATCTGCTGGTGGTGCGGTCCACACCCAGTCTCCTCAGCAGGGCCCTCTTCACTTTGCGCAGGATGGCCTGCATGTGGAGACGTGGGTGCTGGTGCCGATGGTGGCACCAATAATCCCGCCTGTCCAGAATGTCTATAAGAATGAGCAGCTCTGGCTCGCCCCATGCTGCAGCTCTCTGTCCTGACGCCATCGCTACCTCTGCAGGGGAAGGGAAAGCACCTGGAAGGCAGGGCACAACATCCAAAAAAGACATGACATCATAGCGCATGCTGGTTACGCCGAGGAGACTTGAGGGCCCAGACAACTTAAGGCGCAACAGAGTGGTGAGCCTTTCAGGTACGCCGTGGAATCACCAAACTAAATCAAGAATGAACCGCAGGGTGATGGACGTGCATAGCAAATGGAAGACATACATGCATTACTATGTAATTTAGGGGCTCATATGGTTTGTGATTTCTGTATGCTCAACATGTTGGTTTTGACACTGCAGCCACCAGCAATAGGAATTGGCTTATTCAACATATATTTGTGTGTATGAATTCATACACCAATCGTCAAGATTGGAGGATTAATCATTTAGTCAGGACGTGCCAACATCATACACGCAGTATCATTGTGATGCACTAGTCCATGACGCTCGTAGTTTGACTGTCCTTCTTCTGCTTCACAAGTGTCAGGAAAAAGATGATTCTGGTGAAGAACGCACAGATCATCAAATATGGCTCCTTTGCCACGGGCAGCCAATGGGAACGCAGGAGAATCCACCAATTGCTGCAGATGGGGCGCAGAAAACCGCACGCTCAGGCACGCCTATGGGATTGATTCAAGGATGTCTGAGCTCACTTTCTACATCGCTATCGCCCTGTCACACGCCACGATGCACTGATATCGCCTGGTGGATATCGCCTGATTTCACTGCAGTGCAGGGCAATCAGGCAATGCTCCATCAGCGATTTCTCGCCATAGAATCGCCCAGTCACACGCCAATACGCACATGCGATGTGGTTTCCACATCGCCATATTCGGGAATTGCCAGCCATCTCGCTGACAATATGGCGGCATGCGACTGTACCTTAAGATCTAGACATGCCATTGATATATTCTGTTGGCCTGTGCAAATGGGCACTATGTAGTTGTATATTGGGTATTCTGTTTGACGTAGCGATCACTAAGCAGTCTAATGTCGGTTTATTGCCTTTCATAAACCGCACTCCAGAAAATAAACACGGGCCAGTCCATACACCTAAGTCCCCATTCTGTGGGGTTACCTGCTCCCCACAGCTCTGCAGATTCCAGACTGCTCCATCCAGTCTCAACATCCAGGAGTTCTGGCAATTTCCATTCCCCCACTCTCTAACTTGGTGTCAGCTCCTTTGTTTTTTGCCATCACATCACTACCAGTCATCCTGTGGTACACTTCAGGGGACATCAGGCCACTAAGTTGGGCAGATGTATGACTTTCACTGGTCACCGTCAATTTTGGTAGGTGTCATTTCCTTATTGGATGCAACCCCATCAGCAGAGAGCCCTTCATCCTCCTGCTGTAGAGGGACCTCTTTATTTTTTATTTTTTATCCATGAAATTTTTATTGTTTCAACATAAGACAAAACATTCCGTAAACAAGCAATACACAAAATACTGAATCGGGGGAGGGGGAAGGAGGGAAGGGGGGGGTATTTAGAGAGCAAATCTTCCTCGGTTTAAATACCAATAATCCCTTAGTCGTGGGGGGAAACCCGAAAGACCATCAGGACACTCAACCCAACAGCCGTGTATTTCAACATTGGCGTATCGGGGTCGCCAAGGGTGAGATGCCCAGCTGGACCAAGTGTCTATCACTTTATCTCTTCTGGAAGAATCGAGAGCCAACCAATATTCATGGTGAAACAGAGTGTTCAATCTTGCAGCCATATCAGCCATAGAAGGAGGAAGGTGAGATTTCCACCTAGCCGCTATAGACACCTTCGCTGCCATCAGCACTATTGTCACCAAGGCATGGAAGTCCGGATGTATCGCTTCCGTACCCAAGTTCAAGACCGCTAATTGGGGGGGTGAGGCTAATATCCAAACCTGTTAGAGAGGAGAGCAGCTGCGATTCCACTGACCAAAAAGGGGTTACCTTTGGGCAAAACCACCAAACATGGGGCAGAGTGCCGGCTTTGCCGCCAGCATAGGGGAGACAGACTTGGGTCAAAGCGAGCTAGGCGAGAAGGGGGATAGTACCATCGGAGGTGTATTTTCTTCAGCGTCTCCTGATGGGAAACACATCTCGTCGCCTTCTTTGTGTGCCTAAGCGCCAACCACCAATCCTCCTCCAAGGACTGAAAAGAAAAATCCTCCTCCTAACTGGTCATGTAGGAGGGTTTGCTAGGGAAGACTTCCCTGTAAAACTCCCTGTGTAATAAAGCCAGACCTTTATAGTTCCATGGAACCGAAAGGAAGAATTTTTGGAAGGGGAAGGGGATGGGGGGTCAAGGGGAAGCATAATTTTTTAGCCGAAGATAGGAAGTGTTGAATTTGCTTATATTGGAAGACGAGATGCGAGAACCCAGGGTATAACTTGCACAACTCCGAAAAGGAGAGCAATGAGCCATTACACACCAGGTCTCCCAAAGAGCGCAGACCTAAATCCCAAAGGGGCCTAAGATGTAGATTAATTACATGGCAGGACAGGGCCTTCAAATCAATTTGGCTTGCCGTAAGAGAGACCGAGGCAGTAACCTCCCTTCTCCAAGCTGCCAGAGTAGCCCGGGACGGTAGGAGAGGTGAATCCAACTTCGTGCAGCCAAGAGTCTCAGATTCCAAAAGAGCACGCAACTCAGAGCTCCCAGAAAAGTGAGCCTCCATACACATCCAGCCCGGTTTCTTCCCCGGCGGAGACCACCATTTCTTTATGGTCTCCAGGATCGCTGCTCTATGATAATTGGATATGTTGGGAACTCCCATCCCACCCTCTGAAAAGGGGAGATACATTATTTTCCCCATGACCTTCGCCCTCCTGCCCGCCCATATGTATGAGTTTGTCAAGGACTGAAGTTTCTTAAGGTATTTCTGGGGGATTGCTACTGGGAGGGCTCTGAAAATGTATATAATCTTCGGGAGCATTATAATTTTAAAAGAGTTGATCCGAGCAATCCACGAGAGCCCTGAGGTGCGGAGCTTCGAGATGTCACCCGAAAGGGATGTGCAGAGCGCCTCAAGATTCGTGGCCACCAAGCGACGAGGACTCGCAATAGTGATTCCCAGATAAGGAATACCGTGGGGTCTCCAGGCAAATGGAAAGGCTTTTTCCAGACACGCCCGCTACCGTTCAGGTACACCAATTTGAAAGAGAAGCGATTTGCTAGCATTAAGCTTGTAATACGAAACCCGAGCAAACTCACGGACATACATGCGTTACTATGTAATTTAGGGGCTCATATGGTTTGTGATTTCGGTATGCTCAACATGTTGGTTTTTACACTGCAGCCACCAGCAATAGGAATTGGCTTATTCAACATATATTTGTGTGTATGAATTCATACACCAATCGTCAAGATTGGAGGATTAATCATTTAGTCAGGACGTGCCAACATCATACACGCAGTATCATTGTGATGCACTAGTCCATGACGCTCGTAGTTTGACTGTCCTTATTCTGCTTCACAAGTGTCAGGAAAAAGATGATGATTCTGGTGAGAACACACAGATCATCAAATATGGCGCCTTTGCCACGGGCAGCCAATGGGAACGCAGGAGAAGCCACCAATCGCTGCAGATGGGGCACGGAAAAACACATCTCGTCGCCTTCTTTGTGTGCCTAAGCGCCAACCACCAATCCTCCTCCAAGGACTGAAAAGAAAAATCCTCCTCTCATCTGATCATGTAGGAGGGTTTGCTAGGGAAGGCTTCCTGTTAAACTCCCTGTGTAATAAAGCCAGACCTTTATAGTTCCGTGGAACCGAAAGGAAGAATTTTTGGAGGGGAGAAGGTGATGGTGGGGACATGGGGAAGCATAATTTTTTAGCCGAAGATAGGAAGTGGTGAATTTGCTTATATTGGAAGACGAGACGCGAGAACCCAGGGTATAACTCGCACACCTCTGAAAAGGAGAGCAATGAGCCATTACGCACCAGATCTCCCAAAGAGAGCAGACCTAAATCCCAATGGGGCCTAAGATGTAGATTAGTTACATGGTAGGACAGGGCCTTCAAATCGATTTGGCTCGCTGTAAGAGAGACCGAGGCAGTAACCTCCCTTCTGCAAGCCGCCAGAGTAGCCCGGAACGGTAGGAGAGGTGAATCCACCTTCGTGCAGCCAAGAGTCTCAGATTCCAAAAGAGCACGCAACTCGGAGCTCCCAGAAAAGTGAGCCTCCATACACATCCAGCCCGGTCTCTTCCCCCGGCGGAGACCACCATTCCTTTATGGTCTCCAGGATCGCTGCTCTATGATAATTGGATACTGTATGTTGGGAACTCCCATCCCACCCTCTGAAAAGGGGAGATACATTATTTTCCCCATGACCCTCGCCCTCCTGCCCGCCCATATGTATGAGTTTGTCAAGGACTGAAGTTTCTTCAGGTATTTCTGGGAGATTGCTACTGGGAGGGCTCTGAAAATGTATATAATCTTCGGGAGCATTATCATTTTAAAAGAGTTGATCCGAGCAATCCACGAGAGCTCCGAGGTGCGGAGCTTCGAGATGTCACCCGCCCAGGACGTGCAGAGCGTCTCAAGATTCGTGGCCACCAAGCGACGAGGACTCGTAATAGTGATTCCCAGATAAGGAATACCGTGGGGTCTCCAGGCAAATGGAAAGGCTTTCTCCAGACGCGCCCGCTCCCGTTCAGGCACACCAATTCGAAAGAGAAGCGATTTGCTAGCATTAAGCTTGTAATACGAAACCCGAGCAAATTCACGGAGGGAGGACATAATCCCCTCAAGAGAGACCTCCAGATCTGTGCAGGTGAGGATGACATCATCTGCATATAATCCAATAGTGTGTCTTTGTCAGCCAAGATGGCAACCCACAATACGGGGGTTGGCATGAATGGATTCAGCCAAAGGCTCCATCAGCAGGGAAAAGATCACCGGGGACAAAGGACAACCCTTGCAGGTGCCATTAGAAATTGAGAACGGGGCCGAGAAAAAACCTCCGGACAGCACTCTCGCATTAGGGTTAGAATATAATGAGAGAACCGCAGATAAAAATGGACCATCAATCCCAAATTTAGTCAGGACAGCGGCGAGGTATCCCCAGCGCACCCTATCAAACTCTTTTTCAGCATCCAAGGACAGGAGTGCACCAGGGACCCTCGCCCCCCCATAACTCCGAGAATGTTAAGTATGCGCCGGGTACCATCCGCCACCTGTCTTCCCAAAACAAACCCGACTTGGTCTATGTGGACCAGGGAAGGAGTAACCGTCATAAACCTAGCTGCGAGAAGTTTAGAGTAGAGTTTTACGTCGCAATTAAGCAACGATATGGGGTGGTAGTTACCCGGTTCGTCCTTAGGTTTTCCCGGTTTCGGGATTGTCACTATTGTGGCCTGCAGCACAAGAGACAGCAAGGCGCCCGAGTTCTGCCAAGATGAGAAAGTGCGCAATAGAAAAGGGGATAAAATGTGTGCGAATTTTTTATAATAAATGTTAGGAAGTCCATGAGGGCCTGGGGCGGAGTGCAATTTTGTTAATCTAATGGTTTGGGCAATCTCAGTGGAAAAGGAGCGTTTAAAAAATCTAACTGCTCCAGTGTGGCTCTGGGGAGTTGCAGTGAGTCCAGGAATGCAGCAATCAAATATGGGGAAGGTTGCGGGGTATCAGGTTCCTCTCTCAGATTATAACGTTTTGAGTAGAAGGAAGCAAAGGCATCTGCTATTTGAGTTGGGTTACGTACCAGGGCTCCCGTCTGATCTTTTAGGGAGTCTACAGCAGATTGGGCCTCCTTCCGCTTCACCCTTCTCGCCAAAAGAGCACCCGCCCTATCCCCGCTATCATAGTAGGAGGTTCTAACCTTTCTTAAGTTCTTCTCATGCGTGGCAAGCAGAAAAGAATGTAACTGCATCCACACAAGGAAGATTTGGTTAGAAACGGGGACAGACGGGGCGTTCTTGTTTAATTGGTCTAAGTTGTGAAGAGTGTCAAGGAGGGTCATCTTGGCCTGTGATCTTTCTTTTTAAGCCCGGGATGCCCTTTGAATAAAGAGGCCTCTAACATAAGCTTTGTGGGCTTCCCACAACATTTCATTGGAGACCTCCCCATTATCATTGATTAAAAAAAAGGTCATTAGGTGTTTCTCCATGTCCGCCACAAACTGAGAGCTCATCAGGACAGAGGGGTTCAGTCTCCAGTTCCATTGCGGACGAGGACCACACGCCGCAGACACTTCAAGGCTTACTGGAGCATGGTCCGACCATGTGAGTCTGCCTATCTCCGCCGAGATGCAGTCCAACAAGAGATCACTCTCTATCAAGAAGAATCAATTCTCGAGTAGGAGGCATGTCGGCGTGAGAAGTATGAGTAATCTCGTTCCGCGGCATGTAGGTACCTCCAAATTTCATGTAATTGCCATTTCCTGCAGAGCGAACTAAGGTGTTTCCTCCTCACAGAAGGCTGGAGGAACAATGAATGTCCTGAGAGGGCAAGACATTAAAATCCCCACACATTATTAGTCTGCCTTCGGGCCAGTTGGAAAGGCGGCGGAGGACCTCTCTTAAAAACTTAATAGGCTCCTGATTGGGAGCATACAGGTTCACAATAGTGGATCGGGAGCCATGTATATCACAAGACAGAATCAAATAGCGGCCCTCTGGGTCACTGAAAGACTTGTGGAGGTGAATGGCTACCGAGTATCTAATAAAAATACAAACCCCTGCTCTTTTTGACTTAGCATTAGCAAAATGAGCCTCGGGGAAGGATCTGTGGGACACCCGGAAGTTGTCTTCCTTAAGGAGATGCGACTCCTGAACACAAAATATGTCCGCTCCCCGGGACTTCGCCTTTCTCCACATCAATGACCTCTTAAAGGGCGAATTCAGCCTTTCACATTCATTGAGACAATTTTAACCGACATATGGGGGGATAGAGAAAAGTGGGCTGTGACACTTAGGTGGGTCTACTCTCTGAGGGGGGGGGGGGGGAGCATGGGAGCAGGAAGGGACACAAATACATTACTGGTAAATACTGAAAACAAGAACATCTACATAAACCACGCATGTAAACCTGTAAGGCAGAGGCAGGTGAATCTATGCTTAAAAAAACTAAAAATTTGAAATAGACAAAATCTAAAAAACAAAAAGGAAGCTGTCCTCTGCTCTGGGGGAGAGAAGGTCCAGGAAAGGAGGCCACAAACCTTTAGCTTTTCAGATGTTATTGAGCAGGGGAGGAAAGGGCAATAAAAAGAAAATAAGTATAAAAAACAAAAAAAGGAAAAAAGAAAAATGGACATCCGCGGAAGTCCTCTGCAGGCGGAGGGGCACATCGCCGCCCCTAGGACCCCACACGGAAGTTGACTAGACGGACATCACCAGGCGTGTCCTGGTCAGGCATGTGAGCAGAAGCATCTCACTGCTCTCCTGCTGGAGCCGAGCTAATTAAGGGAATTCGGAGCCCTCACTGCCAGTCTCAGCCGACCGGGTAGGAGAGGAGGTGCTGTGGATCACAGAGAGCGAAGTGACAAGCTGTGAAGAGTGAAATATGACCCGCAGGAGACAGAAGGATGCTGGCTGGGGAGACAGAGGAGTCTCACAAGATGGCACCGAGAAGAGGGAGGAGGCGGTCAAAGCTAATGAGGCATGCCAGCTCAGAATGAGCACGGCTGCAAAGCTGGGGAAATATCCCAGACTGGTGGATAAAGGTGAACAGCAGGACTCTGATGGAGGTGAGGAAGTGGACGGGGAGGAGGCACTGAATTCACAGGTTGAGGGGGAAGGTGGAAAGATCCCGGGAGACAGCACTGATGGAGAGCAAAAGGCTGCAGCTGCAGAGGAGGGGGCTGACATACAGGAGAATCCTACACTTAAAGACGTTTTTGCTGTGGTGTCATATTGCAAGCAAGCATTGAACACCCTGACACAGCAAGTACTGGGAGTGCAAACAGAAGTAGCCACTGTGAAAAAAGATTTACACAAGGTTAATGTTAGAACTGGAGAGGTGGAAGAGAGAGTTGGAGTGGCTGAGGATCGAATTAATAACCTCACAAAGTCTGAACAGTGCTTTAAACAGCAGATTGCTGAGGTCATTGCCAAGAACGATGATTTGGAAAACAGATCTAGGAGAAGTAACATAAGGATAGTCGGACTCCCGGAGAAGACAGTGGGACGGGACCCGACCCAGTATATTGAAAAATGGCTACAGGAGCAAATAGGCGCTGAATCCCTCACTAAATTCTATGCAGTGGAAAGGGCGCATAGAGTGCAGACGCAGCCGCAGCCCCCGGGTAAAGGGCCACGTGTCATGATTGCGAAACTGCTGCATTATAGGGATAGAGACATCATCCTTCGTAAGGCGAGAGACGGAGATGAAATAAAAGTGAATGGTCAGAGGGTTGGCATCTATCCTGATTATTCAGTGACTGTGCAAAGGCAGCGAATGCGGTTTGGTGGAGTGAAATGCACTTTGAGAGATCTGGCAATGATGTTTCCTGCCAGGCTGCGGGTGGAAGCAATGGATAGAGCCCATTTCTTTGTGGATCCGGAGGAGGCCGCACAGTGGATTGAGGTCAACAGGAAAGCTCTACAAGCGAAGGCTAAAGATTGAAAGATCTGGAATGCTTGAAAAGACCTACAGGAGGACCGGTCGGCTGGGGACATGAGTTATCTGGACTCTTTGCTGATCTGCAGTGGTGGTTTTGCTAACTGAGAAACTATCTCAATAATAGAGGGGCACACAATGTATGCTCTGTTAAAACTAATACAGCTTTAGACATGTGCAGAGAGGAGGGGGGGGGGGGCTTTTATTTTTTGCCCCCTACTTCCATTTTTCTAATTTTTCATTAACGTTATATTTGTTATCTCTTTTTCAATTTAACAGGGGGTAATGTTGACTTCTTATGTGTAAGTTCTGGTATGTGCTCTTCCTCTTCTTTTGGTCAGGGAGGACACGGTGGTCTTAAGGACAATGAAACTACTGCAGCCGGATATATTATACAACTGCTCTCATTAGAGGGTGGGGTGGTGGGGGGCAATGTTTGATGCCATTGATCTGTCATATTTTTTAGGATGATTAAGGGTATAATATGGTTTACTTATGACGGCTTAACTTGGGTGTTACAAAATTACTGCAAGTGACTTGAAGTTCGGCGGGAAGGAGGGGGGGCAACACAGGAGCAGGGAAGTGTACTTGTATGCGAGATCTGCGAGAAGGACTTCACCTGGAAGATGGGGCTGGGATGGGAGAACCCATAGCTCTCATGGAGCATGTACAAGAGGGAGGTTGGAGGGGGGAGGGAAGGGGGGAGGGAGGGAATTGGCAGTGGGAAAGATAATGACAGCAGAAGCAGCAACTGGTTATGTGTAGAAATTGTGATTAACATCGTATTATGGGTACTTTTAGAATTATGAGCTGGAACGTCAGGGGCTTGTCGGAGAAAACTAAGAGGGCAGCGATTCTCAAATGTGCTCAGGATCAAGGAGCCTCGGTGGTGTGTCTCTTAGAGACTCATTTGAAACATGAGAAGACTCATATTCTTAATAGAAGATGGATACAGAGATCGTACCACTCTACTTTCTCCAACTATGCCAGGGGGGTGTCGGTTTTGATTAGTAGATCCACGCCGTTTGAGGAAATTGATGTCTATATTGACCCAGAGGGACGGGGAGTGGCGATTAAAGGGGTGTTCTATGGACAACTATTATGTATAGTGGCAATGTATATCCCCCCCCCCTTATTCTAGCACACAAATTAGAGTGATGAGGGAATTTGCGGAAAAAGGAAGGGTGCTACCGTTGCTAATGGTTGGAGATTTTAATAATGTAGTGGACAGTTTTTGGGATCGCAATAAGAGGCAGGCTAATGTACGGGAGGGCACCATGACAGTTTTTGGTAACCTTATAAAGGAACTAGGTCTGGTTGACACATGGAGGGCTAGGAACACTGGGAAGAGATGCTACTCCTGTCACTCTGCTTCGCATGGCACGCTGTCACGTATAGATCTAGCCCTGGCGGATAGCTGGGCTGATAGTGTGATTGGGGAAGTACGATACCTACCTCGGGTGTTATCGGACCATAGCCCTGTCGTTGTAAGTGTCAGATATTGGTCTCGGACTGGAGTGACCAGGGAGGGATGGAAGATGCATCCGGTTTGGCTGCAGCACCTTAATGTTCAAAAGATAGGGGAGGAAGTGGAGGAATTTTTCACACTTAATGAGGGGAGTACGGATAAATTAGTGGAATGGGATGCCTTGAAAGCCTTCCTGAGGGGGATCTTGTTCAGAGATATATGTAGACGTAAAACACTAACTAAGCGGGAGGAATTGGAGAGTTTGGAGGCATTAGAGAAAGCAGAGGAAGCCGCCATAATTGATACTACAATGGAAGCACAAAATGATCTCAAAACAGCTCAGGATCGGGTGAACAAGATTCTACTGGATAAGATGGCAAAAAGGCAGGCTTTTAGAAAGGCTGAATTTTATGCTGAAGGGGAAAAAGTGGGACACCTGCTGGCTGTCATAGCAGCGGCGCAGAATAGCACTACACATATTCATGAAATGGTGGATGGGGCTGGGAGGACGGTCACGGAAGTGGAAGACATACTAACCGTCTTTACAAGCTTCTATAGTGCACTCTATTCCTCGGAAGGGAGGGTGGTGGATGGGGAGATAGATCATTTTCTGGAAATGGGAGTGCTCCTAAGTTGAATGAGGAAAGCAGAGAGAGACTGGAGGCCCCCATTACGGAGGAGGAGATGACACATGCTCTGCATGGCATGGCAAATGACAAAGCCCCAGGCACTGATGCTTTACCGACAGAAGTGTATAAGCAGTTTTCAGACCTTTTACTCCCTAGACTGCTACAGGTATTTGAGGAGGCCAATAGGAAACGACTACTGCCGGATTCCATGAGGGAGGCAATGATTGTGGTAATCCCGAAGGAGGGGAAGGACCCCAAGATACCAGAGTCATATAGACCAATTTCATTGTTAACTACCAACGTTAAAATACTGGCGAAAGTATTGGCTACTCGACTGTCTGTGGTTGTCTCCTCCTTAATACATCCGGATCAGTCGGGGTTCATGCCCAGTAGATCTACAGCGATCAACATACGTAGATTGTACCTCAATCTCCAGCTGCAGGCCGATAACACGGGAAGTAGAGTAATCGCTTCACTAGACGCCCATAAGGCGTTCGATAGTGTACAGTGGAATTATCTGTGGAGGGTTATGCAGCGGATGGGGTTTGGGCCGCGATTTATGGAATGGGTACAATTGCTATACTCTCAACCTACGGCCAAACTTAGAGTAAACGGGGCGGTGTCTTCATCTTTTCAACTTGCTAGGGGAACTCGACAGGGATGCCCCTTGTCGACCCTCCTTTTTGCCATAGCAATTGAGCCACTGGCTGCGGTTATCAGGAAGAAGCGAGAGATCAAGGGATTCCAATACGGGAGGTTGGAAGAGAAGATTGCTTTGTATGCTGATGATCTCCTGTTGTTTCTTGGAGATCCAGAGGGATCATTGAGCTGTGCCATGCAGATCATTGAAAGTTTCGGGACAATCTCGGGATTGAAGATTAATTGGTCCAAATCTGTACTGTTCAAAGTAGATCGGGAAGTGGAGTGGTCAGAGAGAATGTAGAGGCGAATAGGTTGCAGTGCACGGAGGTATTTAAATATTTGGGGGTGCAGGTTTCTCTGCCTATTTCAGATTACTTGAATGTCAATCTTGTGCCTTTGGTTAAAAACTCCGAGAGAAGATAGAGGTTTGGGTTAAGCTGCATTTAACGGTGGTGGGGAGGATCAACCTTCTTAAAATGATTATAATGCCCAAATTACTTTACATCCTACACAACGCACCTATCTGGATTTCAAAAAAATGGTTTAGATCACTAAATAGTTTGTTTAGAACTCTGGTATGGGGCAAGAAACAGGCAAGAATTCGATTAGAGATACTTCAAAGGCCCAAAGACGAGGGGGGGTTAGCGCTCCCGAATCCTGAATTGTATTTCTTAGCGGCTCAAAGCCAGCACTTTAGGGGATGGGCATGTCCGGGGGGAAAGGGGTCCACATGGTATCTCCTGGAGCAATGTATGAGTGGGAGACCAGTAATGGAAGGCCTGGAAGGGAGGTCTATGAAACGGCTGGGAGGCGCCAGTCCCACGCTGGACCTGATACAAAGAGTCTGGGATTCATTGAAGAAGGTGAGAGGGATACAGGGACTAACCAAGTATACGCCCATATGGAATAACAATGGTCTTCCTGAGTTACAAAAAATTGGGACTATAAGAGAATGGGATGCCAAAGGAATAACTCGGATGGATCAAATTTTGGAAAATGGGAATATGAAGCCATTTCAACAGTTGCAGGGAGAATTTTTACTATCGGGCACGGAGTGGTATCATTATGCACAAGTTAAACATGCCATTAAATCCCAGAGGAATACACAAAATATGAAGGTGGAAGTGGACCTGGTCCTTGATTATGTCTGCCAGGAGGGGATTACCAGGGGGGTTATCTCGAGCACATACAGGGATCCTATGCACACATTTTTGCTTCGGTTTCCACTGAAGGCAAGGGATAAATGGGAGGCAGAGCTTGGGCATATTGAGAACGATGTATGGGAGACCATCTTGGAATATATTCCAAAGCTTTCTTTAAGTGAACCTGCAAGACTGCCACATATCTATGTGTCCACAGGGTTTATAGATCGCCACTACGACTGCATGGAATGGGGCTGAGGGAAACCTCTGCATGTCCTAGGTGTGGGAGTGACGGTGCGGGTATACTCCACATGACGTGGGAGTGCCCCAGGTTGGCCACATTCTGGTCTGGAGTATTGGATATGATTGGAGGGGCGTACGGATGTGTGGTTTCTGGAGATCCTGTTACATGCTTGTTGGGGTATGTGGAGGAGATTCCAGTTGTGTCTAATGTGAAAATAGCCATTGCAAGGTTATTCTACTGTGCTAGGAAATTAATTGCGCAACATTGGACTGGGAATGACTGTAAGAAAATGAATATTTTCATTAATATTTACTTCAAATACTGGGTATAATTATTAAATATTAATTTATTTATTGATATGCTGATACATTACATAGTGCTGACATGGAGAATTGTATACGTGGCCATACATAGCTGTGGCTATACAAATAGCTCAAGATTGCATCATTCCAGAATTGTCTAGAAGTAACACATAGTCTAGGTTCCCATATATAGTCACATATGTGTTAATGTCACTCTATAAGAATGAGCTATACCATGAGATGGGGGAGCACACACTCGGCTGGGGGTCTCCCTGTCGGGGAGAGACTCATTGCTGGAAGATAGAGAGCTAACACCTGCTCAAGCTTCTTCAAGACATCAGCTATAGTCGTGCAGGAACCATACAGCCTTGGAGAGATGGACACCCCAAGACCAGTTGACAACAACTCACGAAGCAAGTATGATACAGACTTAAAGGATAAAGGGACTATTTTCCTATAACTACCTGAATAGGTTACTTTATTGTCATACTTTTATTATTGGGTCATTTTGACCAATAAAAGCCAGCAAGATATTTTTATATACTTTTTCGTCTTGTCTCAATAATTCGCACTTGATGATAATTATGCAGATATAGCGGTATTTAACATTGGCGAGCCTCCAGTCATCTCTGATGTGATATTTTGACGGACATTCTTGTTTTTTCATTTCATTTTTTTTTCTCTCTCTTCTTTTGTGCTATTTTTGGTCATAGTCCTTCAATTGTACAAAGGGGGGAAGAGTGTTGGTTTGTTTATACAACTGTTTGTACAATTCAGGACTTTGACAAGTGGCAAGACCGTCATAAAGCTTCAGAGCAAGGAACCAAGTAAAGAAGTGTGAGTTCTGTTTGAAACCACACAGCGAAGTCGGATGAGTTTTTTTAATCTTCTGAAGTAAGGACTATATGTGTAAACGTGCGGTATTTTAAAGAGTGAGGAAGGGACGGACTACAAGTGCCAGAAGTAAGACGGGCCTGCAGGAAAGTCACAGACAAGCGACGAGCAGGATCCTTTTTAAGGTAAGACAATGGATCTAATAATTTCATATGCAAAGCATAGTGACTTAGTTTTTAGTTCTTTAGAAAGTCATGATTTGGGAAAGTTATGGAAAAATATGTATGCAGAATGTCAGTTTGCAAATGTAACATTAGATTCACGAGTAATGTCTTTGAAGAAAGATAAGGGAAAGTTACTTAACATTTTAAAAATGGTTAATGTGTTTCATGATTTTGTAACATTGAAATCACAGGATAGTGAATGTGATAAGGTCATGACAGAGGTCATTCCCCAAGATGGCAGACGCCATTTGACTAATGACCATGTGCTCAGTGTAGATGACCTTCAAGATGAGTCAGGAACAGACGTGGTAGAAGTGGGAGGAAACAAGGGAGAAAATGAGGAAGTTAGGCAAGTGGGAGGAGTCAGCTTAACTGACGTAGAAAATGAAGTGGGAGTAGCCAAAGGAGGAGGAGTAGGAAAGGAGATAGGAAGAGCCACAGAAGGAGACGTAGCTCAGGGGAGTGGTGAAGGTCAGTCACCAAAAATAGAAAAAATTCTTCAGATTAAGATAAGAAAGAATCTGCTGAAATTAAGTAAAATGATTCCCGTGTATGACTCTGGCCTTCACGTAGCAAGAAATTCGGAGGCTTTTGAATGTTTTGTTGAAAAATATAGTCTTTCCAATGATGAGAAAAATCAATTGTTCAAAATGTGGTTACCTGATTTATATCTAAGGAGACTTGAATTAAGGAATTCATCTCATGTTTCTCAATCACATGAGGGCTCAGATGTTTGTAGATTGAAAGATCTTATCTTTTGCAAAACAAAAGAAAGTCCAGATCTGAAGATATTAAGAACTTTACAAATTGGGCAAAAAGAATGTACATATAATTTTATGTCAATTTATAAGCGAGTTTACAGTGCAGTTGTCGGGGATGGTAACCAGAGAAATATCATTCAAAGCTTTATAGGTAAATTTAAATTTCTGCCTTCAAAAATATGTGCTCTGGCGTCACAGAGATCAAATCTCTATGAATGTATAAAATTGTTGGATGCTGGCAGGAAATGTCAGGACAGGAAATATTATGTAAAATCAAACAAATCAGAAAGATACAACAAAATGGCTGCTAGTTCTTATTCAAATCTGTCCAAACCAAATGGTTTTCATGACAAAATGTATGAAATACGTAGGAAAATTCATATTTCTTATAATTACTATAATGTGATTCGTATGTCATCAGATCCTTCTTCACAGAAGTTGATTAATAAGAATTTTGACATTCAGAACACTGTTGGTGTTAACCCATTGCTTGCCAAATCTAAAATTAGAACGCTCACAGATGGTTCATGTTATTCTTTGACATCTCACCTATGGCCTGCATAAATTACTATTTGATTGATAATATATGACATTATCCATGTACAGATTTTAAGTATAGTCCTAATCCTGATTATATTGAGAAAGGTATGTGTACATGTGTAAATGTAGAGATATACAATATATATTCACACATGTATTACTTGATATTATGAGTAAAGTTATGAAATTATTAAATTATATACATGATCATAATAATGGAAGATTACATTTAAATTCATTAGTATATTACCCCATAATACAAGTAAGGCTGGGTTCACACTGCGGCAGCGTCCGGTCCGGGGCTGTCAGGAGTGACAGCCTGGACCGGAGTTTTGCTGCATAGGATAGTATCGGGCTGCACGGAGCTGGATCGCGGCGGGTGGTAATTATCTGCTATCCGGCTGCTGTGTCGCCGGATCAATCCTGCAGAAGTGGGGATTTGTCTGCCGATTCCAAAAACGGTGCATGCAACGTTTTTGGAGTCGGCAGACAATTCCCCTCTTCTGCAGGATTCATCCGGCGAGCTAGCAGCCGGATGGCAGATAATTGCCACCCGGCGCGATCCAGCTCCGTGCAGCCCGATACTATCCTATGCAGCAAAACTCCGGTCCAGGCTGTCACTCCTGTCAGCCCCGGACCGGACGCCGCCGCAGTGTGAAGGCACCCTAAAAGAAATAATATTTAAAACGAAGAACAGAATGGTTTCTGACAGGTTTGATTTAGAACAGCAAATGGCAGAGGAGGCGCCATGGAAAGAATCTCATTCATTTAACCTTTTGGACAAAAGGAAAAGATGAGATCTCTTAGGGTTTAAAATGTTAAACTTTCATGTATAGGTATATATTTATATATGTATATATGTATATAAGTATTTTTCCTCTGTTTCATGGAAAATAATAATTAGAAGTTTATTATAATCAATATATATGATTATGTAAAAATGGTGTCAAGATGGTGGAACATGTATCCCCTCCTTATAAAAATTAATAATATTTTTATTTTTACACGGAAAAGGATAAGTATATTTCAACTATTAACATTGAGGTTTTGCATAATGCATTAACTAATAGTGTGCTGTGTGCTGTGACATTAACCTCTTCCATGCCATCTTGTCAATAAGACATTGACAGCTGTTACGCCCGATCAGACGAAGTTGTCATCTTCACAATTCTTTAGGGTAAAATTACAACCTTGTTTTTAGATAGATAACTTACATGTGTGTCTATCTATATACCGGTGTATGGTCTGTTAGAGATATATTTTAAAGGAAAATTCAGAAGCAACAATTTGTTTAAGATGCATCTAAAATTAGTTAATTGCTCCCAGGAAAAACCTAAAAAAAAAAAAAATGGTTTTGTAGTCATGACTTGTGTCAAAGTCTTTGTTATATGTAATGTTAGTGAAGTGTCTGAACAGCTGTTACAGCTTGGAAGTGTGTGTGTGAGTGACAGAGGCCTCAAGTGATTGATGAGTGCAGATAAAGCCAGAAAAGTCGAGTATATATAAAAAGTTGGGTTTTAGTAAAGAAAACTCAAAAATGACTTACAGTAAATACATTTTCATATTTGAGATAATTAAGTAAACACATCAAGATAGTTCATTCACATTATTAGAATAATTATTTGATATTTCCTAAATTTATAAGACTTTATATTTTTTTTTTTTTTATAGATAATGGATCCAGTCATAGATAAACATTTTCTTTTTTTAAACTATGGATTAAATTAAACACGAGTAGGTGAATATTTTATTTCTCACAGATACATGATATAAAGCCGATACTGGAAATGGATCCAAAGGTTTAACAAATAATTATCTTTAATTTGGTTTTATATAAGAATGTTTTCATTAATTCATATCTCATGATATGAAGAAAATAGATGTTTATAAATAATGACATTATTATATCTGAGTAATACATTTTCAATATATTTTCCACAGATTTGACAAATGAGAAACAGCAACAAGATACAATGATCAGTTATTAGAGAAAATAAAGTGAAATTATATTATTAATTATAATAATGATTTATAGAGATATATATTTAGTAAAAAAAAGTATTAGAGACGTAATTAAAAAATGTTGGTAATTGGACCTCCTGGCGGCTGAGTCGATTCAACCAGTCACCCAGACTCGCCAGCTTGAGACTTCCCAAACCCTCTTACATTACTGGAGGACACTGCCGCGGACCTGGACCTGTGTTCCGCCAGAGGAAGTACCTATACGAGCGCTGCGCCTCCATGTCCCGTCGATTCAGACGAGGACATGGGAGGATGCAGGTTTGCTCTCACTGGGAGATTTTTGTCGGGAGGGGACGTGGCCTACATTTGAGACCTTTTGTGGGTGGTTTCCTGAGTGCCGCTCGGCATTCTTGCAGTTTTTTCAACTAGACCACCTTCTACGCGAGGCCACATACATCCCACTACCTGTGCCCCCCCTCCGTACATCGTCTCTCCTTAGGGTTGTTCAAGCGGATCCCCCCAAACCGCGGACACTGTCCAAGATCTATGGAGAATTGGTACATGTGGACCAAGAGGTGAAACTGCCTTACATGAGGAAATGGGAGGGAGATCTTGACTTTACGTCAGACATTGATGACTGGCACGCAGCAGCTAAAGAAGTGGGGAGCACCACCAGGTGTGTGAACCATCTAGAGAATATAAAGAAAATTCATCTCAGATGGTACCTCTCTCCTGTTCGCCTTGCTCACACCACTGGGGGGCATTCCCCGCAGTGTTGGAGACTATGTGGGGAGAGAGGCAACATAGCACACATGTGGTGGACATGCCCGAAAATACGCCCCTTCTGGACATTAGTCCAAACCCTGATCCACTCGGTTACTGGAATTAGGCAGGATCTGACGCCTCAGTTGGCAGTCCTGAATATTGGCATTCGAGACTTCCCTTGGCCGTTGCGGGGGACGGTAACGTATATCCTTATCGCTGCCCGCCTATGCCTAGCCGCGAAGTGGAAGGCCTCATCCTTGCCTACCCTGACTGAGCTGACATATAAGATAAACTGGATCTTCCATCAGGAATACTATCTAGCACTAAATAAGTTATCCAGACGGTCGATTCATGATAGATGGAGTGTTTGGGCCTCACACCCAGGGGCTGCACCGATCCCCCAGGGACTCGTCCAGCCCTCTTGCCCCGCAAAACCTGCAGATCCACCGGCTGTGGAGCGGTCTTCCCCGTGAGTTGTCTGTCTGTTTGTTTGTTTGGAACTTATTGAAACAAATCAAATGGTGGCTTCATTTTAAAGACCCACATCACACTCGATTTAAATAGATGACATAATGTGACCCGATCCATGCTGCAGTCCGCGTGGTTTCTCCCCTCCCCTTTTCCGGACACCCAATACATCCCGACGTCGTCCCCCCCCCCTCCCTTCTACCTCTCTCCTCTCTCTCTCTTTCTTCTACCTTTATTTCCCCCCTTATAACACTTACTTTTCTTATTACTGTTGTTTTCAATGCTTTAGATGTCTAATGTCTATCAGATCCCCCGGTTCTGTTTCCGACAAGGATCAGGCATTGACATGTTATGTTTGTTTCTCATGTTTTACAAAAACTTCAATAAAAATTTAATGTTTAAAAAAAAAAAAAAATGTTGGTAATTCAAAAGTAGGGCAGATGTGTGATCATAAATGTATGAACATATTAAGGGTATACATTATCAGTACTATAAATCTGTCAATCATACAATCAAAGGCCCTATCTTATTTTAATTCTATTTTATTTTGACTTCTGATTTTTATCATTCTTTTTATCAATTTTTATTGATTACAATTTCAGGTTTTCATTTTATTATTTTTAATTGTTGGTTTTATTTTTTCATTTTATTCATTTTTTGAATATGCCTATTTTTAATATGAATATTTTTATCATTTTACATTTTGACTTATTTTCATTTTTATTTTGAAAACTTCCATTTTTGTCATTATGAATATTTTTATTATGAATTTTTAATTAGATTTTTATTAAGTTTTGACATTTAAATCAAAATTTCATATTATTTTTTAATTAAGAAGAACATATGAACATTTTGAGAGAGTAATGTATATTATAACAATAATAATAATATTATATTATTTGAAATGGGAAGGTTATTCATATATATAAAAAAAGGAAAGTTTCATTTCATTATGGAAATTATGTCATTTAATGGTTTAATCTATTCATTTATTTTAATTCATGGTCTTACATTATTGGTATTGTTAGTTTAATATATATAGAATATATAGATATATATTCAAATAGAGAAAAAATATATATATATATTTAAATTATAAAATTTGGGTAATAACAAAGATTCTAAGATACACATATACATATATATGTTCAAATGAGAAAATATATATATACATGCTTAAATGGGTAATGATTAAATAAAAATGTAAATTTGACATATCAAAACATACTGACACCTACAGGTTGAAAGGGGGAATTACACCCATTACATAAGTCATAGTAAATGAAACATATGATTAATAATGTATTATTATATAGTATTGTACTATTATTCTGAACATCAACTATATTATAATTTTGATTATGATATGAGATATTCATATTTTGGTAATAATTATATGATAGACTCATATTTTGATAGTAATTATATGAGAATTATTGATTGCTATGGTACGCTATGATATCATAGGTTAGGAAAATTGCCAACTTTTGGTATAGAATAGGGAAAGAAGACTTCAATCAAGATTCCAGAATAATAGTAAAGACTGTTGCATTTTAATAAAGAAAGACTTTACATTATTTCTATAACAATTGACTTTTAAAAGTTGCAAGAAGAAAAAGAGAATTTTGTTTACGTACCGTAAATTCTTTTTTCTTTAATCATCAATGGGAGACCCAGACAATGGGGTTTAGGGCACTGCCCTCCGGAGGTCACACTAGGTACTACAAGTTTGTAGACACCGCCCCCTCCGCTTATAAACCCCTACCGCAGGGAACATCCTCAGTTTGGTCTACAAGCTGCGAGGAGGAAAATAAACCACCCCCGAAACCTCGGGAAGAATGCCGTGCACAAACGGTTCAACAACCCGGCAAACACTGTCTCAACAGAGAACAGGGCCAATGCAAAACA
Organism: Allobates femoralis; assembly: GCA_033576535.1. Taxonomy (NCBI): domain Eukaryota; kingdom Metazoa; phylum Chordata; class Amphibia; order Anura; family Aromobatidae; genus Allobates; species Allobates femoralis. Next base: position 414,463,432 of record JARQOC010000001.1, read on the forward strand.
TGCAAAGGAACAACTGGGTGGGTACTGGGTCTCCCATTGATGATTAAAGAAAAAAGAATTTACGGTACGTAAACAAAATTCTCTTTTTTCTGGTCATCATAATGGGAGACCCAGACAATGGGGATGTCCTAAAGCAATACCCCAGGGCGGGAAGAGTTCCTCAACAAGACGGATAACATGGTTCCCTTTTAAAGGTGGGCAACCGCCGCCTGTAGAACCCGCCTGCCCAAATTTGCATCCGCAGAGGCATGGGCATGCACCATATAGTGCTTAGAGAAAGTGTGTAGGCTGGACCAAGTGGCCGCCTGACACACCTGTAGAGCAGATGCTCTATGTCGCAAGGCCCAAGAGGCACCTACGGCTCTGGTAGAGTGAGCCTTCAATCCCACCGGGAGAGGCAAACCAGAAGACCGGTAAGCCTCTTGAATGGAAGCCTTAATCCACCTGGCTAAGGTTGACTTTGAAGCCGCGGACCCCTTACAGCGACCTGTCGTAAGAACAAACAAAGAATCCGAACTCCTAAAGGAGGCGGTTCTGGACACATAAATGCGTATAGCTCTCACGAGATCCAGAGTATGGAGGTCGCGCTCAACCTGATGAACGGGAGCGGGGCAAAATAATGGGAGAACAATCTCCTGGTTCAGGTGAAACGTTGAAACCACCTTTGGCAAGAATTCCGGCCGTGGACGCAACACCACCTTGTCTTGGTGAACCACCAGAAAGGGAGACTTGCACGATAGTGCAGCCAATTCTGAGACCCTCCTCAGAGATGTAATCGCCACCAGAAAAGCCACCTTCTGGGACAGACGAGAAAGGGAAACCTCCCTCAGAGGCTCAAATGGCGGTTTTTGCAATGCCGCCAGGACCATGTTAAGGTCCCACGGATCCAGAGGTCTTTTGTAGGGTGGAACCATCCGCGACACCCCCTGCAGAAATTGACGGACCTTCGGGAGAAGCGCCAATCGTCTGTCAAACAACACAGAAAGTGCTGAGACCTGACCCTTTAAGGAGCCAAGGGATAATCCCAACTCCAAACCCGACTGTAGGAATGCCAACAAAGTCGGGATGGACAAGGGCCACGGGGACCGGCCCCCAGAGGCACACCAGGTAAAAAAGATTTTCCACGTCCTGTGGTACATTTTCCTGGAAACTGGTTTTCTAGCCCGATTCATAGTGGCAACCACTGTAGGGGAGAACCCCCTGGATGTCAGCAGCCAGGCCTCAAGAGCCATGCAGTCAATCTGAGGGCCTTGGAATTGAGGTGGAAGAATGGGCCTTGCGCGAGAAGATCTGCGCGTTCTGGAAGAGCCCACCTGTGTCCGCCTGACAGTTGCCACAGGTCCGGATACCAGGACCTCCTGGGCCAGTCTGGAGCCACTAGAATGGCTACCCTGCATTCCGACCTGATTTTCCACAGCACCCTGGGAATCAGAGCCAGAGGAGGGAACACATATGGCAGATTGAATCTGGACCAAGTCAAGATCAGGGCGTCCGCTCCCAACGACTGGGGGTCCCATGACCTCGCCATGTATTGCGGAACCTGATGATTCAGCCGTGAGGCCATCAGATCCACGTCCGGAGTGCCCCATCTGCTGCAGATGTCCCGAAAGACGTCTGGATGAAGGGCCCACTCTCCGGCGTCCATCCCCTGCCTGCTCAGATAGTCGGCCTCCCAGTTTTCGACCCCTGGGATGTGAACTGCGGAGATCAGGCAGTTGTTGTCCTCCGCCCAGGATAGGATGCGGTGGACTGCGGCCAGAGCCTCTGCACTCCTGGTTCCTCCTTGATGATTTATATAAGCGACGGCCGTCGCATTGTCGGACTGAACCCGGATGGGTTGTCCTGAGAGGAATCTTTGAAAAGCCAGGAGTGCTAGATAGATCGCCTTGATCTCCAGCACGTTGATCTGCAATGCCGACTCCGACAGAGTCCAGAGGCCTTGGGCCCTGTGGTGTAAAAACACCGCACCCCAGCCCTTCAGACTGGCGTCGGTGGTCACCACTAACCAAGACGGTTTTATGAAGGACCGGCCCCGCGACAAGTGATGTGGTTGAAGCCACCACTGCAGGGAATCTCGGGTCGGTTGTGACAGTGTCACCAGCCGATTCAGCGAGATCGTCCTCTTGTCCCACCTGCGTAGGATCTCCAGCTGGAGAGGACGGAGGCGAAATTGTGCAAACGGCACCGCCTCTATCGCCGCCACCATGCGACCCACCAGCTTCATCAACCCACGAAGGGATGATTGTGGTGACAGGAGCACTGCTTGTACTCCCGATCGGATCGCCACCTGTTTGGATTGTGGCAGAGACACCAGGGCTGAGGACGTATTGAAGTCCATGCCCAAATAAGTCAAGGACTGGGTCGGAACCAGGGTTGACTTCTGAACATTGAGGAGCCAACCGAATTGTTCCAGAGACCGCATGGTCACATCCAGGCTCGCTTGACAGAGGTGTTCCGATGGCGCCCTGACCAGCAGGTCGTCCAAATAGGGAATGACGGCATGGCCCTGCACGTGCTGGAGAGCCATCATAGAGGCCATCACTTTTGTGAACACCCGCGGTGCCGAGGCCAAGCCGAACGGCAGCGCCACAAATTGGAAGTGTTCCTCCCCCACTGCAAATCTCAACCATCGCTGGTGAGCCGGTGCAATGGGCACGTGAAGGTAAGCGTCTCTGATATCTATGGACGCCAAGAAGTCCCCCTGTGACACAGCAGTGATTCCATACGGAACTTCCGAACCAGCACGTGGCGGTTGAACAACTTCAGGTCCAGAACCGGGCGGAAGGATCCGTCCTTCTTTGGGACGATAAAGAGGTTGGAGTAAAAACCCCTGAACCTCTCCCCGGCAGGCACCGGGACCACCACTCCGTCTCTGCGGAGTCCCTCCAACACCAAAGAAAAGGCCAGAGCTTTTTCTGGGGAGGGGACCGACCGATGGAATCGGGATATCGGTTTTGACGTCAGCTCTATCCTGTAACCTCGCGAGACCACGTCTCGAACCCACTGATCTGGAACGTGAAGTAGCCACTCGTCCTGAAAGCGAGACAAGCGGCCCCCCACCTGTGGGGAGGCAGGAAGAGAGAGCGAGTCATGTAGAGGCGGGTTTGGGGGTGGCAGCTGCTGCCCCCGCCGGCTTCTTTGTACGACTCTTAGAGCGCCACTGAGAAGCGGGCTTGCCCCTCGGTCCGTGCGAGCGGACGGTGCTGATGACTGTGAGCTGGACCGAAAGGACCACTGTTTTGGGTTCCTCTTAACGGTATACCGTGGCTTAGGTTTATTCTGCGGTATTTTAGACTCAGCAGAATCCTTAATTAGCTTATCCAGCTCTGTGCCAAAAAGCCTGTCACCAGAAAACGGAAGATTCTGCAGAATCTTCTTAGATGTGGCATCTGAGTCCCAAAGACGCAGCCACAACAACCTGCGGATCGCAATAGCATTGGCCGAAGCCACAGCTGAGCGAGTGGCAGTTTCCAGAGTCGCCGTTCTGGCGTAGTCCGCATAGGCCCTTGCCCTTTCGGTAAATGCCAGGACCTCTGGACTGGACCTTGCCAGGTCAGTGATACCATCCAAGCAGGTAGTGATCGCTTGTAAGGTCCATACCGTGGCAAAGTTAGGGGCAAATGACGACCCCACCGCCTCATAGGAAGACTTGGCGAGTTGCTCGACCTGTCTATCAGTAGCATCCTTCAGTGAGGAGCTATCAGAGGCAGAGAAAAGGGAGCGTGCAGCAATCCTGGTCATGGAAGCATCCACCTTCGGGGACTGCGACCACTCCTGAAGCACCTCCTGGGGAAAGGGGAAGCGATTGTCCTTGGGTTTGCGGACATAACGCCGCCCAGGATGTAACCTGGGGGCTCTAATCACCCTTCCAAAATTAGTATGGTCCATAAAGGAGCCACTTGGTCTAGCCTCCGGCCGCAGCCATTGATAGACCTCCTTCGGGTGCACCGTCACCTCCTCAGGGGGTGTCACGAGACGTAAGGTCTCGTTGATAGAGGACACCAGATCCTCCACCCCATCTGGTGGTTCAGACACAGATACAGACCCGAAAGTCGAACCCCCATCATCTTCCTCACCATCAGAGGAACGCTCCTCCTCAGAGAGAGTCTGGAGCTCGGGTGAAGCCTCACGACGAGCCCGCTTAAGGGGTCTCACAGCAGAAGAGGGAGACACCCGGGGGTAACTGGAAGGAGTAGCTGGGCTATCCAGTCTCCTATTAAGTGCCTCCAGGGATTGCGACATGGAGGACAGCTGAGACAACAGAGATTCATTGATCCTGTTCTGAGTCTCCCAAGGCCCTGAGATCACCTGAACCTCGGGGTATAGCACCGGGGTTGCTGACCCAGCAGTTGCAGCCCGGGCCTCTGGGCGTCCACAGTTATTGCAGGACCCCTCCACCAGTGTTCCATTGCACGTAGCACATGTAACGGTGGTCTCGGCCGCCTTAGCAGCACGCTTCCCAGCTGAGGACATGGCCACAGTAGGGGTAGATAAGCCCAATTGCAGACAATAAAACCGGGAATCCCGGTGGCTTACCGACCGCTGTAAAGCGGTATGAGGGAGCGGTGTGTGTGTGTGACCTCCGCGCCGTCTTCCGGTCTCCCCTCTTGGAGTGCAGACGCACGCTGCATACAGTTCCCAGCCGGGAAGTGAGGGTAAAGATGGCCGCCGACAGAGAAACTGTGGGCGGCGCCGAAGACACGCGGGAAACACACACACACGCCCCGCGGTGACGTCACCGCACGGGCTGCATCCCATCCTCCAAGCATCCTTCTCATGAGGGAGCTGGAGCCCGCAGGGCGGGAAACAGTGTAAAAAACATTGTACACAGACTGCAAATACATGTCACACATCCGCAGCCTACGGCCTCAGCCCCTGTAACACACAGGGCGGTCAGCCAGGGTGACCCCAGCACAGGGTACACCCGCAGAACCGCGGGCCCGAGGGCAACGCGCGGTCTGAGTGTCATGAAACACATAAAGTGCCAGACACTACCCCCAGGCACACAGGAGACACAGAGTGCCTCAGTGCCGGTCCGGTCTGTAAGCACCATTTAGGGAGGCCTCGGACGGGGGTGCAGCACCAGTCTGGAGTGTAAGCACCATTTAGGGAGGCCTCAGACTGGGCCGCTCAGCCCAGTCCGGAGTGTAAGCACCATTTAGGGAGGCCTCGGACTGGGCTGGCTCCAGTCCGGTCTGTAAGCACCATTTAGGGAGGCCTCGGACGGAGCGGAGCTGTGCAAGGCTCCCATCTCCCACTCACCAGAGCCCCCCAGAGAGGGATGGAGAGGAGTGTAACAGCGTACCGGGAGAACACCAGGTGTCCAGGCCCTAGGCCCTCCGGTACCTCCACCAGCGTGTGCCACTAAGGGTGAGCGGGGAGGCTGTCACCGGTCCCGACTGGGACCTTATTACCTTGTCTTCAGACGCCATCACGTAAGTAGTGAGAATGCAGTGAAGTGCAAGCAAAGCGTGATCCTCCGAGCACACTAAGTTTAAAACTGAGGATGTTCCCTGCGGTAGGGGTTTATAAGCGGAGGGGGCGGTGTCTACAAACTTGTAGTACCTAGTGTGACCTCCGGAGGGCAGTGCCCTAAACCCCATTGTCTGGGTCTCCCATTATGATGACCAGAAAAACCACAATCCAGGAGGTTTAAAGCTTTGTTCAATAACAGACTGTTCTCACAAAGTCATAAAGAGACTGAATCATCACATTCATTTGTTCGTAAACTCATTCATTCTCACAGTACTGACCAGGATTGCAGAGGATGATGATGACCCCACAATGCCAAAGGGGTTGTGCCGATTCCAAGGTTTGTTGTGATCCAGTGTAAAGCTTCAGTACACTGTGATCTATTGTGTGACCTATTCTGTGCATTAAGGACTGTTCTGTGTATGGTTACCGGCTATCAACTTTAACTCTTGCTATGCTGACCAAAGACGTCACCTGATCCAGAAGTGATAAAAGGCAGCGCGGAGGATTCCGGAAGTGACCAGAGTAAGTCCAGCCAACACTGCACAGGTCACATCACAGACATTGCTTTCATACCAAATGAACGCTAATAAAATATGGATTTTATAATAAAGAACTGTGCAATATCAATGTGCAAAAACTACTTTCGAAAGCGTTATTATCAAAGAGACTTTATTTATATCGGAGAGAATCATCAGATGAAGATGAGAAGACGCCGAGTGACCACAGATCCATCCGAGTGCTTCAAGTAGAACAGGAAAGTATAATTACAATAATGGTTTTACAGTTCATGGCTTACCATAACATGACTCCACATTATATTACTGATTATATTACTGAAGTAAGATAATTATTGAAATGTCAATAAATCATTATTATTGTTATATTATCATTATTATTAATTTTACTATATTATCATGGATTTATATAGATATTATGAACCTTTAATATTAATGAATCAATTTTGAGGGATCCAATCAATCAATTGCTTGTCACCCTCATAGGGGGAAATGTAAGAAAATGAATATTTTCATTAATATTTACTTCAAATATTGGGTATAATTATTAAATATTTATTTATTTATTGATATGCTGATACATTACATAGTGCTGACATGGAGAATTGTATACGTGGCCATACATAGCTGTGGCTATACAAATAGCTCAAGATTGCATCATTCCAGAATTGTCTAGAAGTAACACATAGTCTAGGTTCCCATATATAGTCACACATGTGTTAATGTCACTCTATAAGAATGAGCTATACCATGATATGGGGGAGCACACACTCGGCTGGGGGTCTCCCTGTCGGGGAGAGACTCATTGCTGGAAGATAGAGAACTAACACCTGCTCAAGCTTCTTCAAGACATCAGCTATAGTCGTGCAGGAACCATACAGCCTTGGAGAGATGGACACCCCAAGACCAGTTGACAACAACTCACGAAGCAAGTATGATACAGACTTAAAGGATGAAGGGACTATTTTCCTATAACTACCTGAATAGGTTACTTTATTGTCATACTTTTATTATTGGGTCATTTTGACCAATAAAAGCCAGCAAGATATTTTTATATACTTTTTCGTCTTGTCTCAATAATTCGCACTTGATGATAATTATGCACATATAGCGGTATTTAACAATGACCCTCCTACTAACAAGGAGTTTTCCAAACGAGTGGAGTATATCATACAACTAGAAAGGGGCATCTATGAAAAGAGAGGGAAGCAATCCCTACATGACATCATATGGGGACCATGGATTCAGTTTAAAGGATTGTGAGATCTGCTGTACGTTCTGAGAGGTGTGCGGGAGGGAGGATGAGCTGCTGACGTGGGAGGAAGCCAGATTATGGGAAAATAACATATATTTCCTTGCTGCATTGTTTGTGAAGGGTATGGAGGGAGGTACTGCTGCCGAGGGATGGGGAGGGTGGGGGTGGGTTCATATTAAAATGATTGTATTTATGCCATGCTGAATTGAAATTACTGACATGTGTTTACCAAAAGTTCAATAAAAAAGTATTTGATTTAAAAAAAGACGGACATCACCAATCAACTATGAGATACAATCCCATTGTCCAAGTCCAGAAAAGGAAGAACATAGAGAGCGTGAAAGGATCAGGTCACTTGCTTCCATCCAGGAGACCATTTAATCTTGCTAGGGGCCCACTCAGGTCTTGGGGATCTTCCTTCAGATTGGGGTGAGAGTTTCCATTCTTTTAGAGCTTTATCCAGCCGTTTAGGGGAAGTGAAGATATACTTGGTCTCCTCAAAAGTAAAGCGGACCTTTACAGGAAATCCCCAGCTATAGGATATGCAGTGATCTCTCAGCACTTTACACATAGGAGCAAACTCCTTTCTCCTGACCAGTGTCCCCATCGATAGGTCGGGGAAGACTCCCAGGTTAGCATACCTCTCTGGCAGGTTGGGATGGGATCTCGGAGCATGAAGAAAGGTTGTTTCATCTTGTAAGAGTGTAGGCACGCCAGCATATCCCTGGGCAGGTCTTTATTAACATGGAAGGGCTTCAGGACTCTATATATCCTTGCTACCTCCAGGGAGGCCGTCTGGGCATCAGGGAGAGCAGCCACCAGAAAATCAACAAAGTATAAGGACAGATCTGCGTCGGTTACCGCTTCTGGAATCCCTCTCAGTCTAACATTATGTCTGCGGGACCTATCCTCAAGGTCCCAGAGTTTCATCTGATGGGCATCCATTTTCTTTTCCACCTCAGCAAAGCTGATTCACGACGGCGGAGCTCTCCTCTCAGGCAGCCGACTCCATGCGCGTCCAAACCACGCCATGAGGGACCTCTTTAGAAATGTTCCAGCTCTCATCTGAGCAACTGAACATGACCCCCTTCTGCCAAGAGTAAAAAAAAAATTTTGAGTTCCGGCCTATGATCACTGGACACACCAAGTCCAGCACGACGTCAACATCAGGTCACTCCACATCCACATCCATCTGGATTATCACTCTGCCCAGTGGGTACTCTTTAGTGGCCCATGAATACAGCGTCCTTCTATTCGCTGTCTGGGCATCAGATGGATTTCAAGTGTGGCCCTCACTAGGGTAACCAAGTCCCCAGAGTCTACAAAACCAGTCACAGATTCGGCACTAACTTCCACAGAACACCTGCGTGGAATCTCTCCAGGTGGGTAGTCCATAAGGCAGTCTGGAAACTTATAGTACAAACAAAATGGACGTCGGGTACAGTCCATCTGTGCCTCCGCTTGGGATTCGGGATGCTCTACCCCCTTTTGGGCAACTACCGCTTTTCGGGACTCCATCCCCTTTTGGGCCATTATCTCCTTCAGGGACACCTTCCCCATTTGGGACACCAGCCCCTTTTGGGCAACCCACTCTATAGGGATTCGTTTCCGGGGACAACCCAAAACAAGTTGTTGGTGCTGCTGCTGCTGGCTCTGCAGCAGGTGTTTCAATAGCTCCTCCATGCTGCCAGGCATCTCTATCTGCAATGAGACAAAAAAAAACAGGAGGTGTGCTCCAATGGGTAATACCCGGTGTTCTAGGGAGAGTGGGGGGGGTAGATTACACTAACCTTTCCTGGTTGTACTGCCCGTACAACCAGGATCTGCAGCCTGTGGTTTGTTACTGCTCACAAAGCAGCCCAGTATATCCTGGATGGCCGGATCCTGCGACAGTGACGTCCTTTAAGGTCCTCCAGTCTTGGCACACTGATCCACCTGGCATTCATCACGGCTCTCGCTGAAAATGTTCGTGAGCCCACAACTCACAGCCAGTCGCTTGATTCCTCCCATGTTCTTGTAGCTGTGCAGTTGCCCCTAGCAACCAGGCTGCACCGCTGCTGCAATCTACACACATGCCACTGGTCGGATTGCCCACAGCAACCGAACTTGTAGGCCTCATCGGTTGCCCACAGCAACAAGGCTGCTACGATGCCCATATTCTCCACCAAAATATGATGTGGCGATCACTAAGCGGGTTGGGGTTCACTCACTTAGCAGCACAAAACAATCTACACAGCAACGGATCTATATCAGAACAGTCCAATGTCAGTTTATTGCCTTTCGTAAACCGCACTCCAGAAAATAAACATGGGCCAGTCCATACACCTAAGTCCCCATTCTCTGGGGTTACCTGCTGCCCACAGCTCTGTAGGTTTCAGACTGCTCTGTCCAGTCTCAACATCCAGGAGTTCTGGCAACCTCCATTCCCCCACATGGTTTTCCTCCCATGTGCTACAAACAGGAATACACTGTGAAATAGGGAGAAACGTGCACATAGGGTCTTATCTGGGTAGTAAAGGATGTAACTTGGAGTATGATACACTCACCTTAGAAGGTTGGGCCAAATTACAAAACCTATTGAACGTGAAGAGCCAGGCTGCTGCACCTCCTAAAGGATCCAAAATGTGTAAAAGCTTAATGAAAAGGAGTTTCCACGTGTGCTGCCCCAGATATTGATTGGACTTGAAAACTTGAACCAAGATTCTTTATTTGTAAAATCTCAGCGCGTTTCGTGAGGTTCTCCTCACTTCATCAGGAGATACAAATATTACATTCATGTGAAAATCTGTGCATACATATATCAACAATGAAAAAAACTGTCTTTCTGACATCACACACGTCTCGAAACGTCAAAATAAAGTTCAAACCCAAACAGCTTTATTGATCTCAAACAATCCCTCATCTCTGATAAATGTTTGATTCATTAAAAATGCATATTATACCGCAATTATGAACATCTAAAAACTCCACATCTCATTCTTGCTGAGATCTAATAAAAATTACTAAAAAACTCTCTAAGGACATCATCTCTAAAATATCCATTGGATACTCTTTATCAGACACTCTGAAAGAATCCTCTGTTTATCACCATTAAAAGTTATCCTTGTTTCCTATTATTCATAGGAGGATAATGCCCCATTCATATCATTTATTTAACTTTCCACTCCAAGGTCTTGAACTCATATCCTCAGATCTCCTATTCATCTCAGTTGACACCGCTCAAACTTATCCTTTACACTAAACGCCCCGCCATTTTTTGACGTTTAGAGACGTGTGTGACGTCAGAAAGGCAGTTTTTTCATTGTTGCTATATATATGCACGGATTTGCACATGTATGTAATATTTGTATCTAATGATGAAGTGAGGAGGACCTCACGAAACGCGCTGAGATTTTACAAATAAAGAATCTTGGTTCACGTTTTCAAGTCCAATCAATATCCGGGGCAGCTTACGTGGAAACTCCTTTTCATTCAGCTTTTACAAAATGTGCTACAAACAGGAAGTCTTCCAGGGGCTGGCTGACAGAGACATGTGACCAGGCAGAAGTCACATGATATCAGCCCTCGCCACTCCCCTGGAGGAGGAGGGGGTATGTGGATGGCCAGTCCTTCCCACACATCTGACCATCCCTAAACCCAGCCCATAACAAATATACAGATTTGTCGGACAACATAACCCAGCAAACTGTCCTGGATTTAGATCGCAGACCTCTGTCTGTGTGATACATACCCTCACTCCTAACATAGCCAGTTGGCCCATCACATCTGTAAATACTGTAAACATTACCATCGAAATATTCTTTAGCTGTTTATGTGCACATGAACATGTTTTTTGTTATTCTGATATTTTGTTCTACTTGAAAACATTAATGAAAACGAATTTATAAAAAATAAAAAATGCATCCTATTCAGGAGCTTGCAAACATTTTGTAGAAAAACATAACGGGGAAGTAAATGAATTTTCATTCTATGGAATTGTAAGAGAGTAAACTAATAAGCTGCTAAAACCAAGCAGACTGCCATTTTGTAGTGGCCCAGGAAAGTGAAAAAGTCTCTGGTTGCCATGGTGACTGCTCTGTGTCTAGGAAAGTGAAAGCACAATCTCTGGTTGCCTTGGTGACGGCTCTGTCAGTTGCTCCTGTTGTTGTTGATCGCTCACTGCAGTGGCCATTACTAGTGTAAGGATTATAGCAGAGCCAGTGCAAGCTATATGGGCCTTTAAAGTTGTTTGCAAGCCCTGTTGTGTGGACTAAAGACTTTATCTTGAACCGAGCAAGTGTCCAGCATCTGAGGAGAGGCTGAGGAGATGTTCCCCCTGATGGAGTGAGTGATTGGCGTCCAGGAAGGCCGTGAGTGACTGCGAAAGGAGAGCCGGCGTCCGGTGCCATCCACATTGGGAGGATCCTGACAAGGTCCTGACAAGCCCTGGAAAAGAGTGCTCCACAGATTGCACCCCAAGCTTACAGAACTAAAGTACTGGACCTGTGAATCTGGCATTGGCTGGTAAGCTGCCAAATTTTGCTGTTTTTTTACAATACTTTTTTTGGCGCCAAAGGTTTTTCTTTTCTTTTTCTTTTTCTGGACTTGCTGCAGCCCACGTGGAATATACACCGGTGTAAAGCTACATTTGAGGTTGATGGTACCATAGTTTTGAGATACCCGGGTATCCCTGTGCTAAGTGTATAGCCAGCATTGATATAGTGTAATGTATTGTTATTAGCTGTGATAAGTTATACTCAGTGTGCCATCTCAGAGGTCCCATCAGACTGCCCACAGTTGATGTACATAGCCTTTAGTTAAGTTAAATCCTTGATAAGTCTAACGTGTAGGTAAATTTGCTCCTGGTTCTGAGTGTGATTTACATATCCTGGGAACTCTGAGATCGGTGCATTGATGTCGGCTAACGCTGAGGGTGTTAAACTGTTATTGGTAATATTTTAAGGAGATTTTGAGATTTTTATATTCCATACTGAACCATACTTTGATCCCCATATCAGTAAAAATACTGTTGTTTATTTCTGCCTCTGTCTCAGTCTGTGACTCACTGGATCTTAATAGGACCTCCGGTCATTACATTTTTGGCGTAGTCGGCAGGATCCAGTGTTTGTCATGGACGGAGGTGGCGAGGGAAGAAATGACCCCACCACACCAGCAGCCATGCTGCTGGGTGCGGATCCTTCGGCAGCCGCGGCGAATGTGGGAGGGTATGTGCCGGTAGGAGCTTTACTCCAGCACATGCCGAAATACGACGGGCATAACATGGCATTGCAGGATTGGGCTGAGAGGGTCCGGAGTATTCTGCGTATGTGTAATCTGGCTCCTGCAGTACGAGCAGAACTGGCATTAAATGCACTAGAGGGCGATGCTAGGCGGATGGTGATGGTACGACCTGAGGCTGAGAGGAGTACGTTAGAGAAAATTTTGGTACTGTTAGAGGGGAGTTTGGGAGGCCGTGCCCGTGTGACCCAGCTTCGATCTCTTTTTTTTAATCGCCCTCAAAAGGAAAGTGAGTCTCTGATGCAGTACTCTAATACGCTACAGGAGACATTGAACGAAGTGCAGCGACTAGACCCAGGGGCCATGGGAGCGTTCCGGGAGGTAGACCGCTTGCTCCGGGACCAATTCATCACAGGACTAGCCAATTGGCCCCTTCGGGATAAACTGTTGGAGGTGGCCCGGGCTACCCCAGAAATATCTTTTTGGCAGATTTACCAGGCCACGGTGGAAAGGGAGGCAGAGTCCACCCTGGTAGTTCAAGGGGCTGTGGACAGTACACGGATGGAAAAAAGCCGAATGCCAGTGTCAGGAGCGAAGGGACTGGTAGACGTTGTGCAAGCTCTGCGTGCCGAGTTGAAGGAGCTAAAGCTGGAAGTGTCTAAGATCAGAGCTGGGTCGTCTCCTACTCCCCTGGAGAGGCCACCAGCCACACCCTCTGGGATGGTGGTTCCACCGACAGCCAGACCATCCTCTTTGAATAACTCGAGCCCCTGTCCACGAAGAGTAGTTACCTGCTGGAGGTGCGGGCGCCAGGGACACATCTCACGATACTGCCGGATGTCCACAGTCCCCGAGACTCCTTCGCCGATGTTAAACTCCCAGCCGCTGCCTTGAGGGGGCAAATCGCAGCGGCCCACCCCCCACAAAGCCCTCAACGGGAAGAGCAAGATTTGTTCGCATGCAGTCCAGTTTTAGAACCAGAATTTGAAGGGCGGAAGATGAGTTGTTTGGTTGACACGGGATCTGAATGTACCATTATGCCTCTAGAAGTGTTCGAGGAATACTTCAGTCAACTATTGGTCCCCGAAGATGGCCGAATGATAAGACTTACCGCCGCTAACAATGGCCAGCTGACGGTGAAAGGGATCGTGTGGCTGAGGCTGAAAATGTTTGGTCAAGAGCTGGGTCAGAAAGGGGTAGTGCTGGTGGACCACCCCCCTAGAAGAGGGATGGAGGTGACACTTGGAATGAACATTCTGCGAGATCTAAATCATCAGATGTATGCCCGCGAGGGACCCCGATACTGGACTCATGTTACAAGTCACCGACCAACTCAGAGAATGTTACACCGCCTAGTGTTGAACTGTGACCTGCTGAAAAGTGCAGTCCCTGGGGGCCGGGTGGGCCTAGTCCGAGTGCCATCACGGACCACAATTTCACTGGCACCCCGACAGGAGGAACTCTTAATGTTGCCAGTGGGGGCGGCGCAGAGGCTGAATGGACTTGAGGTATTACTTGAGCCAGCCCCAAAGAAGTCCTCTCTTGCCAAGTTGCATGTGGCCCGGTCTTTGGCGATTGTGAAGAATGGACGGGTGCCAGTCAGATGCATTAACGTGTTGGAGGAGGCTGTTACCATTCCGGCTGGGACCATCCTTGCTGAACTGTTCGTGCCAGAGGGGAAGATGCCTGATAAGGCAGTGTTTGAATTGCGGCCAGACCCACAGTCATCCTGGACATATGCGGTCGAAGTAGGGGGGGCTAAATCTCCTACTGAAGACTGGAATGGTCGTGTGATCATGGATCAGATGGGAGTGGATCGGGAGGAACTGACTTCCGTGCAACTAGAGCAGTTGGAGAGGGTCGTGTGGGAACATGAAGAGGCCTTCTCGAGACATGGAGAAGACTTTGGGTGCTCTCCGATGATTGAGCATGAGATTCCCACGGGGGACACCCCTCCCATTAGAGAACGTTATCGTCAGATTCCCCCGACACTTTATCAAGAGGTGAAGGGCATGGTGGCCAGTATGCTGGACAATCAAGTGATACGAGAGAACCAAAGTCCCTGGGCTGCCCCCGTGGTCCTGGTGCGAAAGAAGGATGGGACCCTCCGATTTTGTGTGGATTATCGGAAATTAAATGCGCACACGGTGCGAGACGCATACCCGTTGCCTCGGATTGAGGAGTCCCTGTCTGCATTAGGACGGGCCAAATACTTCTCAACGTTGGACTTGGCGAGCGGATATTGGCAGGTACCAATGGCTGAGAAAGATCGGGCAAAGACAGCATTTATTCTGCCAATGGGGCTCTACAAATTCAATCGGATGCCGTTCGGACTCAGTAATGCCCCGGGGACCTTTCAACGCCTTATGGAACACTGCTTAGGCGACATGAATTTCGAATCGGTACTGATATATCTAGATGACATCGTGGTGTTCGGGACATCATTTGAAGATCATCTTGAGAAGTTACGCCAAGTGCTCCAACGGCTCAGCCGCCATGGATTGAAAATAAAACCGAAGAAATGTCAACTGTTCAAGAGTCACATAGAGTATCTAGGCCATGTGGTGACTCCCGACGGGGTGTTACCCTCAGCCAGTAAGATCTTAGCGGTACAGGAGTGGCCACCTCCCCAGACCCTGCGGGAGGTTCGGGCTTTCTTGGGATTGGCGGGGTACTATCGACGATTTGTGCCCAGGTTTTCACAAGTAGTGGGTCCTCTGAATGAACTTTTAAGAGGGACGGCGCTGGGTCCTCGCAACCGCCCTATTCAATGGGCGCCTCAGCAGCAAAAGGCTTTTGACGAGGTGAAAACTGCCCTAACGAGTGCCCCGTTGTTGGCATATGCCCGGTTTGACACCCCTTTCCTGTTGTACACTGACGGTAGTCTTCACGGGTTGGGGGCGGTACTGGCCCAAATTCAGGATGGCCGGGAGCGGGTCATCGCCTATGGCAGCAGGTCTTTAAGGGACACTGAGCGCAATCCGGCTAACTATAGTTTGTTTCGCCTAGAGCTGCTGGCCCTGGTGTGGGCAATGATGGAGCGCTTTGCTGAGTATCTAACAGGAGCTGAGGTACTGGTCATGACCGATAATAACCCTCTTGCTCACTTAGAGAATGCGAAACTGGGAGCGTTGGAGCAGCGGTGGGTCGCCCGCCTTGCTAAGTTTAATTATCAGATTAAGTTTCGCTCTGGGCGAGAAAACGGAAATGCGGATGCACTGTCAAGGGTACCCCTTGGGTTTGGGGGAGAAAGCATTTATGACCAGCTCGAGGACACAGAGACCCCTGACATGGGGCAGATGCCTATCTTCCGCAGTGTGGTACATTCAAGTGGGGTGGCATCAGGGATGCCGTGTGTCCTGGGAAAAACGCCAACAGATTGGGCAAAAGATCAGAACGAGTGCCCTGACATCTCGCGAGTGCGCACCTGGGTACAAAATGGGATTTGGCCGAGTGCAGAGGACAAGGCCCAACTATCCGCAGAAGGAATTAAACTATTGCGACAGTGGGATAAGTTGTGTGTGGAACAGGGTCTTTTGTATCGTAAGGTCTATCTGCCATCTGAGCTGCAGCACCGGTACCAACTGGTAATCCCTGTGGGGATGGGCCCAGTGGTCGCCCGTGAAGCACATGAGAAAGGAGCTCACTTTGGTAGTGAAAAGACACTCCAGTGGCTACAGCGAGTCCTCTATTGCCCTGACCTGGGAGGCATGGTAGCGGAGGCGTGTCGGCAATGTCGGGTCTGTGGGCTCAGTAAGAGTCCTGAGCAGCGGGCCCCTACGCAAACAATTAAAACGTCTGCCACCTTGGAATTGCTCATGATTGATTATGTCTTGATAAGGTACTCGACGTCGGGGTGCTCCTATTGCTTGGTGATGAGAGACCACTTCACTAAATATGCTGTGGCGGTGCCAACGAGAGATCAGACAGCAGAGTCGGCAGCTAAGGCCGTGTGTCGTCATTTTCTCCAAGTGTTTGGGTGTCCGCAAAGAATACACTCAGATCAGGGGCATGTTTTCAGGGGACGCTAATAGAGGAGCTGCGCCGGTTGTATGGTATAGCACATTCGAGAACGACACCTAACCATCCCCAAGGAAATGGGGCCTGTGAGCGTTTCAATCGTACCTTAATACAGATGTTGAGAACATTAGAGGACGGGCAGCAGGCCCGCTGGCCTGAGTACATCCCTGAACTAATGTGGGCCTACAACAATCGAGTGCACAGCACTACGGGCTATTCGCCACACATGTTGATGTTTGGGAGACCCGGGAGGGATATTGAAGATTTGAACATGCCAGATCCCTCCTCTGATTCCCCTCGGACTGCATCTGAATGGGTTCGAGATTATCGGCGGCGACTGAGAGTGGTGCATCAGGTGGTGGGAAATCGACTCAGTCAGGTGTCTCATAGGGACACGCGGCCTGTGCAGACGGAACCTTTCTCCCCGGGGGATAGAGTGTTAGTGAGGGTCAAACGGCCTGCAGGGAAACTGGGCGACCGGTGGGAGGCGACACCATACCTGATAAAGAGACGGGTAAACCATGATATTCCAGTCTATGAGGTTGAGCCGGTGGGGGCAGGGGCTCACTCGTAATCTTCACAGTAACATGCTACAACGGTGCTGGTTTGAGGATGCAGCTCCCTTTTCCACGGAACCAGAGGCTGTGTCCCAAGGGGTGGGTACTGCTGGCGCTTATGAGTTTGATGATGTGCCCTCCCCTGCGCCTGTTTATCTGCCCCCTATGAATGATCTGCTCCTGTGTGGAGAGAGTGTTGAGCCTGTGGTATGTCCTTCCGAGGGTGGGGGCTTAGGTCAGCCAAGTGACATGAATGATGGGTCACAAGGTGTCGCACTTCAGGAGGGAGCAGCGTCACGCCTTTCCTCTGATGACACCTCTGAAGGAACTCCTGCCCCCTCGGGGACAGAATGCGTTGGGGTGGGCCTTCGGAGAACCACTCGATCTACAGCAGGAATATCCCCTCAGCGCTATGCACAGGACGACTTTGAGTGGGAAGGAATGTCGAGGACGCCAACCTCTAGTGGGGTGGCATGTAAGAGAGTAAACTAATAAGCTGCTAAAACCAAGCAGACTGCCATTTTGTAGTGGCCCAGGAAAGTGAAAAAGTCTCTGGTTGCCATGGTGACTGCTCTGTGTCTAGGAAAGTGAAAGCACAATCTCTGGTTGCCTTGGTGACGGCTCTGTCAGTTGCTCCTGTTGTTGTTGATCGCTCACTGCGGTGGCCATTACTAGTGTAAGGATTACAGCAGAGCCAGTGCAAGCTATATGGGCCTTTAAAGTTGTTTGCAAGCCCTGTTGTGTGGACTAAAGACTTTATCTTGAACCGAGCAAGTGTCCAGCATCTGAGGAGAGGCTGAGGAGATGTTCCCCCTGATGGAGTGAGTGATTGGCGTCCAGGAAGGCTGTGAGTGACTGCGAAAGGAGAGCCGGCGTCCGGTGCCATCCACATTGGGAGGATCCTGACAAGGTCCTGACAAGCCCTGGAAAAGAGTGCTCCACAGATTGCACCCCAAGCTTACAGAACTAAAGTACTGGACCTGTGAATCTGGCATTGGCTGGTAAGCTGCCAAATTTTGCTGTTTTTTTACAATACTTTTTTTGGCGCCAAAGGTTTTTCTTTTCTTTTTCTTTTTCTGGACTTGCTGCAGCCCACGTGGAATATACACCGGTGTAAAGCTACATTTGAGGTTGATGGTACCATAGTTTTGAGATACCCGGGTATCCCTGTGCTAAGTGTATAGCCAGCATTGATATAGTGTAATGTATTGTTATTAGCTGTGATAAGTTATACTCAGTGTGCCATCTCAGAGGTCCCATCAGACCGCCCACAGTTGATGTACATAGCCTTTAGTTAAGTTAAATCCTTGATAGGTCTAACGTGTAGGTAAATTTGCTCCTGGTTCTGAGTGTGATTTACATATCCTGGGAACTCTGAGATCGGTGCATTGATGTCGGCTAACGCTGAGGGTGTTAAACTGTTATTGGTAATATTTTAAGGGGATTTTGAGATTTTTATATTCCATACTGAACCATACTTTGATCCCCATATCAGTAAAAATACTGTTGTTTATTTCTGCCTCTGTCTCAGTCTGTGACTCACTGGATCTTAATAGGACCTCCGGTCATTACAGAATTGAAAAAATAGTTGAATTTTCTATTAGAGGAGGTGAATTGAGTTAAAACTCCTCCAGGAGAATTATTCTGGATTATAAAACTGGACACAAAATATCCCAATGGCATGAATTAATAGGAATGATACATTCTATTTGTATTAGTTCATGCAGATTTTGTTTGTGAATCAACCTGTGAGTTTATGACTTGTTCTCAAATGAGCTTGATTGTAAACATATGTATCTATTGATCAGTGGTTGGTCAGTAAGTGTTTTTAAGCCATGTATCACAATGGGTGTGTATCTCAGTGAATAAGGGCTTATTGCCAGAAATGTTTATCCCCAACCATTTTGATCCTTTTTAATGTTTTGGAAATCAAGTTGAGAATTTTTTATTAATTGGGATTCACCAAGAAATCTTTATTATTGGAGCCGTAAGTAATGGCAACTGGCTTGAGATCCACACCTTTATTGAACAGCGTATGAGTATATGTGGACACAGTGATGCTGGACCTTTCTTATATTTATTTAATACTAGTAAAAAGGCCCGATGCAATTGCATTGGGAGCTCGGTGAAATGAATTGTGTGTATACAGGCGGGTGAGTGGGTAGCAGAGTATACAGGGGGCTCTGTGGGGAGCAGAGTATAAAGGCGGCTCTGTGGGGAGCAGAGTATGCAGGCGGCTCTGTGGGGATCAGAGTATGCAGGCGGCTCTGTGGGGAGCAGAGTATAGAAACGGCTCTGTGGGTAGCACAGTATACAGGCGGCTCTGTGGGTAGCAGAGTATAGAGGCGCCTGTGTGGGTAGCAGAGTATACAGGCGGCTGTGTGGGTAGCAGAGTATACTGGCGGCTCTGTGGGCAGCAGAGTATACAGGCGGCTCTGTGGGTAGCAGAGTATACAGGCGGCTCTGTGGGTAGCAGAGTATAGAGGTGGCTCTGTGGGTAGCAGAGTATACAGACGGAACGGCTCTGTGGGTAGCAGAGTATAGAGGTGGCTGTGTGGGTAGCAGAGTATACAGGCGGCTGTGTGGGTAGCAGAGTATACAGGCGGCTCTGTGGGTAGCAGAGTATAGAGGCGGCTCTGTGGGCAGCAGAGTATACAGGCGGCTGTGTGGGCAGCAGAGTATACAGGCGGCTGTGTGGGCAGCAGAGTATACAGGCGGCTGTGTGGGCAGCAGAGTATACTGGCGGCTCTGTGGGCAGCAGAGTATACAGGCGGCTCTGTGGGCAGCAGAGTATACAGTATGGCTCTGTGGGCAGCAGAGTATACAGGCGGCTCTGTGGGCAGCAGAGTATAGAGGGGGCTCTGTGGGGCACAGAGTATAGAGGCGGCTCTGTGGGTAGCAGAGTATAGAGGCGGCTCTGTGGGTAGCAGAGTATAGAGGCGGCTCTGTGGGTAGCAGAGTATAGAGGCGGCTCTGTGGGTAGCAGAGTACAGAGGCGGCTCTGTGGGTAGCAGAGTACAGAGGCGGCTCTGTGGGTACCAGAGTACAGAGGCGGCTCCGTGGGTAGCAGAGTACAAGGCGGCTCTGTGGGTAGCAGAGTACAGAGGCGGCTCCGTGGGTAGCAGAGTACAGAGGCGGCTCTGTGGGTAGCAGAGTAAGAGGCGGCTCTGTGGGTAGCAGAGTACAGAGGCGGCTCCGTGGGTAGCAGAGTACAAGGCGGCTCTGTGGGTAGCAGAGTACAGAGGCGGCTCTGTGGGTAGCAGAGTACAGAGGCGGCTCTGTGGGTAGCAGAGTACAGAGGCGGCTCTGTGGGTAGCAGAGTACAGAGGCGGCTCTGTGGGTAGCAGAGTACAGAGGCGGCTCTTTGGGTAGCAGAGTACAGAGGCGGCTCTGTGGGTAGCAGAGTACAGTGGTGGCTCTGTGGGTAGCAGAGTACAGTGGTGGCTCTGTGGGTAGCAGAGTACAGAGGCGGCTCTGTGGGTAGCAGAGTACAGAGGCGGCTCTGTGGGTAGCAGAGTACAGAGGCGGCTCTGTGGGTAGCAGAGTATAGAGGCGGCTCTGTGGGTAGCAGAGTATACAGGCGGCTCTGTGGGTAACATAGTAACATAGTTTTTAAGGTTGAAGGAAGACTTTAAGTCCATCTAGTTCAACCCATAGCCTAACATGTTGATCCAGAGGAAGGCAAAAAAAAAACATGTGGCAACACTAAGCTCCACATTGGGGGAAAAAATTCCTTCCCGACTCCAGATACGGCAATCAGACTAATTCCCTGGATCAATGCCCTATCAAAGAATCTAGTATGTATAACTGATAATATTATAGTTTTCAAGAAAGGCATCCAGGCCCTTCTTAAATGTTAGTAGTGACTCACTCATTACAACAGCATGTGGTAGAGAGTTCCATAGTCTCACTGCTCTTACAGTAAAGAATCTGCGTCTGTGATTATGATTAAACCTTTTTTCCTCCAGATGTAGAGGATGCCCCCTTGTCCCAGTCTCAGGCCTAAGAGTAAAGAGATCATTAGAAAGGTCTCTGTACTGTCCCCTCATATATTTATACATTATTATAAGATCACCCCTAAGCCTTCGTTTTTCCAAGCTAAATAACCCCAAGTTTAATAACCTGTCTTGGTATTGCAGACCCCTTAGTCCTCTAATGACTTTTGTCGCTCTTCTCTGGACCCGCTCTAGTTCAGCTATGTCTTTCTTATACACCAGAGACCAGAATTGTACACAGTATTCTAAGTGTGGTCGCACTAGTGACTTGTATAGAGGTAAAATTATGTTCTCCTCATGAGCATCTATGCCTCTTTTAATGCATCCCATTATTTTATTTGCCTTTGCAGCAGCTGCCTGACACTGGCCACTAAATGTGAGTTTGTCATCTACCCATACACCCAGGTCTTTTTCACTGACAGTTTTGCCCAGTGTTTTACAATTAAGCACATAACTATACCTTTTGTTTCCTCTGCCCAAGTGCATGACTTTACATTTATCCCCATTAAAGCGCATTTGCCATTTAGCAGCCCAAGCTTCTAGTTTACATAAATCCTCCTGTAATATAAAATTGTCCTCCTCTATTGATTACCCTGCAGAGTTTAGTGTCATCTGCAAATATTGAGATTCTACTCCGTATGCCCTCTACAAGGTCATTAATAAACATATTAAATAGAAGCGGGCCCAACACTGACCCCTGTGGTACCCCACTGTTAACTGTGACCCATTCTGAGTGTGTACCATTAATAACCACCCTTTGTTTCCTATCAAAAGCCAGTTCTTAACCCACTTACACATATTTTCCCCTATCCCCATTGCCCTCATTTTATGTATCAACCTTTTGTGTGGCACTGTATCAAAAGCTTTTGAAAAGTCCATATACACCACATCCACTGCATTTCCTTGGTCCAGTCCAGAACTTACTTCTTCATAGAAGCTTACCAGATTAGTTTGACAGGAACGGTCCCTCGTAAAACCATGTTGATAATGGGTCATGAGGTTATTTTTCTTCAGATACTCCAGTATAGCATCTCTTAGAAAACCCTCTAGGATTTTACCCACAGTAGAGGTTAAGCTTACTGGCCTATAATTTCCAAGTTCAGTTTTTGTCCCCTTTTTGAATATTGGCACCACATTTGCTATACGCCAGTCCTGTGGTACAGACCGGGTCATTCCATGTCAAGTGAACCAATGATTATTACCTCTATATTTTTAATTCTTTTGAGATTTTGTTATTTGATAATAGCATGTCAGACAATGCTAAATGTGAAGAGAAAAATTTAAAAAAAATTTTTTTTTTTTTTAAATGATTTTCAAAGTTCGGAAAAAGTGTGAATTTCGCTGTTGCCTGCCTTTATGTTTCTCCTCATAACTCAGGCTAGGAATAAGATAGAGAGACAAAATAAACACCAATCTACTCAGAACTATACAGGCTTTCATCAGATATATCACAAGAGGATCTTTGTTAATATTTTACCCATGTGATTGCAAGCGCAAAACTTTAAAACGTATTTCCGAAAAATCGGCGCGCTTTAAATATTTCAAAAACTGCCCATATGTCTGCTTTGCTCTTAGCCACATCTGTACCAAATTTCAAGTTGGGATCGCAATGGGATCATATTTTAACATATTTTACTATTAATAGCGTCAATGGGTCATTCCATATCAAGTGATCTAAATATGAATATTTTTTTTTACCTGACGTCTTTAGATTTTTTTTTTTTTTTTCCTTTATGAAGTACTACTTTAGTTAATTACAAATTAAAAGTTTGGAATTTTTTTCTTCATCAGTTAATTTTTTACAGATTTTTAAAGTTTAAAAAAAGGGTGAATTTTGGCCTGGTATGACTTTACATTTTTTTATCTCGGGCTAGAAATAAGATAGAGAAACAAAATAAACTCCTTTCTACTCAGAACTGTCCAGGCTTTTACCAGATATGTCACAAGAGTATATTTGTTAATTTTAATTTTTTACCCATGCGAATGCAAACCCAACATTTTGAAACGCATTTCCGAAAAAAACGTTTTAATAAAAATTTTCCAAAACTGCCCATGTGTCTTTTATGCTCTTAGCCACATCTGTACCAAATTTCAAGTTGGGATCGTGATGGGATCATATTTTAAAATATTTAACTATGGTTAATCTCATTTTTATTAAATTTTGAAAAAACATATGAAAGACATACATTCAATCTTTTAACAAAATCTTGAGACATATAAAATATACAAAAAGAGAATTCACAAAGTTATTAGTAACTTTAAGATAAGCTGCAAATTTACTTTTGCGCTTATCTCTGGTGCAATATATACTACAATCTAAATATAATTCCAAACATTCAAGTATACAACCTTTCTCAGGGTTTTGAGATGTTCTGATGTCAAGGGGACAAGCAGCCCCAGCAGAATGATTTTTATCACTTGGCCCCTTCTAACAGGTTGACCACGTAAGTGGGTCATTACCCGTTGAGGCCTAGTTGGAATAGTCTATCGACTGGTGTACCGGAAAGGAAGGCCGAAATATTAATGATCTACTCACAGCTCAGAGTTTCCGATACCTGTCTAATGTTCACTAGAATTCTGAAGGTATAGGTGTAGAAAGGAAATACCTAGACTGAATGTATCAGATGGGAAGAAAAGAGAGATAGAAAAGAAGAGAGAGAGAAGAGAAACAAAAACCATTAGAAAAAGTTATACTGGGAAAGAAAAGCCACGTAAGAAAAAAAGAAAAAAAGGAGGGGGGGGGGGGACGGGTGAGGTATGGGAAGGAGAAAGGGTACTCATCCCACTGGCTCCC
The DNA here is from genome assembly GCA_033576535.1 of Allobates femoralis. NCBI lineage: Eukaryota > Metazoa > Chordata > Amphibia > Anura > Aromobatidae > Allobates > Allobates femoralis. The sequence goes on from JARQOC010000001.1 coordinate 414,487,260, forward strand.
CATCAGCCAGAGGTCGAGCCATATTATCTGTGCTGGAAAAGATACTCCTACATTCTGCAGAGTCGTGAAAAAGAATCCATTCAACCCAAATCCCTAAGAATTTGTTCCGAGATCCCGACGCATCAGCTGCGAGCTCCTCCATTCGATATATGTCCATCAATTCTTTGAACCAATCAAGTAGAGATGGAGCCCGGCTTGATTTCCAGAACCTCGGGATCACAGCCCGAGCAGCCGAGATGCAAAAGCGGAGAATATCCCTCTTCTGTAGCCCAATAGGACCTGGAAAAATGGATAACATTGCCGATTCTGGGCAGCATTCGGCTTGTTTACCTGTTATCCGGGCGTATGCATTGAAAACCTCAGACCGGAACCGCCGGATTTCCCCACAACTCCACCAAATGTGTATCATTGTACCCTTCTCTTCCCCACAGCGCCAGCAGGTATCAGGGGTTCCAGGGAACATGTTCCGGAGTGTCGTCAGGCACAAGTACCATCTAGTGAGTAGCTTATAGCTTCTTTCTTGTGCAGAACAAGCGCTAGCTAGTGAGTGAGTAAATATAAAGCATTTCTGCCAATTAGCTTCTGAAATGCTACACCCCAATTCCTTCTCCCAAGCACGTTGGAAGTAAAGGGTGCCCTGCTCTCTCATGGACCCTAAGGCCTGGTATAGAACTGATATTTTGCGCCTCGGTGGAGCCTCCAGTTGGAATAACCTCTCCAATACGTTGGGCGTCAATCTTACCCTGCAAGAGTGGTCAGCTGAATATAAGTATGCTCTGTATTGGAGAAATTCGAATCACTTAAGAGGTCTCGTAGGTTCTTTGAGTTGTAGCTCTGCCATCGGGGGCAAACCACCACTGGACAGAGTCTGTCCTACTCGGGTGTCATCCACAATCCACCAACATAAAAATCTCTGCCTGTCAAATCTGGGTGGGAAAGATGGGTTGGAAAAAAGGGGAGTCAAAGGGCTAAGTCTGTCATTTAAGCGGAGGGTTTTCGTCACTAGGTGCCATACCTTCAAGGTGTTTCTGGTCATGTCTGTCAAAGGTGCTAGGTCTGTGGAGTCTTTAGGGGAAATCCAAAGCAGGTGTTTCAGCGGAATCCCCAAACCCTCTTGCTCCACCCCTACCCATTTCTTGGAGGACGCATGATAATGCCAATCTAGAGCTCTAACAAGAGAGGAAGCCACAAAGTACGCTCGTATGTTGGGTAGTCCAACCCCTCCTCTGGTCTTAGGCAAGGATAGGATATTCATTCACAATCTGGACCTCTTGCCCCCCCAGACAAATCTAAGGATCATAGATTGCATTTTGGAGAGGAAGCCTCTATCCAATAGAACAGGAACTGTCTGAAAAGTATATAAGAGTCGGGGCAAGACATCCATCTTGACTACGTTTATTCTCCCGAACCAGGATAGCTTTAATTGCCTATAGGAGGTAAATGCCGATTCCGCGTTAGTCAAAAGGGGTTGATAATTTAAATTGAATATTTGTTTAAGATCTTTTGGTATAAGGACTCCCAAGTACTTAATGGCTTCTACTTTCCATTTAAATGGGAACTGTTTAGATAGATGAGAAACCAATTCTCCAGGCAAAGAAATATTGAGTGCCTCGGTTTTGGAGCAATTTACTTTAAAGTTGCTCAATTGTCCGGACCGTTCAAACTCCATTAAGACCGAAGGGATGGAGACCAGGGGCTGGGAGATGTAAAGTAGCAGGTCATCTGCAAAGAAGGCTAATTTGTGATGACTCTGTCCCAGCTTGACCCCATGGACGCATTCATTGGACCTAAGTGCAAAATATTTAACTATTATAGTGTCAATTCAAAAATCACCAAGAACACAATCAGTCATTTTTTCACAATTGCCCGTCAATAGTTTGAATTTGATATAAAGAAACATAGTCTTGTAACATCTCAAATGAAAGCTGTTACCGTTCTGAGTAAAATGATGCCTCTCCCACTTCATTATCTTATTTCTAGCCTGAGATAAAAAAATGGAAAGTCATACCAGGCCAAAATTCACCCTTTTTTTAAACTTTAAAAATCTGTAAAAAATTAACTGATGAAGAAAAAAATTCTAAACTTTTAATTTGTAATTAACTAAAGTAGTACTTCATAAAGGAAAAAAAAAAAAAAAATCTAAAGACGTCAGGTAAAAAAAAATATTCATATTTAGATCACTTGATATGGAATGACCCATTGACGCTATTACTAGTAAAATATGTTAAAATATGATCCCATTGCGATCCCAACTTGAAATTTGGTACAGATGTGGCTAAGAGCATAGCAGACACATGGGCAGTTTTTTAAATATTTAAAGCGCGACGATTTTTCGGAAATGCGTTTTAAAGTTTTGCGCTTGCGATCACATGGGTAAAATATTAACAAAGATCCTCTTGTGACATATCTGATGAAAGCCTGGACAGTTCTGAGTAGATAGGTGTTTATTTTGTTTCTCTATCTTATTTCTAGCCCGAGATATGATAGAAAATGTAAAGCCATACCAGGCCAAAATTCGCACTTTTTTAAAACTTTAAAAATCTGTAAAAAATTAACTGATAAAGAAAAAAATTCAAAACTTTTTTTTTGTAATTAGATAAAGTTGTTCTTCATATAGAAAAAAATTTTAAAAAATCTGAGGACGTCAGGGAAAAAAAATATTCATTTTTGGATCACTTGACATGGAATGACCCGACCCTGTTATTATGGAATCTTTAAATATTAAAAATAATGGTCTATCTATGACAGTACTTAATTCCTGCAGCACTCTGGGGTGTATCCCATCCAGGCCCGGGGATTTGTCAATTTTAGTGATTTTTAGACGATGCCGTACTTCCTCTTGGGTTAAGCAGGTGACATTTAATTGAGAATTTTTGTTATCACTGATCATATTGTCTGTCATGGGATTTTCTTGTGTAAATACTGTTGAATAAAAGTCATTTAGCATATTGGCTTTTTCCTCATCCTCATCCACCATTTCACCCAGACTATTTTTAAAGGGGCCAACACCATCATTTTTTAGTTTCTTACTATTTATGTAGTTAAAAAATATTTTGGGATTCTTTTTACTTTCTCTGGCAATGAGTCTCTCTGTCTCAATCTTTGCTGCCTTGATTTGCTTTTTACAAATGTTATTTAATTTTCTGTATTTATTTAATAATGCTTCATCACTACCTACTTGCTTTAATTCCCTAAATGCTTTCTTTTTGTCACATATTGCACTTCTTACCGCTTTATTTAGCCATAGTGGTTTCCTCCTATTTCTAGCATGCTTATTCCCATAGGGTATATATTGTGCACAGGTCCTATTCAGGATGCTAATAAACATCTCCCATTTGTGTTGTGTACTTTTATGTCTCAGGACATCGTCCCAATTTATTGCACTAAGATCATCTCTCAACCGTTGGAAATTTGCCTTCCTGAAGTTTAGTGTCCTTGTAGCCCCTCTACTACACGTCTTAGTAAAGGATACTTGAAAGCTTATTAAATTATGATCACTATTACCCAAGTGACCTCCAACCCGTATATTTGATATGCGGTCCGGCCTGTTGGTTAATATTAGGTCCAGCAGTGCCCCCCTTCTTGTTGGGTCCTGAACCAGTTGTGAAAGGTAATTGTCTCTCATAGTTTTCAAAAACTTATTACCTTTGCTGGAACTGCAGGTTTCTGATCCCCAATGTATTTCAGGGTAGTTGAAGTCCCCCATAATAATGACTTCTCCCTGAGTCGCTGCTTCATCTATTTGCTTTATGAGGATATTCTCCTCCACTTCCATTATTGTTGGGGACTTATAACAAACCCCTATCAGTAATTTATTATTTTTTTCCCCCTCCCCTTATTTCCACCCACAGGGACTCTACATTTCCATTAGATTCACCTATATTATCTCGCAGGATGGGTTTTAAGGATGATTTTACGTATAAACATACACCTCCTCCTCGCCTATTTGTACGGTCATTTCTGAACAGACAATAGCCCTGTAAATTAACAGCCCAGTCATGGCTCTCGTCCAGCCAAGTCTCCGAAATCCCCACCATGTCATAATTATTTTCCAACAAAATCAATTCTAATTCCTCCATTTTGTTGGTGAGGCTTCTGGCATTAGTGTACATGCACTTTATGCATCTCTCTTTACCTCTATTCCTTCCTACTAGATTGACTGTTCTAACCCCACCCCCCATGCCACCCCCAATTTTATTACTTGTGCCCAGGTTACTATTTACACTATCTTCCCCTCCTATACAATGAATACCCTCCCCCCAAATCCCTAGTTTAAACACTCCTTTAACCTTCTAGCCATTTTCTCCCCCAGCACAGCTGCACCCTCCCCATTGAGGTGCAGCCCGTCCCTAGCATAGAACCTGTAGCCAACAGAGAAGTCAGCCCAGTTCTCCAGGAACCCAAACCCCTCAGAGCAGAGTATACAGGCGGCTCTGTGGGTAGCAGAGTATACAGGCGGCTCAGTGGGTAGCAGAGTATACAGGCGGCTCAGTGGGTAGCAGAGTATGATGTGGCGGGAGGCTGGAGGCGTGAGGAGAGGTCCGGCTGGAGGCGTGAGGAGAGGTCCGGCTGGAGGCGTGAGGAGAGGTCCGGCTGGAGGCGTGCGGAGAAGTGCGGCTGGAGGCGTGCAGAGAGGTGCGGCTGGAGGCGTGAGGAGAGGTGAGGAGAGGTGTATTTAGTGCATATGTATATATGTGTCTATAAGATATAGGTATCTATATATGTGTATATAGTGTATAGCAACATCTATGTATATATAGGGGTATATACACTATATGTATATTTATCTGTGTGTATATACAGGCAATGTATATATGTGTGTATATAGTGTATATGTACATGTATGAATATATGTGTATATACTCTAGATGTATGTGTATACACTGTATATCTAGGTGTATGTGTATATAGTGTATATGTATATCTGTGTGTATATACTGTATATGTATATATATCTATATATGTGTATATAGTGTATATCTATATGTATGTGTGCGTATATACTGTATATCGATATAAATGTATATATGTGTATATAATGTAGATAAAAATATATCTGTGAATATACTGTATATCTATGTATGTGTATGTAGTGTATATCTATATATGTGTAGATATAGTAGATGTATATGTATATGTGTGTACATACTGTATAGCTATCAGTGTGTATATAGTGTATATGTATGGGTGTGTACATACAGTATATGTATATGCATGCATATATGTATATACTGTATATGTATATATAGTGTATATGTATGTGTGGGTGTAAAGGGTATATGTATGTGTATATAATGCATATGGATATGTCTGTATATAAATATGTATATATACTGTATATATATATAAGAATATAAGTGTAAATACTGTATATGTATGGATAGTGTACATGTATATATGTGTATATACAGTATATGTAGATGGGTATATACTGTATATGTATATGTATGTATATATGTGTATAGACTGTATATGTATGTGTATATAGTGTGTATGTACATGTATATATGTGTATATAGTGTAGATGTATATGTCTGTGTGTTGAAGTAGTGTATATGTATATGTAGAAATGTGTGTATGTTGTGGTCCTGCGTCTTCCTGTGTCGGCGGGGCTTTGTGTTCCCTGTGCTGTTTCTCTCACCGGGTGTCGTGTCTGTCTCTCAGTCCCAGAGCTGGAGTCTCCTGGGGGTTGTGTGGCGGAGATGCAGGGTGCAGGTCCGGGGCTCCTCTGTCTCCCCGGGTGTCGCGTGTCCCTGAGCAGGTGTGTCAGGGGGTTATGTTGCGGAGGTGCAGGGTGCGGGTCCGGGGCTGCTGTGTGCGTGAGCTGCTGTGTGCCGGAGGTGGAGGGTGCGGGACCGGGGCTCCTCTCTCTCCCCGGGTCTGCTGTCTCCCTGAGGTGGTTAGCCGGGCCGAGGGTTGCTAGAATGCCGGCTGGGGCTCGCAATGACGGGAGGATGTGGCGGGAGGAAGTGGAGGGGGAGCGGCGTGCGGTGCGTGGAACGGGCATTGTCGGGGGTATGTGGTGTTTGCGGCAGCATGTTTGCGCTACCGGCGCTAGTGTCGGCTGCTCACGATGGCGCATGCGCGCCATCGCTCGCCGCGCGTGATATCGGCACAGTGCCCGGAAGCGCCAAATTGCCGATTATGTATATAGATCATACTGCAGGCTGGTTACTTCCCCAAAAACTGGAACCAAGGCCTCATAAACCTGATACACATAAAAGGGGCAAAGTATGATCCAGCAAACTACGGGAAAATATGTGTCAGCAGCAACCTGGGGAAAATCTTCAACTGCGCTCTGACCTAACTGGGTTCCTCAACCAGCACAACGTCCTCAGCAAAAGCAAAGCAGGGTTCATGCCGAACCACTGCACCACTGAACACATATACACTCTGCACAGCCTCATTAAGAGCCACGTCCACAATACAAAGAACGTGAAGATATATAAGCTTGTTTTGTGGACTTCAAGAAGTTCTTCAACTCAGTGTAGCACCCAAGACAATTCCTAAAACTGCTGGGGAGTGGAATTGGAGGCAAAACATATGATGTCATCCAAAGCTCCTACATGGAGAACAGCCTTAGATCATGTAGAAACTCCAGCAGGCGACCAAAGTCTTCATAATTGAGAATTTATTTGTGCAACTTACAGAGCATAACATTCATAGTTGAAAGGAGAACGCTGGACGCGTTTTGGATATTACATCCTTCATCAACAGCATAGTGGAACACCTCCCACTTCCTTATATATATTAAAAACAAAACAGGTAATTGCACACAGCTGGCTCAAGGCTTGTTTGTAGGGAAAAAGCCTTGGCCTTGCTCTTTCCCCTAGCTAAGCCCTCTCTCCTTCTTCCCTCCCACCTTTGGGTTTTCTGTGTCTCAGATTTTATATAATGTTTTGATTTAGAGGCGGCCATATAGAAGTTCTTATCAGAATGTCTTCGGACTGGATGTACAATTCAAGTCTAGTTTAAACTAATTAACACAAAGAATATAAATGAATGTTTTTTCAGAATAAAACGTAGATTCAGCATAATATGATGCAATTATCTAGTAACACCCCTTTTAACATCCCTTTAATGATAAGTAATAAAAGTGCTAAACACTCCTAAAATAAAGGTCTTTGTCATTAAACTCTACATTGACAAGTGTGTCAGCGTGGTTCTTTCAGGTGACGTGCATACACTCAGACAAAGCATGCAATTTGGCGGCAGACAATTAAGATGACAGCCTCACCAGAAAGGTGTGGGGGGCATCCATTACAACACCAGATCTTTAGTATTACAATTTATAAATGACCCAATATTAAATTGTCGACCTGTTTTACGATCCTGGAAATGTTGACTTCTATCCATGTATTTACATAAACCACAATGTGAACCCCAACATCGATAATTGCCATTTGTATTAAGCCACATATTTAAGATTTTCTTAGATGTAAATAGTGAGGGAGACAGAATGTTATCCAAAGTTAAAATCTTCTTGGGGACACATCTGTAACCTCTATTGAGGATGGCAGTTACACTGTGTTCCAAATTATTATGCAAATTGGTTTTAAGTGTCATAGGGTTGTTTTTTTGTTTTTTTTAATGAAATCCATTGATGGGATTGTGTCTCAGAGTTCTTTGGATCACGGAAATCAATCTCAGATACCTTTGATAATTAGTTTGGCAGGTGAACCCAATAAAAGGAAAACTGGGTGTTCCACAATATTACGCAGGCCACAGTTTTCAAGTAACAAGGGAAAGAAAAAGGATCTCTCTGCTGCCAAAAAGCAACAAATATTGCACTGCCTTGACCAAGGGATGAAAACATTAGATATTTCACGAAAACTTAAGCGTGATCGTCGTACTGTGAAGAGATTTGTGGCTGATTCTGAGCACAGACGTGGTCGTGCAGATAAAGGCAGAATGAGGAAGGTTTCTGCCAGGCAAGTTCATCGGATTAAGAGAGCAGCTGCTAAAAAAGCCTTACAAACCAGCAAACAGATATTTGAAGCTGCTGGTGCCTCTAGAGTCCCTCAAACCTCAAGGTGTAGGATCCTTCAAAAGCTTGCTGTGGTGCATAAACCTACTATTCGGCCACCCCTACACAGTGCTTACAAGCAGAAACGGTTGCAGTGGGCCCAGACGTACATGAAGACTAATTTTCAACCAGTCTTGTTTACTGATGAGTGCCGAGCAACCCTGGAAGGTCCACATGGATGGAGTAGTGGATGTTTGGTGGACGGCCACCATGTCCCAACAAGGTTGCGACATCAGCAAGGAGGTGGAGGAGTCATGTTTTGAGCCGGGATCATTGGGAAACAGCTGATAGGCCCCTTTAAGGTTCCTGAAGGTGTGAAAATGATCTCTGCAAAGTATATAGAATTTTCTGACTGAGAACTTTCTTCCATGGTACAAAAAGCAGAAACATGCCTTCAAGTGCAAAATCATCTTTGTGTTGAATCGGCCACCGAACCTGGCAGCTCCACAGCACCTCCTGTTAAACCCAGGTCAGTCAGAGAACTGCCTGAGGATAAAGAAGGGCCGCAGCTGCCCTGCCTGTGCTTGTTTATTAAGGCACCTCTCAGTGAGTGTGGTATATGCCTTCTAGCCCGCAGCCAGAAGCACATATAATCTCCTCCACCCCGTCACTGCCAGAGGCCCTGAATAACCCCAAGCACAAATGCTGCCACCAGCTTCTCGTTTAATTAAGTCCGGTCCGTGGTCGGGCTTATATTGGGACAGAAACCAACCCAGGTAGCGTTAAATGAGCACACGGACGTGGGAATCGTGATCAAGATAAAAAGAGCAACTCAAGATTAAATTTATATATTTAATCACGCTAATGGTACACTAGATATTAATATTTACAGTTATTATTAAGATGTTATAAATAGTACAGTCAGATATGCCAATAAAAGGGTAAATGGAATACACAGAATTACACACACGTCAGCAGTTGCCTTAGTGCTGATGGCACCACAACGGCGGCGTGGCACCAATCTGTTCCTAGGTTATTCTCTGGCTTTGGTGGAATAATGCCTCTTCAGAAGAAATACAATATGGAGATGGAGCAGATGATTTTTATATATTATGGGCTGACCCCTGTCTCCACCCATCTCGCACCTGTCTCACAACTCCCACCCCTCTGAGGGGAGATATAGACACCCAAATTCTATAATATGCCCTAGCCTTGTCCGTGGGCATCACAGACGGAAGACAATACTTTCATATTTTTAGTTATGATTTTATCTTCGTCTGGATATGAAACATGGCTACTCTGAGAACACCCTACTAGCCAATATCATGTTTAGATGACTTACAGTCATCCTACATTCATATGAATACAAGCCTTATCACCGTCTAGATGTCGCGATCGCATATCTATGCTTGCCATGTTCATAGACAGCACGGCTCATGAAATATTAACGTTATATTCACGGCTCCGGTTTGTCTGAGTTGCAGAAAAGATTTCCCCTCTACTTGTGATACAGGGAAATTGATGTGACACCTGGCTAAATGAAATCTTCCTAGCTGATCAGCATATCAAAGGTGAGGAAGCGTGTCTTTTGTGTGGCCTGTTGGCTTCCATCTACATGCTAATTAATCTACTACTGGGCAGAGATGAATGGTCTCTGGCTTGCAAAGGTGGGGGCTTATCTCTTTATGAGTGAGATGTGTCTTATCAAATTTCTTTCTGGGAGGAATGGAATCTGGGGAATATGGCAATATTCCTTACCAATACTGCTTATTCATCACAATCTTCATGTATGACAATGCACCATCTCATGCTGCAAAGAATACCTCTTTGTCATTGGCTGCTATGGGCAAAAAAGGAGATAAACTAATGGTGTGGCCACCATCTTCCCTTGACCTCAACCCTATATAGAACCTTTGGAGTATAATCAAGCAAAAGATCTATGTGGGTGGGAGGCAGTTCACATCAAAACAGCAACTCTGACATCATGCAAAGAAATACAAGCAGAAACTCTCCAGAAGCTCACAAGTTCAATTGATGCAAGAATTGTGAAGGTGACATCAAAGAAGGGTTCCTATGTTAACATGTAACTTGGCCTTTTGGGATGTTTTGGAGTTAAATAGCTTTTCATTTCAGTGAATGTGACCTCCTAATGCTGCAAATTCAACAAATGAGCATTTTCAGTTCTTTAAAACATATCAGATGTTTAGAAACTCTACTGTGCCTAATAATTTGGAACAGTGCATTTAGAGTTTTTTTTAACTTATAAGATTATACTGTTATCATTGGGAGGCTTCTTCAATAAAATTCGATGTATACTCTAACGGGTGATGACTTTTATTACACTGACTGTCATTTGCACTGACCATTTAGGAAAACCAGAGAAAAAGAACATTTGCATAATAATTTGGAACACAGTGGGATATTGATATAATATTGGCACACATTTGTGCAAAGCTTTTACAATACCTGAATAGTCGACGCTGTAACTGGTGGAGAAAGAGAGAATACTTTCATTCATATTTTTTTGTGAATGAACCTCAGACTGTCTATGGAGTAGATCTAATTGTGTTGTAAACTTCACTCTCTCTTTGGCACTATTGAGTAGATGTTTACTATAGCATCTTTTAGATAAACGATTACATATATCCTCAGCCTCCATGGCAAAAAAACTCATCCGTAGAACAGGAGCATCTAGCCCTGATTAATTCGCCTAATGGTAGGTTACAGACAACATGTTGTGGGTGGCAACTGGATGCATATAAAATAGCATTACCGCTACTAGGTTTCCTATAAAGCTTGGGAGTAAATTTTACCAGTAATGAGATCCCCCATCAATGTCAGATCCAAAAAGGAAACTACATGGCTATGTATCTCAAAAGTAAACTTAACATTCATATCATTGTTGCTAACATATCGAATGAACTCATGAAATTCAGTGGAGTCAGACGGAGATGTTTCATCGTCGGAAGACCATATGGCAATTGCGTCGTCTATATACCTACTCCACCATATAAGTCGCCCTACAAAAGGATTAGCCTCACAATGAATGAATTTTGATTCCCAATAACTCATAAGGTACCTTCACACACAGCAATTTTGCTAGGCAATTTTACTGGCAATTTGCTGGTTGCAGTGAAATCATGGACGCATTGTTCTATTTTGTTGCTGTGTACAAATGGAACAATGTGTCCATGATTTCACTGCAACCAGCAAATTGCCAGTGAAATTGCCTAGAAAAATTGCTGTTTGTGAAGGTACCTACCGTGTTTCCCTGAAAATAAGACACCGTCTTATATAAATTTTTGGTCCCAAAGATGCGCCATGTCATATTTTCAGCGGGTGTCTTATTTTTCCATCCCACTGCAGCCTCTCATCATCCAACTGCAGCCTCCCATCATCACATTTCAGCCTCCCATGATCACATTTCAGCCTCCCATCATCCCACTGCAGCCTCCCATCATCCCATTGCAGCCTCCCATCATCCCCATGACCCCACTGCTGCCTCCCATTATCCCCATTACCCCCTTGCAGCCTCCCATCATCCCCATTACCCCATTGCAGATTCCCATTACCCCCTTGCAGCCTCCCATCGTCCCCATTACCCCATAGCAGATTCCCATTACCCCATTGCAGCCTCCCAGTACCATACGGTAGTGTATCTGCAAAAAAAAACAAAAAAGACACACACACAAATCCATACCGTACACACACACACAAACCCATAGCCACACACAAGCTGCTTCTTACCGATTCTTTATCACTCCTCTGTGGTATTCTACTGCTCCGGTAGTAAGCGAATCACAGTCCAGGATCCATGCGCCAATCACAGCACAGGTACCGAAAGCCAATCAGAGGCAATGCACTGACGTCAGCTGGCCTCGGATTGGCTTGCGGTTCTTCAGCCGTGATTGGCTCATGGTTCCTGCACTGTGATTGCCGCAGGGCTCCTGGGCGGTGATCGGCACACAACTCCGGAGCGGTGATTGGCACTCAGCTCCTGGGTGGTGAGCGGCGTGGCTGCTGGGCCAATATTGAAAAATATACATGTACGGCAGCTGAATGCAGCAGCGGGCAGCGGATGGGCCACAGCTGTATGCCCCGTTCTTGTGATCGGTGGCATGCCGATGAGCCAAAATCCAGGTATGCCTTATTTTCGGGGGAGTGCCTTATACTTGCAGGCACATTGAACCCCCTAGCATGCTTTACTTTCGGGAGGCGCCTTATTTTCGGGGAAACAGGGTATAAAGATGTTTGCTAGGGAAGGTGAAAAGCCTGCCCCCAATGGACAACCGACTAATTGAAAGAAGAATAGGGAATTAAATTTTAAGAAATTGGTTTCCAACAGATAGCGCATGCACATGATTAAAAAGCGCACATATCTGGTGTGTAGATGGAAGTCAAATCTAAGAAGTGTTTTAGTGCCTCAATAGCTATTGTATGCGGTATACAGCTATATAAGGAAACCACATCAAGTGTAACCCATGTATAATATATATATATATGCACATCGTCCTTGTGTTTCACTGCTGACCTTTCTTTAAAAGGGGTATTCAACAAGAACGTAGATTTTACCCACACAGCTCATGTGGGCTAATGTTTAGAAAGGTTTCATATAATGTTATTAATTAACTTCTGTTTAAATGATGATGAGAGTTTTTTTGAAATTTGCACCGACTCAGATACTTTAGTTGCATTGGATTTGGAATTTTGAATCTAGAGGATCCCTTGTGTTACTTGCCTGTTTTGATTATTGCTGGCACATGGTTTTTCTGCAACACTCTATAAAAAAAAATTTTGGCCCTGGGTGGGGGGGACAACTCCAAAATAGACAGGTTACGCCCGACCGGGATTGTCTCCTGACATAAGGATTGACGAGTCGGACTACCCTAAATTACTATCTCAGATTGTTCTGAGAATTCTTTTCAGCTTACTACTCTCCCTTGCTTCTAATTCCCTCTAATCTTCCCAACCTTCTATACCCTCGGTTTTCTTTGCCCTCTTTCTTTTCCTGTCCTTCCCATCCCCCTATCCCCCCCCTCCCGTTCCCCATCCTCCCCCTTCTGACTCCTTGTTGACCATGTCATCCGTAAAAATTTGTTCGTTTAATATACAGGGATTTAACACCCCTCAGAAGAGGTCTCAGATCCTGTACTATGCCCACAAGCAGAAGTGCCAGATTCTGATGCTTCAGGAGACTCATTTTAAAACTGGACATGTCCCGAGTCTCCGTAATAGATATTTTTCGGTCTGGCATCACAGCACCAATCCAGAAGCAAGGACGAAGGGTGTCTCTATTGCGATACACAGGTCGCTTTCTCACGAGATTTTAGAAGCTTGTGTAGATCCTCAGGGTCCTTAGGTGTTTCTTAAGATGAGAATTGCCGGATCCTTACTAACTGTTGCCAATTGGTATTTACCCGATAGATGTCAGACAAAAACGTGTAGATTGTACCTAACGCGCCTGACGGAATTTGCAGAGGGGTCAGTCATCATCGGAGGTGACCTCAATTTCACCCTGGACCCGGCAGCTGACTTATCTTCGGGTAAGAGATCTATCCCTAACAAAAAACTTACTTCCCTGAAAGGGTTTCTTCACACTCTGAGACTCATTGACATTTGGAGGATACTAAATCCCCAGGGAAGGGACTTTACATATTTCTCCCCAATACACAATTCCTACAGTAGAATTGATTTATTTTTTACAAGTCACAGCTTACTATCATGGAACCTTACGGCGACTATAGGTGACATTCTTCTCTCTGATCATGTCCCCATCTTTTTGTCCCTTACACTACCTGACACAAGTAGACGACCGTGAACTTGGAGGCTGAACGACCACCTACTGAAGGACGAGTTATGTATGACAGAGGTGAGAGAGACTATCCAATTCTTCGAACGGGATCATGCTGCGGCCCCACACCTCCACCCAATAAGTGGGAAACCTTGAAATGCGTTCTGAGGGGGTTTTTCATAAAGCATGGTGCCCGCCTGAAAAAAATAACCCAGAAAAGATTGAGAACCTCCTCTCTCAGATTCATACTTTAGAAATTTTACAGAAGCAGAATCTATCAAGACTGACTTTAACTGACTTGACGCTGAAAAGGGCAGAACTTAAAAACTTACTGGACCAAAAATATCACAACTACACTGAGAAGTCAAGGAGTTATTTTTACTCCAACTCGGACAAGTGCGGGCGTCCTCTGGCCCGATTGCTCCACCCTCGATTGAACCCACCTTATGTTCCATATATATCAACCAATAAAGGTAGACAAACGTTCATCCCAAATGAAATTTTGGAAGAATTCAGAAAGTACTATTGTGCACTCTACAATATCAAGGGACACTTCTTCAATCTCTCACCCCCCCGAGTTGTCGGATAAGATTAAAGCATATATTGACCAGACGGCAATCCCATCTTTGGCTACAGGGACAGCTGCGATGTTAGAGGAGGATTTCTCTGAGGAGGAGTTGTTACAGGCTATCCAATCTACTCCTTCAGGGAAATGTCCGGGCCCTGATGGGTTTTTACCCAATTTTTTATAAAACTCTTAAGTCCCAGCTAGCCCCGGTAATGTTGATGGCCTTTAATGCTATACTTCAGGGATCGTATTTTGTGCCTCAATCTTTAGAGGCCCATATCAGCGTTATTCCCAAACCAGGGAAAGATCCATCTTTGGTTTCGAACTACAGGCCGATTTCGTTATTAAATGTGGATGTAAAACTCTTCTCTAAACTACTGGCCGATCGTTTAGCACCATTCCTCCCTTCTGTGATCAACGCGGACCAGGTGGGCTTTGTCAGAGGCCGGGAAGCTAGGGACAATACTATTAGAACCCTGCTCCTTATAGCTAAGGCCAAGAGCAGCTCGGCTCCACTAGGCCTAATTTCTGTGGATGCGGAGAAGGCCTTTGACAGAGTCCACTGGGGGTTTATGAAGGAGGCGCTGATACAACTTGGCCTGGGTCCTAGGTTCTTGCACGGAATCCTATCCTTGTACTCCTCCCCTTCTGCTAAAGTGAAGATAGGAGGAGCCCTATCCTCTTCGTTTAAAATAGCTAATGGCACCAGGCAGGGATGCCCATTGTCACCCCTGCTATACATTATCGTAATGGAACACTTGGCCACGGCACTCAGGTCCAATATAAGTGTCCATGGGATTAAGCAGGGACGGAGTCATCACAAATTGGGCTTATTTGCCGATGACCTCCTATTATATGTCTCACAGCCCATGGTCTCCATCCCCTCTATTTTAAAGGAGTTTGAACGTTTCGGACAATTAAGCAACTTTAAAGTGAATTGTACCAAGAAAGAGGCACTTAAAATCTCTCTGCCCGGAGACTTGGTTTCTCATCTATCTAACCAGTTCCCGTTTCAGTGGAGGACGGAGTCCATTAAGTACTTAGGAATTTTTATACCGAAAGATTTTGAACAATTATTCAACCTGAACTATCAGATCCTTTTGACTAGCGTGGAATCGGCATTTAACTCTTACAGACAGCTAAAACTAACCTGGTTTGGGAGAGTGAATGTGGTCAAAATGGACATTCTACAAGCACGAAAGTCAGGGAAACATATAACACTTATAAGTCTTCTATGTTAACTACTGACAAGGAGCAATGGATCCAGGCAAAGAGAGAATTTGAGGACTGGGCGCAAAAGAAGGGAAGCATGCATAAGGGACATCTGGAAATGGAATTAAACAGGTATGGGGATAAGGCGGGAAAAATTATGGCCAATTTGGTGAAGGGGCAGCGTGCAGGTACACACATAACAGCAATTAGAGATAAGGGAGGGAGGATTTTAACGAATCCCAAGGACATTGCAAACATTCTAGGTAGATACTATGCTAACTTATACAAAGGGAAAAATCAGTCTGGCTTGCAGGGCCTGGAATGGTTGGAATCTGTCAATATGACCAAAATTACTGAAGAGGAGTTATTAGGCTTAAACGCACCAATATCTTCAGAGGAGATTGGGATTACCATAAGAGGACTCAGTTCGCATAAAGCACCGGGACCGGATGGGTACAATGGAGCCTTCTTTAAGTCTTTACGTGAACAAATAACTCAACCCTTACAGGAATTTTATAATGGGGTTCTGCAAGGCGAACCGTTGTCTGACACAGTAAACACAGCATACATAAAATTATTACCTAAAGGGGAAAAAGATACACTAGATCCCTCAGGGTATAGGCCAATCTCCTTAATTAATCAGGATCTTAAACTATTGTCCAAAATAATGGCAGAAAGGTTGGCCAGGATTCTGCCAAACCTGATTATGCAACATCAGACGGGGTTTGTGAAGGGGAGATCCACCACCATCAATATAAGAAAAGCTATGCTGCTATGTGATGTGCTGAGAGACAAGAAGCTGGGAAGGGATGAGGATCCGGCCATGGTCACCCTAGATGCGGAAAAGGCATTTGACAGTGTGGGGTGGTCATGGCTGGATCAGGTTCTCAATAGTATTGGGTTGACGAGCCCTTTTAGACAATTTCTAACGAACTTATATCGCAATCCTAGGGCACGTATATACACGACGGGACACTTGTCAGACACGTTTCAGTTAGAGAGGGGGACCAGACAAGGCTGTGCCTTATCGCCTTTATTATTCAACATAGCTATTGAGCCACTAGCTAGACATATAAATACACACAGCACCTATACAGGAATAAAGGTGGGAAAGCTAGAAGTCAAAACCGCATTTTTTGCAGACGACGAGGTTTTTTTATTTTTAAATAACCCCACGCGGGATCTCCCACGATTATTGGCAGAGATCGAAAAATTTGGCCAATTTTCGGGCTTTCACCTGAACACCAAGAAATGTGAACTTTTGTTCATTAGACAAGATAAACAGCGGGAACAGAGACCTAATGTATGTGGGATCCCGGTGGCTAAAGACCATATCAAATATTTGGGAGTATACTTGGGCAGAACAGCACATCAAATCTACAAGTTAAACTTTTTACCAATTATAATAAAGATAGAAAAAGAGTTAGAGAGGTGGAAGGGACTCCCTTTGTCGCTGCTCGGACGCTGCCATCTTCTTAAGATGGTAAGCTTTGCCAGATTATTGTACCCTTTACAGACGATCCCGATGTTGCTGCGACACGAAGACATAAATAGGATTAATAAAGCTTTCACCAAGTTTATTTAGAGAGGGAATAGAGCTAGAATAGCCTTCAGATATTTACTACGTCACACGGATGAAGGGGGAGTGGGTTTGCCTGATATAAGAGGCTATAACCTGGCGTGTATAACAAAGCATGTGATAGACTGGATGAAGAAAACCAGCAGGTACTCTGACCTGGCCCTGGAATCAGAATTTAGTGAACCTTGGGAGTTGGCGGCACTATTGCACTCACCACAACAATACTTACTCACACACATTAAAAGTTCAACATTATGTAAAGATACCATGGCTACGTGGAAAGCGATAAGAAAAAAACTAAGACTATCTTGGAAAGTGTCAAGGTATCTGAATCCTTGGGCGTACCCGGCATTCAGACTCGGAAGGGAAAATAGTCTGTTTGGGGAATGGCGGAGAAAGGGCATTAAAACGATGGGAGATTTGATGGATGTGACAGAAAAGAGATGGATGTCAGGACAGGAAATTATGAGTAAATATCAGCTGTCTGGTTTTCAGTTATTACAATTTAGCCAGTTGAAATATTACGTTTTACAAAATCTGAAAAACTTAACAAAAGAAGTATCAGAAAATACGTGGGAGATTTTGATGTCGAGAGATATTATGGATGTTACAATCTCTTCTGTATACAAAACATTACGATCAGAATTACAACCATTATGTGAAGATAAGATGTTTGCAAAATGGAGAAAATACTTGGCAGATGATAATTTACCACAAAAAATTCTACAAGGTTGGAAACTGGTAAAAAAAACATGTTATCAACGAAAGGTGGAGAGACAGTCATTTCAGGATCATGCATGGAGCTATAATAGGATTCAATGTCCCCCCAAACTCCAAGCGTCCAGATAGGATAGTAAAGTGTCCCAAATGTGGAGAGAGTGAGACGGACATGGTGCATGGGATGTGGTCTTGCTTATACTCTAAACAGTTTTGGGAGATGATACAGGGTCTCGTACAAAGGATATGTGGTATCACGGTAGAGCTTGACCCAATCTGCTGGATGTTTCATTACACCGATGACAAATTGCGTGGGGGAAATTTACATGTACTGTTTCACACTATTGCCATGATAGCGAAACGAGCTATACTTCAACGCTGGATGGCGAATAAAATGCCGGGGGAGGCGGATATTTTATTGGCTTTAACGGAGTTGCTACATTTAGAGAGGAGGGAAACATTGAGGAATTTACAGAAGGGAACTAAGCATTTCTTCCACAAGTGGAGATCATATATAGAATCATCCTTTACTGACGCAGAAATTCGTAATATAATGGTACCGTTCAAATACTCAGATTGGTATGCACTGGAGGAACTGGGAGGAACTTTGGGTAAACTACTTTTGAGATCTGAAGAGGAGGGTATCACCTGAGAATGGGGGTGATGTGACGGTCTTAGTAAGGGTCAAATGTGGAATATCAAGTCGAGAGGTGCGTGAAGATTGGTATTATGGAATTTGGTAAATTTTTTGGGATGCTGACCGGGGGGAAGGGAGGGTTGTTAGATTTGATATTTTGTATTTTATATTTTACATTTGCATTTGAGATATTATGGGAATGTATTTTTGTCTAAACACTTAAATGGACATTGATTTGTAGACTCTTTGAACGAAAATTGTACAAGCATATGAATGTCTTGATGTATTTTTTCTTTTTTTCTTGTCTTGGATGTGAAAATAATAAAAATGATTTGGGGGAAAAAAAAAAAAAAAAAATGGACATTCTGCCCCGACTCCTGTATACTTTTCAAACAGTCCCTGTAGTGTTTGATAGGGTTTTTTTCTCCAAATTACAATCTCTAATCCTCAGATTTGTCTGGGGGGAAAGAGGTCTCAATTAAGGATGAATATTCTCTCCTTGGCTAAGTCCAGGGGAGGAGTTGGACTGCCCAATATACGGGAGTACTTTTTGGTTAGAGCCCTGGACTGGCAATACAGTGCGTCTTCCAAGAAATGGGTTGAGGTGGAGCAAGAGGGTCTGGGGATTCCGTTGAAGCATTTGCTTTGGATTCCCCCTAGGGATTTTGCAGACATAGAACACTTGACGGATATGACCAGGACAACCTTAAAGATATGGCACTCCATGATGAGAACCCTCCACTTGGAGGAGGGACTTAGCCCTTTGACCCCCCTTTTTTCCAGTCCACCTTTTTCTCCTGGATTTGGAAGACAGAAAATTTTCTGTTGGAAGAGTGTGAACGATACCCGAATGGGCCAGACTCTGTCTGATGGTGATCTGCCCTCATTGACAGAGTTGCAATCTAAAGATCCCACGAGGCCACTTAAGTGGTTTGAATTTTTCCAGTACAGAGCATTCCTATACTCAGCTGACCACTCGTGCAGGGTGAGATCGACGCCCAACGAATTGGAAAAGTTATTCCAATTAGAGTTTTCCCCGAGGCGCAAAATATCGGCCTTATATCAGGCTTTGGGGTCCTTGAGAGATCAGGGAACTCTATATTTCCAGCGCGCATGGGAGAGAGAGCTAGGGAGTAACATCTCAGATAGTGATTGGCAGAAATGCTTTATATTTACCCATAAACTAGCTTGTGCCTGTATTGCACAAGAAAGAAGTTACAAGCTGCTCACTAGATGGTACTTATGCCCGGCGACTCTTCGGAGCATGTTCCCTGGAACCCCCGACACATGTTGGCGTTGCAAAGAAGACAGGTACAATGTTACATATTTGGTGGAGTTGTAGGGGGATCCGGCGGTTTTGGTCTGAGATATTTAACACATACACCCGGATAACAGGTAAACAGGTTGATTGTTGCCTAGAGTCTGCACTGCTATCTATCTTCCCTGGCCCTATTGGGCTCCAGAAGAAAGATATTCTTCGTTTTTGTGTCTCGGCCGCACATGCTGTGATCCCGAGGTTCTGGAAATGAACCCGGGTTCCATCTTTGTTTGACTGGACCAGGAAATTGATGGACATTTTTCGAATGGAGGAGCTTACGGCAGAGGCATCAGGATCTAGTGACAAATTCTCGAGGATTTGGTTTGATTGGATTATGTCTCAAGATTCTGCCGACTTTAAGAATATCTTAACTGATACGGCCATAATGGCACGACATTCGGTAGACGGGGAGTCAGAGTGACATATACCTTCCCTCTTTTCTATGCCTAACCCTTCCCTTTACATGATCCCACTTACTCTTGATTGTCCTTCTATTTGACTTTTCTTCCTCCCCTTTTCCCCCTCCCTTTTTTTTCTTTCCCTCTTCTTTTCTGATACACTTCCTCTCTACTAGACTATATATTCTTCCTCTATACCCTTCACCCTTTAAATTATGGTGAACATGGTACAATGTTAATTGTATATAGCTATAAGAAGCTCTTTGGATAAATGCTTCCCTTAACGGGACTCCAGACATTAGTCGAGTTTGTGTGAAATTTTCAGTGGGGGACTAAAAGGGCGGCACTTTAAATACCCGGTAACACCGGGGAAGTAGAGAAGAATACTCTGCAGCAGTCTCACGGCCACTGCTGAGCCACTTGATACTTGAGACGTGTGAGGCCATCGTGAGATGTCTGCTGCCATCCTACATGCAGCTACCAACAACCCCCGCTGGATGGATGTTGGCAGAGGTTTTGCCGATCGATGGCAATTTCCAAACTGCAGAGGTGCATTGGATGGTAAGCACGTGAGGATCACGCAACCTCCCAACACGGGGTCCTTGTATTTTAATTTCAAGGGATAGGGTCAGGGAAGATAGATAGCAGTGCAGACTCTAGGCAACAATCAACCTGTTATCCGGGTGTATGTGTTAAATATCTCAGACCAAAACCGCCGGATCCCCCTACAACTCCATCAAATATGTAACATTGTACCTGTCTGGGGCTCGACATATCTTTCTGGCGTCACGAACAGGATCCCGTGGCCGGTATTACCGGGTACTGTGTGCCGTGATTTAAACTGTATTGAGTGACTGTTAAAACTACGCCTCCATTACTGCGCCGAAAAGCAGGAAGAAAGAGGGCATGTTGGTCTGTAGAGCGCGAAACTGAAACCCGCCCCTCGCTCAGCTGAGCATTCCCGAGCGCCGCGGCCTAGTCCGAAGATTCACGAGCTGCTTAACTGTTTGAACACTGGCTGTAATCACTAGGGGGGCCTTCAGCATGTCGGCCTCCTCCAGCGACGACAACAGTACGTCTACTGACCCTAGGAATTACCCTGAAGCACCCATGGCTGACCCCAGCAGCACTGCCAGCGCCACCGGCGCGTCGGGCGCAATCGCCCCGATTATGCCGATCTCACTCCCATACATCCCGGGAGCTAAGTGGTTGCCCCAGTATGATGGTCGTCCTGATACGTTGGATACTTTTAGAAGAAAAATCTCTAGCATCCTGGATATGTATGCGATGACCAGGCAGCAGCATGCCGCTGTGGTACTCGGACAGTTAACTGGCGCAGAAGAGAAAGAGACTGAGTCCTGGTCTGCTGCTGAACGGAGATCAGCGGCCACAATATTTGACAAATTGAGAGCTACTTTTGAGGAGTGCAATGAGGCTGATATACGCATGCGCTTTCACCACTGCTACCAGAGGCCGGGAGATGATAACAGAGCTTACGCCTGGTGCCTAGAGGAAGCGTTGGGAGCCCTTAAACATGTCAGCACTGCCAGTGTACCCGATGAGAACAAGCTCTTAATTGAACAATGTACCCGGGGACTGCTATCCCCCAAGGACAATAAGACTGTATGTTGGTGGTCACTGAGCAACCCGGAAGCTGACTTTAACACCTTGAAGGAAATGGCCATTAAGGGGTTGTGGCCAGTAGAGACCCATGAAGCTGCCATCAAACGGTGGTGCAGTGGTGAGGCTGTGTCTGCAGCTACGCACAATGTACAATCTGCTCAGCCTGACAAGTATGACTCTCTGCGTGCTGCGATGCGTGCTGAAATGCGCCAGATGAGCAAAAATATAACCAAGTTGATGGAAGCTCTACAGCTGCCGCAGAATCAACAGCCAGCACCAAGACCCCAGCCCCGACCTCAACCACTGATTCAATTTGCTGACAGTCCGGAGGATGTAGCCTGGATGAGAGCGAAGCAAGCCACAGCGTACCGAGGAGGACCACCGACCAATACAGCTCCACTGGGGAGCCCATCTGCTGCCGGTGTAACCGAACCGGCCACATCGCCAGGAGCTGTCCTTTAAACGGGCAGTCCATGGGGGCCGGGGCCAAACCTCAGGAATAGATCAACAGGGCCCAGCCACCTGGTACAAGACCTTCATCGGACAGAGGCCGTTCCTGTCAATTGTACTAGATGGCATCCTGACACCTGCTCTGCTGGACACCAGGTCACAGATGACCACCATCCACTATATCCTTTATAAGAAGTACTGGGCTGGGGCGGAGCCTGGCTATGGAGGAGTGAGGTCGCTGTGTGGATCAGCTCCCGCTCCTAGACCCACAATCATACTACTCACCTCAGAGTGCGGCTCCACTAAAGTGGATTATGAGCATCCGGAGATCGGGGAGATCACAAAGATCCCTTTTGCAGCTTCAGCCAAGCCCTGGAGAATCTATACAGAGGTTCTTCACTGGGAGCTCTAGGAGACCCGCCAAAAGTACAACACCTAAGATGGCCGCGGAGGGAAGCAGCCACAACATGGAGAGGATGGAAAGTGCAGGCAGCGGGAAACCAGCACGGATGGCGGCCGGAGACACAAACCGCCAGTTACCAGCACACAAAGAGCTGAATGAAGGTATCCGGACACGAGGCTCTAGTAAAGCGGTCGCAGGAGGCTCAGTAACGGACCACAGAAATGAGAGGTATGGGGAGATGCAGGGGGAGGTTTTTGTCCGGGAGTCAGACACTATCATGCAGGCTCATATCGGAGGAGGCGACCCCCCACCACCTGTGCAGCTCTCTGGAGAGCTTTGTGCTGGAGGCTCTGCTTTCCCTGAACCACCCAGCCTAACAAGGATAATGACAACCACAGTACCTGTACCAGCCCTACCGGCCATTATGATAGAGACTGATGAACACTCGCCTATGACCCTGCATGGGATTCCCTGCATATGATCCCCACAACCCTGCTCAAGTTATGTACCACCACCAAGGAGTAAATCCACATGCCCAGGGTGTATTAGCATAGCTGGGCGACCTCAGAGCTCGTATGGCCTCCATGCCCACTAGAGAAGATATGGAGTCCTATATAGCGTGGTTAGAACATACATACCGCAATGAGTTATTCACCCTGAAGTGAGAAGTAGAACAAGTTGATGAAAGAGGTCAGGACCATTCCCACAGACTCTTAGCCTTAGAAGAAACCTGCAGATCCCAAGAAACCTTATTAAACATACAGGCCACCCAAATCCAAGGCCTGATTGACGCCATGGATGATAATGAAAACAGAAGGCGGAGAAATAATGTCAGGATCTGCAGACTCCCTGAGTTGGTCGAAACCAGAGACCTTCCCAATGTGATTCAGACCTTGTTTAATGGGATCCTGGGAGACCCCCCGGCTACTCGGATTGAACTTGACAGGGCACACCGTGCGTTAGGCCCCAGACCTGCAGAATCTGAATGGCCTAGGGACGTAATATGCAGGGTGCATCGGTACGTGATTAAGGAAGCTGTTATGAACAGAATCCATAGTGGAGCCCTTTGTCGATACCGTGAGCACAACATCCTTATCTTCCCCGACCTGTCAAGACTGACACTGCAGAAAAGAAGTGCCCTAAAACCACTGCTGGACTCACTCAGAGACCATGATCTGCCCTATACGTGGGGATTCCCATTTAAGCTTCAGGTGAGAGTGGCCGGGCGCCAGCACGTCCTCCGAACCCTGGCAGACATGACAGCATTCACGACCTCTTTGGACATCCCGCCAATGCATATACGAGGATGGCCAGAATTCCCCCTCCGGGTCGATGAGGACCTGCCCCAAAGAATGAGAAATGTACCTCGACGACGAGATGGAACATCAAGAGAAAACACCTCCCCGCTGAGATAGTGGATGACCCGACTACAGCTTTATGACACTCTCCTGGGCTTCATTGTGGAGAATGGCTTGTGCCCACTTCCTGATATATAATTGCACATGAACATTTTTCCAAAAATTATATACTATTATTATTTTTTTTTTTTCCCTTTCTCTTGACCCAAGACAGGATAAACCTTTGAGCGAGTCTACATATGCCAGACTAATAGTTATAGATGTTTGTGGTACTAAGACCCTCCCGGGTTAGGATTAGTATTAGTTATCTACCTGAATTACGTGACTTTATATTACAGGAATCACATGTGATTTCTCCCCCTTGAAGTAGGGGTCGAGACACAATACATAGTAGTTAATTCTTTTTTCCATTATTTTTTAATATGAATATGTGCTTTGTTATTATGGTTGATATGATTGGAAAGTTTACTATACTGAAATGCCCCGCCTCTCTGCCCTGGTGAGGTCAAGGAGCAAAGGTTACTTGTAGGCCTGGGACGGGAGGCTCCTTAATAGAGGGCCGACTACCTACCGGGGATTTCCTGACACCTATTAGCATCTGGTTCCTACTCTCCCCACCTTATTACATAGTGAAGTGACAAAAACAGTATAGTTTTCACAGCTAATTTTTCTTTCTTGATACACTTTTATTCCTCTCTTTTCTTTCTAGTTTTCCCTAACCCACCCACCTTCCACGTATACAGGGGGCAAGGGTACTGTGGATTTTACTACAGAAGACCCCCTCTTGGTATCAGCCTCTTTTTAAGCTTACACCTCGGGAACCTGTCATGGCTCACATCAAACTGGGGCCTTTAAATGTCAGAGGCTTCAACATGCCACAAAAGTGGAAACAAATTTTATATAATATGCATAAATAGAATGTGACGATTTTACTATTACAGGAGACCCACTTTAAACGGGACCACGTACCCAATATTGGAGATCGGTATTTCACCACCTGGCATCATGGCCCTGATCCAGAGGCGCGAGCTAGAGGGATATCTGTTGCCATCCACAGATCATTAACCCACACCATCCGGGACAGTCAGATAGACCCAGCTGGGAGGTACATGTTTCTGAAAATTGACATACAATCCAGGTTGTTTACTATTGTTAATTGGTACTCCTCTAATAATAACCCACTGGAAGCATGCATCTCCCTCCTCTCTAAATTGGCAGACTTCGCCGAGGGTACAATCTTAATAGGGGGAGATTTCAACTTTTCTCTTAACCCTAATATCGACACATCCTCGAGACGGCAGATGTATTCTACCAGAAGGCTAAATGCAGTCCGCAGGGCTATCCAAAGGTTCAGATTAGTTGATATATGGTGTGCTCTTTTCCCGACTGAGCGTGACTACTCGTTTTTCTCACAAGTACATAAGTCGTATAGTAGAATAGATTTTTTTTCTTGTAAGTCAACACCTCCTGACCTGGCAAGCTGGAACCTCAATAGGACAGATTTGTTGGTCGGACCATGCGCCCATATTTTGCTGGCTCCAGTTGGCGGAGGGATTCCCGAAGCATTGGACGTGGCGTTTGAACGATAATTTACTAAATGACACTCTTTGCTGTGATGCTATCAAAGAGGCAATCTCAGAATTCTTTAAGATACATGAGTCCGACTCAACAAAGCTCCCTTACCAATGGGAGGCGCTGAAATGTGTGGTTAGGGGGGTCTTGATTAAGTACGGTGCTCGACTTAAAAAAGAAAAAATTGCTAAAGTGGACTTCCTGACTAAATGGATAACTGACCTTGAATGCTCCCACAAGAGATCCCTCTCTGAACGTGTCTTAGCTGACTTAACTGTGGCTAGAGAGGAATTGAAAAATATTCTTGACCAAAAATACTTGAGACTAAGAACGAGATTTCACAGGTTTATATACTAACACGGGGATAAATGTGGACGTCCGCTTGCCAGAATACTCCACCCAAAAGGCAGCCCTGGCCATATTCCCCGGATAAAATGCTCCGGAGAGAGGGACTCCCAACACCCAGGGAAGATTGTTGAAGCTTTTCGCTACTTCTACGAGAAGCTCTGCAATCTGAAAGGTCACTATGACGACAGACCCCCGGGAGCAGCTCTTGACAATACTGATAGATATATCGCAGAGACAGCTCTGCCCATCCTGGACGAGGCAGATGTAGAGGCACTTGAAACAGAGTTCTCTGAGGCAGAGGTGATGGAGGTTATTAAAAACTCCCCTGGAGGGAACTGTCCTGGCCCAGATGGCTTCACCCCGAAATTTTTCAAGCAGTTTGGCCCCCAGATATAGCCCCTCTCCTGACGAAGGTGTTTAACGTGATCTCTCCAGATACCTCATGGGCGCCTCAATCATTGGAAGCTCATATAAGTGTTATCCCTAAACCGGACAAGGACCACACGGAGGTTGCCAATTAGGCAATTAGGCCCATATCCTTAATAAACATTGACATCAAACTGTTCTCTAAACTTCTAGCTAATAAGTTGGCGCCTCTCCTTCCTGGCCTCGTTCATACTGATCAGGTGGGATTTGTCCAGGGAAGGGAGGCTAGGGATAACACTATAAAATTAATTAAGCTTATGACCTGGTCGAAGACTAAATCTGTCCCTATGTGCTTGCTATCTGTCGATGCAGAGAAAGCATTCGACCGGGTCAGCTGGGGATTCATGCACGCCGCCCTGAGGCAGACTGGACTGGGGGTCAGATTCTTTGAGAAAGTGAGCTCTCTATATAGTTGTACAAAAACTACTAGAAAATAAGCAGCATCAAAAAACCTTACCATCCATGCCAAAAACAGAAACCAAATGCACTTACAGGATGCAATCAGAGCCCAAATGTGAAGCAAGCCCAGGTGCAGGCTGATAAATCACCTCAACCAGCAAGGTGTGGGAGGCGACTTGCCATGCATACAATGGGCCTGCATAGAGCACCATTCACACTGATACATATGATGCAGAGTATTTGAAAGCTACCCAACCGCTCTGTTGCCTGAGCATTGGGCTGCACAGTACGATGCTTCTGCACCACTAGATGAATGACGCCCCTAGGGGCCCAACTGCACCCTGGATGGATAAAAAAGTGCAAAAAGAAGATTTTTGTGTACTCACCGTAAAATCCTTTTTTCTTAGCCTCTAATTGAGGGACACAGGACCGTGGGTGTTCTGCTGCTGTCCACTAGGAGGCGACACTAGGCAGAATCTGCAAAAGAGTTAAGAGGCTCCTCCTCCGCAGTATACACCCCTGGAGCAGGCATTGCCTCACCAGTTTTGTGCTAAAGCAGTAGGAGAGTTAACAGATAATAACAGTAAAACAGATATAGCTAACAAGGTAATAACAGTGTATAAACATGTAAAAGTTAGTAGAGTAAAATTAGTACAATAAGTCCTGCAACTAAGCAGGCGTATGAGTAAATCGTGAAGAGTTAACGGAGTAATAACCATATAATGAGGCCTGTAACTAAACAGGCTTACAGTACTACAAGGCCTGTAACAAAACAGGCAAAAGTTGAAACATTCAACAGTTAACAGACTGATAATAGGCAAGCATGAGTAGACATGTCAACCCTGTAACAGCTGAGAAGCTATGTAAGAACTGTAGAAAAGGCCCATAAGGGCAATAGGGTGGGTGCTGTGTCCCCCAATTAAGAGAAAAGGATTTTACGGTGTGTACACAAAAATCTTCTTTTCTCCTTCGCCTCATTGGGGGACACAGGACCGTGGGACGTCCCAAAGCAGTCCCTGGGTGGGAAAGAACAATGGAACTAATAACGCTGAACCTGGTCAGTGAAGAACCATGCACCGACAGGCGGCTGCTGTCGCCTGGAAGGAGCGTCTACCTAGACCAGCGTGTGCAGAGAACTGAGTGCAAGCACTGTAGTGACTTAATGACGTGTGGGCTGGCCATTTGGCTGCCTACACTCCTTTTGCGTAGACACCTGGTGCCGAACGGCCCAGGAGGCCCCCACGCCCGTAGTAGAATGTGCCATGACCCTGCCGGAGGGCATGAGGTTTGATGGTATAAGCGTCTTGAATGGTTAGGCAATTCCCTGTGGTTAGAGAAGCTGTAGAGACTAACGTGACTATTCCTGCCCTCTGGAAGAAGGAAGAGACGAATCAGACCTCTTCGGAGGGCACTGTGTCGGATGCCTAAATGCATAAGGTCCTGACAAGATCCTGCATATGTAGTTTCTTCGCGGCCGGATAGACTGAAGTCGGGTGCAGCGAAAACAGAGAGATGTCTTCATTTAGGTAGGATTATACCGCCTTAGAAAAAAGGATGGAATCAGCCGTAGGGCAATCTTGTCCAGGAGGAAGACCAGAAGCGATGGATTTGCCTGAGGGCGCTGTAAGTACCGCTACCTCTGCAGAGAAAAGTAAGTGCCACGGAACCTACCACTGTTTGGATGGGAATGCTAAGGGTAATATCCCATAGAGGCTCAAAAGGGGATTCCTGTAGGGTCGTGAGATCGAAATTCAGATCCCACGGGTGTAGATTTGTTGTATGGAGAAAGTAAACGGCAGATCCTTGGAAAGAAGGGATTTCCTAGAAGTCTGGTGGCAATTCTTTTTTTTTTTTTTTTTTGGAATAAGATGAAACTGACTGCAACCTGCTGTGTGAGGGACCCTAAGGACAGACCTGAGTCTAGGTCTGAGTGGAAGAGACAGAGATCTTGGTATGAAATAGGGCCGAGGGGAATGACCTCTAGAGGAGTCCGAAGCAGAAAGAAAAACAAAACGAATACACGTGTGATGGCCTATCGTCGATAAGGCTGGTTTCCTTGCTGTGACTATGGTCGCTACAATATCCTAGGAAAAAAACTCTTGGGTTAAGTTCCAGTTGTCAAAGGCTACGTCATTAAGTTCAGAGTTGATGACTTCTTAGGGAGAACTGACCCTGGGAGAGCAAGTATGGACTATCTGTTAGTCTTCTTGGTACTGCTGGTATGGGTTGGGCAACATTTGCGTCCAAGCGCCTGTGGGCCAGTCTGAGACCACAAGGATGATCCGGCGACATTCTTGTTTGACATTTTGCAATATCCTGGTAGTGGGGGAGGAATATGGGGGAATCGGAAAAAAGGGGGTCCAGTCTTAGACTAGTGCAACTGTCCTATTGACTGCGGAGATCCTAGGACCTGGCCAAGAAAAACGGAGCCTTGGCATTGAGGCGTGACACAGTCAGGTCCACATCTGTAGTTCCCTGGCGGTGGCAGCCTAGACGGAGGACATAATAAAAATAATAATAATAAAGTATTTATATAGCGCCATTAGGTTACATGGCGCTTCACAAATGAGAGGGTAGACAACGACAAGTGTTAAAAACGACAACAAATCAGTCATACGGGTACATTAGGGCGGAGGACCTGCAGAGGAAGGGACCTTTTCCTT
Organism: Allobates femoralis; assembly: GCA_033576535.1. NCBI lineage: Eukaryota > Metazoa > Chordata > Amphibia > Anura > Aromobatidae > Allobates > Allobates femoralis. The sequence continues at coordinate 414,516,688 of JARQOC010000001.1, forward strand.
GAGTACATCTCTTGGTAGGTTAGAAAACCACTTCCTAGATGAGTACATCTGGAATGAGAACAGCGGACAGTACAGTGTTTAAGGATTCTACCCGGTGAAGGATGTGGCGAACGTCTGTCATCACTTTGAGACTGTATGTTCCACCCTGGTAGCGGACATGTGCCACAGCTGTGGCATTGTCTGGCTGTATCCTGACCTGTTCGACTGCCAGACGGTGACTGAGTAATGTCAGTACTAGACATACTACTCGAATAGTTATAGATTGGGGGTATCTTCGAGTATGGACGAGACTACTGGCATGCATTATGATGGAATTGCCTTCTATCCTGTCTAGGAGTCTCCTGACAGTTGAGAAGGATTGATGAGACAGCTGAAAAAGACTGCGGCTTACCAGCCAAGAATCCATGCGTTGTCTGGGGAAGTTGGACTAGAGTTGTATATGTGTTGCAGCTAAAGGCCGCTGTTTTCGTCCGATGCTGTGTGTCCTATATGGCTGAGACTCCGTATGTGATGCTGCAGCATGTAGTCAACCGGAGTATGCAGCTTTGGAATTGTAGTAGACTTGTGCAGGTTAATCCGCCAACCGAGTCCTTCAACTTGTACAGCGAAAATGACACTGTGTTAGTAGTCCTTGAAAATCATGCATTAGTAGTTAAGACGTCCGGATATGGGAAACTCCTGAAATGAAGTATAGACATGGTCAACTTCAGGCTGGGAAAAAACTTCGTATTTTAGCACTTCAGGCCTTCCAGTATCCTCTTTTGACTCTCGAGTCGAGAAGGGACTGACGGGGAAGAAGGTTCAGGCTACAGCCAAACAAGGGACCGGAGGGCCCCTCTATTGGGTTAACGCAGTCTGGAGTCTGTGATGTCCTGCTTTGGAACAGGCTGTGCAGAGTGCTTGTGAGTGTTATCTCAACTCAAGTACCTAATACAGGTGCAGTGAGGAGATAGGCAGCTGGACACATGTTCTGCGTTCTGCGATCCAGAGTTTTGTTTTTGTAGGCTGGGGAGGGAGGCCGGTTAGGCCTGTGCAGTCACAAATTCAATCCAAGTCCCCAACAGTGGGATGTTGAGGAAGGAATATGGCATTATAGCAATCTTGGCTACAGCCCAGCACCTACAACAATGGGGAGCTAAGAAGGGAATATGCCATGGGTCGTAGATTCCAGAGACCGTTAGCTGAATTACCCGTGCAGCTGCGGATCACAGTGTTTTAGCCTGCGTCTTGTGAGACTGGGTTGTTATCTCCGCCAATCAGAACTCCAGCGGTGGGATCTGGAGAGGATTGGCTAACAGTCCTGGGACGCCTTATATTTGTCAGGTAATTGTAGGTTGCATCAATATTAACTGGGCTATCCAATTGTGAGGGGAGAGGAAGGAACCTAACAGCTAAACTCGTAGTGAGTCCACTGGAACTCAGTTGTCCCATCTGTGTGGGGGTCTGGGAAGGGGAGTGTTGGACGAGTATTTGGTGTCAGGCATGGGTGAGTTACCTGAATTGCAACCCAGCTCCCCGATTATGGGGGGCTCCCCCAACAATGGGGGGGGTCGAGAAAGGAGAATGTCGGTCCATCTAGAGCAGTGGTTCTTAATCGGGGTTTGATCGAAACCCCAGGGGTATGATGTATTGGTCTCACGGTTTCGGCGGAGCCTCCACCATGGAGGTCAACACACTTCCGACGGCTGCATGTAGATTTATCACTAAAGAAGGGTTCGGGGAATGTGCATATGAAACTGGTGGGTTGGGTACCTCAAACAAAGTTAATATCACTGATCTAGCATTATTTTAATTCCAACCCAGAACCCCTTTGTGGGGGCTAAGGTGTTTGCTGGAACGCAGTGTGCTAAGGATCAGTCGTGGGACCTGCGGGTCCCTGTACAGCGCTGAGGCCCCAGCCTGGCAGAGAGAGCACCACCGAGAGTTAAGAACGCTCTGCAGCAACATAGGGAATAGACAGGAGAGGATTGAATTGCCTCCTGTTTTAAAAACACAGTGTAGATGGAACATGCTCTGCGATGTTCTCTACAGCTTGTACCAGCGGTCTGCAGCTATGTATGACAGAAAACAGGAAGGGATTGAAGTGCCCCCTGTTCTAGGAGCACAGCGTAGATGGAACATGCTATGCAAGTTCCATACTGCCTGTGATGACAAACAGCAAGGGTTAATGAAAACATGCTTTGCAGTGTTCCTTAGTGCTTGTAAGTGGTCCCTGATGTGATCTGCACTACTGAATTTTACTTCCATACTGCCTGTGAATGTATCACATTCTCCTCCTGCTATGCCATCCAGGGTGGCTTTTGTATGAGGGCTGTCTTGGCGACCGTGGAGAGGGGGAGTGGGCCAGTGAAAAAACGCCGGCCAGCTAAGGGAAAAGGCGTGCAAGATGCAGCCAGGGAAGCCTGACCCGCCCCCTTTGTGATGCGGCCGGGGCGTGGATTACCCGCGCTGACATCAGCAGAAGGGGGGGCGGTAGGCGGGGAGGGGCGGTACCCGGGACGCTAGGCCGGAGCCGGGGCCTCAAGTAGATGGTGGCCCCGGAAAAGTGAAGAGGCCGGCGCGGAAGTGCCCAAGCCCTGCCGGTTCCGCTGCGCGGGACCACCGCCGGTCTGCCCAGGCAGTCTCGACGCCCCAGAAGCCCCACCGCTGCCTCAGCAAGGGGGCACAGGCCAGAGGTACTGGGGAGCTGTAGCCCACAGTACTTACTGCTGGGGATCGCTGCACACAGGGGAGAGTATAAGATGACAAGGTAAGTGTCCTCTGTTCTATCATAGAAACAGCGTGTCCTCAACCCAAGGCCCCTGATGAATAGGGGAAATGGGGAGGGTGGTGATGCTGACCCACTATGTAAACTCTGCAGGCTCTTTACAGCAGAGGCTGTGAGCAGCCTTGGGGGGCCCTGCAGCTGAGGGAAAAACCATGCACCAGACAGTGCTATGGAGGGCACCTGAAGCTGGTGTCTCAACCCAGGTTCCCAGCCAGGGGGAAAGGGGAGGGCGTCTGTAGATCCCATGGGCCCCAATACTGCAACCCAGATGTTACCTGGTGCCAGTAGAGGAGATGTAAGGCCTTCATTTTCCCATGGGAGCCGAGGATCGTGGCCCCCTTTGCCGGTTTTTATTCCCATCTGTCTTGCTGCTTGCAGTGGGGACATGGAGCATTACTGCGACCCAGAGCCCCATCTGTGGGGACTGGGGAGGAATGCGGGCCTCAGAACCGGCAGATCTGGAAATCACTTTAACCCTGCACCTCCAACAGTGGAGGGCCGAGGAAGGAATAGCCCTTATCTAACAAAATAGCTCGACCCAGAGGCTCAACTATGGAGTCTGGGGAGGTATCTGTGGTCGACATGTCCCTTCAAAAAGTAAAAATGTAGCTTCAAAAGTAAAAAATAATGGAGAGTAAGAATGTGTGCCTCCTTCAGACACTAAGCAAAAACTGGTGAGGCAATGCTTGCTCCAGGGGTGTATACTGCGGAGGAGGAGCCACTTAACTCTTTGCAGATTCTGCCTAGTGTCGCCTCCTAGTGGACAGCAGCATAACACCCATGGTCCTGTGTCCCCCAATGAGGCGAAGGAGAAAAGTTTTTTATATGATAAACATAAAACTTTTAAAAATGGGATATTGGTTCATGTATTGGCCAAGACATTTAAGCTGATGATCCACGGCGACTTGCCATGCATACAATGTATATCTCTATATAGTTGCCCTACAGCGAGGGTTAGGGCAAATGGAATCCTGTCTTCTCCTTTCTGAATAAATAACGACACGAGACAGGGTTGCCCCCTATCTCCGTTATTATACGTCATTGTTATGGAACACCTTGCTGTAGCAATAAGACGTAACTCTAACATACAGGGTATACAGGAGAAACACAGGCACTACAAGGCTGCGCTTTTCGCAGACGATTTACTGCTTTTCATTACTCAGCCATGTATCACCTTTCCCTCACTGATTAAAGAATTTGAAACATTTGGGAAACATAGCAATTTCATCGTGAACAAAGTCTGAGGCACTGAATATCACCTTACCGGGCGACGAACAGACCCATTTATCCACACACTTTCCATTTAAATGGCGGAGTGATGCGATCAAATACCTGGGAGTGATGGTCCCATCTGACCAATCTAAATGGTTTTCCCTGAACTTCATTCCCTTGCTTCAGAGAACTATTAAAGATATCAAAAACTATGAAACGAAACAGCTTTCCTGGTTCGGTCGTATAAACGTCATGAAGATGGATATACTTCCTAGATTCCTATTCCAATCCGTCCCTGTAGTAATTCCATCATCCTTCTTCACTAGACTTCAGGCAGCTATTTCTGGGTTTGTTTGAAGACAGGGAAGACTAAGGATTAGTGCGTCCACACTTTACCGCCACAAGTCTGACGGAGGGACAGGTCTACCAAACTTTAAGAAATATTATAAAGCGGCCTTATTAACAAGATTGCTGGACTAGCAGTATCACGGTGGATCCAAACAGATTGTAGATTTAGAGCAGGAAGACATATTGACCCCAATACAACACTTGCCCTGGATCCCAGCATCCCACAGACCGGTGACGGGACCTGACAGTGATGTGATGACCACGAGATTGAGGATCTGGGACGGAGAGGTCTCCAGGAGTAGAGGTCCTCTTACCCCACTGTTCCACAACCCCGAGTTCTACCCGGCTACGCAGGCACGAGAGGGACGATCCATGTATGGCCCATAGTGGGAAATAGACTTGAATTTAGATATCTCAGAGACAGACTGGAAGAGACCCTGTGTGTATACACACAGTCTTTCCACGGCCTGTATAGCACAGGAAAGGAATTATAAAATAATCTCCCGATGGTACCAATGCCCGGCAAATATTCACCGTATTTACCCCACTGTCTCGATTGTATGTTGGAGATGTCAAAAGGAAGAGGGAACTTTGCTACATATATGGTGGGAATGCGAGAATATAAAGCCTTTCTGGACACAGGTGTTTGATACGTACCAGACAGTCACGAGCCAGGTGGTGGATAGAACTCCCCAGGTTGCACTTCTGTCCATCCTGTTGGGACCTATGAAATCCCAAAAATCTGATCTTTTAAGATTTTGCCTTACAGCAGCCAGAAACATCCTACCCAGACATTGGAAGACGACTATTCAGCCTCACTTGTCTGAGTGGATGATTGAGATGAACAGGCTGTATAGAATGGAGGAACTTACGGCCGAAGTCACATATAAGGGAGACAAATTCCGGCGTATTTGGAGCCAATGGGTGATTTTCCGTGAGTCTCCTGATATTAGAGATCTCATATCTATACCTAGATGAGATCCAGTTGTGGGGTTGTGAAGCCATGACACGGCTTATATGCTGAGGATATAGTGAGGCGTATAACTCCCATGGAAATATTAATCTATCAGAGGATTCCACCCCTTGGAAGCCTGTAACCCTTCCCCCTCCCCTAACTTCCATTCTTTTTTCTTACTCTTTTTTTCTTTTCTTCTCCTTTAAATCAGAATAGAAACCTATAAGAATCCTGAGAAGTGAGTTAAACTTAAACTCAGATGTATGTCAAGGTGATTTACTCAGCGTTTTTTAAGTAACATACTGATACAATATACGGTTGCATATGTAAAGTTTGAAATATTGTACTCCCCACATATATAACCCAGTTAGAAAGTGCAGATACATTGGTAACATAGATTTGCTAGACTAGGGGATCTCTGATGTACTGTGTTATTTGTATGTATTTTGTTCTTTTCTTTTCAAATGCTTTTGGCAGATAAAGAGCTATTACTTGAATAGATACCATTAAATAGACTTTCAGATTTTGAGGATAATCTTCTGTACTAAATTAATGTATGTCATAAATATATTCTATGTGTTATAAGTCACATGACCAATGTTATGCTCTATAAAATGTAACAAATTTAATAAACTTAAATTGAACGAAAAAAAGAAGTACTGGGCTGATGCAGAACTGAAACAGCCTGACCTAGACTTTACCCTCAATGCATCTAACGGTGAACCAATTACCATAATGGGGGTTAAGGAGGTACCAATAAAGGTGGGGAGGGTGGAATTGCAGAACCAAGGGGTCATAGTCGTAGCAGAAGCTAGTAATGTAAATGACCCATATATAATACTAGGCACAAATGTTGTTCACAATTGCATGGGAGAGGTTTTGTCTTTGCTTCAACAGATTGCAGATACTGCCAAACCTGATCAGAGGAAGGTCCTTCAGCTTAAAATAAGAGCCCTCCTGCGCCATCAACAGGTAACAATTACAGTTGGCAAAATTGGTACTGCACAGGGGACAGACCCGTTTCCTATTGTGATTACCCCAATTAGTGAGATGATGATTTGGAGTCGAGCAGCTATAGGTCTGAGAGGGCAGGACTATCAGGCATTAGTGGAGCCCATCAGCACAGAGCACAGACCTACACTCTTGACAGCCAGGGGGGTGGTTGATGTACACAATGGGAGAGTACCTGTTCGCATCTTAAATTGTGGCAGTGAAGAGGTCAAATTACCCACGAATGCGACCGTTGCTAACTTGTAGTCAGCAATACAGTCAGCAACAATGAGATCCAAACAGTGAGACCCTTACCCCATACCAAAGGGGCAAAACCTGATAATACAACAGGGCCACTGGAAGACTGGTGCCAGCAACTCCATGTTGGAACTGACACCACTCCTGTGTACGAAAAGCAAGGTGTTTACCGGGTAGTTCAAGAATTTGAACAAGTCTTTAGTAAGCATCCACTTGATTTTGGTAGGATAAAAGGGGTGCAACATCATATCCCCACAGGTACACATCCACCAATCAAAGAGCAGTACAGGCCTATTCCACTTGCACATTATCAGAAAGCCAAGGAAATGTTACAGGACATGAAGGATGCAGGGGTTATACGAGATAGCTGTAGTCCCTGGGCAGCCCCATTGGTCCTAGTCAGGAAAAAGGATGGCAGTATGAGAATGTGTGTAGACTATAGGCAAATAAACCACATAACACACAAGGATGCTTACCCGTTACCTCGTATAGAGGAATTCTTAGCTGCGTTGGAGTCTGCTAATTACTTTTCTACCTTAGATCTCACTAGTGGGTATTGGCAGGTGTCCGTAGCCGAGGAAGACTGTGAGAAAACGGCATTTACAACACCTATGGGCCTGTGTGAATTTAAAAGCATGCCATTCGGACTATGTAATGCACCTGGGACCTTCCAGAGGTTGATGGAGAGTTGCCTGGGACATAAGAACTTTGAGACGGTACTGCTCTACCTGGATGACGTGATCGTGTATTCTAAGACCTATGAGGAACACGTACCTCATCTAGCAGAGGTGTTTGAATCTCTGGCCAAATACGGGATGAAGCTGAAACCATCCAAATGCCACCTGTTCAAGCCAAGAGTACAGTACCTGGGACACATAGTCAGTGCCGAAGGAGTGGCCCCTGCTCCAGACAAGGTGACAGCCACCAAGGAGTGGCCAGAACCCAAGACCCTGAAGGAAGTACGTCAATTCCTGGGATTGGTGGGCTACTATAGGAGGTTCATAAAGGAGTACACCAAGAAGGCTGCTACCCTGCAAGACCTCCTAGAAGGCCAACCCACGAAGGGCAAGTCTAAGGATTCTCCGTGGAGGTGGGGAAAGGAACAAGAAGAGTCATTCCAGATGATGAAGGAAGCCCTGACATGAGAATAAATCCTTGCTTACCCGGACTACAACCTGCCATTCCTGCTGTACACCGATGCCAGCAATGTGGACCTAGGAGCCGTCCTTTCTCAACGGCAAGAGGGCAAAGAACTAGTGATTGCCTATGCCAGTAGGAAGCTGCGCCCCACAGAGAGGAACCCAGAGAACTACAGTTCCTTTAAGCTAGAATTCCTGGCCTTGGTCTGGGCCATCACAGAGAGGTTTAAACACTATCTGGCCTCTAGCAAGTTCACAGCTTATACGGATAACAATCCGCTGACCCACCTGAACACTGCGAAGTTGGGAGCCATGGAGCAGAGATAAATGGCCAGGTTGTCCAACTACCAGTTTACCATCAAGTACCGGGCGGGGCACCAGAATGGAAACGCGGATGCCTTATCCAGAATGCCTCACCTGTCAGACGTGGGCGTGGATGAAGACGAGCTAGAGAAAGTGGAGTTACCTGCCTTGCATCAGTTAAGAGTAACTCAGTGCCAGCAGACCCGTAAAGACACTCCTGCATGAATGGTGAACCCGTTGCCCCACTTTGGTTGGAAGGATGTGCAAGACAATGACCTGGCTGTCAGTTTGGTAAAGCAGGAGTCAGCCAAGCTGCCAGAAAATCCCCAACCAGAAGTCAAACATCTGTGGAGCGAGCGGAGTAAGCTATTCATTTAGCAGGAGAAGCTCTGCCAGAGGCACATCAACCCAAGGACACAGGAGATGGTCTGGCAAATCATCGTGCCCAAGTCAAAAGTCCAGATGGTCTTGAACGCCTACCATAACCAGGCTGGCCAATTTGGGTGGAAGAAGCTGGAAATGCTACTGAAAGATAGGTTCTTTTGGGTCGCCATGCGTGCCTCCATTGAAAGATGGCGTAAGAACAGTGGACCCTGCAGCCTTAGAAGAAAGGAAGAGCCAGAAAGCACCGCTCCAAACCATAGTGACAAAGCAGCCTCTGGAAATTGTAGCCTTGGATCACGTAAAACTGACTCCAAGTAGATCTGGCTACACATACGCATTGACCATGGTAGACCATTACTCGAGATTTCTGATGGTTGCCCCCGTAAAAGACTTGACAGCTGCAACCGCTGCTAGAACATTCCAGAATGTATTCTGCAGACCATTGGGTTATCCTGAACAGGTCCTCACAGATCAAGGATCAGCCTTTGAAGCGGAGATCTTCCAAGAGTTCTGCCACATCTATGGGTGCAAAAAGATAAGATTATCTTCTTCACCCTGATGAAGATAATAAATTGAAACGTACGTAGGTGGATAGGAGGGGGCCACACTGCATCTGCATGTCTGCTAAGTGAAGCACAAGGTAATAATGTGAACTATGTTATATGATTGAATGCTTGATGCTGTAAGTTATAGCTGCATTTCTGTTAAACAACTAAAGCACAAGATAAAACTGTGAACTACTTGTTGCTGCAAGCTGTAGATATTGACAACTGGAAGACATTTAGTCAGGATTTTTGTGTGTTCTGGGAAGTAACAACAGGGCAGTATATATAGACTGTGCAGCAGAATACTTTAAGTGGCCCACCTTATGTGATTTCAATTGTAATAACATGGTACCTGGAAATGTTGTTTTAAATATGTATTTTAATGAATAAAAAATTGATTTATTTAATAATATATAGTTTCACTTGTTATGTGTGCACCTTTGTAGGTGTGTATACAGGTAATTTTGGTTATAATTCCCTACAGCACAGCAGGTACCTACTACATGCAACACCTTCCACCCCGGCACAGTATGGGGAGCTCCACTCACCGACTTTAGGTGAGATCCCCTATAAATACTGCTGCTGGGGGAGGAGTTAGTGAGAGTGTGCAGATGCTAGGAGAGCTGCGAAGACGTCCTGATGGTCGGTGCCACGGTTAGGCCCGAACCAGTGACCTGGAGTGGCCCTTCTGCCATCCAGCAAGCCTAGGAGTGGGGCCAGAAGGCAAGGAGCAGAGCCAAGGGAGCGAGGAACTAGTGGAAGTTCGCCCAGAGACGTACTGGACTTCGGGGATCCGCACCTGTAGGATTACTTCAAGACTACAGAAAAGACCGTCACACTGTGGAGACTTTAGTCACCCGGTCCCCCTGCGTACACAGAGAGAGGGAGCCAGACACCACAGTGAGATATCACAAGGCAGTGATCAAAGAGGGTAACTCGTGGACCGCGCAGGAGGAGAGAGGGAGAGAGGACCAGAGGAAGTGAGGAAGCCAGTCTGGCTGCAAGCAGACTGGGCTTCAGGAACCATAGAGAAGCAGAGGAGGCCTTATACCCACTTGCTGTGGAGACTCACTGTGCACCTGGTCACCTGTCAGTTTCCTGGACGTCTTTACTTGCTATACCATCAGTAAAAGATAATAGAGACTTCTACAGTGTGTGTGTGCGTCATTCCTCTCCGTTCCCAGTACCCCTATAGACTGCTCCATCACTCCCTATCCCGACCTAAAATTCCACTCCAAACTACTCCTTTACACTAAGTTTCCGCCCCGGAGGCCCCAGCTCCACCTGTAGGGAGCTTTGCCATCTTAGCTGCATTGCCATCGACCTCCAGAGGACTGTGGCGGCGCTGGTGACCCATCACGAGGTACTACAGGCGGCGTCACATGACAAACTCTAATCCCCTGTACATGCACTCCTTTTTGAAGTGTCACCCAGGCCACGGGCTCAGGCGCTGCCACCCGTGACATCCCCCGTGAGAACACCCACCGAGCTTAATACCCGAGTACCCCAGGGCCTGGGGTTCGACATGTCCTCGAACAACTTGTTGCCAGGAACTTCAAAGTTACAGCCAAACGATCCTCAGGTGGCACAGCTCGACGCATCAAAGTGCCCTGTCAGGCTATCAATGGCTTTATGCGTTCCAAGAGGAATGTGAAAGAATCCTCGGACATACGGAGATAGTTCCGGAAATCATGCGGACTACTATCCTCCAGCTGATGTAACAGGCGCACGTGACTCAGATAATCCCGTTGCCGAAGCCAATCCCTAACCCACACACGCCGTGGTCTGCGAGCCCGCAACCTCTCAGCTCTCTCCTCCAGCCACAAGTACTCTTCCACCAAGGCAAGAGCCACGATAACATCTCCATCATGGTCCATGATGATCTCACATACCAATCCCTGCAAAAGGAAAAAACAAAGCCTAGCATCAAAAGAACACGTTATCAGGCATAAAAAAAACACTACCTACTTCCCTACACATCTCCTACCCAGTTACCCACATCCTAGCAGACTCTGCTCATAGGACCGCCTAGATATTTTGCACCATTGAACAGTCACAAACAACATTACACTGCCTCAGAACAACACCTGTTATCACTACACCCATGGGCCTCCTCCACAACTATATCTCCATCGTCCAAATTGTGACATCATTACCATACCCCCATATAGCTGCCCATAATGTATATGTACTACCACAAGGCCTTGGAAAATACAAAGCTCAACCACACAGACAGATCCTTGTTACCAATTAAATCCAACAACATGGTAAACGTACCAGAGCCATGTGCTACTGACAATTCATCATCCCACGCAGCTGTGAGTCGCATATTCATCATGTCCAACAGACATCCCTGTTGTGTTGATAAGGCTGGATCTTCACAGGCAGACATTTCCAAGACATATGGGCCACTCCACATCTCAGTATCGCCAGAATACTTCCATTCTGTCAGGTAAAGGCAGTACTATGTGCCCACATTTGATATGTTCCACTAAACTAACCACAGAGGCCTCCTTGGTACATGATCCTGTATGGCGAAGGCAAAATAGATTGTCAAGGAGGAGGGTGTTTTGTGGCAAGGAAAGCCATCCATCCATTTAGCTGCACACAATAGATAAATTAAACACATCATCATTACAAACTACATACACCAGGACTTTGGCGTCTGCTACACTACACAAGAACGATCCGTAATGCAAAGATGTATCAAACACTATACACAGCCATATCACAAATCATGTGTGAACATCAGTACTTACTTAATGACTTTGGGCATCAAGCGTGCCGTAGCTCGGTCATTAGCGGTTTTTATGTGGTAACCATCCAATCACAGAGCATCTGCGTAATCTAATTCATGTAGCCGCCTGGGCATTACCACGTGCGACTACTGATTAGGCGCCTGTGCTGCTTTGTGATTGGTCATGTTGTATTTAAAATGTGGCCAGCTGGGCCGCCACCCATGCTCTTACTTCAATGCGCGTTGTTCTAGTAGCGTCTCATCACCAGAACTCTGTTGTACAGACGGTAAGTTGGTGGATATGCTATTGTGCTTCTCAAGTATGGTATCTCATTTTCGGCTTCCGAGCCCTATTTTGCCAGATGTATGGGCGGGTCATTGCTTCATGTAGCATCATGTAGATGTATGGTTTACGACACCTATGCATCGTTATCCCCTTCCGTGTCCTCTTTCACACATAATGATCCTTGGCACCAATGACATGACAATGTGTCATACATTTCTACATCGTTCTATAAATATGTGCTAAGGTCATTCCTGTGTCTACATTTTGTGTGTTACGCCATGTGTGCCATTTCAACATGATACAGGTTTGTAACTTTGCCTGGCCAGGCCCTAACCACATATGCCCCGTGTCATGTGCAGCATGTCACATTTGTGTCCACATATAAAGGCCATTAATGCTTCTGCATACAAAAACTAACTACCAGACCACCTGTCATTACTAGTGCTGGATATGTATTGGCCACACAGAGTAGGGTGCGACCTGATATGTACATGTATGTGTTTTGGTGACACACTGTTGTTTTTTGGCAGATGGCTGAGAGTCCTGATTTTGTGCGTGAACTACTAGCCATATACCAGGACTATGAATGCCTGTGGCGGTTTGCATCGCCCGACTACAAGAAAAGGGCGGCGAGGGCTGTGGCCTACAGGCACCTTGTCGAGCTGGCAAACTGGCTCGACCAAAGTAACACCTGGACGGTGCCGATGGTTGTGGAAAAATCATGCGGTTGCGCACCGTGTTCACAAAACAACACAAGAAGGCGCTGATGGCTCGGTCTGGGGCTGAGGAGGTCCCTAAGCCACATCTGTGGTATTATGACCTCCTCCTTCACACTGGGCCAGGAGGCTCATCACCCAACACGGTGCAGCAGCTGCCTTGCCCAACCATCTTCAGCCACAAGCCAAGAGCCTGCCCCGTCACAGGAGGTGCGTAATTGTTGTTTTGCTACCTAGGTCCAGACCTTGGTGGTTGCACTGATGTGTGGGTTGGTGGACATGTAGAAGGCACAATCGTGTTGGACTTTCACCATTCTTCTGTGTGTTCTGCTGTGTGTTGGCTTGTGGCTGTTGGCACAGATTGTGCTGTGCTATGTTGGGGCACTTAGCATATCAATTTGGAGCCTCAGGTGAGTACAGAGCACTGGTCTACTTCTTTCTTCATCTCTGTTTCCAGTCCTGCTACTGTTGATTTTGGTGTTTGGCATGCTCAGATATGCGCCATCTGATGCTGGGTGGTTGGTTGTGGTAACTGATGTCAGTACATTGCTACTCTTGTTAACTTGCATTTTTCTATGTTTGGTTTACAGGCCCCTCGTGAGTCTGGCTCCAGTGCAGAGGACTCAGCCGCTGGCCAGGCTCCACCCTCCTCTTTGGTGGAGCAGGTGCCTGATCCCAGTGGTGGAGGGGCGGTGCCGAGGGCCCAGCTCAGGCATACAAAGGTGTCGCACACCTGCCCCACCCAACACTGAGCTGGGTACCTGGGTTTAAACGGGTCCTATTGGACAGAGAGGACCCCCGCCACATCAAACGGGCACATGGCCAGTGAGTGGGTGTGCCGCATGGAGCCAGAACAACGTGCCATCATCGAGAGGGCCATCATTCGGGTCCTGGAAGCGGGCATTTATGGGGCACTGAAATAGGGTGGTTACATTGCCATCCCCAAGAAAACACCCCCAGTGCCCCCTGCGCCCCAACAACCCATGGCTAGAAGTCACCAAAATCAGAATCACCCACGTCCCCCACGAAGACTCCGGCACAGAAGGGCCTCCAATGTGTGGGAGTACGGGGATGAGGGGGAGGAGCCATTGTCTGATCCAGCATAGGACAAAGAAGCAAGACGCTACTAGGCAATGCACTACATTGCGAACTGGACTTTTTTGTTTATTTTTTTTTAGCTAAAACCAAGTGTGTTGGTATTGTAATTTTGTGGTAATAAACCAGACTTTGATTTCCCATACCTACGTCCACATATGTGTCAGGTTCAGCAGTATGGTTGCGTGTAGTGTGTTGTGGGTGTAATGGTGATGTTTGTGTGGCAGAAGGAGAGGCCTCATGTCCACAATAACATAGTTGGGTCACTGTAGCAGACAGGAGCCTATCCCTAGGTGACATGTGTGAGTATTGAGAGATTGCGAGTCTTCTGTGGCCGACATTGGCGAGTATGTTTGGCTCTGTGTGTTTGTTAATGTGGGTGTGACATTGGAAAAGAGAAAATCTGGCACACCAAAAAGACAAAATAGTCCAATAGTTTTTGTTGATGGCTTTTATTCGTGGAATCAATTCAATATTCTTTTTGTATATATATCTCAGTCATTCGTATAAACGTTTTCGGCTATTGCCTTCCTCAGACACAAATAACTGATGATGTAAACAGAAAAAATCACAATGAATAACATATTTTCAATTTGAATCAACATGTTTTAACAGAAATTATCCACAAAATAGCCAAACAACAACTAGGGGGAGACAATCATGAATTACCGTATATACTCGTGTATAAGCCGAGTTTTTCAGCCCAAAATTTGGGCTGAAAAGTCCCCCCCTCGGCTTATACACGGGTCTATACGGTAGACCCGTGTGGTGGGGGCTGTGTCCCGGGGGCTGTGGAGGCTGGAGGAGGCGGGGGGAGGCTGCTGTATGAGCGGCCCCATCACGTGGGGCCGCTCATTAAATATGCACTGCATCCCCCTGTCAATCAGCGGCAGGGGGATGCAGTTCATATAGCCCCCCAAAAGCTGGCACTGTCCCCCCTTGTAAGGGCCCCCCCCCCGGTGCTTATACATTACCAGCCCGGTGTTCTGATCGGCGCCGCTCCTCGGTGCTTCTTCATCCTCCCGTCCTCGCTGGCTCCATCCGTGATCTCCGGCTGTCGCAGCGATGTGACGTCATCGCGCGACCGCTGGAGAACCCGGATGCAGCCAGCGCGGGAGGATGAAGACGCAGCACGGAGGAGCCGCGCTGATCAGAAAACCGGAATGGTAATGTATAAGTAGCGGGGGGGGGGGCACTTACAAGGGGGGACAGTGCCAGCTTGTGGGGGCTGTTGGCACCCCCTGGGGGCTGTTGGTACCCCCAGGGGGCTGCTGGGTACCCTCTGGGGGCTGTTGGTACCCCCAGGGGGCTGCTGGGTACCCCCTGGGGGCTGCTGGGTACCCCCTGGGGGCTGTTGGTACCCCCAGGGGGATGTTGGTACCCCTAGGGGGCTGCTGGTACCCCCAGGGGGCTGCTGGGTACCCCCTGGAGGCTGTTGGTACCCCCAGGGGGCTGTTGGTACCCCCAGGGGGCTGCTGGTACCCCAGGGGGATGTTGGTACCCCCAGGGGGCTGCTGGGTACCCCCTGGGGGCTGCTGGGGACCCCCAGGGGGCCGCTGTATAACCCCTGGGGGGTGCTGTATAACCCCTGGGAGGTGCTGTATAACCCCTGGGGGCTGCTGTATATACTGCTGAGGCCTGTATACCACTGGGGCTGCTGTATATACCACTGGGGCTGCTGTATATACCACTGGGGCTGCTGGGGCTCCTGTATACTACCACTGGGGCTGCTGGGGCTCCTGTATACTACCACTGGGGCTGCTGTATACTACCACTGGGGCTGCTATATACTACCACTGGGGCTGCTATATACTACCACTGGGGCTGCTGGGGCTGCTATATACTACCACTGGGGCTGCTATATACTACCACTGGGGCTGCTGTATACTACCACTGGGGCTGCTGGGGCTGCTATATACTACAACTGGGGCTGCTGTATACTACCACTGGAGCTGCTGGGGCTGCTATATACTACCACTGGGGCTGCTGTATACTACTGCTGGGGCTGCTATATACTACCACTGGGGCTGCTATATACTACCACTGCGGCTGCTGTATACTACCACTGGGGCTGCTGGGGATGCTATATACTACCATTGGGGCTGCTGTATACTACCACTAGGGCTGCTGTATACTACCACTGGGGAGGCCTGTATACCACTGGGGGGGCCTGTATACCACACTGCTGGGGGCTGTATACCTGTGCTGGGGTCCACCCTCGGCTTATACACGAGTCAATAGGTTTTTCCAGATTTTTGGGGCAAAAGTAGGGGGGTCGGCTTATACACGGGTCGGCTTATACACGAGTATATACGGTAATCAAGGATACAGAAAGAAAAATAGGGAGAAAAAATTATACAATAATGATACAACACAGAACAGAACTCCATCTTAATGGAAAAAATGAAAAGAATCAGGAAAAGACCAGCACCAGGGAGTAATAAGGAGCGTTTTAACTATGTTTTCACTTGTATTGAGTACTTTTGTCATACTTTATGTTATTTTACCAGGTTTCTGGTGATCCCTTGTATCTTGGGCTTTACTTTAAGGTATGCCATTTGCTAAGTAAATAAGTGGTTGCTGTCATGCAATTTGAACCTGATGGCACTGTTGTTTTTGCTTTCCAGCATTTACTTCATGATTGATTCCTCTTTATGTTGTGGTAGTGAAATCTTAGTTAATCGACATAGCAGGTATGGACTTGATTTTGTGACTATATTGTGTCAAGTATGAATGACAAGGATTCTGTATACTAAATGATTTCTTTTTATCTAGAGAATTTCCAACGGGTCTCCACTGTATATGAAGGTTATTTTCAATATTATATTGCATGGCATGGTTATTAATACAAGGTAATGCATTAGTCTATCACATGCACGCCATCTTTATGTCATAACACTATTGCTCTATATGGGCTTTATATGTACTATTCCGTTTAGTAGGAAGAACCCATTTTCTTCTTTTATTATGGTAGTATGATTTTCACTGAATAGTATTGGATATATGCACAGTCCAAGTTTGGATTGGTTCTATCGAGGTGTTAGTTTGCTGTACTTTTTTCTTATGTTTTTTTTGTGATATTTCTCTTTATCATAGATACTTTTGTGCAAAGAATTTTTTTGTATATGTGAAGATATAATACATACAAGAAGGAAAAGGGATATACAGGTATATATAATCCTGATTCTTTTCATTTTTTCCATTAAGATGGAGTTCTGTTCTGTGTTGTATCATTATTGTATAATTTTTTCTCCCTATTTTTCTTTCTGTATCCCTGATTAATTCATGATTGTCTCCCCCTAGTGGTTGTTTGGCTATTTTGTGGATAATTTCTGTTAAAACATGTTGATTCAAATTAAAAATATGTTATTCATTGTGATTTTTTCTGTTTACATCATCAGTTATTTGTGTCTGAGGAAGGCAATAGCCGAAAACGTTTATACGAATGACTGAGATATATATACAAAAAGAATATTGAATTGATTGATTCCACGAATAAAAGCCATCAACAAAAACTATTGGACTATTTTGTCTTTTTGGTGTGCCAGATTTTCTCTTTTTTATAGTATACTCTATTTCTGGCACATGTACATGTTCCTCTTGTGAGCTGGCTCTCTCTTATAACTGGTGTGACATTGGAGACATTGATGTAAAATAGGGCTTCATCCATGTAGAAATGGTACTGTATGGTCAGATCTTTATCATGTCACACTGCACACCTACGCAAAATCTTTAGCCATGTGTTATGTTTTCAAATTTGTGAAAAAAGAATGCTCATATAGTGTCTTATCTCAATTTTACACTTTCTCTTTATGATGTGGAATTGCTCACCTTTTTCAGTTGTGAAGCCAACAACTGGTAGAAAAATGTTAAATCAGCTGCCGCAGGGACCACACTTCCACAGGGTAACCGTGGTTGTAATGTAGAAATTCTTGGACGAAGTGCCTCAATGTCCGCGCTGCTGCTCCAGGATCAAAGGAACCAAGACGCAGGGATGTCTGGATCAGCTCAAGCTTTTTATTATCCGACGCGTTTCAGAGCCACATACCGAGCTCCTTCCTCAGGGAACATCAAGATCACACTGAACACAATCTTATTTAAAAGAGAAAAAGCGCCAAAAGATGATGCAAACATAATTGCAGTTATATCAGCAAACAGGGAGGATCTAAACGTGACGTCACATTATTTGTAAACAGGATATCATAAAGTCTATAATAATTATCAATGTCAAATTCACAATGAAATCTAATATATAAAGCTGAATGTGTGTATGTATGTATGTGTGTATGTATGTATATCCGGGATTGGCATCTACACCGTCACAACTACAGCCACAAAATTTTGCACAGTCACACATCTTGACCCTGAGAGCGTCATAGGCTATGTTGTGAGCCGAATTTTTAACCCTGCGCGTTCCAGTTCACCGAACAATTTTGGCCCTATCTACATAATGGGGAAAAAGTAAAAGGAAATGGGTGGGAGGAAAATCGACAGCTGCCAGCTACAGCCACAAAATTTTGCACAGTCACACGACTGGACCCCGGGAGCGTCATAGGCTATGTTGTGAGGCGAAATTTTAACCACACGTGTTCCAATTCACCAAACAATTTTGGCCCTATCTACATAATGGAGAGAAAGTGACCAGTTGACAGTTGTGAATGAGAGGGGCTTAATGACAGCACCAAAGACTAACAGCATATACCAGCATATAGTCACTAAGGTGGGGCCCTGACATGGAATATTCACCATGCACAGGGACATGTATACACACCACATGCACACAAAGAGTAACAGCTATGGTGGAGCCCCAACATTGGAAACTCACCACATACCCGAACACAAACACACACACCACAAAGAGACACACACAACACAGACACCCCCCCACAGGGACACACACACATACACACCCTATAAGGACACATGCACTCACCCCACAGGGACACACACACCACAGGGACATACACACATACACACCCCACAGGGACACACACACACCCCACAGGAACATACAGACTCCATAGGGATGGACACACACCACAGAGACACCCCTCCCCCCACAAGGACACACACCACAGGGAAACCCCTCCCCCCCCAAAAGGACACACACCACAGGGACCCCCCCACAGGGACACATGCACAGCACTGGGACACACGCACACCCCAGGGACACACACACCCCAGGGACACACACACCACACAGACAAACACAGATGTGCACAAATCGCCTCACACAACTCGCCTCATACGTCTGGTATGTTTAATTTCCAAAAATAAATATCTGATTAAAAACAGCCAATGTGCAACACATGTGCCATATAGGGAATTAAGGCAGATGTCAGTCACATAAGCTGTCTATTATGTGTATGTGTGAGGTAACATATACTGCCCGGCCGGGGGAGGGTTTACTATTGGCTGGAGATTTATCAGGCTGCCTATAGCAACCAATTACAGCTCAGCTTCTATTTTCCTACAGGTCATTAATATGACATATTCAAATTCTATTTTGTTATAGCTAACAGCAGTTATTTATTAACCCGGGCGTAGCCGGGTAGTACAGCTAGTATATACATAAAGTGACACTTGATATTGAATAAATTCCTATATAAAAACAAAAAAATATATATATAAATAAATCAAATGCCAGGTATTATATAATCTGTAAGGAGGGGGAGAGATATAGGACCCAGGTATAGTATAGAATATATAGGGAGGAGGATGGAATATAGGACCCGGTCCCCAGGTATAGAATATATAGGGAGGAGGATGGGATATAGGACACAGATATAGAATATATAGGGAGGAGGATGGATATAGGACACACAGGTATAGAATATATGAAGGGATATAGGACACAGACACAGGTATATAATATAGGGAGGGGAGGGGGATGGGATATAGAACACCGGTATATAAAAGGAGGAGGATGGGATATAGAACACAGCAGGTATATAGTATATAGCGGAGGGAGGGCTATATATGGACAGAGCTCGGTTTATACACATTATACACAATTATACACACACAACAGGATGCCTCCGCTGTGTTGTCCCCTCAGTAGCTCTGTCCCCCCCTCCGTGACCCCCCGGTTCCCCTCTTACCGCCACCCGGTGTCTCCTCCTCACACTGCATAGACCGCCGCTGCCTGTGAGATCGCGCCGAACATACCAAATCTCGCGAGATTCCTTGTCAGCCCCGCTCACTGCCGCAAACACGCTCGCATTAACACTTAGCCGCCCGGATCTTCTAAGCAGTGCTCCGGCCGCCATTTTTAATCGAATTTAACGATTTTTCATAAAACCAAATCGTGGCCACAGCAGGGGGGCAAATTAATCGAATTAATTCGATTAATCGCCCAGCCCTACAGTATACTATATTTAAACAGTAAAAAGAAAGCAGAAAAACATCACACATAACCAGCAATTCTTAAACTATTTGAAGGAGAACCAGCTTCCATCATCTCCCAACAGCCCTATCCACCCCCATAGTCATATTCCGGGTGATTAGGTAAAACCCACAATAGGTAGAGAGTCATTAGTCCTCTCAACTTCTGTAGAAAAGGAAAAATAAAAAAAATATATAAAATAGAAATTGTCTCATAACCAACAGTCACACAGCAGCAACAACGTCCATGCCGCAACATTCAAAAAGGAAAAAGGAAAAGGTACTGGAGAGCCCGGCCCCTCTTAACTGTCATGGAATCATCCCAGGAAAAATTCCTCAGCCCCAGGATCAGTTTCTCAACCTTCTCCATCTCTGAGTCTTTTGGCGTTAGAGTCCATCCAATGCGAGGCCTCCTCCGGCGACAGAAAGAATTGCACTTTACCTACTGCCACGACTCTCAATTTGGTGGGAAAAAACATGGAGTATTGCACCCCTAAATCTTGTAGTCGCCTCTTAACTCCTGAGAATTGCATTCGTTGTTTCTGCACAGTTGGGGAATAATCCCGGTATATTGCAATTCTTTGGCCGTCACATGTTAAGTCCTCCACCTCCCGGGCCTTCCTCAAAATAATATCCCTATCCCTGTAGTTCAGTATTCTGGCCAAGATTGTGCGAGGTTCAGATCCTGGCGGCTTCGGTTGCATAGGGACCCTGTGGGCCCTCTCCACTGCAAACACTTTGGTCAAAAAATTGTCTTCAATCTTCCCTCTCAACCATGATTCTATGAATGCTGTGGGATCTCGCCCCTCCGCCTTTTCAGGGAAGCCCACCAGTCTTAAGTTGTTTCGCCTTGACCTATTTTCAAGGTCATCGTTTTTGGCTATTACTTCTGCCAGTTTTTGGGCGTACTTCTGTTCAGATTTCTGCAGTTTGACAATATGGTCCTCTGCCCCTCCAACCCTGTCTTCCACAGCAGTGATACGTAAATACGATTTCTGCAGGCCCCCCCTGATACTGGCAATCTCCCCCTTCATGTTCTGAACGTGTGCTGCCACTGTGTTTAGGGTCTGCTGCATGGATGAGACCAGTGTGAAAAAAATCTCACAGCGAGGGCTCCTTCAGGGGTGCCTGCTTCTGCAGCCTCCCCACAGCCCCCTCCTCTCCTGCTGCCATCTTGAGCTGCACTGGCTTATCCTCCCCAGATCCTGGTTCCTCTTCCTCCGCCTGCTCTCTCTCACCTTCCACACCAACCTCAATGCCCTCAGCCATGTGGGCATATTGTTGTAATTTTGCAGCCACCTCCATCCTCCTCCAGCACGCCGCATTCTCCCTCTCAGCGTCCTTGCAGGCCGCCGCCTCCCGCTCCCACTCCTGACTGCTTGCGGCGCGGAATCACCGCTCCTCCGGGGGTTTTGAGGCAGGGCACCGGGTCCAGACAGCTCTCCCAGCCGGACCAGCCGGTATTTTACTGCGGTGTGAGGATGCCTCCAGGATAATTAGCCTGTGTTCAGCAGGAGCTCTCTGTGCTGCGACCGCTCTCATAGCGCGCCAGGCCACACCCCACAGTATAAGTTCTCTAATGAAATGTTGCCCTCCATGGACTAAGGCTGGAAATACATGAACATAAGAAAAATCTGACCATTATTCATCCAGGAGAGTGGGACGAGGGACATCCGTATGGTCTTCTGTATGTCAAGTGAGTGCTAAGCGAGTGTGCAAATTTTTTTCTCATCTAAGAATCTATATGACATCCACGTGCTGTCTGTATGCAATGTTGGTTTTTTTCTCAGCAACTATTACTGAACAATAATTTACAAGACCATTAAGTGTCCTGTGCTACAGAATGGTAATCTATCAGTAGAAATTGAATGCCACTGGAATGCTCCGTGTGCTGTTGCTTTTTTTTCTCACGCCCATTGACTTGCATTGGCGAGTCTTGCATGATTATCGGATCCACTCACAGCATGTTGCAACTTTCTCTCATACAGAATCTGGATGAGAAAAAAGTTTATAACAATCGTTCATCTGCTCTGATTCTTTTAATAACATTATAACAAAGTTCAGCTCACCCTTTAAGTTTACTGCACGAAGCCGCCATAATGATGATCCATGATTAAGACTGTAGGAGTCGAAACGCATAGGATTGCCTCCTTGCTCTGGGGTATCCACTGCTTGAACTGCATAATTTCAATGTGAAAGAATAAAGTGTCTGGTTTTATACTTACCCGTTCTCCTGGATTTGCTGGAGGATGTCTTCTGTGCTTATTTAATAACATTGGTCCCGATGCAATGAGAGTTTTTTTTCTCATTACACTCGTACGATTCACATGCCCATGTGTCCGAGGCCTAACAAGGATTGTTTTTGTCTCCACTATTCTGCTGTCTGCTTTCCAGAAGAATTGGCAAAACTAGCAGGATACATGACAGTGTACTTATACAAGCTGGTGCCTGCTGTAGACGAGTCAGCACCATGTTGGAGAACACAATCCATGTGTGACGATCTCCACACTGCCTTTGTCCTTTACTAGGATGATGTTGTGGAGATTGCCAGTCTGGGCCGCCTCTGTGCTGCAAATCACCTGCATTACAGCTCACTTGATTAGAACTCTACTTAAGCAAGCTTGCTGCATTATTCTGTGTAAATTGTACACTTGCCTTTGGATGTGTAGGACTGACCTCTCTCTGTGCTCTGAGCCAGACCCTGCCTGATTAATTACCTTACCTGGACTTGACGTTCTGCTTGTGACCTGATTCCTCTTTTTTGCCTGCTCCTCTGTATTCTGTTTTGTCCCTTTGGTTCCCTGACTTCGACTTGAATTGGACTTAGCTTCTGAATATCCCTAGCTGTTACGGACCTGACCCTGGATTGTTTTGACCTCTCTTTACTACCAGTAAGTATTATTATTATTATATTTACTTTCTGTTATTACAGTCTGTTTTCTGCACCTCAGAGATTAGTGATTACTGTAGTGACTTGTGTCACACCATGTTCTCTGTTCACTTCCTTTGCTTAACTCCTCCCACCATACTTCCACTATCTCCTGATGTCAGGCTTAGTTGCGGCACTTCAGTGGCTGTGTGCTTTATGGATGCTTAGGGAGAGTGTTTAGACTGGGAGCATTCTGTCTATGTGATCACTCATGTCAAGCCAGTCTATTTTTACATACAAGTTTGCTTTTTCCATTTTTGTGTGTCAGCTTGATAATCAAAAAGCACTCCAAAATGTAGTGTTTTCATTTTTTTGTTAGTGTTCACCATATTGGAAACATAATGACAGTTTTATAGAACAGGTCGTTCCACACTCCTCAATATTAACTAGGTATAAGCTTGCATTTTTTAAATTTAACTGGTTTTGCAACTTTTCAAGATTAAAAGAAAACTTTTATTTAGATCTTCTAGGATATGTCAGTCTAATGTCCCGTTTCTATATTGCACTGCATCAGATCTGTCAGTTTTACACACACCCTGCCTAAGATGTTGGCAGCCCATGAAACAATTACATGGCCACAAAAAATATCAGCACCCTGTGATTGTATTGTGGGGGGTAATAACTGAAATAAGAGTGATCGCTCACCTGGTAAACCAGATTTAGATGCAGTCATCACAACTGAAAGCCAGACCTAGGGGTGTTAAACAACCAATTAATGCTAAAACAGATTGTGGCTGATGCAACATAGTGTCAGCTACTATATATTATCTACTTATATAATCGGTAGTCTTGGAATTCAGGCACTGTAGCCGAATCCCAAGATGCTTTGCGGTACAGCGAGCGATGACGCGCAGCGTCATCGCGAGCCAAAGCCGCACTACTGTAAAAAAAAAAAAATTTCCTCACCTCTCCCGAGCCCCCGCCGTCTCCCTCCAGCCTCCCGGTGGCTCCCGCAGGCTCCCGGTGCCTGCAGAGCTCTTCTACACCAGTACAGGACCTGCGGTGATGTCAGAGTCACGTGACTCTGACATCACCGCAGGTCCTGAACTGCAGTAGAAGAGCTCTGCAGGCACCGGGAGCCACCGGGAGCTCGGGGTGAGGTGAGCATAAACTTTATTTACATTTTTTTAACCCCTGCCTTACTCTGCCTGTCTCATGTCTCTGCACACTCTGCCTGTGTCATGTCTCTGCACACTCTGCCTGTCTCCTCATGTCTCTGCACACTCTGCCTGTCTCATGTCTCTGCACACTCTGCCTGTCTCATGTCTCTGCACACTCTGCCTGTCTCATGTCTCTGCACACTCTGCCTGTCTCTGCACACTCTGCCTGTCTCATGTCTCTGCACACTCTGCCTGTCTCATGTCTCTGCACACTCTGCCTGTCTCATGTCTCTGCACACTCTGTCTGTCTCATGTCTCTGCACACTCTGCCTGTGGCATGTCTCTGCACACTCTGTCTGTGTCATGTCTCTGCACACTCTGTCTGTCTCATGTCTCTGCACACTCTGTCTGTGTCATGTCTCTGCACACTCTGTCTGTCTCATGTCTCTGCACACTCTGTCTGTGTCATGTCTCTGCACACTCTGTCTGTGTCATGTCTCTGCACACTCTGTGTCATGTCACTGCACACTCTGTGTCATGTCTCTACACTCTGTATACTGTCTGTAATGTCTCTATACTCTGTCTAATGTCTCTATACTGTGTGTAATCTCTGTATACTGTCTGTAATGTGTCTATACTGTGTGTATACTGTCTGTAATGTGTGTATACTGTGTGTATAATCTCTGTAATCTCTGCATACTGTCTGTCTATACAATGTCTCATGTATGTATATACTGTGTGCTTCTCTCCTCACCCCTCCACCATTGAGCCGATCTCTCCTCACCCCTCCACCACTGAGCCGCATCTCTCCTCACCCCTCCACCACTGAGCCGCATCTCTCCTCACCCCTCCACCACAGAGCTGCATCTCTCCTCACCCCTCCACCACTGAGCCGCATCTCTCCTCACCCCTCCACCACAGAGCCGCTTCTCTCCTCACCCCTCCACCACACAGCCGCATCTCTCCTCACCCCTCCACCACACAGCCGCATCTCTCCTCACCCCTCCACCACACAGCCGCTTCTCTACTCACCCCTCCACCACAGACACCCATCTCTCCTCACCCCTCCACCACAGAGCCGCATCTCTCCTCACCCCTCCACCACAGAGCCGCATCTCTCCTCACCCCTCCACCACAGAGCCGCATCTCTCCTCACTTCTCCACCACAGCCGCATCTCTCCTCAGCCCTCCACCACAGCCGCTTCTCTCCTCACCCCTCCACCACAGAGCCGCATCTCTCCTCACCCCTCCACCACACAGCCGCATCTCTCCTCACCCCTCCACCACAGACACCCATCTCTCCTCACCCCTCCACCACTCTGCCGCATCTCTCCTCACCCCTCCACCACAGAGCCGCTTCTCTCCTCACCCATCCACCACAGAGCCGCATCTCTCCTCACCCCTCCACCACACAGCCGCATCTCTCCTCACCCCTCCACCACAGAGCTGCCTCTATACTCTACTACCCACAGAGCCGCCTCTATTCTCTGCTACCCACAGAGCCGCCTCGATACTCTGCTAGCCACAGAGCCGCCTCCATACTCTGCTATCCACAGAGCCGCCTCGATGCTCTATACTACCCACTGACCCGCCTCTATACTCTGATACCCACTGACCCACCTGTATACACACAATTCATTTCACCGTGCTCCCGATGCAATTGCATCGGGCCTTTTTACTAGTATCTAATATATAAAGCTGACTGTATGTGTGTGTGTGTATGTCCACTAAAGGAAGTTGCACCTACAATCACAAAATTTTGCACAAACACCCCTTTTGACTCAGGGAACGTCTAGGACTATGTTTTGAGAGGAAATTTTAAACTTCCCCCCAAAAGGCCTATTTACTGTTTGTGTGTATGCAGGGCCGTATTTGGAGTTCCTGCTGCCCTAGGCACTCTCAGCGGCCGCCGCCCCCCCCCCGTCACGGCCCCCTCCCCCCTGTTGCAGCCCCTCCCCCATCATGGCTCCTCCCCCCGTTACGGACAATCTTCCCCCAGTCGCGGCCTTTCCCCCCCAAGCTTCATGTAGCTTCTCCCCCATAATTTCATCATGTAGTACATATAAAAGGTTTGTCCAACCACACTACAGAGACATACTGATAGGAGGTTTACATTGTGAGCCCCAATGGGGACAGTGTTGATGATGTATGTAAAGTGCTGTGGAGTTCATAGTGTAATACAAGTGCAAAAAATATTATTCTTAATATGATGTCACAATACCGGGATCAGAGGATCTTGTATTTCAAGGTCAGGGGCTCTCTGACGCCGTGTTGCTGCCTGTCTCGTTGTCTTCCTCTTTTGACACTGTAGTGCGGTGGACAAGAGAGCATTAACTGGTTAATAACAAGAAGTATGGAGTGTGTACTAACTGAGCCATAAACCCTCCCCATACCATGTCCCGCAGACATTGTAGGATTACTATATGGATTTTATTATTAGGGTACGGACACACTGGCGTGAAACTCGGATGAGTGCAATGTGTGATTTCATCACATTGCACTCGGACCAATGTTAATCGATGTCTGAGAGCACTGGCGAGTGTCGGACGCTTTTTTCTCAGCCAGATTCAGGATGAGAAAAAAGTCGCAACATTCTGCGACAGTCTGCAATTCACACCGAGACTCACCAATGCAAGTCTATGGGTCTGACAAAATTACATACCGCACACTGACAGCACACGGACCATCCGAGAGGTATCAGTTTTTTCACTGATACATTCTCATTCTGTAACCGAGAACAATGTAACATGTTCCTGTAAATGATTCTACACTAATAGCTGCTGAGGAAAGAACAGATTGCACACGGATGTGTACCACCATGTCCTCAGCTCTGTGCATAGACAGTGTACCACCATGTCCTCAGCTCTGTGCTGTGTACCACCATCTCCCCAGCTCTGTGCTTTGCACAGACAGTGTACCGCCATGTCCTCAGCTCCATGCTGTGCACAGACAGTGTACGGTACACTGTCTGTGCACAGCACGAAGCTGAGGACATGGTGGTACACTGTGCACAGCACGGAGCTGGGGAGATGGTGGTACACTGTCTGTGCACAGCACAGAGCTGAGGACATCCCAGAAGAGACAGACAGACCACAGACGGACGGCAGGACAACCCTGAGCCCACCTGGAAGAACAACAACACCCAACACACTGACCAGAAATCATATAGGACAGGCAGGTAGGAGAACTACACACCCTGCCAACTCAGGAAGGTAGCAGCAGCTGCATGGAGGCAGACACACAGTACAGCCGACATTATCACCACACACAGTGCCAGCCACAGCCTCAGTCCTCATGCACCCCCGTCCTTCTCTCCTCTGTCCCTTCTGCTGCTCCTGTCCTCCTGCACCCCGTTCTCCTCTCCTCTGTCCTCCTGCATCCCCGTCCTCCTCTCCTCTGCCCTCCTGCACCCCCGTCCTCCTCTCCTCTGTCCCTCCTGCACCCCCGTCCTCCTCTCCTCTGTCCTCCTACACCCCCGTCCTCCTCTCCTCTGTCCTCCTACACCCCCGTCCTCCTCTCCTCTGCCCTCCTGCACCCCCGTCCTGCTCTCCTCTGCCCTCCTGCACCCTGTCCTGCTCTCCTCTGTCCCTCCTGCTGCTCTTCTTGCACCCCCGTCCTCCTCTCTCCCTGTCCCTCCTGCTGCTCGGCTGTCCTCCTGCACCCCCGTCCTCCTCTCCTCTGTCCCTCCTGCACCCCGTCATCCTCTCCTCTGCCCTCCTGCACCCCCGTCCTGCTCTCCTCTGTCCTCCTGCACCCCCGTCCTGCTCTCCTCTGTCCCTCCTGCACCCCTGTCCTCCTCTCCCCTGTCCCTCCTGCACCCCCGTCCTCCTCTCCCCTGTCCCTCCTGCACCCCCGCCCTGCTCTCCTCTGCCCTCCTGCACCCCCAGTCCTGCTCTCCTCTGTCCCTCCTGCTGCTCCTCTTGTACCCCCGTCCTCTCTCCCCTGTCCCTCCTGCTGCTCGGCTGTCCTCCTGCACCCCCGTCCTCCTCTCCTCTGTCCCTCCTGCACCCCCATCGTCCCTCTCCTCTGCCCTCCTGCACCCCCGTCCTCCTCTCATGTGTCCTCCTACACCCCCGTCCTCCTCTCCTCTGCCCTCCTGCACCCCCGTCCTGCTCTCCTCTGCCCTCCTGCACCCCTGTCCTGCTCTCCTCTGTCCCTCCTGCTGCTCTTCTTGCACCCCCGTCCTCCTCTCCCCTGTCCCTCCTGCTGCTCGGCTGTCCTCCTGCACCCCCGTCCTCCTC
Source organism: Allobates femoralis (assembly GCA_033576535.1). Classification (NCBI taxonomy): domain Eukaryota; kingdom Metazoa; phylum Chordata; class Amphibia; order Anura; family Aromobatidae; genus Allobates; species Allobates femoralis. Next base: position 414,545,077 of record JARQOC010000001.1, read on the forward strand.
TCCTCTGTCCCTCAAGCACCCCCGTCATCCTCTCCTCTGCCCTCCTGCACCCCCGTCCTGCTCTCCTCTGTCCTCCTGCACCCCCGTCCTGCTCTCCTCTGCCCTCCTGCACCCCCGTCCTGCTCTCCTCTGTCCCTCCTGCTGCTCCTCTTGCACCCCCGTCCTCCTCTCCCCTGTCCCTCCTGCTGCTCGGCTGTCCTCCTGCACCCCCGTCCTCCTCTCCTCTGTCCCTCCTGCACCCCCGTCGTCCTCTCCTCTGCCCTCCTGCACCCCCGTCCTGCTCTCCTCTGTCCTCCTGCACCCCCGTCCTGCTCTCCTCTGTCCCTCCTGCACCCCTATCCTCCTCTCCCCTGTCCCTCCTGCACCCCCGTCCTCCTCTCCACTGTCCCTCCTGCACCCCCGCCTTGCTCTCCTCTGCCCTCCTGCACCCCCAGTCCTGCTCTCCTCTGTCCCTCCTGCTGCTCCTCTTGTACCCCCGTCCTCCTCTCCCCTGTCCCTCCTGCTGCTCGGCTGTCCTCCTGCACCCCCGTCCTCCTCTCCTCTGTCCCTCCTGCACCCCCATCGTCCTCTCCACTGCCCTCCTGCACCCCCGTCCTTCTCGCCTCTGTTTTTCTGCACCCCCGCCCTTCTCTCCTCTGTCCCTTCTGCTGCTCCTGTCCTCCTGCACCCCCGTTCTTCCCTCCTTCTCCTCTTCCTCCTGCACCCCGTCCTCCTCTCCTCTGCCCTCCTGCACCCCCGTCCTCCTCTCCTCTGTCCTCCTCACCCCCGTCCTCCTCTCCTCTGTCCTCCTCACCCCCGTCCTCTCTCCTCTGCCCTCCTGCACCCCGTCCTGCTCTCTCCCTCTGCCTCCTGCACCCCTGTCCTGCTCTCCCTGTCCCTCCTGCTGCTCTTCTTGCACCCCCCGTCCTCCTCTTCCTCCTGTCCCTCCTGCTGCTCGGCTGTCCTCCTGCACCCCCGTCCTCCTCTCCTCTGTCCCTCCTGCACCCCCGTCATCCTCTCCTCTGCCCTCCTGCACCCCCGTCCTGCTCTCCTCTGTCCTCCTGCACCCCCGTCCTCTCTCCTCTGTCCCTCCTGCACCCCTGTCTCCTCTCCCCTGCCCTCCTGCCTCACCCCCTCCTCCTCTCCCCTGTCCCTCCTGCACCCCCGCCCTGCTCTCTCTGCCCCTCCTGCACCCCCGTCCTGCTCTCCTCTGTCCCTCCTTGCCCTGTCTCCTCATGTGCTTACCCCGTCCTCCTCTCCTCTGCCCTCCTGCCCCTCCTGCTGCTCCCTGCCCTCCTGCACCCCGTCCTCCTCTCCTCTGTCCCTCTCTGCCTCCCCATCGTCCTCCCTCGCTCTGCCCTCCTGCACCCCCGTCCTCCTCTCTGTTCCTCACTACACCCCCGTCCTCCTCTCCTCTGCCCTCCTGCACTCCGCCTCCTGCCTCTCCTCTGCCTCCTCCTCGCACCCCTGTCCTGCTCTCCTCTGTCCCTCCTGCTGCTCCTTCTTGCACCCCCGTCCTCCTCTCCCCTGTCCCTCCTGCTGCTCGGCTGTCCTCCTGCACCCCCGTCCTCCTCTCCTCTGTCCCTCAAGCACCCCCGTCATCCTCTCCTCTGCCCTCCTGCACACCCCGTCCTGCTCTCCTCTGTCCTCCTGCACCCCCGTCCTGCTCTCCTCTGCCCTCCTGCACCCCGTCCTGCTCTCCTCTGTCCCTCCTGCTGCTCCTCTTGCACCCCCGTCCTCCTCTCCCCTGTCCCTCCTGCTGCTCGGCTGTCCTCCTGCACCCCCGTCCATCTCTCCTCTGTCCCTCCTGCACCCCCGTCGTCCTCTCCTCTGCCCTCCTGCACCCCCGTCCTGCTCTCCTCTGTCCTCCTGCACCCCCGTCCTGCTCTCCTCTGTCCCTCCTGCACCCCTATCCTCCTCTCCCCTGTCCCTCCTGCACCCCCGTCCTCCTCTCCACTGTCCCTCCTGCACCCCCGCCCTGCTCTCCTCTGCCCTCCTGCACCCCCCAGTCCTGCTCTCCTCTGTCCCTCCTGCTGCTCCTCTTGTACCCCCGTCCTCCTCTCCCCTGTCCCTCCTGCTGCTCGGCTGTCCTCCTGCACCCCCGTCCTCCTCTCCTCTGTCCCTCCTGCACCCCCATCGTCCTCTCCACTGCCCTCCTGCACCCCCGTCCTTCTCGCCTCTGTTTTTCTGCACCCCCGTCCTGCTCTCCTCTGCCCTCCTGCAACCCCGTCCTGCTCTCCTCTGTCCCTCCTGCTGCTCCTCTTGCACCCCCGTCCTCCTCTCCCCTGTCCCTCCTGCTGCTCGGCTGTCCTCCTGCACCCCGTCCTCCTCTCCTCTGTCCCTCCTGCACCCCCGTCCTCCTCTCCTCTGCCCTCCTGCACCCCCGTCCTGCTCTCCTCTGTCCTCCTGCACCCCCGTCCTGCTCTCCTCTGCCCTCCTGCACCCCCGTCCTGCTCTCCTCTGTCCCTCCTGCTGCTCCTCTTGCACCCCCGTCCTCCTCTCCCCTGTCCCTCCTGCTGCTCGGCTGTCCTCCTGCACCCCTGTCCTCCTCTCCTCTGTCCCTCCTGCACCCCCGTCGTCCTCTCCTCTACCCTCCTGCACCCCCGTCCTCCTCTCCTGTCCCTCCTGCTGCTCCTCTTGCACCCCCGTCCTCCTCTCCTCTGTCCCTCCTGCACCCCCGTCCTCCTCTCCTCTGTCCCTCCTGCACCCCCGTCCTCCTCTCCTCTGTCCCTCCTGCACCCCCGTCCTCCTCTCCCCTGTCCCTCCTGCTGCTCGGCTGTCCTCCTGCACCCCGTCCTGCTCTCCTCTGTCCTCCTGCACCCCCGTCCTCCTCTCCTGTCCCTCCTGCTGCTCCTCTTGCACCCCCGTCCTCCTCTCCTCTGTCCCTCCTGCTGCTCGGCTGTCCTTCTGCCCCCATCCTCCTCTGTCCCTCCTGCTGCTCCTCTTGCACCCAGTCCTCCTCTCCTTTGTCCCTCCTGCTGCTCCTCTTGCACCCCTGTTCTCCTCTCTGCTGTCCCTCTGTGCTTCTGCACCACAGTCCTCCTCTCTTCTGTCCCTCCTGCTCCTCCTCTTTCCTCTCCTCCTGTCCCCTTGTTTCTGTCCCCGTGCCCCTCTGTCCTCTTCTTCTCTGTCCCCCTGTTTCTGTCCTTCTGCCCCTCTGTTTCTGTCCTCTTCTCCTAGGACCTCTGCTCCTTTGTCCTCGTCTCCTCTGTCCCCTGCACACTTCCCCCACACTTCCCTCACCTGGTGCTGGCTGCTCAAATTGGCCGGGCCGGGCTCCCTCTGAGCACATTGATGCACCAGCCGCACCATCCTCCAGTGCCTCCAGCCGGCTGCTTCCTCGTTTCCCTGGGCCTGGAGGGGGCGGCTGGGTGCAGGAGCCGCCGGTGCAGGAGCCGCCGATGCAGGAGCCGCCGGTGCAGGAGCCGCCACCGCCGCAGCACTTGGGCGCACGGGAGAGGAGGAAATAGAGCAGGAACTTCAAGTTTCCCCTCATTTGCGGGCCCCTCCTTCTCCTCGTCTCTTCCGGGTGTCTGACAGAGGTGGGTGGGCGGGAAGGCAGGCGGGGCGGCCATAATGATGAAGGGAAGGGGGGGGTATGGGGGCGGGGCTTGCGACCTGGCCGGTCCGGAGCCGAAAAAAAAAAAATAAATAAAAAATTAAAAAAACACGCTGAGACGCCGCCCCCTTTGAGAATGGTGCCGCCCTAGGCACGTGCCTACGAGTGCCTAATGGCAAATACGGCCCTGTGTGTATGTATGCATGTCCACTACACGCCCAAATATGGTCATATAGCCGATATATGGTAATGCCCATATATGGTCATATCGTCCTACATATATGGAACATATATGGCAATAGCGCCCATATACAGTATGGTGATGCAAATATATGGTAATAAGACTGTGTCCCTCATGGTTATAGTGGGAATACTTCCCCAGGAAATACTAGTATACTGTAAGAGGTCGCACACAGCCCCAGTATACTGCAGGAGGTTGAATACAGAGTCTAAAATGTGTGGGTTGGGGGGAGTGTTTTTTTTTTTTTTTTGGGAGGAGGCGGTGGTGCTGGTTGGGAATTTTTTTGGGGAGGTGGGGATGCATGATTGTGGGGGAGTTCAAATTTGGGGGGAGAAGGTTTGGAGGTGCGGGTTTGTGGGGAGTATGGATTTGGAGGGTAGGTTTGGCAGTTGGGGTGTTTTTTGGGGGGTCTGGGGTGTAGATTTGGGGTGCATTTTTGGGGGGGGCAGGGTGCGGGTTTGGGAAGGATACGTGGGGGGCAGGTTTAGGGGAAGAAGTTTTAGGTGGGGTGTGAGGGGTAGGTTTTATGGGTGGGGAAGTTTGGGTGGGGGGGCAGGTTTGGGGAGGTGTGGAGGGGCAGGATCAATGCGTATGGTAGACCTACATACACACACACACACATACACTCAGCTTAGAACTAAGAACATCTAGTTGCCATGCTCGGGCAACGCTGAAGTCCACAGCTAGTCGATTATTAAAAACAAAGAATGGAAACTGAAACAAAAATAAAAGCAGAACAGTGCATTATATATTTTGTATGACAAATTTGACAGTTTTAGCATAAATCAATGTTATTTTTAATTTATTGGTGTATCACATAGTAAATATACATAAGCTTTATTATTTACATTCACATGTAACAATGCAGTAAAAGATTCCACTGCATATCTCAGAAAATACATCGCCATCAGGTCATTTTTCATTTACTGTATACAGGAAGAGCAAAAATGCTTATAGTTCATAGTTTTCAAAAGACTGCTTCCATGACCGCACCCGATGTGTCCTGCAGCTCAATCCTCAGATTTGTCACCTAAAATGGCAAATTAATCAGAAGCAGAAACAAATATGAGATTAGAAGTGATAATTAAATTAAATACATTTATAGTCATTTGTAAGGCTGAAAAAAAATCAGTTCAGACTATTTTTTTTTATGTTGATCCAGAGGAATATAAGAAAAAAAAAGTTTCAATAAATCAATCATGACAATATCTCATGGTGGAGATCTGGAAGCCTGCTTAGGGTGCTTTCACATCACGTTTTTGTTGGATCCGTGGCTGTCTGTTGTAAAATGGACCGCCACGGATCCGATTTGGCCCCCATGTTATCCTATGCAGGTCGGATCGGATTTGGCCTAATAGCCATCAGATTTTGTGGGAACCGATTTGTGTCTGATTTTTTGCTGTGCCCAACATCGGAGACTGCTCCGATTTTGGGCACAGCAAAAAATCGGATCCCACAAAATCGGATGGCAATTAGGCCAAATCCGATCCAATCCTTGGCCTTTAACATGGGGGCCTATGAGCGCGGGTCTGAGGAAACAGCTGATCGTTCAGTACACTAAAATTGCTCCTAACTGTCTAATTTCACTTCTGAAATATATACATACATTGCAGAAGGGAAATTAAGTAAAAGAAAGAGTTAAAAATAAAAAATCTGTATGTTCACCTGTCCGTGATCCACCGCTACCTCCCAGCAAGGTCCGGGTGATTATAGGACCTGCCGTGATGTCACAACCCGACAGAGTCATCAGGTCACATGACCGCAGTTACCATAGCAGCGGTATACGCTGCTAAGCGGGGTTCTATGGAGCCCCACTTAGCAGCGCTGTACCGCTGCTAAGATAAGTATCGAGTTGCTAAGGGGCCCGCGCTTCTGGAAATGACGTGTTCAGCATCATTCCCACAGGAAGGCTGCATAGCAGAGCGGAGGGAGCCAGGCTGGGGGTGTGATATTTAATTTCAAGATCACGCCCATGGGGGCGATATAAAGTATGCTGGAGGCCGCAAAACAACATGCTCAGGGGGACTATTGCATATAGCCCCCACTTCAATATCATCTTAATGCGTAAGTTTAAAAATGTTTTTTTGGAACATTAAAACCAGGCATTTAGCAGAGAATGGTAATAGGAAGGTGCAGGGACATGTATTGATATGTCAGGTGGCTTTTCGGAGATGACAGGTTCCCTTTAAGTGACTACTAGTGCCATCTAAAAATATAAGTCAGGTCTAAAATATTCCCTACATATCTCTTTAATACAAAAAATTTCTAATTACCAGCTCGGTGAATGTACGTCAAAGACTTGTGACATACTTTGCCATGAATTGGTAGCAGTAATTTAAGTGGCTTTCTAGTTACATCTAAAATATCAGCTAGGACTAAAATATTTACCACACTTCGCTTTAATACAGGGAATTTCTAAATACCAACTCTGTTTGTGTACGCCAAATACAGGTCACACACGCAGCCATAAGTTGTTTCTGCGTATGCCATTAAATATGCGAAAGGCTGGCAGGGACGTGGAGGTGGTGGTGACTGTGGTGGCTGTGTGATAGGTCAGGAGGTCACTTTATTACATTCATTCTAGCTTCCTATCACAATTTCCGGGTCTGCGCAATACACAATTGCCGAAGCCAGAACAGTGCGAGCAGGTTGTGAGTTGGATGGCAGACAATGCACTGGCGAATCCCAAATGTATATACAAAATCTTCAATCCTTATTTCTCCATTAAAAATCAGATAGGTCGGGGGTACATCTCATACGCGTTTCTGGAATAAACACCCTTACTTATCGAGATACATGTCCCTACTGATACATGGTTTAAAAACATCTAGTAACCAACCACTGATCGTATAAAACACCTGTATAATCAATTACAGCTAAAGACACATTCTTTTTGCAAAGTCTGTTGACAAGCAGCACCATCAAATATTCAACACTGTCCAGTCTAACTAGCTAAGAGGCCCCCACAATCCACAACTTGGCCATCCTTCCTCCCAACATCATCCCAGGAGACATATAACCCCACACTTGGGCACTTCGAGGAGCTAGTTACGTTCCCTTTTATGCATTCTGGCATCTCACCGTGCACCATCCAAGAGGGACAAGAGGAGGTGAAGTGTGGTGATGTGCAAATCTTTGAGCACCCATGGCCAGAAGAAAGCCACATTGAGGAATGGAAATTACTATAGCAATGTGATGACCATCCACTATAAGGCCGAACTACTGGTAAAACAGCACCCCGAGAAACCCCGGACGTTTTACCCCTATACAGGGATCTGGAATTACAGCGGAGCCCAGGAGGTAGCTGCCTATGATGAGCAGTGGACCAGAGCAGAAAGGTCGCCAGGAAAGAAATATTAAATAGGACCCAAAATCGTAGTCAGGAGTCAGGGTCAAAACCAGTAGGGCAGCAAAGGTACAAAATCATCAGGCTATAGAAGGGTCAAAAAATCCAGGCAAAAGGTCAGAGTAAAAATACAAACACACACACACACTAGATCGCTGGAGAAACAAAGACTATATCTGCTGGCCTGCAGGACAGGCTCCAAGGTATTTGAAGGGCGCAGTTTCCTCTCATAGGCTGGAGCTCACCGCCTGATGACCTCATCCGGACCGGCCCTACAACCAGGCCAGATGGTGATGCACGACTGGTACCAACCACCCTACTTCTGCTAGAAGAGCGAAGGCTTGCGCCTACCAGACGCCTCTGCAGGAACCTCTCTTCTGGTACCAGCATCACCCACAGGAGAAACACAGTGATGTCCAGCGACAGAGGCAGGTGTCAATGGAACCAGTCCATATGAGGACCCGGCCCCCCTATCACCAGCACCACCACCCGAAGCAACCCGGCGCCTCCCAGCAGCCGGGGCAGGAACACCAGTCACCGAGTCCAACAGCAACGTGACAATCAAGAGAAGAAGAGGGGCAAGAGGAAGAAGGGGAGGAGGAAGAGGAAGAGAAAGAGGAGGAAGATAAAGAGGAAGAGGAGTAGGAGGAAGAGGATGAAGGGGAGAAGGAAGATGATGAATTAAAAGAGGTAGAGGAGTAGGAGGAAGAGGACTAATATGAGAAAGAGGAGAAGAAAGAGGAGAAGAGGAGAAAAAGGAGGAAGAGGAAGTATAGGGGAAGAGGAGGAAGATAAATAGAAGGAAAAAGAGGAAGAGGAGGAGTAGGAGGAAGAGAATGAAGAGGAAGAAGAGGAGGAAGAGTAGGAGTAATGGGAAGAGAAGGAAGAGGAGGGGGGAAGAGGAAGATGAGGAGGGGGCAGAGGAAAAAGTAGAGGAAGAGGAGGAAGGGGAGGAAAAGGAGATAGAGGAAAAGGAGAAAGAGAAAGAAGAGGAGGAAGATGAGGAGAGGAAGACAAAGAAGAGGGAAGAGGAGGGGGAAGAGGGAGAGAAGGAGTAAGAGGAGGAAGAAGAGGAGGAAGTGGAGGAAGAAGAGGAGGGAGACAAAGAGGAATACGACAAAGAGGAGGAAGAGGAAGGGGAGGAGGAAGAGGAAGGGGAAGAGGGAGAGAAGGAGGAAGAGGAGGAAATGGAGGAGGAAGAAGAGGAAGAAGAGGAGGAAAGGAAGACAAAGTAGGTAGAGGAGGAGCATGAGGAGGAAGAAGAGGAAGAAGAGGAGGAGTAGAAGGAGGGGAAGAGGAAAAAGAGGAGGAAGATGAGGAGGGGAAGGTAGGGTAGTGGAGGAGGGGAAGAGAATGAAGAGGGGAAAGAGGAAGATGAGAAAGACAAAGAGGGAGAAGAGGAGGAAAAGGAAGAAGAGGAGGGGAAGAGGAAAAAGCAGAGGAGGAGGAAGACAAAAAAGAAGAGGAGGAGGAAGAGAAGGAAGGAGGAGGAAGAGGAACAGGAGAAGGAAGAGGAAGGGGAGGAGGAGGAAGAGGATGATGAAGAGGTTGAAGAAGAAAAGGAAGGAGGAGTAGGAGGAAGATTAAGAGGAGATAGGTGAAGAGGAGGAACAAGAGGAAGAGGAGGAGGAGGAAAGATAAAGAGGAGAAAGAGGAGGAAGTGTCCATCAGGTTACCCTAACATTTCAAGTCAAGTGGAGGATCAGATTGAGGAATTGGAAGATGAGGTGGTGGATGATGAAGCCACTTATCCAACTTGGCATGGTGGCATGCATAACAAACACAGCAAGTGATGGATTTGTGGCGGTAAAAGAGGAAGAAAAAGGCAGTGATTTGACCAGGAGGACAACTCGGTCAACTGTTCCCAAAAGCAGCCCCACTCGGCCAGATCCAAGGCCAAGGGTGCATTGTTCCTCAGTATGGCAGTTTTTTTGAGACAGTCCGTCAGACAAAAACAAACAAACAGTAATTTGCAGTATTTGCTATATTAATCTGAGTAGAGGCAAGACCACTGCCAACCTGAGCACGGCCAGCAGCATGGTCAAGCACATTGCAGCTAAGCACCCCAGTAAGTGGGCAGAACTCCTTGGAACAAAACCAGTATATGAGGGTGAAACCACTGCCACTTCCCCTGTGCTACATCCTTCCCAATCTGCTGTCTCCTGCCCAGAACCTGCAGTTGCACAGACACAACAATCATCAACAACCACGTCCACGTCCCAACACAGCATTTAGTTGTCCCTGCTCCAAACATTTGAAAGGGAATTTAAAATACTCAGCCAGCCACCCACAAGCCCAAACATTAACTGGCCACATTACCAGACTGCTTGCCATGGAAATTTTGTCGTTTTTGCTTTTGGACATGGAGTATTTCCACAACTTCTTGGCGGTGGCCGCCCCACAGTACTCTGTTCCCAGCCACCACTATTTTTCCCGGTGTGCCGTGCCCACCTTACACAAGCAGGTGTCCATCAATATTACTGGTGCTCTGACCAACAGAGTAACTGGGAAGGTCCAGCTAACCAGACGTCTGGACAAATTCTTTTTTTTTTTTTTAACCATTGTGTTTTTATTGGTTTAAACAAAGCAAATGTACAACAATAAAACAAAGCTGTATCAGAACAGGAATCAAGGGATCAAATAATAAATAAAAGGTCATGGATATTCAGGAGGGGGGGGGGGGGGGGAGGAAAGTTATACACAGTGGGAAAGCAGGAGAATCATATGTTCCACAGCATTTATTACTTAGTGTACTGTTAAGATTATATATCCAATCCTAATATTCACCGCTCGTTTCAAATGTTATCGGGAGTGAGGTGTCAGGGTTTTATACACATTGTCAGTGATCTTAAATCTGAACAGTGTTGTAAATCGACTCAACCCAGGGGTCCCACCAGTTCAATATCCTCGTCTTGCGAGAGAGGTCATGTGCTAAAGTCAGCTCATATCTAAAGTGGAGATTCAGTTTCCCTATAAGATCTTCGTGAGTAGGTATCGAAGGGCTCTTCCAATTAGAAGCCAAGCATATTCGGGCTGTTACTAGAACATTAGTTAGAATGGGTCGTAAAGTACGGGGAAAGTCTGTTATGCCAATGCCCAGAAGTGCCAGATGAGGGGTCAGAGTGCAGGGAAGACCCATCAGGTCTTTAAGTAGCCTCTCTATTCTGCTCCAATAAGGAACCACTCCTGGACAAGACCACCAGACATGAGTCGCCGATCCCACACCCCCACATAATCTCCAACACCTTGGAGAAGCTGGCGGCGACCTTCCCTTAAAGCCAGCCAAGCAGACTGGAGTCAAATACCAATCAAGGGAGAGTTTTTTTGCTTGTTCTAGATGGCCTATACAGGCACTATATGTGGCAGCGTGCTGCGCTGCAACGCGCCATTCCTCCAAAATGGAAGAGAATGAAAGCCTGGACTCCCATCTTTCCATATAGGGCAGTTTGCCAGTACAGTTATGTTCCACAAGAGCTCTGTATAGGACCGATATACCATGCTGAACAATCGTATTATGTTTATAGTATGTTTGTATGGCAGTGTTCCATTCCCTATTTTCCTCCCTGTGGATCTCCGTGGAAGAAAGCAAGTGACGTATTTGTAGGTATTGATAGAAAGTTGGGCGTGGTATTGAGTATCGTGATATTATTGAGTCAAAGGGCTTCATAATGAAATTATCAGCTATATCGGAGAGAGAATTAATTCCTCCTCTCCTCCAAGCATGTAGGGATAATGAGTCAATCAAATCCTCCAGAGCATTTAGAGAAATATACCGATATAAAAAACCCAGGTGTGACACCCTTAACTGGGACCAAATTTTCAATACAGCTTGCATAGAGCATAGCAAGCCAGTGGGCTCCCTGCCGTGTAGAAGCTGAGTCTCCAGCAGTATTCTGGTGGAATGTCTAGGTGCACTCCAGTGCTCAATCTGGTGTCATAAGGGTCCCATATGGCCAGTCCACCAGATCTGCGTTATTTCAAGGAGGATTGCTCTGTAGTATGCTCGTATATTTGGAGCTCCCAGACCCCCCAACTTTCCAGGCAGGACCAATATGTTGTCCGCCACTCTATGTGGTCTATTGTTCCAGATAAATTTATTTAATAAAGTCTGGATTCGAGTGATTTGCTTAACTGGGAAATACAGGGGCAAACACCGGAGCAAGTATAAAATTTTAGGCAGGAGGGTCATTTTAACTAGCTGTATTCTTGCCATCCATGTCAGTTGTATGGAGGAATACGAGGAGATGAGAGCCGATAAATCTTTTATCAGTATGTCACAGTTAGTTTGTAATATAGGTTTTATACTAGTTATTTTTATTCCCAGATATGTAAATCCGGTAAGGGCCCAAGTGAAGGGATATTTCTGGCGTAACGTTTCTTGAATAGTAGTTGGGACATTAATCGGATATATCACCGACTTAGTTAGATTCAATTTATAATAGGACACTCTGGTGAAATCATCCAAGACCTTCATTAATGCCGGTATAGTCGTATCTATATTTGTGCACATGAAAATCACATCGTCGGCGTACAGGCCGATCTTATGTTCCACTGCTCCCAAAGATACTCCCGTCACAGCAGGATTTGACCTGATGATAGCAGCCATTGGCTCCATCACCAAGGCAAATATGAGCGGAGAGAGAGGGCAACCCTGACGGGTACCATTTGTGATGGGAAGAGACGACGAGATGAACCCAGAGGCACGGACCGAGGCACTAGGGGCAGAGTACAGGGCCATTATAGAAGTATAAAAACGGCCTAATAATGCAAATTTATTAAGGACTGCACTAAGGTACCCCAGTGCACTCGGTCAAATGCCTTCTCCGCGTCTAGGGAGATCAAAGCTCCCAGATCGCCCCCCCTCTCCATCACCTCTAAGAGGTTAATCACTCTCCTTGTCCCATCTCGCGCCTGTCTACCAGGCACAAATCCTACCTGGTCCGGCGCAATGAGGGAGGGGAGGACCACTTGCAAACGAGTGGCCAATATTTTGGCGTAAAGCTTTAGGTCGCAGCTAAGGAGGGCTATTGGCCTGTAGTTACCGGGTAACGTGGGGGCCTTTCCTGGTTTGGGAATTGTCGAGATAATAGCCTGTAACCCTTCACTGCGAATTTTTCCCTGATCCTGCCAGTAAGAAAAGACCTTCAGTAAACGTGGAATAAGCACGTCTTCAAATATTGAGGAGTACCGGTACGTAAAGCCGTCCGGGCCAGGAGCAGAGTCCTTCCTCACTGATCGGATCGCATTTCGAATCTCTTGTTCTGTTAACGGGGAGTTTAGCCAGGATATCTGTGCCGTTGTAAGAGCAGAGAGATCTGCCCGTTCCAGAAAATCACGTAGTCTCCGTTGTGGGTTGGGGAGTATCAGTGGAATTTCGAAGATTATACAGGTTTTCATAATAGAGCTTAAATTGCTCTGCAATCTGTATTGGGTTACGGATTTGTGTACCCTCTGGAGTTATTAAGTGGGCAATCTTAGACTGCGTCTCCTTTTTTTTAACCCGGCGAGCCAGGAGAGCGCCCGCCCGGTCTCCCATACTATAATATTTAGCCTTAACTTTCAATAAATTTTTTTCAACCCTCAGAATTCGAAGCTTGTGACGTAGTTGCAAAAGGGCCTCTCGTAGGTTATCCGAAGGGGAGCGTTTATAGTTAGATTCTAGAGATCCAATCTGCTGAACGAGGGTTTGCAGTTCCAGGTTATATTTCTTTTTAGTATAAGCAGCCAATTTCAGTAGAGCTCCCCGCATGACCGCCTTGTGGGTAAACCACAAAATCTCCGGGGTCACAGATTCATCATCGTTCAGCAGGAAGAACTCTTTCATCTGTTGGGTAAGATCTTCTACATTTGAGGGGGAGGACAGCAACGTTTCATTGAGCCTCCACAAGGCTGGTGGCGAGACAGCCAGAGAGTCTGCGACCGCCACGGAGACCGGGCCGTGATCCGTCCACGTAATGGATCCAATCTCCGCCCCCAAGCATTTGGGGAGGAGACCATCACCCATCAGAAAAAAATCTATTCGACTGCACGTGCCGTGTCTAGGTGACATATAGGTATAATCTCTTTCGTTACCATGTAGGTAACGCCAAACATCGTGTAAATGATAGGACGAGATCAAAGGTCCTAGTCCCTGTCTAGCCATCGAAGACCGTGAGCAATCCAACATCCTGTCCATAGGAGCATTAAAATCACCACCCACCAACTTGTGTCCGTACGCTTGGGGAAGCAGTTTGTCTAGCGTTGTACGGATAAAGGTCACCTGCCCCGAATTAGGGGCATACACCGAGATCAACGAGTACAACACTCCATTAATAGTGTCCACAACCATTAGATATCATCCCTCTGGATCCGGGAACACCTCCCGCAACACAAATGCTACTCGCTTATGAATCAGTATTGCAACACCTGCTTGTTTTTTGGGCGCTGATGCAAAGAATTGATGTGGGTATGTCTGGGAGGCCATTCTATGTGTATCATCTGACAGCAAATGGGTTTCCTGTAAGAAAACAATATCTTTACGATCATGTAGTAGGTGGCGCCAGACCAGAGATCTCTTGCCAGGAGAATTCAAACCATTAACATTAAGTGTAAGTCCCGTTATACTCATGGCAAAAGTAAAGAGTAAACCATCTGCATGCTGCACCACCACTGATTACAAACTATTCCCTTTGGTCTCATAGCTAAGTAGGTCCTGCAAAAGGAGAGGGGAGGGGAAGGAGTAGGGAGAGGGGAAGGGTGGGAAAGAGACACAGCAAACAATCCTGGGGAAAAACAGAGAGATAAAAATAAAAGAAAAATAAAAAACCGTCCAACATTGTTAGATTTACTCCAGACAGAATGAAAGAGTCTCTGGGTATACTACCCTTCGATAGTGTTCTAGGTAGTCCAGATATCAGGGGGGGGGGGGGGGATAAGGTGAAATAGAAAAAAGAAAAATAAGGCCTCGAGGCCCGCAGATCGTCCGGCCTGAGTCAGTATGGAGAATCAACCAGCCTTTTCCCATTCCTGCACCATCAGACGGTTCTTAGGCTGCTTTCACATAACGATTTTTTCAGTTCCGATGCTGTCCGATAAAAATCGGACAGCATCGGACCGATTTTCGGACCCCATGCAGGCCTATGGGCATCGGACCGAATCGGATGTGCACTAAATGCCATCCGATTTGGTCCGATCCGAATCTGTCCGATTTTTTTTATCGGTGCAAAAATCGGAGCTTGCTCCGATTTTTGCACCGAAAATAAAATCTGACAGATTCGGATCGGACCAGATCGGATGGCATTTAGTGCACATCCGATCCGACCCGATCAATTTAGCATGGGGCCCTATGGAGCAGGGTCCGAGAAAACATGTGATGTCTCCTCGGACCGATTTTAGTGTACTGAGCATGCTCAGTACACTAAAATAGCTCCTAAAAGTAAATTAAGGGGTTAATAAAAAAAAACAAAACTATGCTCACCTGTCCACGAGGCCCACGTCGTCTCCCGGCGTCTCCGGTGTCTCCAGGTATCTTGCCGTCTGTGCTGATAAGACCTGCCGTGATGTCACAATCACATGACTGCCAGGAACCAATAGCAGGCAGTCATGTGATTGTGACATCACGAGAGGTCCTGGCTGCACTGAGACAGAACAGCAAGGCACCGGAGACGCGCGGGACCGTGCAGGAGTCGTGGACAGGTGAGAAAGGAGAGAAGGAGAGGAGGAGGACAAGAGGAGGAGGACAAGAGGAGGAGGACAAGAGGAGGAGGACGATAGGAGGACGGGGCAAGAGGGGAGACCAGGGGATGAGAGACGGGGGACACAGGGATGAGACGACCGGGGGCCAAGAGGTGAGACAAGCACCGGGGGCCAAGAGGGGAGACACAGGACCGGGGGCCAAGAGGGGAGACACAGGACCGGGGGCCAAGAGGGGAGACACAGGGGATAAGAGGAAAGGACCGGGGGCCAAGAGGGGAGGACCGGGCGATAAGAGGAGAGGACAGGGGGCCAAGAGGGGAGACACAGGGGATAAAGAAGAGGACCGGGGGAGAGACTGACAGCTCTCAGGGAGCGATCTGACAGGAGGGCGGGCATCCTATTTTCTGTCGGAATCGGATGCCTATTTGGCACCCGATTCCAGGCATAGAAGAATCCGATGCTGTCCGATTTATATCGGACAGCATCGGATTTTACAAAAATCGTAGTGTGAAAGTAGCCTAAGATGAGGATCCTGGACTGTTACGTTGTGGGTATTTCTCGGAGCTCGGGACCAGATTCCAGTCTTTTAATGCTTCACCCAAACGGCTGGGAGAGTGAAACACCTGAGCAGTACCTTTATACCGAAACCGGACATGGACTGGTGAGCCCCAGCTATATTGAATTCCCCTGTCTCTTAGAAGTTTACAGTATGGTGCAAACTCCCGCCTCCGGGCTAGGGTGCCTGCAGATAGGTCCGGGAACACTGTTACTCCAGTATATGGGGCTGATAAATTGGGAGTCTGTCTCATGGCTCATAAAACAGTCTCAGCAATGCTGGGTTTGGAGAAAGCAATCAGGATATTTCTAGGGAGAGCCTTATTAATGTGAACAGGCTTTGGAAGTCTGAAAGATCTCTCCACTGCTAAATCTCCCTGTGAGGCATCTGGTAGTATCATCAGGAGAAGTGGCTGCACTATAGATGGGAGATCCTCTTTATCCTGTGGGTCTGGGATGCCCCTGATCCTTATGTTACCTTTGCGCAGCTTGTCTTCCATATCACAGATCTTAAGTTGTGCTTGCTTAAGGTCTCCCTCTATCTGTGCATAATCTGTAGCAAGTTCATTATGGGCTGCTGCATACTCTCCCAGCTTCTCCTCTATATGTGAGGTTCTGTCTCCCAGAGAGGAGAGCTCCTGCCTAAATTCCTCCATCATGTTCTTCGTATCAGCTTGGAGCGACCGCCTCAGGGAGCCCAGCATAGTTTTCAGGATCCTCTGTGTCACCGGGGTTTCATCTATATCTTCCTCCTCCTCCACTCTTCCCTCAGGGCTATGAGATGTGTGGGTCCGGGTGGCTGCAGATCTAAGAGCTGGAGCCATTTTGGGAGTGTGCTGCTGCTGTCCAGCCATAAAGAAGTTTGTGAGCCTCTGCTCGCTTGTGCCCTTTTTAGTCCCGGCTTTTGGCATACCTGGAGGTTCTCTGGGAGGATCGCAGGTGATACAGCGTGGAACAGGGTCCGGATGGCCGATATTTAGTGCCGCTTTCCAGATTATCTGCAGGAGCTCAGTGAAGTGCAACCAGCTCAATGTGTGTCCTGGTCACGCCCTCCTGGACAAATTCTTGTGGACAGGGACACTACATTTCACTGACATTACACTGGGTGAACATGGTGAAGGCTGGTACAGAGTCAGAGCCTGGCTCATCACACATCCAGTTTTGTGCAGATTTTATTGAGCCATTTAGGCATGGATTATTGGACGGTCAATAGATTAAATACGTAATGCTTTAATAATATGCATGACAGAGGAAAGCCCAAATATAAAACAATAGCATGAACCTGGAAGCAGGTTGTTTTATATTAGAAATTGCTTCAGAAAACACTAAAAATACCGTCACACGCGGCAATATCGCCGGCCATTTTGTTGGCAATTCTATAATTCGGCGATGTGGAAAGCACATCGCCTGTGCATAGTGGCGTGAGACAGGGCGATTTAATGGTGACAAATAGCCGGTGGAGCGTCACCTGATCGCCCTGCACTGCAGTGAAATCAGGCGATAACCACTAGGCGATTTCTGCGCATCATGGCGTGTGACAGGGCGACAGCGATGTAGAAAGCGAGCTCAGACTATCTGGAAGCAATTCCAGAGGCGTGCCTCTCCTGCGTTCCCATTGGCTGGCCATGGCTAAGGCGCCATATTTGATGATCTTTGCATTCTTCACCAGACTCTTCTTCTTCACAAATGTGTTGAAAGGCAAAGTAGGAGCGTCATGTAGTGGACAAACGTCCTTACAAGGCTGACCAATGGTAACGCAGTTGTGTTGGCCAATCAGAGTGGTAGGGGCACGGTGAGAAACAATCTGGCACGCCTGTCTCCACGGCGTACTCACAGTCTCCAGCCACATCGCTGATGAGAAGGTGGCTTGTGACGCGTCGATGTGGAAAAGGGAAATTGCTTCTGGTGTGCGCCAGGTGATTTCCGGAATGCAGGATCGCCGGAGATCATCCGCCAAATCGCTACGTGTGACAGCTCCACGGCGCTGTGAAAAAAAGTGGCCACGACGTGCGCGCTCACGTCAAATCGCCAGCGATATGGAAGCCATATCGCTGCGTGTGACGGTACCTTAACGGTTTCTATATACATTTCCTCTGTCATGCATATAATTAAGGTCATACAGTACTTAATCTATTGACCATTCAATAATCCATGCCTAAATAGCTCACTAAAATCTGCACACAGTGCATTGGTCGTTGTGCATAATCGGAGATGTATTATATTTGTGTATTTATTGGATACCATCTCGGAATTATAGTCAATATCTCTAGACCCAGACCTCTGAAGAACCTCTTCCCAAGAGGGGAAACGTGTTGGGTCGTTTAGTTGGGATATTACCTTTCCTTTTTTACTAGGTATCACTATATATTCACCATTGACATTCATCTACTGTATATTTGGTGTTTTTATTTCTTGGGTGCTTTTTGGTTTTTATCACTACCTGCCTTACACCTATCAATTTCCCTGCACTGTTTAGCCCATGTTTTTTCCTATAATTGTTTAGGCCCAGCAGGATCAGCCACTGTGGAGTGGGGGCACCATGGGCGTGGGACTCTAGGCTGTCAAACCCTACTGTTATGCTGCCAAGTTAAATACCTGCCTAAGATATGAAAGTTTATCTGTACTATCTGGTTATTTGTTGCTTTTTTATGTTTGCAATGTTGGTGCTCAGCATGCACCATTTTTAACAAGTTGTAATAAAATACATTTTTTAGGAGTTGCTTTGTTCAGACTAACACTCTGCACAAAACAACTGCCGAGTGACTGAGGATCTCTGACATATGTGAGGTTCTACAAAACTTTGAGGACTGCACCAAGATGGTGATCGGTAATGATGCTATTATCAGCATACCTTCCCACAGCTATTGAAACGTTCGCTGCACAAAAAGAGGAAGCTCTGAATGCTGAACAGGTGGCTATGGAGCAAGATTTTACAATGGGTGATACTACCCAGACCAGCCTCATCCAATCTTCTCAGCCCACATTGGGTGATAATAAAAAAGAGAAGGTGAAGGTGGACACGGAGGAAGAAAAGGAGTTGTTTGTCTGTGCAACAGAGAGAAGTACCAACCCTAGCTTATGATCTGTCCAGCGTGGATGGCCTGAAGAGGAGGAGGTGGCAGAAGGAGGAGAGCATGGCTAGTGTTCGTCCTGGTGAGGACACTGAAAGTATGCCTCTTTGTAGTCTGCAAATGTGAAGGCAATGACTAGCACTCGAGTTAGTGTGGTTAACGGTGCAAGTGAAAGGAACCAAAAGTTCCACAGTCAATGGTTATAGGAATCACTGCACATGTACAAAAGAAATAGTGCTTTTTCGTGAGAATTTTATTTATAGTGTTTGTTCACTGCGACAAGGTTATGACGTTTCGGCCCAGTATGGGCCTTGATCACATGTTCGCTTGATTTGAATGAAACCAAGATATGGCCCTTAGGAACTGCTTGCTGTGGTAGTTTTGCGGGGTAAAACCCCTTCTGATCCAGTTGAAGTTGTGCCCAAGGGGAGTGCACTTGGTAACTTTTGTAGTCTGGTGACTGTTAAGGGATAGGCCAGGCTCAGAGCTGTCACTCTGGAAGGGAGGAGCCACTGCTATCTGGACATCTCATGTGGAAACACTGTCCACCAGGCCGCTCCTCCCTTCCAGAGTGACAGCTCTGAGCCTGGCCTATCCCTTAACAGAGATTGCTGGTGAGATGTCAAACAGTCAGATCTCATTAGTGACACAGCAACGATCCGGACTGATACGGAGGTTGTTGGGACCCTGTTTCTAGACCTGTAGTATTGAGATCGTTGGTTGTTGTCCCTGTCACACACAGCGATGTGTGCTGCCCAGCGGGACCCCAACGATCAAAAATTGGTCCAGAACAGTTTGTAACGAGCAGCGATCTCACAGCAGGGGCCTGATCGCTGCTGTGTCACACAAAGTGAGATCGCTGTTGAGGTCGCTGTTGCGTCACAAAATTCGTGACTCAGCAGCGATCTCGCTAGCGATCTCGTTTAGTGTGGCGGGGGCATAAAGGGATGGGTCACTGACCCACCAACATGCCTTTAGGAAGGTCCAGTGCCGTTGTCTCTCGCCATTTTCAGCCATGCCCTGGATGTTTGTCAAACTTTCTCATGGTACTCTGCTGTCGGGCGATCTTGAGGGGGGGGGGGGTCACAGGGGCTACTCCAGTTTTGTCATTCTGTGCCCCCAGCACACTCCATCGTGGCCACCACTGGAAAGGATAATGGCGGAACTAGGGAACAACTACTTCCTCTAGGACTCCCCATCTTGGGGAACATAGATATGACCTGTGGATTTGGGTGCATCTAGCTGGCCAACCAACAGACACTTTGGCTGCACCCGATGCCAACTTTTCTCTAGGTCAAAATAAAAATGAAGAAAAGCTGCACTCACCAGAGATGATGAAAAACGGTCCTTTATTGGGGTTGCCAAAACATGATGCAGGGAGGGGGGGAGACCAGAGTGACTATGGCACCGTTTCGGGCTCTCGCCCTTCAACGGGTCACAGGCCTGTGACCCGTTGAAGGGCGAGAGCCCGAAACGGTGCCGTAGTCACTCTGGTCTCCCCCCCTCCCTGCATCATGTTTTGGCAACCCCAATAAAGGACCGTTTTTCATCATCTCTGGTGAGTGCAGCTTTTCTTCTTTTTTATTTGGACTTTGGTTTTGCTTGGCTGGAACCCTAAGAGATCTCTGTGGCTTCTGTTATTCACCTCCTAATTGGAGTTCCCCCAGAAGGTAGCGCCCCTTCCTCTTTCTCTTTGTGTTTTGGATTTTCTCTAGGTCAGCCTCCTCCTGTCACTTCTCAAATTGGTTAGTGGTGCAACCCGAAATATGCCAATGCAAACGACTTCATGCCCCACAACCTCATGAAAGTGACTGTGGAGACCCGGGGGTCAGTGGGTGCTCTTGTCTGCTGGCCCCGCCGCCTTTAGCAAGACAATGTAGACAAGGGCTCATCCCCAAACTGAACGCCCGAGCACCTTAACCATGGGCGGAACACTACACAGGCAACACAGGGTGAGGGAATCACAATATTAAGGCTTTATTGGATCCCCAAACAGTTAACAGCATATAACACATAACCAGGAAAACACACAATGTAACAGGCAACAGAGTCTCACCCTTCCGCTGGCTCACCAGGGATTAGAATATAGAACAGCAAAGTCTGTAGCCAGGTGACTGAATCGTCCCAACCTGGATTGCTTCCTTATGCAGTCTTTGTCATAACAGCCGAATCCGATAATTCGATGCTGAAGCCCTTGTGGTTTTATAATCCAGGTTCTGATCCCCTCAGTCGGCACCGAAATGCCTAGACCTGGGGTTATGGCCAGCCAATTAGATCCGAAGATCCTAGATTAGCTGCCTGTATCCAATCTGCTGGTCATAAAGAACAGTCCTCCTTATATACCCTCAGCCCTCATTGCAGGATATTGGGGACTTCACGATTGGTGGAATAAGACTGTCTTTCATTGGCTGGACCTCAAGCCTAAAATATTTCTAGCAGTATTGCAGTAGTGTCAAGGGAGAGCCACATACTGATTGACATAGCACCTAGCAGGATACATTTAAGCCCTCGTCCCACATAACGAGATCATTAGTAAGATCGTTGTAACGTCACAGGTTTTGTGACGTAACAGCGATCTTGCTAACGATCTCGCTAAGTGTGATACTTAGCAGTGATCAGGCTCCTGCTGTGAGATCGCTGATCGTTACAAAGTGCTCTGGGTCGTTTTTAGGTCATTGGTCTCCCGCTGGTCAGCACACATCGCTGCGTGTGACAGCGAGAGACCAACAATCAGCGATCTCACAGGCTGGTAACCATGGTAAACACCGGGTATCTAGGCAGCGCAAGTTGCCTAGATTCTCTGTGTTTATCATGGTTACCAGCGCTAAGCAGGGAGGATGCTGGTAACTATGATAAACAGCGGGTATCTAGGCAGTGCGTGCTGCCTAGATACCCACTGTTTATCATAGTTACCAGCGATGTGGAGGTGGCTCCCTGGTCCCTTGGGAGATCTGCCTGTTTGACAGCTCCCAAGCGACCAGGTAACGACGCACCAACGATCCCTACAGGATCGCTATCGTTGTCTGGATCGCTGGTGCGTCGTTGTGTGTGACGGGAGCTTTAGTCTGCAATCCATGACATTAAAGAATGGAACATTTACATAGGGTCAACAATCCACATCGCAATACAATGGCACACTTAACAGGATTAAGTTTCTCTGACCTTAAGTGCCCGTCACACTAAACGAGATCGCTGCTTAGTCACGAATTTTGTGATGCAACAGCGACCTCAACAGCGATCTCGCTTCGTTGGGGTCCCGCTGAGAAGCACACACCGCTGTGTGTGACAAGAACAACGACCAATGATCTCAATACTACAGGTCTAGAAACAGGGTCCCAACCACCTCTATATTATTCCGGATCGTTGCTGCGTCGCTGATGAGATCTGACTGTTTGACATCTTACCAACGATCCCGACAGCGACACAAAGCGAACCCAGCAGGTCGGATCGCTGTCAGGATCATTGGTGTGTCGCCAAGTGTGACGGGACCTTTACAGAGGAGAGATAATTGAATTACATAAGTCCATATCGCCAAACATCTACAAGTCTTGTATTTACAATGAGTTGCTTATCACAAGGTAGATAATTACATTACCCACTTTAAATACTAGCAGACTCCTAGAAATCTTGTGTAACCATGAGTGGCATATTACAAGTTTGCAAACCAAAATACAATATTGTCTGGAGAAATAAGAAATCCTCATTGGTTATACATTAAAGGGGTACATTTCGTCACAGTGACCTTATCCCCAACAAAGATGGTTGCCAAAGTAGCGATACTTAGTGCCATGTTCCACTAGGAACCCATTCCTGCCAGAATTCCGTCAACTTGTCTTGGCTGTATTGGTCAAGGACATCATTAGCCTTATGCCCTTGCAACCAGTCCCAGGCAATGGCATTTGCATGTCCAATCTCCTCAACAAAGGAGAAAGGAGGACGAGGTGGTTGATGCCTTGTCAGATAGTTGCTTGGAGGGGGTAGGGGTCCCCATATGACATTGTCCCAGTTGAATGCTTGTGGAGGTGGTTAGGGTGATCCACACATTTTGAAAACTGTGCCTTTTAGGTGCTCCTCTTCCTCAACTTCTCCATAAAGGTCCTGGTGGTATTGGGGAATGGGATCAAGTAGCGCCTGCGACACCGCCTGCAGCTGGAATCTATGCAGACATGCTGAAAGATCTTCTGCCGTTTGACATGTGGTGCTCCCGGTCCCGGATGCCATAGGTTAAATACTGTGACTTGCTCCTCAGGTCCGCGTCTTGCATCGGAGCCCAGGATTGGATCCACAACTCATTGCAGATGAGGCCCAAAGTGGGAAGTGTGGTGGAGTTCCAGGTGACATAAGTTTCCATTTCTTCTTCAGGATGCCACTCTGGGTCTTGTTCTGCTGACCCACCTTCTGCTCCTGGGGTGGTTAGGAAGAGGACATCCTCTGAGGCCAGGTCAGACATGCCATTGTCTTGCAGGGGATCCATCTGGAAATCACTGTGTAATGCCGTCACGGTACTAAGTTGAACAGTAGTAGACAGTATACCTGCGTGTGTGCCACTGAAAATGCACAGGTAAGATGGCCGTGAGACGCTGACAGAGTTCCGCGGGTTTGAAACAACTTCTGTTGCTATGGCTGATAAGGGGACCTCCCTTTAGCCTACATCTGGACAAACAGCTGCTGGAGGGTTTCAGTCACTTTGGAATGACAGACCATTTTTGCAAAGTGAGTGCAAACTGGAAAGTTAGGCTGCCAGTTAAATAGGGTTTGTCAGATAATTAAGGAAATTAGCACCAGATGTCGGATTAACATCAATAACTTGCGGGTATCAGGGAGTCTTCTCTAATTTTGATTAGTGTTCTTTTTCATATATCTCATTTACATTTTTATTGTGTGCTTTAGAATATATTCAATTTATTAAATGAGCTTAAAATACTGGGATTTTACTCATGTTAGGATGTGTTCATATAGAGCAGGGGTGGGGAACTCCAGTCCTCGAGGGCCGCAATCAGTGCAGGTTTTCAGGATTTCCTTAGTATTGCACAGGTGATAACATAATCACTTGCACTGGTGATGATTCCAATCCCTGTGCAATACTAAGGAAATCGTGAAAACCTGCACTGATTGCGGCCCTCGAGGACTGGAGTTCCCCACCCCTGATATAGAGCAACACAATGACCTTAACATTAAGGAAATTGTGTGTTCTATAATTTTCATCACTAGTGTGTGTGTATGTATATATATATATGCAAAAAGGAGAGAATGCTAGGCACTAGTGAAGCAAAGGGAATAGTCATGTCACTCCTGTGACTTATTTTAGTACAGTTAGCCCAAAAAGGTGTTGCACGCCAATTAGTATCAGTAGTCCAGCATTTATAGTAAGGAAAAACAGCGGCACTCACCAGGGTTGAATCTTCATACTTTTATTGTTCCAGAAAATTACTTCATGGATACATCGATGGGGGAGGGGGGGGTGCAGAGACAGCGGATGACTGCCTGCCGTTTCGCGGTATATTACCGCTTCCACGGGTCCTGACAGGCGTCTGACGTCACATCCGGGGTTTAAATAGACCGGATTTAGACGTCACTGCCGCTTAAATAAAACATTAAGTGCAAACAATTAAAAGTTATAAATCAAAACACACAAATGATGAGTGCAATAACCAGCTGTTCTAAAATAAACTGAACCATTAAGTTTAAGAGCTCTTATTCTTACCGACAGGGTTCGTCCCGGTAAGTGCTGAGGAGCACTCTTCGTTGTCCATGCAGTTACTTTATACAAGTACACTTTACCTTAGACTATCTGATATAACCGCAATTTACCACTAAGATTGGAAAAGTACATTTCATAGAGGAAAGGAGTTTTTTAATTTTGATCACTGGGAGGTGTTTATTAAGCCCAATGTCGGACAAAATTCACCAAAAGCCAATAGTAATATGCAAATTATTATTACTTTATTGGACAAAAACATACATAGGTGATTAAAAAACGATTGGAGGACTTCTGGTTCCGGCGCCGCGGTGGACACCACGGAGTGAGGGAGCTCCGGGCGCCAACAAGCCACAGACCGGCATTACAGACCCCCGGGACCGGGCGGACAGCAGCAGGAGGCACCACGTGACGACCGTGACTCCCGGGAACAGTGGAGCGCTGGTTGCGGAGCGGAGGAGGCGGCCAGAGAGCGGGGCCGAGCCAGAAGGAGAAGGTGGCGGGAAAGCCCAAGATAGCGGCACCTGCACAGCAGCCGAGGAGGAAGGAGAACGCGGTGCAGGAACCCCCCCAGCCGCAAAGGTCAGACCGAAGGGATCAAGGGGGAGCCCGCACCAGTCAGGGGCAGCCCAGGGGCCATAGTGGGGGAGGCACGTCACCCCGGAGCATGGATATTGAATCCTCCACAACTATGAGGGACATGTTTGAGTCCCTGAAGGGAGAGATAACGGCCGCTGTGCGTGTGGCAGTGGGAGAGGCAGTGGAGGACCTACAAGAGACAGCAGCAAAACATCCGGGCAGATTAGACCAACTCGAGCAGAGGGTCTCTGATCTGGAGGACAGATTACTGACTAAAGAGCAGGAACTAACAGAGGTCCGAAAGAATAATATGTGGATGGCCGACAAACTGGAGGATCTAGAGAATCGGTCTAGGAGGAGTAATCTGCGCATGACTGGCCTCCCCGAATCTGTCTCTAACCAACAACTGGACAGTATATTTGAAAAACTGCTGCCTGAGGCTCTGGGTATACAGGGAGTCTGCAAGGTGGAAAGAGCACATAGGCTGGGGCCCCTAAGAAATGGTAATGAAAGATCACCCAACATGGAGGATGCCAGCCGCTCTGACAGGAGATCCAGAGGCCCAAGACAGGCTATAGCCAAATTTCTTGACTTTAAAGACAAAGACAGGGTGCTCAGGGCATTTAGGGCCAGGAGGAGGCCCCTAGAAATCATGGGACACAGGGTGGTCCTGCATGAGGATTTTTCTGCTGTGGTGGCTAGACAACGTAGAGCCTTCAATGACGTTTGCGGCATGCTATATCGGAGGGGAATCCAGTTCCAACTGCAATATCCTGCAGTGCTCAGGACGAGGAACGAAGATGGAACATTTCAGAGGTGGCAGGATCCTGACGAAGCAATGAGGGTGTTTATGAGATCCTTAAAGGGCTCACCGCATGCAGGACAGAATGACCCACCGCCTGGGAGAAGGAGCTCAGTAATTCCAGAGATGGCCCCGGAGTGATGACATTGGCTTACTTGACTTTTGTCTTTTTCTTTTCTCCTCATCTTTTTTCATAGGAAGCTGTCCGTGCGGACAAGGACAGATATCATATTAATACAAGAGGCATGGTTGGCGCCTTGCGGATGGCGTCTGCCTCGGAAAAAAGGAAGTCAGGTGGATTATAGATGCTATTGGGTATGAAGTGGGGGAGGTGGGAAGGACTGGGTGCTAAGGGGGTAGTTTTATGGTTAATTCTACAAATGTTGGGGGAATTGGGGAACAGTCGTCTGTCTGAGGATTTAATAGAGTTTCTCGCCAAAGGAAAACAGGTGGGAGACAAATTATGGTATGGTATGT
Organism: Allobates femoralis; assembly: GCA_033576535.1. NCBI lineage: Eukaryota > Metazoa > Chordata > Amphibia > Anura > Aromobatidae > Allobates > Allobates femoralis. The sequence continues at coordinate 414,571,058 of JARQOC010000001.1, forward strand.
TCTATGAGGTTGCTCGCTTCTGTCATTATAAGACTTTCTGTTGCGGGGCAAATGGGAGACATCTTGCTCAGCACTCCACGTTAGATAATGGTTATAATCATAACCTGGAACTTCAAGGGATTAAAATCCCCTGAGAAACGTATAATGGTGCTTCGCCACTTACGTAGATTAAAGGCAGACATCGCACTCTTACAGGAGACTCATCTCCCACAACACGACTTGTTTAGAATGCACAGGATGTGGGTGGGGGAGGTATGTGGCTCGGGAGCAACAGGCCGCCAAGCAGGGGTCCTCACATTGATAAACAAGGGACTTCAGTATAAATTAACGCATTGTCATCACGATGATCAAGGGAGACATGTGCGGGCGGTAATAGAGACGCCCAGTGGGACTCTGGACATACATAATATATATGCACCCAACATGGATCGGACCATCTTTTTTACTGAACTGGGGTTGGACTTGGTGAAGAGGGAGTTGACATCACTAATTATAGGCGGTGACATGAATGAGGTCATGGAGGTGGGGGAGGACAGATCTGGACTAGGGGGATCACGGAGAGCAGGATTAGAGGTGTCACACCTGGGGCCTCTCCGAGGTCTAGTGGAAGATCTTAAATTACATGATGTCTGGCGTCTTCAACACCCGGAGGACCGCCAATTTACACACTTCTCGCACCCTCATGGGACATGGTCGAGAATCGATCTTCTTCTGGCCAGCGGAGATCTGCTTCCAAAGATTGAAAATTCTGAAATTTTAGACACGTTGATTTCAGATCATTGCCCAGTGGTTGTGACATTGAGCGATTCATTCCCTAGGGGATCTGACTTCATCTGGCGGTTCCCACACTTTCTAAAGGGAGACAAGGATTTCCATAGATTACTAGGGGAGTGGTGGACTGACTATGTGAACTGTAACCCACCGGAGACGATGAGGTCGTCTTTGTTTTGGGAAACTGCCAAGGTAGTCTTACGGGGGAAGATTTTGGCACATGCAGTGACTGTTAAGAAAAAGACTCACGCAGCTTATTTGACGGCCAGCCACTCTGTAAGCAATAATCTTAGACGCTATCAACAAGACCCAACGGTTGATAATAAGACAGCCTGGATAGAGGCTAAAAAGAACTTTGATGTGTGGGCTCGAAAACGAGAGGTCATGGGTAAATCTGCCAGAGAGGCCACCCTACATAGATATGGGGACAAGGCTGGAAGAATTTTGGCGCATTTGGCCAAAGGAAGGAACGAAGTCTGACAAATAGTGAGTATGAAAGACCAAAATGAGGGTAATACAGCCGATCCCAAAGCGATCAATTCCATACTGGGCACCTTCTATTCAAAGCTATATAGTAAAAAACCAAGCGACAGATTGTCAGGTCTGAAGTGGCTGGAGGAGTGGCTGGTGCCGGAGGTGTCTGAGGATGATTTAGAGGAGTTAAATAGGGAAGTGTCGGAGTCCGAAATAACAAATGTCATTAAACAATTGAATATCCACAAAGCCCCGGGCCCGGATGGCTTTGGCGCAAGTCTATACAAAATCTTAGCTGAACAGATTGTCCCACATTTAAAATGATTGTATAATGATTTTTTGAGGGGGGAGCAAATCCCTGATCACATGAACACCGCCTACATTAAGCTCCTGCCCAAAGGAAACAAGCCAATGGATGATCCGGCCTCATTCAGACCAATTTCCCTGATCAATCAAGATCTTAAAATCATTAAAAAAATTATGGCAGATAGGCTGGCAGAATTACTCCCAAGGTGGGTGGGAAAGGAACAAGCAGGTTTTATTAAAGGTAAATCAACGGTATGTAATGTTCGTAGGGCACTGATGGTGCTGGAGGCGGTTCGTTTAGACAAGAATAGAGGAGGGAGGGCTCCAGCCATGGTCGTGCTAGATGCGGAGAAAGCATTTGATAGTGTGGCTTGGCCATGGCTGGAGCAGGTTCTAGACAGAATGGGGCTGACAGGCAATTTTAGGAGGTTTCTAGGAGTACTATATGCTAATCCACGAGCGCGTATACACACACCGGGATTTCTGTCTGACTTTATTAAATTGGAAAGATAGACAAGACAAGGGTGCCCTTTGTCCCCGCTCTTGTTCAATTTGGCGATTGAACCTCTCTCGAGATACCTCAATGGTCCTGGCAGTTTTACAGGAATACAAGTGGGAAAGTCGACCCTACAGGCGAACTTGTTCGCAGACGATATCATTCTCTATATGGATGATCCTGCGGGGGACCTTGGGGGGGTTCTGGAGAGGTTTGAAGAATTTAATAAAATTTCGGGGTTCCGCCTAAATTTAACAAAATGTGAGATCATGCCTCTCAATGAAGAGGGCAGAAGGGTCTTACGAGACGAGCGGAGGCGAAGTACATACAAGGGGATCACAGTGGCTACAAAAGAGATTAAATACTTAGGCATTACTTTGGGGAGCGATGCCAGAGACATCTATCGCCTTAACTTTCAACCTATTATACTGAAAATTGAACGAGAAGTAGAACGTTGGAAATCTCTCCCGCTGTCTCTACTGGGTAGAGTACATCTTGTTAAAATGGTGAGTTTTCAACGCCTGCTTTACCCTCTACAAACAATACCTCTCCTGCTTCACCATGTTGATGTTAACAGGCTGAACAGGGCATTCTCTGGTTTCCTCTGGAGAGGGAGAAGAAGCAGGATTAAACTACGCACTCTAATGTTTCCCAAAGAGGAGGGGGGACTGGCCTTCCCCAATGTACGGGGATACAACATGGCATGCGTCTTCAGACATGCAATAGACTGGCTAAGAGGCACGAGCAGGCATTCAGACTATGAACTCGAGTCGCAGTGGTGTGCACCACGGGATCTAGGCGCGATTCTCCATGCCCCGAGTAATGTGCTCGACCCACACATCAAGCATTCTATTATATTTAGAGATACGAGGGCGGCGTGGAAGGCTGTCAGATGCAAGATGGGACTAGCTTGGAGAGTCACGAAATATGCTCCGCTATGGGGCAATCCAGATTTCCCCCAAGGGCATGACAATGCGTTGTTCTCATTATGGCGAGACAGAGGGATCAAAAATATGGGAGACCTAATTTGGACACCTGATAGCAGATGGATGACGGCAAAAGAAATGGATACGAGATGGCGTTTGGGTCCCTCTTTTGTTTTGCAATATGCTCAAATCAAGGGACACTTGTTTTCGAGGCTACGGGACATAACATTGGAATGCCGCGTGACGGCATTAGATACTCTATTGTCTCAAGAGGCTCCTGTGGCAAATATCTCTTTCATATACCTTAGCCTCCGAAACAATCTGATTCCCTCTGGCCCAAGAAATCTTTTTAAAGGGTGGGAGACAAGACTAGGTGAAGAGGGTGTGGAGGAGATGATTCTCGCAGGATGGAGGGAGGTACGACGTCACGTGATAGACGAGAGGTGGCGAGATACACACTACCGTTTCATCCATAGAGCTATATTGGGCTTTAATATCCCTCCATCGACGCAGAATCCGGACAGAAAACAGTCTTGTCCGAAGTGTGCAACACCTAGACCCGACCTCTTTCACGGACTGTGGGAATGTAAAGTGATAAAGGGGAAGTGGTCCTTGGTTCAAGGGTGGGTTGGGAACGTTCTGGGTCTAAGAATGCCTTTGGATAGAAAAGCATGGGTGTTTCATGATTTCACTGCACACGGCATTCCTGTCAAATGGAGAGCGTTCCTGCATATAGCCATGCTTGCATTCAAACGGCTCATCCTGAGACACTGGCTGGATCCAGGCCCGCCTACACTCGATGCTTTACGAAGGGAATTGGAACATGTCATGAGGTTGGAGAGATTAGAGGCTATGACGGATAAAGAGAATAAGACAAAAAATTTTTTCGCTACCTGGCGCTACTTCATAGAATATCAATTATCTAAGACAGAGATAGAAGAATTTATGCTGCCATTTCGAAATACTCAATGGTACTGTTTGGAGGATCTGGGGGACACATTAGGAAAGCTTAGATTAGACGACTAATAAATTGCTGATAATTGTTATACCATAACCAAGTGCTTAAATATGACGACGGGGGGTGGTGGGGGGAAGACGGAGGGGATTGTTATAGTTGATTTTTGTTATTGACAAGGTTGGAACCCATATGCTATACTTATTGTGACAATTGATGATCTTTCACTGTTTGTTCCGACCTTATTTTATTGGATGAAACAAAATCTTAATAAACATAAATTTCACAAAAAAACAAAAAACGATTGGAGTCACAAAACAACCTCAGTATAAGGCTGGGAAGATAAAAAAAATTGTGGATGGAAAAAGCAACCCAGAATAGGGTCAGACCCGTTAAAGTGCAAAGTCATATAAGGGAGTGAAACAACAATAGATCAGACCTTAGATCATTAATTCTCTTTCTAGGGGAGTTTTTTGACTCTAACAGCAGGGGTTATTAGGGAACACCACATACAACCACTCTGAATGCTGACCTAACCCACTTATAAGAGAGCAGAGAGTTCATCGAAGATCCAGTTATAAGCACTCACCCATTAATGGTAAAGAGGATGGGTCCGTACTACTCCAGGTTTACCCCAACATGTTTCGTGCCATCTCCTGGCACTTCTTTAGGGAGTGTGGGAAGTGTCTAAGAATCGATCCTTATAAAGTGCATATAATGAAGTAAATAGCCGCACATGTCAAGGTGGGGACGTGAGTTGGACACTGGCCGGTGTCGCAGGTATTCCGACGCTTCCCTGAGGGAGGAAAACCTCCAAGATGTCACTTTACTTCAGGGAGGCGTGTCTGTAGGAAACTGCGTCATCGGAGACCAAAACCACGCCCCGCACATGCGCGGACTAAAATGGCGCCATTTTGGAAAAGGGCAAAGAGATTGGCATATACTTAATAGCTGGGGAAAGAGAGGAATCTCAAACCTATGGCCGCTAATGCACCCTACAACTGTCTCACCACTAAGGGAAATAATAAACAACAAATAGCAGCACTAGGAGAAAAAAAGGAAAAAATATAATAAACTCTGTATTCCCCACAATTGCCAAAAACACCTGGAGAGGTGGACGCGGTAAGAAAAACAAAGAGCCAATACCATCTGGTCTTGCTCCAGTTCCAACTCCGACCCCTGCAACCTCTGTCTGATCCCTGTCCTCTCTTGAAGATTTAGGGGCATTGGTGGGTAATAAACTTACAACTAGAGCTGCCGCTGCAAAGACTGGACAGAAAAAGGTATTGGGTCCTGAAGTACTTTTGAATGATAATACTGATATTGAGCTTGATGTTATAAATTTATCTGACCACCAATTAACAACAGCTCAAACAGAGGTGTTACAGAAAGGTTTAACTTTTGTACCTAACAATCCTCTCAATTTATTCACAGTAACCAAGGACCTCAATCTCTGTTTGAGAAAAATTATGCTTCAGAGGCTGCACTATAGGAGTCAAGCTGCCGATGACACCTCTCCACTGACTGATTTGGAACAGAATGCACTGAGTACCTTGGAGGAACTAGGTGAGGAATCTAGTACTTTGGTGAAAACCACTTTTCTGCAGTCTGTCATACCAAAATCCACTATGTTTCCACCCTTTTCCATTTGTCTGGAGATTTTTAGTAATTTGGTTTCCAGTGATTTAAGATCCCTGAGTCCCGTGACAAGGCATAAAAAAAACTTAACGTTTAAACAACGGAATGCCCTAACGGAACTCAAAAAATGGACCGATGTGGTCTTTAAACCTGCAGATAAGGGTGGAAACGTGGTGATTTGGCCCACCTCACTTTATGAAAGAGAAGCACTTAGACAGTTGCGTATATAGGTATATTACCAACGTCTACATTTTGATCCTACCACCAAGTTCTCTTTGGAACTTCAGGACTTTCTGGAACAGGCCTTTGAAAAAGGTATCATTCCAAAAAAGGTGTGCAGGGGTCTCCTCGTGGAGTCGCCAGTGATACCTACATTCTGTCTTCTACCGAAAGTACATAAGAACCCAACCAACCTGCCGGGGCGTCCTATTGTCTCTGGCATAGGAAGGCTTTGTGAGATGTCTTGTAAATTTATTGAGTATTATTTACATCCACTCGTTGAGACACTGCCCTCCTAAGTCAGGGACACGGCGGACATTCTGCGGCAACTTGATGGTCTAACTTTGGATGAGTCGGTATGGCTGGTGACAATAATTGTGGAGTCCCTGTACACCTGTATCGACCATCATGATGGGATCAATGTCGCCAAATTCCATCTTGGAATGACTAGCCTTGATTTGGCCATGCAAGATCTGATTATCCAGCTTCTTGGCTATGTCTTTCAGCATAACTACTTTGTCTTTGGGGACGTGTTCTATCTCCAGCAACGTGGTACCTCAATGGGGGCGGCCTGTGCCCTGTCATACGCTAACCTCTTCCTGGGTTTTTGGGAGAGGGGGGTGTTTGACTGGGTTATCAGTGCTGCCTCCCATGTGCAGCATTGGCTGCGTTTTATTGATGATGTGCTATTACTGTGGAGTAGAACCATCCCCGAATTAAGAGAATTTCTCGCTGTATTGAACGAGAATAGTTTAAACATTCGACTGACTCACTCATATCATTTGTCTGAAGTGAGTTTTTTGGACATAAAGATCAAAAAGATGGTTGATGGAAGAGTAGAAACTGACATTTTCCGTAAGGGGACGTCGGTTAATGCCCTCCTACATGCCACGTCTTCCCACACACCCGCAACGATTTGTGCTATACCGACTGGACAATATTTGCGGATACAAATGATTTGTTCGACGGAACAGTCTTTTGAGGTCCAAGCCTCTGACTTACATGAATGGTTCGTCAGAAGGGGATATAGTGGAAGGTCAATCAGAAAAGGTTATAATCGTGCGAAGAACACACCAAGGAGTGATCTGCTACCCGATAAAATAAGATCGAAACAGGGCACTAATGCAGTTCGCTTTATTTCCCCATATAATACACAATGGGAAGGTTTCAGAGATGTTCTGACAAAACATTGGTCAGTTGTTCGCACTGATCCGATTCTTGGGGACCTTCTACCAGAAAGACCACTGATGACCGCCAGACGAGGAAGGAGCCTCAGAGATGTTCTTGTCCACAGCCATTATGTCTGCAAAACTGTTCCTCTTTTTGGATATAGACAACCGTTGTGGGGTTGCTATCCGTGTGGTTCATGCGTGTAGGTCAACATCAGTAGGGCAACAAAATTCTCATCAGCCGACGGGAACAGGGAATATCAAATCTGACACTATATTTCCTGCAGTACTCAAGCAGTAATTTATCAGGCCACATGCGGATGTAACCGCATTTATGTTGGCCTAACTACCTGAGAGCTGCGCCGCAGAACCAGTGAGCATGTTCTGAGCATTATAGCATCCGCGGAAACTGAGGATGTCACATCCCTTAAAACTATCCCACGACACTTCAAATTATGTCACAACAGTGACCCAAAAACACTGAAGGTCAGGGGGATTGACGTCCTTAAATTGGGAATAAGAAGTGGGAATGTTATGCGCTCTTTATCCCAACTAGAGAGTAAGTGGATTTTCAGACTTGGTTCCCTCATAACTGTCGGTCTGAATTAACAGCTTAGTTATGTTCCTTTTCTCTGAGTTATTTCTCTTCTTCTCCCCACAATCTCCATTAAGCATTTATTATTATTATTATTATATCACCTTCACATTTTTACTCTAATATTAAGATGGGTCTTGTATCCTGTTCTGCCTTATGAAATTTAAGGTTCTCCGCATGTAATCTCTTGATTCTGTTTTAATTATGTGTCCTTATTTCTATTATTTTAGTTCACATTTCTGATTCTTGCTCCTTATATTATCCTGCGAGGGGGCGTGGCTTGGATATAGCGGGGAACAGGCGCTGAAACTCAGAGCTCCTGTCCCCTTACCACCACCGGTCTGAAACAGCCGGTGCCTACTTCAGCAAACTCACCCTTATGCCGCCTAAGAGGAAGAGCACCAGACCTCAGACCATCAGGGAGCCTTCGGTGCCCCCCGCAGCAAGAATATTGCGCTACCTCCGGAGTGCAGCCCTGGATCCTGTAATGGCCGCAGGGAAGATGGTGGCGGGAGATCCCCAGCAGGCGGCGGATCAAAGACCCCGCCAGACAGCAGAGGGATGCGGAGACGAGATGGCTGCCTTCTCACAGCCCAGCGAGGCACAACACTCTGGAAGTGTCCACAACCAGAATCCGGTAACATGTGCTCCCCTGCCACCTCCTATGCTCCCTGCAGCACACCTAAGGGACTCTGACCTAGGCTCAGACGCTTCTTCTGCCCCAGATACTGCAGTGTTGTTAAATCAGGACCGGAATGCAGTGGCCATATCTACACAGGGGAACAGTGACAGGCTCCTGATATCTAATAAGGGGGATACTACTGTTGTGGAGCTGAGGAACCCTCAGACTGCCACAGGTGTTGGGATGAATAATGAGGGATGCAGCCGGAAGGGTGCACCAGACCCCTATAAAGACTTATCCATGGGGATGAGTGAAACCCCCTTGCAACCATTGCAGAGAGGAGACATTGAGGAGAGTATAGGGGGGACTGTCTGAACCTCAGCCAAAGATCTAACGCAGACTGCTCTGTATACTAGAGACCTCTTACCCCCCGGCCATATATCATTACCCACTTCATCAGGGGGGCAGGAGATATGGGATGATCTCAGGTCGCGTATACAGACCATCCCCACCAGAGAGGAAATGGAGGGCTTCATCACACGTATGGAGGCATCTTTTAAAGCAGAGGCTTCGGAACCTGAAGGGGAAGTCAATAAACTCAGTCTGAGGGTGGCCTCCCAGAACATAGATGAGAGACTGAAAAGATTAGAGGACAAGGTCTACTCCCAAACCTCCCAGTTTGAAAGAATGTTAGACTCCATGGAAGACCTGGAGAATCGAGAGAGGAGGAACAATATTAGAATCAGAGGCCTCCCCGAGAGTGTCGGTCCTAAAGAACTGGACTATACCCTTAAAGCCATATTCAACGCAATTAGAGATGAGTCGACAGATACAGTTTTGGAATTTGATAGGGCCCATAGGTCTCTGGGCCCTCCACCCTTGGAAGGAGATAGACCCCGTGATGTGGTGTGCAGGATCCATAAATACAAGATCAAAGAGACTATTTTCACCAAAGCCCGGGCTAAGGGACAGGTTCGATACCAGGACTGCTCTCTCCAACTTTTGGCAGACCTATCAAGGCGCACACTGCAAAAACGGAGGGCGTTCCGCCCCCTCTTAGAGGTCCTACGACAACGGGACATACCCTACTCGTGGGGCTTCCCGTTTCGCCTTTAGGTGCGGAGAGACGGAGTGCTACACTACGTCACACACCCTAGAGGAGTGCCGGAGTTCACGGAAGCTCTGGGACTCCCTTTGGTCTTAATCTCACCAGAGGAGTGGCCGGGTCTTGTTGAACGCCTAGAATGGATGCCGACGTTTCCGGAGCTGTTAAGGGGAAACAGAAGGAGGGGGAGGGGGGCTTCTCGGAGAGGGAGGAATAGAGGTTGGGGAAGGGGATCGATTAGCAATGGTTGAAGGTCCCCTCTCATACCCTACTTGTTGTATACTTTGGTTTCTACCTACTGGTAGTTTCTTTTCCAGATAATGCGATGATTATAGCTGTGGACGTTGTTCGCTCACCATCTTAGCTAAAGGCTAATGTATAAAAGGGTTTTACTTACTAGTTATTCTTTAATTCAATTTATTGTTATGGTATTAAAGTTTGTAGTTTGGGCACCGATTCAGACACTTTACACGCACCCGAATATGTTCTTGGGTGACTTTAAAAGACTTTGCTAAGCTTACTTGAGAATAACATATAATGCGTTGCAATTTTCATTTCTTTTTTCTATTAATACCTAAGAGAGGCTCGGGGTGCTGGGGACATTTCTTAAATAACCAGGTTACACCCCTCCGGGATATAGTCCCCTGGATAAGGGAAGACTGGTCGAGCAGACCACCCTAAAACGCTATCCCAGATCATTCCGGGAAATTTTCTTTCTTTCTGTCTCTTTTTCACTCTTTCTTTTAATCTAGGCTACTCCTTTTTAACCCTCCTACTTTTGGGCTCTTCTATTTTCTCTCTTTGTCCCCCTCCCCTCCTATTCTTTCCCCCATTTTTTTTTCTCCAGTCTCTCCCCCTCTGACCCCTGTGTCGGTCATGTCATCTCTAAAAATCTGTTAGCTCAATGTAAGGGGATTCAATACCCCCCAAAAGAGATCCTAGATCTTATACTCTGCTCATAAGCAGAAGTGTCAGATTCTGATGTTACAAGAGACTCATTTTAAATCAGGACATATCCCGTCTCTACATAACAGATACTTCTCGGTATGGCACCATAGTACCAACCCTGAAGCAAGAACAAAAGGTGTATTCATTGCAGTGCACAGGTCATTGTCTCACGAGATTCTAGACACTTGTATAGACCCTCTGGGACGTTATGTATTTCTTAAGATGAGAATTGCTGGATCTTTACTAACTTTTGCCAATTGGTACCTACCTAATAGGTTTCAAACAAAAACATGCAGCCTGTACTTACGATGGTTGACGGAATTTGCAGAAGGATCAACCATCATCGGTGGGGACCTCAATTTCACCCTGGACCCGGCAGCCGACTCATCTTCTGGTAAGAGATCTATTCCAAACAAAAAACTTGTTTCCCTGAAAAGGTTCCTTCACACCCTGAGACTCATGGACATATGGAGGATTCTGAATCCCCTGGGGAGAGATTTTACATATTTCTCCCCACTAGACAACTCATACAGTAGAATAGACCTATTTCTCATTAGCCATAATTTATTATCTTGGAGCCCTGAGGCGACTATAGGGGACATATTACTCTCAGACCATGCCCCCATCTTTTTGACTCTCACACTCCCCGACACAAGTAACAGACCTTGGACTTGGAGGCTAAATGAACACCTACTGAAAGATGAGCTGTGTATGGCCGAAGTGAGAGAGAGTATACAATCCTTTGATAGGGATCATGCTTTGGACCCCACACCTTCTCCCACAAAGTGGGAAACTTTGAAATGTGTACTGAGAGGGGTTTTTATAAAGCATGGAGCCCGTCTGAAAAAAAATAACACAAAAACGGTAGAAGACCTCCTTACCCAGATTCATATATTGGAAACCACACATAAGCAGAATCTATCCAGACTGACTTTATCTGATCTGACTTAAAAAAAAAAGAACTTAAAGATTTGCTAGATCAAAAGTATCGTAGATACTCCGAGAAATCTAGGAGTTACTTTTACTCCAACTCGGATAAATGTGGGCGACCCTTGGCCAGACTGCTCCATCCTCGTTTGAATCCGACGTTTATTTCAAATGTCTCCACCAAAACGGGTGGACGAACATTTCTACCAACCAAAATATTAGAGGAATTTAGGCAATATTACCTCGATCTATACAACATTTGGGGACATTTTTCTAATAGCCCGCCCTCGGAACTATCTGACAACATTAAGAGATATATAGACAGAACAGCAATTCCTTCACTGGCTAAGGAGACCGTGGCATTATTGGAGGAAGATATTTCTGAGGAGGAATTATCACAGGCTATCCAATCCACCCCATCGGGGAAATGCCCGGGTCCAGATGGATTTTTGCCTAATTTTTACAAAATGCTCAAGCCCCAGCTGATACCTGCGATGTCTACGGCCTTTAATGCTATTCTGAGGGGTCTGGATTTCGTGCCTCAATCCTTGGAGGCCCATACCAGCGTCATCCCCAAACCTGGGAAAGACCCATCTTCAGTCTCGAGCTACAGGCCTATCTCGCTACTGAATGTGGATGTTAAGCTTTTCTCTAAAATATTGGCAGAACGCTTGGCCCCATTTCTCCCTTCCGTGATTAACTTGAACCAGGTGGGCTTTGTCAGAGGCCGGGAGGCAAGGGATAACACTATCAGAACCCTGCTCCTTATTGCTAAAGCCAAACTTAGCTCAGCTCCACTAGGCCTCATTTCTGTGGACGCAGAAAAGGCCTTTGACAGAGTCCACTGGGGATTTATGAGGGAGGCGCTGATCCAACTTGGTCTGGGACCCCGGTTTTTGCACGGAATCATGTCTTTATACTCCTCACCGTCTGCTAGGGTGAAGATTGGTGGTGCCTTATCTTCCCCGTTGAAGATAGCAAACGGAACTAGACAGGGATGCCCTTTGTCACCCCTGCTATACATTATTGTAATGGAACATTTAGCTACGGCACTCAGAGATAATAGCGACATACGCGGGATTGAGCTGGGGCAGAGTCATCACAAAACGGCACTATTTGCCGATGATCTTCTGCTATATGTCTCACAGCCCCTGATCTCTATCCCCTCTATTTTAAAAGAGTTTGAGCGATTTGGACAGCTAAGTAACTTTAAAGTTAACTGCTCTAAGACCGAGGCACTTAACATCTCCCTGCCTGGAGACTTGGTAGCTTATTTGTCGAGACAGTTCCCGTTCAAATGGAAGACGGAGGCTATTAAATATCTGGGCGTTCATATTCCGAGAGACCTTAAGCAACTGTTTAGGCTTAATTATCAACCCTTATTGACAAGTGTTGAGGCGGCTTTTACATCCTATCAACAATTAAAGCTATCCTGGTTCGGGAGAATGTAATAAAAATGGATGTCTTGCCCCGACTCTTATATATCTTCCAAACAGTTCCTGTTCTACCGGACAGGACGTTTTTCGCTAAATTACAATCTCTCGCTATCAAATTTATCTGGGGCGGGAAGAGATCTAGATTGCGGATCAATATCTTATCCTTACCTAAATCCAAGGGAGGGGTCGGGCTACCTAACATAAAGACATACTTTTTGGCTTCTTCTCTCACCAGAGCACTAGATTGGCACTATTGTGCATTGTCCAAGAGATGGGTAGAGGTGGGGCAGGACGGCCTGGGGATCTCACTGAAACACCTGCTATGGATTCTCCCGGGGAACTTAAGGGAAATAGCTCCCCTACCTGACATGGCCAGGATCACTTTGAAGGTGTGGCACTCGGTGACAAAGGCGCTCCATTTAGATGACAGACTCAGCCCTCTCACTCCCCTTTTTTCTAGTCCAGCTTTTACACCTGGGTTCTGAAGACAAAGATTTCTATGTTGGCGGAGTGTGAACGATATCTGAATGGGACAGACCCTTTCTGACGGTAACTTACCTTCGATGAGGGAACTACAATCTATAGATCCTACTAGGCCAATCAGATGGTTTGAACTTCTCCAATATAAATCATTCTTATTCCCGGCTGACCGCATGTGCAGGGTGAGATTGACACCCAATATATTGGAGAAATTGTTCTAGCAAGATTCCCCCCCGAAACGTAAAATATCTGTTTTATATCAGGCTTTAGGGTCCATGAAAGAGCAGGTCACCCTATACCTCCAGCGTGCTTGGGAGAAGGAGTTGGACAGGACTATCTCAGATAGTGAGTGGCAGAAATGCTTTCTATTTACTCACAAATTAGCTAATGCCTGTATCGCACAAGAAAGGAGTTACAAGCTGCTCACCAGATGGTACTTATGTCCGGTTGCTCTACAGCGCATGTTCCCTGACACTACAGACAGGTGTTGGCGTTGCGAGGAATCACCAGGGACAATGATTCATATTTGGTGGAGCTGCAGGGAAATCCAGCAGTTCTGGTCTAAGGTATTCAGGACTTACACTCAGATAACAGGTAAACAGTTTGAGTGCTGTCCTGAAGTGGCTCTGTTATCTAACTTCCCGGGGCCTATTGGGCTTCATAAGAGGGATATCCTCCGTTTTTATGTCTCGGCCGCTCGTGCCTTAATTCCAAGATTTTGGAAAACTTCTCAGGTTCCATCCTTGTTTGACTGGTTCAAGGAAATGATGGATATTTTCCGGATGGAGGAGCTAGCGGCTGATGCATCGGGTTCTTGTGATAAATTTTCAGTGATTTGGATTGAATGGATTCTCTTTCAAGATTCGGTTGATTTCAGGAGTATTTTCTCCGAGGCCGTTCCAGAGACATGACTTATGGCTGACATGGGGTCGAGGTAATCCTTTTTCCCTATCCCTCTCTGTTCTAATCCTCTCCTTTACCTGACCCCAGGGATTCTAGATTTGCCCTCTATATTTCTCTACTCCTTCTTTTTATCTTTTTTCTTTCTACCTCTCTCTTTTCCTACCCCTCATCTACCTCTGTAATGTTCTTTCCTTTTGCAAATTTATATTTTAGACCACCGTCTATTGAGCTTCTAGTGATACTGGAATAGTGTAAAATATACATAGAATGGAGAAATTCCACAGGCGATGGGTTTGTCTTTGATGTCCCAATCTTTGGGCGAGTTCCGCGAGGGCCCACTATTATGGGATCAATCAAAGATAGTGATAATGGACTATGAGATAATTCAATGAATGTTCCGAAAAAGGCCATTTTACTTTTTGGGTTCTGGAATATAAATAAGGAAGTGGATGACCCTATTATGGAAGAGGGTGCAAAATATTTTTTTGGTTGTTCATTTTCATTACCTATGAATATGGTATTATTACTGTGATCCCTTAACCTGTATTTTCTGACTTGCAACTCTATGCATAATTTGTAATGTTTTCTAAATATTTAATAAAAAAAGAGATTAACCTTATATGTTCCTGCGTTATGGACTCATTTATTCATGAGACTTTGAAGAGAGTATCATCAAGATGAACGCGGATATGTGGTCGAGATTTATGTATATTTTTTGTACATATAAAAAATTCTCTGTATAATGAATGTACTGTATGCACTTTATACTTCGGCTAACATTTTTGTATGCTTCTCTTAGATTACACTCTTTCTTTCTTCATTTAGTTTCTTGTCGTCTGTTTTACATATTGCTTTATTGTTTTGTTATTAGGCGCCCCCAGGTGGGTGTTTTTGGTAATTGTGGGGAATACAGAGTTTATTATATTTTTTCCTTTTTTCTCCTAGTGCTGCTATTTGTTGTTTATTATTTCCCTTAGTGGTGAGACACTTGTAGGGTGCATTAGCGGCCATAGGTTTGAGATTCCTCTCTTTCCCCAGCTATTAAGTATATGCCAATCTCTTTGCCCTTTTCCAAAATGGCACCATTTTAGTCTGCGCATGCGCGGGGTGTGGTTTTGGTCTCCGATGACGCGGTTTCCTACAGACACGCCTCCCTGAAGTAAAGTGACGTCTTGGAGGTTTTCCTCCCTCAGGGAAGCGTCGGAATACCTGTGACACCGGCCAGTGTCCAACTCCACGTCCCTACCTTGACATGTACGGCTATTTACTTCATTATATGCACTCTAAAAGGAGCGATTCTTAGACACTTCCCACACTCCCTGAAGAAGTGCCAGGAGATGGCACGAAACATGTTGGGGTAAACCTGGAGTAGTACGGACCCATCCTCTACCATTAATGGGTGAGTGCTTATAACTGGATCTTTGATGAACTCTCTGCTCTCTTATAAGTGGGTTAGGACAGCATTCAGAGTGGTTGTATGTGGTGTTCCCTAATAACTGTTAGACTCAAAAAACTCCCCTAGAGAGAGGATTCATGATCTAAAGTCTGATCTATTGTTGTTTCACTCCCTTATATGACTTTGCACTTTAACGGGTCTGACCCTATTCTGGGTTGCTTTTTCTATCCACAATTCTTTAATCTTCCCAGCCTTATACGGAGGTTGTTTTGTGACTCCAATTGTTTTTTAATCACCTATGTATGTTTTTGTCCAATAAAGTAATAATAATTTGCATATTACTATTGGCTTTTGGTGAATTTTGTCCGACATTGGGTTTAATAAACACCTCCCGGTGATCAACATTAAAAACTCCTTTCCTCTATGAAATGTATTATTATCAATGAGTTTTTGACATGTAAAAAACTATGATGCTGTGTTCTCCTATGATCATTTTAGTTAAGATTGGAAAAGGCGGTGATGAAACCATATTTACCTTATTATAAACCTTTTAAAGCCTATAATGAATGAGCTTTTTACACCATATCATATATCCATACATTCAGCATATTATATTCAAAATTACGGTAGCGTAAGACATTTAAGTTATTAACAAACTACTTCGCTTATCCTCGTAACCTTGGCCTAAATAAAATTCACAAAAAAGCGGCCAAATCATTTTTCATTTAACTCCAAGGGCCCACAGGCTCTTGTTTCTATTATCCACCTACTTTCCCTTTGGAGAAGTAATCTATGTGTGTCTCTACTTGATGGCAGAATGTGCTCAAGTCCCACAAAAGCACATCTGCGTTGCCATTATGGCACTCGTTGACGTGCTTAATTTTATATAGTTCCCTGATGGTTTTACCTACATAATAAATCCTGCATGGACAGAAGATGGCATAAACTACCCATTTTGTCTTGCAACTTGCAGTTTATATACGACGTTACCCTATGCTGCCTCTCACCAATACATATTGGATTTTCAATTGTATGGTACTTACAACACTTACAGTTCCTACATCTGTAGTTCCCTTTAGGTCGCCTCTTCTCTAACCATGTTTTATCCTATTTAGTCACTACTCTGTTCTTTACCAATAAATCTTTAAGGTTGCTACATCTCCTATAAAGGTACCTTTACATGCCGCCACTGCCTGGTAGCAACTGCATGGCAATGGGGATTTTTGTGGCTGTTGCCTTGAAATTGCTACGAAATGGCGGCATGTAAATTGGGACAGTTATCGGGTTTCTTGCATTTGCTTCGGATACCTGTTTCTGAGCTGTGTTCAAAAATCCAAGGCAACACAAAGGCACAATTGCCATGGTAGTGGCGTCTAAACGGGGCACAGGGATGAAATCAGCGTCGCCTAGTGAATTCCCAGGGGTGTGACACAGCCTCATGGATACCGCGCCCCATCAGCGATCATTGGTGGGGGCTACTGTTATGATTGGCTGTCCCTGCACAGGGCGCCATATTTAAAGAGCTGTCCATTCACACTCTACAATTGAAATGGCGTCATGTATTAGCCAGCCTTCATGCGCAGGTGTGATACAAATGAGACAAGTATGAGTGTGTGACTGGGTTACGATAGGTATCCAGTTTTCAGCATAGGTGATTATGGAGGTCATGATGCCCATATGCTACCATCTTAGAGCGTTATGCTATGATCATGAAGATTTAACTTTGTGACAAGCAATATTTTGGAGAACCTTGAAATGTTATACTAGAACATTCCTAAGGTTTTTTGTAATCAGTAACGGACAACTTTTGAAGCACTGGGCTATTGTCAAAAGACAGGCCAGTGGCAAACAGACCTTGAGGCAGTTCAAACAAAATGTAACCTTGAAGCATTGTGCTGTGGTCAGAAGACATGAGAGTGTCAAACAGACCCTGAGTCTGTTTGAACAGACCCAGGTGGTGTTATCAGTAAGCACCGGGCCCATGTCAAACAACCTACTGCGCAGTTGCAAGATTCTGATGATCTGGCCTAAACATATTGCACAAGATGTGTTAGGGGAGGATGTGGGAGCTGTATATAAAAATGAGGGCCCAGTACTACGAGTTAGGGACATTCCAGAACGTATCGTGGACGCACGGTTTCTGTGATGACAAGACCTGAGTATTTCCTTCTCGTATGACACTGTGGTCCCTCCGGTGGAGAGGTGATGTTGCAATACTCCGGTATGTATTGATACTTATTTCTCCATATACTATGATTCACCGTAATTGTATGATTTACATGAACTGAATTATAGAAACAGGGTAATATTGTATCTGCCATTCCATACTTGAGCATTATCCTGATGTAATCTTAATAAATTGTTATATTGTTTTACCATAAAACTGTATTCAGTGTGCCTAATTCGTATATTAGTGAGCGCTACGTAAGTAAGGGCGTATCCGCCCTGTCACTCTGACGCGGTAAAACATAAATTGGCGTAGTCGGCAGGATCATGAATATCTGGAAGGGTGAATTTGAGGGGTATATTGTACGAACGTGAACGTTACGTAGTTTTCCTTTTATTTGTTTTTTTTCTTCCCTTTTTTTTTTTTTTCTTGTTGGGCACCAATCCAGATCTTCATAATTCCAAAGGTGTAAAAGTGTTTAAGAAAATTGTATAAGAAATAATCCTCACATCCTAACTTATTTTGGAGTTAGAGAATAATTTGTTGGCACTAGGCCAAAATGTTCGGCTTTTTGGCACAAAGTCAGAAAAACAAAATGTTTAAGAAAGGTAAAAAGAAAGAGGATGATTGTGTGGAGATCCCTGGCTGGACCAGCGCTCCATATAATATTATAGCACAGGAAATGCATTGTTGTGGATTGGCAGAACCCTGGGAGAATAAGCTCAAAGGGTCAGCACCCACTGATGTTGTTGATGTACTCAGGGGTGTCCCCGCAAAGGCGGGTGATGTAGTGTCTTTAGGACGGCGTATGTGGATTTTACTCAGTGCATACCGAGATATGCATGAGCAGAATACCCATATACAAAGAAAGTTGTCAGAAATGGAACAAAAAGTTGTTGTAAGTGAGTCTATTGAGACTCCAGGGTGGGAGAAAACTCCATATCATATTTTGGCGACTAAGTGGTCGCACAGTGTTGGTTCAAGTGAACTATGGGACACATGTTTGCAGGATGCAGAGCCTGCTGATGTGGTAGAATGCTTGCAGAAAGTAAAAGTAGAAAAAGGGAAAGAATTATGTGCTGTTGGTAGGAGTGGCTGGATCCTGCTATCTGCATATAGAAAACAGCATGAGGAAAAACAAAGATTGTTAACTAAAGTGCAGGAATTGGAAATACAGCTATGTGAGGCCCAGAATGCATTGGTTGTAGAACAGGGTCAGAATAAGTTAGCAATGGACAAATGTGTTGGAACTCAGCATGATGCAGAACGGGCTGCTGTATGTGTAAAACAGTATAAGTGCAGAAAGAAGAGGGGGAAGGTGAACAAGAGGAAAGCTTTGGCCATAGCCAGAGCAGAGATGGAGAGGAACCCAGATCAGTGGGATGGTGATGCACAGGAGTCAACTGACTCCCAAACTGTCACCAACCCAGAACAGGGGGATGATCATTTTAATGGGGAGACAGAGATGGATCCTCTTCTTTAACCCATTAAAAGTTCATCATATTTGCCAGACTCAGGTTGTAGAGACAGCTACAGGGAAGCAAAACCAGAATGAGGTAGAAGATTGCAGTGTGTCCAAAAAAGTTGAGCTGCAACGTACCTTTAGTAGGAGAAATACTAGGGGTGACAAGGCCCTGGTAATGTCTAGATTCAGGCGATCTGATGATCCCATGTTGTTCTGTAGTGATTATCTGACATTGTACAGAAATGTTTACAATCATCCAGATATGTCTCAGGATGATGCCAGTTTTCTATTTTCAATGGCAAATCATTGTAATGTGGATTATGCCACAAGAGTGTCTCTCAGAAATACTAGTTCATATGAAAGATTTGTAGAACTATTAAGTGACTGGTGTCATGAGTCAGAAGAGCAAGATGAAGTATCAGAGAATGTGTCTGCTGTGTACAGGTCTAGGTATTGCTTTAAATGTGGGGAGATGGGCCACATTAAACGTTATTGTAATACTGAACTAGAGAGCCATTCATTGCACCAGAATATTGATAGTATTGAGAATGAGGAAGAACTTGCCATCAACAATACTGAATTTACAGACACAGGTAAAAAAGTAGACTTTGTTACAACTGCACAAAAGTCGCAAGTAATGCAGATCCCAAATGTTGATAAAGGTGAGACTGGGAAAGAGCAGAATGTGTCATATTGTAGACCCCAAAAAGACTATGCTAACGGTCCTGTGTCCTGTTTATGGGGCTGGATGATTTTACATTGGTCACCAGTCATCATTCCTGTGTTATTTATTAACACAATACAATGTATCCAGTGAGGTTTTTTTTTTCCCTCTCCCTTCTGTTGTTTTGGTCCGTCTATATGTGAATAATCTACCTTATTAGCATATGGCTAACAGATAGGATAAGGACAAAGTGCAGTATTTGACTTGTATTTTAACTTTTTCTTTGTGCTTCTTTTCAGACTGGACAAACCAGTTTTTCAGAGGAATCAGATTCAATGTATTTAGTTATATATAAAACCTGTGAGTTAGACAAATGAGCTCAAAGTAAAGGGTTAAAATAATTGTTTGCAAACAATTAAAGTAGTAATCATCCCATTGTGATGAATCTGTATTTGCCTAAAAGTTTTGTTTTAGTTTTAGGTATGTTCTTAATTTTTATTTTCAATCAGGAACACAATAGGTTTGTAAACCCCATTTGTAAGTGCATCTTGAACATTTACGTTTGATATTTAAAATAATTGAGGTAATGTAATTGATGTGGATTATCAAGGTGAAATTAAGGTAATGATGATCAATATGGGAGAAGAGCCTTTGATCATTGAAAAGGATCAGCGAATGGCACAGATGCTGCCGTTACCTGTATCTTTAGCCCAAGCTGAGGAAGGAAGTGCTCCTACTGAATTAGCCCTTAGTGGGGACAAAGGTTTTTGTTCCTCAAATACTCCGAACGTAGGTGCCAAAATCTGGATCCAAAATGTTCAAGGACCGCCTTCTGAGGCTAAGGTCATTGCAGTAGGGAAAGACCATACCCTATTAGTAATGAGACCTGGGGTTGAGAAATGGGAGTATGTTCCTCAAGAAAAATGCTATTTGCAGGAATAATGTTTGTGTCTCTTGATTACAGAAGTGAAAATCAGTTTATGGAATCCTTGGTGCAGAATTATTGGCCATTCTAGAAAATGAAGTATGAGATGTGGTGGCTATGGGTCCTGGTATTCCCTTTCGTGGAGGGATGAAGAATTTCTACCAGGAGGAGCCAACGTCCAATCGATTCTTAAAACATCATCAAGTGATTTTTGAGGCATTGAACAGCAGTCAACATACGGATTGCTGGATATGTACCCATTCTCCCGTAACCGCCACCAGTATTCCTTTCCTAGCTATCCCTGTGGCAATGGAGGATATTTTAACATGGAGCAGATGTTTTAATACCTTAGCAAACAATGACACTTGGAATTCTCGGTTACGGAACATAACCGTACCTATACCTATTGTAGGATGGGTAAACCTTCCTTGGTGGCAAGGAAATATGAGCAGAGCCAACAAAAACTTACAATACTTGGTGTCCAAAGGAGGATCATGGGTACCAAGAAATACAGTAGGATTGACTAAATTGGGAACTGTACCCACGGACAACCTACAAATAAGTTTCAAATCAACCTTAGATATGGTTGATGCTTTTAATCCTATATTGCTGGAAAGATCTGTGGACATTTGCTAAGATGTTTGTGAATGGGACTACTGAATCTTATAGTAATATATGAAGGAATTTGAAGTGTAATGAGTCATCTGAATATACGCCAGGGCAAGAAACTTGTGGTAATCCAGATGTGGGGTATTGTAGTCCTATTGGACAAAGTCCTAGTTGGTGTGTATTATCTAATGTCAGTGTTTTTATTGATTTAGTTCATCGATTAGTATTACAACATTGAGCCTTGTGGGATCTTCCACATAACATGTATTGGGTATGTGGGGAAAATGCATATAAATGGCTTCCTGTGGGAATCCAAGGGACATGTACATTAGCTCGGTTAACCCCTGCTACTTTCATTGTACCCTATTCTCAGTTAGATGCTAAGATATTACTAAAAACACGTGATATTCAAAAGAGCAGCAGATAATAGACCTCGGGAGACAGGACGCCCCCATGTGGTGCAAATGGGTACTGCAAATATGATTGTCAGTACTCTATTTGCATATCCAATGATTATGCAGATGTGGGATAAATTGGTAGAATCTACAGATTATTTAGATGAGCAAATTTTCCATATAGTGGATATACTCAATACTTTCTCTTTTCAAAACCCCTCCAATTGGTTTAAAGGAACTGGGGGGTGGGTGATGGGAATTCTACAAGGAGTTTTCCAACTTTTTCTGTGTAATATTCTAAAATATATAGGGGTAAGAGTTGTGTGGTGTATTCTTAGACATGTGCTGTAAAAAAATTACAAAAACAATAGAAAAAATAACAACCGCACAGGTAATGAATATTTATGTTGCTTAAATAAGAAAGTCTTGTGTTCAATAATAGTATGATGCTCAGAGACAAGGGAGACCAAGATGTTTTGATGGTTTCATGTAGCAATGGTCATGCATGACATCAATAATCAAGGACCGATTGTGATACAAATGAGACAAGTATGAGTGTGTGACTGGGTTACGATAGGTATCCAGTTTTCAGCATAGGTGATTATGGAGGTCATGATGCCCATATGCTACCATCTTAGAGCGTTATGCTATGATCATGAAGATTTAACTTTGTGACAAGCAATATTTTGGAGAACCTTGAAATGTTATACTAGAACATTCCTAAGGTTTTTTGTAATCAGTAACGGACAACTTTTGAAGCACTGGGCTATTGTCAAAAGACAGGCCAGTGGCAAACAGACCTTGAGGCAGTTCAAACAAAATGTAACCTTGAAGCATTGTGCTGTGGTCAGAAGACATGAGAGTGTCAAACAGACCCTGAGTCTGTTTGAACAGACCCAGGTGGTGTTATCAGTAAGCACCGGGCCCATGTCAAACAACCTACTGCGCAGTTGCAAGATTCTGATGATCTGGCCTAAACATATTGCACAAGATGTGTTAGGGGAGGATGTGGGAGCTGTATATAAAAATGAGGGCCCAGTACTACGAGTTAGGGACATTCCAGAACGTATCGTGGACGCACGGTTTCTGTGATGACAAGACCTGAGTATTTCCTTCTCGTATGACACTGTGGTCCCTCCGGTGGAGAGGTGATGTTGCAATACTCCGGTATGTATTGATACTTATTTCTCCATATACTATGATTCACCGTAATTGTATGATTTACATGAACTGAATTATAGAAACAGGGTAATATTGTATCTGCCATTCCATACTTGAGCATTATCCTGATGTAATCTTAATAAATTGTTATATTGTTTTACCATAAAACTGTATTCAGTGTGCCTAATTCGTATATTAGTGAGCGCTACGTAAGTAAGGGCGTATCCGCCCTGTCACTCTGACGCGGTAAAACAGCAGGCTGGCCAATCATGATGTCACGCTGGGAGCGGGAGAGGCACTCAGCGTAGGACCACGACGGGGGGGGGGGAATAAGGAGTCCCTAAAGCTATGGGCACAAGAGGGAGAGGGTGACCCCTAGTCTTACTGGGGCTGACCCTGTCTGCCCTAACGTCCCTATACAGTTTCCTCAACTGTCGCCGACCACGAACCTCGTCCCTCTCTGATCCTAGCACTACCTTATCTAAGGATCAGATGGAGAGGTTCACTAGACCCCTCCACTAACAACTAAAGACAAACACAAGGAAAAACAGACAATGGGGAAAGAAAACACTTATCTTGCAGCAGAGCACAGCAACCTCCACAACCTCTGCTTCTGCTGGAGCAAGGATAATGAGTGCACAAGGAAATATCACCTGCACCGAGGGAGGGCAATGAAACTCCTTATAAAGGTGGGAAGAACCTGCTGGGTCCTAGAGACCCAGAATACTGGTGTAGAAACCAGACCGAGCACAAGACCTTCCCAGCCGTCTCCCCATGATAGGGAGATCTTATCATACCTTCTCTTTATCTACACAGAAGGTAAATGCCCCTGAAAGACGGACCGTCCTCAAACCTTATGGCTGATTGGCCAAACGCTGGGACCGTCTGCGCGTGGCCTCTACCCTGTCATCCGTGCCACCCGTGACAGTACCCCCCCGTCCACGAGTGGCCCCCGGACACTCAGGACCAGGCTTATCCGGATGGGAACGGTGAAAAGCGCGGACCAGCCTAGCGGCGGAGACTTCCGACGCCGGTACCCACATCCGCTCCTCAGGACCGTATCCCCTCCAGTGCACCAAATACTGAAGAGAACGGCGCAACCTGCGAGAATCAACCACCTTTGAGATCTCAAATTCCAAATTCCCCGCCACGCAGATGGGCTCCGGGGGCAAAGGAGACGGGTTAGACGACGGCACATACGGTTTGAGGAGCGACCTATGAAATACATTGTGGATTTTAAGAGCGGGAGGTAACGCAAGACGAAACGCCACGGGATTGATAACGGCGGTTATCTGATAAGGGCCAATAAACCTGGGCCCCAACTTCCAAGAGGGCACCTTCAACCTCACATTCTTGGTAGACAACCACACGTAGTCATTCACACACAGGTCCGGACCTGGCGCACGCTTCTTGTCAGCCATACGTTTGTACCTGTCGCCTAAGAGCTTCAAGCTACTCTGTACCCCCCGCCAAACCGAGGAGAGGGATGAGGTAAATCGGTCCTCCTCAGGAACTCCGGAAGGACTAGTACCACTAAAGGTACCAAACTGAGGATGAAACCCATATGCACCGAAGAACGGTGACTTGCCAGTGGACTCCTGAAGACGATTATTAAGGGCAAATTCGGCCAAGGGCAGATAACTCGCCCAAGTCTCCTGATTGTCAGAGACAAAACACCTCAGATACGTCTCCAAATTCTGATTCATACGTTCGGTCTGCCCATTAGACTGAGGATGAAAAGCAGAAGAGAAGGACAAAGCAATTCCTAAACGTGCACAAAAAGCCTTCCAAAACTTGGAGACAAACTGAGTACCACGATCAGAAACCACCTCGGAGGGAACTCCATGAAGCTTCACAATCTCACTTACAAACACCTGTGCCAGTGTCCGAGCATTAGGAAGTGCGGGCAGTGCCACAAAGCGAACCATCTTACTGAATCTATCAACCACTACCAGCACTACCGTCTTGCCTGCCGACGCCGGGAGATCGGTGATAAAATCCATTGACACATGCGTCCATGGCCTCTCAGGAATAGACAATGGCAAGAGAGAACCAGCCGGACGGGTATGCGGAACCTTAGCCCGTGCACACACACTACAGGCAGATACGAATTCCGCTACGTCCTTCCTCAACCCCGGCCACCAAAAGCGGCGAGATAAAAGATCGAAGGTGGCCCTACTGCCGGGATGCAGGGCCGTATTTCTAATAAGGCACTCGTGGGCCGGTGCCTAGGGCGGCAGGTCCAGGGGGCGGCACTAGAGGAGCGTTTTTTATTTGTATTTTTTTTTTTTTTTTTTTTACTTCCCTCCCCTTCCCCAGACTCCATATGAAAACCGGAGTCTTTGTGGGGGAGGGGGGGGGGGTGTCACTGGCGTGGTCCAGTGCGCGGTGGCGGCATCCGCATGTCCTGCCTGTGCCCCAGCGCTGATACCGGTAGTGTCGCCGCTGACAGGAAGCCGCCGGGAGCTGAACAGAATCCGGAAGTGCGGGTTCCGTACAGCTCTGTTCCTTCCTGACCCGCGGTGCTGGCGGCTCCTCCACCCAGCCGGCCCCTGATGGACCCCGAGAACGGGGGAGCAGCTGGCCCGAGCAAGCGGGCACAAAACGCTGGGAGATGGTGTGTCTGGCGGCGGAGCTCCTGCTGCTGCTGGGCTGGTGCTACTCATGCTGCATCCGGCCAATGTCCGCAGCCAGCACCAGGTGAGGACCTGACTGTGCAGGGGACAGAGGAGCAGAGGGACCTAGTAGGAAAGAGGACAAAGGGTCAGAAGGATAGGAGCAGGGGGACAGAGGAGAAAAGGAGCAGCAGGAGGGACAGGAGAGGAGGACGGGGTGTAGGAGGACAGGAGAGGAGGATGGACAGAGGTGAGGAGGACAGGGTTGCAGGGGGGCAGAAGGACAGGAACAGGGGGACCAATGAGAAGAGGACAGAGGGGCAGAAGGACAGGGGGAGAGAGGAGCAGCAGGAGGGACAGGAGAGGAGGATGGGGTGCAGGAGGACAGAGGAGAGGAGAATGGAGGTGCAGGGGAACCGAGGAGAAGAGGACAGAGGGGCAGAAGGACATGGACAGAAGAGGGACTGAGGAGAGGAGAACAGGGGTGCAAGTGGACCGAGGAGCAGGAGGAGGGTCAGAGGAGAGGAGGACAGGGTGCAGGAGGACAGAGGAGCAGGGGGACCATGGAGAAGAGGACAGAGGGGCAGAAGGACAGGAACAGGGGAACAAAGGAGAAAAGAAGCAGCAGGAGGGACAGAGGAGGGGAGGACGGGGTTGCAGGGGGGCAGAAGGACAGGAACAGTGGGACAGAGGAGAAGAGGAGCAGCAGGAGGGACAGGAGAGGAGGGCCGGGTGCAGGAGGACAGAGGAGAGGAGGATGGGGGTGCAGAAGGACAGAGGAGCAGCAGGAGGGACAGAGGAGGGGAGGACGGGGTTGCAGGGGGGCAGAAGGACAGGAACAGTGGGACAGAGGAGAGAGGAGCAGCAGGAGGGACAGGAGAGGAGGACGTGGTGCAGGAGGACAGAGGAGAGGAGGATGGGGGTGCAGAAGGACAGAGGAGCAGCAGGAGGGACAGAGGAGGGGAGGACGGGGTTGCTGGGGCAGAAGGACAGGAAGAGGGGGACAGAGGAGCAGCAGGAGGGACAGGAGAGGAGGACAGGGTGCAGGAGGAGAGGAGGATGGGGTGGAGAAGGATATAGGAGCAGCAGGAGGGACAGAGGAGGGGAGGACGGGGTTGCTGGGGGCAGAAGGACAGGAAGAGGGGGACAGAGGAGCAGCAGGAGGGACAGGAGAGGAGGACGCGGTGCTGGAGGAAAGAGGAGAGGAGGATGGGGGTGCAGAAGGACAGATGAGCAGCAGGAGGGACAGAGGAGGGGAGGACGGGGATGCTGGGGGCAGAAGGACAGGAAGAGGGGGATAGAGGAGCAGCAGGAGGGACAGGAGAGGAGGACAGGGTGCAGGAGGACAGAGGAGAGGAGGATGGGGTGGAGAAGGATAGAGGAGCAGCAGGAGGGACAGAGGAGGGAAGGACGGGGTTGCTGGGGGCAGAAGGACAGGAAGAGGGGGACAGAGGAGCAGCAGGAGGGACAGGAGAGGAGGACACGGTGCTGGAGGAGAGAGGAGAGGAGGATGGGGGTGCAGAAGGACGGAGGAGCAGCAGGAGGGACAGAGGAGGGGAGGACGGGGATGCTGGGGGCAGAAGGACAGGAAGAGGGGGACAGAGGAGCAGCAGGAGGGACAGGAGAGGAGGACGGGGTGCAGGAGGAAAGGGGAGAGGAGGATGGGGGTGCAGAAGGACAGAGGAGCAGCAGGAGGGACAGAGGAGGGGAGGACGGGGTTGCTGGGGGACAGGAAGGACAGGAAGAGGGGGACAGAGGAGAAGAGCAGCAGGAGGGACAGGAGAGGAGGACGGAGTGCAGTAGGAGGACAGAGGAGCAGCAGGAGGGACAGGAGAGGAGGACGGAGTGCAGCAGGAGGACAGAGGAGCTGCAGGAGGGACAGAGGAGAGGAGGATGGGGGTGCAGAAAAACAGAGGAGCAGCAGGACGGGGTGCAGGAGGACAGAGGAGCAGGGGACCGAGGAGAAGAGGACAGAGAGGCAGAAGGACAGGAACAGGGGGACAGAGGAGAAGAGGAGCAGCAGGAGGGACAGAGGAGAACGGGGGTGCATGAGGACAGAGGAGCAGCAGGGGGGACAGAGGAGAGGAGGATGGGGTGCAGGAGGAGAGGAGGACGGGGGTGCAGGAGGGCAGAGGAGAGCAGGGCGGGGGTGCAGGAGGGCAGAGGAGAGCAGGACGGGTGCAGGAGGAGAGGAGGACGGGGGTGCAGGAGGGACAGAGGAGAGGAGGACGGGGGTGCAGGAGGGACAGAGGAGAGGAGGACGGGGGTGCAGGAGGAGAGGAGGACGGGGGTACAGGAGGACTGAGGCTGTGGCTGGCACTGTGTGTGGTGATAATGGCGGCTGTACCGTCGTGAGTTGGCAGGGTGTGGCATGCCCGGAGTTGTAGTTCTCCTACCTGCCTGTCCTATATGATTTCTGGTCAGTGTGTTGGGTGCTGGGTGTTGTTGTTCTTCCAGGTGGGCTCAGTCTTGTCCTGCCGCCCGTCTGTGGCCTGTCTCTTTCTTCTGGGATGTCCTCAGCTCTGTACTGTGCACAGTGTACCACCATGTCCTCTGCTTCGTTCTGTGCACAGACAGTGTACCGTACACTGTCTGTGCACAGCACGGAGCTGCGGATATGGCGGTACACTGTCTGTGCAAAGCACAGAGCTGGGGAGATGGTGGTACACAGCACAGAGCTGAGGACATGGTGGTACACTGTCTATGCACGGAGTTGAGGACATGGTGGTACACTGTGCACAGCACGGAGCTGAGGACATGGTGGTACACTGTGCACAGCACGGAGCTGAGGACATGGTGGTACACTGTGCACAGCACGGAGCTGAGGACATGGTGGTACACTGTGCACAGAGCTGAGGACATGGGGGCACACTATGTACAGCAGAGAGCTGAGGACATGGTGGTACACTGTGCACAGAGCTGAGGACATGGGGGCACACTGTGTACAGCATGGAGCTGGGGACATGGTGGTACACTGTCTGTGCACAGCACGGAGCTGAGGACATGGTGGTACACTGTCTGTGCACAGCACAGAGTTGAGGACATGGCGCTACACTGTCTCCCGCCGCCTTAAAATCGGTCTGTTTCTCATCCAGGAGAGTCGGATGAGTGTCATCGGTTTTTGGTCCATTTGGCATCCAACTGCTGTGCGAGTGTCCGACATTTCTCTCAGATTACATCCGTGTGCAATCTGTTCTTTCCTCAGCAGCTATTACTGTAGAATCATTTACAGGAACATTTTACAGTGTTCTCGGTTACAGAATGAGAATGTATCAGTGAAAAAAACTGATACCTCTCGGATGATCCGTGTGCTGTCAGTGTGCGGTATGTAATTTTGTCAGACCCATAGACTTGCATTGGTGAGTCTCGGTGTGAATCGCAGACTGTCGCAGAATGTTGCGACTTTTTTCTCATCCTGAATCTGGCTGAGAAAAAAGCGTCCGACACTCGCCAATCTGCTCTCAGACATCGATTAACATTGGTCGGAGTGCAATGTGATGAAATCACGCATTGCTCTCATCCGAGTTTCACGCCAGTGTGTCCGTACCCTAATAATAAAATCCATATAGTAATCCTACAATGTCTGCTGGACATGGTATGGGGGGTTTATGGCTCAGTTAGTACACTCCATACTTCTTGTTATTAACCAGTTAATGCTTTCTTGTCCACCGCACTGCAGTGTCAAAAGAGGAAGACAACGAGACAGGCAGCAACACGGCGTCAGAGAGCCCCTGACCTCGAAATACAAGATCCTCAGATCCCGGTATTGTCATATTAAGAATATTAAGAATAATATTTTTTGCACTTATATTACACTATGAACTCCACAGCACTTTACATACATCATCAACACTGTCCCCATTGGGGCTCACAATGTAAAGATCCTATCAGTATGTCTCTGTAGTGTGGTTGGACAAACCTTTTATATGTACTACATGATGAAATGTAGGGGTAGAAGCTACATGAAGCTTGGGGGGGAAGGCCGCAACTGGGGGGAAGATTGTCCGTAACGGGGGGGAGGAGCCATGATGGGGGAGGGGCTGCAACAGGGGGGAGGTGCCGTGACAGGGGGAGGGGACGTAATGGGGGGAGGAGCTGTGACAGGGGGAGGGGGGGGCGGCGGCCGCTGAGAGTGCCTAGGGCAGCAGGAACTCCAAATACGGCCCTGCCGGGATGCCCTGCCAATACGGAGTCGTGATGCTCTGACAGCACCCTGAGACGCAAAGATGATGGCACAAAAAGTCTCCCAGAAGGACAGGAGGCAGGGGCGCCCCCCTGGACCTTCAACACCTCCCCCTCCAGATCAGGGCAAAGAGCAGAAACAACCACCCCCTCCTGTAAGATGGGAACGGGACTTTCATGAGCACTACCACCCGGGAAACTACGCGACAACGCATCAGCCTTCACGTTCTCAACCCCCGGACGGTAAGTGACGGTAAAATTAAATCTCGTGAAAAACAAGGACCACCGAGCCTGCCGGGGATTGAGACGCTTGGCGGACTCAAGGTAAGACAGGTTCTTGTGGTCGGTAATAACCGTGATGGGATGGACAGCCCCCTCCAGCCAGTGACGCCATTCCTCAAAAGCCAATTTAATAGCCAACAGCTCCCTATTACCAACATCATAATTCCTCTCGGCCGACGACAACTTCTTGGAGAAGAACGCGCAGGGCACCCATCTTCCAGGCGAAGGGCCTTGCGACAATACAGCCCCCACCCCCACCTCAGACGCATCCACCTCCACCACGAAGGGCTGAGAAAGATCGGGCTGACGGAGAATAGGCGCGGAAACAAAACAACGCTTTAGGGAGGAGAAAGCCGGGCGAGCAGACTCCGACCACTCGGAAAAATCCGTCCCCTTCCTAGTCATGTCCGTAAGAGGCGTCACCAGCACCGAATAGTTCCTAATAAATTTACGGTAAAAGTTGGTAAACCCCAAAAAACGTTGCAATGCCCGTAGATTGTCCGGTTGTTCCCAGTCCAGCACCGCCCGGACTTTTTCCGGATCCATCCGAAAACCCAACGGCGACAGGAGGTACCCCAAAAACCGTACCTCCTGAACGGCGAAGACACATTTCTCGAGTTTAGCATACAGCTTATTGTCCCGTAAGACCTGTAACACCTGCTTGACATGGGACTGATGCGTCTCCAAATCGGGGGAATAGATCAAGATATCATCTAAGTAAACAACCACAAATCTACCCACCAAATGATGGAATATGTCATTGACAAAGTGTTGGAAAACCGCAGGGGCATTAGTGAGCCCGAACGGCATTACGAGACTTTCAAAATGGCCGTCCGGGGTATTAAATGCCGTCTTCCATTCATCCCCCTCTCTGACCCTAATCAGGTTGTAGGCCCCCCTCAAATCCAACTTGGAGAACCATTTAGCACCCACTACCTGACTGAATAAATCAGGAATCAGAGGGAGGGGGTACGGATCACGGACAGTAATCCGATTCAACTCCCGGAAATCCAAGCAAGAACGGAGGCCCCCATCTTTTTTCTTAACAAAAAAGAAACCAGCCACAACCGGCGAGGTTGAGGGCCTGATGTGACCCGTCTGCAGACTCTCGGAAATGAAATCCTTCATCGCCTGTCTTTCCGGACCCGATATAGTAAACATCCTAGCTTTGGGCAGTTTAACTCCGGGAACGAGGTTGATTGGGCAATCATATGCCCGATGGGGGGGCAGGTCTTGGCACCCCTTCTCTGAGAACACATCCTCATACTCCGATAGGAACGGGGGCAGAGATACAGCAGACTCCACCGAAAACGAGGTAACCAAACAATTCTCAGAACAAAAATCACTCCATTCCACAATGTCCCGGGACTGCCAATCCACTACGGGATTATGTTTAATCAACCATGGCAAGCCCAGGACAATGGGAGCGGGGAGACCGTCTAGAACATAGCAAGATATCGTCTCTTGATGTTGGGATCCAACCGTCAACTTAATGTCATGTACGATATGTGTGAGACTACCTTGAGCAAGAGGTGCTGAGTCGATGGCATAGATACGGATGGGGCGAGACAATAAACAGCGGTTAAGCCCATGAGCGTCTACAAAATGAGCATCCACCATGCTGACCCCCGCACCACTATCCACAAACACAGAAATACCCTCCATTGTGCCCTCCAGCGCCACCTCCGCACTTAGGAGGAAACGGGAAGTACAAATGGAGGATACACACACCTCCCGCTCGACCACCTCCACACCCCCCATAGTCACAGAAGGTCCAGGCCCCCCAGTCCGTTTAGGGGTGTAGGGACAGGCCCCAATAAAATGGTCCCCTTTCCCACAGAAAAAACAGACCCCCTTCCCCTTGCCCCAGGAGGTACCGGAGGAGAACCTCGAGGCCGCCGCTCCTCCTAGCTGCATAGGTTCCTCCGCACTCGGGAGGAACGACTCACCCTCCGCGTGACCTCCCGGTAACCAGGAATCACCACGAGAATGGCTCCCAGTAACAGGAGGTCTACCCCTCCGCTCCTGGAGGCGTCTATCCATACGAATAGCTAACGACATAGCCGCCTCCAGGGACGGAGGGGTCTCATAAACCGCCAGAGCATCCTTCAGCCTCTCCGAAAGACCCTGACAAAAGTGACTCCGGAGCGCCGGATCGTTCCACTTCGTGTCCGTAGCCCACCTGCGGAACTCAGAACAATATGATTCCGCCGACCGAGTCCCCTGGCGGAGATGGCGCAACCTGGATTCAGCCAAAGAGACACGGTCAGGGTCATCATATATGAGGCCCAGGGCGTCAAAAAATTCATCCACAGAGCGGAGACAAGTAGAGTCCTGTGGCAGAGAGAAAGCCCAGGACTGGGGATCTCCCTGCAGTAGCGACATAATAATTCCTACACGCTGTTGCTCATCACCAGTGGAATAAGGCCTAAGCCTAAAATATAATTTACAGGCCTCTTTGAACACAGTAAACTTATCTCTACCTCCTGAAAACCTGTCAGGGAGGGCAACCTTAGGTTCAGGTCTGGCCTGACCCAATGCTTGATTCCTCAAGACACCATTTTGCGGTTGCGGGCCCTGTAAAGCCGACCGAAGGTCCGCAACCTCCAAAGACAGGGACTGCAGCTGCTGGGCCAAAGCAGACACAGGATCCATAAGGAAAGGAAGAAAAATCGGTTCCTCCCCTGTCCTTCAGTTACAGTATGGGCAGGTGATAATGTCACGCTGGGAGTGGGAGAGGCACTCAGCGTAGGACCACGACGGGGGGGGGGGGAATAAGGAGTCCCTAAAGCTATGGGCACAAGAGGGAGAGGGTGACCCCTAGTCTTACTGGGGCTGACCCTGTCTGCCCTAACGTCCCTATACAGTTTCCTCAACTGTCGCCGACCACGAACCTCGTCCCTCTCTGATCCTAGCACTACCTTATCTAAGGATCAGATGGAGAGGTTCACTAGACCCCTCCACTAACAACTAAAGACAAACACAAGGAAAAACAGACAATGGGGAAAGAAAACACTTATCTTGCAGCAGAGCACAGCAACCTCCACAACCTCTGCTTCTGCTGGAGCAAGGATAATGAGTGCACAAGGAAATATCACCTGCACCGAGGGAGGGCAATGAAACTCCTTATAAAGGTGGGAAGAACCTGCTGGGTCCTAGAGACCCAGAATACTGGTGTAGAAACCAGACCGAGCACAAGACCTTCCCAGCCGTCTCCCCATGATAGGGAGATCTTATCATACCTTCTCTTTATCTACACAGAAGGTAAATGCCCCTGAAAGACGGACCGTCCTCAAACCTTATGGCTGATTGGCCAAACGCTGGGACCGTCTGCGCGTGGCCTCTACCCTGTCATCCGTGCCACCCGTGACAGTACCCCCCCGTCCACGAGTGGCACCCGGACACTCAGGACCAGGCTTATCCGGATGGGAACGGTGAAAAGCGCGGACCAGCCTAGCGGCGGAGACTTCCGACGCCGGTACCCACATCCGCTCCTCAGGACCGTATCCCCTCCAGTGCACCAAATACTGAAGAGAACGGCGCAACCTGCGAGAATCAACCACCTTTGAGATCTCAAATTCCAAATTCCCCGCCACGCAGATGGGCTCCGGGGGCAAAGGAGACGGGTTAGACGACGGCACATACGGTTTGAGGAGCGACCTATGAAATACATTGTGGATTTTAAGAGCGGGAGGTAACGCAAGACGAAACGCCACGGGATTGATAACGGCGGTTATCTGATAAGGGCCAATAAACCTGGGCCCCAACTTCCAAGAGGGCACCTTCAACCTCACATTCTTGGTAGACAACCACACGTAGTCATTCACACACAGGTCCGGACCTGGCGCACGCTTCTTGTCAGCCATACGTTTGTACCTGTCGCCTAAGAGCTTCAAGCTACTCTGTACCCCCCGCCAAACCGAGGAGAGGGATGAGGTAAATCGGTCCTCCTCAGGAACTCCGGAAGGACTAGTACCACTAAAGGTACCAAACTGAGGATGAAACCCATATGCACCGAAGAACGGTGACTTGCCAGTGGACTCCTGAAGACGATTATTAAGGGCAAATTCGGCCAAGGGCAGATAACTCGCCCAAGTCTCCTGATTGTCAGAGACAAAACACCTCAGATACGTCTCCAAATTCTGATTCATACGTTCGGTCTGCCCATTAGACTGAGGATGAAAAGCAGAAGAGAAGGACAAAGCAATTCCTAAACGTGCACAAAAAGCCTTCCAAAACTTGGAGACAAACTGAGTACCACGATCAGAAACCACCTCGGAGGGAACTCCATGAAGCTTCACAATCTCACTTACAAACACCTGTGCCAGTGTCCGAGCATTAGGAAGTGCGGGCAGTGCCACAAAGCGAACCATCTTACTGAATCTATCAACCACTACCAGCACTACCGTCTTGCCTGCCGACGCCGGGAGATCGGTGATAAAATCCATTGACACATGCGTCCATGGCCTCTCAGGAATAGACAATGGCAAGAGAGAACCAGCCGGACGGGTATGCGGAACCTTAGCCCGTGCACACACACTACAGGCAGATACGAATTCCGCTACGTCCTTCCTCAACCCCGGCCACCAAAAGCGGCGAGATAAAAGATCGAAGGTGGCCCTACTGCCGGGATGCCCTGCCAATACGGAGTCGTGATGCTCTGACAGCACCCTGAGACGCAAAGATGATGGCACAAAAAGTCTCCCAGAAGGACAGGAGGCAGGGGCGCCCCCCTGGACCTTCAACACCTCCCCCTCCAGATCAGGGCAAAGAGCAGAAACAACCACCCCCTCCTGTAAGATGGGAACGGGACTTTCATGAGCACTACCACCCGGGAAACTACGCGACAACGCATCAGCCTTCACGTTCTCAACCCCGGACGGTAAGTGACGGTAAAATTAAATCTCGTGAAAAACAAGGACCACCGAGCCTGCCGGGGATTGAGACGCTTGGCGGACTCAAGGTAAGACAGGTTCTTGTGGTCGGTAATAACCGTGATGGGATGGACAGCCCCCTCCAGCCAGTGACGCCATTCCTCAAAAGCCAATTTAATAGCCAACAGCTCCCTATTACCAACATCATAATTCCTCTCGGCCGACGACAACTTCTTGGAGAAGAACGCGCAGGGCACCCATCTTCCAGGCGAAGGGCCTTGCGACAATACAGCCCCCACCCCCACCTCAGACGCATCCACCTCCACCACGAAGGGCTGAGAAAGATCGGGCTGACGGAGAATAGGCGCGGAAACAAAACAACGCTTTAGGGAGGAGAAAGCCAGGCGAGCAGACTCCGACCACTCGGAAAAATCCGTCCCCTTCCTAGTCATGTCCGTAAGAGGCGTCACCAGCACCGAATAGTTCCTAATAAATTTACGGTAAAAGTTGGTAAACCCCAAAAAACGTTGCAATGCCCGTAGATTGTCCGGTTGTTCC
This sequence comes from Allobates femoralis, assembly GCA_033576535.1. Lineage (NCBI taxonomy): Eukaryota > Metazoa > Chordata > Amphibia > Anura > Aromobatidae > Allobates > Allobates femoralis. Next base: position 414,606,321 of record JARQOC010000001.1, read on the forward strand.
CAGTCCAGCACCGCCCGGACTTTTTCCGGATCCATCCGAAAACCCAACGGCGACAGGAGGTACCCCAAAAACCGTACCTCCTGAACGGCGAAGACACATTTCTCGAGTTTAGCATACAGCTTATTGTCCCGTAAGACCTGTAACACCTGCTTGACATGGGACTGATGCGTCTCCAAATCGGGGGAATAGATCAAGATATCATCTAAGTAAACAACCACAAATCTACCCACCAAATGATGGAATATGTCATTGATAAAGTGTTGGAAAACCGCAGGGGCATTAGTGAGCCCGAACGGCATTACGAGACTTTCAAAATGGCCGTCCGGGGTATTAAATGCCGTCTTCCATTCATCCCCCTCTCTGACCCTAATCAGGTTGTAGGCCCCCCTCAAATCCAACTTGGAGAACCATTTAGCACCCACTACCTGACTGAATAAATCAGGAATCAGAGGGAGGGGGTACGGATCACGGACAGTAATCCGATTCAACTCCCGGAAATCCAAGCAAGGACGGAGGCCCCCATCTTTTTTCTTAACAAAAAAGAAACCAGCCGCAACCGGCGAGGTTGAGGGCCTGATGTGACCCGTCTGCAGACTCTCGGAAATGAAATCCTTCATCGCCTGTCTTTCCGGACCCGATATAGTAAACATCCTAGCTTTGGGCAGTTTAACTCCGGGAACGAGGTTGATTGGGCAATCATATGCCCGATGGGGGGGCAGGTCTTGGCACCCCTTCTCTGAGAACACATCCTCATACTCCGATAGGAACGGGGGCAGAGATACAGCAGACACCACCGAAAACGAGGTAACCAAACAATTCTCAGAACAAAAATCACTCCATTCCACAATGTCCCGGGACTGCCAATCCACTACGGGATTATGTTTAATCAACCATGGCAAGCCCAGGACAATGGGAGCGGGAGAGACCGTCTAGAACATAGCAAGATATCGTCTCTTGATGTTGGGATCCAACCGTCAACTTAATGTCATGTACGATATGTGTGAGACTACCTTGAGCAAGAGGTGCTGAGTCGATGGCATAGATACGGATGGGGCGAGACAATAAACAGCGGTTAAGCCCATGAGCGTCTACAAAATGAGCATCCACCATGCTGACCCCCGCACCACTATCCACAAACACAGAAATACCCTCCGTTGTGCCCTCCAGCGCCACCTCCGCACTTAGGAGGAAACGGGAAGTACAAATGGAGGATACACACACCTCCCGCTCGACCACCTCCACACCCCCCATAGTTACAGAAGGTCCAGGCCCCCCAGTCCGTTTAGGGGTGTAGGGACAGGCCCCAATAAAATGGTCCCCTTTCCCACAGAAAAAACAGACCCCCTTCCCCTTGCCCCGGGAGGTACCGGAGGAGAACCTCGAGGCCGCCGCTCCTCCTAGCTGCATAGGTTCCTCCGCACTCGGGAGGAACGACTCACCCTCCGCGTGACCTCCCGGTAACCAGGAATCACCACGAGAATGGCTCCCAGTAACAGGAGGTCTACCCCTCCGCTCCTGGAGGCGTCTATCCATACGAATAGCTAACGACATAGCCGCCTCCAGGGACGGAGGGGTCTCATAAACCGCCAGAGCATCCTTCAGCCTCTCCAAAAGACCCTGACAAAAGTGACTCCGGAGCGCCGGATCGTTCCACTTCGTGTCCGTAGCCCACCTGCGGAACTCAGAACAATATGATTCCGCCGACCGAGTCCCCTGGCGGAGATGGCGCAACCTGGATTCAGCCAAAGAGACACGGTCAGGGTCATCATATATGAGGCCCAGGGCGTCAAAAAATTCATCCACAGAGCGGAGACAAGTAGAGTCCTGTGGCAGAGAGAAAGCCCAGGACTGGGGATCTCCCTGCAGTAGCGACATAATAATTCCTACACGCTGTTGCTCATCACCAGTGGAATAAGGCCTAAGCCTAAAATATAATTTACAGGCCTCTTTGAACACAGTAAACTTATCTCTACCTCCTGAAAACCTGTCAGGGAGGGCAACCTTAGGTTCAGGTCTGGCCTGACCCAATGCTTGATTCCTCAAGACACCATTTTGCGGTTGCGGGCCCTGTAAAGCCGACCGAAGGTCCGCAACCTCCAAAGACAGGGACTGCAGCTGCTGGGCCAAAGCAGACACAGGATCCATAAGGAAAGGAAGAAAAATCGGTTCCTCCCCTGTCCTTCAGTTACAGTATTGGCAGGTGATAATGTCACGCTGGGAGCGGGAGAGGCACTCAGCGTAGGACCACGACGGGGGGGGGGAATAAGGAGTCCCTAAAGCTATGGGCACAAGAGGGAGAGGGTGACCCCTAGTCTTACTGGGGCTGACCCTGTCTGCCCTAACGTCCCTATACAGTTTCCTCAACTGTCGCCGACCACGAACCTCGTCCCTCTCTGATCCTAGCACTACCTTATCTAAGGATCAGATGGACAGGTTCACTAGACCCCTCCACTAACAACTAAAGAGAAACACAAGGAAAAACAGACAATGGGGAAAGAAAACACTTATCTTGCAGCAGAGCACAGCAACCTCCACAACCTCTGCTTCTGCTGGAGCAAGGATAATGAGTGCACAAGGAAATATCACCTGCACCGAGGGAGGGCAATGAAACTCCTTATAAAGGTGGGAAGAACCTGCTGGGTCCTAGAGACCCAGAATACTGGTGTAGAAACCAGACCGAGCACAAGACCTTCCCAGCCGTCTCCCCATGATAGGGAGATCTTATCATACCTTCTCTTTATCTACACAGAAGGTAAATGCCCCTGAAAGACGGACCGTCCTCAAACCTTATGGCTGATTGGCCAAACGCTGGGACCGTCTGCGCGTGGCCTCTACCCTGTCATCCGTGCCACCCGTGACACATGATGCTATTGCATTGTCCAATCAGCGTATTAGTGTCACGGAATACACAACTCTGTCACGCCTATGTACTTGCGGCGCGAAAGATGTACGCCCATATTCCTTTGTGGATAGCGGCGTGTGAAGCGGCGACGGTATTCAACAGCAAGTTATCCGCAGGATCTGTAGGAACTCCAGGGAACAATGATACCTTCAGTTGACAACGCAATGGCGGCGTGTACATGCAGTATCGGCGATCGGTAGCAACCGTCAAAAACGTGCGCGTGCACGTACGGTTGATACCGGTTGCCAGGCACAGTGGCGGCGTGTAAAGGTACCTTAAGATATTAAGGGTGGTCCCAAACCAATAGAACTTAGTTCCCTATCTCTTTCCATAATATGCCAACATTTTCTTATGGCCCCTACGATCCTATTAAACATAGGTCCAAATTTGAATGAAAACACGAAACGCTTAGATTTTTGTGCTATCGACTGCTCCTTTTTTCTAACAGACTTCATTTTTTAAATTTTGTCTTTCGTGTCTTCCAAAATTTTAACAGGGTAACCTCATGCCTTAAAACTTCCCTCCAATTCATGAAATTGTTGTTTACATATATCCTCATTGTTGTTCATACATTTTACCCTTAGGAATTGGCTATATGGAAGGGAACGTTTAGTGTGGAAGCGGTGAGCACTCTCATAGTGGAGGAGGGTATTAGATGCCGTAGGTTTTTTAAAAAGGGATGTAATCAATCTATCATTAGTAATGGTTAACTTACATCCAGGAACTCCAGTTTTTCCCCGGATGTGACGTCAGACGCCTATCAGGACCTGTGGAAGCGGTAATATACCGTGAAACGGCAGGCCATCGTCCGCCGTCTCTGCACACACCCCTCTCCCATCGATGTATGTATAATATATATATATATATATATATATATATATATATATTTACTAGATGGCATCGGATGGGTGGTGAGATCACGATGTGGGGGTAGTGGGGTGTGAGCGGGGGCACTAGGGATGAGTGGGGCATTGGGGGGGGGTGAGTGGGAGCAAATGGGGGTGAACAGTGAAATGGAGTGGCTCCAGTTCCCTTTCTGCCCCCTGCTCCCCCCTTCTGCCCCCCACTCGTCCAGGCTCCAGTCCCCCTCCTGCTCCCCCTCTCTCCTCCAGGCTCCAATCCCCCTCCTGTGCCCCTCTCCTCCAGGTTCCAGTCCCCCTCCTGCCCCCCTCTCATTCAGGCTCCAGTCCCCCTCCTGCCCCCTGCTTCCCTCACTCTCCTCCAGGCTCCCGTCCCCCTCCTGCCCCCCTGTACCACCCCTCTCTTCCAGGCTCCAGTCCCCCTCCTGCCCCCCTGCTGCCCTTCTCACCTCCAGGCTCCAGTCCCCCTCCGGCCCCCCCTCCTCCAGGCTCCAGTCCCCCTCCTGCCCCCCCTCCCCCCTCTTTCCGACCTGCTCCCCCTCTCTCCTCCAGGTTCCAGTCCCCCTCCTGCCCCCCTGCTCCCCCTCTCTCCTCCAGGCTCCAGTCCCCCTCTGTTGTGAATTAATTGATGAAGAATTCTGGTTGTTAGCTCCCTCCTGTAGTTGTTGTGGGTGATGCAGCTGGCTGTGTTTTGGAGAGTTCCCCAGCTGATCCTGATGATTGGCAGTTTGCTTCGGATTGGAGCATATAGGTGGTTAGAGCTGATCAATCTCTGCCGGTTGTAATTATTTCTGGAGGTGTCCACATCTCTCCCTGGTTTCTTCCTACTCTGCTGAATCCTTGCAAGCTAAGTGAATGGTGTTTGGTTATTTTGTGTTACACATATTGTGTGCTTGAGGATCTGCTTATTGCTTGTCTTGCTCTGAGTTGTGGGTTGAAATTAAGTCTGCATATTTGTTTACCTGCTCTCAGGAAGTTTTCTTCCTAGGTATGAACCGCTATTCACTGTTGTCTGCAACTTCCAGTTCTGCTGGTGTTAGAATCTATTTATTCTAGTTTGAATCACAGACGTTCCTGCAGATAAAGAGGGCGCGAGTCTTAGCAGACTCATGGTTATTTTTTGGTACTATCTGCTGTTGGAGGTTTTTAATAGTATTTTAATACTGACCGCAATAGTATTCCATCCTGTCCTTACTATCTAGCTAGTGTGGCCTCTGATGCTAAACTCTGCCTGTGTGCGTTTTTCCTCTCCTGTTTCCCAGTCAATATCTGTGGGGGGCTTGCTATTCTTTTGGGGTTCTGCTCTGAGGAAAGATAGACTTTCCTGTTTCCAACTTTAGGGGTAGCTAGTTCTCCGGCTCTGTCGAGGTGTCTAAGGCATGGTTAGTTACATCCCACGGCTACTTCTAGTTGCGGTATTTAGTCAGGGACTGCGGTCAGTACAGTTGCCAACTACTTCTGTGAAGTCTGTTTATGTTACTCCTAGGTCATTGGATCATAACACCCCTGCTCTCCCTCTCTCCACCAGGCTCCAGTCCCCCTCCTGCCCTCCTGGTCCCCCCTCTCCTCCAGTCCCTCTCCTGCCCCCCTGCTCCCCCTCTCTCCTCCAAGCTCCAGTCCCCCTCCTGCCCCCCCCTCTCCTCCAGGCTCTAGTCCCCCTCTTGCCCCCCTGCTCCCTCTCTCCTCCAGGCTCCAGTCCCCGTCTTGCCCCCCTGCTTCCCCCCTCTCCTCCAGGTACAGTCCCCCTCTTGCCCCACTGCTCCCTCCCTCTCCTCCAGGCTCAGTCCACGATCCAGCTCACCTCTGCATTCTTCTTGAAATTGTTGTTGTAAAGTAAATTGCCATGGGGGAGAAGCTAACAGAGGGGGCATCACAATGGGCCAATGACACACTCACCACATCAGGGCAGCATGCTCGGCCACGCCAGTTGCGACACCCCCTCTGTTAACTCAGCCCCCGCGGTCATTCACTTTACAACGTCAATTCCAAGAGGAATAATGCTGGGGTGAGCGAGAGCATGATGGGGGGAGCGGGGGCCGGATGGGCAGGAGTATGGAGAGGGGAGCGAGGGCGGGGAGCAGGGGGGCAGGAGCTGGACTGAAGCATGGAGCATGGAGGGGGGAGCGGGGGCCGGATGGGCAGGAGTGTGGAGGGGGGAGCGGAGGGCGAGGAGCAGGAGGGCAGGAGCTGGACTGAAACATGGAGGGGGGAGCGGAGGCCGGATGGGCAGGAGTGTGGAGGGGGAAGCAGAGGGCGGGGAGCAGGAGGGCAGGAGCTGGACTGAAGCATGGAGCGTGGAGGGAGGAGCGAGCGGCGTGTGCAGCAGGTTTCTGCCTGGCCAGCCTGCACTATAGTCTAATTCTGTCTTCTTTTCTTCCCGAGTTGCTGATTGGTCGAGGCCGGCCGGGCGTGACCAATCAGCGACGTGGAATTTCCGTTACAGAGAGACAGACATGATAAGACTATTATATTATAGGGTATATATATCTATATATATACATACACACACTACCGTTCATAAGGTTGGAGTCATCCAGACAATTTTGTGTTTTCCATGAAAACTCATACTTTTCTTTATTAAATGAGTTGCAAAATTTATAGAAATTATAGTCCAGACATTGACAAGGTTAGAAATAATGATTTTTATTTGAAATAATTTTCTCCTTCAAACTTTGCTTTAGTCAAAGAATGCTCCCTTTGCAGCAATTACAGCATTCAAGACTTTTGCATTCCTGCTGTTAATTTTTTGAGGTAATCTTGAGAAATTTCACCCCATGCTTCCTGAAGCCCCTCCCACAAGTTGGATTGGCTTGATGGGCACTTTTTGCGTACCATACAGTCAAGCTGCTCCCCACAACAGCTCAATGGGGTTGAGATCTGGTGACTGCGCTGACCATTCCAATACAGGAAGAATACCAGCTGCCTGCTTCTTCCCTAAATAGTTCATGTATAATTTGTAGGTGTGCTTTGGGTCATTGTCCTGTTGTAGGATGAAATTGGCCCCAATCAAGCGCTGTCCACAGGGTATGGCATGGAGTTCCAAAATGGAGTGATAGCCTTCCTTATTCAAAATCCCTTTTACCTTGTACACATCTCTCACTTTACCAGCACCAAAGCAACCCCAGACCATCACATTAACTGCACAATGCTTGACAGATGACGTCAGGCACTCTTCCAGCATCTTTTTAGTTGTTCTAAGTCTCACAAATGTTATTCTGTTTGATCCAAACACCTCAAACTTTGATTTGTCTGTCCATAAAACTTTTTCCAATCTTCCTCTGTCCAAAGTGTTCTTTTGCCCATATTAATTTTTTCCTTTTATTAGCCAGTCTGAGATATAGCTTTTTCTTTGCCACACTGCCCTGAAGGCCAGCATCCCAAAGTCACCTCTTCACTGTAGATGTTGACACTGGCGTTTTGCGGGTATATTCATGAAGCTGCCAGTTGAGGAGCTGTGAGGCATTGATTTCTCAAACTAGAGACTCTAATGTACTTGTCTTGTTGCTCAGTTGTGCAGTGGGGCCTCCCACTTCTCTTTCTACTCTAATTAGAGCCAGTTGGTGTTCTCCTCTGAAGGGAGTAGTACACACCGTTGTAGGAAATCTTCAGTTTCTTGGTAATGTCTTGCATGGAATAGCCTTCAGTTCTTAGAACAAGAATAGACTGTCAAGTTTCACATCAAAGTTCTCTTTTTCTGGTCATTTTAAGAGTTTCATAGAACAACTAAATGTAATGCTCCAGATTCTCAAGTAGCTCAAAGGAAGGTAAATTTTATACCTTCTCTAATCGGCCAAACCATTTTCAGCTGTGCTAACATACTTGTACAAGGGTTTTCTAAACATCCATTAGCCTTCTTATACAGCAAATACAATGAACCATTAAAACACTGGAGTAGTGGTTGTTGGAAATGGGCCTCTATACACCTATGTAGATATTGCACTAAAAACCAGACGTTTGCAGCTAGAATAGTTATTTTGAAACATCATATTTATTCAATTTTCCACCAAAGTTTTCTTCCAACAAAAATAGTTTACATTCGGTATAATCATAATATACAAAATCAGAGCAAGACAATCATACAAAAATTAAACAAACATTAATATAGACATTTTTGCATGTCAAATCGGTGTATTTATCATATAACAAAAACCACAATGCTCCCAAATCTCCAAGTAATATCCAAGTGCCGCAAGGTATGGGCAAGGACCCCTCCAATACCTGAATAGTTATTTTACAACATTAACAATGTATAGAGTGTATTTCTGATTCATTTAATGTTTAGCTTCATTGAGAAAAAAATGTGCTTTTCTTTCAAAAATAAGGAAACTTCTAAATTACCCCAAACTTTTTTTTTTAGTATATACAGGGGTTGGACAAAATAATGAAAACACCTGGAAAAATCAAAATAAGTTAGTTTAATATGGTGTAGGTCCACCTTTTGCGGTGATTACAGCCTCAATTCTCTGAGGTATGGATTCATACAAGGTGATATCATTGGCCAAGTGGATCTACACGAAATAGCACCCCAGATCATCACAGAACCTCCAGCATGTTTTGCGGTTGGGAGAAGGCAGTCTGGATGGAATGCTTCTTTCGGCTGTCTCCAAACGTACACTCGGTCGGAGGTCGGAAAATGGGGTAAACGATGATTAGTCTGAGAATATCACATGTTTCCACTGCTCGAGGGACCAATTCTTGAGGTTTCTACACCACTCTAAACATTTGTCATTAAGAGCAGCGGTTTTGTAATTGCAGCTCTTCCGTGGAATTCAGATTTGTGTAGTTCCCGATGAAGAGTTTTCATGGAAACTGGGTTCTGTAGGTGTTCATTGAGATCAGCAGTGATTTTCGGAGCTGTGGTCTTGAGATCCTCTCTCACAATTTGCTTTAGAGTCCGACAGTCTCTCTCAGTCAACTTCAACTTTCGGCCGGACCTCTACTTTGCTGCAGACGTTTTTCAAACGCAGTGATTACTTTGGAGACAGTACCTCTTGACACGCCAAGCATTCGGGCACTTTCTGTTACACTAGCGCCTGCCATACAAGCACCAACAATTTGTCCTTTTTGAAAAACCGAAAGGTCTGCCATTGGTATCACGTTCTCATCAATGTTCTTACAATACGGCAAAACAAACAGTTAATTTACATACACATATCACAAATAATCAACTACAAAACATTAACATAAGTCACGGTTTGCATGTCTATAACATGTTCGAAGATTATGATGCCAAAACGGTAGGTGTTTCCATTATTTTGTCCAGCCCCCGGTATATATATATATACACACACACACACGTATATATATATATATATATATATATATATACATACACAGGGTGGGCCATTTATAAGGATGCACCTAAATAAAATGGGAATGGTTAGTGATATGAACTTCCTGTCTGTTTGTGGCACATTAGTATGTGGGTGAGGGAAAGCTTTTCCAGATGAGTGGTGACCATGGCGGACATTTTGATATTGGCCATTTTAGATCCAACTTTAATTTTTTTTAATGGGAAGGGGGTCATGTGACACATTAAACGTATTGAGAATTTCATAAGAAAACTAATGGTGTGCTTGGTTTTAACATAACATTATTATTTCATGAGTTATTTACAAGTTTATGACCACTTCTAAAATGTGTTTAAAGTGCTGCCCATTGTGCCCACTCGACACACTGGTAGCAACACCGCATAAGAAATGCTAGCACAGGATTCCAGTATCTGTTGTTGCAGGTGCTGCACATCTCGTATCTTCACAACATAGATAATTGCCTTCTGATGAGTGATGAGACAATTTTTTTTGTGAATGGTGAAGTTAACAAACAAAACCACCACTATTGGTCAGACACTAACCCACAGTGGATAGATCCCTCCAAGACTACTGGAACACAAAAATTTATCGTATGGTGTGGTATATGGGGTGCAAAGATAGTGGGGCCATTCTTCAGCAATGGAAACCTCAATGCCACAGTGGATATCTGAATCATGTAGCAATTTCAGATATCCAGTGGCATTGAAAAACTTTTTTTCCCACTCATGGTTAGTTTTTGGGTGAAGCCATTTTTTGTCAAACTACTGTGTTTTCTCTTTTTAAATCATAATGATAACCAAAAATATCTAAATGACCCTAATCAAAAGTTCACATACCTCAGTTCTTAATACCAAGTATTGCCCCCTCTAACATCAAAGACAGCTTGAAGTCTTTTGTAGTTGTGGATGAGGTTCTTTATTTTCTCAGACGGTAAAGCTGGCCATTCTTCTTGGCAGTGTCTGTAAATTCCTGGGCTTTCTTGCATGAACTGCGTGCTTGAGTTCTCCCCAGAGTGGCACAATGATAGAGGTCAGGAGACTGAGAAGGCCACTCCAGAACCTTTATGCCCTATCAAGAATCTAGTAATATTAAAAGTTATATATATTAGATTCTTGATAGGGTGTTGATCCAGGGAGCTAGTCTGATTGCTGTATGTGGAGTTAGGAAGGAATTTTTTTCCCCAGTGTGGAGCTTAGTGTTGCCACATTGGTATTTTTTTGCCTTCCTCTGGATCAACATGTTAGGCTATGGGTTGAACTAGATGGACTTAAAGTCTTCCTTCAACCCTAAAAGCTATGTTACCATGTTATTATGTTACTTTGTTCTGCTGTAGCCAATGACAGGTCGACTTGGCCTTGTGTTTTAGATCGTTGTCATGTTGGAACATCTAAAGCCCCCGTCACACTAAGCGAGATCGCTGCTAAGTCACATGTTTGGTGATGCAACAGCGACCTCGCTATCTTTGACATTTAGCAGCGACCAGGCCCCTGCTGTGAGATTGCTGGTCGTGTCAGAGTCGCCTGTACCATTTTTTGATCATTGGGGTCACACTGGGCAGCATGCATCGGTGTGTTTGACATGGACAACGACAACGACCTCAATACTACAGGTCTGAGAAACAGGGTCCCAACAGCCTCCGTATCTCTCCGGGTCGTTGTTGCTTCACTGGTGAGAGCTGACTGTTTGACATCTCACCAGCGATCCTGATAGCGACGCACCAGCGATCCCTACCAGGTCATATTGCTGTCGGGATCGCTGGTGCGTCGTCAAGTGTGACGGTACCCTAAGTGTGTCCCAGCTTTCAGGCTGATGAGTGCATATTTACCTCCAGTATTTGCTGATAACGTGCTGCATTCATTTTTTCTTTGACAAAGTTTCCTATGCCTTTGTAGCTCACAAATCCCCACATCATCAGCGATCCACCTCCGTGATTTACAGTAGGAATGGTTTTCCTTTCATCATAGGCCTTGTTGACACCTCTCGAAATGTAACATTTATGGTTGTGGCTGAAAAGTTTGATTTTGGTCTCATCACTCCAAATTACCTTGTTCCAGAAGTTTGGAGGCTTGTCTTTGTGCTGTTTAGTGTATTGTAGGCGAGATACTTTGTAGCATTTACACAGTGATTTCTTTCTTCTGGCGACTCGAACATGCAACTCATTCCTGTATTTCAGCATGTGTTATTTGTAGGTTTTTCTTCGTATTCCGAACAATTTTCCTGGCAGTTGTGGCCAAACTTTTTGTTGGCCTACCTACTCGCGGTTTGCTTTTTACAGAGCCCCTGATTTTCCATTTGTTAATCACAGTTTGAACACTGCTGACTGGCATTATCAATTCCTTGGATATCTTTTTGTATCCCTTTCCTGTTTTATACAATTCAACTATCTTTTTCCATAGATCCGTTGATTTCTTTTGCTTTCCCCATGACTCACAATCCAGAAACGTCAGTGGCTGGATGAAAGATACAAAAATCTGTCGGGACTCCAGAAACTCAGCTTTTATGCACACACACTGATTACAAGAAAACAGGTCAAGGGTTAAAATGTTACCTTTATCATCCATTCAAACCCAATTGTGTCAAATTATGTGCATGTTATCAGGCCAAAATCACCAGGGTATGTGAACTTTTGATCAGGGTAATTTGGATGGTTTTTGTTGTCATTATGATTTAAAAAGAGAAAACACTATAGTTTGACAATAAATGGCTTCACCCAACCCCTAACTATGAGTGGTTAAAAAAGTTTTTTGTTAAAGGCCACTAAAGCAAAAAATCTGCTGGGGTGGGGGTGACAAGGATACCCCCCTAGGCAGTGAGGAAACATGGTCTGCTGTTGTGAATTATTTTCCCACATGATGTACCGGTATATGAGAGATTCACAACAGATGATAATGTATTAAAACCTCTCACAGTATGAGCCAAACAGAACAGAAATAAAGGTTCTATAAAAGGGACTAACATTCTGTCCCACGAAACAACTTGACACTGCTCAGCTCTGTAGTGATATTGAGGAATTTTTCAGGAGATTAAGACTAAAAGAATTCTTCCATGACCACACAGTAAATAAATCACAAATCAATGTGGAAGACACACCAAAAAAGAAAAAGATGACACACTGGACCCCACAACCTGGGCATAACCAAACTCTAGACTATAGACTTTTTCCGTAAAAAAGTAAAATCGGACATTTTGGACAAATGCCTCAAAGTACCAAACAATATTAGCATTGAGGGAAGAAAAGCCATAGAATCCTTAAAATCCAACAACAATATCATCATTAAACCAGCAGATAAAGGAGGAGCTGTAGTAATTATGAATATGTCAGATTACATCCAGGAAGCACACAGCCAACTCTTGGACAAAAAAATACTACACCCACCTTCAGGAAGATCCCACCAAAAAATACAAAGAGGATTTAACAAAGATCATCAATGGGTTCGACTCTGTCATCCTCTCTACTGGACCTAATACCAAACAACCCGAAAACAGGTACCATCTACATGTTACCTAAAATACATAAAGAAGTTAATCCAGGGTGACCCTTCATCTCTGGTACTGGGACACTAACCGAGAATATCTCTGGCTGGGTGGAGAACATTCTAAAACCCTTGGTGAGGCAAACACCCAGCTACATCCAGGACACCACAGACATTCTATGCAAATTGTCAGCCCTGGGTCCACTTCCAGAGGACACAATATTAACCACCAAGGATGTAGAGTCCCTTTACTCCAACATTCCTCATAAAGATGGGATTGCTGCATGCAAATATTTCCTCCAAAAAAAAACAATCTGGCTACGGAACCAGCTCTGCAATTCATCATGTTTGGGCTCCAGCACCACTATTTTTCCTGTGGGGACAAAATAAACCAACAACGTATGGGCAGCGCCATGGAAGCAAAATATTACCACAGTATGCTAACCTGTTTATGGCTAAACTAGAACAAGACTTTTTGACATCTTGTACTATCAAACCTCTAGCATACTTCCGCTATATTGATGACCTACTAATAATCTGGTCAGGCTCAAAGGATGATCTACTTACCTTCCACAACAACTTCAACACGTTCCACTCTACCATCAAGCTCACCCTCAACTTTTCTAAGTCACAAATACATTTTCTGGACACAACCATATACATCAAAGACAATACTGTACAAACATCTGTTTACCATAAACCGACAGGACATCCGGCATACCCGAGATGGAACAGCGTCCATTCAAGACACATAAAAAAATCAATAATCTGCAGTCAGGGCCGCACCGTCCATTGGACAGTGTGAGCCCTCATACTCAGTCGGCAAGTAGGCAGGGGGAGCGGCTGTGTAGAAGGGGGCAGCACTATCTCCACACAGCCACTTCCTGCTTGTCAGGCACTGCCGGGTGCGGTAAGACAAAGTCGCACACCATGCTGCCATACCCCGCTACTGCGGCGAGGTAGGTGATAGCACCCCCTCCACACTTGTGGCGGGGAAGCTGCCAGCACCCCTCTTCCCCCGCTCCTCACCTGCAGGGCTGACAGCACCACCACCCCACACACAATTATGTCTCAGGTGGCAGGGGTGCTTGATGCACCCCTGTCTGCAGTCAAGCTCTGAGGTACATTCGGATCTGTTCAAACATTGTGGACAGAAAATTCCAAATACTATCACTGAGGAAAATACTAATTCATAAAACAAGGATACCATCCACTGGTAATAAATGAACAGGTCCAGAGAGCCACAAAGTTCCCAAGAAGCAGCCTCCCGGATTACAAACAGAAGGAGGACAACAGGGTGCCTGTTGTGGTCACATACAATCCTCACATGAACATGCTAAGGAAAATTGGCGCTGATCTTCAGCCCATATTCCACAAAGACCACAGACTGAAAGCAATATTTCCAGAACTGCCACTGCTCTCCTATAAACAGTCCACCAACCTAAGGAATCTCCTTGTCAGAAGTGTCCTTACATCACCATCACAGACGGGCACATTCCCCTGTAACAGCAAGAAATGCAAAACTTCTACCCACATGTCGCCAACAGATACAGTCCCTATACACAACACAATCTAGGACTATAAGACCATGGACTTTTTCTCATTTACATCCTCCAATGTGGTGTACATGATACGATATACAATATGCACTATAGGAACGTATATTAACCCCTTCAGGACCCAGCCTATTTTGACCCTAAAGACCTTGGCCTTTTTTGCAATTCTGACCAGTGTCCCTTTATGAGGTTATAACTCGGGAACGCTTCAACCGATCCTAGCGATTCTGAGATTGTTTTTTCGTGACATATTGGGCTTCATGCTAGTATTAAATTTAAGTCGATAATTTTTGCGTTTATTTGTGAAAAAATCAAAAATATGGCAAAAAGTTTGAAAATTTCAAAATTTTCACATTTTAAATTTTTTTTTCTGATAAACAAGATAGATATGTGACAGAAAAAAGTTATTAAATAATATTTCCCACATATCTACTTCACATCAGCACAATTTTGGAAAAAAAAAATTTTTTTGTTAGGACGTTATAAGGGTTCAAAGTTCATGAGCAATTTTTCATTTTTCAACCAAAATTTACAAAACCATTTTTTTTAGTGACCACATCACATTTGAAGTCCTTTTGAGGGGTTTACATGACAGAAAACACCCAAAAGTGACACCATTCCAAAAACTGCACCCCTCAAACTACTCAAAACTACATTCAAGAAGATTATTAACCCTTCAGGTGCTTCACAGGAACTAAAGCAAAGTGGAAACAAAAAATGGATATTTTAATTCTTTTATCAAAAATGTACTTTTAGCCTCAATTCTTTCATTTTCACATGGGCAACAGGATAAAATGGATCTTAAAATGTGTTGTGCAAATTCTCCCGAGTACATCGATACCTCATATGTGGTCATAAACCACTGTTTGGGCGCACGGCAGGGCTCAGAAGTGAAGGAGCGCAATTTGACTTTTGGAGCTAATTTTACATTCAAAAAGTGAAATTGCGCTCCTTCCCTTCTGACCCCTGCCGTGCGCCCAAACAGTGGTTTATGACCACATATGAGGTATTGGTGTACTCAGGAGAAATTGCCCAACAAATTTTAGGATGAATTTTATGCTGTTGCCATGTGAAAATGAAAAAATTTAGGCTAAAAGAAAATTTTTGTGAAAAAAAAAAGTACTATTTCATTTTCACAGATCAATTTGTAAAGCACCTGGGGGTTCAATATGCTCACTACCCATCTAGATATGTTCCCTGGGGGTCTAGTTTCCAAAATGGGGTCACTTGTGGGGAAGCTCCAATGTTTAGGCACACAGGGGCTCTCCAAACGCGACATGGTGTCCGCTAACAATTTGAATAAAAATCAGCTCAAATTGTTAGCTGTAACCATGTTGTGTTTAGTGAGCCCCAGTGTGCCTAAACATTGGGGCTCCCCCACAAGTGACCCCATTTTGGAAACTAGACCCCCCCAAAGGAACGTATCTAGATGCATAGTGAGCACTTTGAACCCCCAGGTGCTTCACAAATTCATCCATAAAAATGAAAAAGCACTTTTTTTTCCACAAAAATTTTCTTTTTTCATTATTATGGATCAATTTGTGAAGCACCTGGTGGTTGAAAGTGCTCACTATGCATCTAGATACGTTCCTTTGGGGTCTAGTTTCCAAAATGGGGTCACTTGTGGGGGAGCTCCAATGTGGAGACGCACAGGGGCTCTCCAAACGTGACATGGTGTCCGCTAACAATTTGAATGCAAAATGAGCTCAAATTGTAAGCGGACATCATGTCGCATTTGGAGAGCCCCTGTGCGTCTCCACATTGGAGCTCCCCCACAAGTGACCCCATTTTGGAAACTAGACCCCCAAGGGAACGTATCTAGATGCATAGTGAGAACTTTCAACCCCCAGGTGCTTCACAAATTAATCTGTAAAAATGAAAAAGTACTTTTTTTCCGCAAAAATCTTTTTTTATCATTAATTTGTGAAGCACCTGGGGGTTCAATATGCTCACTACCCATCTAGATATATTCCCTGGGGGGTCTAGTTTCCAAAATGGGGTCACTTGTGGGGGAGCTCCAATGTTTAGGCACACAGGGGCTCTCCAAACGCGACATGGTGTCCGCTCACAATTTGAATAAAAATCAGCTCAAATTGTTAGCTGTCACCATGTTGCGTTTGGAGAGCCCCTGTGTGCCTAAACATTGGAGCTCCCCCACAAGTGACCACATTTTGGAAACTAGACCCCCCAGGGAACTTATTTAGATGCATAGTGAGCACTTTGACCCCCAGGTGCTTCACAAATTCATCCGTAACAATGAAAAAGTACTTCTATTTCCACTAAAATTTTCTTTTTACATTTTTAAAGATTAATTTGTGAAGCACTGAGATGTTCAAAATGCTCACCACCCATCTAGGTAAGGTCCCTGGGGGGTCTAGTTTCCAAAATGGGGTCACTTGTAGGGGAGCTCCAATGTTTAGGCACATAGGGACTCTCCAAACGTGACATGGTGACAGCTAACAATTTGAGCTGATTTTTATTCAAATTGTGAGCGGACACCATGTTGCGTTTGGAGAGCCCCTGTGTGCCTAAACATTAGAGCTCCCCCACAAGTGACCCCATTTTGGAAACTAGACCCCCCAGGGAACATATCTAGATGGGTAGTGAGCATATTGAATCCCCAGGTGCTTCACAAATTAATGATAAAAAAAGATTTTTGCGGAAAAAAAGTACTTTTTCATTTTACAGATTAATTTGTGAAGCACCTGGGGGTTGAAAGTTCTCACTATGCATCTAGATACGTTCCCTTGGGGGTCTAGTTTCCAAAATGGGGTCACTTGTGGGGGAGCTCCAATGTGGAGACGCACAGGGGCTCTCCAAATGAAACATGGTGTCCGCTTACAGTTTGAGCTCATTTTGCATTCAAATTGTTAGCGGACACCATGTCACGTTTGGAGAGCCCCTGTGCGTCTCCACATTGGAGCTCCCCCACAAGTGACCCCATTTTGGAAACTAGACCCCCAAGGGAACGTATCTAGATGCATAGTGAGCATTTTTAACCCCCAGGTGCTTCACAAATTGATGCATAATAATGAAAAAAGAAATTTTTGTGGAAAAAAAGTGCTTTTTCATTTTTATGGATGAATTTGTGAAGCACCTGGGGTTCAAAGTGCTCACTATGCATCTAGATACGTTCCCTGGGGGGTCTAGTTTCCAAAATGTGGTCACTTGTGGGGGAGCCCCAATGTTTAGGCACACAGGGGCTCACTAAACACAACATGGTTACAGCTAACAATTTGAGCTGATTTTTATTCAAATTGTTAGCGGACACCATGTCGCGTTTGGAGAGCCCCTGTGTGCCTAAACATTGGAGCTCCCCCACAAGTGACCCCATTTTGGAAACTAGACCCCCAAGGAACTTATTTAGATGCATAGTGAGCACTTTGAACCCCAAGTGCTTCACAAATTGATCCGTAAAAATGAAAAAAGTACTTTGTTTCCACAAAAAATTTATTTTTTCATTTTTACGGATCAATTTGTGAAGCACCTGGGGGTTCAAAGTGCTCACTATGCATCTAGATACGTTCCTTGGGGGGTGTAGTTTCCAAAATGGGGTCACTTGTGGGGGAGCTCCAATGTTTAGGCACACAGGGGCTCTCCAATACGGCGACATGGTGTCCAGCTAACAATTGGAATTGTTAGCGGACACCATGTTGCGTATGGAGAGCCGCTGTGTGGCTAAACATTAGAGCTCCCCCACAAGTGACCCCATTTTGGAAACTAGACCCCCAAGGAACGTATCTAGATGCATAGTGAGCACTTTGAACCCCAGGTGCTTCACAAATTGATCCGTAAAAATGAAAAAAATAATTTTTTTGTGAAAAAAAAAATACTTTTTTAATTTTTATGGATCAATTTGTGAACACTTGGGGGTTCAAGTGCTCACTATGCATCTAGATACGTTCCTTGGGGGGTGTAGTTTCCAAAATGGGGTCACTTGTGGGGGAGCCCCAATGTTTAGGCACACAGGGGCTCACTAAACACAACATGGTTACAGCTAACAATTTGAGCTGATTTTTATTCAAATTGTTAGCGGACCCCTATGTCGCGTTTGGAGAGCCCCTGTGTGCCTAAACATTGGAGCTCCCCCACAAGTGACCCCATTTTGGAAACTAGACCCCCCAAGGAACTTATTTAGATGCATAGTGAGCACTTTGAACCCCCAAGTGCTTCACAAATTGATCCGTAAAAATGAAAAAGTACTTTGTTTCCACAAAAAATTTATTTTTTCATTTTTACGGATCAATTTGTGAAGCACCTGGGGGTTCAAAGTGCTCACTATGCATCTAGATACGTTCCTTGGGGGGTGTAGTTTCCAAAATGGGGTCACTTGTGGGGGAGCTCCAATGTTTAGGCACACAGGGGCTCTCCATACGCGACATGGTGTCCGCTAACAATTGGAATTGTTAGCGGACACCATGTTGCGTATGGAGAGCCGCTGTGTGGCTAAACATTAGAGCTCCCCCACAAGTGACCCCATTTTGGAAACTAGACCCCCCAAGGAACGTATCTAGATGCATAGTGAGCACTTTGAACCCCCAGGTGCTTCACAAATTGATCCGTAAAAATGAAAAAATAATTTTTTTGTGGAAAAAAAAAATACTTTTTTAATTTTATGGATCAATTTGTGAACCACTTGGGGGTTCAAGTGCTCACTATGCATCTAGATACGTTCCTTGGGGGGTGTAGTTTCCAAAATGGGGTCACTTGTGGGGGAGCCCCAATGTTTAGGCACACAGGGGCTCACTAAACACAACATGGTTACAGCTAACAATTTGAGCTGATTTTTATTCAAATTGTTAGCGGACACTATGTCGCGTTTGGAGAGCCCCTGTGTGCCTAAACATTGGAGCTCCCCCACAAGTGACCCCATTTTGGAAACTAGACCCCCCAAGGAACTTATTTAGATGCATAGTGAGCACTTTGAACCCCCAAGTGCTTCACAAATTGATCCGTAAAAATGAAAAAGTACTTTGTTTCCACAAAAAATTTATTTTTTCATTTTTACGGATCAATTTGTGAAGCACCTGGGGGTTCAAAGTGCTCACTATGCATCTAGATACGTTCCTTGGGGGGTGTAGTTTCCAAAATGGGGTCACTTGTGGGGGAGCTCCAATGTTTAGGCACACAGGGGCTCTCCATACGCGACATAGTGTCCGCTAATAATTGGAGCTAATTTTCCATTCAACTTGTTAGCGGACACCATGTCACGTATGGAGTGCTCCTGTGTGCCACCAGCACAAGGGCAACTGGAAGAGTTGGGGTACAGCACCAGAAAATGGCACCTCTAATGTGCTATTTTCTGGGGTGGCTGTGAGTTGCAATTTGCAGTGTGGGGGGCCACAACATTTGGGTCTCTCCACGATGGGGATTGCAGCCCCCCAACTGCCAAGTTGTACCTGGCTGGCATCCAAAAATAAGGCAAAGCTCCTTGTCATTATATTGGTAGACGTAAAAAAAAAAAATGGCGTGGGGCTCCGCCATATTTTTGGTCCAGCCAGGTACAACTTGGCAGCTACGGACTGCCAGCAACCCCCAGCTGCCTCGTTGTACCTGGCTGGTACCCAAAAATACAGCAAAGCCCTTTTTTTTTTCTTTCTAGAACTAATTCTAGAAAAAAAAATGACGTAGGGCTCCGCCATATTTTTGGTCCAGCCAGGTACAACTTGGCAGCTACGGACTGCCAGCAACCCCCAGCTGCCTCGTTGTACCTGGCTGGTACCCAAAAATACAGCAAAGCCCTTTTTTTTTCTTTCTAGAACTAATTCTAGAAAAAAAAATGACGTAGGGCTCCGCCATATTTTTGGTCCAGCCAGGTACAACTAGGCAGCTGGGGCTGGATTCCACAGCATGGAGAGGCCCAAGCGTTCTGGGCCCCCCATGCTGCGAATTGCAGCCCGCAGCCGCCCCAAAAAATGGCGCATTCATTGAAGCGCCATTTTCTGGCGCTGTACCCAGACTCTTCCAGTCGCCCTGGTGCCGGTGGCAAACTGGGTAATAAAGGGGTTAATGCCAGCTTGTTATTGGCAGCTGGCACTAAGCCCCGAGATTCATAATTTAGGGCCAATGGTAGACCCGCCATTAGGAATCTCTGGTAAATAGTCAGAAAATACACACAGAGAAAAATCTTTTTATTTGAAAAAAAAACAAACAAAATTTGGACTCCATCTTTATTATAAAGATCCGACGTAGTCCACAACGAAGGTCCCACGGCGCTCGACCGCCTCCGACGTAGTCCACAACGAAGGTCCCACGACGCTCGATCGCCTCTGCTCAATCCAGAGATTGCAGCAAGGGATCAAGTGTCCTTTTCCTACAGCCTATGGGGTCAGAGTTATGTTGCACTGTATGACAATGATCTGTCATACAGTGCACCATGACTATGATCCCAGAGACTACAACAAGAGGATACTTGATCCCTTGTTGCACCCATCCATTCACCTATGCACCCATCAGCCATGCACACACACATCCACGCCCGCTCGCTGACATCCACGCTCGCAGACAGCCACGCACGCAGTCAGCCACGCACGCAGACAGCCACGCACGCAGACAGCCACGCACGCAGTCAGCCACGCACGCAGTCAGCCACGCACGCAGACAGCCACGCACGCAGACAGCCACGCACGCAGTCAGCCACGCACGCAGACAGCCACGCACGCAGACAGCCACGAACGCAGTCAGCCACGCACGCAGACAGCCACGCACGCAGTCAGCCACGCACGCAGTCAGCCACGCACGCAGACTGCCACGCACGCAGACTGCCACGCACGCAGTCAGCCACGCACGCAGTCAGCCACGCACGCAGACAGCCACGAACGCAGACAGCCACGAACGCAGACAGCCACGAACGCAGACAGCCACGCACGCAGACAGCCACGCACGCAGTCAGCCACGCACGCAGTCAGCCACGCACGCAGACATCCATTCATTCATTGATACATACAAACATACATGCATACATACTACATACATACATGCATACATACTACATACATACATGCATACATACTACATACATACATACATTCATTTATACATACTACATACATACTACATACATAGATACATTCATTCATACACACATACTACATACATACATACTACATAGATACATTCATTCATTCACACATACTACATACATACATACTACATACATACTACATACATACATTCATTCATTCATTCATTCATTCACACATACTTACCTGATCCAGGAGGAGGAGCCCGGAAGAGGAGGAGCCCACACCGGAGCTGGACCGCGGCTGCACCGGCTTGCCCGCCGGTAGGTGAGAGAGGGATGGGGGGGGTGGATACGGGGCATGGGGGTGTTACCTTCATCAGCCCCCTCCGTGATCGCACGGAAGGGGCTGTGGAAGCTGACAGGCGGCGGCGGTGATTGTCATTTACCGCCGGCGGGCATTCCGCCGGCGTGATGACTGTTACCGCCGCCGTGGGGGGGGGTAGGACGGCGATCGGGGGGGCCAGGAGGCCGATCGGGGGGCCCTGGAGTGAGGGGGGGCTAGGAGGGAGACGGCACATGCCATCCCGCCCCTCCAGATCTGATTGGAGAGCTCCAATCGGATCTGGAGGGAGTTACTAGCACTGATTGGCAGTCTGAATTTCAACTGCCAATCAGAGGGGCCCTGGGCACGGGGGGGTTAATCCACCCCCCGTGGGGTGTACTACAGGTTGTCACTGTGCATTATGTACAGTGACACCTGAGTCACCCCCCTCACACGGGCCGCAGGAGCCCGATCATTCCATGGCCCACCGTTTGGGCCAAAGGTCGGGAACGAACTTGTTTTCATGGCCCAAACGGTGGGCCAAGGGTCGTGAAGGGGTTAAGGAAACAATGCAAAAGCTACAAACAAGGATGAATCTATATAGACATATGATAAAATATTCGTTGGACACGCCTGTAGGAATACACTTCTCTAGACCTGGACACAGCATGGCAGACTTAAAAGTTCTAATATTGATAGGTCACTTCAAAAATGATAGGGAACATAAAATCTGGGAATTCAAATTCATAAGAATGTTCCAATTCCTAACAAAAGGGCTCAATTTGACACCTGGATTCATGAGTCATTACATAGACATAATTAACACTTCCACAAGAAGATCTTCTGATGTGTAAAAGACCACTCCACCTTATCTATATCAGTAAGGGTCACGTCACACACACAGATATCTGTGCAGATATTGTTCGCAGATCTCTGGTTGCAGTGAAATCATGGACACATTGTTCCATTTGTACACAGCCACATAATGGACCAATGTGTCCATGATTTCACTGCAACCAGAGATCTGCGAACAATATCTGCACAATTATCTGTGTGTGTAACGTGGCCTTTACAAAGACTTCATATCAATTTCTGATATGTAAAGGACCACTCCACCTCATCTACATCAGTAACAAAGACTTCATTTCAATTTCCTTAGCCCACCTCGACATAGCATCACCTCATGTCCTGCTGTATTTTGTATTTAAATGTCTCAGTAAGTCATTTGTAATATTGTCTGATGAAGGAGCCTTGAGCTTTGACAGCTTACAAATATAATTTTTTGGTTAGCCGATAAAGGTATCACTCCTATAATACTTCTCTCAATTTTTTTGGGACTTAAGTATTTATATCGGATTACTAATAAAAAATAGACTTTTATCTGGCTTTCAAAAGATAGTTGGGAATGTACAGAAAGAGGCCAACTGCTGCCAAATTCTAAATAACATACATTAAAGGGTTTGTCTGGTCTAAATCCACAAGTCTGAAGTTTATCTATGTGACTGAAGACTTATGAATCCTTATATCACATACTACATATGTGATTCCTTTTCTTAAGTCAGACTTCAGCGAATCCTCACAGCGTATAATGCTTGCGTTGTGAGGATTCACAAGACTGCAGTCAAATAGATAAACTGGAGATTAATTTATTTAGACTGGACAACAACTGTAAGAAGAAGCATAAACTGTAGCATTTGTTCTCAACTATAGACAAAATAAAGTTACCTGTTTGATACTTTTGTTTAGCTCGTGCTCTTTCATCTCCATCAAAGTACCACACAGTTATTGCGTACCTATGTGAAATAAAAATATGTAAGATACAGCAATAGATCAGTAAAATCTCACAATAAATCATCTAAGAGTTACAAAAAGAATGTCAGAAAAAAGCATTTTAATTCAGAACTTTTCAGTGTTAAAATCACACAATCCACAATCCCTCCTGCAAAAACTACTGATCCCAGAGGCACCTCTGATTTGCTAGACAAACCTTAATAATAACTGTTTAGGTATGTTAAAGTATTTAGTGCCTATACAACACTGTAATAATTTATAGTGATATATAATGTCTTGTCTGACATTTAAAGTGTAAATGTCATTTCATTAAAAAAAACAACAATACTGCACTGGTTGTTAATGATGGGTCACATAGCAGCTAAGATAATGTTTTTCTTGTGCCGTATGAATTATTTTCTCACATTTTTCTGTGCTCTTTTAAAAAGTGCATTTTATGGCTGTATGGTCGTGGCCAGCATCCCTCAGCATCTTCCAGCACTGTGTGTGTATTTCCACAGCTTCTGAGAGCAGGCTAATAGTTAGCACTGTGGGGAGCCAGCAGACAAGGAGTTAACAGATTGTGACTAAGCTGTGTGGAGCCAGATGAACGCTTTTTCCTTGGCACAAGCTTCTAAGGAGTTTTCACTGATCCTGACCTTCTGATATTGCTTAGCAACTGTACTGTATGCTGAGCTAATCTGTAACATTGTTTCTTCATGAGCTGCAGTCAGCAGTGTAGGCCACGTCCCTTTTACCTTATATGGTTACATGCCCGTATTCACCATGAAGACGGATTTGACTTATAATAAACATATGTCTGCTTCACACACAATCTAGAGGGGACACCTTGTGGAAAGTTTATGAATGGTTTTCATCCAGAATTTTCTTATGAAATATTTTTGAAAGTTTATTAAATCACTTGCTCTACATTATTATTAAATAAGATTTAAACGGCAGTTACTATTTAAGCCTAAATGTGGAAAGAAAAAGCACAGCATAATGACAGATTTCCTATGAAAATATTACAATTAACAGGATTAAAAATATTTAATATTGACAAAGACAAAGTTGATTTTGACTTCTCTGATGTGTATTAAATACAGAGACGACCTCTGGACAAGGCATCATTCTAAAAATCAGAATTAAAAAAAAATATCAGTTCTAACAACAGAATCAAAGCTTCGCTGTCCAAGAGCAATAAGCTTTGAATTCTAGTTTTACAGTTGGTACAAAAAGCAATATGACAGTGGCACTATTCCTGCCTTTGTATGGCCTGCTAGTAGTGTAGGTTTTGTTCATGTATCACATTCCATTAACGGAAACTACAAATCTTGATGGTTGTCTTGGCAGATTCTAACGTGGTCAACTTGGTGACCCAGGACCTGTGAAAGATATTCCAGGAATAGGAGGAAAGATTTATAATAAAGGCTATGCATAAACCTTTTCGTCCAGTCTCTGTAAGAGAGCATTCATAACAGAAAGAGTTCACGCTGGTGATAGTATCACTGGATAGTAGAAGCACTGGATATCACCTGTACAGACAGCCAACAACCAATAGCATAACTAATGTGTCTTCGATTGATACAGCATATACTACCATAGACTAAAGCACAGAGTCAGCCTCTATTAGACACCCACATGTCTCCCGCTGTCTGTCCCATTCATATTAATGTATTACCGCTCACCCAAATCTTTGCTGCGTCTGTGAGCATGTTATCCTTCACAGCAATGAAGCAATGTAGTAGAGACAGCAGTAAAACAGTTCTACTTAAATACAGGAAGACAGATTCAGCAGCACTCGACTCCAGTGTCAAAAAACTTTAATCCGGGTAAGTATGGCAAATTAACACTGCACAGTTAAGAGTTCATAGCAGTGAGGGAGATATACAAGATGCTGTGTGCCAAGACTAACAGGCGACAGCCTTTTTGCACTCCTGTGCTTCCAAGGGCCTGAATGCAATGTCTTATCATAGCCTTCTCCATATCTTTGTGACTATCCTCCCACTACTAACCTTGCCTTGTATCGTTCATCTGTGCCATCAATATTGCATATGATTTTAATAATCCATTTACATCCTATGGTCCTTCTCTTTCTGAGAGTCAGGATAAATCCTCCCATGATGTGGGTTCATATGCACTAGTTGTGCTCACTTTATATGAGACCTACTGGTGGTTTACTTTATTTTCTCTTATTGAACATCTTGGTTTTGTATCTGTGTGCGGTAATATTTCTGCACTTTGTGTATTTGAGTTTGCAGTATTTTGAACCATTTGCTCATTGGTTGCTTGTTAACGTTATCTTTTCATTATTGTTTTTCTCCTTTACTTCAAGTGTCGTCATTGTGTTATTGTTTAGATCCTCAATGAACGTTACACTGTTTCTTATAGTAATTCTGTCTGTTTTAGGATCTAGGATTCTGTACCCTTTGCAGTTGTCACTGTATCCAACAAAGATTCATTCTATGGCTCTGTTTTGAAGTTTGGACCACTTCTCTTGTGGAATAAATGCAAATGGTTTGCAACCAAAAAACATTTTTACACTCGGTTTCACGCCATGCCACAATTCATATGGGGTCTTCTCAACCTTTCTTGAAAAGAGTTGGTTCTGTATATGAGTGACTGTTGTTACAGCATCACCCCAATATTTTTCAGGTAGGTTTGAATGTTAGCATACATCTTATTTCAGAGCCAACCAAACAAGAGAGAACAAAAGCTATCTAAGGTCCAATTCGGTGAGGTTTACTTTATTAATCAGATGTTCATAACACAGTTAAAATTTGGGGAGCATACAATGATAACCACACGACAAGTGTAAACACAGCGGTAAATATATACCTTATAGTTGAATCAATTTAAACCTCAGAATTAATACATTATACATATATATATCAGATGTAGCAGATGCAGTGGTTTGTGGCTAAGGATATAAATTGAAAGATAGCTAGAGTCTATCAAGGTATTTGATTTGGGGGAGTGGCCTGACAGGCAATGTGAGAGGTCGCAGCACAGAGCTCTCCCGCCCGAGATCCTGTGTTGGGCTGTGACCGCCGCACGGCTGGGCTCATTGAAAGACACTACAGTGCACCGGAGGATCCCTGGACCCCGAGGGAGTGATTTACGGCAGCAGGAGCAGAGGCGGTGACCCGTAGGAGACAGCGGGACGCAGGCTCCATGGACACACACAGGTCCCAAGATGGCGCAGAGTCTGTGGAGGAGGCGGAGAAGAAAAATAGAGCATGGGAGCGGAGGATGGCAGCAGCAGCCAGACTGGAGAGGTTTGTGAGAGTGGAGGAAGCGAGGGGGCAGGGGAGAGGGGACAGAGACTCTGAGGCTGAAGATTCAGTGGAGGAACTAGAACAGCCTGGGAAGGAGCAGGAGGAGGGGTTGATGAAGCTGCTAATGGCCCCAGGAGAGAGACTGTCACTGGACACACAGGGATGCAGGCAGTGTCTGCAGAATCTGAGCCCACACTTAAAGATATATTTGCAGCAGTTAACTTTTGCAAGGATGCCCTGACTACACTCACTCAACAAGTACAGGGCATGCAGAGTGAGATTAAAGGCATAAAGTCTGACATGAAGAAAGCGGCTGCAAGAACAGGAGAGGTGGAGGACAGAGTCAATGTGGCGGAGAATGATATTGTGCAGCTGCAGAAAGGTCACAAACTTTGTGCTAAACACTAGAGGAAGTCATGGCCAAAAACGATGACTTCATAAATCGATCCCGCAGGAACAATATAAAAATAGTGGGGGTGCCTGAGAAGGCTGAAGGTGCTAACCCCATCAAATTCATAGAGAACTGGCTCCTGCAGAAACTGGGCACGAAAGTACTATCTAAAGTATTTGTGGTGGAAAGGGCCCATAGAGTCCCGATGAGACCCGTGGCACCTGGATCAGCTCCCTGTGCCATGCTGGCCAAAATCTTAAACTACAGGGACAGAGATGCAATCTTGAGAAATGCAAGGAATTCGGAAGACATGACTATTGATGATCACAACATATCTATATATTCTGACTATTCGCCTGCAGTACAGAAGCTTAGAATGAGATTCAGAGAAGTGAAGAGGAGACAGAGGTTATGGGATTCAGTACTCGATGCTTTACCCAGCCAAGCTGAGAGTGGTTGTATCAGATGGGGGGCAGTTCTTTCAGTCCCCAGAGAAGGTCTTGAACTGGACACAATGATAAGAAGCTGCGGGACCAAGGAAAGGGTTGAGCAGTGATATGCTGGACTGTAGTTTGTTTTTGTTACACTTTTTTCACCTTTTTCAATTAATGCGATTTGACAATGGGACTATGGAACATAATGTCTCGTGTTCTGGTTACTGACATAATTGAGATCCAATCTGGGCTAATGGAGGTGCCGAGTAGTGGCGGCGGTTTACGAAGGTTTACGAACTGTTTATATTATGTTAACTGTTTAATAAGGGCGGGAGAGCACGGTAAACGTACACAAGGTTGTAGATTACTAGGTTATTGGCGTACGGTTGTAGCGGAGTAGTGAGGGTGTAGTTGGGCGCTATTTACCCACTTACAGGAGAGAGGAGACAAACGGTATCGGGTATGGGGAAGGGGGGAGTTGGGGTTGGGGGGGGAGGGAGGGGAGGAAGGGAGGGAAGGGGGAACCCTGTGGAGGGTGGGGTAGGATACTCATGAATGGGATGAGATGGGGAAGATGTGGGGAGACGTTGTTGTGGAGAATGTTGGGTATCATGCCACTAATGAAACACTATGGCGAGACAAATTAAAATTATACGTTGGAACGTCAGGGGTCTAGCAGACAGGAGTAAGAGGGCAGTGGTGTTGCGTCACTTGTTGTCCTTTAAGCCATCAATACTATGCTTATTAGAGACACATTTGGTCAGGGAGAGGTGTGGTGTGTTGGCAAGGTCCTGGATTCGACATGCATATTATGCTACCTATTCTAGTTATGAAAGGGGGGTTTCGGTCCTGGTTCACGCCTCAGTACCGTATGAAGAAGTGGAAGTAAATCTGAATAAGGATGGGCAGTATGTGTTTGTGGTGTGTCGGGTGTATGGACAGATGATGTGTCTAGTGGCAGTATATTTCCCTCCACCATATTCAGATAGCAAACTTCACGAGGTAATGGACCTGGCCAGGCGCAGGGTGGGACTACCAATACTAGTTGTAGGGGATATGAATAATGCTCTGAATTGGTCCTTGGATAGGGAAGGGCGTGGGTGGGGGCCCGGGGAGAGTGAAGTTGAGACTCCCTTTGCTAGGCATGTTACTGAATTGGGTTTTGTGGATTTATGGAGAATAAGGAATCTTGGAGTACGATGTTTTTCGTGCTTCTCAACCTCGCACAACTCCATGTCCAGAATAGATTTGGCATTGGGAAATAGACAGTTGGATAGGATGATTAATAAGGTGGAATACCTGAATAAGGTGATGTCTGACCACAAACCAGTGGAGGTCAACATACAGATCGGACCGAGAGGTGGGGCTCATGGGAGAGATTGGAAGGTTCACCCAACATGGCTGAAAACGATTGATATGGAACGTATTAAAGGGGAAATAGAGTTATTTTTTCAGGTGTGGGGCAGCGCCTGGATCGCAAGTCAGGAAACACGTGGAGCCCGGTAGTGGTTCAAACAGGACCCGGTGTTTATTGCTGATACACACAGCGGTGGCACAGTCTGCCGGAATCCGGGTCGCAGCCGGGCACACAAGACACAGTTCATATAACGTACCCGGGTCCTTCAGGCCAAAGGCCTCCGTTATGGGTCACCCCGAGTTCCTCTAGCCCTCCTGGGCTAGGCCGTGTTAGTCTAGCACACGTCCTCCTGGAACTCTAGACCTCTCCTTTCTGTATCTCTGCTGCTGCTGCAGCTAAGGCACAAATCTGTGTACAGGGAACCCCGCCCTGCCTCCTGACCAGGCTTTTAACTCCGTGTCTACTTCCGGGACCTTGCAAGACCCGGAGCGGAGGGAGCGGACCGTCCCTTTCTCTCACACCCTATACCGGGCTCAATACGTGACAGTGCGCATTCTGGGGGAGACATAGCGCCCCTCGCATATGATCCCCCGCACTGTCTCACACACACCCCCCCTCGGTTCAAACTTGTGGGGTCGAACCCCAGCCATCAAACAGGGTGCCCGGGACAGGGCATCCGCATTACCCTGCAACTTGCCAGCCCGATGCTCCACCGTAAAATTGAAGTTTTGGAGGGACAGGAACCACCGGGTGACCCGAGAATTCCGTTCCTTGGCATTTCGCATCCAGACCAGGGGAGCGTGATCCGTAATCAACCGGAACTGTCGCCCAAGCAAATAATAACGTAGGGACTCCAAGGCCCATTTAACAGCCAAGCACTCCGTCTCCACTACGCTATAATTCTTTTCTGCCGGTGACAATTTCCGGCTTAAGTAAGTGACCGGATGTTCTTCTCCGTCCACTTCCTGTGACAGCACAGCCCCCAGCCCCACCTCCGAGGCGTCTGTTTGTACAACGAAGGCGTGTTTGAAGTTAGGACTGATGAGGACGGGCTGTCCGCACAAGGCCAACTTCATGGACTGAAAGGCTGCCTCTGCTTGGGGATTCCAACGCACCAACGCAGTTTTCTTCCCTTTCAACAGGTCGGACAGGGCCGCCGTTCGCCCAGCAAAGTTGGGTATGAAGCGTCGGTAGTACCCAACTATGCCGAGGAACGCCCTCACCTGTTTGGTAGACACCGGTCGGGGCCAATTTTGAATGGCCTCGATTTTGTTTATTTGAGGTTTGATAACCCCTCGCCCAATCACATACCCCAGGTACCGGGCCTCCTCGAGCCCCATGGCACATTTTTTTGGATTGGCCGTCAGGCCCGCTGTCCTGAGAGAATCCACCACTGCCTGAACCTGGGATAAGTGGGTATGCCAATCTGGACTAAAGATGATAATGTCATCTAGGTAGGCGGACGCGTACTCCCGATGAGGTTCCAACACAATGTCCATGAGCCGCTGGAATGTGGCCGGGGCTCCATGCAACCCAAACGGCAACACGACGTAGTGATAGAGACCTTCCGGAGTAACAAAGGCGGTTTTTTCCTTGGCCGCCTTTGTTAGCGGCACCTGCCAGCAACCTTTTGTCAGATCGAGCGTTGTGAAGTACTGGGCTTGCCCCAGTCTTTCAATCAGCTCGTCCACCCGGGGCATGGGATACAAATCAAACTTGGACACCTCGTTCAACTTCCGGAAATCGTTGCAGAAACGCAACGATCCGTCCGGCTTTGGAATGAGCACGATGGGACTAGCCCATTCGCTCCGGGATTCTTCTATCACCCCTAACTTAAGCATGTGTTTAACTTCGGCCGCGATGGCTTGCCGTCTGGCCTCGGGTACCCGGTACGGTTTCACTCGCACTTTTACCCGAGGCTCAGTGACAATGTCATGCTGAATGACCGAAGTGCGCCCGGGCAGGTCAGAGAACACATCGGGATTCTGCTGTACCAACTTTCGAGCCTCCCGTCGTTGGGCCTTAGTGAGGGTGTCGCTTATTCGTACCCCTTCGGCATCCCTTGGGGCCGAAGGGGAAGGGTCCCCGGGTGCATCGGATGCCTCCGTGATCAGGCACTCCCGGTCTTTCCACGCTTTAAGCAAATTTACGTGGTATAGCTGCACGGGTTTCCTTTTCCCGGGCTGGTATACCTTGTAATTGACCTCCCCTACTTTTTCCCGGATTTCATAGGGCCCTTGCCATTTGGCCAATAATTTGCTTTCCGTGGTGGGCACTAAGACCAATACCCGGTCCCCCACCTCAAAGGTCCTAACGGTGGCCCGTGTATTATACCTGCGGCTTTGAGCACCTTGGGCATCCATGAGGTGCTCTTTTACAATCGGCCGGACCGCTGTGATCCGGTCCTACATTTTCGCCACGTGGTCGATCACGCTCCTATAGGGAGTGGGTTCCTGTTCCCACGTCTCTTTGGCAACATCCAATAGCCCTCTAGGATGCCGGCCGTACAACAGTTCAAAGGGGGAAAACCCCGTAGACGACTGTGGTACCTCCCGGATGGCGAACATTAGATAGGGCAATAACATGTCCCAATCCTTTCCGTCCTTTGCTACCACTTTTTTTAGCATGGACTTCAGGGTTTTGTTAAACCGCTCAACTAACCCGTTTGTCTGGGGATGATACACCGAGGTGCGCAGCTGTTTTATGTTGAGCAATTTACACAGTTCCCGGGTCACTTTGGACATAAAAGGAGTCCCCTGATCTGTGAGGATTTCCTTAGGTAGTCCTAGGCGACAGAACATGGCAAACAGCTCCCGGGCAATCAGTTTCGCCGTGGGGTGCCGTAACGGGATCGGCTCCGGGTACCGGGTGGCGTAGTCGACAACCACGAGTATGTGTTGGTGGCCTCGGGCTGATTTCACTATAGGCCCCACCAAATCCATTGCGATCCGTTCAAAAGGTTCCTCTATAACTGGTAGAGGTACCAATGGACTACGGAAGGTGGCAGTGGGTGTGGTCAGCTGACATTCCGGGCAGGAGTCACAGTACCTCTGGACATCCGCATACACGCCTGGCCAGAAGAACCTCCGCAAGATGCGTTCTTGCGTTATTTTAGCCCCAAGGTGGCCCCCTAGCAGGTGGGAGTGGGCCATCTCTAGGACCGCCCGGCGGTGTGGCTGCGGTACTACCAGTTGGTCCACGACCTCATCCCGGATTTTGTCCACCCTATAGAGTAACTCTTGGTTAAGCACCATGCGTGGAAATACGTTCTCTGCCCCCGGATGCTGAGCTACCCCGTTTATTTCGGTTACCCTTTCTCGGGCCCGGGTCAGTGTGGGATCCTGTAGCTGGGCTGTCCCAAACGCTCCCCGGGATACTTCCAACTCTGGAAGCGGTGGGGTCTCCTCGACCTCCCCTGCCAATACGTCTAGCGGGAACCTATCGGGGTGACACTCTAGCCCTATGTTGGCGACCCCTACGGCAGGTGTCCCGGTCTCAGGGTCGTCGGGCTCAGCACCCGGATTCCCTGGCCTCAGAGAAGGGTTACTCCTCCTTCCCCATAAGGACCAAAACAACGGTAAGTCTCTTCCCAGCACCGTCCCGTAGGGTAGGGATTTTACCACTCCGACCACGTGAGTCACCTCTCCACAGGGAGTGGATAGAGTCACTTCCGTGGTCGGATACTCGCGTAGGTCCCCGTGAATACACCGGACCCCTACCAATCCCCCAGTGAGTTGCAACCCGGGGATTAAGGACGCACGAACCAGCGTCACCAAACTGCCAGAGTCCAAGAGAGCTTCTGCTCTGTGTCCATTAACGAGCACCGGGCACAGATGTGGTGCCGTTAGGGGAACCACTACTTCTGCGGTGAACACGGGGCTGGCATATATCGAGATCCGGCGTGTGAACCCGCAGTCCATGGGTTCCACTATTAGTTGGCAGTAGGCAGCCACATGTCCCGGTCCTTTGCACCGCCAGCACCACGTAGCGGTGGCAGCGCCGGGTAGGAAGCTCCTTCTCGGGGAGCCTGGTTTCCTGCCAGCCCCATTCTGGGGTATCCTCTCAGCGGGTACGTTTTTAGGAGAGTCCCCTGTAGATGAACGAATACCTCTACCCGGCTCCGGAGGCCGGCGTAACTGCCGCAGTGGGGCAGAGTCCCGTATGAACTCCTGGGTGGCTGTATATCGCTCTAACAAGCTAACCACCTGGTCCAAGGTACCCAGGTCCCCTTGCCCCACCCAACGCTGTATCGCAACCGGCAGAGTCCGAACCAGCCGGTCGACCACCACCCTTTCCACCATCTGTCCCGGAGTTAAGCTCTCAGGCTGGAGCCACCGTTTCACCAACTGCAATAAGTCATACGCCTGGGAGCGAGCCGGCTTGGACTCCACATAGGACCAGGAAAACACCCGTTGGGCTCGGACATAAGTATTGACCCCAAGTCTAGCAAGGATCTCACCTTTGAGTCTGGCGTAGTCCTGTGCATCCTCCCAACTGAGGTCCGTGTAGGCCTTTTGGGCGTCGCCCATCAGGAATGGCGCCACCACTTCAGCCCACTGAGCGGGAGGGAGGCCTTCTCGCTCTGCGGTGCGCTCGTAGACGGTGAGGAAGGCTTCTACGTCGTCCTCTGGATTCAGCTTCCGCAGTACCGACCGGACCCGGTCCCGGGCCTCACGCCGCTCCGGGGGAGGCGCTGTTGGCGGGTCTCGTAAGGCCGCAATTTGCTACAGGAGCAGTTCATTCGTTTTCTGCTGTTGTAGAAACTGCTCCTGTTGTCGCAACTGCTGCTGCTCCTGCTGTCGGAGCTGCTGCTCCTCGTGTCGCTGCTGCTGTTCTTGTTGCCGTTGCTGGGTAAGTACCAGCTGCCTTAGGATTTCCTCCATATCAGCGGCAGGCCTGAACTGTAGCGTGGCCGGCTTAAGTATGGACATGCAGTGCCGGGCACCTCGCAAGAGACTGGCGGCTATACTGACTGCTGCTCCTCTCACTTAGCCGCCGCTCATTAGCCTCATGAAACAGTCACTTTCACCGGGCCGGCAGTTGCCCGCATTCTCCACCATATGTGGGGCAGCGCCTGGATCGCAAGTCAGGAAACACGTGGAGCCCGGTAGTGGTTCAAACAGGACCCGGTGTTTATTGCTGATACACACAGGGGTGGCACAGTCTGCCGGAATCCGGGTCGCAGCCGGGCACACAAGACACAGTTCATATAACGTACCCGGGTCCTTCAGGCCAAAGGCCTCCGTTATGGGTCACCCCGAGTTCCTCTAGCCCTCCTGGGCTAGGCCGTGTTAGTCTAGCACACGGCCTCCTGGAACTCTAGACCTCTCCTTTCTGTATCTCTGCTGCTGCTGCAGCTAAGGCACAAATCTGTGTACAGGGAACCCCGCCCTGCCTCCTGACCAGGCTTTTAACTCCGTGTCTACTTCCGGGACCTTGCAAGACCCAGAGCGGAGGGAGCGGACCGTCCCTTTCTCTCACACCCTATACCGGGCTCAATACGTGACAGTGCGCATTCTGGGGGAGACATAGCGCCCCTCGCATATGATCCCCCGCACTGTCTCACACAGGATAATGAAGGAAGCGCAGCTGTGGGAGTGGTGTAGGATTCTATGAAAGCCTACCTGAGAGGTCTTTTTATACGGGACATTTCAAGGTGTAAATCTGAATCTAGAAGGGAGGAGCAGGAGGCTATGGAGGGACTGAGATTGGCAGAAAGGGAGGCGGTGAGCTTGCCCACTCTGGAGACGCAAAGGAAATTGAAAAGGGCGCAGGAGGAGGTTGATAGAATTCATATGGGCTCGACAAAAAAATAGACAGGAGTTTCAGAGAGTGGCCTTTTTTGAAGACTGTGAAAAAGTGGGCCATTTGTTATCAGTGGTGGCAGCGGCTCAGAGGGATTTGTCATATGTATATGCTTTACGGGATAGAGAGGGTAGTATGGTGGAGGATACTGGGGCATATTGAATATTTTTAAACAGTTTTACGAACACTTGTACACCTCCGGGCTTATGTCCTCTAGGGAGGATATTGTGAACTATGTGGAAGTAGCCAACCTCAAACAAATACAAAATGAGGAAAAACTGATTTTGGATAAACCATTGACATTGGAGGAGTTGGATAAAGCGTTGGCATCCATAGCAAATGATAAGGCTCCTGAGGGTGACGGGTTGCCTGTGGAGGTGTACAAACAACTTAAGGATGTGCTGTTACCCAGACTATGTCAGGTATTTCAGGAGGCCTTGGGAGAGGGACGTCTGCCAGACTCCATGAGGGAGGCCACCATAGTGGTTCTTCCGAAGGAGGGTAACGACAAGTACAAGGCTGAGTCGTATAGGCCCATTTCATTG
This sequence comes from Allobates femoralis, assembly GCA_033576535.1. Taxonomy (NCBI): domain Eukaryota; kingdom Metazoa; phylum Chordata; class Amphibia; order Anura; family Aromobatidae; genus Allobates; species Allobates femoralis. Next base: position 414,641,290 of record JARQOC010000001.1, read on the forward strand.
CTGTCGGTAGACGCTAAGTTGTTAGCCAAAGTTATGGCACGTAGGTTGACGGGTGTGGTGTCGGGCTTGATTCACCCTGATCAGTCTGGCTTCATGCCGAATAGGTCGACCGCAATCAATCTACGGAGATTGTATGTCAATATGCAATTGCCGGCAGATAATGCAGGTTGTAGAGTAGTTGTGCCTTTGGACGCTCATAAAGTGTTTGACAGCGTGGAGTGGGACTATTTATGGGTGGTATTAGAAAGAATGGGCTTAGGACAGACGTTCCTTCAATGGGTAAAGTTGCTTTATTCCTCCCCGCTGGCCTGTGTAAGGGTGAATGGAATAAGATCGGATAAATTTGCTCTCACCAGAGGTACCCGACAGGGATGCCCTCTGTCTCCATTATTATTTGCCCTTGCGATTGAACCACTGGCGGCTCATATTAGACAGTCAGTTGAAGTGGTTGGCTTTAAATATGGTCAGGTGGAGGAAAAGATCGCACTTTATGCTGATGATATACTCTTATTCCTGCAGGACCCCCAAGACGCACTTACACATGCAGTGGAGGTAATTGAGAAATTTGGAGCAATGTCGGGTTTGCGGATAAATTGGGAAAAATCCAGTTTATTGCTGATAGACAGGGATGATGAAGCAGAGGTGGGAACTATAGAATGTGCTGAGCTCAAAGTTGTAGAGCAATTTAAATATCTGGGCATGAAGATAGCGTTATCGGTTACAGATTTTGTCCGATTGAATGTAGACCTGTTGTTGATCAAACTAATAGATAAGGCACAAGCATGGTCCAAATTGCTTCTCTCAGTGGTGGGCAGGGCGAACCTGGCCAAAATGATCCTTATGCCCAAGATTCTTTACGTGCTTCATAACTCTCCTGTGTGGCTCCCATGGGGGTTGTTCCAGAGGTTAAACTCTCTATTTAGGGATTTGGTATGGGGCAGGGGGCAACCCAGAATTAAACTTGAAATCTTGCAACGGCCAAAGTCGGAAGGGGGAATTGCTTTACCAAATCCTTGGATTTATTTTTTAGCGTCCCAGAGCCAGCATCTTAGAGGGTGGGTATCGAGAGGGCAGGGAGACTCAGTCAAAAAAGTTTTGGAACTTATGACTGGCAGGTCCCCACTGATACAGAGCTTGGAGACGGGAGATCTGGGACAGTTTGGAGGGAGGTTTCCCACCATGCGCTTGGTACAGAGGGTGTGGTCTCGAGTGAAGAAACTGAGAGGCATAAGTGGCTTCACGAAATATACTCCTGTGTGGATGAATAGAAACTTAGGTGAACTCTGTAAGTTGGGAGGTCAGAGAGCATGGACACGTGGTGGTCTTGAGTATCTATGGCAGCTTGAAGAGAGAGGGAGGTTTAAGTCCTTTGAGTCATTAAAGCAAGACTTTGGGATCCCGGACACAGATGGGTTCTTATATCACAGGGTGGCACATGCCTATAACAGACAAAGGAAACTGAGTAATCTCAAGATTCACAAGGACATAGTGTTGGACTATATTTGTATGGATGGTGACACTAAAGAAGTGATTTCGACTATATATGGCGATCTGTTGCATACATTCTTGATGCGGCATCCTATACGGGCTTGGGATAGGTGGGAAGAAGAAATAGTGGAAATAAATGATGAGGTGTGGGACACTATACTGGAATATGGTCCGAAGTTGTCTTTGAGTGAGCCAGGTAGGATGTCGCAGCTCTATTTGGTGCACAGAGTTTATAGATCGCCTGAGTTTTTACACAGGATTGGGGTTAGGAGTACATCAGAATGTCCGCGATGCGGAAAGTGGAACATTCTGCAATGGCCTAGTCAATCACCAGATCTTAACCCAATTGAGCATGCATTTCACTTGCTCAAATCCAGACTTAAGACGGAAAGACCCACAAACAAGCAAGACCTGAAGGCTGCGGCTGTAAAGGCCTGGCAAAGCATTAAGAAGGAGGAAACCCAGCGTTTGGTGATGTCCATGGGTTGCAGACTTAAGGCAGTGATTGCCTCCAAAGGATTCGCAACAAAATATTGAAAATAAAAATATTTTGTTTGGGTTATGTTTATTTGTCCGATTACTTTTGACCTCCTAAAATGTGGAGTGTTTGTAAAGAAATGTGTACAATTCCTACATTTTCTATCAGATATTTTTGTTCAGCCCTTCAAATTAAACGTTACAATCTGCACTTGAATTCTGTTGTAGAGGTTTCATTTCAAATCCAATGTGGTGGCATGCAGAGCCCAACTCGCGAAAATTGTGTCACTGTCCAAATATTTCTGGCCCTAACTGTAAATCTAGGGAGCTCCTTAGGTGATTAGCTTCATCCAGAGCTTTATCAGCCAAGGAGTTTCTTTTCTTAATTAGCAATCTCATCATTCCTACCGAACATTTTAATGAGAAATTATCCCACTCCTTAGTAAAAATGATGTCTTGAGGGTAGGATGATTTTTGTGACAATTTTAGCCCTTTTGTAACCAGACCTTCAGTTATATATCTTTCAAGGATCAGTGCATCTACATGGTTTACAATTTCTATCTTATTCTTATTTTCAAACTCCATAAATAGTTCTAACATGTGCTATCTGTCTGCCTCATCAAGTCTATCAACAGTATTTCTATTATCATCATTAACTATTGGTGTAAATGCAGCTCCTAGAACATCTGAAATAAGCAGCTCTCTGTGCAAATTTCGACTAAGCATACAAAATTCCATGTCACTATTATATACCAGACACAAATTTAGAGTCTTTTCAATTGCCGCACTTCTCTTCTTAGAAATTAAAATTAATTTGCAAAAAAAGTTCAACAATCTTAAAGATTCTCCAAATCCTTGCTGTTATGTGATTTTATTGCTTGGTAATCCTTATGTAGCTGAGTAGCTCCCATTAGGGGTTAACACCACACAGAACCATGTTTATGCATGCAAGATAAGAAAGAGAGAGGGGCGCAATGTGTAGGATTATCATGAACATAAACAGTGTTTAACCCCTGATGGGAGATGCATAAGGAATAAGATCACCAAGGAATAACATCACATAACAGCAAGGATTTGGAGAATCTTTATTAAGTACTGCGATTGAAATAAGGTTTTACCCTGGATATTATTAAGATTGTTTAACTTTTTTTGCAAATTAATTTTAATTTCTAAGAAGAGAAGTGCGGCAATTGAAAAGACTCTAAATTTGTGTCTGGTAGTGACATGGAATTTTGTATGCTTAGTCGAAATTTGCACAGAGAGCTGCTTATTTCAGATGTTCTAGGAGCTGCATTTACACCAATAGTTAATGATGATAATAGAAATACTGTTGATAGACTTGATGAGCCAGACAGATAGCACATGTTAGAACTATTTATGGAGTTTGAAAATAAGAACAAGATAGAAATTGTAAACCATGTAGATGCACTGATCCTTGAAAGATATATAACTGAAGGTCTGGTTACAAAAGGGCTAAAATTGTCACAAAAATCATCCTACCCTCAAGACATCATTTTTACTAAGGAGTGGGATAATTTCTCATTAACATGTTCGGTAGGAATGATGAGATTGCTAATTAAGAAAAGAAACTCCTTGGCTGATAAAGCTCTGGATGAAGCTAATCACCTAAGGAGCTCTCTAGATTTATATTCATTGTCAATAGATTTTAACCCCTTCAGGACCCAGCCTATTTTGACCCTAAAGACCTTGGCATTTTTTGCAATTCTGACAAGTGTCCCTTTATGAGGTAATATCTCTGGAACGCTTCAACCGATCCTAGCGATTCTGAAATTGTTTTTTTGTGACACATTGGGCTTCATGCTAGTATTAAATTTAAGTCGATAATTTTTGTGTTTATTTGTGAAAAAATCAAAAATATGGCAAAAATGTTAAAAATTTCACAATTTTCACATTTTTAATTTTTTTTTTCTGATAAACCAGAGAGATATGTGACAGAAAAAAGTTATTGAATAATATTTCCCACATGTCTACTTCACATCAGCACAATTTTGGAAAAAAAAAAATTTTTTCGTAGGACGTTATAAGGGTTCAAAGTTCATGAGCAATTTTTCATTTTTCAAAAAAAATTTACAAAACCATTTTGTTTAGTGACCACATCACATTTGAAGTCCTTTTGAGGGGTGTACATGACAGAAAACACCCAAAAGTGACACTATTCCAAAAACTGCACCCCTCAAGCTACTCAAAACTACATTCAAGAAGATGATTAACCCTTCAGGTGCTTCACAGGAACTAAGGCAAAGTGGAAACAAAAAATGGATATTTTAATTTTTTTTATCAAAAATGTTCTTTTATCCTCAATTCTTTCATTTTCACATAGGCAACAGGATAAAATGGATCTTAAAATGTGTTGTACAAATTCTCCCGAGTATATCGATACCTCATATGTGGTCATAAACCACTGTTTGGGCGCACGGCAGGGCTCAGAAGGGAAGGAGCGCAATTTGAATTTTGGAGCTAATTTTACATTCAAAAGGTGAAATGGCGCTCCTTCCCTTCTGAGCCCTGCTGTGTGCCCAAACAGTGGTTTATGACCACATATAAGGTATCGGTGTACTCAGGAGAAATTGCCCAACAAATTTTAGGATGCATTTTATCCAGTTGCTCATGTGAAAACGAAAACATTTAGGCTAATTGAAAATTTTTGTGAAAAAAAAAGTACTATTTCATTTTCAAAGATCAATTTGTAAAGCACCTGGGGGTTCAATATGCTCACTACCCATCTAGATATGTTCCCTGGGGGGTCTAGTTTCCAAAATGGGGTCACTTGTGGGGGAGCTCCAATGTTTAGGCACACAGGGGCTCTCCAAAAGCAACATGGTGTCCGCTAACAATTTGAATAAAAATCAGCTCAAATTGTTAGCTGTCATTCTTCCGAGATTCCTGTATGTTTTTCAGGCGGTGCTTGTTTGGCCACACGGGGCATTCTTCCACACCATTCGCAAATTAATTTCTAGATTCATATGGAACGGTATGAAGCCGCGAGTGGGCCATGGGGTTCTGTCATCCATGAAGGAAACGGGAGGGTTGGGACTGCCGGATTTGCGGCGTTATTGTTTAGCTGCCATTCTTGTAAGACTGATTGATTGGCATTTTAAAGTAGATTCAAAACAATGGATACAGATTGAACAATCCACTAGCGCAATTCCACTATGCCACTTACAGTGGATCCCAAAAGAGGCCCTGTCTCTCTCCCACCAATTAGCTTTCCTGACTGTCGAACTACTGAGAGCATGGCGAGTGGCTTGGGGAGAATCGATTGGGAAAGCATTGACTAGCACCCTGACCCCAATTTTACAAAATCCAGCTTTCCCCCCGGGTATGACCCAACAATCCCTCCTCGTATGGCGTGCTGAGGATGACACACGTGTGGACCAGATCCTAATTAATGGTGAGCTCCCTTTGTTTGCTGAATTGCAGAAGTCTTCGCCGGCTGTAAGGCTGAAATGGTGGGAGTATTTCCAACTTCGTTCTTTCATACGCTCTTTGCCCCTCCGACGAGTCCCGGAATGTACACTGTCCCCCCTTGAGAGGATATTCGCTGCCAACCAGGGGCCCGTTAGAGGAATCTCGGTCATATATTCCATCCTCTCTAGAGCAGCAGCGACAGAAACCCACGGCTACCAGCGAGCTTGGGAAGCCGACCTGGGGAGGACGATTGATGCTCAGGACTGGGAGAGGTGTTTTATGATGTCTCATAAAACCTCAGGATCTTGTGAAGCGCTTGAAAAGTGCTACAAGATACGCCTCAGATGGTATCTCACCCCGGACAGACTACATCGGTTTTCCCCTTCCACCTCCCCCCTCTGTTGGAGATGCGGTCTTGAAGTTGGCACGATGATTCATATCTGGTGGACTTGCCCCCTGATCAAAGACTTCTGGACAAAGGTAATCCGTAACTACAACCTTGTCACAGGTAGGCATGTGGAGGGTTCCCCCGAGATGGCCCTACTCTCTCTGCTCCCTGGCTCCTAGAAAAGACAGAAGAAAGATATCCGCCGATTCTGCCTCTGCGCAGCACGCAATGTAATCCCCCGACTTTGGATGGAACAGTTGCCCCCTTCTATTTTGGAGTGGTTCACCGAGATGGAGGCCCTCCGACGATTTGAAGAGATTTCTGCCGATATTTCTCAAACCCAAGCAGAATATACAAACACCTGGACAGACTGGATCTTGTTCAAGGAGGCCCCTAATTATAGTGACCTTTTTACTTGAGTGGTGGAACACCTGTACCGCTCTATATCTATTACCGTCCCCTATTTGACATCTTATAACACTTTGCTCATCCTTGTCTTTTACTCTTTTTCCTTTTCTTTTTCTATTACTCATTCCTTCATTTCCCCCCCCCCTAATACTTTATCCCTTTCCTCCCTCTTCATGCCTCCCTCCCGAGCACCCTTTCAACTGTCATCCTGTCATTCCCTTCTCTTATCCCCCCCCTGTTGGACTGACTCTGGTCATAGATAATTTGTTTATGACTCTGTAAATAAATTTCTTCTATCTTATGTTTTTTTTTTACTAAGAAATGGAGATTCCTATTTTAGCTCCTTTGTTACTAGGAGATTTCTCCTCTTCAAATGTACAAGAGAGATCTGTTTTAAGCCACAGTGACCTTTACTGTGCTTTGTGACTTGTTTTCATTCGATCTCATATATACTAATCTCTCCTGTGAAAACAATGTTTTATACCTTATTGTTACACATTGATTTCCTTTATTTGAAAAATTTCAATAAAGATATATTTAAAAAAAAAATAAAAAATTGTTAGCTGTCACAATGTTGCGTTTGGTGAGCCCCTGTGTGCCTAAACATTGGGGCACCCCAACAAGTGACCCCATTTTGGAAACTAGACCCCCAGGGAACGTATCTAGATGCATAGTGAGCACTTTGAAACCCCAGGTGCTTCACAAATGCATCCACAAAAATAAAAAAGCACTTTTTTTTCCACAAAACATTTCTTTTTTCATTATTACGGATCAATTTGTGAAGCACCTGGGGGTTCAAAGTGCTCACTATGCAGCTAGATATGTTCCCTGGGGGTCTAGTTTCCAAAATGGGGTCACTTGTGGGGGAGCTCCAATGTGGAGACGCACAGGGGCTCTCCAAACGCGACATGGTGTCAGCTAACAATTTGAATGCAAAATGAGCTCAAATTGTTAGCGGACACCATGTTGCGTTTGGAGAGCCCCTGTGCGTCTCCACATAGGAGCTCCCCCACAAGTGACCCCATTTTGGAAACTAGACCCCCAAAGGAACGTATCTAGATGCATAGTGAGCACTTTCAACCCCCAGGTGCTTCACAAATTGATCTGTAAAAATGAAAAAGTTCTTTTTTTCTGCAAAAATCTTTTTTTTTTCATTAATTTGTGAAGCACCTGGGGGTTCAATATGCTCACTACCCATCTAGATATGTTCCCTGGGGGGTCTAGTTTCCAAAATGGGGTCACTTGTGGGGGAGCTCCAATGTTTAGGCACACAGGGGCTCTCCAAACGCGACATGGTGTCCGCTAACAATTTGAATAAAAATCAGCTCAAATTGTTAGCTGAGGGCGTAGCCTGGGCATGGAGGGGAGCAGAAGCTGAAAGCCAGAGCTCCTGTCCCCTGATCACCTCCGGGCTGAAATAGCCGGCCCTGGACCCCACAGACATACCCCTATGCCGCCCAAGAAGAGGGGCAACCGAATACTGCAAGCCCGGGAGCCGTCAGTACCCCCTACAGGGAAGATCTCCCATTACCTCCAGAGCACAGCCCTTGAAAACAAGATGGCAGCGGGGAAGATGGCGGCAGCTCCCTCTCTCAGTGCGGCAGATCAAAAGCCGCGCCGACATACAGAAGGCTGCACTGACATGGCTGAGGCTCTTTCACAGCCCGAGGCAGCAGAGATTCCAGACCGGGACCACCTGCAGAGTCTGCTAATGTGTGCCCCTCTCCCTCCTCCTCTTCAGACGCGCACTTTACAAGCTGGAGGCACCGCTTCTGATAAGCCTCCAGCCTCAAAGACTTCATCTGCCCTGAGCAGTGGAGCAGGGGCTGTCCATGAGACCCTGATCCATACTGTACAGTTAAGGTCTCAGGATAGTGGGGAGGTGAACCTATCTGATAGAGAGGTCACTACTGAGACACAGGAATATCATCAGAACGATATAGACACTGACACTGACATGAAAGAATACAGCCAGCAAGGACTAACTAGTTTGTTAATGGTAGCACAGCAGACTTGTCCTCAGTCTTTGCAGAGAGGGGGACAGGGGAGATGATTATACAAACTCCCTTGACAAGAGGGCCCTCAGTGGGAAACCTTGAGGGATCCCACTGCAAATCATCCAATGTACCACTCCAGCAACCTGCCTACGCCAGACCCCCCTTACCTCCAGGGCAGGTATTGATGCCCAGCACCCCAGGGGGAAAGGAGATATGGGACGACCTCAGATCTCGTATACAGACTATCCCTACCAGAGAGGAAATGGAGGGTTTTATTACTCGGATGGAGGCGTCCTTTAAGGCAGAAGCTACTGAGCTAACAGGCGAAGTCCATAAGCTCAATCTGAGAGTAACATCCACTGAATCATCATCTGAGAACATAGACAAGAGGCTGCGGATACTAGAGGACAAGGTCTCTTCACAAGCTTCACAGTTTGAAAGAATGTTAGATTCCATGGAAGACATGGAAAATCGGGAGAGGAGGAATAATATCAGGATCAGGGGCCTCCCTGAAAGTGTTGGCCCTAAGGAGCTGGACTGTGCCCTTAAAAATATATTCAACTCAATAAGGGAAGTGTCGGCAGACTCAATTTTAGAATTTGACAGAGCACATAGATCCTTGGGACCTCCACCCACGGAAGGGGATAGACCTCGAGATGTGGTGTGCAGGATCCACAAGTATAAAATCAAAGAGGTGATTTTTACTAAAGCTAGAGCCAAAGGACAGATTAAATACCTGGATTATTCTATCCAGCTACTGGCAGATTTATCAAGACGCACCTTGCAAAAACGGAGGGCATTTCGCCCTCTCCTGGTGATCCTGAGACAACAGGACATACCCTACTCTTGGGGTTTTCCTTTCCGCCTCCAGGTTCGGAGGGATGGAGTGCTTCACTACGTCACCCATCCTAGGGGAGTATCGGAGTTCACAAAGGCGTTGGGACTCCCTCCGGTCACCATCTTGCCGGAGGAATGGCCGGGACATTATGAGTTCCTAGAATGGATGCCAATGGTCCCAGAACCATTAAGAGGAGGTGAGAGGAGGGGGAGGGGGGCTTCCCGGAGAAGGAGAAATAGAGGTTGGAGAAGGGGTTCGTTTAATAATGGTTGAAGATTTTTCCTTACATCTTAAGAGTTATGCTATCTGTCATCCTGTATTTTGGTGATTTTTCTTTCAGGGGAGATGGAGGAGATGGTTTCCATGACGACTCACCCTACTATATAAAGGCAAATATATGGCAAGTTTTCTCACATGTCTAATGTTGCACCTATAATTTACTGAGTTCATTTACTAGTATGTTGCGGGGTAAGTAGAATTTACACCGGCTCAGACATCTTATTCATATTTGATTATGGCCCTAAATAACTTCTTTAGGTTTAATTGTTACTGTTCAGGAATGTTATTCTTCCATGATACGAATTTTTCATGTTCCTACATGTGGCCCTGGGTGAGGGGGACAAACCTTGAGTGGACAGGCTACACCTCACCGGGATATAGTCACCTGTTTTAAGGTAGACCGGTCGAGTAGACCACCCCAGGACGCTATCCCGGATTATTCTGGGAAATTTCTTTATCTTCTATCCTTTTCTGTTTTCCTTTCTTATTTCTACTTTCTTTCTACTCTCTTTGCCTAATTCTCAGGGTATCCCCCCCCCCCCCATTTTTATTTTTTTTTTTATTCCCCCCATTTTAGGGCCTCTAGGTTCATTCCCTCTATCTCTTCCCTCTTTTGTTTTTATCTCCCATCCTTCTCCCCTAATATCTCTTATCCGTTCCCTTACCTCCGACCCTAGTGTCAACCATGTCAACTTTGAAAATCTGCTCGCTCAATGTGTAGGGATTCAATACTCCCCAGAAGAGGTCTCAGATCTTATACTCTGCTCATAAGCAGAAGTGTCAGATCCTGATACTACAGGAGACTCATTTTAAATCAGGACATGTACCGAGTCTACGTAACAGATACTTCTCAGACTGGCACCACAGTACAAACCCGGAAGCGAGAACGAAGGGTGTTTCCATCGCAGTACACAGGTCACTGACACACTAGATTCTTGACACCTGTATAGACCCGCAGGGCCGGTACATTTCTCTTAAGATGAGAATTGCTGGATCTTTACTAACTGTCGTTAATTGGTACTTGCCTAATAGGTTTCAAACGAAGACGTGCAGATCGCATCTATTTCGGTTGACAACCTTTGCAGAAGGATCAACCATTATCGGTGGGGATCTCAACTTTACCCTGGATCCGGTGGCAGACTCATTCTCTGGTAAGAGATCTATCCCAAATAAGAGGCTTGTCTCCATAAAAAAGCTCTTTCACACTCTGAGGCTTATAGACATCTGGAGGACCTTGAATCCACAAGGGAGGGATTTCGCATACTTCTCCCCAGTACATAACTCATACAGCAGAATAGACCTATTTTTCATTAGTCACAACTTACTATCCTGGAACTCTGAGGCAACCATAGGGGATATTTTGCTATCAGACCATGCCCCCACCTATTTGACTCTTACTTTGCCTGACACATGTAGCAGACCCTGGATGTGGAGACTAAATGAACATCTATTAAAGGATGAGGTGTGTATGACAGAGGTTAAGGAGACTATACAATCCTTTGGCCGAGATCATGCCTCTGACCCCACTCCTTCTCCCACAAAGTGGGAAACTCTGAAATGTGTCTTGAGAGGAGTATTTATAAAGCATGGCGCACGTCTGAAGAAAAATAACACAAAATTGATAGAGGACCTACTTTCGCAGATTCATGTATTAGAAACTGCGCATAAACAGACCTTATATAGAACGACCCTCTCCGAACTGATTTTAAAGAAAAGTGAACTTAAGGATCTATTAGACCAAAAATATCGGAGATATTCTGAAAAATCTAGGAGTTATTTTTACTCCAATTCAGATAAATGTGGACGTCCCTTGGCCAGACTGCTCCATCCTCGGTTAAATCCGACGTTTGTCCCAAGTATTTCTACTAAAACGGGGGGGTCGCACATCCTTACCAAATGAAATTCTGGAGGAATTCAGGCAATATTATCTTGATCTCTATAACATCAGGGGACATTTGTCTGATGCGCCACCCTCGGAACTGTCAGAAAGAATTAAGAGATATATAGATAAAACAGCGATCCCAACACTGGCTGCGGAAACTACTAAAATGCTAGAGGAGGAGATCTCAGAGGAAGAACTGTTACGGGCTATCCAATCTACCTCATCTGGGAAATGTCCAGGTCCAGATGGATTTTTACCCAATTTTTATAAAATACTTAAGACCCAGCTGACTCCTGCAATGTTGACGGCCTTTAATGCTGTCTTAAAGGGATCTGATTTCGTGCCTCAGTCTTTAGAAGCCCATATCAGTGTCATCCCCAAACCTGGGAAAGACCCATCTTCAGTATCAAACTACAGGCCGATTTCGTTACTGAATGTGGATGTCAAATTATTTTCTAAGATATTAGCTGAGCGTTTAGCCCCAATTCTCCCTTCCGTAATTGATTCGGACCAGGTGGGCTTTGTCAGAGGCCGGGAGGCTAGGGATAACACTATTAGAACCCTCCTCCTTATAGGTAAGGCCAAAAGCTCTTCAGCTCCGCTTGGTCTGATTTCTGTGGATGCTGAAAAGGCCTTTGATAGAGTCCACTGGGGGTTTATGAAGGAGGCGCTGATTCAACTTGGCCTGGGCCCTCGATTTTTACACGGAATCATGACCCTATATTCCTCACCGTCTGCCAGGGTGAAGATTGGGGGTGCCCTATCTTCCCCGTTCAAAATTGCAAACGGGACTAGGCAGGGATGTCCATTATCACCCCTGCTATACATAATTGTAATGGAACATTTAGCTACAGCAATCAGGGCCAACATTGACATTCATGGGATTGAGCTGGGCCACAAGCACCACAAGACGGCACTATTTGCCGATGATCTCCTCCTCTATGTCTCGCAGCCTTTGATCCCTACAATTCTAAAAGAATTCGAACAGTTCGGACGGTTGAGTAACTTTAAGGTTAATTGTTCCAAGACAGAGGCGCTCAACATCTCCCTACCCGGAGATCTGGTATCTCATTTATCCAAACAGTTCCCTTTCAAATGGAGGGAGGAGGCTATTAATTACTTAGGAGTTTACATCCCTAAAGATCTTAGGCAATTGTTTAAATTAAACTATCATCCCCTATTATCTAGTGTAGAGAAGGCTTTTTCATCATACCGCCAATTAAAGCTATCCTGGTTCGGGAGAATGAACGTTATTAAAATGGATATCCTACCCCGACTCTTATATATCTTTCAAACAGTCCCTATCCGCCCAGACAGAATGTTTTTTACTAAACTACAATCTCTCATTATTAAATTTACCTGGAACGGGAAGAGATCTAGGTTGGGGATTAATATCCTTTCATTACCTAGATCTAGAGGAGGGGTCGGATTACCTAACATTCATAGATATTTTTTAGTTCTTCTCTTACCAGAGCCCTGGACTGGCACTATTGCGCGTCCTCCAAGAGATGGGTAGAGGTGGAGCAGGATGGCCTGGGGATCCCTCTTAGACATCTACTTTGGATTCCTTATGGGAGCATAACAGACCTACCCCCCCCCTCTCCGATATAACCAAGTCCACTCTGCAAGTGTGGCATTCAATAACAAAACCACTCTACACAGATGGCAAACTTAGACCTCTCGTCCCCCTTTTCTCTAACCCTGCTTTTCCACCTGGGTTTGGAAGGCAAAGATTTCTATGCTGGCAGAGTGTGAACGATACCCGAATGGGACAGACCCTATCCAATGGGGATTTACCCTCAATGAGAGAGATCCAATCTATTGATCCTACTAGACCTCTTAGATGGTTTGAATTCCTCCAATATAAATCATTTCTATATTCGTCTGGCCATACATGCAGGGTGAGATTGACGCCAAACGTATTGGAGAGATTTGGAGACAAAAAGCTAAATGCGACCAAAAACAACAGTACACTGCAGTAAAAGTATTAAATGCAAGTGCAGTATAAAAAATAGTGTAACAAATACAGGGTACTTAGTCTATCCGTTTTTTTGCGCAAAAAAAGTTATATCAAGCCACGTCACTAACTTCAAAGTGTACCCATCTCTGACGCGGTCCTAACTGTTGTATTAAAAAACCTGACTAATGTGTATACTTACCAGTGAGCAGGAGCCAGCAAGACCTGTGTCTGAGATGGACTGAAGGCGACGGGGCTCTATGTGTGCAGGGCCCAGAGAGGGGCGGAGACTCCATCTCTTGCAAAGCAAGAGGCAACTTAATTAGAAACAATTGAGTCCTGCACACAGAGAACAAGTCTGTAAGAACATGTTCACACCGCCAACATATTTGGAGACAAAAAGCTAAATGCGACCAAAAACAACAGTACACTGCAGTAAAAGTATTAAATGCAAGTGCAGTATAAAAAATAGTGTAACAAATACAGGGTACTTAGTCTATCCGTTTTTTTGCGCAAAAAAAGTTATATCAAGCCACGTCACTAACTTCAAAGTGTACCCATCTCTGACGCGGTCCTAACTGTTGTATTAAAAAACCTGACTAATGTGTATACTTACCAGTGAGCAGGAGCCAGCAAGACCTGTGTCTGAGATGGACTGAAGGCGACGGGGCTCTATGTGTGCAGGGCCCAGAGAGGGGCGGAGACTCCATCTCTTGCAAAGCAAGAGGCAACTTAATTAGAAACAATTGAGTCCTGCACACAGAGAACAAGTCTGTAAGAACATGTTCACACCGCCAACATATTTGGAGACAAAAAGCTAAATGCGACCAAAAACAACAGTACACTGTAGTAAAAGTATTAAATGCAAGTGCAGTATAAAAAATAGTGTAACAAATACAGGGTACTTAGTCTATCCGTTTTTTTGCGCAAAAAAAGTTATATCAAGCCACGTCACTAACTTCAAAGTGTACCCATCTCTGACGCGGTCCTAACTGTTGTATTAAAAAACCTGACTAATGTGTATACTTACCAGTGAGCAGGAGCCAGCAAGACCTGTGTCTGAGATGGACTGAAGGCGACGGGGCTCTATGTGTGCAGGGCCCAGAGAGGGGCGGAGACTCCATCTCTTGCAAAGCAAGAGGCAACTTAATTAGAAACAATTGAGTCCTGCACACAGAGAACAAGTCTGTAAGAACATGTTCACACCGCCAACATATTTGGAGACAAAAAGCTACCAAAAACAACAGTACACTGCAGTAAAAGTATTAAATGCAAGTGCAGTATAAAAAATAGTGTAACAAATACAGGGTACTTAGTCTATCCGTTTTTTTGCGCAAAAAAAGTTATATCAAGCCACGTCACTAACTTCAAAGTGTACCCATCTCTGACGCGGTCCTAACTGTTGTATTAAAAAACCTGACTAATGTGTATACTTACCAGTGAGCAGGAGCCAGCAAGACCTGTGTCTGAGATGGACTGAAGGCGACGGGGCTCTATGTGTGCAGGGCCCAGAGAGGGGCGGAGACTCCATCTCTTGCAAAGCAAGAGGCAACTTAATTAAAAACAATTGAGTCCTGCATTTGTTACACTATTTTTTATACTGCACTTGCATTTAATACTTTTACTGCAGTGTACTGTTGTTTTTGGTCGCATTTAGCTTTTTGTCTCCAAATATGTTGGCGGTGTGAACATGTTCTTACAGACTTGTTCTCTGTGTGCAGGACTCAATTGTTTCTAATTAAGTTGCCTCTTGCTTTGCAAGAGATGGAGTCTCCGCCCCTCTCTGGGCCCTGCACACATAGAGCCCCGTCGCCTTCAGTCCATCTCAGACACAGGTCTTGCTGGCTCCTGCTCACTGGTAAGTATACACATTAGTCAGGTTTTTTAATACAACAGTTAGGACCGCGTCAGAGATGGGTACACTTTGAAGTTAGTGACGTGGCTTGATATAACTTTTTTTGCGCAAAAAAACGGATAGACTAAGTACCCTGTATTTGTTACACTATTTTTTATACTGCACTTGCATTTAATACTTTTACTGCAGTGTACTGTTGTTTTTGGTCGCATTTAGCTTTTTGTCTCCAAATATGTTGGCGGTGTGAACATGTTCTTACAGACTTGTTCTCTGTGTGCAGGACTCAATTGTTTCTAGTATTGGAGAGATTGTTCCAGCAGGATTCCCCCCCCCCGAGACGTAAAATTTAAGCCCTATATCTGGCATTAGGATCCCTACGAGATCAGGACACCTTACACTTCCAGCGGGCCTGGGAGAGGGAATTAAACAGGACCATTACAGACAGGGAATGGCAGAAATGCTTTTTATTTACCCACAAATTAGCCAGCGCCTGTGTTGCACAAGAGAGGAGCTATAAACTGCTCACCAGATGGTATTTATGTCCTGTCACCATGCACCGCGTGTTTCCTGAAACTTCAGACAGTTGTTGGCGATGTGGGAAAGCACCAGGGACGATGCTCCACATTTGGTGGAGTTGTGACGAGATCCAGCGGTTCTGGTCTGGGGTGTTCGGCACTTACACACGAATCACAGGTAAACGGGTTAAATATTGCCCTGAAGTAGCTTTACTATCCATCTTTCCGGGTCCTATAGGGCTTAATAAGAAGGATATCCTCCGTTTCTGTGTCTCGGGCGCCCGCGTTCTAATTCCGAGGTTTTGGAGAACTCCTCAGATACCTTCCCTGCTTGACTGGTTCAAAGAGATGATGGATTTATTCCGGATGGAGGAGCTGGCGGCCGACGCTTCGGGGTCTCGTGATAAATTTTAGGTGACCTGGACTGAGTGGATCCTCTACCAAGACTCAAGTGAATTCGGAAGAACTTTCTCTGAGGTTGATTCTGTGGTGCGATAAATGGTCGACATGGGGTCGGGGTATACCCTATCTCTTGATCCCCTTAACTTTTTGGACCTTTCCTCTTCTTATCCCGACCACGAATAACTTAGTTCAGTTCTTACTTCCCCCGCTATTATCTCTATCTTTTTTCCTTTCTCTTTCTATATACATACTTTAGGTTACTAAACAGTTTTAGTTTTGAGAATTATTTTTTTTCTTTCTCAGTTTACCCTTATATGCGGTTGCAGTAAAACTGACAGGAGTATGTACCTGTTATGTTATGGAACCCTTCACAAGAGAACCTACTCCAGATGGACCGGTTTCTCAGGAGGTCATAAGAGGCTTATTCTTTGCTGGTACACCAAAGCCAGTAGAGAGATAAGTAGTGTGACTCTGATAGATACCCACTTTTGACCATCCTGACAAAAAGGAGTATGATACTAGAATCCTCCTAAAGAGATTCCTAACCCCTTGGTTGCGGAAATCCCCTTGACTATAGCGGGGGTCCTTTAACCCCCAGAGTGTGATTTATGACTACGGGAACAGGCCGACATACACCTGAAGAGGGTTTATAAAACTGAGAATGTATATTGATTAACACTTTATACTGATGTTCTTATTGTGAACTCCTTGCCTATACTTTTTGAATTGTATTTACATGTATAACCTGTACTGTTTGTTTTCTTTTTCAAAAATTAATAAAAAGAGATTAACCATAAATTGTTAGCTGACACCATGTTGCGTTTGGTGAGCCCCTGTGTGCCTAAACATTGGGGCTCCCCCACAAGTGACCCCATTTTGGAAACTAGACCCCCCAGTGAACGTATCTAGATGCATAGTGAACACTTTGAAGCCCCAGGTGCTTCACAAATTCATCCATAAAAATGAAAATGCACTTTTTTTTCCACAAACATTTTCTTTTTTCATTATTACGGATCAATTTGTGAAGCACCTGGGGGTTCAAAGTGCTCACTATGCAGCTAGATATGTTCCCTGGGGAGGTCTAGTTTCCAAAATGGGGTCACTTGTGGGGGAGCTCCAATGTGGAGACGCACAGGGGCTCTCCAAACGTGACATGATGAGTAGGGGGAGGGCACCAGCCGATCCGCCCGTCCAAATCTGATTGGAGAGCTCCAATCAGATCTGGGAGGGGGGAATCGCTGTGATTTCTCAGGTCTGCAGTTTCAGTTTTAAACTGCAGATCGGAGGGGCCCTGGGCACGGGGGGGGTTAATCCACCCCCCGTGGGGTTAACTTCAGGTTGTAGTAGCAATGGTGACACCTGAGTTAACCCGCTCACACGCGCCGCAGGAGCCCGATCAATGCATGGCCCACCCCTTGGGCCATGGGTCGTGAACGAACTGTTTTCCATCGCCCAAACGGTGGGCAAAGGGTCGGGAAGGGGTTAAAGAACAAGATCTGAATTTAAAATTGAAATTGAATAAATTTGAGGAAGATGTTATTAAGAGAAAAGCCTCTAAATTATTGAGGGACAGAAGGGTAAATTTAACAACAGAGGAGGATATGGATACTACTACACCAGTACCACTAAATCAGGAAGAGGTTAAGACAGGTGATGTGGGAAATTTGAGTGAAAGAGAGGATTTAACAATACAACCTATGGATCCCATTATAAGTGGGGGAAATGAGATCCCTAAGAAATGAGCTGTCCTTTTGATTACAGAAAAACAAAAAATGTTCTATGAACAACATAAGAAGAAACTAGTAGTGGTCCATAATAACAAGAAAAATAAAAATAATGCAGATAAGGAGATAAAAAATGGAATAAAAAACGGGTTTAAAACCAGAGGAATAAATATTGAGACATCCAAAGAGAAAAATAAAACCTAAATAAAATGAAAAATTATCAAAAATTATTAAGATCCCCCCAGATCACATCTACACAGAAGGAGAATTCTTCAATAATAGGAGATTTTTCCTTATTCACAATACACAAAGACCTTTCAATGTAACAGATAGATATGGGGAAACCACAAAAAAAAATATACCGTAGGTACAGAAATGGAAAATAGTGCACAATCATCACTAATAAATCAAGAAGGCGCCACAAATTCACAAATTATTTTCACAGATATCCCTTCCCCCCTTATTTGCACAAAACATTGAGCCAGATTTAAATTTAATTCAATTTAATAACACAATTACTGAGGAGGAGAATATATGTACAAATGGGGATAATAATATAGATCAGAAGGAAATATCAACCATCTCTGAGACAGTCAGGGAATTGGATGAAACTCAGATACTGATTACAAGTAATGAGGAAAATATTGATTTAATCCAGAGGGTAAACCCGTTAGTGCTAAAGGACAGTGAGGAAGGGAGTAATATCCCCCCACAGAGACCAGTAAATAAAGAAATGGAGATCAGGGAGACTGTTCTGGAACTTGTTCCAACAGTTATTGAAAATTTGAATATGAGGTTTATGGTTAATCTCTTTTTATTGAATTTTTGAATACATTACAAGGTATATATATATATTTGCAACCAGAAAGTACAAAATAATAAAACACAGTAATAAGAACAGATATATATGAGTTGGGGAATGACCAACCAAAAATCGTATACACCCTCTTACAAAGTAGGGTCATCCAGTCCCTTATTCATAGTCAAGAACACTAGAATAAAATAACCCTTCTCTGAGCACCGTGGTACACCACTGAAGGGGGGATAAAAGGACCCCACCAGAGATGTTATAACAATGGTCTTCTCATCATCAATTAGGTTGTGTACAAAAGAACATTCATTGGGAAATCTCATAGCAGAGTATCTCCTTTTTTATCTGATCCCATGCTAGCAGGGCATCGGAGAACTCGCCCAAAGTTGGGAACGACAAAGACGAACCCATCATCCGTGGAGTTTCTCCAGCCTATGTATATTTTATTCGATTCCAGAATTACTGGAAGCTCGAGAGAGGGTGGGCTAAAATATAACTTTTCAAAACCAATATGTAAAGAACATTACAAAAGTATATGAGAGGTAAGAAAAGAGGGAGGTAGAAAGATAAAAAGGAGTAGGAAGATAAAGAGGGCAAATCTGGGATCATTGGGGTCAGGCAAGGAAGAGGGTTAGACCAGAGGGGGATAGGAATGAAGGATTACCTCGACCCCATGTCGGTCATAAGTCATGTCTCTGGAACGACCTCGGAGAAGATACTCCTGAAGTCGACCGAATCTTGGAAAAGAATCCATTCGGTCCAAACCACTGAAAACTTGTCACGAGAACCCAATGCGTCAGCCGCTAGCTCCTCCATCCGGAAAATATCCATCATCTCTTTGAACCAGTCAAGCACGGATGGAACCTGAGAAGTTTTCCAAAATCTTGGGATTAAGGTGCGGGCGACCGAGACACAAAAACGGAGGATATCCCTCTTATGAAGTTTAATAGGTCCCGGAAAGATAGATAGCAGAGCCACCTCAGGACAGCACTCAACCATATCCCTCTTATGAAGTTTAATAGGCCCCGGAAAGATAGATAGCAGAGCCACCTCAGGACAGCACTCAACCTGTTTACCTGTTATCTGAGTGTAAGTCCTGAATACCCTAGACCAGAACCGCTGGATCTCCCTGCAGCTCCACCAAATATGGAGCATTGTCCCTGATGCATCCCGCAACGCCAACAACTGTCTGTAGTTTCAGGGAACATGCGCTGAAGGGCAACCGGACATAGGTACCATCTGGTGAGCAGCTTGTAACTTCTTTCCTGCGCTATACAGGCATTAGCTAATTTGTGAATAAATAGAAAGCATTTCTGCCACTCACTATCTCAGATTTTCCTATTCAGCTCCTTCTCCCAGGCACGCTGGAAGTATAGTGTGCCCTGTTCTCTCATGGACCCTAAAGCCTGGTATAAAACAGATATTTTACGTTTCGGGGGGTGACTCTTGTTGGAACAATCTCTCTAATACATTGGGTGTCAATCTCACCCTGCAAACTCGGTCAGCCGGGAATAGGAACGATTTATCCTGGAGAAACTCGAACCATCTGAGTGGCCTAGTAGGATCTATAGATTGCAGCTCCCCCATCGAGGGAAGATAACCATCAGATAGGGTCTGTCCCATTCAGGTATCGTTCACACTCTGCCAACACAGAAACCTACGTCTTCCGAACCCTGGGCTGAGTCTGTCATCCGAATGGAGCGCCTTTGTCACCGAGTGCCACACCTTCAAAGTAGTCCTGGTCATGTCAGTTAGGGAGCCTATTTCCTTAAAGTTCCCCAAAGGAGTCCATAGCAGGTGTTTCAGTGGTATCTCCAGGCTATCCTGCTCCACCTCAATCCATCTCTTGGATGACGCACAATAGTGCCAATCTAATGCTCTGGTGAGAGAAGAAGCCAAAAAGTACGACTTTATGTTGGGTAGCCCGACTCCACCCCTGGATTTAGGTAGGGATAAAATATTAATCCGTAATCTAGATCTCCTCCTACTCCAGAGAAATTTAATAGCAAGAGATTGTAGTTTAGTGAAAAACGTCCTGTCCGGTAGAACCGGAACTGTTCGGAAGATACATAAGAGTCGAGGCAAGACATCCATTTTTATTACATTCATTCTCCCGAACCAGGATAGCCTTAATTGTCGATAAGATGTAAAAGCCTTCTCGACATGTGTCAATAAGGGTTGATAATTAAGCCTAAACAGTTGCTTAAGGTCCCTCGGAATAAGAACGCCCAGATATTTAATGGCCTCCGTCTTCCATTTGAATGGGAACTGTCTAGACAAATGAGCTACCAAGTCTCCGGGCAGGGAAATGTTAAGCGCCTCGGTTTTAGAACAGTTAACTTTGAAGTTACTTAGCTGTCCGAATTGTTCGAACTCTTTTCAAATAGAAGGGATAGAGATCAGGGGCTGTGATATATATAGCAATACGTCATCGGCAAATAGCGCCGTCTTGTGGTGATTCTGTCCCAGCTCGATCCCGTGAATGTCACTATTGGCTCTGAGTGCCGTTGCTAAATGTTCCATTACTATAATGTATAACAGGGGTGACAAAGGGCACCCCTGCCTGGTACCGTTTGCTATCTTGAACGGAGTAGATAATGTTCCGCCAATCTTCACCTTAGCACATGGTGAGGAGTATAAAGACATGATTCCGTGTAAAAACCGGGGTCCTAGGCCAAGTTGGATCATGAATATGAGGTTTAATGAGATCGATGTAATAAAAATAAGGAACAAGGAGAGTAATGTAGAAATTCAGGACCCTTCAAAAAATATAAAAAAACATTCATAATATGAGAGACTCAAAAATAACGTAGTTTTTTCAATTGGCTCAGGGGCATCAGCCAAAAAGAAAAAGGGAGGGAGAGGATGCAGGGGCCATGGGAGAACCCTCAAAAGAGCCCTCAATAAATCAAAATAATGTACAGAAAAAAATGAAGGCAATATAGATATAACGAAAAATAAAGAAATAGAGTATGTTTTGATAAATTAAAAATACCCAACAAAAGAAGAGAGAGCACTATTGAGGAGAGGTTTTTCCTTTAGCCCGTCTTCAAATATGAACACTTTTTCATTGTTCTTGGATTTTAATGAACTCTTCACAAAGTTAACTGTACAATGGCATTATATCATAGAAGAAAAGAGTAAAAAAGAAACCCTTAAGACAACAGTATTAAGGGAATTAACAACAAATAATAATAATAGTAATGATCAGGATATAAAGATGATCCATAAAGAGGTAAGGGGACAGAGTAAATTCTACCCTTTACATCATAAGCGGTCACAAATAGAAGCCTTTCAGCAACTAATTCTTAAGGGGATGTCACACGCGTCGATATCGCTGTCAATGTCGCTCGTATGTCACGGATTTTCAGTCGCTCAAGCGACGTAAAAGTGACGCAGGAGCGACATTGAAGCGTGTGACCAAGCGATGCAACCAGCGATATGTCGCTGATCTCCGATCGCAGGTTTCACTGCCAGATGTAAAACCTGTCGCTCATCGCTCAGTAGACCTTGTGCATCGCTGCGTGTGACACTAAACTCAGCGACGTATTTTCTATTTTGACATCGTACAAGCGACTAAATAAAATCGCTCGCAAGATGGCGACATCACCGCATCGCTGGGTCATATTGACGCGTGTGACATCTTACCTGCGATAATTCCACATCGCTCAGGCGATTAATAATTTGTGACGCATGAGCGATATCACGGGCGACATTGACACGTGTGACAGGCCCTTTAGTGATATACGTTCCCTCACCAACCCGAAGTTAAGAGATAATCTCAGCCAGGGGGAGAGGAAAGCAATTTCACTCCCCCTGGAGAATGAAAATTTAGTTATAAAAAATGCTGACAAGAGGTGGGATCGTACTCATGGATAAAGATTGGTACTTCCAGGAGGGGAGGAAAATTTTAAAAGACCAAGAATACTATGAGAAATTGGATCACGATCCCTCCATTAAGATATTTCTGAAATATAATGAATTAATCAAAATTGCTTTTGAAAAAGGTATCATTGATAAAAGGGAAAGAGGTTTCTTGATATCCCAAAGTACAAGACACTTCATTTTTATTTCCTGCCTAAGGTCCATAAAGATCCAATTATCCCACCAGGCCGCCCTGTCATAGCAGGGGTAGAATCGATCACGTGTAATCTATCCCACTATGTGGATCTTTTTTTTACAGAAATATGTAGTGAAATTAGATTCCTACTGAAGAGTCCACACAACTAATTAGGGAAGTAAGGACGATGCCTATAGTGGTGGGGTGTCTAATGTTAACATTGGACATGACAGCACTCTATAGCAATATTCCACATTCTGCAGGAGTGAAAGTGATTAGTGATGTACTAAATGAGGATCAGGATCTACCTCAGGAACAGAGAGAATTCCTACAAACAGTCATACTGTTCATCTTGAATAATAATATTTTCACTTTTGATGGGTCTATTAATAGGCAAAAGTGAGGCTGCACAATGGGGACTAGATTCGCACCAAGTTATGCAAATTTGTATAATGGGGGCTTTTGAGTCGTTCTTCATTGCACAGTCTAAATGGGCCAAACAGATAGCATATTATAAACGGTTCATAGATTACCTCTTTTTCATCTGGAGGGGAAATTAAAAGGAAGCTTATGAATTTGTTAATCGTTTAAATACGAACGATTGGGGTCTAAATTTCTTTGCCTGTCTGACTCAGCACTCCAGTATCTGGACCTATGGGTGCAGGCTGACGAACTGGGGAGGGCTTTTACATCCACATATTTTAAACAGGTCGACAGTGGACACTTCCCCATGTGGTTATTGAATGTACCCTACAACCAGTACTGGAGGGTGAGGAAGAATTGCACTAGAGATGGTGATTTCATATCAGAATCGAAAATCCTGAAAAAACGGTTCCTGGAAAAAGGGTATCCGAAACGCGTCCTACAGGATGCGTATAGGTGAACCAAAAATATGACGCAGGAATCATGTATTGATAAAAATCACAAACAAAAGAAATAATACTGACATGATAAGTTTGACCAAATGGAGCCTAATCATCACATATTGTCAGCCTAGAAAAATTATAGTGGATTTGATGAAGAAATATTGGTTTATTCTGAAAAGTGACCCCATTCTTTCTAATCATCTTCCTATGAGCCCTAATGTGATTTTTAGGAGAAACAGGAATTTATGTAAAATGGTAGTTCCCAGTCACGTAAATCGTGAATTAAAAAGAATAATAACTATGAATGAGGAAGGCACAAATGTGGGTTGCTATCCGTGTAATGTTCCCAAATGTCTATGCTGTTTATGCTGTCAAGTTATTTAAAGGGGGAAAAAAACTTCACGTCTTTTACAAATTAAAAAAACGTTCCCCTTTAGACATAAAGTAACGTGTCAGTCTACTTATATTGTCTACATGATTGAATGACCTTGCGGGCTAGAATTTATTGGGCGGACCATTCAAACCATACATGCTCGCCTTAATAAGCATAGATTTAACATCAAAAGTGGCTATCAGCTACACAGCCTTTCAAGACATTATGCGGCGGTGCATCAGAAAGACCCTAATAAAATGAGTCTTATTATCATTGACCATATAAGTGAAAGTGTAAATGACCGACTAGGGACGTTAATAAAAAGGGAAAGTTATTGGATATATAAAATGGGGACCCTTAGTTCAGAGGGACATAACCTTACCCTTGATAATGTAGCAAAATGTAGCAAAACGATAATTAACCGCACTTTATTCAGAGCAATTTATTGAAATTTTAAGCAAAGAAAGTTGTACAGAATAACAAATAATATCATGATTTATAGTAAGACATATATATATATATATATATATATATATATATATATATCTACTTATATAATCGGGAGTTGGGCACTGTAGCCCAATCCCAACATGCTTTGCGCGGGACTGCGAGTGATGACGCGCAGCGTCATCACGAGCCGCAGACCCGCACTACTCTAAAAAAAAAAAAAATCCTCACCTCTACCCGAGCCCGCGCTGTCTCCCGCCCTCTCCCGCCGTCTTCTGCCGTGTTCCGCTAGGCTCCCGGTGGCTGTGCAGGCTCCCGGTGCCTCCAGTGATCTTCTATCTACTGAGACTGAAGGACCTGTGGTGATGTCACAGTCACGTGACACCAGCTTACTCCAGCCAAATCGCGGGTCACGTGACTCTTACATCACCACAGGTCCTTCAGTCTCAGTAGATAGAAGATCACTCCAGGCACCGGGAGCCTGCACAGCCACCGGGAGCCTAGCGGAACACGGCAGAAGACGGCGGAACACGGCAGAAGACGGCGGGGGCTCGGGGTGAGGTGAGCATAATCTTTTTTTATTTTTTTTAACCCCTGCCTTGCACGAGCGCACCACAGACACCTGTATACTCCACCACCACACACGCCTCTACACTCTGCCACCACCACACACGCCTGTATACTCCACCACCACACACGCCTGTATACTCTGCCACCACACACGCCTGTACACTCTGCCACCACACACGCCTGTACACTCTGCCGCCACCACCACACACGCCTGTACACTCTGCCGCCACCACCACACACGCCTGTACACTCTGCCGCCACCACACACACCTGTACACTCTGCCGCCACCACACACGCCTGTACACTCCACCACACACGCCTCTACACTCTGCCGCCACCACCACACACGCCTGTACACTCTGCCACCACCACACACGCCTGTACACTCTGCCGCCACCACACACGCCTGTACACTCTGCCGCCACCACCACACACGCCTGTACACTCTGCCGCCACCACACACGCCTGTACACTCTGCCGCCACCACACACGCCTGTACACTCCACCACACACGCCTGTACACTCTGCCGCCACCACCACACACGCCTGTACACTCTGCCACCACCACACACGCCTGTACACTCTGCCGCCACCACACACGCCTCTACACTCTGCCGCCACCACACACGCCTCTACACTCTGCCGCCACCACACACGCCTGTACACTCTGCCGCCACCCACACACGCCTGTACACTCTGCCGCCACCACACACGCCTCTACACTCTGCCACCACCACACACGCCTCTACACTCTGCCGCCACCACACACGCCTGTACACTCTGCCACCACCACACACGCCTGTACACTCTGCCGCCACCACACACCCCTGTACACTCTGCCGCCACCACACACGCCTGTACACTCTGCCGCCACCACACACGCCTGTACACTCTGCCGCCACCACACACGCCTGTACACTCTGCCACCACCACACACGCCTGTACACTCTGCCACCACCACACACACCTGTACACTCTGCCGCCACCACAGACGCCTGTATACTCTGCCGCCACCACCACACCTGCCTGTACACTCTGCCACCACCACACACGCCTGTACACTCTGCCACCACCACACACGCCTGTACACTCTGCCCCCACCACCACACACGCCTGTACACTCTGCCGCCACCACCACACCCGCCTGTATACTGTGCCGCCACCACCACACACGCCTGTATACTCTGCCGCCACCACCACACACGCCTGTATACTCTGCTACCCACTGGCCCGCCTGTATACACACAATTCATTTCACCCTGCTCCCGATGCAATTGCATCGGGCCTTTTTACTAGTATATATATATGTGTGTGTTTACTGCAAATTTTTACATTTTTTTTATATTTTATACTTTTTTACAGAATAGAGAATACATTTTTTTTTTTAGAGAATGGAAGGTGTTTTTATGGAAAGATATACATATTTTTATAGAAAAAACGGATATTTAGGGTAAAGTTTTTCTAAGGGCCACGTTACACACACAGATATCTATGCAGATATTGTTCACAGATCTCTGGTTGCAGTGAAATCATGGACACATGGTTCCATTTTGTGGCTATGTACAAATGGAGCAATGTGTCCATGATTTCACTGCAACCAGAGATCTGTGAACAATATCTGCACAATTATCTGTGTGTGCGACGTGGCCCTAATGCTGATATATATCATGTTTTTATGTTGTATAAATGTCATGTTTATATAGTAATTCCATGCAGTTTTTTTAGATAGATCTTATGTGCTAGGATAGGGTTAATGAAGTAGTTATCCAATAGCCAATCACAAGGCTATAGTAATTATAAAAGGGTACCTCTTATACCACCCCCCTATACCACCTGATGAAGATAGCATTTCTATCGAAACGCGTTGTGGAGCTGTTGAGGGGAGGAAATAAAGGTCTGTTCAATATCATCTGAGCCTCCTGAAGTCTGTGTCCAAAGCACTTCTAATAGACCACTTATATCCATTTATAATTAATGTGCTTTAGGACTTCAGGTTCTCTCCCACAAGACTGCCTTCCTGGTCGCCATCACGTTTGCCAGGAGGGTGGGTGAACTACAGGCCCTCTCAATTATGGACCCTATCTGAAGGTACTGGAGGATAGCATTGTACTCCGACTCGACCCGTCTTTCTTGCCTAAGGTGGTCTCTGACTTCCATAGGACACAGGACATTGTTTTGCCGTCTTTTTGCTCAGCTCCTTCCAATCCCAAGGAGGAGACACCTCATACTCTGTCCGCAGGACTGTTCTTCATTACCTGTAGCAGACTGCCGCTTTCCGAGTTGAACAGAATTTGCTTGTCCAACACTTCGGCCATAGATAGGGGCACAAGGCCTCTAAAGGTAAAATCGCCACTTATTAAGACCGAAAAACTCAAGGCTCACTCCACCAGATCAGTTTCGACTTCCTGGGCTGAGCAGGGTGATGCGTCTTCTGAGCAGATCTGCAGAGCCGTCACCTGGTCCTCGATCCATACTTTCACCAGGCATTACAGGCATGACTTTAATAGGGATCTCACGTTTGGTAGGAGAGTCCTGCAGGCTGTTATCCCACCCTGGATATTATTCATTGGTATTCGTCTGTTCTGTTGTCGTGGAAGGTGACTAGAGAAAATGGAATTAGTCTTACCGGTAATTCAGTTTCTAGGAACCTTTCACGACAGCATTAATTTCCCTCCCTTATTTATTTATTTTTTTTATTTAAATTCCTGCACTGTTCCTGATCACTATTCATGCTGGTGTGTACAGTAAAAACACTGGTGGGTGCAGGAAAGGGAGGGGTATTTAACCTCTTTGCGTTTCCTGTCCCCTATTTAGGGCGGGGAGGCAACCTCCATTCTGCTGTCGTGAAAGGTTCCTAGAAACTGAATTACTGGTAAGACTAATTAAATTTTTTTTGACAACTACCTTTTACAACTGGTTCAAGACCCAGCAAGAAGGGAGGCACTGTTAGACCTAATATTAACCAACAGGCCAGACTGCATATCAAATATATGGGTTGGAGGTCACTCGGGTAATAGTGATCACAAAATAATACGTTTTCAAGTATCCTTTAATACGATGTGTAGTAGAGGGGCTACAAGGACACTAAACTTCAGGAAGGCAGATTTCCAATGGTTGAGAGATGATCTTAGTGCAATAAACTGGGACGATGTCCTGAGACATAAAAGTACACAAAGCAAATGGAAGATGTTTATTAGCATCCTGAATAGGACCTGTGTACAATATATACCCTATGGGTACCTTCTCAAGCCACAACCGCGGGAGACATTTTTGGCGGCGATATTTCGTCCTGGAAATATCGCTGCCAAATTGCCTCCTTATTGCAGTGTGTATTTCGGAAATTTGGCGGCGATAAGACAAATGTTGTCAGGTTTCAACTTTAGAGCAGTGCTGTCAAGTCGAAACCAGGCGACATTTGTCTTATCGCTGCCAAATTCCTGAAATACACGCCGCAATAAGGAGGCAATTTGGCAGCGATGTTTCCAGGAATAAACATGCTAGAAATAGGAGGAAACCACTATGGCTAAATGGTAAGTGGCGCAATAAGTAACAAAAAGAAAGCATTTAAAGAATTAAAGCAATTAAATTGACTTAAATTAAAGCAAATCAAGGCAGCAAAGATTGAAGCACAGAGACTCATTGCCAGAGAAAGTAAAACTAATCCCAAAATATTCTTTAACTACATAAATAGCAAGAAACTAGAAAATGATTGTGTTGGCCCCCTTAAAAATAGTCTGGGTGAAATGGTGGATGAGGATGAGGAAAAAGCCAATATGCTAAATTACTTTTTTGCAACAGTATTTACATAAGAATATCCCATGAACAGACAACATGATCAGTGATAACAAAAATTCTCCATTAAATGTAACCTGCTTAACCCAACAGAAAGTACGGCACCGTCTAAAAATCACTAAAGTTGACAAATCCCCAGGCCCGGATGGGATACACCCCAGAGTACTGCAGTAATTAAGTACTATCATAGATAAACCAATATTTTTAATCTTTAAAGATTCCATAATAACAGGGCCTATACCACAGGACTGGCATATAGAGCAAATGTGGTGCCAATATTCAAAAAGAGGACAAAAACTGAACTTGGAAATTATATGCCAGTAAGCTTAACCACTAGTGTGGGTAAAATCCTAGAGAGTTTTCTAAGAGATGCTATACTGGAGTATCTGAAAAAAAAAATAACCTCATGACTCAATATCAACATGGGTTTACGTGGGACCGTTCCTGTCAACCTAACCTGATAAGCTTCTATGAAGAGGTAAGTTCTGGACTGGACCAAAAAAATGCAGTGAACGTGGTGTATATGGACTTTTCAAAAGCTTTTGATACAGTGCCACACAAAAGGTTGATACATAAAATGAGAGCAATGTGGATAGGGGAAAATATTTGTAAGTGGGGTAAGAACTGGCTCAGTGATAGGAAACAGAGGGTGGTTATTAATCGCACTCAGAATGGGTCACAGTTACCAGTGGGGTACCACAGGGGTCAGTATTGGGCTTGCTTCTTTTTAACATATTTATTAATGACCTTGTAGGTGGCATACAGAGTAGAATCTCAATATTTGCAGATGACACTAAACTCTGCAGGGTAATCAATACTGAGGAGGACAATTTTATATTACAGGAGGATTTATGTAAACTAGAAGCTTTGGCTGATAAATGGCAAATGAGCTTTAATGGGGATAAATGTAAGGTCATGCACTTGGGCAGCAGAAATAAAATGTATAAATATGTGCTAAATTGTAAAACACTGGGCAAAACTACCACTGAAAAAGACCTGAGTATATGGCTAGATGACAAACTCACATTTAGTGCCCAGTGTCAGGCAGCTGTTGCAAAGGCAAATAAAATAATGGGATGTATTAAAAGAGGAATAGATGCTCATGAGGAGAACATAATTTTACCTCTATTCAAATCACTAGTGTGACCACACTTAGAATACTGTGTATAATTCTGGTCTCCAGTGTATAAGAAAGACATAGCTGACCTAGAGCGGGTGCAGAGAAGAGCGACCAAGGTTATTAGTGGACTGAGGGGTCTGCAATACCAAGACAGTTTATTAAACTTGGGGTTATTTAGTTTGGAAAAAGAAGGCTTAGGGATGATCATATAATAATGTATAAATATGTGAGTGGACAGTACAGAGACCTTTTTAATGATCTCTTTACTCTTAGGCCTGAGACTGGGACAAGGGGGCATCCTCTACGTCTTGAGGAAAGAAGATTTAATCATAATCACAGACGTGGATTCTTTACTGTAAGCGCAGTGAGACTGTGAAACTCTCTACCACATGATGTAGTAATGAGTGCCTCACTACTAACATTTAAGAAGGGCCTGGATGCCTTTCTTGAAATATATAATATTACCGGTTATATATACTAAATTCCTTGATAGGGCGTTGATCCAGGGAACTAGTCCAATTGCCGTATGTGAAGTCAGGAAGGAATTTTTTTCCCTAATCTGGAGCTTAGTGTTGACACAGTTTTTTTTTTTGCCTTCCTCTGGATCAACATGTTAGGCTATGGGTTGAACTAGATGGACTTAAGGTCTTCCTTCAACCTTAAATACAATGTTACTGTTACTATTTTCAGCCCCAAATAACACACACACACACACACACACATGCATACATACACACACACACTCTCACACTCTTTCCTCACCGGTCCTCCGTTGGCTCAGAGCCCACTTCCCCGCCCCTAGTGACAAGGCTTCCAGCAGATGAGCCAGCAGCCAATCAGAGGCGAGCATGTAACGTCATCACATAAGATTAGATGCTCGCCTCTGATTCGCTGGAGTCTCATCTGTTGGGAGCCGTGTCACTGAGGGGCGGGGAAGCAGGCTCTGAGCCGCCACACACAGACCACACTTTCACTTTTGTAGTGCTGGTCTGCGGTGGTGCCGCGAAAATGCACAGGGACCCTAACGGTTCGGTGCAGGTCCGCGGCTCGGTGGTTGGGGACCTCTGGTCTATGCTGTGAAGATACGAGATGTGCAGCATCTGAAACAATGGATACTGGAAACCTGTGCTAGCATTTCTTCTGTGGTGTTGCAATCAGTGTGTCAAGAGTGGGAGAAGAGGGTGGCATTAACAATCCAACATAATGGGCAGCACTTTGAACACATTTTATAAGTGGTCATAAACTTGTAAATAACTCATGAAAGAATAAAGTTACACTAAAACAAAGCACACCATTTGTTTTCTTATACAATTCTCGATCAGTTTGATGTGTCACATGACCCTCTTCCCATTGAAAAAATTAAGTTGGATCCAAAATGGCCGACTTCAAAATGGCCACCATTAATCTCCCTCGCACTATGACTAACCCTGACCGTATAGTATGTTGCCCTAAATGTCGAAAGGAAAACACCGACATGATTCATGGTCTTTGGACATGTCCTAAGGTCCAATCGTTTTGGAACATGGTAAATGATTTGCTGTATAGATACTGTGGATGCCGATATGCAATGGAACCCACGAAGTGGATATTCCAGGACATAACGGTGTTGGGAAACAACAAAATGTCTCTGAGGTTTACGCATGTCCTCATTCTTTTGGCTAAACGGATGTTGCTCACATACTGGTTACGCCCCGATCTTCCGAGGGAGTATGATATTGAGATAGGACTAGACAAAGTGCTGGAGATTGATAGAAGGGAGGTGTTACGTGATAAAGAAGCGCTAATGGGGTCATTTATGAATAAGTGGAGGAGCTATATAGAGTCTAAAGGATCTATAGACACGATCCACAACATAATGAGAGCCCTCAAGGACACCTCGTGGTACCTGCTGAAAAACTTGGAGGGATCACTGGGAAAACTGGGAGAGGGATGAGTTAGATAGCGAAGGAACAGGGAATGGAGACTAACAACCAATTAGATTGGAAATTGCCGACACAGGGAATTTACATATTAGGGCCTCAAGGTATGGGTCTATCTAGCTAGATATCCGCCTTCGATGCATGTAGATATATCTTGACTACATCTTGAACTTCAGGGGTATTTTGTCTTATTTTTTGTGTATTGGTCCACCCTTTACGTTGGGTAATTTTGTGTTTTCTTACTAAATGTCACAGGCATATATTGTGATATTGTATTGTATTGATGAATATTTTCCTTTGTGTTATTTTCAAAAGTTAAAAATTCTTAATAAACATGATGTTTCAAAAAAAAAAAAAAAAAAATGGCCACCATGGTCACCACCCATCTAGCAAAGTTTTCCCCCTCCCATATACTAATGTGCCACAAACAGGAAGTTGACCATTCCCATTTTACTTAGGTGCATCCATATAAAAGGCCCACCCTATACTTTTTATCAAAGGAAAGGTTGTACACAAACTATTTACTTTAGGTAACAAGTAGGGCCCCAAACACAAAACAAGACATCTAGATCTCTAAAATATCACGGGATACTAAGTACTTTGTGGAGGGCACATTTATACTTGGAGGTGACTTGAATACACCCTTGACCTAAGAATAGATTCCTCTACGAGTAAATCAGCCTTATCCAAAAACGCATTAATAAACCCCTAGGCTTACTGCAACTAGTGGATACTTTTAGACACCTTCACTTCTCGGACAAAGACTTTACTCACTACACACAGCGCAATAGTCATATAGCCAACAACCTGTTACAGTTACTATGCATCGTTTTACCACCTTTGCTCATAAGAGAAATCATAATGTGAAATTTGTACTGGAGCTCCAGTGACAATGAAAAGTACATGGCTGTGGGTGTGCGGGGTTTACGCCTGCATTACTGTTTTCCTTGTCAGTGAGGTGGTCAATGGCGTGCCACTTGATGTTGGTGCAGGGAAAATAAGAGAGTCAGGAGGCATTGTAAATGATGAAACAGATAGTACTTTACTTGACAAAAAAGACAGAAAGGGTCATGATGTTGATAATATGGTCTAGTGGTGCGGCTCCACAGACAGACTTACAGCAAACAGATACAGAGAAACGGTCACATGAAGTGTGATGACAGCAAGTGTGAACAGATGTCCCTCTTGTTACCAAAGCTGACACAATAGAGTTGTCTTCCTCTACCCCACTGGAGTGGCGTCCCCATGTTCCTGGTCCCTCTAACCTTCATGTATAGTAGGCTCTCCTGTGTATCCATTTTCTCTATGGGGATCCACCTCCAGGTCCATAATCCTCCTGCGTTCACAGCTTGAAGTTTTTGAAGTTGGATATCTGAATCAAGTAGCAATTTCAGATATCCAGTGGCATTGAGGTTTCCATTGATGAAGAATGGCCCCACTATCTTTGTACCCCATATACCACACCAAACCGTCAATTTTTGTGGTCCAACAGTTTTGAAGGGATCTATCCACTGTGGGTTAGTATCAGACCAATAGCAGTAGTTTTGTTTGTTAACTTCACCATTCACAAAAAAGTTTGCCCCATTATTCATCTGAAGGCAATTGTCTATGCTGTGAAGATACGAGATGTGCAGCATCTGAAACAACGGATACTGGAAGCCTGTGCTAGCATTTCTTCTGTGGTGTTGCTATCTGTGTGTCAAGAGTGGGAGAAGAGGGTTACATTGACAATCCAACACAATAGGCAGCACTTTGAACACATTTTAGAAGTGATCATAAACTTGTAAATAACTCATGAAATAATAAAGATACGTTAAAGGAATTATAGCTCTGTAATGCATAGCCTCCTCTTTTTCAAGGGATCAAAAGTAATTGGACAATGGACTCTAAGGGCTGCAATTAACTCTGAAGGCGTCTCCCTCGTTAACCTGTAATCAATGAAGTAGTTAAAAGGTCAGGGGTGGATTCCAGGTGTGTGGTTTTGAATTCGGAAGCTGTTGCTGTGACCAGACAACATGCGGTCAAAGGAACTCTCAATTGAGGTGAAGCAGAACATCCTGAGGCTGAATAAAAAGAAAAAATCCATCAGAGAGATAGCAGACATGCTTGGAGTAGCAAAATCAACAGTTGGGTACATTCTGAGAAAAAAGGAATTGACTGGTGAGCTTGGGAACTCTAAAAGGCCTGGGCGTCCACGGATGACAACAGTGGTGGATGATCGCCGCATACTTTATTTGGTGAAGAAGAACCCGTTCACAACATCAACTGAAGTCCAGAACACTCTCAGTGAAGTAGGTGTATCTGTCTCTAAGTCAACAGTAAAGAGAAGACTCCATGACAGTAAATACAAAGGGTTCACATCTAGATGCAAACCATTCATCAATTCCAAAAATAGACAGGCCAGAGTTAAATTTGCTGAAAAACACCTCAAGAAGCCAGCTCAGTTCTGGAAAAGTATTCTATGGACAGATGAGACAAAGATCAACCTGTACCAGAATGATGGGAAGAAAAAAGTTTGGAGAAGAAAGGGAACGGCACATGATCCAAGGCACACCACATCCTCTGTAAAACATGGTGGAGGCAACATGATGGCATGGGCATGCATGGCTTTCAATGGCACTGGGTCACTTGTGTTTATTGATGACATAACAGCAGACAATAGTAGCCGGATGAATTCTGAAGTGTACCGGGATATACTTTCAGCCCAGATTCAGCCAAATGCGGCAAAGTTGATTGGACGGCGCTTCATAGTACAGATGGACAATGACCCCAAGCATACAGCCAAAGCTACCCAGGAGTTCATGAGTGCAAAAAAGTGGAACATTCTGCAATGGCCAAGTCAATCACCAGATCTTAACCCAATTGAGCATGCATTTCACTTGCTCAAATCCAGACTTAAGACGGAAAGACCCACAAACAAGCAAGACCTGAAGGCTGCGGCTGTAAAGGCCTGGCAAAGCATTAAGAAGGAGGAAACCCAGCGTTTGGTGATGTCCATGGGTTCAAGACTTAAGGCAGTGATTGCCTCCAAAGGATTCGCAACAAAATATTGAAAATAAAAATATTTTGTTTGGGTTATGTTTATTTGTCCAATTACTTTTGACCTCCTAAAATGTGGAGTGTTTGTAAAGAAATGTGCACAATTCCTACATTTTTTATCAGATATTTTTGTTCAACCTTTCAAATTATACGTTACAATCTGCACTTGAATTCTGTTGTAGAGGTTTCATTTCAAATCCAATGTGGTGGCATGCAGAGCCCAACTCGCGAAAATTGTGTCACTGTCCAAATATTTTTCGCCCTAACTGTATATGAGCACTAAATAAAGGAATATCCATTTTGAAGAAATATGGACCCAGTGTGCTGAACTTTCTTTGAAATTTGTCTATGGACCTGGTGGATACCAGCCACTCTGCACACACCTGGGATCGGATCATTGGAGGCGAGGGCGAGCTGCCTGTTTTGCATTTATTCACTCTCTCTCTATCCATAAACCCATCCACATAGGCAGGCTCTCTCCCCATCCAACCATTCATCTATCCATCTACCCATGCAGGCAAGCTCTCTTTCCATCCACCCATCCATCCACCCATCCATTCACCCATGCAGGCAGTCTCTCTCTCCATCCACCCACGCAGGCAAGCTCTCTCTCCATCATCCATTCATTCACGCAGGCAGGCTCTCTCTCCATCCACCCATTCATCCATGCAGGCAGGCTCTCTCTCCATCCATCCATGCGGGCAGGCTCTCTCTCCATCCATCCATGCGAGCAGGCTCTCTCTTCATCCATCCATGTGGGCAGGCTCTCTCTCCATCCATCCATTCATCCAACCATGCAGGCAGGCTCTCTCTCCATCTATCAATCCATCCACCCAGGCAGGCTCTCTCTCCATCCATCCACCCATTCATCCACCCACGCAGGCAGGCTCTCTCCCCATCCAACCATTCATCTATCCATCTACCCATGCAGGCAGGCTCTCTCTCCATCCACCTATCCAGTCTACCCATGCAGGCAAGCTCTCTATTGATCCACCCAGCCATCCACCCATTGCAGGCAGGCTCTCTCTCCATCCACTCATCCATCATCCATCCATCCATCCACCCAACACACAAGCAGGATCTCACCATCCACCCATCAATGTAGGCAGGCTCTCTCCATTCACTCATCCATAAATCCACCCACACAGGCAGGCTCTCTCTCCATCCATTCACACAGGCAGGCTCTCTCCATCCACCCACCCATGTAGGCAGGCTCTCTCTCCATCCACCCATCCATCCAGCCACACAGGCAGGCTCTCTCTCCATCTACTCACGTAGGCAGGCTCTCTCCATTCACTCATCCATCCAGTCACACAGGCAGGCTCTGTCTCCATCCACCCAGCCACTCATGCAGGCTCTGTCTCCATCCACCCACACAGGCAGGCTCTCTCCATCCACCCATCTATCCAGCCACACAGGCAGGCTCTCTCTCCATACACCCACGCAGGCATCCTCACTCTCCATTCACCCATGCATCCACTCCCACAGGCAGGCTCTCTTTCTATACAACCATCCATTCACGCAGGCATGCTCTTTCCATCCACTCATCCACCTATCCATCCATCCATCCATCTATCCACCCATATAGGCAGGCTCTCTCTCCATCCACCCATCCATCCACCCATGCAGGCAGGCTCTGTCTCCATCCACAAATGCATCCATCAATCCATCCACCCAGGCAGGCTCTCTCTCCATCCATCCACCCACGCAGGCAGGCTCTCTCCCCATCCAACCATTCATCTATCCATCTACCCATGCATGCAGGCTCTTTCTCAAGCCACCCATCCATCCATGCAGGCAAGCCCTCTTTCCATCCAATGCAGGCAAGCTCTCTCTCCATCCTCCTATCCAATCTACCCATGCAGGAAAGCTCTCTCTCCATCCATCCACCCACGCAGGCAGGCTCTCTCCATCCACTCATCTATCATCCATCCATCCATCCACACACACAGGCAGGCTCTCACCATCCACCCACCCATGTAGGTAGGCTCTCTCCATTCACTCATCCATCTATCCACCGACACAGGCAGGCTCTTCTCCATCCATCCATCCACCCATGTAGGCAGGCTCTCTCTCTCCATCCACCCATCCATCTAGCCACTGTGAGGTAGCACTCCGGGGAACTCGCTTACCAACTGAAAAAACACCAACACGAGCTTACAATGTAACAAATGACCACCTGTTTATTTAGCACACCTATATATATAAACCGGGTAGTACATCAAAACATTGCACATAACCACATCACATAATATATTATATATACAATAGAAAAGCACATCACATGATACATTCATTACATATACAATAGAACACATATTACATTTACCATAAATATCTATCACCGGGCCCTGTGGGTCCCAATGGCAGTTCCAGCCGCCTAACTCTATTTACATAGTACTTATTACTAACCCAGGCCCCCTCACAGGATCCGGGGTACAGCCCTGTTCACACAGGTCTCATACAGGCTTCTATACTGTGGACAGCCTTCACACACATACATCCAAGGTCAACGGGACCATATCACGACCCATGGTCGGTCCCAACGGCGGCTATGATCGCCTGGCCCTTGAGCCGTACTCGGTCTCACACCACATGGCATAGTACAGGCTCCAGCCTGCGCGGTAACTTCCACCCCACATGTGATCCATCATACTACATCCATGGATCACATACGTCCTTACACAAGCTCACAGCCCATCATACGATATCCATGGACTACAGCTCCTCTGGGTCCATAACAGGAATTGACAAACCTAAGTTACCGGGTAAACATGTGTCACCAAGGCCTCCTCACCACGTGTCCAAGCCACCAGCCGCCACCAAACCTCCATACTCAGGCAGGTCTCCAGGTCGACGACTGTGCTCCATGCCTGAATCGAGCACCCTCCAGGATCGGCCTTGGTTCCCCACTCTAGGAGCCCTCTTAACGTCGCTGCCACACCCACCTTACACACCCACACCAGGGATTGGTCAATTAACACACCTCTTTCTCGGCCACTCATTCGGCTCATCAACCTCTCAGATCTTACAGCACTCACACTCAGCTGTTTACCCACTGTGTACCGGATAGGTTTAACACAAACACACACAGTAAAATAGGCTGATCTGAACAGGTTCCTATGCTGTTATCCCATGCGATGCACCCGGCCATGGGTCACATCACCACACCACAAAGGCAGGCTCTCTCTCCATCCACCCACGTAGGCAGGCTCTCTCTCCATCCACCCACGTAGGCAGGCTCTCTCCATTCACTCATCCATCTATCCAGCCACACAGGCAGGCTCTCTCTCCATACACCCACGCAGGCATCCTCACTCTCCATTCACCCATGCATCCACTCCCACAGGCAGTCTCTCTTTCTATACAACCATCCATTCACGCAGGCATGCTCTTTCCATCCACTCATCCACCTATCCATCCATCCATCCATCTATCCACCCATATAGGCAGGCTCTCTCTCCATCCACCCATCCATCCACCCATGCAGGCAGGCTCTCTCTCCATCCACAAATGCATCCATCAATCCATCCACCCAGGCAGGCTCTCTCTCCATCCATCCACCCACGCAGGCAGGCTCTCTCCCCATCCAACCATTCATCTATCCATCTACCCATGCATGCAGGCTCTTTCTCAAGCCACCCATCCATCCATGCAGGCAAGCCCTCTTTCCATCCAATGCAGGCAAGCTCTCTCTCCATCCTCCTATCCAATCTACCCATGCAGGAAAGCTCTCTCTCCATCCATCCACCCACGCAGGCAGGCTCTCTCCATCCACTCATCTATCATCCATCCATCCATCCACACACACAGGCAGGCTCTCACCATCCACCCACCCATGTAGGTAGGCTCTCTCCATTCACTCATCCATCTATCCACCGACACAGGCAGGCTCTCTCTCCATCCATCCATCCACCCATGTAGGCAGGCTCTCTCTCTCCATCCACCCATCCATCTAGCCACTGTGAGGTAGCACTCCGGGGAACTCGCTTACCAACTGAAAAACACCAACACGAGCCTACAATGTAACAAATGACCACCTGTTTATTTAGCACACCTATATCATAAACCGGGTAGTACATCAAAACATTGCACATAAGCACATCACATAATATATTATATATACAATAGAAAAGCACATCACATGATACATTCATTAAATATACAATAGAACACATATTACATTTACCATAAATATCTATCACCGGGCCCTGTGGGTCCCAATGGCAGTTCCAGCCGCCTAACTCTATTT
This sequence comes from Allobates femoralis, assembly GCA_033576535.1. Classification (NCBI taxonomy): domain Eukaryota; kingdom Metazoa; phylum Chordata; class Amphibia; order Anura; family Aromobatidae; genus Allobates; species Allobates femoralis. The sequence continues at coordinate 414,680,179 of JARQOC010000001.1, forward strand.
ACATAGTACTTATTACTAACCCAGGCCCCTCACAGGATCCGGGGTACAGCCCTGTTCACACAGGTCTCATACAGGCTTCTATACTGTGGACAGCCTTCACACACATACATCCAAGGTCAACGGGACCATATCACGACCCATGGTCGGTCCCAACGGCGGCTATGATCGCCTGGCCTTGAGCCGTACTCGGTCTCACTCCACATGGCATAGTACAGGCTCCAGCCTGCGCGGTAACTTCCACCCCACATGTGATCCATCATACTACATCCATGGATCACATACGTCCTTACACAAGCTCACAGCCCATCATACGATATCCATGGACTACAGCTCCTCTGGGTCCATAACAGGAATTGACAAACCTAAGTTACCGGGTAAACCATGTGTCACCAAGGCCTCCTCACCACGTGTCCAAGCCACCAGCCGCCACCAAACCTCCATACTCAGGCAGGTCTCCAGGTCGACGACTGTGCTCCATGCCTGAATCGAGCACCCTCCAGGATCGGCCTTGGTTCCCCACTCTAGGAGCCCTCTTAACGTCGCTGCCACACCCACCTTACACACCCACACCAGGGATTGGTCAATTAACACACCTCTTTCTCGGCCACTCATTCGGCTCATCAACCTCTCAGATCTTACAGCACTCACACTCAGCTGTTTACCCACTGTGTACCGGATAGGTTTAACACAACACACACAGTAAAATAGGCTGATCTGAACAGGTTCCTATGCTGTTATCCCATGCGATGCACCCGGCCATGGGTCACATCACCACACCACAAAGGCAGGCTCTCTCTCCATCCACCCACGTAGGCAGGCTCTCTCTCCATCCACCCACGTAGGCAGGCTCTCTCCATTCACTCATCCATACATCCACCCACACAGGCAGGCTTTCTCTCCATTCACCCACACAGGCAGGCAGGTTCTCTCGCCATTCACCCATCCATCCAGCCACACAGGCAGGCTCTCACTCCATCCACCCACGCAGGCATCCTCGCTCTCCATCCACCAATGCATCCACTCCCGCAGGCAGGCTCTCTCTCCATCCATCTATCCATCCATCTACCCACGCAGGCATACTCTCCATCCACTCATCCATTATCCATTCATCCACCCACACAGGCAGACTCTCTCTCCATTCACCCATCCATCCACCCTCGAAGGCAGGCTCTCTTCCTCCACCCACACAAACAGGCTCTCTCTATCCATCATTCCATCCACATACGCAGGCAGGCTCTCTCTCCATTTACCCATCCAGCCACGCAGGCAGGCTCTCTCTCTCTCCATACACCCATCCATCCACGCAGGCAGGCTTTCTCCACCCATCCATCCACCCATGCAGACAGGCTCTCTCTTCATCCACTTATCCATCCATGAAGGCAGGCTGTCCCTCCATCCACTCATCCATCCACCCACGCAGGCAGGCTCTCTCACCATACATACACCCACCCATCCACGCAGGCAGACTTTCTCCATCCACCCACGCAGACAGGTTCTCCCTCCATCCACCCATCCAGCCACGCAGGCAGGCTCTCTCTCCATACACCCATCCACGCAGGCAGGCTTTCTCCATCCACCCACGCAGGTAGGCTTTCTCCACCCATCCATCCACCCACGCAGGCAGGCTTTCTTTCCATACACCCATCCATCCACGCAGGCATGCTCTTTCCATTGACTCATCCACCTATCTATCCATCCACCCATACAAGCAGGCTCTCTCTCCACCCACACATCCATACACCCACGCAGACAAGCTCTCTCTCCATCCACCCATGCAGGCAGACTCTCTCCCCATCCTACCATTCATCCATCCATTTACCTATGCAGGCAGGCTCTCTCTCTTCATCTACCCATCCATGCAGGCAAGCCCTCTCTCCACCACCTATCCAACCTATCCATGCAGGCAAGCTCTTTCTTCATCCACCTATCTAACCAACCCATGCAGGCAGGCTCTCTATCCATCCACCCACGCAGGCAAGCTTTCTTCATCCACTCATCCATCATCCATCCATCCACACAGGCAGGCTCTCTCCATCCACCCACCCATCCATCCACCCATGTAGGCAGGCTCCCTCCATCCACCCACCCATCCATCCACCCATGTAGGCAGGCCCTCTCCATTCACTCATCCATCCATCCATCCACCCACCCACACAGTCAGGCTCTCTCCATACACCCATCCCCATCCATCCAGACACCCATCCATCCATCCATCCATCCACCCACCGACCAAGGCATCCTCGCTCTCCATCCACCCCTGCAGGCAGGCTCTCTCTCCATCCATCCATCTACCCATGCAGGCATAGTCTCTCCATCCACTCATCCATCATCCATCCATCCACCCACACAGGCAGGCTCTCTCTCCATTCACCCATCCATCCACCCACGAAGGCAGGCTCTCTCCATCCACCCACGCAGACAGGTTCTCTCTATCAATCCTTCCATCCACATACACAGGCAGGTTCTCTCTCCATCCACCCATCCAGCCATGTAGGCAGGCTCTTTCTACATACACCCATCTATCCACATAGGCTCTCTCCATCCACAAGTGAAGGCAGGCTCTCTCCACCCATCCATCCATTCACTCATGCAGGCAGGTTCTCTCCATGCACACACGCTGACAGGCTCTCTCTATCCATCCTTCCATCCACATATGCAGGCAGGCTCTTTCTCCATCCACCCATCCAGCCACGCAGGCAGGCTCTCTCTACATACACCCATTTATCCACGCAGGCTCTCTCCATCCACCCATGCAGGCAGGCTCTCTCCACCCATCCATCCATTCACTCATGCAGGCAGGCTCTCTCCATTCACACACGCAGACAGGCTCTCTCTCCATCCACTCATCCATTCATCCATCCATGCAGGCAGGCTCTCCCTCCATCTACCCATCCATCTATCCATGCAGGCAGGTTCTCTCTCCATCCTCCCATCCATCCACACAGGCAGGCTCTCTCCATCCACCCACACAGGCATGCTCTCTCCACCGATCCATCCACCCATGCAGGCAGGTTCTCTCTCCATCCACCCATCCATCCACCCACACAGACAGGCTCTCTTTCCATCCACACACGCAGGCAGGCTCTCTCCCCATTCAACCATTCATGCATCCAGCTATCCATGCAGGCAGGCTCTCTCTCTTGATCCACCCATCCATCCAAGCAGGCAAGCCCTCTCTCCATCCACCCACCCACCTATGCAGGCAAGCTCTCTCTCCATCCACATATCCAACCTACCCACGCAGGCAAGCTCTCTATCCATCCATCCACCCATGCAGGGTTGCTTGTACCAGAGCCCAGGGCACCGCGTCACTTCCGGCGCGAGGCCGGATGCTGATGTGTGGGCACTCGCCGCTCTGACGCAGCGGTGATGATCACGCACTGCCCTGAATCACTTCCCTGACTGCTGGTTTACTTCCGCACGCCAGTTTCCTCCCCCATATGATGAGTGCGCTTTGCTTCCACTTAATGTCAATTATGTTAATTATTTTGCTACATAAGGCTGAGCATTGACAGCCTAACTCAGATTCCCCTGAGAAAGCTGCCTAGAGCAGCGGAATGCTGGGGCCCCCGGACGCCCAGGTTACAGCCTAACATTTGGTATGATTGTGTGCTTGTTTGATCAAAGGGTTTTGTCTCTCTAAAGGTACCATCACATGCCACCATATGGCTTCCATATCGCCGGCAATTTGACGTGAGCACGCACGTTTCGGGCACTTTTTTCAGAACGCTGTGGAGCTATCACACGTAGCGATCTCGAGTGCGATCTTCAGCTATCCTGTGTTCTTGAAATCGCCTGCAGAAGACCGAAAGCGATCTTCCCTTCACACATCGCCGCATCACACGCCACAATCGACGCAGTGATGTGGGCATACTGTCTTGATAGGAGCGTGCTAGAGTGTGTTTCACTGCGCCCCTATCACTGTGATTGGTGGATGGAACTGCGTTCCCATTGGTCAGCCTTGCATGAACACACGGGTCATCAAATAAGGCGCCTAGGACACGGCCAGTCAATCGGAACGCAGTATCATCCACCAATCGCCGCAGATGCAGTGCGAAATAAAACACATCCAAGCACACCTACGGGATTTATTTCAGGATCGCTGTGCACGTCGCTATCGCCCTGTCACACGCCACGATGCGCTGAAATGGCCTGATGGATATCGCCTGATTTCACTGCAGTGCAGGGCAATCAGGCGACACTCTACCGGTGATTTCTCGCTGTGGAATCGCACAGTCACATGCCACTACGCACATGCGATGTGGTTTCCACATCGCCGAATTTGGGAATTGCCAGCGATCTCGCCAGCAATATGACGGTGTGTTATGATACCTTGAGGAATTGAGTTATATGGACAGCATCATTACAATTGGGTGACAAGGTGATGATACTTATTTTGGCGTTTTGATGCTGTTTGTTTTTATTCCATGAACTTTGGAATCTATTAAGTCCTTTGATTAGTTTACTTGATAGACCTTGTCCCAGAATACCGTTTATGTAACTCTGAAGGTACCGTCACACGCGGCAATTTTGCTAGCAATTTCACTGGCAATTTGCTGGTTGCAGTGAAATCATGGACAAATTGTTCCATTTGTACACGGTGTGAGAGTCATGTGGGATTAGTGGATGAGGGCAGGTATATCTCTCCCAGGTATCTGTCCTATGCAACCTAACCTGGTCAGTATCACCTGGCTGCTAATGAATTAGTGGGAGGTGGTTGGGGTAAGTAAAAGGAGTCTGGGAGGTCGGGCGGGGCTCTCTCTCAGTCTGTGAACACAAAAGGCCTGACTGTGCATGGAGACGCATGTGAGTGAAAGCATTGATCTTTGGTTATATGGGTTGGCTGAAGGGAGAAGCCCTTCAGTCTATAGTGAGGTTGCATTCTGTTTAGTTAGTGCTGAACAGGCAAGGATTTTTGTTTGCTGTTTTGTTTTCACCGCAATAAAATCTGGCCCAGGGCCAGTGGCAACTGAATCCCTGCTGTTGGACTGAGTGACACACAAAACATACGTGCCCTTTGACCCTGGCAAAGGCGAACCCCGAGTGCGTTATCACAACGGCAACAAAATAGAACAATGTGTCCATGATTTCACTGCAACTAGCAAATTGCCAGGGAAATTGCTAGCAAAATTGCCATGTGTGACGGTACCTTCAGAATTGCTGTCTACTGTGCAACCTGGGTCATGGGACCTACTTGATTTTTAATTGTTTTTACTCTGTATGGGTACCGTTACACGTCGCAACATCGTTCAGATATCGCATACAATTTCACGGGAGCGCGCACGTTTTTGGCACTTGTCCAAGATCGCATAGAAGATGTCACACAGGGAGATATCAGTAGGCAACGCAACTAGGATGTTGTACACAACTTTTGTGTTGGGTATGAGAAACCCAGCGTCCGAGCATTAACATTGTAGTGAATAGGGGAAGTTGCAAACAAGATCGTAGTTGTGCCGTCACACAGCACGATCATGCCAGATCGCATATGCAACATTGTACGGTTGAAGGGCTTGCACAATCTTCTTGCAATATCGTACCTGCGATTTATTGCAGTCGCATTGCCCTGTTACACGACACAACACACCACTGATATCAACTGCAACGACCACACCACGTGACTTTTTGTTGATGTTGCATTGCGATATCGCAAAGTGTAACGGTACCCTATGTCTTTGTCAGCCTTCTTTTTGTGATATAATAAAAATGTATTATTTACTACTAGGGTGTGAATCATTGTTTCCGCATGAGCTGGTTATTTAATTATTGGTCTTTTTTTATATGTTATTTTACACCCCTCATATATGAGAGCTGTGTATCCCCATTTCTATTTAACCGTAGTTCCTTCACCCCCAACTTGATTTGGGGGTATTCCTGATGAATTCTTATTATCTGGGTACTCCGTATCTCCTTTGTTGATTACAATAGGAGTAATATATTGCTTCTGATTTTTCATTAAGTGGATTGCTTTGGCGCGCTCAGTTTGTGATGATTTTGGCGGAGATGGGATTTAAAGGGAACCTGACCCCTAAAAATCACCCCCAGCCTATTAATACCTGTCCCTGCACCATCAATAAGCTATTCTAGCTATCCCTTTGTGTAAAAATTGTGTATTTACAAAGTTTATAAAAGTGCTTTTATTAATTACCTTCTGAACTGCAGCTTCTGAGCTCTTGAGAAGTCACAGGCGTTCCCTGTGGCTTCTCTCCGCCACCTTTACTGCAATTATTCACGCCCCGACGGGCGTGATAAGCCTTAGTGATCTTCCTCGCCCTCCTCCATGGGCGGTTTAGCCGGTATGACGCTAATCGCGTGTGAGCCCTCGCGGACAGGATCCCCGGCCCTATTGTACCTGTATGATTGTTTTGTCGATTTGTCGTCGTTTTTCGACCACTTGTCTTTGTCTACCCTCTAACTCAGGGGTCTCAAACTCGGTTGGGTTGGTGGGCCGCACGTAGAAAAAAATTGATATCGGGGGGCCGCATTGATTGCAGGACTAAGGGTACCGTTACACGTCGCAACATTGCATGCAATTTCACAGGCAATTTGCTGGCTGCAGTGAAATCATGGACACATTGTTCTATTTTCTTGCTGTGTACAAATGTAACAATGTGTCCATGATTTCACTGCAACCAGCAAATTGCCAGTGAAATTGCATGCAATGTTGTGATGTGTAACGGTACCCTAAATGACATTTTAGCAATACCAGAATTTTTTGCTCAATCTAGTAAATTACAAATTATGATCTTCTTGTAGGAATGTCCCCATCCTGGTCTCTATCTTGTAGTAATGCCCGCATCCTGGTCCTCATTTTGTAGTAATGTCCCAATCTTTTAGTAATGTTCCCTCCCTTGTCATCTTGCAGTAATGTCCTGGTCTCTGTTCTTTTTGTTCTCTCGCTCACACACACACTCACATAGGGCTTGTCCACACACCTGCGCTCTCAGTATTTAGCGCTTCTGCGCTAAATACTTAGGCTTTGACAGAGAAGCGCAGGTGCGTGTATGCGGCCGCTTTCAGCAGACGCTGTCCCTGGTTACCCGATGTGTATCGTGGTAACCAGTTCATACAGCAGCCTGCATAGTGTGCGCTTATCCAGAGCGCACAGGGAAACGCTGCAAGCAGAGTTTCCCTGTGCGCTCGAGATAAGCGGACAGTGGGCAGCCTGCTGTATGAATTGGTTACCACGATACACATCGGGTAACCAGGGACAGCGTCTGCTGAAAGCGGCCGCATACACGCACCTGCACTTCTCTGTCAAAGCCTAAGTATTTAGCGCAGAAGCACTAAATACTGAGAGCGCAGGTGTGTGGGCAAGCCCATATATACACACCCGCACATTCACACACACTCACATACATACACACATACATCCTCAGACATATTTACACAGACACATACACACTCACACATTGACACACTTACATAGGGCCATATTTGGAGTTCCTGCCGCCCTAGGCACTTTCAGTGGTCACGTTCCCCCCTACCCCCCCAGGCTGCTATCTTCGGCTGTAACAGCGCCTTACCTGACTCCACTCTTCTCATTCTGGCAGCTTCTTCCTCTGTGGCTCCCAGTCTTCCGCTTGCCAGCAGCAGCCGGCACCAGCTAGCAGCCGGCACCAGCCAGCACGTGGCACCAGCCTGCACCCGGCAGCCGGCACCAGCCAGCACGCGGCACCAGTCGCAGGCGATGTGCCGCTCAGGCGGCACGGGAATACCCTCACACATATACATACACTCACACACATATACACACTCACATACAAATATACACGCACACACATATATACACTCATAAATATTCACACACACACATACACTCACACATATACAGTCACTCACATATACACACAAATACACTCACACACTCACACACATATACACACAAACACACTAACACACTCACATATACACACAAATACACTCACTATTATACACATACACACACTCACATATACACTCACACATACTCACACTCTCTAACACTCACTCATACACACCTGATGCCCGGGCTCATTATACATGGAGCCGCTGCGGTACCGCTTTACTGTGACTGTGACGGGTACCGCCGGCTCAGCTCAAACAAGCGCCTTCGCGCCTGTACATTCATGAAAGCAGGTGGCCGGCGGACCAATCAGAAGCCTCCTGTGACGTCACAGGAGGCTTCTGATTGATCCACCGGCCGCCTGCTTGCGTGAATGTACAGGCGCGAAGGCGCTTGTTTGAGCTGAGCCGGCGGTACCCGTCACAGTAAAGCGGTACCGCGGCAGCTCCATGTATAATGGCCCAGGGCATGCATTTTTCTTTCACGGTGCCCCGGGCCGCACCGGGGAGCGTCGCGGGCCGCGAGTTTGAGACCCCTGCTCTAACTTGTACAGCGCCATGTATCCTAATAGCGCTATATAAATACCTAACAATAATAATATCCAGCTATCATATTATTATTATCATTATTCAGTATTTATATAGCGCCATTAGGTTACATGGCGCTTTACAAGTGAGAGGGTAGACAGAGACAAGTGGTAAAAACGACGACAAATTAGTCGTACAGATACAATAGGGAGAGGATCCTGTCCGCAAGGGCTCACAGACTAGAGGGGTGGGGAGGGAGACGGTAGGAGGGAAAGAGGTGAGATGGTGCAGTGGATTGAGTCTCAATGTGTGTTATAGGCTTGTAGGAAGAGGAGGGTCTTCAGGCTTTTCTTGAAGGATCGAAGGAGTTCTTGAGAGGAGCGCAAGTTGCGCGAGGGGAGGTAGCGGGAGACCAGGTCGGAGATGTAGGTAGGGGACAGGTTGTGTATGGCCTTGTATGTCAGGGTTAGGGTTTTGAAGCGGGATCTCTGGGGGGGTGGGGAGCCAGTGGAGGGCTCGGCGGAGAGGGGAGGCGGGGGAGTAACGGGGAGATAGGTGGATGAGTCAGGCAGCAGAGTTGAGGATGGTGTGGAGAGGTGCAAAGGTGGAGGCAGGGAGGCCGGTGAACAGGAGGTTGCAGTAGTCCAGGCGGGAGATGATGAGGGCATGGACAAGTATCTTAGCAGTGTTGTGGTCAAGGAAGGAGCGGTTGTGGCAATGTTTTTTAGCTTGAGTCGGCAGGCGGTGGCGAGGGCTTGGATGTGGGGCTTGAAGGAGAGGGAGGAGTCGAGGAGAGGTGTGAGTGTGCAGTCATGACGTCGGACCTTGTAATGTGCATGTTCCCTTTAACTGATTTTCTGTTGGATTTACCCTAAAGCCTAAGTTCCAATTAGTGCCGACCTAGGACATGGATTGGGAAGCACGAGAGGCTATCTGGAGGAACAAAGGTTCCAATATTTTCTCCAAGCCCGTAGGGTCAAAGCCAGTCTCTGATGATTTTATCTCCTTGACCAATCAGATCATAAGCGCTCATAAAAAAGGTGTTAATTTATTGTGGAATATAAGAAGCTTGGAGGAGTATTTGTCGGCTGGTATTATCCCACGGGGTTTACGTGTTTCGATCTTCCCTGCTTGGGCCCCTTCGGGGAAATTTAAAGAGGTGTGGGAACAAGGCCTGAATAAATGTTCTAGTATCCTTATGAACATCTTGTTGGAGCATGATAGAGAACTATTGAAAGCATAAACATCAAGGAACTAGAAGGCATGCTGTCAAGATGGGAGGACACTTCTATGATTGCTGGCTTTAAAGTACGTTTGAAAGAAGTGATTGATAAATTTGAGGATGACATCATTGAAAGAAAGAGAAAGTTTTCACGTGATCAATCTGACTTTAAAAAGCAGAAAGCGTATAAATGGCAGCACCATAGGAATCCCCGGCCAGGTTGCTCTAGACGTCCAAAGGCCCCTGCACCTTCTGAACCCAAGCCGCAGACACCTTTTGAACCCATGCCTCAACCAGAGTCACCATCACCACCCCAGACGTCCAGTGAAGGTTTTTTATCTACAGAAACCGAGTCAGAGACCGGACACGAAGAGGCCGAGCCAGGAAGACAACTAAGGCCGGTTTCACACATTCATGTGAAACAAGGCCGTTTGGGGGTGGGGCGTGCACACATGTGTCACGGACATATGACACAATGTGTGCAGTCCGTGTGCTATCCGTGGGGCCATGGATAGCACACGGACAGCATGTCATCCGCATACTTACCTCCCTCCAGCGCCGCTGCTCCTCTCTCATCCGGTCTGCTCTTGGGCTCAGTGAAGTGAATATTCATGAGCCCCAATGAGCGGCACCAGACGTGAGAGGAGCAGACACTGCTGGAGCGAGGGGAGTATAAAATTCTTTATTTTCTGGCTTTTTGGTTTTGTCCGTAGTCTGTGCACACGGATGTCACAGTATGAACATCCGTGTGCAGGACGCTTGGACAAAAAAGCGGTCTGTGGCTCCGCAGAAAAACGGACAAGTCGCCGTGTGGAGCACATGGACACGCATGTGCTCCACACGAAGACACGGTCCGTGCGGAAACACGGACGTGTGCATGGGTCCATAGGGGATCATGTGTCCCCATATGTCCGTGCTTCCGGCACGTGTCTGCACGGACCACACACGTGCCGGAGGCACGGATGTGTGAAATCGGCCTAAGGTACAGGGTTGTACCGGAGGGCCCATTGTTACCGCCACAGGGGGAATTTGAAGTGATGTCCAGAGAGACGCTGGAACAGGTAGGTGCTCAAACTATTAACTTATCAGGGTATGTTCTTGATCATCATGAGGAGACAATGTTGAAAAGAGGGCTCATGTTCTCACCCACCCAGGAATTGGATACATTTACCCTTATTAAGGATTTATTTTTGTTCTGCAGGAAGTTTGTGCACCAGGTACTCCATTGCAAGCCAGGTATTATCCGGAATCTAGGAGGGACTGAACAACAAACGCTCAGGTATTTACTTGAATTGATACAGGAGGACTCTACTGATACAGGTAGGCATCGTTTTCCGCAAAGGGCCCCTTCTACCTCCAGACCTCCCTTTATCATTAATCCCGTCGATCAAATAGTTTTTTGAGTTGGTGAAAAGCGAGATTTATAGGATGATATGGCAGAGAGGAAGGCTGACTAATCTAACTAGGAATGAACGCACTGCATTGATGAGGCTTAAAAATAACCAACAGTTTGTGATCAAGGAGGCTGATAAAGGTGGCAAAGTGGTCCTATGGCCGAGGGATATGTACCAGGAAGAGGCCCGGAGACAGCTCGGCAACCTACAATACTATCAAAAACTGCCTTCCGATCCTACTGCTGTTTTCATGAAAAAACTGCGTAGTTTATTAATGACAGCCTTTGAACATGGCATTATAACGTTAAATGAAAGGAAATTAATGTGGCCGACTACTACAGCAATTGCAACATTTTACATGTTGCCTAAATTGCATAAGTGGACAGCAAGGCCTCCTGGACACCCGATTGTTTCCTCTATTAACAGTCTTTGTGAAAAAGCATGCATTTACCTTGATTATTTTTTGCAGCCTCTAGCAACATCTCAACCTTCATATGTACGTGATACATCTTACTTCATCCAACGCATCAAGGATCTCCAACTATCAACAGATACGTTCATTGTCACCTGCAAAGTGGAGTCTGTACTCAAATATCGGCCACAATGGTCTATCAGCCGTTGCACACTTTTTGGATCTGAAAGTAAGTTCTCATCGTATGCATGATTCATTTCTCCTGGATTTACTGCGATTTGTGCTACAGCACAATTATTTGCTATTCAATCGTACCTTCTATAAGCAAGTTTCAGGCGTGGCGATGGGGCGCGTTGCGCACCAGCCTTCGCCAGCATTTTTTTGGATGGTGGGAGGCTACAACAGTATATCCAATGCAGGAATTTAAGGACCATGTGATGAACTGGTTTCGATTCATAGATCATGTGTGTTTCCTATGGACTGGATTACAGCAAAGTCTATCCTCCTTTTTTGAAACAATGAACAACAATGAACTGAATATACACCTAACATGCATGAAAAAATAATGTGGCAACCTTTTTGGATATACAGATATCTCTGAGTGGGGGTCGTCTGAAAACAGAATTGTTCCGCAAACCGACTGCTACAAACAATCTCCTTCAATTCCAAAGTTTTCATCCCAACCATACTAAACTTGGACTCCCTATAGGCCAGTTTCTTCGCATACGTCGCACATGCACGACTGATGAGACATTCCGACATCATGCTAAGAGACTCACTGAATGACTTAAAACACGTCTCGGGTATCCTCGTTTTATCTCCTCAGCTTTCTAGAGGGCCAATAAGGAAACTCAAGAGTCACTTTTGGTGTCACGTCCACGATGTCGGGATTCGACAGTGAGATTCATCACAGATTACAACAATCGATGGAATGAGGTAAGCAGAATTCTGAGGAATCATTGGAATGTTTTACTAGACGATACACAAACAAGACCTATAGTGAGTGCACGACCATTGATGACAGCAAGGAGAGCATGGAATATTGGAGATATTGTTACACGTAGCCATTTTACGGAGCTCACAACTCCTCTAGGTTGGGGGATTCGTTTGCGTGGTTCCTTTCCCTGCGGAAATTGTAATGTGTGCAACCTTATGAGACCAGTCTGAGATATGTTCCGTAATCCCTTGGACAATACTAATCATAAATTAACAACATATATAAATTGCAAATCCAGGAATGTCATCTAGGAACTGATATGTCCCTGTGATAAAGTATACGTGGGACAAACCTCCCAAGAATTGCGCTGCAGGGTCCAACACCATAAGTTAACCATTAATTTGATGGCTGCTGCAGTGGCTAAAGGCAACACCATTACATAGGTGGCAGCCCACTTTCTGGCCTCACACCAGGTTAACACCAACGGTTTATGGGTGATGGGCCTCCAGAAGCACCTTATCAACCAGGTGGGGGTTCTGCACACAAGTGGCTTCTGCAAACAGAGGCAAGGTGGATTTTTACGTTGCGGACCGTGGCTCCCCATTGCATGAACGAGGAGCTGGTCTTCACTGGGTTCCTGGGTCAATGAATGGGGAACTATCATGCAGAGGGTTTAGGAGCCTTTCACACTTGCGTTTTTTTTCCTGATCAGCAAAAAACCTGATTCCTACAGGATTCATTTTTTTGCCCATTCACTTTAATGATTTCAGGAAAAAACCTGAAGCAACAAGATTCTACCTGAAATCATTAAAGTGAATGGACAAAAAAATGAATCCTGTAAGAATCAGGTTTTTTCCTGATCTTCCAGATCAGGAAAAAAAACACAAGTTTGAAAAGCCCCTTACTTTTTACAATTCTTGACTGATTAATCATTTATGCTATTCTATTCTTTTCAGTTATATCACACAGCGGATGGATGCTACAGCTATTCCGTAGTTTAATATCTCGGCCTCATTGTGGAGTCGGATCCAGATTTCGTCGGTATCATCCCACAACCATTCAGCGGCCGTACTAATATCCAGGAAGGAAGTTTCCCAGAAACTGGGTAGAGGATTTTTCATTTCCATATTTTATGGACCTTGGTGGACAATCAACAACATAATTTGCGAATAGGACATTTTAATATCATAGACCTTTATGGATTATTACGGAGGTGGTTGTACAATATGGGGTCTATTTCTCCTGCCCGCCAGGATCCATCAACTGGTTTGTTATGTAACATCAAAGAGATTTGTACCGCTTACGTCCATGCCCCATGATGGGCTCCCATGGCGACTGTTCTCTTGGGTCACCATCTGCCTACATAGTTTTCATCTTGTATGAGTGGTGTGCTTGTCCTTGTCGGCTGCAACCTGGGGTCCCTATTGGCTCACTGAGCATGTATCCCCGACATATCTCCATGACTTTATCGGGTATCACTTATTTTGGCACATGGGTATTAAATTATTGTATATATATTTTCTCCAACTGTCTGGTCCTAATTAGGCCCTATATGTATGGGGACTGTAACAGATCTATTATATAATTGCCGTAGGCCACTTCCGTCGTGTCCGGCGCTACTTCCGTGGCTTTGTTCGCGTGGCTCGGCACTTTCTCTGGGGCTCTGTTCGTGGCCGCGTAGCGGGCATGCCCCCCGCGAAGCATTGCCCGCGAAGCGGGCATTGCGAGCCCTTGCACCGCGAACAAAGCCACCAACAGAGCCCACCAACATGCCCCCACCTCTATCCCGCCATCCCGAGCATGGGGCTGTAGTGTACACCGCTATGGTATACTACAGCCCCATGCCCAGCCGCCTGTCCGCCCCGCTACACCGCCGAGCATTGGGCTGTAGTGTACTGCAGCCCCATGCCCAGCCCCCTGTCCGCCCCGCTCCCCTCACCGCCGGCATGGGGCTGTAGTGTACACCGCTATGGTATACTACAGCCCCATGCCCAGCCGCCCGTCCGCCCCGCTCCCCTCGCCGCCGGCATGGGGCTGTAGTGTACACCGCTATGGTATACTACAGCCCCATGCCCAGCCACCTGTCCGCCCCGCTCCCCTCGCCGCCGCCACGAAAGTGGCGCCCGCTACCCTGCTCTGCCCGCCTGAACCCCGCGACGGCGAGGGGAGGCAGACGGGGCAGAAGACAGGGGTTGCTCCGGAGCACTGTGTCACCAGGCGGTGACAGCAGCGGCTCCGGAGCAACCCCTCTCTTCTGCCCCGTCTGCCTCCCCTCGCCGCCCCGCCACCCCATCGTACACACCCCATCGTACACTGCTCCGGAGCCACCCCTACCCCCCCGGCCGCTACCCCGCCGCGTAGATCACCCGCTCTGCCCGCCTGAACCCCGCGGTGGCGAGGGGAGGCAGACGGGGCAGAAAAGAGGGGTTGCTCCGGAGTACTGTGTCACCAGCCGGTGACAGCAGCGATGGGGCAGAAGAGAGGGGTTGCTCCAGAGCACTGTGTCACCAGCCGGTGACAGCAGCGGCTCCGGAGCAACCCCTCTCTTCTGCCCCGTCTGCCTCCCCTCGCCGCCCCGCCACCCCACCGTACACTGCTCCGGAGCCACTGCTCCGGAGCCATGCCTACCCCCCCCGCCGCTACCAACCACCCAGCCACCCCCTAAGCCCCCGCCGCCGTCGATCACTTACATGCCTTCTTCTTCATCTGATCATCCGTCCGATCCAGGAGTCCTCCGTCCGGCCCAGGCGTCCTCTTCGTCCAGTCCGGTCCAGAAGTCCTCCGACCGGCCCAGGCGTCCTCTTCGTCCGGCCCCGGGGGTCTTCTGTCTTCTTTCCGCCATCTCCAGGTCCTACGTCCTCTTTTCGCGGTGTTCATCGCTAACTGAGGATCCAAGATGGCCGCCGCGACTTTCTGAACGCCCCGCCCACGGATCCAAAAAGCTCCTATCACATTCGCGCCTCATTCCTACGCCCCGCCCACGGATCCAAAACGCTCCAATCACAGTCGCGCCTCATTCCTCCATGTATCTCTATGGGAAGTCACGCTCCAATCAAAATCGCGGCGCCAAATTTAAAAATACACACCGGCCAATCACATTCGCGCCTCATTCCTCCATCTTTCTCAATGGCAAAAATTCACTCTATTATATTAACATTACACAAAATATATACACATACAAATAATTAAAATAAAAATATATACAATTAAATTATTTATAACATTAACTAATTAAAATTAAATCAAATTCATCAAAAAAAAAAAAACATGAAAAATAAGACATTAATATAATATTTATACAAATAATAAATAATAAAATAATAAATAAGAATACAAATAATAAATAATTATAAAAAAAAAAAAAAAAAAATACAATTAAAATATTAATAACATTTACAAATTAAAATACAATCAAATTAATCCAATACAAAAAAAAAAAAAAATCGATGTCCGATGCCACCCACCACTATGGCCGAAAATCGAACCAGGCCCTCGGCAGGGGAAGCGCCGCATTCCCCGCTGAGCGCCGCCATAGACTCCCACACACTCCCACAATTTGGCGCCGAGTTCGCCGCTCCATGCGCGGCGTTCCGCGCTAAAAGCGGCGACCCCGATGCCGCCGACCACTATGGCCAAAAATCGAACCAGGCGCTCGGCAGAGAAAGAGCCGCTTTCCCCGCTGAGCGCCCACCAATCGGAATCACAGCACTACTCTGTGAAGTTGCCGCTGTCCAATCACAACACAGCGGGGCGGAGCTACAGACTTCCACCCTCCCGAACGGAGTGGCCGAAAATCGAACCAGGGGCTCGGCAGGGAAAGTGCCGCTTTCCCCGCTGAGCGCCGACCAATCGGAATCAAACCGCTATCTACAGCGACCAATCACAATCGCGCCTCATTCCTCCATCTATCCCTATGCAAAGGCGCCCTCCAATCACAATCACGGCGCCATTTTTGAAAATACACCGCGACCAATCACATTAGCGCCTCATTCCTCCATGTATCCCTATGGGAAGGCGCCCTCCAATCACAATCACGACGCCAACTTCTAAAATACACCGCGACCAATCACATTCATGGCGCCATCTTTCTGAGGTTGCTGCCCACCAATGAGATAAGGCCGCTATTTATAGCGCGAAATTTGAATTTTTTTCAACACATCATTCCACCTCTGCGTATCCTGTTTGAGGGAGGACGAGAAGCTACCGCCGGATCATCTGTTGGACTATATTTCAGCCAAGATATCCATCCTTCGTGAGGGCCGTCGGAAGCAAGCGCCGGATCGGGTTCTGCGATTTATCAGCTAAGATATCCTTTTTGAAAGATACCGTATATACTCGCGTATAAGCCGAGTTTTTCAGCCCAAAAATTGGGCTGAAAAGTACCCTCCTCGGCTTATACGCGAGTCAGTGCTGTATACCGATGTATACATCGGTATATATACCGCGATCCTCCATCTTGCGTCTTCTTTCTTCCTGTTTCCTGTGCTCGTCGCGGGCAATGACGTCATTCCCTGCGACGAGCACAGGAAACAGGAAGAAAGAAGACGCAAGATGGAGGATCGCGGTCGGCAGCTGCGAGCGGGCGCGGACAGCGGGCGCAGACAGAGCACTGTGATAAGTATAGCTTCCTTTACAGGTGACCGGAGAGACGCTGGGGGGGCCCTGCATTACGGGGGCTGCCTGTATACTACCGCTGGGGCTGCTATATACCTCTGGGGCCCTGTATACTACCACTGGGGCTGTATAAACCACTGGGGCTATATATACTGCTGGGGCCCTGTATACTACCACTGGGGCTGTATATACTACCACTGGGGCTGTATATACTACCACTGGGGCTGTATATACCTCTGGGGCCCTGTATACTACCACTGGGGCCCTGTATACTACCACTGGGGCCCTGTATACTACCACTGGGGCTGTATACTACCACTGGGGCTGTATATACTACCACTGGGGCTGTATATACTACCACTGGGGCTGTATATACTACCACTGGGGCTGTATATACTACCACTGGGGCTGTATATACTACCACTGGGGCTGTATATACTACCACTGGGGCTGTATATATACCTGGGGCCTGTATACTACCCTGGGGCTGTATATACTACCACTGGGGCTGTATAACCACTGGGGCTATATATACTGCTGGGGCCCTGTATACTACCACTGGGGCTGTATATACTACCACTGGGGCTGTATATACTACCACTGGGGCTGTATATACTACTAGGGCTGCGTCTATACTACCACTGGGGCTGTATATACTACTGGGGCTGCGTGTATACTACCACTGGGGCTGCTGTATCTACCTCTGGGGCTGCTGTATCTACCTCTGGGGCTGCTGTATACCACACTGCTGGGGGCTGTATACCTGTGCTGGGGTCCACCCTCGGCTTATACACGAGTCAATAGATTTTCCCAGGTTTTGGGGGCAAAAGTAGGGGGGTCGGCTTATACACGGGTCGGCTTATACACGAGTATATACGGTACCTTTTCACATCAGAGTCTATATTCCTTATGCTAAGTTTTATTTTCATCTCTTTTGCAATCTTTTATTTTCACCACTTTTACTATCTTGCGCCATGCAGCACCAATCGGCGCTGCATGGAGCCTGCGCCACAGTTCGGACACTTCGCCGCTGCAAGCGCCGACTTCTGCGCTACAAGCGCAAACTTCGGCGCTTCTAGCGGCCTCTGCGGTGCATCAGACCGCTGTGGCCGAACACTCATTCAGGCGCCGCCCATACAACTTGCCGGTCTTCCCGCTGACCGCCGACCAATCGCATTCTCAGCGCCCCTTCCCATAGAGATGAAATGAGGCGCGATTGTGATTGGCCGCTGTGTATTTTCAAAAATGGCGCCGCGATTGTGATTGGTGCACGGTAGATGGCGCTCTGATTCCGATTGGTCGGCGCTCAGCGGGGATAGCGGCGCTTTCTCTGCCGAGCGCCTGGTTCTATTTTCGGCAACGGCGTTCTGGAAGGTGGAAGTCTGTAGCTCCGCCCCGCTGTGTTGTGATTGGACAGCGGCAACTTCACACAGTAGCGCTGTGAATCCGATTGGTCGGCGCTCAGCGGGGAAAGCAGCGCTTTCCCTGCCGAGCGCCTGGTTCGATTTTCGCCCATAGTGGTCGGCGGCATCGGGGTCGCCGCTTTTAGCGCGGAACGCTGCGCTTGGAGCGGCGAACTCGGCGCCAAATTGTGGGAGTGTGTGGGAGTCTATGGCGGCGCTCAGCGGGGAATGCGGCGCTTTCACTGCCGAGCACCTGGTTCGATTTTCGGCCACGGCTTTGGGGAACGTGGAAGTCTGTAGCTCCGCCCCGCTGTGTTGTGATTGGACATCGGCAACTTCACAGAGTAGCGCTGTGATTCCGATTGGTCGGCGGTCAGCGGGGAAAGGCGCGCTTTCACTGCCGAGGACCTGGTTCGATTTTCGGCCATAGTGGACGGCGGCATCGGGGTCGCCGCTTTCAGCGCGGAGCGCCGAACTCGGCGCCGAATTGTGGGAGTGTGTGGGAGTGTGTGGCGGCGCTCAGCGGGGAAAGCGCTGAGCGCTGCCACACACTCCCACACACTTCCACAATTCGGCGCCGAGTTCGGCGCTCCAACCGCGGCGTTCTGCGCTAAAAGCGGCGACCCCGATGCCGCCAACCACTATGGCCGAAAATTGAACCAGGTGCTCGGCAGGGAAAGCGCGGCTTTCCCCGCTGAGCGCCGACCAATCGGATGCTCAGCGCCATCTTCTGAAGTTGCCGCCAGACCAATCATAGCACAGCAGGGCGGAGCTACATACTTCCACGCTACGACCGACCTGAGCCTTGCGCTCTGGCCGAAAATAGAACCAGGCGCTGGGCATCCAAGTTGCCGGTCTCCCCGCATAGCGCCGACCAATCGGATTCACGGCGCCATGTTTATGAAGTTTCCGCTGCCCAATCCCACAGCGGCTGGCGTCTGCCGCCATTTTATGAATGAACATTTCGCGTCCGCCATCTTAGAGCGCTATTTTTGCACTATTTAAAACCTAAAAAGCTGTTTTCACAGTACAATCTCACATCAGAGTATATATTCCTAATGCCTATGCTTATATTAACCCCTTCTTTATACTAATTTCATATGAGCTACATTTTACCATATTGACCTGTTTTTTTAATACCTTTTTAACCCCTTCTATTCTATTTGTGCTCCACTTGCTATCTCACTATGTGCTGTACTAAGGCTATTTCTACATTAACCTCTTCTATGCCATTTGAATTTTAATTTTCTGTCACACTGTTTTATAGGGTTCAAACTGCTACATTAACCCCTTCCATTCTGTTTGCTATTCACTAACTGTCACTATGTGCTGTACTCATGACATTTGAAAATTAACCTCTTCTATACCATTTGTTTATTTTCTCATCCACACTGTTTTATAGGAGTGCAAGTAGTACATTAACCCCTTCTATTGTCTTGGCTATTCACTGCCTATGTCACTATGTGGTCTACTACTGGCATTTGAATACTCACTTCTTTAATACTATTTTTTAATTTTATTGATCATGCAGTATTTTGTACGCGTGCCAGTGGTACATTAACCCCTTACAGACTGTTCTATATTTTATTTCTACTTATGAGTGTGTCGTTAGACTGTTAGGAGTACATTAACCCATTATATGCCATTTTGATTACCGTATATACTCGTGTATAAGCCGACCCGTGTATAAGCCGACCCCCCTACTTTTGCCCCCAAAAACTGGGAAAACGTATTGACTCGCGTATAAGCCGAGGGTGGACTCCAGCACAGGTATACAACCCCCAGCAGTGAGGTATACAGCAGCCTCCCCAGTGGTAGTATACAGCAGCAGCCCCAGTGGTAGTATAACAGCCAGCCCCAGAGGTATATACAGCCCCATATGCAGCCCCAGAGGTATATGCAGCCCCATATGCAGCCCCAGAGGTATATGCAGCCCCATATGCAGCCCCAGAGGTATATGCCAGCCCCATATGCAGCCCCAGAGGTATATGCAGCCCCATATGCAGCCCCAGAGGTATATGCAGCCCCAGAGGTATATGCAGCCCATATGCACCCCAGAGGTATATGCAGCCCCAGAGGTATATGCAGCCCCAGAGGTATATGCAGCCCCAGAGTATGCAGCCCCAGAGGTATATAGCAGCAGCAGCCCATATGCAGCCCAGAGGTATATACAGCAGCAGCAGCCCCAGCCCCAGGGCTGTATACAGCACAGCAGCAGCCCAGGGCTGTATACAGCAGCAGCCCCAGGGCTGTATACAGCAGCAGCCCCAGGGCTGTATACAGCAGCAGCCCCAGGGCTGTATACAGCCGCAGCCCCAGGGCTGTATACAAGCCGCAGCCCCAGGGCTGTATACAGCCGCAGCCCCAGGGCTGTATACAGCCGCAGCCCCAGGGCTTTATACAGCCGCAGCCCCAGGGCTTTATACAGCCGCAGCCCCAGGGCTGTATACAGCCGCAGCCCAGGCTGTATACAGCCGCAGCCCCAGGGCTGTATACAGCCGCAGCCCCGGAGGTATACAGGCCCCCCATCAAGTTCCAGGGCCCCCCCCCACTTGCGCGCCAGCCTGTAAGTTAAATTCATACTTACCGGTGTCCAGTCGCGCCGCCCGCAGCTGCCGACATGACGATTCCGGGCTCCATTCAGCGTGTCTTCCCGCGGCTTCCTGTAGTCGCGGGCAATGACGTCATTGCCCGCGACTACAGGAAGCCGCGGGAAGACACGCTGAATGGAGCCCGGAATCGTCATGTCGGCAGCTGAGGGCGGCGCGACTGGACACCGGTAAGTATGAATTTACCTTACAGGCTGGCGCGCAAGTGGGGGGGGGGCCCTGGAACTTGATGGGGGGCCTGTATACCTCCGGGCTGCGGCTGTATTTTTTTTTTTTTTTGATACTCGCGTATAAGCCGAGGGGGGACTTTTCAGCCCAAATTTTGGGCTGAAAAACTCGGCTTATACGCGAGTATATACGGTATATTTCATACTAATGAGTCTGTAGGACTACTACCTGTCTTATATTTAACAGTTTGGATGTAATGCTACCTTACCACTGCCTTATTGTCGTGCCAGTGGGACATTAACTACTTTTACATACCAAATATATTGGTTGTATGGCATTTTGCACTATATGACCGACTGGGGCCCCTTTCACACGCGCGTTGTACATGCAGATTTACATAATTCCAGAACATGTGGTAATATTCCCAATATTAACGCAAGTTCCCCATACAGGGGTGCAGTTGCGTAAGGTCCCGCTACATCGCCGGATTAACGTTCATTTTTACATTGACCTCCCTGTTTCACCATGTACTGCGGAAGTTGCCTTATTTCTTTTTTCACCCTGCTTGGTCACATTGCGCCATTTGACGCTCGCCGCTATTTCCCCAACTGCAGAGAAAAATAAAAACCACTACTTCCGCAATAATCACAAAACCCTAAGTTCAAGGTAAAAATGAACGCTACCTCTGCCATTTTGCCCCAACTTCTGCAACTCCACCCCTGCTGGTGGTTATGCGGAACTTGCCGTCATATCGGTACTTTAACCGCTTTTTTTACAATGTTGGAACTCTCTTTTTAAGGACTTTAAACACAATGATTTCCATTCACAACTCCATACAGTAAACATCATTAAATATTTGTTTCGCACTCTAAAGAAGTCCATGATTTGCTTTTAACAGGTTATTGAAATACACACTTTCCATTTATTGTTTTTGCCTATTTAGACATAGTTATTATTGATTGTTTCCTTAACTAACACACTCTAGCTCATTTTGGATTGCATTCACTGCCTATTCTTACGAAGATGAGCTCTCCAACAAAAAATCTCGCTCTTGCCAAGGAGGCTGCATCTACGTCTAAGAAAAAGCGTGCAGAGGAGACTTAGGAAGAGAGACGTCTTCGGTTAGATCGTGGTAAGGCTGCTAAGGCGAAACGCACTGCAGAGGAGACTTCGGAAGAGAAACGTCTTCGGTTACATCGTGTTAAGGCTGCTAAAGCGAAACGCATTGCCAAACTCTCTTCTCCACTGAGACGTTTTCGGTTGGATGCTGCGAAGGCTGCTTCGAAGAAACTTATTTCTGAACTGTCTTCCGAAGAAAGAAGCCAACGAATGGCAAAAAGAGCCATGGCTGAGCGTCGCAGACGCAAACAACAACAACTTAGAGCCACTGAAGAACCGTCTGACAAAGATACTACTCCTGCCTCTTCGTCTACTGACATTCTACAAAGTGAACAGCCTTTAACACCTCCCATGACCTACATGGGAAAAACAAAAGCAAAGGTTGACAAGGAGGCTGTGCGTATGCGCAAGAAGCGTGCGGAGGAGAGTTCTGAAGAAAGACGACTTCGCTTGGACAAGGAAAAGGCTGCTTTGAAGACACGGCTTTCAAAAGAGTCTTTGGAAGGAAGGAAGGAACGATTAGCCAAAAAATCAATGGCTGCGCGTCAAAGACGCAAACAACAAAAGTTAATGCCTACAGGAGATCCGTCTGATCCTCATACTGCTGCCACCTCTTCGTCTGACCCTCATACTGCTGCCACCTCTTCGTCTGACCATCATACTGCTGCCACCTCTTCGTCTGAATCTCATACTGCTGCCACCTCTTCTTCTACTGTGTTAACTACAACTGAACAGCCTTTACCACATCGCAAGGCCACATGTAAACGAAAACACTCTGCTGAGGAGACGCCATACAGCAAACAGTATAAAATTGAGGTTTAAAAGGACAAGACAGATACGTCAAGATACGGAGTCTCCTACGTCTAAACAAGTCCGCTTGACCCATTTGGCTGCATCACGTCGTGACCTACGCAAAAGTTCTTCTTCCACTTCAACATTGCAAGAGGCAGAACGGAATATATATTCAACTTCTTCATTTATGGAATGTGTTGAATCTACGTCCCTTCCACGTCTCATCTATGTAGGATTACACAATAAAAATCTACGTTTGTTATCTACACCTCTCCTACATCCAACTGATCAGGATCATGCTATTCTAGAACATACCTGTGCTCCCATGAAGTTAATATGTGAACATTGTGAGGCTCTGCATTTTACTGCTGAACGCCCATCAGATCAACAGTTTAGTCTTTGTTGCCACAAGGGAAAAGTAAAGGTACCATTACCTCAATACCCGGAGGTCTTCCAACGCCTGCTGAAAGGAGAGAGTGAGTACAGTAAAAATTTGCTGGAGAATATCAGGAGCATTAATAGTTCTTTTGCTTTTGCCTCCATGGGTGCCCATGTTTCTCTACCACCTGGACACGGCCCTTACTGTTTCTGTATTCATGGGCAAATTTATCATCGCACTGGAACACTCCATCCTGCTCAAGATCAACCTCCAGCATATGCACAACTGTACATTTTAGATACTGCAAGCGCTATAGAACAACGGCTACAGTCTCCAGAAAATGTTAAATGTCATCCTACTTTAATGAGTATCATTGCTCTTCAATTGGATAATATTAATCCCTTTGTTTCGGCCTACAAAATGCTACGTGACGTTCAATTAGAACAACAGAAGGCAGTAGAACATGGCACCGTCATGCCAAATATTATCATGGCCATTAAACAAGACAGACAGCAAGACCCTAGACGCTATAACAATCCTACTGTCAATGAAGTTGCTGTGGTCTTTGAAAATGCTGATGGAGAGCCACCATTCAATAGAGACATTTTAATTCATTTGAAACCTGATCCAAATAACCCCTTGGCCCCAAAAACACAGCAAGTCAGTATTCTACACAGCAATTTAGATGCATTACTCTATCCCTTATTTTTCCCTCAGGGAGAATAAGGCTGGCATGAGGGACTCAAGCATCAAGGCCAAAGTCCACGCAGGGTTACACAGCTCCAGTATTACTGCTATTTGCTGTCTGTACGGAATCGGTTCAATCCTGTCCTGAATGGTGGCAAACTAACACAGCAGTACTTAGTGGATGCGTATGTGAAAATCGAGGCTAATCGCTTAAATTTTATCCGTCAACACCAAAAGGATTTAAAAGTAGAGTATTATTGCGTACTCCAGGAACATCTCCAGAAAAAATCTATTGAGAAAGGTATTCCCATTGGCAAGACGGTCATTTTACCATCTTCCTTTGAAGGCAGTCCAAGAAACATGCAGCAACGCTATCAGGATGCCATGGCTATTGTGACTAAATTTGGACGACCGGATCTTTTTGTAACCATGACCTGTAATCCTAAATGGAGGGAGATTACAAACAATTTAGAGCCATGGCAGCGTGTGGAATATAGACCTGATTTAGTCGCCCGTGTCTTCAGAATTAAACTGGAAGCCCTATTAAAAGACATTAACACTGGATTATTTGGCAAAGTTTGTGCAATGGTTCATGTTATTGAATTCCAAAAGCGTGGCCTACCACACGCTCACATTTTGATCATTCTGGATAGCAAATCCAAACTAAGAACTGAGGTTGAAGTGGATAATATAGTTTGGGCTGAAATCCCTGATCCAGCAGAATACCCTGTGCTCCATCAAATTGTGATGTAACACATGATTCATGGACCCTGTGGACAACACAACCCCAATTCTCCATGTATGGATCTTGGAAAGTGTAAGAAAGGTTTTCCTAAAGATTTCCAAACGAAAACAGTCTTAGCTGAGGATGCATACCCTACTTATCAAAGAAAGGAAGGACCATCCTTTCCACACCATTCAAAGATGATTGATAATTCTTGGGTTGTTCCCTATAACCCTTTCCTACTATTAAAATACAAGTGTCATATTAATGTTGAGGTATGTGCTTCCTTTCAAAGTGTTAAATACCTATTCAAATATGTCTACAA
Organism: Allobates femoralis; assembly: GCA_033576535.1. Classification (NCBI taxonomy): domain Eukaryota; kingdom Metazoa; phylum Chordata; class Amphibia; order Anura; family Aromobatidae; genus Allobates; species Allobates femoralis. The sequence continues at coordinate 414,705,313 of JARQOC010000001.1, forward strand.
AGGACATGATAAAGCCAATCTTGAAATTTCCCAAACCAATATCCACCATGATGAAACACATCAATTCATGGATTCAAGATACGTGAGTGCACCGGAGGCAGCTTGGCGAATATTTGCTTACCCGATGCATAGACAATCGCACTCCATTATTCGCCTTGCCGTACATCTCCCACATTCTCAACCGCTTTATTTTCATGAGGATGACTCTGTTGACAACATCAGTTACACAATGCACAGAAAATCCACTCTTATGGCCTACTTTGAGCTGAATGAGAATGACCCGCATGCTCATGATTACTTATACCGCCAAATTCCAGAGCACTATGTTTGGAAAGAAGGTGCATGGGAAATTAGAAAGCGAGGAGGTTCTTCAGTGATTGGAAGAATGTATACTGTCAGTATGAAAGAACAAGAACGGTACTATTTAAGGTTGTTGTTACTGCATGTCAAAGGAGCAACAAGTTTTGACAACATTAAGACTGTTAATGAAGTCACATACCCAACTTTTAAAGAGGCGGCATTAGCCCTTGGATTGCTCTTCGATGACAGTGTTTGGAGAAATACTTTATTGGATGCCTGTGTTCTCAACATGCCTGCACAGCTTCGTGATATGTTTGCATATATATGTATATTTGGTCCTCCAGCTCATCCATTGGAGTTGTGGCAAGAATTTAAACAAGACTTTATCCAAGACTACTGCCATGCATATCACTCCAACACTGAGGAGTGAGAATTGTGAAGGATATGCTATGACTTATGTCCAAAATGTTCTAAAAACTCATGCCAAAACATTTACTGATTTTAATCTACCACGACCAAAAAGAAAGCCATACATCGCCCCACAATACAACAAGCATGACGAGTTAAGAAGAGCTCAGCAAATGAAAGCTACTTTAAATGACCAACAACTTTTGGCCTATAATGCTATCAATCAAGCTTTACACGATAGAAGTGTACAACCTAAGTGCTTTTTCATCGATGGCCCAGGTGGCAGTGGGAAAACATACCTGTATGATTAATTCATGAACTAAGAGGAGAAGGCGAAATTGTGTCACCTGCAGCCAGTACAGGGATTGCAGCTAACTTACTGCAAGGAGGAAGAACCATCCATTCGCTTTATGGCATACCAATTCCAATAAATGAAACATCCGTTTCCAGAATTAAAAATGATACAGATGCTGCACAACATTTGAAAAGTACCAAACTTTTCATTATTGACGAGTCCACTCTGTTATCTAAATATGCATTGCATGTGATGGATCAACTTTTACGGGATGTCATGACAACAGATATTCCCAAGAAAAATACAACCCCTTTTGGAGGGAAAGTCATTGTTCTGGGAGGAGACTTTCGACAGTGTCTGCCTCATGGTACAAGAACTGACATTATAGAGAGTTGTATTAAATACTCACGACAATGGCAGCTTTTCACTCAATTGCCACTCTTCAACAACATGTGCTCCATTGTTCCTGATTATAGCAGTTGGTTACTTCAACTAGGAAATGGTGAATTGTCCAATGATTTCAACCTTGGAGATGATATCATTGAAATCCCACAAGACATGATCTGCACTGGCTCACTTATACTTGCTATATTTGGTGAAAACATTCTCATTGATGTACATAACAATGAAAGCATTCAGATTGCTGCATCACATACCATTCTTTGCCCTAAAAATGACCATGTGGATATGGTGAACTCTAAGGTTATGGATTGCATTGCTGGTGAATACACTGAATACATTAGTGATGATTCCATTGATCCTGATGAGACTGAAGATCCAGACCAATATCCAGTGGAATTTTTAAATTCACTCACACCAACGGGAATGCCTTCTCATCGCCTCAAATTAAAAATCTGTACCATTGTCATGCTTTTGCGCAACTTTAACAGCAGAAAAGGTCTTTGCAATGGGACTCGCTTGATTGTCACCGCTTTGTTTGATAATATGATTCAAGCAAAAGTCATTACTGGGTCTGCAGAAGGAAATGTGGTGTTTATTCCAAGGATTGATTTATCTTCATCAGAGACTGGCTTACCTTTCAAGTTAAGACGTCGACAATTTCCCGTAAAGCCTGCTTTTGCCATGACCATCAACAAATCCCAAGGCCAAACACTGGAGAAAGTAGGGATTTTTTTGCCAGAACCCGTTTTTGGACATGGACAGTTATATGTGGCTTTTTCACGAGTGAAAAGACGATACAATGTTAAGGTGAAAGTGCTGGATACACCCATTCAAGGCAAATTGCTGCCCAATAGTGAAAAAGTCTTTACTAAAAATATTGTCTATAAGAATATTTTGGCTTGAACTTTTGCCTTTTACTAAACTGCTTTTCATTTATTGGGAACAAAAAAGACTAAAAATATCAAAACAAAAAAAAATTAGCTTAGTCTTTCAAAATATTTTGCTTTTACTTACATTCTTCATATCATATGTTAGTATGAACACACTTTTATGACAACATGAGAGATGTGTATCATCCAAATGTCTGCAATGGATGATAGAAACCACTGTTTTAAATTCTAGCACTATAGGTGCTGAGAATTTTTTTTCTCTTTTTGCATAGGGAGAGGTTTTTGTGAACAGCTGAGAGACGGGTGGGACGGCTGTTCACACACATCTCATTTGCAAGGTGTGTTCTCCACATTTAGATAGATGGGGACAAACCTAAATTCTCATTTGGATTTTACCACGGTATTTTTTTCAGATTTTTGTACATTTTTGAGGAATATTACACATAAAAGGGTCCCCTTAACAATAAGTGCTTCACCTATATACGTTTTACCTTACCAAATACCGACACAGGAACTGTGTCAATATTTTTTTGTGAATCAGCACATCCAAAATTTATGGCAAAAAAATCACTTTATTATTAAAATTATTTCATACACGCCCTGAGGAAAAACATCAACTTTGAAACGTGCGTCGGCTGTGGGGTTGTGGCGAGAGCACTGTGGCAGCGAGGGTCCAAGGAGTGATTGTCTGTGAGAACCATCTTGGCACCAGGTATTTTGAATACTTTAATATTTAACGGACGATCATTCAATGACCATTTAGGCCTGTAGGAGCATTCCTTTGATCTAAGAGAGGGATTAAGATAAATACAAATGTGATAGTGCTCCATTCTGTTCCCTTGTTAATATATGCTGCTACTTGTGTATTCTATATAGCCCACCCTATGATTTTGTGCATGATAGGGACTGCGTTCCCGATTAAGACATGTTATGTACGGTAATTTTAATATGAAATAATTTTAATAATAAAGTGATTTTTTTGCCATAAATTTTGGATGTGCTGATTCACAAAAAAATATTGACACAGTTCCTGTGTCGGTATTTGGTAAGGTAAAATTTTTGAGGAATATACTACATTTTAAGTGTTCATCACAAAGTACTAACCAACTACAAACTTAATGTAATTTCCATGATTGCATGTATGCAATGTGTAGTTTACTTGCGGTGTGTGCAGACAACGTAGTTGCGACAGTGTCAGTCACATCAACTGCAGTCACCTGTGGTTTGTTAGTAGCTGCATTTGCTGCACCTGCCGAAGCCACGTTCGCTCCATTTACCGCACGTTAACTACAATTTTTTTAGGCATTGCATGGAACTTGCTGCAAGTTTGTCGCCGGTAACTACTTCTGTATCAAATTTTAAAAGTTTTTTATTTTAATCAAAATCCTTACAAAAATCTAAGAAAAATGCTGACTTAAAATTTTATCAATTCGGATTTAGTTAGAGTAGGGACCCATCAGGTGTAAGGGCATCTTGACGCGATTGGTGGGCTGACACAAACTGGCCAATAGACAGAATACTAATATTAATTTCTGAAAGAAACTTTGAGAAATTAACACGTATTGCTACTTTGTGTTCTAAGACCCTTACAACATAATACTTCAATTGTCCACAAATGATATCTACTATGCAAACATATGTAGTTGATGGAAAGATATCATGGAATAATTGGATTATTAGTTAAAACTCTAATTTAATAAACTATACACCGATTCTAGAATCCCGATGCAATCGCATCGGGCTCACAGCTAGTATTTAATATTGATGCTATCTCCTTGTTTGAATGTAGTGAAACTCAAGAGTATTAACAATAAATATGGTTTGCAAATCACATATTGTACATGTCTCTTTGATGCCCTACTCGTTAGATCTTGTATGAGGTGGGTGGTATAAGTTGGTCTACTCTCTGACTAAATCTATCTCTTACTTCATTATATTCCTACATATGTATCGACATTATTTACCCCTGGATTAACATGGTATTAAGTAGTCATGAACGGCGTAAGGGCTCCTCCTCTACATGGCACAGCTATTAGTGAGGTAGTGCATATTCTTGGTGGACTTGATGTTGGGTGGGCTATTGGGGATCTCCAGGTCCCAATTGGGGACATTCTCCTGTCCTCAATGATTGGGGGTACCTCATGGTTCACACCACGAGCCCTGGATACTCTTCAGAATTGTAGGGGTGCACACCATGACACAAAAAAAAATTAAAAAAACACACACAAAAAATAATAAAACAAAGAAAAAAAAAATAGTTACCGGGTGGTCATCTATGGTGCCTTTTTTTACTATAAGGTACCACCTTGTTGATATTTGTGCTTATTCTAACAAAATTAGGATGGTAATTATCTGATAACAATAATTTTTTACATTTTGTGCATATAGTTGGGGCCAAAAGTATTGACACCCCTGCAATTCTGTCAGATAATACTCAGTTTCTTCCTGAAAATGATTGCAATCACAAATTCTCTAATATTATTATCTTCATTTAATTTGTCTTCAATGAAAAAACACAAAAGAGAATGAAGCAAAAAGCAAAACATTGATCATTTCACACAAAACTCCAAAAATGGGCCAGACAAAAGTATTGGCACCCTCAGCCTAATGCTTGCACAACCATTAGCCGAAATAACTGCGATCAACCGCTTCCGGTAACCATCAATGAGTTTCTTACAATGCTCTGCTGGAATTTTAGACCATTCGTCTTTGGCAAACTGCTCCAGGTCCCTGATATTTGAAGGGTGCCTTCTCCAAACTGCCATTTTTAGATGTCTCCACAGGTGTTCTATGGGATTCAGGTCTGGACTCATTGCTGGCCACCTTAGAAGTCTCCAGTGCTTTCTCTCAAACCATTTTCTAGTGCTTTTTGAAGTGTGTTTTGGGTCATTGTCCTGCTGGAAGACCCATGACCTCTGAGGGAGACCCAGCTTTCTCACACTGGGCCCTACATTATACTGCAAAATTTGTTGGTAGTTTTCAGACTTCGTAATGCCATGCACACGGTCAAGCAGTCCAGTGCCAGAGGCAGCAAAGCAACCCCAAAACATTAGGGAACCTCCACCATATTTGACTGTAGGGACCGTGTTCTTTTCTTTGGATGCCTCTTTTTGTTCTCCTGTAAATTCTATGTTGATGCCTTTGCCCAAAAAGCTCTACTTTAGTCTCATCTGACCAGAGAACATTCTTCCAAAACGTTTTAGGTTTTCTCAAGTAAGTTTTGGCAAACTCCAGCCTGGCTTTTTTATCTCTCGGGGTAAGAAGTGGGGTCTTCCTGAGTATCCTACCATACAGTACCTTTTCATTCAGACGCCAACGGATAGTACAGGTTGACACTGTTGTGCCGTCGGACTGCAGGGCAGCTTGAACTTGTTTGGATGTTAGTCAAGGTTCTTTATCCACCATCCGCACGATCTTGCGTTGAAATCTCTTGTCAATTTTTCTTTTCCGTCCACATCTAGGGAGGTTAGCCACAGTGCCATGGGTTTTAAACTTCTTGATGACACTGCGCACAGTAGACACAGGAACATTCAGGTCTTTGGAGATGGACTTGTAGCCTTGAGATTGCTCATGCGTCCTCACAATTTGGTTTCTCAAATCCGACAGTTCTTTGGCCTTCTTTCTTTTCTCCATGCTCAATGTGGTACACACAAGGACACAGGACAGAGGTTTAGTCAACTTTAATCCATGTCAACTGGCTGCAAGTGTGATTTAGTTATTGCCAACACCTGTTAGGTGCCACAGGTAAGTTACAGGTTCTGTTAATTACACAAATTAGAGAAGCATCACATATTTTTCTAACAGTGCCAATACTTTTGTCCACCCCCTTGTTTATTTTTGGTGTGTATTTATATCCAATTTGGCTTTAGGACAATTCTTTTTGTGTTTTTTCATTGAAGACAAATTAAATGAAGATAATACCAAAGAATTTGTGATTGCAATAATTTTCAGGAAGAAACTGAGTATTATCTGACAGAATTGCAGGGGTGTCAATACTTTTGGCCACAACTGTAGCTACATGTTTTTTGTTTACCCCTGTCATTAACCATTGATTTCTCTCTATTAGAATAATTTTTATTCCATATACAAATTTTGTGTCCTTTTTTCCATGCAGTTTTCCTCCATTCCTAGTTCAATTATGTATAACCTGCATATTTCTCCGGCTATATCCTTGATTTATTGTGACCATTAACCTTTGCCTTCATCCAGCTTCCTTCTATTTACTTTTAAGTGATCACAATGCCTTTGGGACCTCAGCAAACTTTGACCTCATTATATTGTGTATTTATTGTATTGAGGTTGTGTCTCTGTCCTTGTACTTTTTCACTCTCTGGGACCGCAAGTTTGGATTGAACAGGGGCGCCGCTGCACCTGTACTACAGCTTTGTACTTGGTATCTTATGTATAAGCAGGGATGACTCGGGGCATACGTTTTCCGCCCGCATCATCTATGCTGGGCGGTTCAGGAATCTCCATGATAACAGTTGCTTGTGCCAGAGCCCAGGGCACCGCGTCACTCGCCGCTCTGACGCAGCGCTGATTATCACGAACTGCCCTGAATCACTTCCCTGACCGAGGGTTTACTTCAGCACGCCGGTTTCCTCCCCCATGTGGTGAGTGCGCCTATTATGATAATTATTTTGCTATATAAGGCTGAGCATTGACAGCCTAATTAAGATTCCCCTGAGGAAGCTGCCTAGAGCAGCGGAATGTATGGGGTCCCCAGACGCCCAGGTTGCAACCTAACATGTGATATGATTGTGTGCTTGTTCGATCAAAGGGTTCTGTCTCTCTGATGGTACAGTCACACGTTTCAACATCGCTGACGATAACGCCCAAAGTGACGTAACATCGCTGTTGCCGTTGATGTCTCTCATGCGTTGATACTTGTAATGTGGCGATTCAACGTTGATAAGTTGCCTCTGTCGAGTCGCCAGGTTCCAGTGCATGTAGTGAAACCTGGGGATGTTGCTTAGGCGATCTGTTGTGATCGCTCTGTGTGACATGGCGATAGTGATGATAAAAGCGACTTCAGACTTCACTGTAGCAATCCCGTAGGTGTGTCTGGGCGTAGTTTCAACCTGGGCCGGTGTGCTGGGATTGGTGGCAGCTCGTGCTTTCCAATTGGTAGTCCTTGTCCAAGGCGCCATATTTGATGATCTGTGCATCCATCAGCAGACTCTTCTTCTTCTCCAATAGTGGTGAAAGGGCTTGTAACAAGGAGCGTCAATACAAGTCTGCAGGCCATTGATGTGGGCTGTATATGTGTGCACCTTTTGCATATTAATATCGACACATTCTGAACAGTTGTGTTGACGTAGCGGAACTAAACACATACCCATAACCATAATTGGCTTTATACAGACAGCACTACACTAGCGCTACCAACAAGCCGCCACACATCACATGAAAGTTGAATGAGAAGCCAACCAAACCGCACATGCGTTGGTTAAAATCCATATTTGACACACATTTAAGAGCTAGGCTTCAAATGCAGTTGTAGCGACCAATCATAGTGTTATGGGCATCGTAAAACACACTGTGGCATGCCTACCTCCTAGCCGTGCCCAAAAAAAACCCCACATTGCCCTGTGTGACGCGGCAACGTCCACCAGCAACTTCAACTCCCAAGTTGCTCAGAATTTAAAAGAGACATCGCTATGTGTAACAACGCCAAAGCGATCTTGGCAACGTTCCCAAAACGTGCGTGCACCCGTGAGTTGCCGGCGATGTTGAAACGTGTGATGGTATCATAAGGTATTGAGTTATATGCACAGCATCATTACAATTGGGTGACCAGGTGATGATACTTATTTTGGCGTTTTGATACTGTGTGATATTTTTATTCCATGGCGCTTTTACACGCCGCAATTTCGCCCTCAACCTAAAGCGATGTGTCACCCCGGAAATCGCCTACCCCACAGCGTAACCAATCCGGTGGGGTTCCCTCGCCACAATCCCCAAAGGAATGTGGCCGTACATGTTCTTCGCGGTGAGAACATAGGTGTTGCAGACTGGTGTACACCGCGCCCCAAACACGCTGATTAGACAACGCAATAGCGTTATGATTGGGCAGCCTGCGATGGAAGGCTGGCTAATACATGACGCCATTGCCATTGTGTGGTGGTGAATGGACAGCTCTTTAAATATGGCGCGGTGTCAAGTGACAGCCAATAGGAACACAGTAGCCACCACCAATCATCGCTGACGGGGCGCGGACTCAAGCACACTGTGGCACGCCTACGGGAAATCAATAGGCGACGCAGATTCCATCACTATCGCCCGTTCACATGCCAAAAGCCGGGAATGTCGCCTTCATGATTGACTCCGATTTTGGAGCAGTGCTGTGAAATCGGAACCAGGCGACAACTTTTTTATCGCCGCAAAATTCCCAAATTACACGCCGCAACTGCGAGGCAATTTGACGGCGATGGTGCCAGGGCAACATGTCGCAGGTCAGATTTCTCGCCGCAGTTGCGACGTGTAAAGGTACCTTTAGACGCCGCAATTTTTGGTGGCGATCGTAGGCGATCTAACGTGCACATGCAGGTTTTTCATGGTCGGCGATGACGCTTTTACACGCCACAATTTCGCCCCCCAACTTAGGCAACATGTCGCCCCGGAAATCGCCACACTAACAGCGTGAAACATCCGGTACATTCCCGTCGCCGCTTCACACTCCGCAATCCCCAAAGGAATGTGGGCGTACATGTTCAGCTCGGCGAGAGCATAAGCGTGCCAAATTGTTTTACACCGTGCTCATTGGACAACGCAATAGCGTCATGATTAGCCAGCCTGCGCTGGAAGGCTGGCTAATACCTGACGCCATTGTCTCGGAGTTTGGGATGAATACACGCTCGTGTCGTTGAAAGTGGCTGCTGCGACACACTTTCGAGCCGCTCAAGCGTCACACAGGAGCAGTTTTGTGCAGGACAGTGGCTTACACTACACAATGGCTTGCAATGTGTGCGCCTGTAGCTGATGGTGGGAACATACAAACAACACTATGCACATATGTGCCTACATTGGTCCATGCCATGGCACAACTGAACTGTGTGTGGACACATGTTTGTGTGTGTACTGGACTGTACCTGCATCCCCCACAAACACCATTGCTTGCTCAATGTGTGTGGACACGTGCTCCTGTGGGCCCAATACATCAAAATTGATATGTACACACCGTTGCGCCATACAGTGTGGGCCAAAGGGCTGGACCTGTGTACTGCGTATTACCACACAATGTTTCACGGACCCATCAATACCATTCTACTTATCACATACCTCTGTGCACAGCATAAAGCTATGTGCAATGGTCCTGTATCCCAAAGTAACGACACACAGGTTTTTTTTGGTTCAATTTTGTTTTAGTTTGTATTTTTTTGCACAAAAAAAAATAAGTAGAACAACACATACAAAATTAAATAAGACACAAGTGTTCACATCACACTAACAAATGCAACATGATGCAAAATAATGGAAAACAAAAAACATTTCAAAGTAAAAAACCCAAAAACACTAACTAACTAATGTTCACACACAAACACAACCCCAATCTTCAAAAAACAAGGGGGGGGGGGGGGGGGAGTAGCACTAGAAGGATCACCCAATCCTATGCTGGGAAACACTTAGAATCAAGAGAGGCAGAAGCGTGTGAAATGGATTGGGATCAAAGCCAATATTTCAAGTAAAAAAGATTTTTATTTAATAAAGTGTATACAAATTATAAGACAATTACTTTAAAAACAATTAAAAATGCAGAAACCTGCATAACCAGAAATCCAATGACCCAATAGCTGCCAAAATATGAATGAACACCGTGTATTGTGAGGCACCGCTGGCATGTCCCCATGGCCGGGGCGCATCACATGCAGAATAAGTGTAGGATCCTGTGCACATGAGCCAGGTTGTACCGTAGGTGTTGTATAATCATGTCCGGCACCCAGTATGTCAATGTATGAAGGATTCATGAGACCAATGAGCGGCTGAGAGCATTGTGTGTACTGTGTGGACCAACCCGGAACACAGGGCATTAAAACAAACTGTGTGAAAGCTGTAGAGATCAGGCACAGAGATGAGCAGCTGTATAGGAACTAGAGGAGCTGATTACTAGCAGCTATGTGGGTGTGTCTATGTGGGTGTGGCAGGCATGATAAGAGCCTGCCAGTTGAGTGAGTGAGTTCAGAGAGACTTGTGAGATCAGTATGATCCTGATCACCAGCCAGAGTGCAGAGCAGTCCAGGGCTCTGTGTGCATGAATAGGTTGGGAGCATGCTAGCTCCATGCCGGTGCCTAGGACCGAGGTCGTGACAGCTCCTGGAGTGGGGAAGCCGTGGCTGAACCCGGTGGATACTGGTCCGGGCGTATGGTTGAGATACGTTCAGGAAAGGAGCCCTTGGGGACGCTGGGTGTACCCATGACCCAGGTAGTGAGACCCGGATCCGTGCTCGGTAAGACAGCAGTTCCCGTGTGACGGAGTGAGCTGTGTATGAATAATGCCAGGCGGGCATAACCGCCGTTGGGTCTGACTAGGCACACGGTAAAGGACCCGTAGATGTATGTAAGGGGTTATGTAAAAGTGCCCTGAATGAGAGACGATGGCCTATGTGTAAGAGCTGTGTATAATGTTGTGGGCAGAGAGACCCAGCCAGTATGGATGATGAATTGAAGGCGTTCCGTCCCTGGTGGACGAGAGGGAGGCTTGCTTGATGCATGCAGGAGGCACCCGTCTTTCAATAGTATGTATGTGCCTGTGGCCAGACAAAGGGGTCACGAAGGCTCCTAGAAAGGGTAACCATGGCTGACCCGGGAGGGTGCTACTCAGATGCAGGGTACAGTCGTTGACCTGGAGACCTGCCACGAGATGGGGGTTTGGTGGCGGCTGGTGGCCCGTACCGAGGTGAGTAGGCCATGGTAATGCATGGTTAGCCCGGGTTCTACGGTTGACCAGGTTTCTATTATGGTCATGGAGGAGCCACAGTCCATGGATGGATTATGATGGACTGTGAGCGGGGTGAGAGACATGTGGTCCATGAATATTGTGGAGTCCTGACTACGGGATGATATGGAATGAATGTAGCCCTTCGGGAGGTGAATGAATGTAGCCCTTCGGGAGGCGATTTTATGTATTGTGCCAGGCGGGCATAGCCGCCCTTGGGTCCGACTCAAAGTAGTAAGTTAAAGGACCTGATGAACCGGAATGAATGTAGTGTATGAGAGGTCAGAAGCAGGGGTTAGAAGGGCTCCCATAGTGAGTAACGTGTGGTTCGCCCCACGGGTTACTAGGGTTTGCCAATCCCTGTTCTGAGCCTAGAAGTGTCATGGTTGATGGATAACTTATGTATGGTGAAATGTGTATGGAGCTCCAATGGGGAAAGAGAGGTGGTCCCGAGTTACTATAATGGAAAGGTGCAATATTTTATGTAATGTATTGTGGACAGTAATGTATTATGTGACGTGTTCATAGTAATGTATTATGTGATGTGTTTATGTTAAATGTTTAATGTACTACCCCGGTTATTGATGCTGGTAAGAAATAAACGGGTAGATATTTGAAAAATTATAATCACGTGTTTGCGTCATTACGCAGCAAGCGAGTCCCCCGGCTCGCTACCTTACAGTATATATAATCATATATCAAAATGTATGTCACTAAGTGCACACTTTTCAATGAACTGTCTTGATAAGCACTACCGTATATACTTGTGTATAAGCCGACCCCCTACTTTTGCCCCCAAAACCTGGGAAAACCTATTGACTCGTGTATATGCCGAGGGTGGACCCTAGCACAGGTATACAGGCCTTCCCAGTGGTAGTATACAGCAGGCTCCCCCTGTGGTAGTATACAGCAGTCTCCCCCTGTGGTAGTATACAGCAATCTCCCCCTGTGGTAGTATACAACAGCCCCCCCCCCCTGTGGTATATACAGGCCCCCCTGTGGTAGTATACAGCAGCCGTCCACCCCTGTGGTGTATATACAGGCCCCCCTGTGGTAGTATACAGCAGCCCTCCCCCCCCTGTGGTATATACAGGCCCCCCTGTGGTAGTATACAGCAGCCCTCCCCCATTGTGCTATATACATGGCCCCCGTAGCTGCTGCCGCACACCTGTAAAAGAAGAGCTTTAATACTTATCCTCCTCGCTGTCACCGCGCGCGCATCCTCCGCTCTCCTTCCTGCTTGTACCCGGCGTCCATCCAAGTGACCGCGCACAAGCAATGACGTCATTACAGGTGCGAGGTCACGTGGATGGACGCAGGGTACAAGCAGGAAGGAGAGCGGAGGATGCGCGCGCGGTGACAGCGAGGAGGATAAGTATGAAAGCCCTTTTTTTACAGGTGTGCGGCAGCAGCAATGGGGGCTGCTGTATATACCACTGGGGGGGAACCGTCACTGACTCGTGTATAAGCCGAGGGGGGCACTTTTCAGCAAAATAATGGAAAACAAAAAACATTTCAAAGTAAAAAACCCAAAAACACTAACTAACTAATGATCAACCACACCAAAACACAACCCCAATCCTCATGGTGCAGCCACCCTGGTGACTCCACCCTCATCATCATGTTGCTGCCTCACAACACCAGCCACCCCACACCTGCTGGTGCTGCCAGGCCACTGCCCCAGGGCCATTAAAGTAGGAGCAGTATGCGTCTCTGCTGTTCCTGGCATCCTGTGGAGTCTAACCCCAGCTCATCGGCTGGAGTGGCGCTATACCATGGTTGGTAGCACGCCAATCCCCTGGACAGATCTCCCCTGTTGTCGGGTCCACTGAATCGAGATAAGTTGCCAGCTTATATGATGACCGATCCCTACGACGCAGGAAGTTATGCAGCACACAAGCAGGCCAGCACTGCCACATCAATAGATTCCAGTTTCATATGCAGACGTGTATGAAAAACCCGGAATGTATTGGCCATGATCCCAAATGCATTTTCAACCACACGGCGGGCCCAGGATAGCCGGTAATTGAAAATGCGCCGCTCAGAAGTAAGCGTCCTCTGGGGATATGGCCGTAGGTGTGCCTAAAGTGGGAAAGCTTCATCCCCCACAAACGCAAAGTTGAGATAATGGGTTTTCTCATCATTTGAGGACATGTTCAACCCACCTGTCCTTAGGTCTTGGGCCAAGGAGCAGTGTGCGAACACACCCCCATCTGAGATACGCCCGTTGATTCCAACGTCCACGTAGAGGAACTCATAGTTCGCGTCCACCAAGGCCATGAGGACCACACTACAATATCCTTTGTAATTATAATACAAAGACCCCGAGTTTGGGGGTTTGGTGATCCTCACGTGCTTACCATCCAATGCACTACCGCAGTTTGGAAATTGCCAGCGGTCCTCAAACCCTTTGGCAACATCCATCCATTGAGGGGGGTTGTTGGAAACTGCATATAGAATGGCAGCAGACTACTCCAGATGGCTTCACACGTCTCGGGGAACAGGCGGCTCAGCAGGGACAGTGATGCATGTGAAGTGTATTGCAGGTCGGTCCTTGAACGACCTGTTGCCAGGAAGCGCAAAGTTACAGCCAAACGCTCCTCAGGTGGCACAGCTTCGATGCATCACAGTGTCCTGTCGGGCTATCAATGGCCTTATGCGTTCCAACAAAAATGTGAAAGAGTCCTTGGACATACGGAGGTACTTCCTGAAATCATGCGGACTATGATCCTCCAGGTCACGCACCAGCCGCATGTGGCTCCGGATGTCCTGTTGAAGAAGCCAATCCCGAGCCCACACACTCCGTGGTCTGCGAGCCCGCAACCTCTCATATCTATCCTCCAGCCACAATTGGTCTTCCACCAAGGCAAGAGCCTATATAGCATCTCCATCAGGATCCATGATCATCTTGCATACCAAGCCCTGCGAATGTGAGAAAAAGAAACATCACTACAAGAACGCTTCATCACACATCCTCTACACACACCACCTCCTTCCCTATACATCTCCTGGCCACTTTACCACAACATACCCAATTGTGATCCCACACACATACATATAGACCACCATTCAAGGTCCAAACACAACATTGCAGTTTCTGACAACCAAACCTGGTCACTCTACACCCCTGGCCCTCCTGTACAATACATCTCCCTTGTCAAATGCAACACATCATGAGCATAAGGCCATATACGTGGCCATAATGTTGACATCTGACCACAAGGCAAGGCCAAAGAGATAGGTCACATTAATCAAATCATGGTTGTTTCCAACTCTATACAATTACATTATACACGTACCCCAGCCTTTGTGTCTTGTGCTCAAAATATCACGCCATGCAGCAGACTATTGAATACTCATTATGTCCAAGAGACATCCCTGATGTGTTGTGAACGCCGGATCTTCTGAGGCAGACATTCGCAGAAGCCACACGGCCCACTCAACATCTGAGTTTGGCCTTAAACGTCCCATTGTGTGTGGTAAACGAAAATACTATGTGGCCACAATTCAGATGATCCCCGCAACTAAAGACACACGCATCCTTTAAACATGATTCTGTATGGCAAAGGCAAAATGGCTTGTGAATGAGGATAGGGTTTTGGTTGACAAAACACTCATGCATCCATTTGCCAGTACACAATAGAAAATATTTTAAAAAACTTCACGAGTAACTACATACCCCACCACTTGGGCATGAGCTACACTACACAATAACGATCCGTAATGGTAAGGTGCTCTAAACGCAACACAGCCATATCACAGTTCATGTTTGCACATCAGTACTTACTTAATGACTCTGGGAAGCAAGCGTGGCCTACCTGTGTCGTGAGCGCTTTTTACATGGTAACCAACCAGGCAGCAGCGGCGTCTTGTAATCGACGTAGCCGCCTGGGCGTACGCAGGTGCGACAAATGATTATGCACCATTGCGCTTTCTTGATTGGTAAGGTTGTGTTTAAATATGCACGTGCTGGGGCGCCACCCCTGCTCCGACTTTATTGTGCATTGTGCTAGTTGCGTCTTATCACAAGATCTCTGTTGGACAGACAGTAAGTAACGGGATATGCTATAGTGCACTGCTGTACGTTAGTTTCTGTGTGCTGCAGACCCATATGTTGGCAGATGTTTGGGCGCCTTATGTACAGCTTGATGTAGCATCCTGTAGAAGTGTATTTAGCGACGTGTACTCATTGTAACTAGACTCCGTGTCCCGTAGCACACACAATGTTCTTTGAGATCCTTGCCAGGACAATGTGTTACTACAGTACTATGGTTATTATACATAAATATGTGTGTATCTCATGAGTGTGTGTTTTAATGTAGTTTGTAAGCCCATGTGTGCCATTTGTAATGACAGACCTTGCCATATTTCCCTGCAGTGGGCCAAAATACATATAGCACCAGGCATGTCCTGCATGCCCGATGTATGGACACATGTTAAGGCCAATAATGATTCTGCATAGCCAGGCTGACTACCAGAACACATGTAATTAGTATTGCTGGACATAGTGTGGCCACACAGAGTAGGGTGTCACCTGTGATGGCCATGTATTTGTTTGCATGACGCAATTATAGGTTTGTTTTTCAGATGGCTGGGTATCACAATTTTGTGTCACAGCTCACCATGTTCCAGGAAAACGAATGCCTGTGGTGGTTGTCGCTGCCTGAATATCATGACCAGGCAGCGAGGGCTGTGGCCTACAGGCCGCTGGTGGAGCTGGCTAACCGGCTCAAACCCACGAAGAACTGGACAGCGGCCATGGTTGCGGAGAAGATAAAACGCCTGCACACCATGTTCACAAAGACCCACAAAAAGTGTCTTGACGCCCGGTCCGGGGCTGGAGCTGAGGAGGTCCCTAGGCCACGTCTGTGGTACTATGACCTCCTCACCTTCACCCTGGGCCAGGAGGGGCCTCAGGAACACGGTGTAGCAGGTGCCACCCGCAACCAGCTATGGCCGCAGCCTGCCCCGTCGCAGGAGGTGGGTAATTGTGTTTGTGTGATCTATCTACCCGGCTTGTTCTTTCCACTGATGTGGGGTTTGCAGAACATGTGGAAGTCAACATTGTGCTTTTTCTTGACAATTCTTGTTCACTGTTCTTTTCTATCTGTTTTGTTGTGGATGTTATCACAGATTGTGTTGTGTTATTTGTGGGCACTTGCCATATCAATGTGGAGCCTCAGGTGAGTATACAATGGGCGTTACCCCGCATGACCACCCCAGGGTCCACTACGCTCGCAAGATGCATGGTGAGGAGTAGGCAAAATTGTGATACACCACCTCCCCCACGAAGACAGGCCAGCAGAGCTGGCCCATCACACGGACAATGGGTGTATGATGATGAGGGGGAGGCCCCATTGTCTGAGCCAGCAGAGGAAGAGGAAGAAGACGAGCGCTACTAGCCAATACACAAGCTTGGCCTAGATAGAGACTTTGTTGATGGGCAGCTTGGCCCTATTTTTATTTAAATACGTTTAAAAAAAAAAACTACAAAAATAAAAGTTAATTTACCCACAACTCAGTCCATATCTGTGTCACGTTCACCAGTATGTTTGTGTGTGTGTGTTTGGTACTGTGGGTGTCATATAGTAGACATTGATGTCATATAGGGGTGCATGGCGGTTGTAATGGTCCAGTATGGTCACATGTTTGCCATGTGACACCATATACCTCTTGAAAAACAGTGGCCCAGTGTTGGTCGTCAAATGTACACTCACAAACGTTACCCTGTATGTTGCAACAAGGGATGACACAGGATGTAGCTGGCCACAATTTTATTAGAGCCTATTATATTTTTTTTTTTTTTTAAATTGCCAACACAATCAAACAGCCTTTGTCAGCTTAGGAGTAGCCAATACACACTACCCACTTTCCCAGTGTGGGACGCTATAACAAAAGAGGCCAACGTGGCCTAAGAAACTAAGGTGCCAACATGGCAACAAGGAAAAAAACAAGGGTCCAACATGGACAACAATTAGTAGGTGACTATGGTCACATTATTGGGTGGAGGGTGATGGAGTAGGGGCCCTGGCGGACTGGGCTGTCTGGAGGGCATGAATCATGGCACCCAAGCGGGCAAGGTGTTGATGCCCTTCTTGGTGTGCCCTCTCCATGTGCTGCTGTGCCTCCTGGTGAGCCAGCAGCATCTCCTCAATGGTTGGTACACCTGTATGGGAAAGAAGGACATTAGTGAGTTACCTGTGTAGGTGTGGGTGGGTGTTTGAGGGAATTGTTAGTGATTATACGTACGCAGCAAATCACCATCCCGGGTGCCATCTGGAGGAGATGGGGATGGTCTGACAGCCCAGCCTGCAGCACGTGCTTGTTCTCCTTCAGGTAAAAAAACAAAACAAAAAAAAACATCGACTCACATACTGGTGTCTGGAGCACAAAATAGTAAGTACATTAGCAAGCTTGCAGGCCTTAGCAGACGCTTGCCACCATACACAGCAGGCTCAAGGTGAGGGTGTGGGGATCACATCACACCAGGGCTCGGGCGGGAGCTGGAGATGCTGGGGGGGGGGGGGGTTGCTCCTGGGCTCGGTGTGTGTGGCCACAGGATGGGGCTTGGTGCTCTCAAGGGTCCAGGGCTGCCTACAGGCTTGTGGGCCTGGTGTTGAGGGACTGGCTGGGCCCTCCGGGTCCACTGCAGCTGGAGTCCCTGGTGCAGAGGGACTGGCTGGGCCCTCCGGGGAAGGTGGTGGGGGTGTCCCGGGTGGCCTTGGGGACTGTGGAGCCTCCACAGACGCGGAGTCGTCCTCATCTGTAATATCAAACATGAACACAGACGGATTTAAGCCAAGGACCACAACATAGGGAAAACACTGTGTGTGTGTGAATGAATGTCATGACTGCGTGTACAGTAAAAGGTACAGTAAAAGGTTATGGTTGGGCACAACCCTATGTGCTGCAAGGTGTTATGTGGGTGTTCCAAATCACATTATTTTTTTGTCACCTTTGCAGACAGGACACAACTATTTTTGCAAACACACAGGTCAGGGACCACTATAGCCGTCACCAGTTGGATGACAAGAGTGTTTTGGACACCTTTATGTTGCAGTGTGACCAACATGCAGATGCACATTGGTGACAGATCCACATGGTGGCTTAGGGCACATTTGTGCTATGGCACAATACCACATGATGTTTGTGTAGTGTTTGGAGTATTTAGCTTGCCATGTGTGTGTTTGTCATTGCCACATACTCACCACGCAGCCTGGCAGTCCTCTCCACCCCCAGTTTATGGAGCAGGGCCCGCTGGATCCTCCTCAGTATGCTGTGCTTGCGCAGCCGTGGGTGACGGTGACGCTGCTGACACCAGTGGTCATGGCGGTCACACAGGTCAATCACAACCATGAGCTCTGCAAGACCCCATGTGGCTGCATGCTGTGCGGGGGCCATGACTGTTGTCCTATGTGCAGGGGAGGGGCAGGCACCTGGCAGGCAGGGAGTAAGAGCAGATACATCATAACGTCGCCACGCACACTGACGAGGAATACACGCGGATGACAGCTTTCGCTATTGAATGCTCGCGTAATTGGACTATGTAGTGGATGATTGTGTCGGTGAAGATGTGTGTGGTGCTGAAGTGACAGCTCTTCAAATATGGCGCCCTGTGAAGTGACAGCCAATGGAAACACAGTAGCCACCACCAATCATCGCTGACGGGGCGCGGACTCCAGCCCGCTGTGGCACACCTAAGGGAAATCAATAGGCGAAGCAGATTCCATCACTATCGCCCGTTCACACGCCAAAAGCTGGGAATGTCGCCTTCATGATTGCCTCTGATTTTGGAGCAGTGCTCTGTAATCGGAACCAGGCGAAAGGTTTTTTTATTGCTGCCAAATTCCCAAATTACACGCCGCAACTGGGAGGCAATTTGACGGCGATGGTGCCAGGGCAACATGTCGCCGGTCAGATTCCTCGCCGCGGTTGCGACGTGTAAAGGTACCTTTAGACGCCGCAATTTTTGGTGGCGATCGTAGGCGATCTAACGTGCACATGCAGGTTTTTCATGGTCGGCGATGACGCTTTTACACGCCACAATTTCGCCGCGATTGTGGCGTGTAAAGTTACGCTTAAGGTACCATTACACGCAGCAACATTGCCCAAAAGTGACGTAGTTATCGCCGTTGAAATCGCTAGTGCGTTGCAACGTATGACAAGGCGATACAACTGCGATAAGTTGCTTGAGCGGAGTTGCCAGGTGTATGAACATGTTCTGAAACCTGGCGATGTTGCTCAGGCGATCTGGTAGCATTGCTCTGTGTGACACAGCAATAGTGATGTTGAAAGCAACTTCTCATATTCACTACATTGATAAGGATCGCTCGCTTTCAACTTCGTAGTTGAGTTGCCTACGATATCTCTGTGTGTGACATCTACAAGGCAATCTTAGAAAAGTGCCAAAAACGTGCGCGCTCCCGTGAAGTTGCCAGCAACATCGCAGCAAAGTTGCCTCATGTAACGGTACCTTTAGAATTGCTGTCTATTGTGCAACCTGGGTCATGGGAGTTGTGAGTGTGTCAGGTGACCACTCCCCCAGCTGTTAAATAAATCCATTTACTACCAGCTGGTGTTCTGATAAAGTTCACTCTGCGCTAAGACCTCGATCTCTGTGGATGGCAAGTGCTGCCCTGCTGGAGCCCTCTTGCTGTGTTGCTGCTGGAAGTTGCTATGGTTATCTCGCTCCCTGGGTGGATGTGAGTGGGTGTTAGTCCAGGACTGGATAGCAGCAGGGCAAGGTTGGAGACCTAGACATTTCCACCTTTAGGGTACCTTTACACACGGCATTTGTAGCTTGTCACCAGGTAACTTACTGGTTGCAGTGAAATCATGGATACATGGTTCTATCTTGTTGCTGTGTACAAATGGAATCATGTATCCATGATTTCACTGCAACCTGTAAGTTACCTGGTGACAAGCTACAAATGTAGCCGTGTGTAAAGGTACCCTCAGGGGTAACTCTAGAATCAGGTATCAGCTAGGGAACACCAGTCTACAGGGTCAGACTAGCTTCCCCAATTCCCTCAGCCCATCTCTGCCTTCCTGCTACTACTCCACTTGTGCACGATTAGCACCCCATGACAAGCTGTATATGATAAAGTCTTCACACTCATGCTGTTTGACAAAAAAGAGTTAAGTACAGGTTTTATAGCTTATGCAGAACTAAGAACATACAGTTCAAGCTTGGTCAGCACTACCCCCACAAATTATTTATTTATATCTTTGGCTGAGGGAGACACAGGGAAGATGCCTAGAGAAGGAGCATGATGCACTCCTTGTGTATCTATAGGAGATTGATTGCAAGTTGCCCTTCCCCTCAGCGGGCCCTGCTCACCACCTTTGAATTGGCTGCCGGACAAGATTTAGTGTCTGGAAGAGCCCGTCAAAAACGCTGTCTGGGAAATCTTATCTTGGGCTGTATGTTGCTCCTACTCACTGTTGACAAGATCCAGAGATCTCTGGTCCTTTTTTATTTTGGCTGCCTATTTATATCTATGGCAGTGGTAAGATGGGGTGGGGTGGCAGAGCCCTGCCGAAGCAGTGTTGACATCTATGCCTTGAAATTGTGCACTGTGTGGTCGCCCTTCCCCTTCTGCCTCCAGAAAACTGAAAGAGCAGTAGCGCGGGCTGCATCTCCCGTTGGTTACTCACCCCCTGCTTCACTTGCTTCAGACCGAGACGTTGACACTCTCCTCCTCTAGTGGCAGGCGCTCTGCTTCGCGATGAGGCTGCTGTAGTATTGCTTGCTCCAGACTTCTCTCCTGCTGCTCTCAGATCGCTGGTCTATGATCTCCAGCGATTCCCGCAAGTCCAGTCCAGGGATTTTTTTTTTAGAAGTGTAAGCCTCAGCAGGATTCCGGGTTCCCTGTGCGCTTGAGGCCTTTCCTGAATCAGTCAGGTGTGCCCGATCTTGGCTGGCTGTATGGCTTCTCAGTGTGGCTGCCTGCTTTCTTATGTACAGAGGGGGTTTATTGTGCTTAGGATTACGGCGGTCCAGGCCACTTCAGCCCGGGATCTGGCCCAAAAATGCAGGCCTCAATATGTTTTCTGTTCCATCGTGTGCCTCACTCTATTTCAGTCAGATCAGATGGATGCAATCTTCCCTGGTTTAGTCTCTCTTTATTAAGGATACTTGGGTGACGTTTGAGGGCTTTCTTGATGCTGGATTGCATGGATTGATTTGATGCCTCAGGTGCTCTTTCATATACATCCTGCATGGATGGCGGCCATCTTGGGTCTCACCAATATTACTTTTACTTTAACAAATGAGTACTGACAGTTTACACAAACAGTTTACTCAAACACGTAGCCTGCGGGCCGCATGCGGCACCTGGGGCTTCACGCGGCCCCTGAGGCTACACTGTGCGGCCCGCTGCACCGTCCGCCACTTAATCTTGCCGGCGGTCCAGTGCATGGGACTGCCACGGTCACTGCTGTGTCTCCAGGACCAACTGCCTCCAGATCCGCGCTGCTGCCCCAAAGAAATATCAAAGACACCGGAATGCTTTGAATGAATTATTTTCTGCTTTATTTCCGACGCGTTTCGGAGCTCAAAACCCAGCTCCTTCCTCAGGGAATGACCCTGAGGAAGGAGCTGGGTTTTGAGCTCCGGAACGCGTCGGAAATAAAGCAGAAAGTTCATTCAAAGCATTCCGGTGTCAGATCCAGCGCGGATCTGGAGGCACTTGGTCCTGGAGAGAGTTCCTATTCCCACATCGTGGAAGTGCGGTCCTTGCAGCAGCTGCTGAGTTTGAGCGATCAAGCTGGTTGTGTGCTTCACAACCAAACCAGGTGAGCAGATTTTATGCTACACGTTATTTGTCTCTTAAGTGGGATAAGACCCTATGCGCATTCTCATTTTTATAGATCACGGTCACTGCTGTGTTATTGACTTCCAGCCACGGGACTGTCTGACAAGCGCTGCCGCTCAGTAACATCAATGCAAGCCGGCAGCCATTGAGATGCCCGCAGCTTTCGTCGGCTTATTACGTCGCCTGCGGGCATCTCATTGGCTGGCGGCTTGCATTGATGTTACTGAGCGGCAGCGCTTGTCAGACAGTCCCGCGGTCGGAAGTCAATAACACAGCGGGGACTGTAATGACGAGTGTGCGAGTGAGAGTGAGCGAGCATGTGAGTGACTGAATGAATGTGTGTGTGTGTGTGAGTGAATGAGTGTGTAAGTGAATGTGTGAGTGTGTATATGTTTGTGTTTGAGTTAATGTGTGTGCATGTGTAAAAAGAAGGTAGACCAGGTTGGGGACATCACTACAAAAGGGGACCTGCATGGGAAACACTACTACACTATGGGGGCCAGGATGGGGATATTACTGAAAAAGGGGACCAGCATGGGGGACATTACTACACTATGGGGGCCAGGATGGGGACTTCACTACAGCAGTGGTCCAGTATGGAGAACATTAATGCACTATGGGGGCCAGGATGGGGGACATCAATACAAAAGGGGACCAGAATGGGGGACACTACTACATTATGGGGGCCAGGATGGGGACATCACTACAAAAGGGGACCAGTATGGGGGACTTTACTACACTATGGGGGCCAGGATGGGGATATTACTACAAAAGGGGTCGAGTATGGAGGGAGGACATTACTACAATATGGGGGCCAGGATGAGGACATTGCTACTAAAGGGGTCCAGGTTGGGGGACATCACTACAAAAGGTGATCAGCATGGGGGACATCACTACAAAAAGTGACCAGCATGGGGGACATTACTACACTATGGGGGCCAAGATGGGGACATCACTACAAAACGGGACCAGCATGGGAGACATTACTACACTATGGGGGCCAGGATGGGGACATCACTAAAAACGGAGACCAGCATGGGGGACATTACTACACTATGGGAGTCAGGATGGGGACATCACTACACTATGGGGACCAGGATGTGGACATCACTGCAAAAGGGGATCACGATGGGGACATTACTACAAATGGGGACCAGCATGGGAGACAATACTACACTATGGGGCCAGGATGGGGACATCAATGCAACAGGGGATCAGGATGGGGATATTGCTATATGATGAGGACCAGGATAGGGCATTACTACAAGAAGGGGATCAAGATGGGGTCCAGGATGTGGGACATTACTATAGGATGGGGACATTACTACAAGAAGACCAGTATTTGGACATTAGTACATTGAGCAAAAAATTCTGGTGTTACTAAAAATGTCACTTAGTCCTACAAGCAATGCGACCCACCCATATCAATTTTTTTCTATATGTGTGGCCCACTAACCCAGCCAAGTTTGAGACCCCTGGTCTACACCAATCACTGATATAGCACAGAGTGGGTGTGGGAAGAATATGCATGAGGTATTTACTTAAACGTGACTAGGAAGCATGAAACTATAAAACTTCAAAGGCTTACTGCCACACATTGAGGCCATGTATTGGAATAAAGGCCAGTTTAGACGTAGTGACATCGCTAACAATATCGCTGCAACTTGTGACGTTGCAGCAACCTCGCAGCGACGTCACTGCGTGTGACATCCCACAACAATCAGCGATCACCTTGCTAATCGCTGATCGTTGCGGAATGGGCAGGGCCGGTTTTTGGTCGCTGGTCTCCCACTGTCACACATGCATTGGCTAACCTGATGTGTTCCCTGGTAACCAGGGTACACGTCGGGTTACTAAGTGGGAGAACACTGGTAACCAGGATAAACAATGGGATACTAAGCGCAGCGCTCTGCTTAGTAACCCGATGTTTATCCTGGTTACCAGCGTTCTCACGCTTACCCCAGTGTAGCGGGACCTCCATATCATGGAAAAAAATATTTTAGATTCTTTTCCACGATGTCGGTCGTTACACAGGTGGCTGATCGCTGGTGAGACTGCCTGTGTGACAGCTCACCAGCGATCAGATAGTGATTGTTATAATCCGATGACCTAGGAGTAACATAAACATACTTCACAGAAGTAGTTGGCAACTGTACTGACCGCAGTCCCTGAATAAATACTGCCACTAGAAGTAGCCGTGCGATGTAACTAACCATGCCCTAGACACCTCGACACAGCCGGATAACTAGCTAGCCCTGAACATGGAAACAGGAAAGTCTATCTTGCCTCAGAGCAGAACCCCAAAAGAATAGCAAGTCCCCCCATGGATATTGACTGGGAAACAGGGGACGAAAAACACACACAGGCAGATAATAGAGTTTAGCAAAAGAGGCCACACTAGCTAGATAGTAAGGACAGGATGGAATACTATTGCGGTCAGTATTAAAAATACTATCACAAACCTCCAACAGCAGATAATACCAAAAAATAACCCTGGGTCTGCCAAGACTCATGCCCTCTATATCTGCAGGAACTTCTGTGAATTAAACTAGAATAAATAGGTTCTAACACCAGCAGAACTGGAAGCCGCAGGCAACTGAATAGCAATTCATACCTAGGAAGAAAACTTCCTAACAGAGCAGCGAAACAAATATGCAGACTAAATATCAACCCACAACTCAGAGCAAGACAAGCAATAAGCAGATCCTCAAGTACACAACATGTGTGCCACAAAATAACAAAAACCCATTCACTTAGCTTGCAAGGATTCAAGCAGAGCAGTAAGAAACCAGGGAGACATGTGGACACCTCCAGGAATAATTACAACTGGCAGAGATTTATCAGCGCTAACCACCTATATGCTCCAATCCGAAGCAGACTCCCAATCATCAGGATCAGCTGAGGAACTCTCCAAAACACAGTCAGTATCACCAACAATGACCACAGGAGGAAGCTCACAACCAGAAGTCTTCATCAATGAATTCACAACAAGTGATGTCCCAGCGATCCCGATCTTTGGTCGGGTCGCTGGGACATCGCAACGTGTAAACCGTCCTGAATAGTTATACCCAAGCCCTATTTCAGGATATTATTAGTATGGTAAACAAAAATCACCTGGCAGATTACCTTTGGATTCACTCTCTAAACTCAGTGTTTATGTAAATACACATTAATCATTATACTATGCCTCTGCTCTGCTTGAACAAATATTTGTGTTTCTTCAGACACTTTGTTAAGGGTACTTCAGACACAACGATATCGCTAGCGATATTGCTGCAACGTCACAGGTTTTGTGACGTAACAACGACCTCAGCAGCGATCTCGCTACATTTGACACGTAGCAGGGATCAGTCCCCTGTTGTGAGATCGCTGATTGTTACAAATCGTTCTGGACCATTTTTTGATCGTCGCGCTCCCGCTGGGCAGCGTGCATCGCTGTGTTTGACAGGGACAACTACCAATGATCTCAATACTACGCCCGAGAGTGACAGGTTCCCAACGACTGCCGTATTGTTGCTGCATCACTGGTGAGATCTGAATGTTTGACATCTCACCAGCGACCACATAGCGAAGCACCAGCGATCCCAACCAGCTCAGATCGTTGTCAGGATCGCTCGTGTGTCGCTACGTGTAACGGGGCCCTTATATACCATGCCTGATGAAGAGTCCTGTAAGCAGTCCCAAAGCCTGCTTTGTAACATCATTATTTTTATTTGTGTGAGTTTATTGTTTTTTTCTCTCACTGAGCGCAATCAATCTTTTTTCAAGTGGTTAACACAGTACCAAACCATTTTTTCTTTTTAGAACAAGTTAGGTAAGCTAGCACGGGAAGGTGCCAAGTTTGGTGGAGCCGCATGTAAACAAAGTGGGTGCAGGGAATGAAGTGACATTCAGGAAGAGCAAAAGGTAGACACTAAAAAAAAAAACTTTGTAGGAGTGTTGTATATTACAACACAGCACAAATTAGCTGAAACATTTTCTGTGTATTTCATGGTTGGACATCTGCTGACATTTAGATTTATCCGTTTGATGGAGTTGTGTGAGGGCTTGTTTTTTTGCATGGTGAGCTTTTTATTTATATCAATTTGATTTACATGTGTTTTTATATCCATTCTTTCACTAGAGACAAATTACCAAAAGAATAACATATTCATGGCAGTTTTGAATTTCTTTTCAAGGGGGAAGGGGGGAAAGAGGGCCAATTTGAGTTTGTTATTCAATATTTTCCCTTAATTTTTTTAATCAGTTTCGGGAACCTGAAACTGCGATCATCTGATCACTTTTACTATATATTACAATTCCACAATATTGAAATATACATTGTGTAAATCTCTGTCTTCTATGGACAGCAATTTATGGCTGAACTCCATAAAAGAAAGAAGATAGTAGTGACGGGGAGGGGGGGGGGGTGCTCTGGCAAGTGGTTCTTTTTAAATGCCACTATCGGAAATTGGCTGCGACAACTAGATTTTGACTCCTATGAAACAGATTCTTCCTACTACAGTATGTTATAGATGTGGACATTAAGGGTATGTGCGCACTGGCCGGGTTAGGGTCGGATTAGGTGTGTAAACCGCCGGTCGGTTTACATAAATTTCATGTAAATTTATGTTAATCCAAACCGGCGTTTGGATTAACATTGAAACCTATGTAAACCGACACCCGGTGTGCACACCGGCGGTTTACACATGCTCATCCGTTGCTAACCCGCTGGGTTCCCAGCAGGTTAGCAAAGAATGAGCATGTTCTATAAACCGGCCGGTTCTGCAGCGGCTGCAAGCAGAATCATGTACTGCTTCCAGCCGCTGCAGAACCGCCGCCGCTAACCCGCTGTGCACCCGCCCGGCACCTGCCGCACATACCCGCCAGGAAGCCGGTGGACGGCTCCGGAGCTTCCTGGCGGGTCCGCCCAGCCGCCGCCGACACAAACCCGCCGGCCAGTGCGCACATACCCTAAAATAGGTTGTTCTATCTAAAACAACAAGTCTGTAATCATTCTACATGACTGCGGACAGACTTGTGAATCCTCACACCTCACGCACTGTGATGATTCTCAGGGAGCAGAGTATGATCAGCAGTCATAAGTATTCTTCTACATGCATACTCCCAGCCAGAAGCCAACTAGATGGATGTGGCCTCACTCATTACACTTGCCATGTCACCTGAGAATTGCTCACACTGCAGAGTGCGTGCGATGTGAGGATTCTCAGGTTTAAAGGCACTTCAAATCAATCGGCAGAATCAAGGCAGAGGAGAGTGAAGCCAGATCTGAGCATGCATGCTCAGACTGCTTTCACTCACTAAGAGGTATCCCCACCCTCCACAATTATGTGTGTTACTCAGGTCATCAGATTCTGCTTTCATATGTATGATGATATAACAACCACACAGAGATGACCTTACAGAAGCAGAGCGGGTAATAGAAGTGAGGCGGTCGACAAGGTAGGGGGTACTCGAATACCGGGGCTGATAGCGAATTGGATGGGAGATCACGGCTGGTCGGTCCCCGGTCCCGTGCCCTGGACCCTCAATGGCGGGGATGGTGGGGGATGATGGTGGTGAAGGGGATTGGTTACGGGACGCCACCTGTGGTACCTAGTAACGTGTATACCAGCACTGCGGCCGGCCGCTGAGGTGATGGAGGTACAGCTCAGTGTAGTACAGCTCCCCACAGGTACAGCTTTACCTCAGGGCAGCGGGGATGGATGAGGGGAGTCGTAGTAGGGTCTCTGCGGTCAAAGCTGTGGATAGCGGCGGTTAAGCAGCCACACACATACACAGTAGTATTTGTTTCGGTACCTTTTACTGATGACCGGTAACAGGTACAGTTCAGAAAAGTAACCAGGTCCTTGGTGCAATTTGGGACTTTCACCTTTGAGAGTTGTGAGGCCTCCTCTGTCACTGTGTGCGGTGGTTTGGGGGTAAGTTCTGCCTATAATTGAACTCGCTGCTCCTTCTTCCCTCCCAGAGCTATACTCTATAACCGACAATGAGGTCCTTCTGTTGGGTCCCTATTCTCCTTTTGGCCCCTGGTCCTGTGCTTGGTCAGGTTCGAGTGTCTGTTACTTGTTTTCCTCAGGGGGTTAATTCCTCCTGGTCCTTCCGGACTTTTCCTGCTGCACTGGATGCTTAGCAGTGTGGGACTCCGGTGTCCAGGTAAACTACAGGGAAGCTTGCTTTGTTCCCTTTCTTCTTTCTCCTATTCCTCCACTGGCCTCCGACCCTCTCCCTAGGGTGTAGCACAGCTAGGTCAGTCTTCCCTGGTCCTGGGTCTGCCTTTACCCCAGCGACCAGCTCCTTCACACCTGTTCTCTCCTAACTCTCTGGAACTAACTGAGACTAACTAAGACTAACTGACACCTTCCCCTCAGGCCTGGATCTTTTATAGGGGTTCTGGCTTAAGGCAGCCAGTAGAGCTCCCCCTTCATGTCTGGGGTGGAAGGTGTTGTGTGCTGTGTGTACCAAGGTGTAAATCCCTCCTTGCACCGGTGGATCCTGTGGCAATCCCCTGCAGGGGTGCCACAGAAGTATATTAGAAAAATTATTATTAGGAAGAGTTGGGTCATTTGAAAAGGGGTTAAATTAGTAGTAGAAAACCTCTATATTGCCATGTTTCCTATTATGAGCCATGATTTTAGCTTTCAATAGATGTGAAATACGGCATACATAACCTCATGCATCTGGACGATTTTAATTTGCGGTCAATTGGCAGGCCGAACCACAGTGCAACGACATGCATTACGTTTGTTGTGGGGTCATGAGGTCAAAAAGCATGTCTCCCATAACAATAGCACCTATATCTAAAAAAAAAAACACAAAACAATATTCATAACTAGAATTAGACACCAAATTGTCTGCCTAGAATTATTTAAACCTATGAAGGCTTATTCCACCTACGAAAGTGTTGCTTCACAGCCTTCTGTACAGACTTTGTATCTGCTCTCCATAGGATAACCCACTTCAGTTACCTGTTCTCAGCAGGGAGTCATAGCTGAGCAGGAGCAGATGAAGTGAGGTAGTAGCTCTTTCTCCCTTTACAAGTTATGATGAAAGCATGACAATTTATAGATTAGTTCTGTTATACCATTACATTCTAACATGCATTTAGGCTACTTTCACATTTGCGTTCTGCGGAGGGGAGCCACAATGTGAGCGCAGCACCGCAAGCCCCTATCTTCATATTGGGAGCGCACGGTGCTGCGCTTGACTGCGCATGACCGTGGCGCACCCATTCACTCCCATATGTGATCTGTGTGCAGGCAAACGCCTGCGCACAAATCACCCAGTCTCGTCCGCACCAGAAATGCAACATGCAGTCAAGCGCAGCACCGTGCGCTCCCATTATAAAGATAGGGGCTTGTGGTGCTGCGCTCATATTGCGGCTCCCCTCCGCAGAACGCTGCGGAGGGGAACGCAAATGTGAAAGCACCCTAACATCAATTTTCAGGAACTACTTGCAGATTATGACACACACGAACATCATGAGACTGAAAAATTGTTCCAAAAAGAATGTGTTGATTTTTTTTTAAATCAGAAAAAGCGTAATTAGATGAAAGCTAAATTACCTTGTACCAAATGCAGGTTGAACTTCATGAGGATTGCGCCGATCTGACCAAAAAAACAGCAACCTGTCAAATTTTGGTTCAATGTCTGCAAACAGAGATTTGCCTTCAGGAAATATTCTAAGTACACCTCCATTTGCCTGTAAGAAGTAAATACACATTATTTCCAAAATTGACTACCAATTACAGTACAGATTGTTTTTTTTATCTCAGGTTCTGTTCATTTGCTCATTTTGGCAAGCTGCTACAAATATTTACAAGGAACGGAAGAGACGCCTTTCAATTTTAAACATATAAAAAAAAAATTTTCAGGACTGTAAAACACACCACACCTTAAGATGCACCTAGGTTTTAGAGAATAGGGAAAAATTTGAAGCACAAACTGTGCTCATGACGCACTGTTATGGGAGAAATGTCCCACAATTCGGTACTAATGTCCCAATTCTGGGCCCATTCCAGGTATATAATGTGCCACATCTTGGTGTATATGTCATTCATCTTGATAGATATATATTTCCAATCCTGGGCCCATCCTGGTATATATGGCCCTCATCCTAGGTCCATCCTAGTACATATGGACCTCATCTTGGTATGGATGGCCCATTCCTGTTACATATGGCTCTCATCCTGGGCCCATGCTGGTATATATGACCTCATGCTGGTGTATATGGCCCCCATCATGGACCCATACTGGGGTATATGGACACATCCTGCAATATATGGCTCCACAGACACATGAATATTCAGAAAACAGAAAAAAGCCACACACAGGACTTAGCACCAGGACAGTCAGCTGCAGATTAGCAGGGAGAACATCCTCATCACCCCGTTCGGCCGTGCGAGCTGTGGTCTGCTGCGGCTGCAGCAAAAGACCTCCGGAGGAGGAGGTGTCACACTGGGAATGAGTGCTGGCCCCGAATATCTTCAAAATATATGGCTCCATCCTTGTATATACAACCCTCATTCTTGTATTTTATAGCCCCCAACATGGACCCATCCTGGTGTATATGGTTCCCATCATACAGCACATATTAAAGAGGACCTGTCACCCCCATGGATTAGAATCTAAGCTCAGCACAGAATGCAGCATGTCTGCTGCATTCAGGCAAGGGGTCCCCCATGGCTCTGTGGGGCTGCTACCCGGATATGTAGACTTATAATTAGTTATTTTCCATGGATGCGGGCCTTTGTGTTTGAGGCAGCTCATTCACGGGGGCATTTCACGCCCCCTGCGCCTCTGTGCCACCCATGTCCTCGTGCCCTTATGTCCTCCTTGCTCTGTGCGTCCTTGTGGTGTTGACGCAAGCGCAGAGCAAGGTGCATGCCCCGCCTCCCGTAATGATATCCATTCTTTCCCTACCCTGCTCCATGTTGTGCTATGGAACAGGGCGGGGAAATGAAAGTATGTCATAGCGGGAGGAGCTCCAATGTTTAGGCACACATGGGCTCTCCAAACGCGACATGGTGTCCGCTAACAATTTGAATGGAAAATCAGCTCAAATTGTTAGCGGACACCATGTCGCGTTTGGAGAGCCCCTGTGTACCTAAACATTAGTGCTCCCCCACAAGTGACCCCATTTTGGAAACTAGACCCCCCAGGGAACTTATCTAGATGGGTGGTGAGCATTTTGAACCCCCAGGTGCTTCACAAATTCATCCGTAAAAATGAAAAAGTACTTTTATTTCCACAAAAATGTTTTTTTCATTTTTACAGATTAATTTGTGAAGCACCAGGGCGTTCAAAATGCTCACCACCCATCTAGAAAAGTTCCCTGGGGGGTCTAGTTTCCAAAATGGGGTCACTTGTGGGGGAGCTCCAATGTTTAGGCACACTGGGGCTCTCCAAACACGACATGGTGTCCGCTAACAATTTGAATGGAAATCAGCTCAAATTGTTAGCGGACACCATGTTGCATTTGGAGAGCCCCAGTGTGCCTAAACATTGGAGCTCCCATACAAGTGACCCCATTTTGGAAACTAACCCCCCAGGGAACTTGTCTAGATGGGTAGTGAGCATTTTGAACCCCCAGGTGCTTTACAAATTGATCTGTGAAAATGAAAAAGTACTTTTCTTCACAAAAATTTTCTTTTGGTCTAAATTTTTTCATTTTCACATGGGCAACAGGATAAAATTCATCCTAAAATTTGTTGGGCAATTTCTCCTGAGTACATTGATACCCCATATGCAGTCATAAACCACTGTTTGGGCGTACGACAGGGCTCAGAAGGGAATGGGCGCCATTTCACTTTTTGAATGTAAAATTAGCTCCAAAATTCAAATGGCGCTCCTTCCCTTCTGAGCCCTGCCGTACACCCAAACAGTGGTTTATGACCGCATATGAGGTATCGATATACTCGGGAGAAATTGCACAACACATTTTAAGATCCATTTTATCTTGTTGCCCATGTGAAAATGATATCCATTTATTGTTTCCACTTTGCTTTAGTTCCTGTGAAGCACCTGAAGGATTAATAATCTTCTTGAATGTAGTTTTGAGTAGCTTGAGGGGTGCAGTTTTTGGAATAGTGTCACTTTTGGGTGTTCTCTGTCATGTACACCCCTCAAAGAGACTTCAAATGTGATGTGGTCACTAAAAAAAATGGTTTTGTAAATTTTGCTGGAAAAATGAAAAATTGCTCATGAACTTTGAACCCTTAACTTATTTTTTTTTTCAAAAATTGTGCTGATGTGAAGTAGACATGTGGGAAATAATATTTAATAACTATTTTGTGTCACATAACTCTGGTTTAGCAGAAAAAAAATAAAAAATTTGAAAATTGCTAAATTTTCAAAATTTTTGACATATTTTTTATTTTTTCACAAATAAACGCAAAAATTATCGACCTAAATTTAATACTAGCATGAAGCCCAGTATGTCACGAAAAAACAGTCTCAGAATCGCTAGGATCTGTTGAAGCGTTCCAGAGATATAACCTCATAAAGGGACACTTGTCAGAATTGCAAAAAATGCCAAGGTCTTTAGGGTCAAAATAGGCTGGGTCCAGAAGGGGTTAAAGATCCCTTTTGCATTAACATGATCCCCCATTAGATGTATGCTCCTTGTATAACAACATTCAACATGACCTTGGTCTGTTAGCCATAAAAAATGCGTTAATTGGAGATGTTAACTTGCCTGTTGAGCAGAGAGATTTCTCCTGAAAGCCATAAAGTTCATTTAGTTCAATGGGAAATTCTACAGGCAAACAAAAGGCTGCGCAATGGGGATGAGATTCGCACCCAGCTATGTAAATTTGTTTATGGGTGCCTTTGAATCCGTCTCCATTACGCAGTCCATAAAGGTAAGGGAACATGTTATTTTGAATCGTCTATTTATAGACTACTCATTTTTTGTGTGGAAAGGGCCACTACAAGTGGCTAAGGACTTTGTTCAATAGTTAAATAATAATGAGTGGGGTCTGTCCTTCACAGCATCTTATTCTGATACAAATTTACAATATTTAGATTTGGAGATTAATTTGGACCAGCTGGGTTGGTTTACTACATCTACCCGCTTCAAACCTGTGGACGTCAATAGTTAACTCAGGTCTGATAGTGGGCACCTGCCCAGCTGGATACAGAATGTCCCTTATGGTCAGTACTTAAGGGTCCAAAAGAACTGTACGGAGGACTCAGACTTTAGGGTTGAATCAAAAATGTTAAAGAAAAGATTCCTAGAGAAAGGCAATCCAAAAGGTTTGTTACAGGATGTTTTTAGGAAAACTAATAAGCTCTCACAGAGATCATGTATTGAACCTATTGTGGTAGATTGTGTAAAATAGGGCCTAACAACCACCTTCTGTCAGCCAAGAACACTTATCTATAGGTTATTGGCAAAATATTGGCTTGTGCTGAATGGGGACCCTATTCTGTCTGATCACTTACCCGATAGGCCTATTATTACTTACAGAAGGAATAGGAATCTGGGTAATATGGTGGCTCCCAGTAATGTTACCCTAACGAGATTAGTGAGAGATGATACCAATCCGAAACAACGGGGTTGCTACCCTTGTATGGTACCGAGATGCCTATGCTGTGAGTCGATCAGAAAAGGTGTAAAATTCTTTTCCTCAACTACTGGGGAAAGATTTGAGATTAAACATAGGATCACTTGCCAAACATCTTTTGTGGTGTACTTGTTGGACCGCATGGTACAGGAAATGCACAATCGGTTGAACAAGCATAGAGATAACATTAGGGTAGGATACCAACTACATAGTCTCTCTAGACACTTTAATGTCGTGCATCAAAGAGATCCGAGTAAATTGAGCCTTACCATTATAGACAAAATGAACAGTAGAGGGAATAATCCATGGGCTAATCTAATCAAGAAAGAAAGTTTTTGGATCTACAAGCTGGGGACTTTAAGCCCGAGGGACACAATTTAACACTGGATAATAAGGTTAAATAATAATGTTGAAAGATCCTTTTAGATTGTATTTATTGGGGAAATATGCACGTTAATAATGTAAGAATTGGATAATATTGAAGTACAGTGGGACGTATAGAGACTTATAATACCTCCCCCATCCTATGCATATATCACATATACACGAATTTTGGGGATGTGAGTGTATATAGTGGGTAGCGGTTGGAGAATGATGATAATTATGGTAATTTAGTTTTTAATAATAATTCATTTTTAGTCTTCAAAAGATTTTTATTGTTTTGTATAATAAAGAGACATTACAGGTAGCCTGAGATGAAAAAATCCCAGGCAGACCCGTGAGACACACATACATACATCAATAACAGAAGTAAATAAACAATGGACTGTTAAAGTCCTCTCATAAACCATTAGAAGGGGGGTGGTTGGGAAAGGGGGGGGAGAGGGGAGCAGAAGAGGGAAAAGGGAGCAGGCCGACCATCATATACTTCACATTGTTACAACATCTTTGGTTGAGCAGTTCAAGAACATAGTTATGCAATCCGGCATCCGCTCTCTTGCTAGTTAAAAAGACAAAAATAGTTTCTTGTGTCGGGAAGCAAGATTGAAGCTGACCTCTTTAAATTAACCTCAGCCGAAAGAGTGTGATACGATCCAGCAGAGTCATGGAGAAAGGGGCAACGGCAAGGAAACTAGTACTCTTGAGGGGTAGGAAAGAAAGGGGGGAATGAGGGCGAAGAATGGGGGGAAGAGAGGGAGGAGGGGGGGAGGAAAGTAGGGAGGACAGCCGAAGGGAGCTGGAAAGATTAGCAAAAGGGGAAATATGGAGGTCTTAAGCAATAAAGGATGAAAATATAAAATAAAAAAGGGTAGTGAGGATAGGGAAAAAGAACTCCCAGTGACCATGTCAAGGCGGGGGTTTGTCTGCGAGAGGGTGCACTGCCCAAAGGGCCCAAGCTTCCGCCACTTATGGCCTCGTGGGAGCGTCTAGGGCCAGGTGGTATTCATGTGCGAATATCACATTCAGACGTTTGGTGAGATCTGCCATAGTGGGAGGGGTCGAGGCCTTCCAGGCCGCAGCAATGCAAAGTCTGGCCGCAATCAGAATATATGAAATCATATGTCGCGGGATCGGCGGGAGGGAATCCGCTCCAATGTGGAGAACCGCCAGTTGCGGGAGAAGGGGAAACTTCAACTCCGTGTTCACCTCTATCAGGTTGGCCACCAATTCCCAGAATTGGGCTATCAGAGGACACAGCTACCACATGTGTGCCAGATCTCCTTTTTGGCCACAGAGTCTCCAACAAAGTGGAGAAGCTCCACTACCAAATCTTGCTAGTCTAGTAGGAGGGGTGTACCATCGGAGGTGAACTTATTTAAGGGATTCTAGATGATTGATACATCTTGTCGCACGAGAGACACAGCAAATTGCTCCCTCCCAGTCCTCATTTTCCGCCTCAAAATACAGGTCCCTCTCCCAGGCAGCCACGTAAGGCGGACGCCCAGGAGAGGCCAGCTCCAGGAGGCCCTCGTGAATAATCGAGAGGCTTTTCAGTTTAGGAGCCTCGGAAAAGAGGAAACACTGGAACAAGGAGGGGACAGGGCTCTTCAGGTCGTGCCAGCAGTCCCCAGACTCAAGAAAGTGTTGAATCTGAGAAAACTGAAGAAATGTACTCCTCAGTTCCAAATTGTTTCGGGTAAAGGTCTCAAAGGAGGATAAGTTGGATCCCTGCATTAAATCTGCAAGTGAAGTTATTCCCAATCTCCGCCACGTTGAGAGATTTAGCGAGGGGATATGCACCTGCAGGGCTGTCAAGGGGATCCTCTCCGGAGGGAACTTAGTCCAAACCTTAGGGGCCTTACCCCACTCTGACAATAATTCATTTTTAATTGGTTTTAAAGTATAGATTTGAGTGTATTTTATATGGACATTTATGAATTTATATGGAATTATATGTGTTTTTTAATTATGGATTTTTATAACACATAATGTGCTTTCATAGGGTGTTTTAATGTATTAAACATATCAAATATATTTTATTATGGATCGTGGGAAGCCTGAGACCAGGGTATTAAGATCATCAAGGGTTAAATGTTAGAAACTTACAATTAACCAATCAGACTCCTGGGGCCAGTATTCCACTCCACTCCAATTTCTGTGATAAAGTCCCTTATGTCACACCTGAGGAAGACAGCTGAAGATTGTCAAAACATGTTGTGGCGTATAGGGGACATCTTAATAAAGATTTGGATGCTTTAATATAAAACAGGGGTCTCAAACTCCAGGCCTCGAGTGCCGCACACAGTGCAGGTTTTCAGGATTTCCATAGTATTTGACAGTTGGTTATCAAATTATCAACTGTCAAACTCTAAGGAAATCCTGAAAACCTGGACTGTGTGCGGTCCTCGAGGCCTGGAGTTTGAGACCCCTAATATAAAATTAGTAATCCTCTCCTTCTTAGCGCTCCATTAGACCGCCTTTTATTTTGTTTATATTCGTGGTATCCCTATTGTGAGGCTGGCAGGAGCTGCTGTGGGAAGGAAGATTAAGTTTTAACCCCGGAGCCATTCACCTGAGTGAAAGGACCTGTGGTTGCTGGGCGACTGGGATCATTAACAAAGGACCTGCGGTGACGTGTTTCCGGGTCCTGGTTCACGTGGGATCGACTTCCTGGAAAGGATTGCTGGAGCAACAGTGACGGTGCCTGGCGAGATCCGGAGGTCTAAAGCACTGAGCGTTAACTGCTGTTGTGCGGAGGCGCACAACACACCAAGGTGAGCGATACTGCTACCCACCACAGACCAATTTAGTGTCTCAGGTGCTTCTCATTTGCGCCCCTTTGTTTTTGTTTCTTACAAAATTGTGAGATGTCTTGCAGAGAGATGCAGCAGTCTTGAAATTGCCAAACTTTTGAAGCGTGATCACCAACCAATCGAGCGTTTCATGGCAAATAGCCAACAGGGTCGCGAGAAGCGTGTTGGGCAAAAAAGGCGCAAAATAACTGCTCATGAATTGAGGAAAATCAAGCGTGAAGCTGCCAAGATGCCATTTGCCACCAGTTTTGCCATATTTCAGAGCTGCAATGTTTCTGTAGTATCAAAAAGCACAAGGTGTGCTATACTCAGGGACATGGCCAAGGTAAGGAAGGCTGAAAAATGACCACCTTTGAACAAGAAAAATAAGATAAAACATCAAGACTGGGCCAAGAAATATCTTAAGACTGACTTTTCAAAGGTTTTATGGACTGATGAAATGAGTGACTCTTGATGGGCCAAATGGACGGGCCAGAGGCTGGATCAGTAAAGGGCAGAGAGCTCCACTCCAACTCAGATGCCAGCAAGGCGGAGGTGGGTCACTGATATGGGCTGGTATCATCAAAGATGAACTTGTGGGACCTTTTCAGGTTGAAGATGGAGTGAAGCTCAACTAGCCGAACCTACTGCCAGTTCCTGGAAGACAACTTCTTCAAGCAGTGGTACAGGAAGAAGTCAGTATCGTTCAAGAAAAACATGATTTTCATGCAGGACAATGCTCCATCACATGAATCCAACTACTCCACAGCGTGGCTGACCAGTAAAGGTCTAAAAGAAGAAAAAATAATGACATGGCCTCCTTGTTCACCTGATCTGAACCCCATAGAGAACCTGTGGTGCCTCCTAAAATGTGAGATCTACAGGGAGAGAAAACAGTACAACTCTCGGAACAGTGTCTGGGAGGCTGTGGTGGCTGCTGCACACAATGTTGATAGTAAATTGATCAAGCAACTGACAGACTCTATGGATGGAAGGCTGTTGAGTGTCATCATAAAGAAAAGTGGCTATATTGGTCACTAATTTTTTTGTTTCGTTTTTGCATGTCAGAAATGTTTTTTCCTAAATTTTGTGCAGTTATTAGTTTACCTGGTGAAAATAAACAAGTGAGATGGGAATATATTTGGTTTTTATTAAGTTGCCTAAGAATTCTGCACAGTAATAGTTACCTGCACAAACAGATATCCTCCTAAGATAGCCAAATCTAAAAAAAACTCCAATTTCCAAAAATATTAAGCTTTGATATTTATTTATCAGTCTTTTGGGTTGATTGAGAACATAGTTGTTGATCAATAATAAAAATAATAATCTAAAATACAACTTGCATAATAATTATGCACACAGTGTAGAGATCTTACAGTAAGTATCAAACGCCAACTTACAAAAGGGTTGAATTTTCTCACAGCTCCACCATATGTGCAGAATTGATTCCTTGTCCTTATCACACCTCCAGCATCTATCTGAGGTAGAAGGCAATGCCATATATAGGTTCACTAGACATCGGTACCAAAGAGACAATATCTTAACATTTTTCTTGTTCAAATGATTTTATTTGGTTTTAAATGACAGATGTGCAATAAACAGATAAATATGTACATTCCAAATGTCAATGAAGTTTGAAAATTAAGTAGTAGATAATTGAATTAGAAAATTCAGAAATAAGAACAGTGAAATAAATCAACTGACAGTCTTAATTACTTGCAAACGGGGTAAACAGAAGTGGATGGCTGTCTAACATTGCCCGTCTATAAGATTTCTTATAGTGACATAAAACTTTGAAAGGAGTTGATTAAAACGTGTAACAAGTTATAAACTTAATGAAAATTGTTTAAGATCGGTAAGGTTACAATGGTGGAAGAAACAGTTGTAGATTTAGCTAATTAACCAATTATAACTTGGACAATAAGTAAGTTTGGTTGGTTATAAGGATGGTAATTTTGTGCTGAAAGTGAATTGAAGTTAGGGATAGATAGTCAGGTGGTGGAGTCCGGGGTGGGGTGGGTGGGGAGGAGGGAAGTATGGATACAAGTAGGGTCAGTCGTCGTTTTCTGCTTCTTTCTTCTTGGTTTGTAGTGGAGAGGGAAAGATTTCATTCCATGGGATCCATTTTTTGTTGTATTTGGCCATATTTTGGTTTCGTAATGCGAAGGATAGTTCATACGAGTTGTGGAGGGCGAGCTTTTCTAGTAGAGCTGGAAAGGTTGGTGGTTTAGGTTCTCTCCAGAGTGCAGCAATCATAGTTTTTGCTGAAAGTATAATATGGATTATTAGTGGTCTTATTTGAGATGGAATTTGTGTAGTATTTGTGAGAAGGTTTACAAATTCAGGCGTAAGGGTTAGTGAGTTGTTTGATATATCGTAGATTAAAAGTTGGGTTTTGTTCCAGAAGTCTGTTAAAGTTGGGCAGAACCAGAAGATGTGTGATATAGTTCCGATTTCTTTGTTGCACCTCCAGCATATAGGTGAGTTTTCTTCCTTCATCTGGTGGAGTCTGTGGGGGGTAAAATACCACCTAGATAGTGATTTGTAGTGGGTTTCAATCAGGGTGGAGCAGGAGATATTTTTTTGTATGTATGCTAGGGATTGAGTTAGGGAGTCAACTTCTATTGATATATCTAATTCCTTCTCCCACGCTAATATGTTTGGTGTTTTGTCCATGAATGAGTCTTGGTTGATCTCTTTACAAAGGTTCTTGGTGGACCAAAAAATGGTACTGTGAGGGAATTTGAACATTTGTGCTATTATTAGTGGTAAGTGGAAGGTTGGTTTCTTTTTTGAGAGGTAGGTGTCAATTTTTTCCCATTTCTTTTGGTCATGGTCATGTAATCCAAAGGTAATTTGTAAGGTGGGAAAGGAGATCAGGTTGTTGGAGTTGTCAAGTAAGTCAGAGATATGGTGTATATTCTTGTTTTTCCAAGTGTCGATATTGAGGGAAGAAATAAACAAATTTAAGATGTCTATTGGGATCCAATCCGGTGGAGAAAGAATAAGGTTGTCTGGAGTTTTGGCCGAGAGATTTTTCCACGACTGAACTGTGGCTTTAGTTGTTAAATTTTTTGGAAGGGGTTTTTTCTTGTCGCATAAATACGTTAGAAGGAGTAGTTTTAGTTTAATTTTCTGATGACTGTTCTCTTCGAGTGAGACCCAGCTTGGTCCTGTAGAGTCGTCTAACCATGGTTTGCTTAAGTTGATGATAGTCGCTTGGTAGTAAGTGGTGATATTGGGGACTGCCAGGCCTCCATTAATCCTGCTTTTTTCTAGAGTCGATTTCGCGATCCTAGGTTTTTTGTTTCCCCATATGAAAGAGGATAGTTGTCTTTGTAGTTTCTTGAGCCATAAGTGTTTGATTGGAATTGTTAGAGATCTAAAAAAGTATAAAATTTTGGGGAGTATAAACATCTTATAGGCCTCAATTCTTCCTATCCAGGAAAGGTCAGCTTTAGATAGATATGCAAGGTCTCCTTGGGTGGATTTAGAAAGTAAGTCTAGGTTATGGTCCATGAGGGTAGACGTGTGATGCGTAATTTTGATGCCCAGAAAGTCTAGGTCTTTTCTGTCTTGGTCGAGGTTGTGTTCTCTTTTCAACATGGCTATAGAAATAGGATCCAGATTATAATGGAGGACTTGGGTTTTTTTCAAGTTGATTTTGTAAGAAGAGATAGCAGAGAATTCCTTTATAGTTGCAAGTAGGTGTCTTAGGGAGTTAATGGGGTCGGATAATGTTAGTAAGACATCGTCGGCAAATAAACTTATTTTAAATTCTCTGTGGTTGGAGTGTATGCCTCTAATGCAGGTATTCATTCTTATTTTCTCTGCTAGCGGTTCTATGTATAGCACAAATAATGAGGGGGAGAGTGGGCAACCTTGTCTGGTTCCGTTGGTTAGGTTGAAGGTATTGGAGAGGGTGTCGTTGGTCAGAATGTTGGCTGTTGGGGTGGAATAGAGAGATTGAAGGGCGTGGATGATTTTACCCTCTAAGCCGAATTTTTTAAGAGTTTCAAACATGTAACCCCAATGGACCCTGTCGAATGCTTTCTCTGCATCGACAGAGACCATTAGAGCAGGGATCTTGTGTCTTTCTATATGTGAGAGTAGGTTGATAGTTCGTCGTGTTGCGTCTGTAGAGCTTCTATGTTTCACAAATCCAACCTGGTCGCTGTGTATTAGTTTGGGG
This sequence comes from Allobates femoralis, assembly GCA_033576535.1. NCBI lineage: Eukaryota > Metazoa > Chordata > Amphibia > Anura > Aromobatidae > Allobates > Allobates femoralis. Next base: position 414,746,292 of record JARQOC010000001.1, read on the forward strand.
ATTATTTTCTGAAGTCTGGAGTTAATTGTTTTGGTCATTATCTTGAGGTCGGTGTTGAGAAGGGAAATTGGTCGGAAATTGGTTACATCGTCTGGATCACCTTTGTTCTTTGCTATCAGAGTAATGGTTGCTTGTAATAAGTCTTTGGAAGGCTGGTGGTTCGGGCAAGTTAAGGCGTTTAATAATTTTGTCAGATAAGGAGAAAGCATGGTGTGAAAAGTAGTATAGTACTCATTTTGTAGGCCGTCAGGTCCTGGAGATTTGAGTTTCTTTAGGGTTTTAATAGTGTCAGTGATTTCCTTTTCAGTAAAGGGGGAGTTAATGAAGTTGAGGTCATCCTTGGTGATTGAAGGAAGGTCAATTGAGTTAAGGAAATTAGAAATTTGTTCGGCGGAGGGTTCTGAGTTTTCGTGATCGTTTTTTAGATTGTATAGTTTTTCGTAATATTCTACAAAAGTGACTGATATGTCTTCTGGGTGTTTCTGTAGAGTACCGTGGTTGTTTTTTATTTGCCGGATTGCAGTTTTGGTTCTACGAATTTTTATCAAATTTGCGAACATTTTATTTGGTTTGTTGGATAGGGTGTAAAAATTAGACTTGGAGATACGTGTCATTTTGTCAAAATCTGCAACTAATAGTGATTTAAGTTCTATTCTTAGTTTTAGTAATTCCTTCACGTTTGTGTCAGAGGGGTTACTAGCTACTGATTTTTCTAGGTCTTGAATTTGTTTAATTATGTTGAGTGTGGAGGAAGTTAATGATTTTTTGTGTCTTGCGTTAATTTGGATTAGATGGCCTCTTATTACCGCCTTGTGTGCGGACCATAAAGTTGAGATTGTAGTTCCTTCTAGGTCATTTTCTGCAAAGTATAGTTTTAGGGAGTTTTCAATTTCGGTTTTGTATTTTGGGTGTTGGAAAAGGAAGGAGTTTGCTCTCCAGATTTTTTGCCTATTTTTGGTGGGTCCTTGTGAAGTGGTAAATACAATGGGTGAATGATCTGACCACGATTTGGGTAGAATGGTAACTTTTTTGATAAGTCTAAGTGAGTGGATGTCTGTCAGTATGAGATCTATGCGTGCTAAGGATTTATGTACGTTTGAAAAATGCGTGTATTCAATTGAAGATGTATTGAGGCAACGGAAGGCATCAAATAGCTCCTCTCTTTGTAGTAACGGGTCTAGTTGTGTGTTAGAATTCCTGTTTTTATTGGAGGAGTCAAGGTTCGCATTGGGCACTGCGTTGAAGTCCCCGAACAAAAGGAGAACACCCTCTTGACATTCTCTGACTTTCCTCATTAATTTTTTAAGAAACGTTATTTGGCCTGAGTTGGGGGCGTAAACGTTGACTAATGTGTGTAAGACGTCATCTAGGAGGCATTTTAGTATAATATATCTACCTTCAGTGTCTATGATGGTTTCTTTTTCTTCAAATTTCATTGTCCCTTTTATGAGAATGGCCACTCCCGCTTTTTTTTTTTTTATTGGATGATAAGAATATGTTAGGGTATAGTTTGTTTGAAAATTTTGGGGGGTTCTCAGCACTAAAACGCGTTTCCTGGAGGCCTGCTATGTCAATTTTCTGGAGTTTTAGTTCTTTCCATACGTGAAATCTTTTCTGTGGGGAATTAAGTCCGTTAGTGTTCAGCGTTAGGTAATTATATGACATTTTAGTTCTTGAAGACTATCAAAAGTTGGAGTGACTGGCGCTACAGGTGAAGGGGGAGGGGAAGGTAAGATGTTGCTAGGGCAAGTCCTAGAATTAAAGTACGAGATGAGCTATCAGTAATTAAGTATTAGGGGGGTAGGAGGAGAATTAATTAAGGATCGGGTGAGAGTAGCGGAAGGGTTCAGAGAACCGTTGATTGGCTTCCGAAGGGCTAAAGTTTTGGCCTTCGGTGCGGTGATGATGTAAATAGGAGTCCACCATTTTTATTTCTTTTGTTTTCTCTTCTTTTCTTCTCTTCTCTTCTTCTTCTCTTCCTAGACAGGGGATCAGCCAGAGTCTCCTATTCGGAGCTTTTTTAAGGTAGATAGCCCGAATTCAACTTCACCTATGCTGTAGAGTTTGCTATTGTGGGTGAAGGTGACTTCCGAGAAAGGGTGGCTCCATCTGTATGGGATATTTTGGTCTCTTAGAATGGATGTGACTGGTCTGAGAGCTCTTCTTCTTTCTAGTGTCTCCTTGGAGAAGTCTTGGAAAATTTTGATGTTCTGGTAGGGTGCTGGTAGGGATTTATGTTTCCTCATGTATTCATTAATTTGTTCCTTTAGTGGGAAAAAAAGGAATTTTGCAATCGTGTCTCTGGGCAGGTCTTCAGCTAGATTTTTTGGTTTAAAGAGTCTGTGTGCTCTTTCGATAGAGTATTCTAGTTCGTGTTTTCCAGGTACGATTTTTCTGATCATGTTTTTGATGTAATCAGTCAGGTCTGCGTTTCTAATAGATTCTGGGATTCCTCGGAATTTCAAATTTGACCTCCGGTCTCTATCTTCTCTGTCTATTTGTTTAATTCTTAAGAATTCCATGTCTTGTTGCATTTTTTGTTGATCGTTCTTTAGTTTTAGAGATGTTGAAGTGATCTTGGAAATTGCGTGGTCGTGGTCGTCCACTCTTTTGACCACTGAAGTTACAGTTGCTTTAATTTCTTCTAAATGGGAAGACAGATTTTCATCAATTTTGTTTTGAAATGAAGTGAATAATTCTATCATGAAGGCTTTGTCTATCTGTTGGTTTGGGTTTATCTGGAGAATAGGGTCTAGTGCTGCAAAGCTTGTCTTGAGCTTCTGTCTAACTGGGCTTCTGGTTCCGCTGTCTCTACTACTGGCTTCTGGGTCGGTTTTTGAGGAGGGACCAGTGGAGCTTTTAGAGGGGGTATCTAGTTCCTTCCTTTTTGATGAGGCGTGAGTTAGCTCCATCATGGTGGTGTTGTCGTTCTCTTCAGACTTTTTAATCCAGTCCTTTTCTCTGATGTCTCTAGGGTTTTGGTTCCCTTCTTTCATGTTTTTTATAGTCTGTGAGGGTTGTGATGGGGTGGGAAGTTTACTCTTTAGTGGAGATTTTTGTAGATCTCCTGCTTCTTCTATTCCTTGATGTAAGGAGTTTTGTTTAGTTTTGGTTGGCATGGTGAGTCAGAGTTTGTTAAGGAGGATTAGGGATTGGAGCTGATTATTTAGGAAAATGTATGGGAGGTTAAGTATGTATGGTTCCTAATTGGCTGGGGTTCTGGAGCGAGGTCTAGTGAAGGTGAAACGTTGAGTGATTGTTAATGTCACACAGTGGGGACGTATACAGCAGGACCTTGACTGTTTACACAGATAAATCCGTACTTAGTTTTAGAAATAGTTTGCTAGTAGGTAATTACAGTAAAAACTTAGAGTTACTCAGCTATTTCTTAGAATATCATTACTGCATTTTTCTCAATTTATTTTGTTAATCGAAGGAGAATTACATCGTGCTATGTTAGCTTATTACAAGGTAAGGAGCTTCAATATGTAAACTTCTTCTGGAAATTCAATGTGTAGCAACCCACTGAAGTGTATGGGAGCAGAACCAAGTGGGTATGCAATCAGTATGGATATGCTCCGAAGTTCTCTGCGGAGTAATTGCCCTAAGGAATCGAGTTCAGCACACAACAAAAAAAGGAAAAAAAAAAAAAAAAGGGAAGGGGTTTCTTATGAGAGAGACAAGTTATTGAGCTGGGTTGTAGCCTAGGATAGGCTGAGGGATGGTTGATGAGTCTAGTTCCCCCAATAAGAAATCAAGATGGGATTTTTTAGAAGCAACTCCTTGTGGGGTATGAGCACAGTGCTTCTATTTTCCCTGGTGGTAAATTCAGCAAGGAGTTGATGATTTCCAAAAGTTATAAAAGTTAATGCAGAGTTGAAGGTGTAAAGTCAGAGAGCAGTAGAGATGCAGACTTGATTTGTAGTATAATAAAATGGAAAGTGACTGGGCTGCAGTAATGGAGGAGTAAGTGGGGAGTCTAAGCTTGCCTCCAGTGTGCTTGATTTCACTCAGGAGGGTGTAAATACCTGCGTGTGAGACTTAACAGCTGCGGCCGGATCTTCTTTTCACATGAAGATTGTGGATCCCTCCGCCCACGTGGCCGTCGCCGTCGGTGATGGAGGAATGAAGAAGAAAAGAGATCCACCGATTTCCTCCAGGCTTCTTCTCTCAGTTCCAAGGGCTCTTCAGGAGGGATCGGGATCCGGCTGTGGGTGCCAGGAGTGGTAAGTTTTCTGCTGTGTCGGGTGATGGGAGCCTCTTCTCAGCCCAGCTGTGCCTCACCTCCGGGGGAGGGGGGGATTACACGAGACACACTGGGGGATGCAGTGGATCAGGAAGAGATGGCAGCTCGGTCGCAAGGGTCACAGGCTGCCTGTAAAGTGGTCAGCGGGTCCTCCGGCGCAGCGGGGAGGGGGCAGTCGTCTCCGGCACCGAGAACTCCTATGGCTGCGGCTGCGGACCAGATCAGCGTTTCTTCAGGAAACCGGTTTAGGTGTGAGCTTCGATCCTTCCGATGGTTGTGGGTCCGACCGGGTGTCTCCTGGTGTCTATAGGTTCTGGTGGACTTGCTTTTTGATGGGTTTAAGTCCTTAGAAGGACTTAAAAACCCTTGTTGCTTTAGTAAGCACCGGAGCTCTGGGGAGTTGTGTCTACTCCATGAGTCGCAGGCCACGCCTCTCATCTTAACATTTTTCTCTTGAGCCACACAAGCCATAAAGTTTGTGAGACATAGTATTCACATTTTTCCAATCCGCCTCAGAAATATTAGTTGCTAATTCCTCCTACCATGTAACCATGAATTTGGGATAAACTGCTTCATCTCTATGGCACTACAGAGTATAAATAAGAGACACAGCGAGTTTGCAGGGTCTCAATCAAAAACAACCTTTCAAATTGGGAAGGAGGGTCTAAAAACCTACACTGGACTTCACCCTTTTGTCAGGAAAGATATCAGCTGGGAATATTCCGCCCATGATATCCTACCTCTGACTCTACAAAGGGAGTCAAAAGATTCAAGGGATCTTCCACTGAAGACATAATGAAAACGAGGGTATTCTCCTCTATTCCAACCCAGGAAGCTCCTTGCCTGAACTGCTGGTGGAAATTCAGGATTCGCGAAAAGTGGACACAGTGGCCCCTACCTGAAGATAGATGTTCCACAGTCTGAATGCAATAGCGCCCATGTCTATCTCTCACTCCGTCCCCCTCCTGAACTCCGTTGCCATCCAAAGTAGATTCCTTAAGGGTATCTCCGAACTCAACTGGTCAATTGCGACCCACTATTTGATGATGCCAATTTATAAGCCTTGTTAAAACTGCTGCCTTGTAGCATGTTTTAAAATCGGGAAGCCCCACCCCCTGAATTTTTGTGTCTACATAACATTTTCAAGCTAATTCTTGGTTTGCGGTTTCCCTATACAAAACCCAAGATGGCCAACTGAAGTCTTGCAAAAAACATTTGGGGAATATGAATCAGAGCAGTCTGAAGGAGAAATAGAAAACAGGGAAGTACATTCATTTTAATCGCATTGATACGCCCAAACCAAGAGAGACCACTTTTGTTGTATTTCTTAAAGTATTTCATGGTTTTATCAAAGAGAGGAGGGAAATTGAGGGTGCATAACTTATTTATTTTGGGATTATTACCCCCTAGTTATTTCAACTCCTCCTGTTTCTATTTAAAGGGGATATTTTCTTTGAGATGAGATACTTCATTCTCAGGCAATGCAACGTTTAAGACTTCTGATTTAGTAAAATTTACATTGAAGTTGCTTAAATTGCCAAACAAATCAAATTCCTTTATTATCAAGGGAAATTAAATTCTAGGTTGGGTGACAAATAAGAGTAATGGTGGGGTTACACGTCCCGATATCGCGGCGATATCGGAGGCAACGACGCGGGAGCGCGCATTTAGTGCACGTTTCTCCCTGCATCGCATCGCCAGTTTACACGCCGCGATATCGGGATGCAACGTCACTACGATGTGTACGCCCACCAACCCAGGAACGACCAGTTAACATGGGAGTGAATGGGTGACGTCAGCGTACACATCGTAGTTGGGCTGTCACACGCTGCGATGCTGGTACGACGGCCTTGCGATATCGTGGAGTTGAATAGCTCTGCTATTCAACTCCGATATCGTTTTGGCATCGTTCCAGCATCGCGTTGTACGCTCAAACCGTACAACGCGCACACGATATCGGGTCCAACTCGCAACCCACGTGACTTTTTGTCGGAGTTGGACGCCGATATCGCGGCGTGTAAACCCACCATAAGTCGTCAGAGAAGAGGGCCGCTTTACACTGACCCTGACCCACCTCTAGGCCATTAATATTTGGATTTTTCCTTATAGCAACTGCAAGGTGTTCGATTGTAATGATGTACAGTAGGGAAAACAACGGACACCCCTGATGAGTGCCATTCAGTACTGGGAGAGGGACGATAGAACCCTGTTCACCTTCATAAATTATCTTTTTGATGATATTCCAATTTATTAAGATGCACATGTAAACCTTCCCCATTTAAGGTATGTTAGACGGTCAATTGGCTTCTGGTATAGAGATGTCTATATTTCATTATTCTGTAGCTTGACGATGGTGTCGAAAAAAGTTTCAAAACATTTTTTTCTATCAACTGGATAACAGCGTATAAAGATATATTTTACCTGTATCTTGTAGTACATAAGACTCTCCATAAAATAAGCAACTTAGGACCACTACCACCATCTACTGGTCAAACTGGATTACAACAGACTCCAGACCTTTTGCTGCCAGCAGATCAGCATACAATTTCTGTGGTCTTCAGCTGTAAATACCATTTTAAGGGGATCCTTCAACCAGTCTTCTTGGCTTCTTGGTAATACACGGTCACATACCTGCCATTGCCTTATCATAGGTTCCACCATATCTAACCTGAAAATTAGCTAGCTTGTGAGAGTGGCTCAAAAATGTGAAAAATCGCTTGTAGTGCACTATGAATCAAGAAATCTAACATGAAGGCTTTTCTTTAGCTATACCCTCTGGGATGCCTGGAAGCACTGAGATTACAATAAAAGATCTTTGTCATCAGTATCATGCTTCGAAGGCCTACAGAAAAATAGCAATGGACAGTTCTTTACATCTGGGCAGCACGGTGGCTCAAGTGGTTAGCACTGTAGCCTTTGCAGCACTGGGGTCTTGAGGTCCTGGGTTCAATTCCCACCAAGGACACTAAGGACAACATCTACAAGGAGTTTGTATGTTCTCCCCGTGTTTGCGTGGGTTTCCTCCGGGCACTCCGGTTTCCTCCCACATTCTAAAGACATACTGATAGGCTATTTAGATTGTGAGCTCCAAGATAGACATACTCATGTATGTAAAGTGCTATGGAATTAATAGCGCTATATAAATGAATAAATATTATATTATTATTATCTGATAACCCGCACACATCCCGTCTAGAGATGAGCGAGTACCGTAATATTCGTAATCATTAAACTCGTTACGAATACTTTCTAATAATCTCATATTCGTTCCGAATAGCGAGTACAATGTAAGTCAAAGGAAAACACGAGTAATTTTCTGTTAGACCCTAAAAAAGGGATCTGGGGCTTGAGAAAAAGGCTGAAATGGGTGGGAAAGGGAAGTGATGAAACAGAATGGGAAGAGCCTAGAGAATATGCCTGTATGCATTTCTTACTCACATATGGTTAGTGGGAATAGCTTTGTCGCAGGATTACACCACTGTTACAAATACACTAAAACAAGTACTAAACCTAACCTAAATAGCAACAGGCCAAAAAGGTTCACAAACAGTTTTTCATGCATAATCATTAATGTAAATTAAGCGTCCGGTTTCGGCACTGCTATGAGATCAGCAGGTTAGGGAAGCTCCGTAAAACCCAGCCACTCATCGGCTTATTCCGCACCGTTCACCACCGCAGACAATGCCGTAAACGATTGTTAAAGTGCCTGGAACTGAGCGGCATGGACCGATTCGTCCTACTGAGCTCTGGGAAGGAGGGGAGTGAGATGGAGAAGAGGAGAGAGCGGGAAGCGCTGCCAGCTAAAATGGCGCAGACGGCAGAGGTAACAGGAGCAGACGCAGCAGATGGCAGGAAGGTGAACAGCTTACCTTAATGCAGTAGAGATGGTGGGGAGGCTGGAGGAAAGAGAAGGAGAACAATAAAGGATGCCACCAAAGATTATAAAGCCCCAACAAGAGAAATGGCCTTGTTTCTAGCAGACCATGTGAAACAGGCTCTTAAAGAGTTAGTACAAGCATCTTTAATAGAACTGCAGACTGCCTCAGCACAAGAGTCCAGATTTCAAGAGGCTGGACAAAGGTTATCAGATGCAGGGGGGCGTGTCCTGGCAGCAATGGAGCTGGCTGTGTAACTCAGGAGCTCTGCACAGCCTGAGCACAGAAGCAGCCATAACAAGAAAGTGAAGGAACCTGGGCACTTCAAATTCGGCACGGAGCTTCCTGAACTGCCTGTGCAACTGATGGGCAAAACAAAACCTCCTGTGAGGCAATCCCCTAAGAGGGTCACCGACTATTTCCTAGCCAGTAACAGCTCTCTCAAGATGGTGCCTCCCTCCTCTCCTCGTGCACAGAGAGCTGCGCGCCGTGCCACAGTGCAGGCTGAAGACCTGGGGGACGCTGAACTAATGGATGCCCCACTCACCAGAGGTATGATGGCGGATCTCCTGGCGAGCCTCCGATCCTCCCTGCAGCAGGATATGAGGGCTATGGTGGCGGAGGTGCGGGGGGAGATTGCGGAGCTGGGTGCACGAGTTGACAAATTGGAGCAGAAAATGGCGGAGGTGGTTCGCTCACACAATGAGCTACTGGACTCCTATGACCGGCTCCAGAGCAGAACAGACAGAATATCCGCAAAGACCTTAGATTTAGAAGATAGATCGCGCCGCAACAACATTAGGCTCAGAGGCATACCAGAGCAGGTGGCGGCGGCTGATCTAAGGTCATACCTCAAAGACTTCATCAAAACAGTGATGCCTGAAACCCCTCAGGAGCTCCTGGTTGTGGATAGAATTCACAGGGTCCCTAAGCCTCCATCGGTCCCTGAAGACAGTCCTAGAGATGTGCTAGCCAGGCTCCATTACTTCGAACTAAAGGAGGACTTCCTCCGTGTCCTCAGGCAGAGCCCGCACCTCCAGGATCAATATGCCTCTCTTGAAGTCTACCCGGACCTTTCTCCAGGCACCCTGGCTTTGAGGAGGGCATTCAGGCCTTACACCAAAATCCTGAGAGATCATGGAATACAGTATCGCTGGGGGTTCCCCACCAAGCTATTGATCCGTCGTAATGGCTCCCTGATTCCATGTCTCATTCCTCCGCACGCAGAGAAGAATCTAATTCGATGGGGACTGTGGCCGCCTGAATCTACATCACAATCCACTGCTCCTGCCGCCTCTCCAAGACCCAGGCCAGGAGGCCGCATCGATCCGGAGTGGTCTACAGTTTGATAACTCGACAAATACAGGTTCCCTTCTCTCCACACTGCACCTATGTGCTCTAGGCTGTGTTTTCCTGGCCGTCTCTCTGTTCTCGCCCTTTTCTCTTCCTTTCTGCCTTCTTTTCTCTCTCATCCTCTCTCCCTTTTTCTTTCTGCCTTTAAATAAGGTAGGTGAATTTCTCATTCTCATTCCCTGCTAGCACTGAACAATTCCCCCTTTCTCCCCCCCTATCTCCCCCCTTTGACATACACTCCACCCCCCTGTTAACCCTCTACTCCCTCTACTACTCTACTTTGCTCCCCTTCTTCCCCCCCTTAGTCTGAAGTCACCTCCTTTTCACCCTTTTTTCCCTTCTTCTCCTCCCCTATTCCCCTTCTCCTTTTCTGCTCGCTCTCTTCCTGCTCCTTTCCTCTGACTACTCTTCCCTTCCCATTATCTATATCTCCCCCTTCCCCTTCCATTCTTGGCGCTCTTGCCACTTTTCCTAATTTCTCTGTTTGGACGAGAACTGAGTAACCCCCGTTGGGTGCTGCTCTTGCCGTGCACTCAGACTCAGGAATAATTTTTTTTTTTTCCTTTTTTTCCTCCCTTATTGGGATGACATGCCTGTTCTGGACATTGGACTGTTGATATGTTCTTTTATCTTTCCATTCCCCTTTTTCTCCTTCCCCATCCTCTGCCCTGTAGCTGCAGATATCCTCACGGGGTGCTCCATGGACTTTGTCCTGCCTTTTACTAGCACACTGGTTTCATATAGATTCTGTTGGATCCCACCATGACTCTCACACTTTCTTCAATTAACGTAAATGGCCTGAACTCCCCTGGTAAAAGAAGCGTGGTGTGGCGTCAGCTGAAGAAATCCAGGAGTGATGTGCTGTTTTTGCAAGAAACGCACCTGCTGCGTGAGGACTGCCGCAGAATGGCGTCTCGTGATTTCCCTACCCAGTTTTTTGCCTCTGCTGACTGTAAACGTGCAGGAGTGGCCATTTTTATTCACAAAAATGTTGACTTTTCTCTCATCACTGAGATTGCTGACCCTGAGGGCCGTTACATAATTGTCATTGGTCTTCTTAATAATGTATACTACACCTTATCTTCTGTGTATGGCCCGAATAAGGGGCAAAGTGCCTTTCTTAGAGACTTCCTCTCGGTCTTGGCCTCTCATGCTAGGGGATGTAGGTTGGTGGCTGGGGACCTCAACGCGCCCATGGAGAGACGCTTGGACTGTTCCAGTCCCTCGACTTTCCGGGGTGATTTGGGGGCCCTTGTTGCCCAGTCCCATTTGCACGACATTTGGCGCTGTCTCCATCCCACCGACCGAGAATACACATTCATGTCTTCACGCCATGGCACATTAAGCAGGCTCGACTATTTCCTAGTAGACGACTCCTTGATAACCCACTGTGTAGCCGCAGAAATTGCGACAATCTCTTGGTCTGATCATGCACAGATCTCACTGGAGATAGCTGACCCTGCTTCCATTCGGCCCCCCACTCGTTGGAGACTGAATGAATATCTCTTAACTAACTCCTCTCATACTCAGCATATAGGGACGCAGATAGAGCAATACTTCTTATCCAATGATAATGATGAGGTTGGGCCGGAGACTCTCTGGTTGGCCCACAAATCGGTCCTCAGGGGGGTGCTAATCCAATTGGCCTCCCGAGTTAAACGGGAACGTGAGGCAAAGGTTACGGCTCTCCTGGCTAGGATTAAGCTCCTTGACCTTGCTTATAGAACCTCTCCTCAGAAATCCACGCAGGATGAGTTAACGGAGGCTAGACGGTCACTGAGGGCATGCTTATTGGTAACGGCAGAGAAATACCTAAGGAAAACTAACTCCAAATACTACAGCATGGGGGACAGGGCCGGGGCCCTCCTGGCCAGGAGAATCAAAAAAAGGGAATTACAGGCCAAAATTACTAGTATACATGATAATTCAGGTTCCATTATTCGTAATCCTGTCCAGATAGCGGAGGAATTTGGCAACTATTACAGCACCTTGTACAATCTGAGGGAGTCGGTGGACACTGTCCAGCCTTCCACTGAGTCTATACAATCATTCCTTTCTAAAGCTAACCTTCCCACTCTCTCCACTGATCAGTTGGCCTTTCTTAATGCCCCTATCACTGAAAAAGAGATTGTCTCGGTCATCAAGTCCATTAAAAAGCGCACCTCTCCTGGCCCAGACGGGTTCTCATATGCATATTACACCACCTTTACTGAGTTACTGACCCCTTATCTTCTTAAATTATTTACCTTTTGGCAGCGGGAGGGTTCCATCCGGCCTGAAGGTCTTGAGGCGTTAATAACCACAATTCCCAAGCCGGGGAAACCACTCACTACTCCGGGAGACTTTAGGCCCATATCACTACTTAATTGTGATTTAAAAATCTATGCCAAATTGTTAGCTTCCCGTCTCTCGGTTATCCTCCCCTCCTTGATTCAACTGGACCAGGTTGGATTCGTCCCAGAGCGTCAGACCTCTGACGGTACGCGCAGACTCCTGGATCTTCTGGATCTGCTCGAGCGGAAAAGGGTCCCCAGTGCACTCCTGTCTCTAGACGCAGAGAAGGCCTTCGACAGGGTGCACTGGGGATACTTGGACGGGGTCCTCTTGAAGTTTGGATTCCAGGGACCGATTCGGGATGCTATTAGGGCCCTCTATTCTAATCCCTGTGCGGCAGCTAGTGCATCGGGCTTTCTTTCCTCCCGATTTACCATATCAAACGGTACCCGCCAGGGCTGTCCACTTTCCCCTCTTATATTTGCTCTCATAATGGAGCCATTAGCTTCTATAGTTCGTACACACCCAGGAATTAGGGGGGTGGCAGTTGGGAATCTTGAACACAAAATTGGTCTATACGCCGATGACGTGGTATTTTTTTGCACTGACTTGCATACCTCCCTACCCCATGTCCTCTCGGTTTTGGAAGAATTTTCATCAGCATCATACTATAAGCTAAATCTCTCCAAGTCGTCTATATTCCCCCCAAACCCCCAAAACAGAGCAAATATCTCTCCAAAACTTCTTTCCCTTTCACTGGGCTCAGGAAGGTTTTATGTATTTGGGTGTATGGATCTCCAGGTTGTCAGGGATAATAAAGCATAATTGGGATAAATTACGAACAACGATTCAACAGAAATTTGATAGACTCTCTGGAATGCAGCTCTCTTGGATGGCCAGAATCCAGATAGTTAAGATGTCCGTCCTCCCGCGGATCCTATACCTTTTGCGGTGTCTTCCCTTGCAGATTCCCTCCAGGTACCTTGCCCCGGTCCAAGCAGGGCTAAGCAAATTTATTTGGAGTGGCAGACCTCCTAGGATTGCTAGGAGGGTCCTCTCCCTGCCTTATGCTAGAGGGGGTATGGGGATTCCCAGCATTGCGGCTTATGCCAGAGCTGCGGCTCTGGAGGCAGCGGCACACTGGTGGTCTAACTCTCTCAGATCTAGATGGATGCAGATAGAATTGGAATCCTCCCCGACTGGGTCCACTCGGCTTCTATTAGAAATGAATCTTTTGAGTCACAAGATCACCCCAAACTGTTTAAGAACTATGACAAATTTACTTAGGATATGGTCGCAGGTGGGCAGACCCTTTTTTCCCTTCTTATACCGTTACATTTCCCTCACTGCAGCTGAGCATTCTGTTCAGAACTTATATCTGCAGGATTGGAAAAAACGGGGTGTGTTGCAGCTATCAGACCTTATGGATTCATCGGGGCTGTCTGGAACAATTTTCGACACTGGTTTTGGAATTGGGTCTGCCTAACTCCACCTTCTTTAGATATCTCCAGCTTAGGCATTTTTTGACCACCCTGGAATGGCCTGTCCCGGATCTTGCCTCTATTGACTCAACCTTGCAGATATTTATAAAAAATGGATCACATGCTAGACATGGAACCTCCATAATGTACAGAGTCCTACTGAAACCTGAGGGGGAGGTGAAACTTCCCTATATGTCTAAATGGGAGGGTCTTTTGTCCTTTTCTGCCTCACTTGAGGACTGGCGGGCGGCAGCAGTTCATGCTGCCCGTTACTCCACATGTATAACGCATTTGGAGCAATCTAGGAAGACCCAGATGCAGTGGTACCTCACCCCGGAGAGAATAGCCAGATTTATCTCATCTCCGACTCGGGCACACCCCCACTGTTGGAAGGGGTGCCTGGTGATTGGAGACTCCCCGCATGTTTGGTGGTACTGCCCGGGTGTACGTACATTTTGGAGAGATGTTGAACGTATATTACTGGGAATTACTGGAATCCCTAATCCCCTCCTGCCACAGATGGCACTGCTGGGTATTGGATTGAATGCCATTCCTGGCCCTTTAAGACCCATCTACACTAATGTGTTGATTGCGGCGAGGCAATGTATTGCGGCTTGCTGGAAATCCCCTGTGACTCCTACTGCTGCGGATGTACTTGTCCGCCTCAACACTCACTTTCAGCATGAGTTGACCCTGTCCCACACAATTAAAAGGAGAACTAAGGTTCTGAGGTGGTGGGACCCGTGGGTGACCTCTGGGCATAATCTGGTCCAGATATAGAGTGAGCGCTCTAATACTAACACCTCTGTTATTGAATTATGTACGATATTACTGCAGCATCTACCCCCTCCCTACCCCCCCTACCCTCTCCTGGTTAGTCTTCTTAATTTGTATGTTGAGTTGATATGTATTGTAATGCTCCTGATTTTTTTGGTTATGTACCTTCCAAAAATTTCAATAAAACTTCATGTTTTAAAGGTTATCAGATGCAGAGGACAAGATAATAATAAAAATGGAGTCACATATAGCCAACTTACAAAAACACTCCAACCTTATGGCCAACAAACTAGATGACCTGGAGAATCGCTCCAGACGGAGCAATCTAAAACTAATGGGACTCCCTGAAACACTGGGGCCACGACAATTGGACAAGATATGCGAAGTAGCTCTCCCAAGGGCCTTAGGGCTAACCCACAGCTGCAGGGTGGAAAGAGCCCACAGAGTGGGGCCTCCATGGGACTCTGGAGAGGTGCGAGGACTAAGCAGTAATCAACAGCAATCTGCTAGACCTAAACCACGTCAGATGGTGGTAAAATATCTAGAGTATAAAGACAAAGAAGAATTGCTTAGGGCTTTCAAAAGTAGGAGGCGTCCCTTGATGATACGGGGCACAAAACTCTAGGGTATAGTGATTACTTGGTGGAAGTCTCAAAGAAAAGAAAAGTCTTCAGCGAGGTGTGTACACTACTATTTTGTAAAAGCATACGATTCCATCTGATGTACCTAGTAACGCTCTGCTTCCGGTCCCAGGATGGTGCAATGACACTTCTCACTGATTCCAAGGAGGCATTAAAGATTGTGCAAGGCAGGCAGTCACCCGTCGCTGCTCGGAATGGGGAGAGGGGCCAGAAGCATGTGGACCAACACACCGGTGAGATCCAACACACATCAGACAAGAAGCCTAGACGAGGAGAGAGTAGTTCAGTTCACACACCCGCCCGGATATAAAGTGGAGTTTGGCCAAGATCCAGATGAGTGAATACCTTAAGATCACTGAACATTTTCTGCACAGATCATCAGGGTACGATTATATGAGGACTGTATGGATGCGACGAGACGCTGTGGCACTAACATTATGATGATGGCCCATGAAGGAATCCAACGGCACTACAGAGGAAATTGAGGGGGATGACATCACTTTGTCCGCCCTCGCACATGGAAACATCACGTCGGCAGGTCCTTTTTCTTCTCAACTAGTTATCCTCGACCTTTACACCATCGTTAACCTCTATCCTCCCTTCCCCCCTTCCATGTCCCACCCTTCTCCCTCTCGTCCCACCTAAACCCCTCCTTCCCAACCCCTGAGAGTCCCCTTACTTTTTTTTTTTGTTGTTTTTTTTTTTTTATCTCTCTTTCTTCCGCTGCCCATACCACTTCTGGACAGGGGGAGGAGGAGCGAATCTGGACATTATATGTGAATTTTGAACATTTCGGGACAGAACATGTTATTGACTACTTTGGTGGAGATATATAAAGACACTTCATATTGATAACGTTGAGAAGTTACCGACATCATACACAAGGTGGAACAATTTTAGAATAATGTAAGGCGGGTAGGCATATGGGAGGACCTATAGCAGAAAAAATTGAAGTTGACAAATGGGATTTTGCACGGGAAATTGACAAGCAGAGAGAAGGAAGAAGAGACGTTATCTTTTTCCCTGGAGTTTTATATGATACAATTTTAATGGTTTATACTTTGTTCAGTTTTAGCGCAGACAAGAGAGACAAAACATAATTTGGTTTAACAAACCTAGACGTAAATACACCATAAATGATCAATCATAATGAGAATAGTGACCTGGAATGTGAAAGGGTTGAGGTCACCCACTAAGAGAAGAATGGTTCTGAGACATCTCAAAAGGTTGAAAACTGATATCGCTCTGCTCCAGGAAACCCACTTGAGAGAAGAATGTTTCAGGATGCATAAGATGTGGGTGGGAGAGATTTACGAGACGGGAGCCTGCAACAGGAAGGCGGGAGCAATGATTTTAGTTAATAAAACGTTTGCCCATAAGCTAGTGTCGAAAGAAGGGGATGAGGGGAGATTTTTCCATCTGCTTATTGAGTGCCAAAATGAAAACATCAGCATTTATTATATTTAGGCCCCAAATGCATCCCAAAAAATTTTCTTCTCAGAATTGCAGGGGAGACTCCTGACGGTAACCGAGAGCAATATAGTACTAGGAGGAGACTTTAATCATGTCATGAAAGATGAGGACAGACAGAGTAGATGACAGAAGTGAGAAGTATAAAAGTGAATCCAGGTGACGGACATAGACCTCCTGGAAGAAATTACATCCCTTCGAGGACTTAAAAGACATATGGAGGGTGCTACACCCAATGGACAGGGAATACACACATTACTTCCACCCTCATAACTCATGGTCTAGAACTGACATGATACTGAAAAGGGATAGTATTCTGCAGAAGACAAACCACATAGCAATAGAGAACATGGTCATCTCTGATCACAACCCAGTATTGTTGGATTTGTTCCCAGGGGACAGGATTTCTTGTGGCGATTCCCTTCATATTTCTTACGGGATGGAGATTTTGGGAAAAAACTCAAAGAATGGTGGACGGATTACTCAATGTTAAATACTGATCATCAACAAAATCCTAGATTGTTATACTGTGATATTGTGATACCTGCGACACTAACTTCGTGGTCTATCTCATTAAGTGCCCCTGCGGCCTACTCTACGTAGGGGAGACTACACAAGCCATCAGGGATAGGATGAAGAGCCATAAATCCACAATACGCACCGAACAAACATGGCTGCCATTGCCACACCATTTTGTAGAAGCTAAACACAATGTGGCCCAACTTAGGTTTCAGGTTATAGAGCAAGTACCCCGAACAAGACGAGGGGGTAATCACATTAGATTGCTTAAGAAAAGAGAAACCTATTGGATACATACATTGGACACACTGACACCTAATGGTCCCTTTACACGCCGCTACTGGATGGTGGCAACAACCGGCTACTTCATGTGCACGAGCACGCACAAACGGTTGCAAACGGTAATCGCATGACCTTTACACGCCGCAACAAGGTGCGCTACGGTAGGTTACATCTATCTCTGGATACACCGCCGGGTGCCACAAGTAGCCATCTGTAGCTTACCCTACCATCTTCACACGCCGCCACCACAGGGTAATCTGGGCGGAACAAAGGCAGCAGGTAAAACATATAGGCGTGCCACAGTCCATCACGCTGCGCCCAAACCACAACCATTGGCCAACACAAGACAGTTCTGATTGGGCACGACGCAAAGGGCGGATGGCGGAGACGTGACGTAGTAGTGATCGGACTGTGGCACGGAATAAGCGCTTGTGACATGGCGGAGTGTGGCGTATTCAGCTAACGGGATGGTTATGTGTCACGCAGGAGCGGTTTACAGTCACATACTTCGTGCGTATTAAAATATCAGTGCTGGGCTATGTGTGCATAGTAGAAGTGTTTGCCTTGTCACGCACAATAAGCGCTTGTGACATAGCTGCGTGTGGCGATTGCGCTAAGTCACGCTTGTGCGACACACAGTAGCGGCTTACAACACACAGTATGTGCGTTTTGTGTAGAAATTGCCCTATGTGTAGTGTGTCTGGATACTAATGTGTGAATAGAGCCCCAATGGCGCACGCATATGTGGTAACAGATGTCAATGGCCTTGAGGAGCTCGCAATGCCACATATCCATGATGTGTGTGACTACGTACTTAAACCCACCGGACAATATTATGTCCTGCATCAATGTGCTGTGTGCAGGTGACCCTCTGCCTACACCAAAACAAAAGGGTTATGTACTCACATTTGTCACATAGACTGTTGGCCAAAAACCTTCCCAAACATCATGCCTACCCACACATATTGTCTGTCCATCCCAGGCATAGGTGGCTATGACAGCACTGGCCCCAACCAAAACCTTGATCACACTGCCCTCCATCCCCAAGTAATCAGGCTCACACAGAGTATTTTTTATCCAAGGACAAAAAATGTATTTGAATTCATCAATCCAGACCTTGGAAAAGAAAAAATTAACATACACAAAGGAAAGACAATGGCCATTCAAACAGCATGTGACATTGTTAACACATACATTTGGGATCCCAAAATGAACACAAATTAGAACGTGTGCAGCACCAAGATAACACAAATAAAACCTAATCTAACTAACTAACTAAAACCTCTGCACACAATGAAAGAAAAAAAAAAAAAAACAAACATGGCGCAGCAACCCTGCTGTCACCAAGATGGCAACTTTTGAAGGATCATCCAGAACCACCCACACTAGATGTGCTGGTTCTGCCAGCTCACTGCACCAGAGCCATTGAAGTAGGAGCAGTAAGCATCTCTACTGTCCCTGGCCTCCTGCTGAGTGCGACCATGGCTCTGCGGCTGGAGTGGCGCCACACCATGGTCGTCATCACGCCAAGACCCTGGACGGACCTCCCCTGTTGTGGCGTCTGCATTATCTACAGAACCTCCTGGCGTGTATGATGCTCTATCCCTACGACGCAGGAAGTTATGCAGCACACAGCAGGCCATCACTACCGCATCAATAGACTCCAGTTTCATATGCATAGGCGTATGAAAAACCCGGAATCGATTCACCATTATCCCAAACGCATTTTCAACCACACGGCGGGCCCGGGATAGCCGGTAATTGAAAATGCGTCTTTCAGAAGTAAGGGCCCTCTGGGGATATGGCCGCAGTAGGTGTTCCTGAAGTGGGAATGCTTCATCCGCCACAAACGCAAAGTTGAGATGATGGGTCGTCTCCTCATTTGAGGGTAAGTTCAGGCCACCGCTCCTTAGTAGTTGTGCCAAGGAGCTGCGTGCGAACACACCCCCATCTGAGTTGCGGCCGTTCATTCCAACGTCCACGTAGAGGAACTCGTAGTTCGCATCCACTAGAGCCATGAGGATTATACTAAAATACCCTTTGTAATTGTAAAACAAAGAGCCCGAGTGGGGGGGTTTAGTAATCCTCACGTGCTTACCATCCAAGGCCCGCCACAGTTGGGGAAGTTCCACCGGGTTTCAAAGCCTCGGCCTACTTCCATCCATTCTGCGGCTGTTTCTGGCATCTTCATATAGGATGGCTGCAGAGCACTCCAGATGGCCTCACACGTCTCAGGGATCAAGCGGCTCAGCAGGGGCAGGGAGACACGTGACAAGTATGTGAGGGATGTCATTGACTGCCCTGTAGCCAGGAACCGCAAAGTTATAGCCAAACGCTCCGCAGCCGATACCGATGGTCGCATAATAGTGTCCTGACGCACTATCAGTGGCCCCACACGCTCCAAAAGGAAGGTGAAACAGTCCTCGGACATACGGAGGTAGTTTCGGTAATCATCGGGATTGTTAAGCTCCAGCTCACGCAACAGCTGCATGTGGCCCCGGGTCTCCCGCCGGCGAAGCCAATCCCGGCTCCACAGCCGCCGTTGTCTGCGACGCATCAACCGGTCATACCGATCCTGAAGCCACATTTGCTCTTCCACCACCGCAAAAGAGCCACGATAACATTTCGGTCATGGATATTCTGCATCCTCGGTCTCAGCACCTGTACATTGCAAAAGATAACATCAGTACATACAACAATATGGGGACATGTCAGCATGTAAAGCAAGCCACACCTCTTTTGGATTACACACTATAGCCAAGCAGATGTGATCCCTCGTGTGCCCACAAAACACATCCTGGGAGGCATGCAAAAACAACAACCACTAGTCGGCGAAAACCAAATGGAACATGCGCAATGAT
Source organism: Allobates femoralis (assembly GCA_033576535.1). Lineage (NCBI taxonomy): Eukaryota > Metazoa > Chordata > Amphibia > Anura > Aromobatidae > Allobates > Allobates femoralis. The sequence goes on from JARQOC010000001.1 coordinate 414,766,071, forward strand.
CCTGGCCTCCTATCCATTAACACTTTGTTGAGTGGCTGAAAGTCGCACATCTGGACCTACGTGAGTTACAAAGGGACATGTGTCACCACTAATCTCGCATATACATGTCACAGAAACCATTCAGAAGAGCATATGTAGTTTCCCAACCACAGACAGTAATCCACTACGTACCAGGCCAGGCCAGGGTGAGTAAGCATAGATGTGACAAACCAGATTACACATGAGTTATCATGGTGGAACTTGGTTACACATGTGTTTGCACGGGTGATATCCACATCTGTTCTATCTCTGCTGCGTCACACCTCAAAGCCATGTCTGATCCTAGCCATGTTGGTCCCAGTGTCCGTTGACCACAACCAGTATGATGTAATCGATGATGTAAACATGAGTACCACATTCCTGTCTACAGTCCAGCAGCCATTCTCCTGTATGGTGAATGGAAACAAAAACACAAATGTGTCATTGAGAATATGGGACCCCCTGTACAAAATGCCAATTAATAGTCGCCACACCACGCTAATGTAGTCCCAAAAAAAAAAAAAACCCTGGGTAGTCCGCTACACCAGTCTTTGGCGTTAGCCCAACAAATCATGCGCCTCAGCCCCCCCCCCACGCAGCAACTTCCATGTCTGCCCACGAATACTCACTTAATGGCTCTGGCCAGCAAGCGTAACGTCTGCCAGGATGCGCAGTTTTTCAAGGAGCGCCAACCAATGACGATCGAGCGATCTGCACCAATTAGCTGCCGCTAGACCTGCTCGCAGGTGTACGCTAATAATGTGCATAATTGGTGTTCTCTGGTTGGTGTAGCTGACTATAAAGCTCTGCTAATGCCCACCACACCTTGTCCAGACGTCCATGTGCATTGAGCTACTGGTGTCCAGTGATCCGTGCTCTGTTGCTCTGACGGTAAGTTATCTCACATGCTTGGTCCTTGACATGCGTTTGTACATAACGTAGATGCGTCTCTCACATGGCGCTTAGGCAATGTGTGTATGGACATTGTGTTTTGTGCTTCTGGTCTGTCTTGTGTTTTTGGTATGTGCATGGCTTATTCTCTGTAGGCCATAGGCATGTAGGGCCTATTGTTCCAGTATGTTTACGTATATCTTAAATTGAGCTTAATTAGCAGGGCAAAATATTAAAGGCTGGTTGGCCCCAGTACTTTCCATCTCCATTGATCACTGTAATGTGCCCCTGTTTGTGCAGGGAATGGTTGGTTCATGCCCTACAGTAGGGTGTCCATGGGTGTAGTCAGACCAAGATGATGATGTGTTTGGACATAAGCTGTAGCATGTGCTGTTGTGTCAAGACAGCCAGGCCTCCTTTAACACATGGTAAACGTTTTACATTGTGGCCAGGCCAAAGATGATATGTTGCACACCATGGCCAGGTGCAGATGTGCTCCTGGAAGCATGTTCCCTCACTCCATGTTTAGGTATGTTTAAAGAGGTTATTTGTGGGTGTAAACCTTGTTCCTAACATGTGTAGTTGTCAACATATGTCAGGAGCTTAATCTGTCAACACATGTGTAGGCGATCTGAGCTGTTGCACATGGAGAAAGGTTTGCAGAAATGCTAACATACATGTTGGCAAACAGCTTCATGGCGAGAAAAACAAGAACTTTGCCTGCCTGTTTGTAAATAATTTCCCAACCATGGGTTTATTTTTGTATGCCTCGTGTACTGACTGTTTTAATTGGTGTTTTTCTCCACACAGATGCCGAGGGGTAGCGTTGAGTTTGAAACCCAGCTTCTCATAGAGTATTAACAGAGTGTCTGTGGCGCACCTCGCTGCCTGAATATCGCAATCAGGCAGCGAGGGCCGAGGCCTACAGGCCTCTTGTCGCCCTGGCCAATAGGCTGGCCCCCAGGACAGGCAGGAAGTGGGACCAGCCAATGTTGGCACTTAAGATGAAGAATATGCGGGCTGCGTTCATGCGGGCTCACCTAAAATACCAGGGCCGTCGGTCAGGGGCTGGAGGTGAGGAGGTACCATTGCCTACCTTATGGTACTATCCGCTCCTCACCTTCACCCTTGGCCACGGCAGCTCGCGTGCAACGCAGACCAACCGCCCCATTGCTGCGTCCCATGTAGGCCCTGGCCAAGCACCATCTGCACCACAGGAGGTGGGTAATTGTGTTACGGTGGTGGCCCACAATGCTTGCATCACGTGTGTGCTTGTCTGCATGCTTCACCACACTTCACCCAAATCCCCCCCAACACGTCGTCTTCGAGCCAGACGCTCTCAGGCAGGTCGGGGCTGCCATGAGAGGGGGGGTGAGCCAGCATTGTCAGAGCAGACCGAGGAGGATGAGGAGGAAGTGGGACACTAGTAGCCAATGCACTTAATTGGCCGTCGGGACTATGACTTATTGACCCCACCACATTGGTCCATTTGTTGGTTTATTGTTTTTTTTTGTGTGCAAAATTGCACTATGTATTTTCTTTATGTTTATTTCCTTTTATGAGGTAATAAATTATTTTGTGTCACACAATTGTGTCTTTATTTAAGGTTATAAATTTATGGTTCAGCGTGGCTGAATGTTTAGGGTCACAATATAGTGGACACTATCCACACATTGTGGGCAATGGCCCCAGAGCAGGAGCACCATGTGGTCCACTAACATGTTGTTGCACTTCAAAGAGGTGTGGTCATGTGGGTCACACAGTTACGTAATGGACATGTTGGTGCCAAATACATGTGTTTAGTGACATCAAGGAACATACAAAAATCTTAGTCATACTTTTTATTGACAACATACATGTGTGACAGACATTTGCCACAATAGACACAATGCTGTTTTCAGCTCGTAGTAGCCAGTCCACACTCCTCCTGGTCCCAATGTGGGACACTATAAGAAAAGAGCCCAACGGGGTAGCCAGTCCACACTCCCACTGGTCCCAATGTGTGACACTATAAGAAAAGAGCCCAATGGGGTAGCCAGTCCACACTCCCCCTGGTCCCAATGTGGGACACTATAAGAAAAGAGCCCAACGGGGTAGCCAGTCCACACTCCCCCTGGTCCCAATGTGGGACACTATAAGAAAAGAGCCCAACGGGGTAGCCAGTCCACACTCCCCATGGTCCCAATGTGGGACACTATAAGAAAAGAGCCCAACAGGGGCAAAAAAAAAAACAAAAAACAAAAAGCCAACAAGGCAACAGTAAAAATTTTTGGTCCAACAAGGACAACAGATTTTCAGGGCAGGTCAGCCCATTTAGGTGTGGGTGTTGTGACACATCATTGGAGGCCACCATGATGTTGCTGCATGGCAGCCAGCATGGCAGCCAACCGGCCCAGGTCTTGCAGCCCACGTCGGAGTGCCCGGTGTAGCCGTTGGACGAAATCATGGTGGGCCCTCAGCACGTCCTCCATAGTAGGTACACCTGTATTGTGATAAAAAACAAAAATTTACATTCTAATAGTCCCTATGGTGGTTTGGTATGTTCACACAACAAATATGGTCCTTACCCTCGGGCTCAACCTCCTCCTCAGTATCAGGGTGTGATGGGGAGGCATTGACACTCCACCCCGCAGCTCCAGCACGTTCTCCATCTGCAACAATGGGTGAAGAACATTATTAACAAAATGGGTGCAAATCCTAATTACCCAAAACCACCACGCTGCTTACAGTGTGCAGGGCATAGCACACAACAAAACACACTTACCAGCATAATCGTCCAAGGCTGGCTCATTTTGTGGTTGAGGCATGGCCTCATCCTGTCCAGCAGGCGATGCCACCTCAGGCTCCGGCCCCGCTGGGTCATCAGCATCTGCCGCGGGCAGAGCTGATGGTGAAGGCAGCTCCTCGTGCTGAAGCCCTGCTGGGTCTTCCGGCTCCTCCTCCTCATGCCCTGGTGACGGGCTATTCCCTTGTGGGGATGGTGTGGCAGCTGGCTCTTGAGGCGGTGGGGTTGGTGGCCCACCTGCAGGTGTTGCCGGGGGAGCCTCATCAGATGACTCAGCGACATCTGTATTTGAAGAAACAATCATTCAGCTGTCAGAAGAAGGTTTCAGCTCAGAGATGTTGAGACATTTAGATTGTTGGGCTATGTGTTTGCAGTAGTCCAGATATGGGATGAGCTCATGTGTTATGCATGGAGTGTGTGTATGAGGCAGTAGTATGGTTATTGTGTGGAGAGCATCTAACACTGTGGACTCATCTTTGGAGCAACATAAACATGAGTTTAAGGCAGATGTGTAGGCACTCCCTCAATATTCTGCTGACTATATGCTACCCCATTGCATGTGTCCCGCCGTAGCCCACACTCTCCTTATAATATGTTTGTCAACATATGTGTGCTGTTTTGTGCTTATACATGGGCAAATGTGTGTTTGGTCCTAACAAGTACTCACCACGCAGCCTGGCAATCCGGGCACGGATGTCGACTATGCGGCCTGGGCATTTCTGCTTTAGGTCGGCGATTTTCTTCTGGACGGCTTTAGCGGTCCTCTCCACCCCCAGTTAGTTGAGCAGGGCCCGCTGGATCCGCCTAATGGTGGCGTGATTGCGCAGCCTGGGATGCCAGTGGTGATGATTACCCCAGTAATCGTACCGGTCACAGTGGTCTATAAGGACCAGTAATTCTGCCATCCCCCACGTTGCAGCGCGCTGTGCGGCCGCCATAACTGCAATGCTGTGTGCAGAGGAGGGGCTGGCACCTTGCAGGCAGAGTGAAACTGAAACCAACGTCATGACGTCATTACGGCCGCTGTCGGGGTCACCATTCAAAGTCGCCCTACGCGCAGTGACACGGGCGAAACACTTCTGCGGCACCTACAAAACAAGACCCATAGAGCGGTGCGTAACGTCACCTTGTGCGCTGTGTACTAAATTATTCATTTGCATGTGGTATGACAATGCGTACATTAGTGCACGCAGTGACACGCCAGAAGCACTTCTACGGCATCTGCAGTACAATAAGCCAGGGGGGTACGTAAAAAAAACTTGTGCGCTGTGTACAGCATTATTCCTTATTATGTTAAGAGAATGTGCACAGTATATAAGGACTATGGCGCAATGATACTTTTGCCTTCCGCAAGTGTGTGTCCGCGTAATTGTACTAATGTATGATCGTGCATACAGCGTGTATCTATAGTGCTGAAGTGACAGCTCAACCAAGATGGCGGCCTGTGAAGGAAGAGCCAATTGGAACGCAGCATCTTCCACCAATGATCGCTGATGGGGCGCGATAACCCGGAGCCTGTGTCACGCCCCAGCTACATACCAGGTACATAGCCTGGTGTCGAAACAACCCTTCTGTTCCTTCTTTACACGCCGATACAGGTCGCTACCATCGGCTGGGTAACCACCTGTTTTAGGGCAGTGCTCTGAAACAGGTGCCGCCACTGCCGGGTGGCTACAACCATCTTCACACGCCGCTACCTCGGGTTGAATTGGCGATGCAAGATACATTTCTCTCATGTACCCGGTTGTTGCCACCATCCAGTAGCGGCGTGTAAAGGTACCATAAGGGACTCAATAGGGAGATTGAGTGGCTTAACTAAATTTCTTGTTTCAGACCAATACCTAGTTTTCCTTGGTCGTTTCAAAAGCATGATCGACAATGTGGTAAGATTACCATAACCCCTATAGAATTTCTCCAAGTTTCCTTTTTCCATTTATTACTTTATTTTTCCACTGTATTTATCATGTTATACGGCTTGGACCCCGTAACAACCTGTGTTATATAAGTGTGTGACATAAACCGATGTTGGATTAATATGACATTGTTGTAACTACATATCTCTGTATGGTTGTCATATAAGGTATATGCTAATTCAACACAAAACACGATATATGTATCTCCTTTTATATGCACAATCTATGATGATAACTAATGTCACTTCATGTTACCTCTATTTCAAATTACCCTATCCAGCAGACAGGTTACAGACCATACACCAGTAAAACACACACACATCACATGACCTATCATCTATACCCATGTCCAACCATATATTATGCCACAGTCCCCAAAACACTGTACTTATCGAGTCTATATAATCTATAGTGCCCCTTAAACCGGACAGCACCACTGTAACCCTAATTTGTGCCCTTAACAGCGCTGCCCGTAGCCGTGGCAACGCTGCATAACAAAAACACAGGCACTTCCGGTACGCGGGGCGCGCATCACTGCGCATGCGCGAACTCCGGAGTTCACTTCCGGTTTACGGGCTGGCGGGACATGCGATAAAAGGGCGGAAGCCCTCACAGCACGCCAGCCTCTGCCATATGCACGGACCGTGCTGGCATTTACTCTCCTGACCGGTGAGCGGACCCTGCATGCAATGTGATACGGCATCAAAAAGCTAAGTACCCATTACTTGATAATAACCAAACTGTTCTCCATTTTACAACTTAGCTGAGAGATATCTATCTAACAGGAAACCCAGGGACAATACAGTACCTGGTACTGAGAAGGACAGGCTCTAAGCATCCATCACTACAAACACGGTACTGATGAGACACATAGAACTAAGAGGACACACATGTGAATATTAGAAACATCTAACATGTATATATATCCACAGGTCACAACACTGCAAACATAAGTCTGGACACACTAACAGCCTATAAGGTAATAACACAACCGTTACTATGAACACATAACATTGATATGACTTAACTAAATACATGTACATAATTCCAGGCAAATTTTTAAGTTAACTGAAACCAACATCCTAGACGGCACAACTGAATTACCAATTCTGAAGGTACAATTAAACCTATGATGATATTATACAGATAAGCATACACCACAAATACCCTTGTTTCACATGATACCCATTTTTCCGTAGATCAACAAGTTCTCTAGCATACCACCATACCTAGCCAATATTTCATCTAACCCAGCCTTAACTTCTCACCAGGACCCACAGGTAAACAGTTGAACCACTCAATTCCACCTTTTCCCTTGTCACACATTTTTTGATACTTCCCTTTCTCTCTCCTAGTCTTTTACAAGTGCCATATGTAACGCAATGAGTAATTATAAAATACACAGAACTCCTGTTCATTACATCTACCATAATTGACTGAGTTTTAATCCTATAAATAATGTATATATGTAGACTGTACCTCACTGTTTCACTGTAAATATTCTCACTGTAATTATTATTTGTTTTACTTCATAGTGACGTATTGATAAAGGTCCAATAGGGGACCGAAACGTTTGCTGTCACCATTCACCCTGTATATGTCTTCAAATAAACCACTTGATAAGCAATTATTCATGACTCGATGAGTGCTTGGATTTCTCTAATAATACAAGGCAATAGCCTGGCACACACGCGTCGCTAACACTAAAGAAAAAAGTAAGAGAACATTATATGCTAGCGAGTAACACAGTGAGAGACACCTATACAGCCTTTAAGGCTTCGCACAGCAAAGCTGATAAACGACAACGGGTGGAGGCTAAACAACAATGACAAATGGGCGGAGAATAGAGAACAAATGATTTGGGGGCAAAGGGAAGTAAACTTGAACAGGAACGGTGACAAATCTGGCAAATTACTGGCCACCTTGGCTAGAGGCACGCGCTCCCAGACATTGATAATAAGTACTAAAGGGGGAAATGGAGAGCTGACAACAAAACCTAAAAAAATGAATGAAATCTTAGGCAAATATTATGCAAAGCTATATCAAGTAGGAGAATCCCAAGCAGGAATTGGTTGGACAAGGTTCCACTTACTCCACTGACTGAGGAGGATAGGGGATTTTTAAATGGTGACATTACAGAAGACGAATTCCACGCAACTATAAAGAAGTTAGGCTCACACAAGGCTTGTGGCCCGGACAGCTTTAATGGTGAATTTTACAAGGAGCTTAGAGGGCAAGTAGTTCTTATCCTAACGCACATGTTTAACAAAAGCGTGGCCTGCTCATGGCTGGGTGAAGTCGCACATTGCTGGAGCTCTGCAGACCCGGGACCGCTCCACAGACTATTAGCCCTCCTCCGCATCCAGGATGTCAAAGAGGAAGAAGCTTGAACCCTCTTCCCCCCACACATCATCGGCGGGGACGCCGGGACGAGCCACCGGCCTCTCTAGGCTCTTTGCGGGCTCCGGGGGCTCCGGTGGAAGAGGGACAGCAGTGGCACCGAGCGCACTACAGAAGACTCCACCTCCTTCTTCTTCCTCTTCCCCCGCTGCAGCAGAGGAGCCCACGCTCTCAAAGGAGCATAACGGCAAGTGCTGGTCCAGCCACACATGATAAGGGAGTGCAGGGGACGCCACAAACCACCGGAGGAAACGAGTGTGAAAACACCAGGGGACACACAGCCTCCATGGAGAAGGGAAGTGAGTCAGGGGGTCCCATGGGGCGGGAACATCAGTGCCCATATCCTCTCCCCCACCCCAGACATATGGCCCTCATTCTGAGCTGCAAGAAATCAGGGCTCTTATACAGGCACTGCCATCCAAGCAGGACCTGGAAGCTGCAGTTAAAGCCCTAGAAGCCTCTCAAGAAAGAGCACTGGGGGTGATTAATAAAGACATTGAGTCTCTTAAGGAGAAGACTACTGAGTCAGAAGGAGCTATTGCTGCGCTGGAAGCCAAAGTGGCTGATTTGGAGAAAGAGGTAGTCAGATCACATTCACACATTACAGATCTGACACTGCAATCCGATGATCAGGAAAATACAGAGAGACGGAATAATGTGCATCTCAAGTGTATTCCTGAGTCAATCACTACTGAAACTCTCTTGCAAACTACACTTGATATCTTCAACACGGTTACTAAAAGACCCCATGGCTGGACGTATAAGATAGAATACATAGAGTCTTCCGTGCTGGGCCGGTGCACGCCAATAATCCATGTGATGTCCTATGTAGGCTCCATAACTTTACCGCCAAGGAGAATATTGTTAACGCCGCATGGTTATTTGGTGATATCGCATTTGAAGATGCCCACGTCGATCTGTTCCCAGACAATTCCAGCAGAACATTGTATATTGGACTCCAGTTGATTCCCCTCTTGGAGAAAATCAAAGAAAACAGGGCCTCTTACCGCTGTGTTCACCCCTTCCACTTAATCGTGCGACGAGGGGGCAAGTTCTTCTACCTCTGGTCCAAGGAGGACCTGGAGGGCCTATTTGCCTTTTTGGCCATCCCATCGTTCCCGGTACCGGACTGGTTATCTCTGGAGGGCTTCCTTAAAGCTACTTGAAGGGGGCCTGGCTACGTGACCCGCCAACAGCCGTCCGCAACACCAAGACGCCGCCGCATGCCATCAAGAGAGGGCCCTGTCACTTGACTGGAATACAACATCTTTTCTGTGAATTAATGTTTCCCGTTGCCCTGTCTACCTGGGACGAGTCTGCTGAGATGTTGCCGATATGGGTTATCTGTTTCCACCTACCCAGAGTTTTTGGCCTTTGCAGTTATTGCACCTGCATAAGAGTTGTGCTATGGTATTGCCTTAGCTAGAAACTTGTCTTTAGTTCATTGGCAATACCCGCTGAACACAGTTCTTGCATGGGGCTCAAAGGGGAGTGATTCAGGTCGACGGGAGGGCTTGGTGCGTTGGTGGGAGGTGTTGATATGTTACTTCTAATAAGTTGCTTAGTTTTATATAAGTCGGGTTCATCTGAGATATATAGTTGATGGGTCCTTGGTCTGCGCTGATCCTACCTGAAGTTATCTGCGACCCCTCGAATCCTCCTGTCCTGTCTGTGGGATTCATTCTTCCGCCTACATCCGGACTAGACAGCTTTGGTCTCTATCTTGTTATTCTCGTTTTCTTCTTTTCTCCAATCTCTACCTCTTTCTATTTTCTCTTCCCCTTTCTCTGTCTACTCAGCCCTCGAAACCCCCCCCCCCTTTTTTTCCCACTACATCCCTTCCCTTTCTTTTTCCCCTTCTGCCTGATCCCATATATTAGGTTACAATGACAAATAGCGGTCAATCTGGGTTGAAGATTGGAACGTTGAATGTCAAGGGCCTACATGACCTGGGGAAGCGATCGATCATGTTTAATTACTTGAAATCTAATAAAATCTCTATTGCCTTTCTGCAGGAAACGCATATCTGTGCTGCCACGCCATTTAGACTCTCGAATCACTGGTTTCCCACGGCTTACCACAGTCTTGCGCCTGATCCTAGCTCTGCGGATACCAGTATTGTGTTGTCGAGGTCCCGCCCCTGGGAACTCCTGGAATCTCGTGATGGTGGAGCGGGACGACTGCTACTGATTAAAGGTAAAATTGCATCCCAGCTGTACACTTTTGCCTCGCTGTACCTTCTGAATACTGGTCAGATTCTGCTGCTGTTAAAGTTTTTAGAATTCGTGGATGATTTTGCTGAGGGGACCCTCGTGTTAGGGGAGATTTCAATGTGGCCCTTGACCCAGCTATAGATATTTTGGGTGGACGGTCGGTGTCGACAGGCCCAGCACAGCGACGCTTGCGACGGGCGCTACATGACTTTCAATTATTAGATGCATGGCGTCTGCTCCATCCTTGTGACAGAGACTACTTATTCTACTCCACAGTACACGACTCGTACTCACGACTGGACTATATATTTCTGCGAGACCACGACATGATCCGTATAAAAACTGCAGATACAGAACAGATTACATTTTCGGACCATGCTCTGTTCACAGTCTCGATCCTACTTTCCTCGCCCTTGCCGAGGCAATGGCAGTGGAGGCTGAACTCTTCCTTACTTGATGACCCAGAGGTATTTCGGGATATCACCAAACTACTACAGGACTGTTTTGTTACTAATGAGCAAACTAGCTCCTCACCGATGGAGGTGTGGGGAGCTCACAAGTGTGTAGTTAGAGGCGCATTTATTAACCATGGTGCCCGCTTAAAGAGGATGAGGGAAGAGGAAATTACTGACTTATTGTCGCGGCTAAAATCTCTAGAGACCCAACATAAATACTCTAATATGGCAGACTTGAGAGCCGCCCTTCTGAAGACTAGAGAGGAGTTACGCACGTTGTTAACTAAAAAGGCTAAAGGGGTCCTCTCCCGATGCCGTAGCCATTTTTACGAACATGGCAACAAAGTCGGAAAGTCACTGGCTAGAGCTTCACGAATTCAGAGGGCGGCTACCTATGTGCCAGAGATTGTCTCCCCTATGGAGTCACAAAAGAGATCGGCTTCTTTGGAAATAGCCGAGACCTTCCAATCCCATTATGCCTCGCTATATGCAGTAGACAGCTCCAACCCTATTACACTACTGCGAGTGACTTCCGATCTCGTATTCGGGATTATATCAAGTTCTCTGGGATGTCAACCTTAGAGGAGACGGCAATTCAAAATCTTTTTTTTTTTTTTTTTCATCTATGTATTTTTATTGAAAGTTTTCACAAACATGGACGAGCAATAACAATAAAGACATAAGAATAAAAAAAAAAAAAAAAAAAAAAAAAAAAGGGCAACATACAAGTATCCTAACAGGCCGCAGCATAGGCAAGTAAATCAGATTAAACAGATTAAATAGCTTAAACAGCGACGGTGGCGTTCGCCAGTGTCATCGGGGTAACGATTAAAGTCGTGAGAGTGCGTACAGAGCACGGCATGCAAAAAGCAACAATCCCACACACAGGGGGATAGGCAGTTAGCTAGTAGCGACAGGAAGCCCATCAGGGGGAGTGCGACTCCAGGACTACGTCCCTCGTGCCGTGAGCGGTCCTATGTCGAGGAGTGGCTCCCCTTGCGCCGTAGTCTTGGGGTGCCGCAAGAACCATCCTTGCTGATCTCATGAGTTGTCCACACCAGGATGTCGCTTCCTCCGAGGGCAAGATGGGAATGACTCGCCGACGGACCATAAGGCAAGACAGACGGACGAGCGTGCCACTGACAGCTGTCTTGATGGAGGCGTAGTTAACACGCAACAAATGTCGCTACAGTCCAGGTGATAAACGACGTAAACGTGAAAACAGTAGAGTCAACAGAGAAGGATAGAAAGGAGCGAAGTATTAAAGAGAGAGAGGCGAGAGAAGAATGGGAAGGTAGAGGGGTAGATGGGAGGAAAGCCAGAGATACACTGTAAAGCAAGACACATATCGTAGCAACCGGGTGGGATCCACACACAGTAGAATAGAAACAGCAAGAGGTGAAGGGAGAGGGGGGAGGATAGGAGAGAAAAGGAGGGGGGACAAGGAAGAGGAAGCCAGGAGGGTGGGGGTAGGGGGGAGGGATGGAGGGAGAGGGAGGAGTGATAGGAAAAAAGAAAAAAAAAAAAAAAGGGGGACACAAAGAGGAAGCCAGGGTAGAGAAGGAGGAAAGGGAGGGAAGAGCGGGGAAAGCAACGAACAAGAGGGGGGGTGCGTCCGCAGCCCCCCCAGAACTTCCCCTCCCCCCACCCAACGCGATCATCCACCACAGGGATTACATCAGAGGTGGATCTGCATCGCAAGAGGGTGGTGCGCCCAAAGGTCCCACGCTTCACCAACGTACCTTCTGGTACCCAGGTCCAGTGCCAAGTAGTGTTCATGGCAAAATATTGAATTGAGTCGGTCCGCGAGTTCACCCAGCGTGGGAGGGACCGAGGCTTTCCATTTGGTCGCACTGCAAATTCTGGCCGCTGTTAGAACATAGGACATCAGGTGCCGGATCACTGGGGGGAATCCCATAATCCCCACATGCAGGACGGCCACCTGGGGCTCCAGCGGAATCGCCGCTTCAGTGAGAGTGTCCAGTAGGCTAGCCACCAGGAGCCAGAATTGCTGATACTTGGGACACATCCACCACATATGGGCCAGGGTTCCTCGCTGTCCGCAAAGGCGCCAGCACGACGGAGAGGTTGTCTTGTCAAAGTTGGCCAATTTTGTGGGGGTAGTGTACCATCTCAAGTGAATTTTCTTTAGTAGGTCGATATGGTTAATGGACCTAGAGGTTCCTAAAATACAATGGATTGCGTCTTCCCAATCCTCCACCCCCGCTGCAAAGCCCAAGTCTTCTTCCCACCTCTGCATGTACGCGGGGCGGGCCGGGGCCCGGAGGCCCAGAAGGTCCGAGTACAGCATGGACAGAGGCCTAACTGGTGCCGGGGTTGCGGTAAGGGAGCGTCGCAGAGACGACGGGGTGTCCGGCCGAAGGAGGTCATGGTGGAAAGTGTCGGAACGGGCCAAGTGCTGTATCTGGAGGAATTGCAGAAAAGAACTTTTCAGTTCAGGGAACGTGGACATGAACTCCTCCAGGGTCATCAGACGCCGTCCGACTAGGAGTTCGTGGAGCCAACGGGGCCCACGGTCCCTCCACCCGGAAAGGTTCAGGGAGGGGATGAGCCAGCAAAATGCCTCCAATGGGATTTCCTCCGGAGGGAGCTTAGTCCATCCCCCCCCCCCGATGCTCCCCACACGCGCAGGAGCTCTCTGAGTGTGCTCGGTAGGCCTGGCGGGCAAACTGGGCCCACCGAGGTCGCCGCCAGAAGGGAGCGAATCGAACGGCCCCTGAGCACTGATTCCTCAATTTGCCTCCATCCGATAATATTTCCTCCCCTCCACCAGGCGCCCGCCACCTCCAGGACAGTCGCCCTCCGATACGATTCCACATCAGGCACCCCCATTCCTCCTCCCGTCAGTCGTCTGTACATGGTCGTACTTTTAATGCGTGCCGGCTTGTGCGCCCACACGCACTTGTTAATCAAGGATTGAAGTCGGGAAATCAGCCCAGGCGGGTAGCGGGCAGGCACACACCTAAACATGTAGAGGATCTTCGGTAGCCACATCATCCTTACCAGTTGTATCCTTGCCATCCATGACATTGAGGCTAGGGGGAAGCCCCCCAGAGCCCGACCAAGCTCCTCCAGGAGACGCTTAATGTTTTGTGATGCCACCTCTGACGAGGGCAGAGAAATACTCCCAAGTACGTGATCCCGGCGGGGGACCACCGAAAAGGGTAGGATCTGCTCAGGGTGTCCCACTCCACCCCAATGGGAAAAACCTCTGATTTGCTCATGTTAAGTTTGTAATAGGCTCGTGCAAAGCGGTCAAGCGTTGCCATGACTCCTGGGAGGGAGGAGCGAGGGTCCTCCGTCACTATTATGACGTCATCGGCATAGAGCCCCACCACATGCCTCTTACCTCCAACTGTGACTCCCGATATCAGTGGGTCCGCTCTCAAGGAAGCCGCCAGAGGTTCCATGACGAGGGCAAAAACAAGTGGGGAGAGGGGGCAACCCTGCCGAGTGCCATTAGTGATCGGGAAGGAGCGCGAGGCATAGCCCAACGTTAAAACTTTTGCACAAGGATGTGAGTAGAGGGCAAGGATAGCTGACATGATAGGGCCCGTAAAACCGAAGGTAGAGAGGACCTCCCGGAGATAGCCCCAGTGCACCCTGTCAAACGCCTTCTCAGCATCCAGTGACAGAAATACACAGGAACTCCTCCTCCTCTCTCCTACCTCAATCAAGTTCAGCATCCCTCTATTCCCATCCATGGCTTGACGGCCCTGCACAAAACCCACTTGGTCCTGATCCACCAAGAAAGGAATCACATCGCTGAGACGGGTGGCAAGGATCTTAGCATACAATTTCAAGTCGTTGTTGAGTAAGGAGATCGGGCGAAAGTTACCCGGAGTATCCTGCTCCTTCCCTGGTTTCGGTATGGTTGATATCGTGGCTTCCAGAGCCACCGCCGGAATACGTTTGCCATACATTGAATAAGCGCAGGAGGTACGGGGAGAGAAACTTTCCGAAGGTGCGATAGTACTCACCCGCAAACCCGTCCTGGCCGGGGGCAGAGTTACATTTTGCCGTTTTCGCGACGTAAAGGGGCTGTTTAGGGCCTCTAGAGTCTCCGGAGGGACCGTCGGGAGTTTAAGACTCCCCAGAAAGGCTGTGATTCCCTCCGGGGAAGGCTGGGGGTCATCCTTGAGATTATATAGTCATTAGTAATATGTAGCAAACACTTCCGCAATGTCCGCGGGGTTCCTCACTAGACACCCATTGTTACCCCGCATGGCATTGATCGAACTCCTCACCGTTCGTTGCTTGACTCTACGGGCCAGAATCCGGCCCGCTCTGTCGCCCGCTTCATAATATTTAGTACGTGATTTACGTAAGCCCACCTCGTGCTGATAAAGCAGGAGGGAGCGAAGTTGGTGCCTGATTTTGCAGATTTGCGACAGGACCAGGGGGGAGGGGTGCCGCTTTGTTTGCGGTCTCGAGACGGTGCAATTCCGATATCCAGTCAGTCATGCGTCGGTCTCTGCGTCTCCTGGCCTGTGCAGCCTTCTGGATGAGGAGGCCGCGTAGGACTGCCTTGTGAGCATACCACAGCGTGTCGTCCGCGACCTCGCCCCCAGCATTCAGCTTGAAGTAGTCCGCAATGGAGAGTGCTATGTCGTCGACTACCTCCCCGTCAGACAGGAGGCCCGCATTCAGTCTCCAGCGTCGGGACGTACCCCCTCCCGACTCTAGCAGAACATCCAGAGTGATCGGAGCGTGGTCCAACCATGTGATCAGACCCACCTCCGAGGCACGACACTTCTCCAGCGCTAGGTCTTTGACCAGAAAATAGTCAATTCTGGAGTATGTTCTGTGGACCGCCGAGAAGAAGGAGTAATCTCGTTCTTCAGCGTGGTGATATCTCCAGACATCGTGGAGGTGGTACTCCCGACAAAGGTCACCCAAAGATCTGCCAATCCTACCAGAGGGAGAGGAAGAATCCATGTGAGCCTCCATGATTACATTAAAGTCCCCGCAAACAATCAGCCTACCTTTAGACATCCAAGTATAAGAAGAAGCGGCACTCACCGAGGTAGTATAGATGGTCCTTTATTCCACAATTCTAGAAACGGACAGGGTGCAGGGAGGAGGCCACGGGGGGCCGACGGACGACGACGCCGTTTCGCGACACGGGTCCGGATATGCTGGAGTGAGCAGATCTCCAGGTTAAATACATGTGACCTAATGCATCACTTCCTGCTGGCTAGCTCCAAGTTTGAAGCAGCCAACTTTAATCACAGTTATCAACACAAAATGCACAAACAGACAATACAATTAAAACAGACAGTCTCTAAAAGTAGAGGTTACTGGACACTTACAGCAGGGTCCACAAAGGGACCAGTAACGGGTACTCCCGTGGCCCCCGCTCCTAATTACGGCATAGAGGATCCCGTCCAAGTCGGCGCCGTCGGTGCTCCACTAACCTGGCTGGATGGAGGCGTGGTTATGGCGAGACTAGCTCAGAGCCAATCACCACTGCCCTCCACATCACAGACCCAAGCAGTGGAGCACCGAGCCGTGGAAACATCCCCCTTCGGCCAACCAAAAGAGTAGGAAAGCGAGCCCCATGCTGCAAATAGTGCACATACCTTTAGACATTGTAGCCAGGCGTGCAAAGAGCGCCCTAGCAAACTTGATCGGACCAACGTTAGGGCCATAGACGCTCACAAGAGTGTAGGGCATGCCACCGATGTCGCCGAGGAGAATCACAAATCTGCCCGTGGGGTCACCTACCGTGGCGTGGTGTGAGAATTGGATCGTATGCTTATGGAGAATGCAAACTCCCGGTTTTTTCAGCGGTGCGGTCGCATGATAAACATGAGGAAAGTCACTATGGCGCAGTCGCACAGTGTCCTCCTCCAGGAGATGTGTCTCCTGAATGCAGAGGATCTCCGCCTTCAGGCGTTTGGCTTCACGCCAGAGGTAGGATTTTTTGGCTGGGGAGTTAAGCCCCTTCACGTTCAGCGAAACTATGCGGACAGCCATGTTGAGGACCAAAGGGGCCGCGGATGCGAGGGTAAAGAGGAGAGGGAAGGAGGGGGCTCACGAACTAGAGAGAGAAAAAAAAAAGGGGGGGGAGAAGGTGGGGGAGGGGAGAAGCAGAACCACCCCAGGAAGGTTGGGGGTCGGCCAGGGAGGGAGGGGAAGAGAGAGAGGGAAAAGAGGGGGAACATGAAAGAAAAGAGGAAAGGGAAGGGAAGAAAGAGAGAAAGAAAAAGAAAGATGAGAGAAAGAACACTTACTTATGAGACCAAGAAAACAAACGAACAAATATGCAGACACATCTGGGGGATCCGCAGCACCAACAGGGGGCGAAACGGGTCCCGTGGGATGGGCAAGAGACGGATCTCAGGTCTCCACCATGTAACCAATACTAGTGAAGATCAAACCGCCTACAGTCAATAAAGTCTCACACAACGATGAGAGTAGAAGAGGTCTGTGGAAAGGGACCCAGCAAGGTTTGAGAGTCCCAGCGGTGAAGATGCCGCTGAGGATCAGGCCGCTCTGTTATCTTACGGAGCCATGGGGTCATTTCTGGCAGGATTCTCCAGCAGGTCGTTTCGGGACCTCGGGGATGGGGAGGAGGTCAGGCGCCATGTGCGCAGAGTCTTCCTCAGGAGGGTGGGCGAAGCAAAGGAGTGTCGTTTCCCCTCATATCTGAAGATCAGAGCTGCCGGTGAACCCCAGGTATAGGGGATGCCTCGGTCTCGAAGGACCCTGCAAGACGAGGCAAAGTCTCTGCGTCGGGCCAGCGTACCCGGAGAGAGATCTTGATAACTAGAAATGCAGTTATACGGGTCGCGCATCGGGGGGCCCCTACGTATGCGGCGCAATAGGTGCTCCGTCACACCGGAGCGGACCATATGTACCAGAATATCTCTGGGCACCCCGTCTGGCAGGGTCCGAGGCTTCGGAATACGGTATGCTTTTTCGATCTCGAGGTCCGTGGTAGGGAAGTCAGGAAGGGCGACAGCAAGGGAGGATGCGGCCATTGCAGAAGGATCCTCGTGCTCGCCAGCTTCAGCCATGCCCCTGATTTTAAAGTTATTGCGCCGGAGGGTGTCCTCCAGGTGGCGCAGTCTATTGCTCATCGTCCCCATCTCCCTGTCTACGTCGGCATGGCTGCCGGCCAGATTGTTGTGTGCTTTCGCAGTCTCCCATCGTCCCTTCAAGATGGGCGGTCCTGTCGTTCAGAGCCCCCACGTCCTCCTTGAGAGAGCAGAGTAAGGCAGAGATGTCGGCCATCAGAGTATCTCGTAGAGAGCCCAAGCAGGATTTCAACATACCCTGGGTTACCGGGGCGTCCTCCTCCGACCCATGAGCGGCAGTACGGGACTGGGTCCCAGGGCTGTGGGAGCCACTTGGAGAGCGGGAGTGCGGTACAACGGCCGGAGCCATTTTGGGTGGCGAGGCAGAGCGCTGCGGCTCCGTGTCGAAATGGTCTGTGAGACGGTTCTCCATCTGACGCATCTTTGGAGCCGTTCTTGGCATGTCAGCTGTTTCCAGGGACGGTCACGGGACGTTGTGAGTCAGTTACCAGCGGTGGGAGAGCCGAGAAAGTGCCGTTAGCTGGGTCACTCAACGGAGCTCCTCTAACTTGCGACCGGCGCCATTAGCAGCTGGACACACCCCCAGCAATTCAAAATCTTGAAGACCCGATCTCAGATCAGGAACTCATTGAGGTGATTTCTGTTGCCAGACCGGGTAAGGCCCAGGGCCCTGACGGATTCGCGGTCTTGTATTATAAGAAACTGAGAGAGACGTTACTCCCCCATCTGAAAGCCTCTATGAATGCCATGGCCGAGGTGCAAACATTACTGAATAATACCCTACAGGCCACCATTACCATAATACATAAACAGGGGAAAGACACACAGCAATGCTCTAATTAATGTCCAATCTCTGTGTTTGAATGTGGACATCAAGTTCTTCGCCAAGATTCTAGCGAATCGTCTGGCTCCCTTGATTTGTGACGTTGTTTATCCGGACTAGGCGGGCTTTGTGATGGGTGGTGAGGCCAGGGACAATACCACCAAGGCGATTAACTTACTTCACAAAGCTAAATTGTTGAGCTCACCTATGAAGTTCTTGTCAACAGACGCTGAAAAAGCGTTTGACAGAGTTAATTGGAATCCAGATGACGCACCGGGTGTTGTCGCTGTACTCAAATCCATCTGCTAGGGTACGGGTGAATGGTGTTCTCTTGGAACCATTCAACATCTTAAACGGAACCTGTCAGGGTTGCCCGTTATCCCCGCTGATCTTTATTCTAACGATTGAACCGTTTTTGAGACAGATTAGGGCAAACCGCGATATCTCTGGTGTCGAGGTGAGCTTGTCCACATTCAAGATTGCTGCTTATGCAGACGACTTATTGTTTTTCCTCACAAAACCTGTGATCTCTCTCCCTAACCTCTTAAAAGAAATAGAGACGTACTCACATCTCTCTAATTTTGCAATAAATCAATCTAAATCTGAACCGCTCAATGTATCCTTTCCACCTACACTAGTGGAAAGTTTGAAGGCAGCCTTTGGGTTCCGTTGGTCACAGCGGGTCATAACTTATTTAGGACTACAGATAACTGCTGACCTAAATGAACTCTATAAGGCCAATTTCCCAAGCCTTTTGCGTACGATAAGGGCTGAGTGTGATAGATGGACGAGACTGACCTTTACCTGGCTGGACAGAACCATCTGTTTAAGATGATGACTCTGCCCAAAATCTTATATTATCTGCAAGCTCTACCTATTAGAATATCAACCTCTTTCTTTAAAGCCCTCTCGCAAATACAGACTTTATCTGGAATAATAGAAGTGCTCGGGTGGCGAGGTCGATCCTGTTCCGATCTAAGAGGGAGGGGGGAGTGGGGCTTCCTGATGTCGCATCGTATCATAGAGCGAGCCATTTGTCGCGCGTGGTGGACTGGTGCCGGAATGCAGATACTTAAATTTGGGTCCAAATAGAACAGAGCTTTACAAGACTTCAATTACACACTTTGCTGAGGGTGAACATGAGCTTGACTAATGACCTCTTACACCATGCGACTATTGAACCTACATTGTATGTTTGTAACCATAGATCCATACGCTCGACGTTGATCCCTACTGACTCAACCCTCGCTTCGATACTCAGGCAACCGGAGTTTATACCGACTACTATAGACCCTATTTTTGGAAAATGGATTAAATCTGGTGTTGACAGGGTGGAGAACTGGGAAAGGGAAGTCTCGTGGCCAACTTTGGAGGAGTTGACATCCATGTCTGCCCCTTGTCCGTTGGGGTTTTGGAGGTCCCTGCAACTAAGTAATTTCTTTCGCAGTCTCCCTCCCAGAGGTGAGTTCCGCAAGTCTAAAACAACTAAACTTGTGTCAAGGAGCGGGATTCTGCAGACATGTGCTTTCCAAATCCTACAACCTGTTGACTTCGCCACCTGACCTACAACCACCTCATTTCATGCGACAATGGGAAGCGGACTTAGGCATAGACCTTGATATGGAACAGAGAACCAGGAGTTTTACTCTTGACACATGTCTCTTCGATCAGTTCACGCTCTCAGGAGGCGAACTATAAGATGCTTACTCGATGGTACAGGGTCCCCTCCCGGCTACATAAAATATTTCCCACAACAGACCTGACATGTTGGAGGTGTGGCGAGGCAGAGAGTACATTGTTACACACTTTCTGGGATGCATGGTTCTTGGTCCATTTTGGACTGAAATATGTCGTGCGATCCGCACAATCGCCTCATTTAGGGTTGATCTAGGTCCGGCGTTATTCCTGCTCCACCATGGTGAGATGTCTATTAAGAGGTACAAAAACTCCTTGCCGAGATTCCTGGTGATGGCAGCTAGAGCCTGTGTTCCTCTGCTTTGGAGACGGACGGCATGCCCGTCGATGTCAATGTGAGTAGCGAAGGTTAATGACCTCATGCATATGGAGGATCTGACTTTATCGCTTGACGATTCATATACTAATTTTCGAGATATCTGGTTCGACTGGATGCAATTTCAACAGACAGAGAGGTATAAGAAGTACCTTCATACAGACGCCGGCTAAGAGCGACCGCTCTGCAAATTTGGGAGGTATAAGTCCCCATTCTTCCCCTCTTCCCCCCACCCCCTATCTTTCTCTCTTCTCCTTTGTTCTTTATGTGGTGAATCAGATTTTATTGTGTGTCAACTCACATCAAAACGGCATTGTGTTGAAAATAAACATGTCTACTTAAATACAATCACGTATTAATCTTAGTCTATAGCAACAAACCAAGACCAGTATATTGAGTAACAAACTTCTAATAGGGGGGGAAGAAAGTGAGAAGAAGTGAAAAGAGGAAACAGAGGAAAAAGCAGGGAGGGGAAACCTGGAGTAGAGGAGGACTGTGGGCAGCATCAGGTATATCCAGTAGAGGGGGGGTGGGAAGAAAAAAGGAAAGCATTGGATAAAATATAACAATGGATTAAAAGGGTAAGGGTAAAGTCAGGAACTTGGCAGGGGAAGGAAATATCCAGGGGGTCCACGGGAAATATTAAAGTTCAATTAAGTCAACCAGGATGAGAGAGAAGGGGCATCTCTAAAGAAGAGCCAGGGCGTCCACGTCTTGTAGAATCTATCAGTGCAGGACTCAGAAGGGTCAGATTGGTGAAGAAGATCTTCCATTCTACAGATGTCGTGCAATTCAGTAACCAATTCCTCCCGTGACGGACTTTGTGGTCGCTTCCAGTATCTCGGGATGAGACGTCTGGCAGCGGTCAAGAAGTGACGGAGCAACCCCCGCCTGAAGCTGGTAGTCAAGCACTGTGACAGGTTCAGGAGAGCTAATTCCGGAGTAGGAGCAATCCGGACCTGCATCACTAAACTATAAAGATCGAAGACCTGTCGCCAAAACTGTTGGATCTGAGGACAGGACCACCAGATGTGTAGGTATGAGCCCGTAGCAAACGAGCATCTCCAACAGGAGGCGGAAACTGAAGGAAAGATTCTGTGTATATCCTCGGGGCACCTGTACCACCTCGCCACCACCCTATAATTCCGTTCCTGGGAAACGGCGTAGACTGAGGCCCTGTGAGTATTGTGTAGGAGTTTGTCTACCTCCAAAAGCGTGAAGGTTTTGTGAAGGTCTTTTTCCCATTTGCCTATGTAGGGTGGGATGATCACAGCAGGAGAAAGGACGATCTCTTGAAAGAGTTTATACAACGTTGAAACTGTGTGTGACTGTGGCCGAGGATCCAGGCACAATTGCTCAAAAGAGAATGGAGCTCGAAATACACAAGAGTGTGGGAGTGTGGAAATGTAATTATGAAGTTGGCATAATTGAAACCAAGCTTGTGGAGGGGTCTGGGAGGATGGGAACAGATCAGACAGAGTACGTATGCCAGATATTGTGTAGTGGGTGAGAGTTGGGTATGAGTCTCTGTCTTTATGTAGGAACCTTTTTTGATTAGAGTCCAGTGGGAACTTACTATTGTCGAAGATCGGAGTCAACGGTCCAGGGATAGTCGTCAGGTTATAGATCAGTCTCGCCTGCTTCAAGAAAAGTTGTAAGTTGCGTGTGATATGGGGTAGTAACCTGCTCTCCGGCGACTCCCAAGTCCAAATCTTGGCCAGGGGATTCCCGGAGCAATTGGAAGCCTCAACCTCTACCCATCTTCTCCCAGACGATGAATGAAATAGATCTAATATGCAAGAACCTAATGCAGCATGATGGTATTTCTGAAAGTCAGGCAAACCGATGCCCCCCCTCTCCACCCTCCTGGACAGAAGTGCATAAGAAATTCTTGATCTGTCATGTGACCATATGAATTTTATAATGGAACTCTTTAATCTGGAGAAAAAGGAGGCGGGCAGTAGAGTTGGTATCATCTGGAAGAAGAAGAGCAAACGCGGGAGAAGGTCCATACGAACGGTATTGATCCTTCCCAACCACGTTAGGTGGAGCTTGTTCCATCTGTGTAAATCACCCTCAACCTTTCTCTGAAGCTGCGTAAAGTTAGAGCTAAGTAGGTGAGAGGGATCGGCCGTTAGACTAATTCCCAGATACCTGAGATGGTCTGTTCTCCAGTCAAACGGAAATATAGCTTTCAGTTCATTGATCATGTCTCGTGGGAGCGTCACATTCAGTATTTCTGACTTGTCAGAATTCATCTTGAAGTTGCTCAAAGAGCCGAACAATTTGAGAGTGGAGATGATGTTGGTTAAGCTGGTCACTGGCTGCGTGACATAAAGGAGCAAATCGTCCACATACAAAGCTAACTTATGTTCTCTTTTGAAAATGGAGATACCATGGATGGCTGGGTTGCGTCTTAAGGCAATAGCGAGATGTTCCATAGTCAAAATATACAGAATCGGGGATAGAGGGCAGCCCTGGCGTGTACCATTGCGGATGTGAAAGGAGTCGGATAGCGATCCATTTATTCTAATGCAGGCCGAGGGACAAATGTATAGTGCACCAATCCTATGGAGCATAGCTTGCCCCAGATCCCACGACCCGAAACATGAAGCCCCAGTGCACCCTGTCAAACGCCTTCTCCGCGTCTATCGACAGGATGCACAAGGGAACTCCACTGCGTCTGGCCCTATCGATAAAAGCGACCGAGCGTATAGTATTGTCTCTGGCCTCTCTGCCCGGGACGAACCCAACCTGGTCTAGATCTATGGTGGCCGGTAAGTGCGTTTTCAATCTATTAGCCAACAGCTTAATGTCTAAATTAATGAGCGATATTGGTCGATAATTGCAGCAGCTATTCGGGTCCTTACCCGTCTTTGGAATGATCACGATGTGTGCCATCAGGGCCTGTGGTGGGAATGATCCACCCAACGAGACATGATCAAAGGCTTTCAGCAAGAGTGGGTTTAGTGATTCTGAAAGAAGTTTATAAAAGCCCGCTGAGTAACCGTCAGGGCCGGGACTTTTGCCTGTTTTTAAATCTTTAATTGTAGTCAATAATTCGTCCGGGGTGAATGGAACATCCAGTTCAGATGCTATTGATGTTGATAAGTGTGGTAAACGATTTGTCTTCAAGAATGTAGAGATTTCGTCAGACAGGGGGGGATCAGAGGAAGCTCTCTGCTGATGTTCAATGTTATACAGTGAAGAATAGTATGTATGGAAGGTGGATAAAATGTCCTTCGTCCTATATACTGTGGTCTTAGGATCTTTTTTTTATAGAGGAAATATAAGTACGGGTAGTGCGAGGATGAAGCGCCCTAGAGAGCATTTGCCCACACTTATTCCCGTATTTAAAAAAACGTGCTCTGAATCTATCTCTCTGACTCCTATCCTTCTGGTCCAGTATGGAAAGGAGAGAAGGTCTGAGAGATGTCAACTGGATGAATTGTTGTGGTGTAGGACCTTATTTATGTTTATAGTCTAGAGTCGTAATCTGAGAGAGTAAGGAGGTGATATCTGTGGACCTGGTCATTTTCATCCGAGTGCCATGAGATATTAGCACTCCTCTAAGAACGCATTTAAGCGTCTCCCATTGAGTAGTTGGGGGTGTTTCGTCAGTCAGATGGTCCGAAATAAATTTATGTATGGTGTCTTTGATGGCCCGCAGGCAGATGGGGTCGTGCAATAAATTTTCATTGAGGCGCCAGGTGAAGGAGGGTCTGGATCCGCCTCCCAAGTGTAGGGACAGGAACACAGGGGCATGATCCGACCGCAGGATCGTGCCTATGTCCGCCTCCACCTGATGGTCCAATAGTTCATGGGATATCAGGAATCTGTCTATCCTGCTGTACACATTAAAAGCCGAGGAATAAAATGTATAATCTTTAGTATCAGGGTGAAGGGTGCGCCAGACATCAACTAGTCGCAAGGACTCCCATTGCCGTCGAAGGTGGTGGAGAGATGGTGCTGAGTGATATGACTTACCCAAGGATACATCTATAACCGGAAACAATGGAAAGTTGAAGTCTCCTCCAGCAATGATGGGACTGGATCCCGCAAACTCCTCCAACCTCCTACGGCTATCCGCTCCAAACCGTCTTAGGCCGCTGTTGGGGAAGCAACGGTTAGCTATCACAAAGGTATAAAGATTCCACGACACCTGCAGAAAGATATACCGACCCTGAGGATCAATTAGAGATCTGAGCACTGTTGGCGTGAAGGACTTGTGGAAGGCTATCGAGACCCCCTTCGACTTGGCTTCAGGGTTGGACCTGTGATACCATGTCGGATAATATCCCGATTCACATTTCGGGATGGAGCCAGATCGGAAGAGGGTCTCTTGTAGGAGTAGAAGTGAAATCTTTTTTTTGTGAGAGGCGTATAGCATTTGTCTTCTCTTTTCGGGGTGATTAAAACCGTTAACATTATGGGAACATAATTGTAAATCAGCCATAAGGAATGAGCGTAGTAAGAGGGTTTATAGCATAGTGCCTGGACCCCCCTGGACGGGGACGGGGATAAGTCAAAGGGTGATAGGGAGGGGGAAAGGTAGAAAAAGAGGGTTGAAAAAGGGTTAGTGCAAATGTAAACAGACTTATGTATTGAGTATAAGCACTATAAACATGCAATCTTAGGAATGCAATTAAGCAATCCAGCACCATAGAGGGGTAGTGACGGGTCGAGGACAGTACAACCCCAACCCCTCACCCTCCAGCCAACATAAAGACACAAATTGGTAGTATCTCAGACTTAACATCTTAACATTATTTTTGCTATGTATAACATGTGGGTTATTCAAACCAGTGTTTATATTGAACCAAATAACACAAGCCACAAGGGCAAGAAACGCACAAGACATATGAATGGTATAAATTAGGTGCAGTAAGAATCTAATCCCGTGAACATCTACGGGGGGGGGGGGAGGTAGATACACTACAAGTCGAGGATCTACTCAGGTGTGCACCAAAAGAAGAAAAACAAAATCGGGGGAGAGAAAAAAAAAAAACAATTATCCTTTGGCTGTAAAACAAAACCATGGGAAAAAAACAAAACAAAAAAAAAAACAGTATTTATGTCTCTGTGATGACTCCCGTTGGCCAGTAGGTGGCATTACATGACCACGAAACATCACCCAGGAGGGGCAAAGATGTTGTAAGTTCAGCGTGGCTGTTTATCAAATCTCCCAAAGTGTGGATATGGTGTGGACCTATTCCTCTTCATGTAGCGTCAGTACGGGGAGATGTAAGTCTATTAAGTCCCTATCTTCTGACTCGCTAACAGCGAGGAGGCATTGCTGTTGCCGGGATTTGGGGAAGCTACGGCCAGTCAGGTAGGGTAATGGCAGGCAAATCAAACACTTCCAGAAAGAGCGACAGGTCATCAATTCTCCGAAAGGAGGCTGACCTGCCCTCCTTGAAGACAACTAACTGAAATGGGAAACCCCATCTGTATGGGATATCTCTCTCACGCAGCAAGCTTAGGAGGGGTCTCAGGCCACGTCTCTGCTGTAGAGTGCGCCGCGCCAAGTCCTGCAGTAACAAAACAGGGAATCCTGGAATAGAATCTGAGCTTTACGCCTGGCTGCGTTCATAATTGCCTCCTTAATTGGGAAATGATGAACTCGGCATATTATGTCTCTGGGTTGAGCTTCAGCAGAGGGGGTAGGAGCCAGAGCCCTATGAACACGGTCTAGCTCAGTAATGTTCCCTGGATCAGCCTCCAGAATCTGGTTGAAGAGGAGTTGGACCGCATTGTTAAAGTCCGTAGGGGCCACAGACTAAGGGGCACCGCGAATCCTAATGTTGTTACGTCTATTGCGGTTTTCTAAATCCTCTTGCCCGTATAATAACTACTCAATTTTGTGATTGTGTGCCTCTCAGAGTTGTCTATGGGACTTCAGCTCGTCCATTATCCCCTCCTGGGATCTCTCCACCTCCTCCACCCTGGTAGTAAATATAATTCCTTAGAGAGCTTATTTCTTTCTTGTAAGACCCCTCTAGCCTGCGTGCAAATAGTTCCAGATCTCTCTTAGTGGGCAGTTGTTTGATATATGTACTTAGCTCTGCCATCGTGCAGTCAGAAGCTGGGCTGTCACTGGTCTCCTCCTCGCTGGAATCCCCCTCCTGTGCAGGCAGTGTGCGTCCCTCTGCTCCTCTCTCCTGCCTCGAGGTTCCAGCACTCTGAGCAGCCGGCGCCATGTTGTGAGCTGTGCCCCGAGGGTGGGGGGAAGCTGTGGAGCGCAGATAATGATCTAGAGAGCCCTGCTCTCCAGGCTCCTCGACACCCGAGCCTCCTGCAGGCTTCCTGGATTTGCCCATGTTCTTAAATTCTGTCTGAGATGCTAGTAACACGGCTGTAAGGGCTCGGTGGTACGGAGCTGCAGAGAAGTGCGACTCACTCTGCCATCAGGCGGACACGCCCCCTCCTCCTTTGTTCTTTAATCTCTCTCTCCATTCTTTTTTTTTTCTCCTTTCTCTTTCCACTTTTTCTTCCCTTCACATCTACTATGCTTTCCTTGTTTTCGTTTATAAGAATTTAAATGTTTGTTTGAGCAGTTACTGCTTACTTATGTTTATTAAAATCTGTGACTAAATAATGAATTATAAAAAAAAAATACTTAAAGTAGAAAGTCTGTCTGATGACAGGAATATGGCCTATATCAAACTATTACCGAAAAGTGAGAAAGAGTCACCTTCAGGATACCGGCCCATTTCACTGATCAACCAGGGAGATCTTAAACTTCTTTCTAAAATCATGGCTGATTGATTGGCCCAGATAATGGGGAAAACAATTTCTAGACACCAGACGAGCTTTATCAAAGGAAGATCGGCAGTTACAAACGTAAGGAAAGCTTTACTAGTCATTGATGTGATAAGGAATAGGAAGTTGAAAGCGCATGAAAACCTAGCCATGGTCACATTAGATGCCGAAAAGGCTTTTGACAATGTACAGTGGCCCAGGCTGGGCTTGGTGCTAGATAAGGTGGGCATAACTGCGGCATTTAGAGACTTTCTTAGTTTACTTTATCAGAACCCAAGAGCGAAAGTATATACGCCAGGTTTTCTTTCGGATGCTTTTAAATTGAGCAAAGGCACAAGACAAGGTTGTCTATTGTCACCATCACTGTTCAACCTAGCGATCGAACCATTGGCCGGATTCCTAAACTCGCGTGACACTTATGAAGGGATTAAAGTAGGGCAAAAGGAGGTCGTAAGCGCTTTTCGCCGATGAAGTTGTTCTGCTCCTGAACAACGCTATGAAAGATTTACTGAAATTGTTAAACACAATAGACCTTTTCAGGGCTCAGATTGAACAGATTAAAATGTGAAATACTTCTGTTAAAGGAGGGTAAGGGCTTAGAAGGAGGTGATGGCTTATTTGGGATTTCAAAAGCCAAGACCTCTCTAAAGTAACTTGGACTACACCAGGCTCAGTTTACATGCTAAATTACAAACCTCTCAAAGAAAAGAAAGAGAAAGTTAAAAAACTGGGTGGGTTTACCACTGACTTTTATGGGAAGATGTCACCTATTCAAAATGTTAAGCTTCGCCAGATTGTTATGCCCCATGCAGACCATTCCACTATTAGTTAAGCACACTGATTGTAATAGAATAAACAAAGGTTTCACGACATTCACATGGCGTGGAAGGAAACAGAGACTACAAGCAAAAACGTTAACATTGCCTAAAGATAGAGGAGGAGTGGGCCTACATAATGTGAGAGGTTACAATCTGGCATGCATATTGCAACATGTGATAGATTGGGTGAAGGATACTTCTCGATAGTCAGAAAATAACACAAATTATTTGTAGAATGGAAGAGACGTGGGGTGAAGAGCATGGCTGATTTCATTCATCAGACGTAAAGTAGATGGATGACTAAGGCGGAGGTGCTAGAACGATACAACCTTGACAAAAACCAAATGCGACAGTTTGACCAGTTACGTTTCCACGTGATGCAGAAACTCCTCAATGTTACCAGGCAAAAAAGTGCTAACGAGTTTGACTCTATGATTAATTGGGACATAAGGGAGGTGAATATTTCTACAATATATACCGTATATACTCGTGTATAAGCCGAGTTTTTCAGCCCAAAAATTGGGCTGAAAAGTCACCCCCTCGGCTTATACACGGGTCAATACGGTAATCCTATGGTGGGGAGGCTGGAGGAGGCGAGGGGAGGCTGCTGACTGAGCGGCCCGTCACGTGGGGCCGCTCATTAGATATGCACGGCTCCCCCTGCCCATCACAGCGGCAGGGGGAGTCGTGCATTCAGCCCCCCAGTGTATACAGGCAGCCCTCCAGTGGCACTAGCCCCCCCATCATGTGAAGAGCCCCCCCACACTTTGCAGAGCTTCCCCCCTGCATTATCTTACCATCCAGGGTCTTCTTCACCGCGGGCCCTGCAGTCATCATCGCGCGCTGTGTTCCGGTCTCACGTGACCCGGCGCGATGACCTCATTCCACTGCGACCGCCGGGTCACATGAGACCAGGAACACAGCGCGCGAGGATGGACTGCAGGACCCGCGGTGAAGAAGACCCTGGATGGTAAGATAATGCAGCGGGGGGGGGGGGGGCTCTGCAAAGTGTGGGGGGCTCTTCACATGATGGGGGGGCGAGTGCCACTGGGGCCTGCTGTATTCCCCTGGGGGGCTGCTGTATTTACCCCTGGGGGCCTGCTGTATATACCCCTGGGGGCCTGCTGTATACCACTGGGGGCCTGCTGTATACCACACTGCTGGGGCCTGTATACCACTGGGGGGGCCTGTATACCTCACTGCTGGGGGCTGTATACCTCACTGCTGGGGGTTGTATACCTGTGCTGGAGTCCACCCTCGGCTTATACGCGAGTCAATAAATTTTCCCAGTTTTTGGGGGCAAAAGTAGGGGGGTCGGCTTATACACGGGTCGGCTTATACACGAGTATATACGGTAAGCACACTAAAGAAACTCTATTACCTTCAGGTCCAGGCAAATTGTTTGAACCATGGGTAAGGTACCTTCAAGCGGAGGACACAACAGAAAATATTCTTAAAGTGTGAGCTGGGGTACGGAAGTATGTACTGTCAGAGAAATGGACTGTCAGTTTCGCATAATGCACAGTCTAATCTGTGGTTTCAACATCCCACCCTCCTTAACATGTCCAGACAGATCTATGAAATGTTCTAAATTTGAAGAAGAATGAACTGACATGATTCATGGCATTTGGAAAAGTTTAGCAACACAAGGCTTTTGGAAAATGGTTCAGAGATTTACCAAAGAAACATGTGGCGTCATGGTAGGTCTCGATCCTATGTGCTGGATCTTTCATCATGATGGGGACATGGGAGGAGGGAGGGGTCTGCCAGGATTATTTCATGTTATAGCTTTATTGGCGAAGCGCCTTATACTTAGAAATTGGCTACCAAGAGAAAGTGAGTTGTTAACAGGTTTAAGACAGGCCTTAGAAATTGATAAAAGAGAAGCAGAAAGGAACAAGGACAAATGGAAAAACAAATTCATTGCGTAATGGAGTGGCTTTATTGAAAACAAACTAACGAGAGGAAATTGTACAGGTAATAAACCCATTTGCAAATTCCAACCGGTGTCTCTTAGAAGATATTGGGGGTAGTCTAGGAAGGCTGAAATTATAGGAATGGATACTTGAATGGTCAAAAAGGAAAATAAAAAAGGAGAGGGAAGAAGAAAAAACGAAAAAAAAAATTAAGGAAGCAAAAGGATACCAATATGTGTTTTCAGTGCTTGTAACATATTGATTGTATCAGTATTGCAAAATTTTATGTTGTGTGTGGTTCTATGCAACAGACAGTGTTAAAATGTATGTTAGTTTTGAAAACGTTCAATAAAAAAATAAAAAGGAATTTATAAGAAAAAAAGGTCCAGTCCTCTAGTAGGTGTGTCAACCATTTGGAAAATCTCAAGAAGATCCATCTGAGATGGTATTTCACTCCGACAAAGTTGGCCAAGTTTAATAGATTGTTTCCAACACAACGGGGAGAGCAGTGTGGCAGGAGGGGCGATATGCTTCACATCTGGTGGTTTTGCCCGAAGCTGGCGGCCTTTTGGCATCTAGTTGCCAGCCTTCTTCAGACGGTAACTGGAATTTTGGTTTCCCCTTTCCCCCCAGCTTGCAGTTCTGCACATTGGTATAGAGTTATCAAAAAAGACCCAAAGGGGCTATAGAATGTCTTTAAAAATCTCAATTCTTTATTAAAGAGCTTTTAAAAAGCACTACAGTGCATAATTCATTTACAACATTTTTTTCAAAAGACAATACAGTTACTTATTGAGGATACTGGATAAACTTCAATATAGAAGATCAATAAAGAGGTCAAATTTTTGTGTTAGGTGACTGGAGCTCTAACCACTCAGGTCGGTACTACTCTTGGGTGACATGTGAATAGTTGATCCACTTATTTAAGGGCAGCACTGAGCTTAGACACTGAGGATGTATTCATTAATCAATGGATCTAGGAGGTGTGTGACTGGGCATTAATAAGGCTGTGGCTTTGAACCTTTGTGTAGATGCCAGTGCTTAATTAGTACATGGGCAATTACAAAGATTAGCCACAGATACTAACCAGCAGGTATAACACAGTTACACTCAATAGCAAAATCCCTTTTAACCATTTGAATTGGAATATTATAACTAATCATCACAGTGATGAGCTGTAATTGCTGAATATGATGGTGGACGATCACATGTCATGTCAGTGAGACGGAGTATGGTTATCTTCTTAGTGAGCCCTGGAGGCACCTAACACAAAAATTTGACCTCTTTATTGATCTTCTATATTGAAGTTTATCCAGTATCCTCAATAAGTAACTGTATTGTCTTTTGAAAAAATTGTTGTAAATGAATTATGCACTGTAGTGCTTTTTAAAAGCTCTTTAATAAAGAATTGAGATTTTTAAAGACATTCTATAGCCCCTTTGGGTCTTTTTTGATAAATCATATATGTAAGGAATGCATTTAATGGATAGAGTTGTGATCTAAATAAAAAACATTGGTATAGAGGCCTACCCTCCACATCTACGTCAAATTGTTTTGTATGTGTGGATTGCAGCCAGACTATGTATAGCGGCGAGATGGAAGTCTCACTCTTCTCCGAGCCTGGCAGAGATGACAGACAAACTAAATTTGATCTTCCATTATGAATGTCACTTGGCTTTCGATTCTCCAACTAGACTCCGAGCTCTGGATTCTTTGACTGTGTGGGCATCCCACCCCCTAGCACACCCGATTCCACTCCCACTTCACTGAGTTTGTCCTTAAATGTAATGCAATACTTTATTACGTTTGGCATATCTATCTGTTTATACATTTCGTATATTGCCGTGGTGTTACAAGACTTAGTTTCGCCTCTAATATTTTAGATGACATGTTTTATATGAAGATGACCCAATTTGTTCCCCCCCCCTTAACTTTTATATATATATCACTCGAATGTTATGACTTATTTCTGCTGTCTGAGAATATTTCTTTTCTTAATAAAAATTATTGCAACCAAAAAAAAAAAAAAAAGGCTAAATATACCAGAGAAACAGAAGAGATATTGCTTTTATTGATTCTTCACACGTACTGTTGTAGTTTTTTTTTTACTTTTACAATTGGGAGGGCCCTAACTCATACATTTTGTCATACATCATTTTTAGTTAGCTATTTCCCAGCACTTTACGAGGCCGGCTACAACATACCAGTAGTTATGTTGATCTTTGACATCATGACATCAGAGGTCTCAGGTGGTCCTGTAATATATGTTTTAGAGGAACCGCTCTTACTTCGACATTTGGGAGGTCCCTCCCTCATTGACACTGTGATAGCGGAATACACATTCCATAGCACTTTACAATGTGTCAATTTTAGCGTTGCAATTCGTGAAGCTAAAAGGAAAGAGAGTGCAATAGGGTCTTGTCCTCAATGAGAAACACAAGAAATAGGTGGTCACTGCTCACCTGGACAGGTTTTGTGGCACACAACCAGCATGTACACAAAATGACTGCTGCAGGGTCCACACATAAATGACGCATTTCGGAGCAAGACCCGACTCCTTCCTGAGGTGTGCTCCCTGAGGAAAAAGTCGGGTCTCACTCCGAAACGTGTCGGTGAAATAAAAAGCCACTTGCTACCAACAACAGTTTGGATGTCTCTTCTGTCGGCAGCGCGGGTCCGGTGAAACACAGTCCTGTGTATTTTCTTCATTTTAGCGTTGGGCAAAACCCTCCTCCTCCACCACCATGATATTTTGCGGCCCTACATTCAAATGTTCACAGGGCCTACAGTAGGCAAGAAACCTGAGATTGCTGAGGGCCCAGAGGGGGCCCTCTAACGTACGTTTTGGAGGGACCGCTCTTAGTTAGACATTTGGGCAATCCTTCTCTATACTTTGAAAAGGGCCCTATATGTATTCTATACATTAGGGAGGTCTATCCTTAATTCATTTGGGAGGGCCCTCTATACATTTAGTGAGGTGTCGAGTGTTGATGCACAAATATTTGAGAACCCATGGCCAAAAAAAAGCCACTTTGAGGAACCTGATTTACTTTCTCCAGATCTTTAGGATGATGATGATGACACACAGTTGCCATCAGGTCAGCCTACAATCTCAATTGTGAAGGAGGATAACATGGAAGAGGAGTTGGTCGATGATGAGTCTACTCATCCGACCTGGGCTATTGGCAAGCATAGCCAGCACAAGCAACACAGAGGAAGATTGATACCTAACACCAGCACAGGTGCCAAGGGGTACTGGTTTGACCAGACTGAGATCTGTGTCAACTGAGCCCAAGAGCAACCCCACTGTGGCCCAAGTCAGGGAATGGGGCATTCAGCCGCTGTCTGTAATTTTTTTTTACTGAAAGTCCTTCAGACAAAAAAGAAAAACATTGTACTCTGTAGCTTCTGCCATACCGAGCTGAGGTCAGGGTAAAGGCAATCTGAGCACCATATGAATACGTAACCACATGGCAGCCAAGCAACTCAGTAGGTAGGTGGCACACCAGAGTGCTAAATCTGTGTCTGCGGGTCAAACCACTGCCATGTAGCCTGTGTTTTGACCTTGACAATCTGCTGTCTATCAAGCAGGCGCTCATACCTCCTGCCCACAAAGTGCATTTGCAAAGAGAAACCAAACATCAACCTCATCCACTTAGTTGTCCAAGCGAAGCGTCAAGTTGGCCGTAGCAGAGAGCTTGGAAAGGAAGCATAAATAACCAGCCTCGTACCCACAGGCACAAATTCTAAAATCTCACATTGACAAATTGCGGTGGAGCTGTTGACGTTTTGGCTTGTGTGAACAGAATGCTTATGTGATGTCTTTCCTGTGGCCGGCCCACGATACTCTGTTTATAGCAGCCACTATTTTAGACGGTGTGGTGTCCACAACTGAAATAAGTATCTGTGAAACAACATCAAGCATGCTGTCACCAATGCTGTAACTAGGAAAATCGACATTACAACAGACACCTGAAGAAGTTGTTGTGGACAGTGAGGGATGAAACATTTCTGTGACGTCACTCTGCCTGAACTTGGTGGAAGGCGGTACAGAGAGACAGCATGGGACATCACATCACACATCCTACACATGCCAAAAGTAATTGGCCCAACTTCCATCATGGTTGCC
Organism: Allobates femoralis; assembly: GCA_033576535.1. Lineage (NCBI taxonomy): Eukaryota > Metazoa > Chordata > Amphibia > Anura > Aromobatidae > Allobates > Allobates femoralis. Next base: position 414,800,269 of record JARQOC010000001.1, read on the forward strand.
ATCTACTTGTATGCTAGCTAATATCTCTCGTCCTCTATGTCATTCTACAGCCCTCAAATCAATAGTTCACAGGGCCTGCAAACCTGAGTTTGATGAGGGCCCTGGGGTTGCCCTGTAACATATGTTTGGGAGGGCCCTCTTTTATTCATTTGGGAGGGCCCTCCTCTATTCATTTGGAAAGGCCCTCTAAAGATTTGTGAGGGCCCTCCTCTATACTTTTGGGCAGGCCCTCTATACATTTGGGAGGGTACTCCTCTACACTTTTGGGGGTGAAACCGCTGCCTTAAGAAAAACACAGCATATGCAAAGCCATGGTTGCTGACAATGAAGGTATTCTAATCTGTACATTAGGCAGGGCCCTTCTTTATACATTTGGGAGGGTCCCCCTGGATACTTTGTGAGGGCCCACCATTATTAATTTTTGAAGGTCCTCCTCTATGGGCATGGTCGTCGTGTGCGATTATGGGAGCTATATGGTGGCGGCTTTAGAGTTAAGCAAGCAGCTACACATGCCATGCATGCCTCACAAATGGAGCCTAGTTGTTCAGAAATTATTACAAACATATCCCAACTTGCCGGACATACATCAAAAGGTGTGCCATATTATTGCCCATTTACACTATTCTTCTACCGCTTTTGCTGGTCTTACAGTGCTGCAAAACCACTTTCATTTTACAAGTCAATAACTCATTTGCGACATGCACACACAGTTGAACTGAACATATATGTTGTTCCGGAATAATGAGCAGCAGAGGGCTGTAGATGAATACCAGCTTCAACATGCCCATTACATTGAGACTCACACACCACACATAACAATTGCCAATTGGTTGGAGATCGATGACAATTGTAAAGTTGTTGAGAACTTTGAGTACTGCACCAAGCTTGAGAGTGGTGATCTGTTAGGCTATTATCAGCGTACCCATACCGCTGCTCTGTCAGTTAAAACAGTCGCTGCATAATCTGAAAGAGGAAGCTTTCAATCACCAACATGTGGCTATGGATCAAGATTTCCCAATGGGTAATACTACCCAGCCCAGCCAATATTTTGAGCCAACATTGTGTGATGATGAGGACGATGAGGGTGAGGAGGGAGAGGACTTGTTTTTCTGTGCTACCAAGGGGACTCCCATTGCTACAGAGAGGACTCCCAACCTCAGCTTGGATGGGCTGGAGAGGAGGAGATGGAGAAGAAGTAGTAGAGGATGGGTATTGTTCCTCATGTTGGTGACACAGAACGTTTGCCTGTTTGAAGTTCGTGTGTGTCTTTTTTATTTTTTTTTTATTTAACAACTTCAGCAATAACAAAATCACACAGAAAATAGGAACATGTCACGGTACAAAGAAAAGGCAAAACACATCATTATGCTTCTATCAGCTCCAATGCAAGGCCAAGTAGTTGTTACCAATATAACTTATAATGATATGAAGTCAGCAATTGTTTGTTTTTTTTCTAGTATTATTGTTCGGAGCTCAGAACGCTTACAAAGCAGGCATAGACCCTATAATTGAGACAAGAAAATGTAAAGAAAATAGAGAATCGAAGAAAGATTGGGAAAGCCCCAGTAGTATATACAGCCCCAGTGGTAGTATACAGGCAGCCCCAGTAGTATATACAGCCCCAGTGGTAGTATACAACCCCAGTGGTAGTATCCAGCAGCCCCAGTAGTATACACAGCCCCAGTGGTAGTATACACGCAGCCCCAGTAGTATATACAGCCCCAGTATTATATACAGCCCCAGTGGTAGTATACACGCAGCCCCAGTAGTATATACAGCCCCAGTGGTATATACAGCCCCAGTGGTAGTATCCAGCAGCCCCAGTAGTATATACAGCCCCAGTGGTAGTATACAGGCAGCCCCAGTAGTATATACAGCCCCAGTGGTAGTATACAGCCCCAGTGGTAGTATCCAGCAGCCCCAGTAGTATATACAGCCCCAGTGGTAGTATACAGGCAGCCCCAGTAGTATATACAGCCCCAGTGGTAGTATACAGGCAGCCCCAGTAGTATATACAGCCCCAGTGGTAGTATACAGGCAGCCCCAGTAGTATATACAGCCCCAGTGGTAGTATACAGGCAGCCCCAGTAGTATATACAGCCCCAGTGGTAGTATACAGGCAGCCCCAGTAGTATATACAGCCCCAGTGGTAGTATACAGGCAGCCCCAGTAGTATATACAGCCCCAGTGGTATATACAGCCCCAGTGGTAGTATATAGCAGCCCCAGTGGTAGTATACAGCATCCCCAGTAATGCAGGGCCCCCCAGCCTTGCTCCGGTCACCTGTAAAGCAAATTATACTTATCACTGTCCCGCTGCCGTCCGCGCCTGCCGCTGCCGACATCTGCGATCCTCCATCTTCATGCGTCTTCTTCCTGTTTCCTGTGTTCGTCGCAGACAATGACGTCATTGCCTGCGACGAACACAGGAAACAGGAAGAAGACGCATGAAGATGGAGGATCGCGGATGTCGGCAGCGGCGGGCGCGGACAGCGGGACAGTGATAAGTATAATTTGCTTTACAAGTGACCGGAGCAAGGCTGGGGGGGCCCTGCATTACTGGGGATGCTGGGGCTGCTGTGGAGCTGTATGGCTGCCGTCACTGACTTGCGTATAAGCCGAGGGGGGTACTTTTCAGCCCAATTTTTGGGCTGAAAAACTCGGCTTATACGCGAGTATATACGGTATATGTTAGAGTGCCCATGTAAATACCAATATATAGGAAGAACAACTCAGATGCCAAAACAATATCGGGGAAGAATTGTGCAGGCTCTCACACTGCCCGATATTGGATGGATGATCTGGCAGGGTCGTGCTGTGTGACAGCCCAACAACAATTTGGAGCACAACTTCCCCTATTCACTCCCATGTTAAATGGTCGTTCCCTGGTTTGCTCGTACAAGGGGGCGTATACATCGCAGTTGTGTTGCCTGCCGATATCTCCCTGTGTGACAGCTCCTATGCGATCTTAGATTACTGCCAAAAACATGCGCGCTCCCGTGCCGTTGTATACAATATCGGAACGATGTTGGGACGTGTAAAGCGGCCAATAGCCCTCTATAAGGCCGACCCAGTGGGGGACCTCCCGGACACGCTGAGGAGATTGGACTATTTTGGGAGTTTTTCAGGCTTCAAGCTAAACAAGTCCAAGTGCAAACTCCTCTACCTCTCCCGGGGCGCCGGGGGTGACCCCACGACACCCTAGCCAAGAACACTCTGCATGGGATACCTATAGCAAGAGAGTCGATTAAATATTTGGGAATAAAGTTGAGTCAAGACACAAGGAACATGTCTTGGAGGATTATGAGAGCCTGAACCTGTCCCCACTGGTGGCCAAAATCAAACAGAAAATTAGAGCCTGGGCCAAGTTGCTTTTGTCAGTGGTGGGAAGAGTGAATCTATTAAAAATGGTGATTATGCCGCAGCTCTTGTACGTCCTCCACAACTCCCCCGTCTGGTTACCTCTGGGTAGATTCCACAAAATCAATGCCATATTTAGGGAATTGATATAGTTGAAGGGTGGCGCCAGGATTAAATTGGAACACCTACAGAAGCCTAAAGATGAAGGGGGCCTGGCGCTCCCCAATCCATGGCTCTACTTTTTGGCATCCCAATGTCAACACTTGGTGGGAAGGATGGAAAGTGACGAGGGCAGAGTGGGGGGAGGAGGGAGAACCGTCCTTAGATATTTACTGGGTCGGGGCTCGCTGTTGACTAGTTTGGAGGCCGGAAAGCTTCGCCCTTTAGCTTCCCAGTTCCCAACTGTAGCCCTTATGTTGAGGGTCTGGAACAAGGTCAAACAGATCAGGAACATAACAGCTTTCACAAAATACTCTCCTATATGGGATAACAGCAATCTGCCAGCAATGCTGTCATTAAAAGGGTTCGCGCAGTGGAGGAGGATTGGCATATGGTGGCTCTCGCAGTTGTTGGGGAAAGAAACTTTTTAGTCCTTTGAAGAACTGCGGCAATAATTCCCTTTGAAATATTGCATGTTTTATCAGTATCTGCAGCTACGGCATGCCTATAATATCCAAAATAGAAATTCCCCCATTGTTATCCAACATGATTGTATAGTTAATATCCTCGGTGTTCCATCGACTAGAGGTTTGATCTCATTTATATACAAATGGCTTGTCTGGTGCGGTATTGTTGAAACATCCAATGTCAGCACAGTTGAAGTGGGAGCAGCAATTGGGGCCGATCTCAGAAGAGCAGTGGGATCATATTCTTCAAATGGTTCCTAGGCTGTCTCTCAGTGAACCCAGTAGATTATCACAGATTTACGTACTATATAGGGTGTACAGAACTCCTAAGTGGTTATGCGATGTGGGATTACGGCGGGACTCGTGTTGTCCCAAGTGCTCGATGGGAGAGGCAGATATCTTGCATATGTTGTGGACATGCCCCTGTCTGCAGGCATTCTGGATTATAGTCCTCAATCTTATCCATATGACTACAGGGCAAGAGATCCCTAGGGATCCTGTGTTGTGTATCCTGGGTTGGGTAGAAGATGTACGGGGTGATGAATGTCTTCAGATCACGGTTGCTAGAATGTTATACGCTGCCAGGAAATTAATTGCCACTGCGTGGAATTCAGATAAGGCACCTACTAGACAAGAGTATATTAACAGATTAAACTACATTTTGTTTAGAGAAAAGTATATCTATTTAAAAAGAGGTAGGCCCGGGTTTTTTGAAAAGTTATGGGGAGGTTGGCTCGCATTGTATGACCTACCGACGGTTGAGTTGAATGATAGAATCTAGTGTGTGCTCAGGTTTGGGAAGGCTCGTGACAATTTATTTACCTGTGCAAACCTAAGTGATTTACTTGTTCTTACTAACAGACCTGGGGGGGGGGGGGAGGGGGAGAGGGGGGAGGGCAGGGGAGGAAGGTTTATTATACATGTTATATTATTGCTTTATTCTCCTGTACACAAATGCATATATACTTCATGTATAATGATTGGTTTTGTATTTCTTGTAAAATTAATAAAAACAATCTGATTAAAAAAAAAAAAGACACAAGGAACATCTACCACCTGAACTATCGCCCTCTCATCCAAAAAATAGAACAAGAGCTAGGACGATGGAATGAATTACCGCTGTCCCTCTTGGGGCAGGTACACGTAATCAAAATGGTCAGCTTTTGGCGGCTCCTTTACCCCATGCAGACCATCCCGCTTCTATTGAGCCATACAGATGTGAATAAATTGAACAGGGCCTTTTCCAAATTTTTATGGAGGGGAGGAAGAACAGAATTGGTCTCCGTGTCCTAATGCATCTAAGGGAGGAGGGAGGACTGGCGTTCCCAAACATAAGGGGCTACAACTTAGCGTGTCTGACCAGACTCATAATCGACTGGCTAAAAGGCACCAGTGAACACTCTGACTTTTTGCTAGAGACGGAATGGTGCAGCCCATGGAGCTTGGCGGCAATACTACACTCTACGGGGGCGACGTTGAGCCCTAAAATTAAACAGTCTATATTAATCAGGGACACAAGGGCGGCATGGAAGGCAGTTAGATGCAAACTGGGGCTGTCATGGAGGATCTCAAAACATCTACCATTATGGAGCCACCCAGACTTTCCTCAGGGTAGGGAAAATGCACTGTTTGGATCCTGGAGGGAGGGAGGAGTCGAGGTGGTGAAGGACCTCCTACACACACAAGACCGGAGATGGCTGACGGCGGCGGAAATTTTTACCAAAGGGCGTCTCACATCCTCACACTACCTGCAATACGCACAGATACATCACCACCTAATATCGCGATTAAGGGATGTCAGGAGGGAATGCTGAGAATTGGAACTCGACACATTACTGACCAGACAGGCATATGAAATTAACATCTTATTTAACAATACGGTGCTTAGACGGGCCTTACTACCAGGGGGACCAAGCGAACTCTTCAGACGACCAGGCTGGGCGACGCAGAGATGGGGGAAGTGGTGCTGACGGGATGGAACACAATGCACCAATATGTTACGGACGAAAGATGGAGAGACACTCATTTCAGATTTATCCATGGTGCTATCTACGGTTTTAACCTTCCACTCACAAGACAAAATCCCACTAGAAATCAATCATGCCCACGTTGCAACACACACAAAGCGGACCTCTTCTATGGGATATGGGAGTGCACCCCAATCAGGAGACAGTGGGTGAGAGACTGGCTGAACCCTCTATTGGGCATCGACATACCACTGTAAAAAAAATCTATGGGTCTTTTACGCGACTAACACTATGAGTATCTCCAAGGAGATGGCCGCTTTGCTCCACACAGTATTTTTTTTTTTTATAATTCTTTATTTCTTTGTTTTTATGTTATAACAACAAGTGGTAACAAAAAATTTGAGCAAGTACATCCACTGCATTACAGTTCATTATACAATGTCTTCTGTAATTTTAGTTTACAATAAGCTCCATAACTGTATTTTTAACAGCAAACCGATAAGATTCGCTTACTTCACTAACCCAACAAACAGATTCAAACAGAAAAAGAAATAAAAGGAAAGAAAGAAAGAGAGAATAGGAATGGGGAGGGGGCGGGGAAGGAGAGAGGAAGGCAGACACTACAGGGGTTATTCACATCCCTAATCTATTAAAGCTTCAAACAACCTGAGACATCTAGAGGTCTCTGTAGTATTTGTATAGATCAGATTGTTGAAATGTCATCCAGTTAAACCAGGTATTTCTATACTGCACATATGTATCATGAAGTGAGGAGGTTAAGTCTTCCATGTGCATGATGTCATTTACCTTTTCTAACCATAAAGCAACTGAAGGGCAGGTCTCCTTCTTCCAGAGAATTGGGATACAAGATCTCGCCGCCATCACAAGGAATCGCAATAGGGATCGCTTATGTTTATGTGTAGGAATCCCACAGTGGTGTAGCATGAAGAGACTCGGGCCAAGCTCACCCGGATAGCCCGTAACCGTTCTAATAATCTTCACCGGATCGCCCCACCACACCTCCAGCATTTTGCATCGATTGAGGGGAAAACTTCGTGTAACCGCGAGGGGACTCTGTACCATCTAGTTAACAACTTATAGTTAGCTTCCTGTAACCGTGAGCATATTGAGGTAGAATGTGCTAACTCGTATATATCCGATCTCTGATCCAATGATAATTCCAGCCCCAGGTCCGCCTCCCAGTTCAGCATAAACTGTGGGGTCAACAGGTCCGGAGGGGAGATCAAGAAAGCATATGATCTCGATAGGGTATGTCTACATTCACCTTCGTTTTGAGATAAGTGTTCGAATAGTGTCTTAGGTCTGTGGTAGGCCGATTTAGGGGGGAGTGTCCGTAAATAGTGTGTAAGCTGTAAACATCTCCAAAATCCCAAAGCTATCGGGCGTGTGATCGTATTAAGCTGTTCTAGGGAGGGCCACTCGTCTCCGTCACCCCAAGTCCCCACTCTGTCAATCCCGTCTGAAATCCACCTTTGGAATAAAGAATCCCCTATGCCCGGTTTAAAATCAGGATTACTCAATATTGGGAACATACTCGATGCATGCGGTATTATGGAACACCTAACCAATTTATGGTTGCAGATCTTAAGAGTAGGTCCGATCGTTGGATGCCCCGCGACAGTCGCGTCTTTCCGTAATATAGCCCACGGCAATGATTGAAGTCTAAGAGGGGTAAAGTCCTGTTCTATCTGGACCCACAATTTGGTCTCGCTGTGTCTACACCAGTCTATTACGCGTGCAAGGTGGCTGGCACTGTGATATAATTTAACATCTGGAAGGTTTATACCACCTTCTCCCCTACGTCTATGCAAGATTGATTTTGCTATTCTCGGTTTCATTTTGTTCCAAATAAATCTCGTCTGGAGCTGTGAGACCGTTTTAAAGAATGATGCCGGGATATTGATGGGAAGCGTCTGCAAGTAATATAAGATTTTTGGAAGGATAGTCATTTTAAAAAGATGACATCTACCCATCCATGTAAAGGCCAACGACATCCATCTCTCGCATTCCGTTCTAATTGTAGTTAGCAGGGCGGGAAAATTTGCTCCGTATATATTACGAACATCTGGTGTAAGCTGCAATCCCAGGTAACGGAGGGATTTAGGTGACCAATGAAAAGCAAAGGCGTCCTTCAACTCAGAAACCAGTCCAGCAGGGAGCGAGACATTTAAGGCCTCTGACTTTGATCTATTAATTTTGAAGTTCGAGAGAGTGTGGTATCTCTCCAGCTCCTTCAGGAGATTTGGAATGGAGATTCTGGGGTTCCCCACAAAAAACAAAAGATCGTCCGCATAAGCAGCAATTTTGTGTGTATGCGATCTCAATCTTAAACCAGAGATGTCACCATTACCCCTGATATGACGTAACAATGGTTCTAGCGTCAGGATAAAAATCAGCGGGGATAGCGGGCATCCCTGACGTGTACCATTAGTAATGTCAAAAGATTCAGACAGAATACCATTCACCCGAACCTTCGCCGACGGGACAGAGTAAAGGGACAACACCCAGCCAAGCATCTTTGCTCCCAGACCGATGGGCAGTAACGTCTCCTCAATGAGGGACCAATGAACGCGATCGAACGCTTTCTCGGCGTCCGTGGATAGTAGCATCAGAGGGGCTTTAGAAACCTTCGCATGGTGTATTAAGTTGATGGCCTTAGTAGTGTTGTCCCTGGCCTCACGCCCCGCAACGAATCCCACTTGATCCGGGTGTATTATATCAGGAATGAATGGCGAAAGCCTGGTCGCCAATATTTTAGCAAACAATTTGGTGTCTACATTTAGTAAGGATATCGGGCGGTAACTAGAGCAGATCAGGGGATCTTTTCCTGATTTCGGAATTACCGCTATGGTAGCACGTAATGCATCTTTAGGAGGAGGAGTTCTCCTCGACATAGCATTAAAGCATGCTGTTAAATGTGGGAGTAAGGACGTCTTAAGTTTCTTGTAATAGGTCACCGTAAAACCATCGGTCATCGTAAAACCAGATTTAACTGAAGAGATAGCCTCCTCGACCTCCGTCTCTGAGATTGGAGCCTCCAGGGATGTAAGGATCGATTCTGGGAGCTTTGGTAAACCCGAAGATTTAATGTATTCTCGTATGCGGACCTTGAAAGCAGAGGTCGCCGTTAATGATTTTGCTTCATCCAGGTTATATAAAGCAGTATAATACTGTTTAAATGCCTCTGCTATTTCTAAGGGAAATTTTGTATATCGTGAGGTACTCGGATTGAGTATCTCAGGTACATAAGTGGCGGCATTCTGCAGTCGAGAGGCTCTAGCCAAGGATCTGCCCACTTTGTTCCCGTATTCATAGAAGTGGCGACGGCAACGTGAAAGCACACCCTTCGCCTTTTGCAGTAATTTAGAACGTAATTTTTCTCTGACATCTAAAAGGTCCTTTTTTATTGAGGGGAGTTCCTGTCGTTTGTGTCTAGTTTCCAAGTCCTTCAATTTGATCATGAGTTCTCGAATCTCAATATCCCTTTTTTTCTTTAGTCTAGCTCCATGTTGTATTAATAAGCCTCTTAATACGCATTTGTGAGCGTGCCACGTTGTCACTGGCGACACATCCGGAGATACATTTAGAACAAAATAGTCTTTCACCTTCTGAATCACATCAGCTAGTATAATTGGGTCTTCTAACAAGGATGCATTTAGTCTCCATTGCCATTGTCTCGGAATTGGAGAAGCAAGTGCAAGGGAGATCGTAACCATCGCATGGTCTGAAAAGGCAATCGATTCAATTGTAGCGTCTTGTAGGTGAGTCAGGTCCGTATGTCTCAGAAGAAAATTGTCAATTCTAGAGTATGTGTCATGTTTAGGGGAATAATACGTATAATCCTTACAGCTCGGGAACAGCAAACGCCAAGCGTCCAAGAGCTGATGATCGTGTAGTGCGATTTGTAGTCGTCTTCGCGCCATCCTAGAGATACTAGTTTTACCCTTGGAAGTATCTAGATCAGGATCTAGTGGAATATTAAAATCCCCTCCTAGTATCAGAGTCCCCTCTGCGAACACATCAATCCTCTCCAAAAACCGCAAAATCACAGATATCTGGCCAGTATTAGGAAGGTAGAGCGAGGCGAAGGTGTACATCTGAGAAGCAATCTTACCTTTGACCATAAGGAGTCTCCCATCCTCACCACCGCAGGAATCCAAGAGCTCCCAAGGCAACGATCTCGACATCACAATGCTGGTACCAGATGAGTGTGGGTCCGATGAGTAGCTATGGTATGTCGAAGGGAACCAATGGTTAGAGAGTTTGTATGGTTTAGTTGCACTCATGTGGGTCTCCTGAAGAAAGGCAACATGTATTTTGTTAGCTCTCAGATAATTAAACAATATAGAGCGTTTTCCCATATCGTGCAAACCTTGTACATTTAATGATCCTATCTTCAAAGACCTCATATCATTGTTTGACATGTCAATAGTTTTAAATTGTGCGTATGCTTAAGAGTAAAATGGGTTCAGGTAAATTAAAGGGAACGTGAAGGAAAGGAGGGGGGGGGGAGGGAAGGGCAGAAAGATTAACGATAGAATAAAGAAAGAGCGAATTAGAAAGAAGAAAGTTGGTAGCGGGTGAAGAAAGAACAAACTTCACTCACCACCAAGACCTCTTATGTCCAGGGGTATTAAAAGAGACTGTACAAGTCGATATCGGTTTTCACCAATAAACACGATCCCCACAGAGAGAAAAGAACAGAGGGGGATCGGTGAGGTTGTGACTGACCTATAGGCGGTTTTCTGCAGACCCGGAACTCCAAAATAACATATCAACATTCAAAATTTAAAACCCCAGTAATATCAGGAACAGTAACCCAATAGAGGCGGTCGTCTTGTATTTAGTCACTTGTAATTCAAAAAGGAGAAAACATTACACTGGAAGACAATGTTTGTTTCCCCTTCTCCCACCTCTTGCCCAGGAAGAACCAGTCCCAGCGGAGGAAAAATAAGTCAACGACTATAAGAGTCGGGGTTCAAGTCGGGAGATCTGACAGCAATTCGTCCCCCTTCCCCGCCACCGGACGATGTTGCAGGCAAACGTGGGGTGCCACCACCTCGACCCTTTCACCTGCGGGAGTCATCTTTTAAGTAGTTGCGTTGTCTGCCCAGCGCAGCAAATCTTTTGAAGCCCTCCAGAGAGAGCCAGTCTGGGACCGGGAAGGATGGGATGTCCAAGAAAGAGAATAGGTCTTCAAGCTCATCCTTATGCCATAGATAAAACAGTCTGCTGCCCTTTTTCACAATCAAATGAAAAGGATGCCCCCAGCGGTACGTAGCTCCTATCTCCTTTATCTTCAAAAGCAAGGGGCGCAACTGGCGCCGCATATACAAGGTGCGGCTAGAGACATCAGGGAAAAGGCGTACGTGAGCCTCTTCAAATATAATATCTCCAAAAGCCCAGGCAGCCTGTATCAAATTGTCTTTATCTGTAAAGTTATGTAGCCTACACAAGACATCTCTGGGATTTTCCGGATCTATGGGGCCAGGGCGTGAGACTCTGTGTATCCTATCCACCTTGTAGGTCGATCCTGATTGTCTCCGAGCCACCATATTAAATATGTCCAAAGTCTTGTCTAAGAGCATGTTAGTCGTGACGGATTCAGGAATTCCTTTCAGGCGAACGTTATTTCTCCTCTCCCTATTCTCCTGGTCATCTGTCTGTAGGATTAAGGCCACCGTGAAGGCATTAGATCGTGCAGCATCCCTTTCCAGAATAGTGATTCTCTCCTCCATGGCACTTATTGCCTCTGTTGTCATGGCTGCCTGGGACTTAATATTCTCTATATCCTCTCTTACTGCACTGAGGGCTTTTTCTTGAGAGGCTTCCATGCGGGCCACTATATTATCAATATCTTGTTTAGAAGGGAGGGCGGCTATCATGTCCCTGATGGCCCTCAACTCCACACAGGAGTCATCAGATTGTGTGTGAGACCTCATCTCTGCGTGCACTGTAATTGGGGCTGTGCTCCATGACTCACCATCTCTCTCAGCGTTGGCGCCATTTTGTGGAACTGCAGAGGCTGCTGGTTTCATTGTGCATTCCTCCAATGTAGTCTCCTCTTGCTGCTCCCGTCTCTCTCCCAGTGCCCTCTGAGATGTGGGCAATTTCTCTCCTCCATCTCTGCCTCGAGGTGTTCTCTGCTGCAGAGGCTGGGGAGACGTCTGCTGCTGCTGCTTCTCTGCAGACACTCTGGTCGGCGCCATTACAGGCGAGCGCGCGGTCTGCTTCCCCGCCGCGCTGAACAGCCTAGCAATGTGCGCTTCTCTTCCCGGCTTCACCGGTGGCTGGGCAGAGCTACCCGCTTCCTCCTGCTTCTTTCTCCTTGACATCCGGGCGGCAGAGGAGCGGACAAAGACGGATTAAGAGTCCCGGGTCCACAGAGCTCCCAAATGAAGCGTCTTCACACCGCCATGCTCAGGCCACGCCCCCCTCCACACAGTATTGTTTTTAAACGACTCATCTTGGCGACATGGTTAGAGAGCCGACCCCCCAGCGTGAGACAGTTACAGACAGAATTAAAGAAGATTATGATGCTTGAAAAGATTGACACTGAAACTGATAAGGAAAACAGGGTGGGGAGGTTCTTTGGGATGTGGAGACCATTTATATTAAACCACCTCACGAGATCAGAAATGGACGAGGTGGTTAGACCCTTCAGTGATACGGCATGGTATTGCTTTGAAGACCTACAAGGTACATTGGGTGATTTGAGAGTGACGAGGGCCGCGCGACAATGAAGTCGATTAATTCCTAATGGGGAAAAGACATGCAGTGGAATGGGGGGGTGGGGGGTGGGGAGGGATCGGAAGTTTTCAATTGTTTCAATTGTAATTGACAGTACATTTTTAAGTTTTTACGATATGTTTTTTATGACTGCTGTTTTTCTAACCAACACGAACTGTTGTATTGCTTTAATGGGAAAATTCAATAAAAATTATATTAAAAAAAAAAGAAATCTCCACCGTTGTGTATTATTGTATAATTATATAATAGATACATGGGCAAATTTATAATCGTTCAACATTTAACTTTTGCTGATTTCGTATTTTTTATGCATTTACTACACGTGTACAGAAATCATTAACCTCTTTGTAAATATCATTGTTTCTATTTTTTACAGTAATATTTATTTTCAGTGTTTACATTTTTTTTATATATTTTCTTTTGTATTATTAATTTTTTATTATTGTCCTTTTTGTTTGATATTTAACAAATTTTATTTGTTATATCTATCTTAAAATTTCCCAAAATCCCCATAATAAACCTTGCCCATATAATCAATTAATTTATATCTGCCTATGAATACGTCCTGTGAGGTAGCGACCCTGGGGAACTCGCTTGGCATGGGGAAATTACATCAGCAACTACATTTTAACGGAACATAACCAGCGGATTTATTGTTTTTCTGTCATAAAACGCTTTCATCACATAACACACTGTATTTACATTTTCATATGACATAACGTACACATTAGTACATCACATGGCATTACATTAGATTCACATGAGAATCAACAGGACCATATCATGACCTATTGTCGGTCCCAATGGCGTTTACCTCCGCCTAACACCCTGACAGGGATCTTTCCTCATCCTACTGTAGGAATCCTCAACCTACTCCTAGGGAGTCTCAACCCACACTGCATCATACACATCATACATAGTCAACGGGACCATATCACGACTAGCACAGTCAGTCCCAAAGTCGGCTATACCTATGACCGCCTGGCCCTTGAGCCGTCCTCAGTTTCTCTTGCCGTTTATATGACCGCCTGGCCCTTGAGCCGTATTCGGTCCTCATCACTGGCTGGCATGCACACATCAGGTGCACCGGCATGGAGCTGGCAGGCTCCCTTCACTTCCCCCACTGGGGACGGATCACTTCCAGCACGTCCTCACACGGCAGTGGTCTGGACTGCTCTGACTCCCATCGTCCTCTCCTCACTCAGATACCTGGCAGGTTCTTATCCAGGCTGCCTTACCCACAGCTGCAACACAGTGAGTCAATCAGCAATCTCACTCACACACACATCTGAGATGTGATTAACCCCCTGTGCACCATTCAGGTTTAGCCCAGCAAAGCACTCATATACATAGGTTCTGATAAAGCCGCTCATTAGGCTCATGAATTAACCCATTGTACACCGGATCCCATGTTTAACACCACACACACAGGAAAACTGGCCCATGTGAACAGAGACCTGCACAGATAACCTGTGTGACGCACCCGGCCAGGGGCCACATCACCACAGTCCCAATCGTGGAAACATTTTGCTGGTAATTCACTATTTTGCAATATTCTCTACAAGTGTATAAATTCTGAGAAAACATTCTCAATGTGTTTAAGGCGGCCGTCACACTCATCAATATCGTGAGCGATATTGTTAGCGATCACGTGCACGAGCGATTGCTAACGATATCGCTCACATCGCTGGTGAGCTGTCACACAGACAGACTCACCAGCGATGTGGACCAGCGAGATCGCTGGTAACTATGGTACACATCGGGTTACTAGGCGCCGCACGGCGCTTAGTAACCCGACGTTTACCATAGATACCATCTCCCAGCATAGGCTCTGCCGCTGGGAGATCGTTCATCGTGGTGTCATACACCACGATGATGCAGATTGATCAAGCGATTATCGCTTGATATGAGCTCCGGCTCCCATATCTGCGATGTAACGATCAAGCGATTTTACATTGTAAAATCACTTGATCGCACGCAGCGATGCACAAACGATATCGCTTAAGCGATCAAAAAGCAGATCGCTTAAGCGATATCGTGCATTAAATTGAACCGTGTGATGTCCGCCATAGGCTAATCAGAATGGTTTTCTTACACAAACTGCCAATTATTTAATGCAGATAAATAATAATTATGAATTGGCCTTGGCAACACATGGAATACAAATTTTTTTCCTGTGGACTAAATGACAAAAAATTCAAATTTGTAATACCAAAACAAAGCAGCGATATTGTGATTATGAGAGAGCACTATTGTATCCTAATAAAATACAGCAGGTCATTCCAGTAATTAAGATCATTAGGGCTGCGAGCGTCCAATTGCAAAACCCAAAATATAATTCTCTATTTTTTTTTTTAACCATTAAGATTTTTATTAGCATATAACAATATACAGAAAAACAGCATAGAAGCCATTCAATGGCCAATATAAAGGGGAAAAAGTTCAAGGGCGAGGTGGGAGAAGGAGATGGGGAGAAAAGGAGAAAGGAGGGTGGACATTAAAACACATAAAGCTATATAACGCTTGTCATCAATGTCAACATATATTGTACTCAAAAAGAATCAACACTCAGTCATTTTAACAGATAAGACGGAATATCCGCAGCATGGATAGAGGTGACCCAGGGATCCCACCAAGTAAGGACTTTATTCTTTTTAGATAATGATGAAGCGCTCAGGGATTCATAGCAGAAGTGAAGATTGAGTTTGTTGATCAGTTCTGCCCTGGAGGGGGTAGATGGGGCCCTCCAGTGAGCTGCTATGCTCTGCCTTGCGGCGACTAGAATATTAGATATGATAGGTCTCAAGGGCGAGGGGAAATCTACCAGAGAAATACCCAATAGCGCCAGCTGGGGTGTTAGGGACATCGGGATCTGCGTCACCTCAGCAATGAGCGACTCTACCTGACACCAAAAGTTCCTAATAGGGGGGCACTCCCACCAGACATGTGATAACGATCCAGATGAGCCACAACCCTTCCAGCAGGAGGAGGAGGAGGCCAGGTGGAGTTTGGCCAGACGGGCCGGAGTCATATACCATTGCAGGAGGGTCTTTCTAGCCTGTTCCACATGACCCACACAAGAGGAGAACTTGGCAGGGTGCAATAAGGCCGCGGACCATTCCTCCGCTGAGGCAGTAAATGAGAGAAGGGACTCCCAAGAATCCATGCACGAAAGTTTGAGTGATAGGCCGTGGAGTAATAAGGTGTTATAAAGAACTGATACACCCCTGGATACAAAGGTCTGAGGTTTAAAAAATCTATGGCCCGGGTGTCTCCAACGAGCGGGGGATCCCTGAAAAACGTCGACGTACGTAAAAAACTGTGCAGCTGTAAATATGAAAAAAAAGCAGCATTTGGGAGGGGATACTTAGATTGAAGAGCTGTGAAAGGGAGAAGAACCGACGGACCAAAAAGGCTGGTGATAAAAGTGATCCCTGCCTTTCCCAAAGAGAGGAAGGGAAACCGTCGATAAGCACTGTCAGGGCATCAAGGGACACATGCCTGGCCATATACGGGAACACCATAGGGCAAACCGACGCCCATAGTTTTGTCGCAGCAACCATAGTAGAAAGAAGGGCCGTTGGTGGATCTGATCTTAAGAGAGAGACCTCCAACAGGAGCCTGAGGGAACCCTTAGGAGCAAAGTGAGTCTCTATCATCAACCAAGGGATCTGAGTGGACCCTTCCCACCATAGCTTAAGAGGCTCCAAAATGGCCGCCCTATAATAAGCCACTATAAAAGGTGCCCCCAAACCACCCCTGGCACTAGGCAGGACCATCCACTGTCTCCTAATCCTGTGCGGTTTACCACCCCAAATAAATGAGTCAAAGATAGACTGAAAGAGGGAGAGGCGTCTGGCAGGGATGTGGAGAGGCAGGCATATAAAGAGGTAGAGTAATTTGGGAAGTAACATCATCTTCACCACCTGGATGCGAGCCATCCAAGAGAGGAAGGACCCCGAGAATTTTCCCACATCCGCTCTGAGCTCTGCGACAAGGGCCTCACAATTTAGTCTTACCATGTCGGCCAGGCGCGTCACTTTTATCCCCAAATAAGTAAAGCCCAGAGGGGCCCAGCACAAAGGGTAGGTGGCTTGAATATGAGACTGCAGAGGCAAGGGGAGAAAAAGAGGGAAGAGAGTAGATTTAGACAAGTTAAGTTTATAATAAGAAGCTAAGGAGAAGTCATGTAGAAGTGTAAAAATCGCAGGGAGGGAGCGCTTAGGATCAGAGCAAGTAAAGACCACGTCGTCAGCATAGAGACTGATCTTATAGTCAGCCGAACCAACAGGAATTCCCTTAATGTCAGGGGACTGACGAGCAATGGCCGCAAGAGGCTCCATGACTAACGCAAAAATAAGGGGAGAGAGGGGGCAGCCCTGCCTCGTCCCGTTAGAGATTGAAAAGGTCTGGGACTGAAAGCCCGACGCACGGACTGAGGCACTCGGAGAGGAGTACAGGGCCATGATTGCCCGAACTATGAGACCATTAAGTCCAAATTTAATTAGTGTCCTCTCCAAGTATCCCCAGTGCACCCGATCAAACGCCTTCTCAGCATCAAGTGAAAGGAATGCACTGAGGAGGTGCCCCCTCTCAACCACATCCAGCAAGTCAATCAGGCGTCTCGTACCATCCCTCGTCTGTCTGCCCAGGACAAACCCCACCTGGTCAGGGTGGACCAGGGAGGGCAGCACCAGAAGGAGGCGGTTTGCCCACAGTTTGGCATAGATCTTCACATCTACATTGAGCAAGGCGATGGGGCGAAAATTAGAAGGAGTGGTGGGTGGTTTGCCCGGTTTGGGGAGCGTGGCAATTGAGGCATGCAGCCCCTCTGATCTGATACTACCAGTTTGCGCCCAGAAGTCAAAGAGACAGAGGAGACGAGGTGCCAAGGTAGAAAGGAAATGAGCATAGTAAGGAAAAGAGAACCCATCTGGTCCGGGGGCAGAGTGTTTCTTAGCTTCATTAATAACCCTAAGGATCTCTGAGGTTTGAATGGGAGCATTCAGAGAAGCAAGTTGGGATTGTGTAGCTTTGGGTAAAGAAGCCCTCTCTAAGAAGGCAGCTATAATATCAGGAGAGGGTTGTGGCAACGCTGGGTCATCCCTGAGATTATAAAGCTCAGAGTAATACGAGGCAAACTCGTCTGCTATGTGGATGGGATTATAAACTTTTGTGGAGTTTGGCTTCACAAGAAAAGGGATCCTAGACTGCGCTTCCCTCTTCTTGACACGCCTGGCCAACAGGGCACCCGCTCGATCACCCATAGAGTAAAAAGCGGCCTTAGATTTGCGCAGGGCGTTAGCGGTGGAGGGCAGCAGTAATTCCCGGACCCGAAGGCGGGCCCTGCCGAGCTCCAAGAGCAAGAGTGGGGTGGGGGTATGTTTATGCCTGGTCTCCAAAGATGCCACCTCTGCCAGAGCATCCCTTAAAGCCTGGGTATATTTACGCTTGTTAGATGCCGCCAGTTTGAGTAAGTGGCCCCTCATAACAGCCTTATGTGCGTACCAGAGAGTGTCGGGCTGCACCTCAGGTGTATCATTAAGGCGGAAAAACTCATCCAGCAAGGCTTCTAGATGGGAGACAGCAGACTGGTCCGTTAGAAGCTGGGCATTAAGACGCCAAAATGCAGGGGGGGGTTAAGGCCAGGGGGTCAATCAGTGAGACCGTTACAGGAGCATGATCTGACCAGGATATGTTACCAATAGTAGCCGCAGAGCAGTGAGGGAGAGCCACGTCGTTAACTAGTATATAGTCAATTCTGCTGTAAGTTGCATGTCTGGAGGACATGAACGTGTAATCTCGTTCACTGCAATGCAAGTACCTCCATATATCATGGAGTCCATGAGAGCGCACAACCTGGTCAGCCTCCGCTCTAGAATCAGACGGGACAGAGCAGTCCAACGTCTTCACCATCGGGACATTAAAGTCACCTGCAATCAATTTATACCCATGGTGTACATCTCCTATAGTTTGCAAGAATGATTTTAAGAATTTGATTTGACCGGTGTTAGGGGCATACACTGAAGCAATTGTATAGGGTGCGTCATTAATGGTACAGAGAAGAATCAGGGATCTCCCCGCTACATCAGCGACCACCCGGACCAATTGGAATGTCACATCTCTACTGATAAAAATAGCAACTCCGGCCTTTTTCGTGCCTCCTCCTGCAAAGAATCGGTGCGGATACAAGGTAGAAGACATTCTGGGTTCATCCTGTGCCAGGAGATGAGTCTCCTGAAGGCATACTATCTGGTGACGGGATTTATTTAACTGGCGCCAGACCGTTGCCCTTTTGCACGGAGAGTTTAGCCCGTTAACATTTTGGGAGACCAGTGTAACACTCATAAAGGGTCAAACATAGCAACAGATAATGATACGGTACAATAAGTAAATAGCATAAAAATTACTAAAGCAGAGATACAGCTCCATGTCCACCTAGGGAGAGAAAGGGGAAGTGGGGGAAAAGGGAGAGACAAACAAGACATACAAACAAAGAACACGAAAAAAATAAGAAACAGAACGTCCATTCAGACCGGAGGTCCGAATCCACCGGTGACAAACAACGTCACCTAGGGGGCCAAAACAGGACTCCAACAGTCCACAGGGTTCAGTCCGTGGAAACAGCAGCCAGAGTCCGAGTCCCTCAGTCCTGCACGGAAGGATAACCACACAGGAAAGGAGAGAACAAAAGAAAACAACAGGGAAAAAAGGTCCGACCAGGGACCCAGATGATGCAAGTTCATCGAACGGTTACCCAGTCAGGGTCAATGCGGCGGTCCACTTGCTTGGGAGAGTTCTGTCCTGAGTTAGGAGACTTATCCAGGTCTTTATCAATTGCAGGCTGGAATCCCCATTCAGAGAAAGATTTTGCAGCTTGCCGGGGGGTGAGGCAGGTAGTGAAGGTGCCATCTTTTTTAATGAGGAGTCTGGTAGGGTAGTACCCCCATTTGTATTGTATGCCCTTATCTCTGAGGACTGAAGTGAACAGGGCAAAGGCTCTGCGCAGGGCCAAGGTGCCAGGGGAGAAATCCTGAAAGACCTTCAGAGAGGCAAACTTGTCAGGCAGCTGAGGTGAACCCCTGAGTGCCTGGAGGAATTCCTCCTTAAGTTCAAAAAAATGTACCCGGGCGAGCACGTCCCTCGGCACAGAAGGCGCCAACCCTGGGGGTTTGCGCAGGCGATGTATGCGATCGATCACCAGGAGGCTTCTGTCTGTCTGTGGAAGGGCTACCATAATAAATTCCTGTAGGAAAGGTCTCAGGTCTGCATCTGATACCGATTCCTGGACCCCCCTGAGCTTGATATTATTTCTTCTGGACCTGTCCTCCAGGTCCAGGGCTTTAGAGTGGGTTTTATGTGCTTTACTCTCCAGAGCCTCATGAGCGTCCCACAGGGAAATATGTGAAGCCATCTTCCTTTCAAGATGATCTGTCCGGCCTCCCAGCTCCTCCACCTCCCCCCGGAGAGAGGACACCATGGCCCGCATATCCTCCTGTATGGAGGATCTAAGCTCCCCCAGCATGGCTTTCAGTAGTGAAGGGGTTAGGCTGTGTTCACACTGGGCGTTTTTGGGCTGTTTTTGCTCAACAGTTTTTGTAGCCAAAACCAGCAGTGGGTGATTAAATCCAGAAGTGGTGACGTGTTTCTATTAGACTTTTCCTCTGATTGCTCTACTCCTGGTTTTGGCTACAAAACTGATGAGCAAAAACAGCCCAAAAACGCCCAGTGTGAACACAGCCTTACTGTAGCCTCTGGGATAACAATCTCAGAACTGCATGAGGCTGAGGGGGGAGGATCACGCCTTGCAGCACGAGCAGCTCTGGGGGACTGCTGTGCCTGTGAATCTCCCTGCACCACGTTCAGAGGGGGGACAAAGAAGTCGGCAATGCGGCGAGCCGGGTCACGGGAGCTGGCCTTACTTTTCCCCATGTCAGCAGGAGATCCTCCAGAGCCGGTACAGAGCGTTTTGGAGCCTCGGGGGCACAAGGGAACCGTGGAATTAGCTTGTGAAACAGGTCCCTGGTCGGAGCTCCAGATCCAAGCTTCCTACTTCATCAGAGGTTAGGACACGCCCCCATAATTCTCTATTAAGTAGTACCTGCTCCCAATCTCCGCCCCTATATGGGCGGTGCACTCATTCAATCCCCTGTACTGATAATGACGCTAAATTACCGCAATGTATGTCTCTGAAATGTCGGGATAGGCCGGATATTCCAATGTGTGGTGCATTAGGGCCACGTCACACACACAGATATCTGTGGAGACATTATTCGCAGATCTCTGGTTGAAGTGAAATCATGGACAGATTGCTCCATTTGTACATAGCCACTAAATGGGACTATGTGTCCATGATTTCACTGCAACCAGAGATCTGCGAACAATATCTGCCCAGATATCTGTGTGTGTGATGTGGCCCTTAGATTCCGGATTAGCTGCAAACATATCTTCAGCCAACCTCTTATTAAGAGTGCGGACAGTGCCCCCCACATAATACAATTGACATGTCCTACAATTCGACAAATAAACAACATGTGTTGTATTACAATCAATATATGACTGGATGGCAAACCTTTTGCTATAAATATTGTTGTAAAAATGGCTGATAACATCCATATGCCGACATGATTTACATCTATTGCCTCCGCACCTATAAGGCCCTTTATATGTCAGCCAAGTTGGTTTGTTCAGGGGTTCACTAGACAAAAAGGTAAGGTGAGATCATGCTTCCTATATCATTAGATTATTGGATTTCCTTGCGACAGGTCTCCAACCTTTTGACATGACTTTATGGAGTGGTTCATCTTAATAAAGAATTGGGATGTTTCTATCCAATATTTTCTTAATGTGCACAGAATCGCAACTATATGAAGTTACAAATGTAGGTGGATTTGTGACTTTCCTCAATTTTTTTTTATAATTCTTTATTTAATGAAATGTTGTAGGCAGATACAAATTAGAATCAACAGTCGGCTCAATACAGAGTGTACAAGTCATCACAACAGCGAAGATGACAAAGAAAGGAAACATGTTCGTATGCAAGTTCAGCTGGTATTTACATGAATTGAAAGCCGAATAAGATCCACAGCATATCTTACTAAACATTGTACTTGCAAAGAAAGACAAAGAAAAAGGAGGAGATTAAGGGTACCGTCACACGTGGAGATCTCCCGGGCGATTCCATAGGCGACGCATGTGCGCGCGCACGTAATTGCGTGTCGCTTAAGGTCGCAGTCGATCATTTACACGGGGCGACAACTTAGGCGACGCTCGGGCGACAACCCGACCGGAAATTGCCTGAGCGTCGCCCAAGGCCCAGGGGCGAACAAGTCGCTGGTCGCCGCTTCTGCGTCACACAGAGCCACCATATTAGCGATGTGGGTGTAAATTTGAGCCGCATCTCGGAGATAGGCTTTAACATAATGTTTTGTGACGCCTCGAAGACGTGTGATTGGTCATTATTTTAATGTGTCGTTACATGTAATGTAAATGCATGTGCATATTGGCTCGGTGCTTTATAGACAACTCTCGTGTGATGTGTCGCGGATTATTGCTATACGCATTGGCGTTGCCAAGAAGGCAAAACACGACGCTCGCGTGACATTTTATTGTACAGTCAATATTTACAGCGCTTTTGTTAAGTGTGTTGTGCTACTGCGTTGTCTAATAAAATCACTCTTGCTTTCTTGGTCTGGATAGTATTGCAGCCTTGAAAGTATGTGTGTGCACAGATATTTGTGTGTTTGCAGTTATGGGATGTATAGATCACCTATCATTTCCTTCTCCATGCGTGTGCAGAATATGGCGGCGCCAAAAGATTGACAACGCTCGGGCGAATGAACGCACGGGAGATTACTCACATGTTGACGGGGGCCCAGAGACGCCGCAAGAGCTACAGTGTTCACTGTATGCTTTTGCGTAATGTAATACAGGAAGGCTGCCACTACAGCGCTCATGCAGACTTAAGTTGGGATGTAATGACATTTGTGGCACATCTCTCTGCACTTTTGAACACAGCCGCAAACACAGAGGCGACATCAATGCGCTACTGTACAGTATGTACGCTCCTGGGTAATACACCTTTGGCCACACACATCATCAAATATGGCGCCGAGGAACAAGACAACCAATCGTAATGCTCGAACTGGCACCAATCCATGCACGCCGCCACAGCTAGTAAATACGCCCTGAAACGCCTACCGGAATGGTATAGGTGATGTGTGCTGTCACGTTTGACATCGCTCATGAGATGTTACACAGGGCGATCAGCACACATCGCCCAAGAATGGTCGCCTGATTTCACAGCTCTGATGTGAAACCAGGCGACCACTCAGACGTGTCGCCGTCGCCCATTTACATTAGGCAACGCATTGGCGATGTCGCCGGCGACAGGCCACGCCTCGGCGTTGCCTATGGAATCGCCCGGGAGATCTCCACGTGTGACGGTACCCAAAGAGATACGATAGCATAGAAAGGAGATGGGGGGAGAGAGAGAATGACAAGAAAAGAGAAAGAGGTAACAGGTGAAAGGGGAGAGGACAAGGGAAGGAGAACTTTCCACAATTTAACCTGTGATGTTCTATGCAATGGTGAAGAATCTCTATTTTTGTCACCATTACCAAAAAGTAGTGAAATCCTGCTCCTGTCCTCCGTAATCTTACGTGCCCGATCAATCGTCCACTTTCTATACCCTATCTCCCTTAATCTTCTATCAATATTATTGGCCTCTGACCGATAGTCATTTTCACCGTAACAATTCCTCTTGGCGCAGATGAATTCGCCAATGGAGAGTTTCTTAGTCACATGTATCGGGTGACCGAAATCGGCTCGGAGAACCAAATTACCACAGATAGACTTACGGTACAATTTGGATCTTATAGTTCCCGTGCTTGTATCTCCTGTAAGGGGTACTTCACACACTACAACATCGCTAGCGAGGTCGCTGAAACGTCACAGGTTTTGTGACGTAACAGCTACCTCTCCAGCGATGTTGTAGTGTGTGACACGCAGCAGCGATCAGGCGACTGCTGTGAGGTCGCTGATCGCTGCAAGTCGTTCAGGACCATTTTTCGGTCCTTGGTCTCCCGCTGGTCAGCATGCATCGCTGCGTGTCACAGCGAGAGACCAACGATCAGCGACCTCCCAGGCTGGTAACCATGGTAAACAACGGGTATCTAGGCAGTGCACAGCACCTAGTTTCCTGATGTATACTTTGCTTACCAGCCTTCTCCGCTTCCAGGCTAGTATCCAAGGTACACAGCGGGTATCTAAGCACATTGCTGTTCCTAGTTACCCGCTGTGTAACTTGGATACCAGCCTGGAAGCGGAGAAGGCTGGTAACCAAGGTATACATGGGGTAACTAGGCGCTGCGATCTGTCTAGATACCCGTTGTTTATCATTGTTACCAGCCTGCTTCCGCTTACCACAGCCTGTCAGAAGACAGGAGTGGGAGCTCGACATCGTGGAAAGAATAGTTTATATTCCTTCCACAATGTCGCTGGTGAGTCTGCCTGTTTGACAGCTCACCAGCGATTGCATAGAGACTCAGCGTGTAAAGGGGCTCTAAGGAACAAGTTGAGGAAAGGGATACTGTTGTTATGAATTTCCATAGTGAAAGCCAAATTATGATCATTATTTTGGAAGTATTCCAAGAGGGATAGAGGAGTAGGTACAGGAGACACATGCGGTTACAGAGTCCAAATTAGGATCATATCGTGGATGTATCTCCCATACCATCTAATATTATTGATTAAAAAAGCTGTAGCTATTGGAAGAATACAGCAATGCAAAACAATTATTTTTTCTATAAAATTGTTTTTCTCGAGTAAAAGAGGTCAACATGAAAAAAAACTATATAAGGGCCCGCTCACATGATGCATATTGCATCGCATATTTGGTGCGTTATTTTTTTGTTTAAGTTGAGATTCCTAGTTCCCATGTCTAACATTGACATGACACTATGAATCTCTGGCTTGATGCGAGCTGACAATTCAAGCTGGCAGCAAATCCTTATTACCCAGTAGGCTAACTGCACCAGGGCCACTGGGAGAACCAGGTAAAGCACCTGGAAATATGGCTACGGATGAGTGCGTCATGCTCAGGGGGCGGCTGAGGGCTTCGATTTTCAGGGTAGGTGGCCAAGAAGGATTGGGCCTTACCACGCTGAGAATTTCAGTCCACAGCTGACAACTTTTACTATGGCTGGCAATCTTTTTTTTTTTAAATATTTGGAAAAATATTGCTTTAAAAGGGATTCCCTGGAATTTTGATTGCCAATCTACATCGTGTTCCAAATTATTATGCATATGTTCTTTTTAAAAAGCTCACTTCCGGTTCCGGCCTGAATGAGGACGCAGGGCTGAGAAACAGCTCCCGCTGCCCGCGGCGATTTCATACACCCGCACCGTGCCTGAACCGCTCAACACCATCAAAATGAGCGTGCGGAGGTCAGTAACGATGCCGGCGGCGCCCGGTAAGATGGAAAAGTGGCTCCGGAGCTCGGAAGGTGCTAGAGATCAATCGCGATCTCCAAGCACACAGGCGAAGGGGGCAGGAAAGATGGCGCCCGGCGGGAAGAGCACAGAGAGACAGCGCGACTCGAGGCAGGAGGACAAAAGGAAGAAAGATGACACCGTACCAAACGCTGGGGACACAGAAACAGGAGGTAAACAGAGGGGGCAGGAATTGTGCCATACTGAGGATCATGTAAGAGAAGATGCAGTGCCTCAAACTATACCACATCTAGACTACAAGCTGTTAGCAAGGGAAGCATCAACATATCTGGCTGAGGAGCTAAGGGGCACGATTAAAGAGGCCATACAAGAAGCTCTACAAGGCATACAAGCCACAACTGCAGAGCATTCACAGAGACTTGATGAGCTGGAGCAGAGATTATCAGACTCTGAGGACAGAATAATGCAGCTAGAATCTCTGGTGGCAGATCTTATGTTATCATCTGAGCATAATAAAGAAAAATTGGAGGATTTAGAAAATAGGTCGAGGCGTAACAATCTACGGATAGTAGGCCTCCCTGAATCTATCCTGCATAACGAACTAATTGACATATGTGAAAGAGATATACCCCGCGCCTTGGGGTTCCCCCACAAATATAGAGTTGAAAGAGCACATAGAGTCGGTACCCCCCGGAGAACTCGGCTCAAGCACGGGAGAGATCTGGACACTCACAAATAAACACACACGACAACGACAAACGCACTAATGCAAAAGGATCACCCCGTCAAGTGGTGGTCAGATATTTAGATTATAGAGATAAAGAACAAATACTCCAGTCATTTAAGAGCCTACGACGCCCCCTACTGATACATAACCATGTGGTCAGAATATATGGAGACTATTCTGTGGAAGTGTCGAAGCGGAGGAAAGCATTCAGCCCAGCTTGCAGTATTTTATACAAGCGTAACATACGATTTCAGCTGTCATTTCCCGCCATCCTAAAATACAGAGGCCCAGATGGCAAACTCAGAACATTCCATAACCCACAAGACGCTATGCATCAGCTGACTCAGACTAACACAGGGAAAAATGATCGCGATCCACAAGGAATGAGAAAAGAAAATGCGAGAGATCACACGCCTACACGTCGAGATCGCAACATGGAGGAGTCGCGTACTAAATCTGGTAGGCCGGTCACACAAACTGAGGAAAGATCATCGGCCCTTCGATCGGCAAGAGAGATTGGTTCAACAACGTCCGAAGAACGACAACGCTCAGATCAACTTCAGCAGGAGAGTCAGAATGAAGAAGAGGATCATCGAGATTGCACATGAATGACTGAAAAAAGCCGTTACAAATTGAAATGCCGAAGAATGAGAAAGCAGTGAGTTAATTGACGAGTCCAAGGACAATAGCAGGATTAATTCGACCACTGAAATCGTACCCAAATGGAAGGGAAAAAAGGATGCACCCGGTGATATAAATAAGTTCTCTTATCCCTTTCTTCTTTTTTTTTTTTTTTTTTTTTTTTTCTCCTCTCTATGGCCACTCGCTTTTTGGCCGTATTGATTATATTTTATATGCAGTAAGCTGGGACGATGTCTACTTTATACAATGTTCCACTATAGCAATATCCTCTGGTTTGATACAGTGTTTCACATATTCCGATTCAATCCGGGGGACAGATGACGCAAGACTAATTTTGTACGTTCCCCCGCACCCTCATTAGCGGGATGGCAGAGACTATATATTGTTAATTAGCCGTTGGGTAGGGGATAGCGGTTAGGATGTGTCCTGATCAGAATTTGGAAGTCTACCACATGAGTTGTTGGTTAATGGGGAGGGGAGGGAGGGGGGAATATGAGGGGGTGCGGGGTTTGATAAGTTTGATAAGTTTGGCAAAAAGTTTGTTTCTATCAGGGGAAAACTTATGGGATTTGGTTATTCTGAAACTAGTTGATGAAAGTTGCTGCTACCCTTTCTCCCACAATATGTGGTACTTTCTTATACAATCTATAAGAGTCCGTTACACAATGTTAATTCAACTATTACTCATCCATAATGGTGAATATCGTTACATGGAATGTTAAAGGGTTACGCTCCCCGGAAAAACGTTCCATGATCCTCAGGCATCTAAAGAAATTGAATGTAGATATAGCTTTTTTACAGGAAACTCACCTTGCGGCGAATGATTTTTTTAGAATGCAAAAACTATGGGTAGGAGCAATCTGGGGATCAGGAGCGGTAGAGAAAAAAGCAGGGGTCTTAGTCCTCGTCAATAAAGCTTTCTCCCACAAACTGATAACGGAGGAAGGAGATGACGCCGGTCGGCTGATACATGTAACACTTGAGTGCCAGTTAGGTAGATTAAGTCTTTACAATATTTATGCCCCCAACTCAGATACAGAGAGGATAAAAATTTTTATGCAAGTAGAAGAAAGGTTATTGACAGACGGTGAAAACAATAAAGTATTAGCAGGCGATTTTAACACAGTAATATCACCAGGAGAAGACAGGCAGAAAAATCAACATCTAGGGTCGGATTTGGATAATGTCGCACAAGATAGGAGTGGAAGGGGGTTGATTCAACTGATGGATAATACGGGCCTTTGTGATGCTTGGAGGGCTTTTCATCCGCAAGAAAGGGAATATACGCACTATTCTCACCCACATGACTCGTGGTCTAGGCTGGACATGCTCATGGTGGGGGACACTATGCTGGACAGGGTTGAGGACATAGTCATAGAGAACTTAGTTATATCCGACCATAGCCCGGTGTCCCTGACCGTGAGGGATCTCTACCCGCATGGCACAGACTTTTTATGGCGATTCCCAACATACTTGCGACAAGATGAAAACTTCGCTAAGCTCTTGAAGGAATGGTGGACAGAATTCTCCTTAGATAATTTGGAACATGTCAAGAATGCACGGTTATACTGGGAGACTAGCAAGGCAGTAATGAGAGGAAAAATAATGGCCTATACCCGCACCATGAAGCGCAAAACTCAAGAACAATTTAAAACACGTAGCAGAGAACTGAGGGATGACTACACTCAATTTCTGGCGACACCAACTGACGAGACGAAAGAGAAGTGGTTGCGGACGAAAAGGGAGTTTGAGGCCTGGGCGAGACAGAGGGAGATTCTTAGAAAAGCTCACTGGGAGGTGAATTTATACAAATTTGGAGACAAGTCAGGAAAAATATTGGCCAATCTAGCTAGAGGAAAGCGCCCACACAACACGATCACATCCCTAAAGACCGGGAATGGGAATAATACATCAGACCCAAAAAAGATAAATACATTGTTGGGAAAATATTATTCCAAATTATACTCTGCCAAACCAACGGGACCAGATAAGGGTAGAGAATGGCTACGGAGAATCGAGCTGCCTGTACTTACTGAAGATGAACTAACCGAATTGAACCGCCCAATTACTCTGGAGGAAACACTAGAGGTCATAAATAAACTGGGGAATAATAAAGCCCCGGGCCCGGACGGCTTCCCTGGAGAATATTACAAGGAGCTAAGGGAACAGGTAGCGCCATGTTTGGTGTCTTTGTTTAATGCTATCTTGAAAGGAGAAAAATTGTCTGACACATCCAATACAGCTTATATTAAATTATTGCCCAAGGGAGAAAAAGATCCAACTGACCCATCAAATTATAGGCCCATATCCCTGATAGACCAGGATTTGAAAATACTGTCGAAACTCATGGCGGAGCGACTAGCGATAATTTTACCACGCCTTGTTGAACCACAACAGTCCGGGTTTGTCAGAGGTAGATCAGCAGTGGGGAATATAAGAAAGACCATCCTGACACTAGACACAGTCAAAAATTATAATGGAGATTCACAGGACCCCCCAGCTCTGCTTTTGTTGGATGCCGAAAAGGCATTCGACAGCGTTAATTGGGATTGGTTAAATGTAGTGCTCGACACACTGGGAATGCAGGGACCCTTTCGTACGTTCTTGACCACCTTATATCATAACCCACGGGCGAGGGTGTACACACCTGGCTTCCTCTCTGACTCCTTTCTACTACAGAGGGGGACAAGACAGGGGTGTCCACTCTCCCCACTACTTTTCAATCTAGCTATAGAACCCTTATCACGATACCTTAATGGGGGAGAAGCTTTTGAAGGAATTAAAGTTGGGCGCACGCCTCTATATTCGGCATTATTTGCAGATGACATAATCCTATATCTTAATCGCCCAAATAGAGATCTACGACACCTTTTAAATCAATTAGAGATATACGCCACTTTCTCAGGTTTCACGCTTAACAAAGACAAGTGTGAAATCTTAAACTTAGGGGCCTCCAGGAGGAACTCAGGACCGGATAACAATATACAAAAAAAGCTGGGAATCCCAATAAAAAATGATCATATCAAATATCTGGGGGTACTTTTGAGCAAAGCGCCAACAGCAATATATTCACTCAATTATGACCCATTAATCCGAAAAATAATGTTAGAACTGGAAAGATGGAGAAATCTGCCCCTCTCGCTGTTAGGACGATGCCATTTGGTCAAAATGATCAGCTTCTCTCGGTTATTATACCCAATGCAAACACTCCCTCTCCTACTGCGGCGCGATGATCTGTTGAAATTGAACAGAGCTATCACTAAATTTATATGGAATGGCAAGAGAGCTAGGATTAAACAAACCACACTAATGCTACCTAAAGAAATGGGAGGTCTTAATCTACCAGATATCAGGGGATATAACCTGGCCTGCGTCTCTAGACATGTGGTGGACTGGCTGAATGGCACTTCAAAACACTCCAACTATAAAGTGGAACAAGAATATTGTCGACCGTGGGATCTGGCCAGTTTGCTCCATGCGTCCTGGTCTGATACCCCGCAATACATAAAAAATTCATTACTGTTCAGAGACACGGCCATGTGTTGGAAAGCCGTCCGCAAAAAATTACGATTGGCGTGGAAGGTATCTAAATATCTAAACCCCTGGGCACATGCTAGTTTCAAACTAGGTAGAGAAAATTCCCTATTTCGGACGTGGGGGGCAAAAGGTATTAGGAAACTGGGAGATTTACTACAGAAGGAGGAAAAAAGGTGGATGTCAGGATCTGAGGTAATGGTCCACTTCGAACTCCCACTTACTCAATTAATACAATATAAACAATTACACTACCATGTCCTACAGAAATTACAAGATGTGACACAAGAATGCATCTCCAATCCCTGGGACAAATTAACACAAACCCAACTCTCGCAATTAAATATCTCATACATATACAACTTTCTGCGTGAAGTATACCCTGTAATAGAGCCGAGAAAACTATTTAAGGGATGGAGACATCTAATAACAGAGGAAGAGAGGGAAGAAGAGATTCTGCAGGGATGGAGTGTATTTAGAAAACTCATACACAACGAAAAATGGAGGGACACGCAGTTCCGGGTAATGCATAGAGCAATCTATGGATTCAACATAGCCCCGACAACAAATGTCCCAGGGAGATTACAAAACTGTCCAAAATGTGGCTTACATCGATCAGACTTCACACACGGCATATGGACGTGTCCAGAGGTGGTCAGATTTTGGAACTTAGTGAAAGGGGTTGTGAGAGAAATTACGGGTCAGGAATTATCTGTTGACCCCAAATCATGGTTACTTCATATTCCGACTTCTGACGAATGGAAAGGGGCTAAAGCACGATTATACCATATCATTGCCTTACTAAGTAAAAAGTTATTACTTCGAGATTGGTTGTCTACAACCTGTCCGGGGATCTCTGACTTGCTCCAGGTCTTAAAAGCGTCAATGAGAATAGAAAGATTGGAAGCTGAGAGACAAAAAGATTTATTGACAAGTAAATTTTTCAATACATGGAAGAGTTTTATATTAAGCAAATTGTCGCGAGAGGAGCTGGAGCAGACAGTATCTCCATTCAGACACTCTAACTGGTACCTTATCGAGGATCTAAAAGGAACGCTGGGAGCATTAAAACTATAGGAAAATGGGAAATATTTAATCACCCTGAATAATTCGGATATTAGTTACACACAGAAATACATAATGTTGTGGCTCTTTAAACTACTTAATATACACGAAAGAGAGAGACGGCAACTGGAGACACGTACTATTTTCATACAACGAACAATTGTAATGATTGGGAAGAATAATATTGTTTGAGGGGAGGGTTGGGGGACTGTTATAAAGGAAAAGGCGGAAGAGGGGTTACTAGATTGTACTTTTCATTACTATCATTTGATATCATCTCTGTTATGTCATGTCATATTATGTCTTGTTTGAAAAAATTAATAAAAATGATATTTTAAAAAAAAAAAAAAAGCTATTTAACTCCAAAACATCCTAACAGGGCAAGTTACATGTTAACATAGAAATGGATTCTTGCATCCACTGAATTTGTGAGTTTCTGGAGAGTTTCTGCTTCCATGATGTCAGAATAGCCTGCCAGAGCTACTGTTTTGATGTGAACTGCCTTCCACCCTCATAGATCTTTTGCTTGATTATACTCCAAAGGTTCTTTATAGTGTTGAGGGCAGGGGAAGATGGTGGCCACACCATGAGTTTATCTCCTTTTATGCCCATAGCAGCCAATGACACAGATGTATTCTTTGCAGCATGAGATGGTGCATTGTCATGCATGAAGATGATTTTGCTCCTGAAGGCACGTTTTTGCTTTTTGTACCATGGAAGAAAGTTCACGGTCAGAAACTCTATATACTTTGCAGAGGTCATTTTCACACCTTCAGGAACCTTAAAGGGGCCTATCAGCTGTTTCCCAATGATCCCGGCTCAAAACATGACTCCTCTACCTCCTTGCTGAGGTCACAGCCTTGTTGGGACATGGTGGCCGTCCACCACCATCCACTACTCCATCCATCTGGACCATCCAGGGTTACTCGGCACTCAGTAAACAAGACTGTTTGAAAATTAATCTTCATGTATGTCTGGGCCCACTGCAACAGTTTCTGCTTGTGAGCACTGTTTAGGGGTGGCCGAATAGTAGGTTTATGCACCACAACAAGCCTTTGAAGGATCCTACACCTTGAGGTTTGAGGGACTCCAGAGGCACCAGCAGCTTCAAATATCTGTTTACTGGTTTGTAAAGCCTTTTTAGCAGCTGCTCTCTTAATCTGATGAACTTGCCTGGCACAAAACTTCCTCATTCTGCCTTTATCTGCACAAACACGCCTGTGCTCAGAATCATCCACAAATCTCTTCACAGTACAATGATCATGCTTAAGTTTTCGTGCAATATCTAATGTTTTCATCCCTTGTCCAAGGCATTGCACTATTTGTTGCTTTTCTGCAGCAGAGAGATCCTTTTTCTTTCCCATGATACTTGACAACTGAGGCCTGCTCAATATTGTGGAACATCCAGTTTTCCTTTTATTGGGCTCAACTGTATTAAAGTAATTATCACAGGTATCTGAGATTGATTTCAGTGATCCAAAGAACCCTGATGGTGGGTTTACACGTCCCGATATCGTAACCAACGACGCGGGAGCGCGCTTTTTGAGCGCGCTTTTCCCTGCATCGCATCGCCGGTTTACACAGCGCGATATCGGGATACAACGTCCCGACGATGTGTACGCCCCCCAACTCAGGAACGACCATTTAACATGGGAGTGAATGGGTGACATGGCAGTACACATCGGAGTTGGGCTGTCACACAGGACGATCCGGCTCCAACCGGCATCCGATATCGGGCGGTTGAATAGCACGCTCATTCGACCCCCGATATCGGTTTGCCATCGTTTCTGCATCGCGTTGTACGTTCACACCGTACAACGCACGAACGATATCGGCTCCAACGCCCGAACCATGTGACTTTTGGTCGGAGTTGGACGCCGATATCAGGACGTGTAAACCCACCATCAGTGTACCCAAGAAAAATAAGATTTTTTTTTTTTTCATTTCACAGCTATCAACATTCTACAACATTGTGAAGCACCTGGGGGTTCAAGGTGCTCATTACAAATCTAGATAAGTATCTTGAGGGGTCTAGTTTCCAAAATGGGGTAAATTGTAAGGGTTTTCCGTTGTTTAGGCAGATCAAGGGCTTATCATGGTGTCTGCTAAAGATTTAAGCCAATTTTGAGTTTAAAAACTGAAATGTCACTCCTTCTATTCCGAGCTCTGCTGTGCACCTAAACAATAATTTTCCACCACAACAAAGGTATGGGTGTACAACAGAAGTTGCACAATAAAACAAATAATATGGTGCAATATTTTATGTTACCGTTGTGAAAATAAACTACTTTGAGCACAAAGAACATTTTAGTGGTGAAAATGTGATTTATTTACAGTACTTTTTTTTTTTTAAAATCTCTTTTTTATAAATCTTCATGGCTCAAAGTTCTAAAATTCTGTGACACATCTGAGGTTTAAGGTGCTCACCACACATCTAGATAAGTTCCTCAAGAGGTCAAGTTTCCAAAATGGGGTCACTTGTGGGGAGGTTTCCACTGTTTAAGCACACATAGGGTATTGGCGTACTCAGAAAAAATTGCACAACACATTTTGGGGTCCATTTTCGCCTGCTACGCTTGCGAAAATATGAAATTTGGGGTTAAAATAACATTTTTGAGGTAAAAAGTAAAATTTTCATTTTTTCCTTCCAAGTTGCTTTAGTTACTGTGAAGCATCTGAAGGGTTTAAAAAAAACGTCTTGTATGCAGTTTTTAGAATGGTGTCACTTTTGGGTATTTTCTGTCACATAGGCGTCTCAAAGTTACTTCAAATATGATGTGGTCCCTAAAAAAATGGTTTTGTAAGTTTTGTTGGAAAAAATCCAAGCTACTTACCGGTAATGGGATTTCCATGAGCCCAAGACAGCACCAAATGAGAGGCAGGATCCGCCCCCCCATCCCCCAGGACAGGAAACCCAGTAGAATAAAAGGGCTGCATCTCTCCTCTGCATCAGTAGATTTACAGAACCAGAGAGGACCAAGCGACAACTAGTAATAAGCAAAATCACCATACACGAAATAACTAACACTAACCCGAAAAGTGACCACAACTGTCATGAAAATCCCATTACCGGTAAGTAACATGGATGACATGTATACACACCACACGCACACAAAGAGTAACAGCAATTGTATAGTCGCTAAGGAGCAGCCCCAACATTGGATACTCACCATGCACCCGAACACACACACACACACACACACCACAAAGAGACACACACAACACAGACAAGAGAAAAGAGAGAGAAAGGGGCGCAATAGTGCAGTTACCAGGGGGGCTTTATTTAGCGTGGTGTACTAATAGGTGGCGACTCACCTTATCGGGTTGTGCTGTCCCCGCACAACCCCGTAATACACTTGATAAGGCGCCCTTCACAGGCTCCAGCTCATCCACACACCGCGTGCTCCGAGCATCCGGTCACGTCACCGCAGGTCCTTCAGTTAAAGCTCCTGTTGCCAGACGACGACAGGTCCTCACATTAAGCTGCACTCTGCGCCTAGCTGCTCCCCGCCGCTTTACCCTCAGGGAGGGATTTATATTAGAAGGTAAACAAACTGTAAGATTTCTAATTGGAGGCGCTCAGGCACAAAAACAGCAGGCACTGGGATGGTTTTTCAACAGACCCCAGTAGAGGAGTAGGAGGGGAGTCTGAATAAAGGTCTGTTGAAAAACTATCCCAGTGCCTGCTGCCTTTGTGCCTGAGCTCCTCCAATTAGACCGCTTACAGTTTGTTTACCTTCTAACACACAACACAGAGACACACACCCCCCCCACGGGGACACACACGCACCCTATAGCGTCACATGCACTCATCCCACAGGGACACACACACACACACCACAAAGAGACACATACAACACAGACACACACACCCCCCACGGGGACACACACACACACCCTATAGCGACACATGCACTCACCCCACAGAGACACACACACACCACAAAGAGACACACACAACACAGAGACACACACCACACAGACCATCCCCCCCCCAGGGACACACACACATACACACCCTATAGGGACACATGCACTCAACCCACAGGCACACACACACACACAGTATATACCAGCATATAGTCACTAAGGGGGGGGGCCCTGACATGGAATTTTCACCATGCACGGGGACATGTATACACACCACATGCACACAAAGAGTAACAGCTAAGGTGGAACCCCAACATTGGATACTCACCACGCACACAAACACACACACCACAAAGAGACACCCCCCTCCCCACAGGGAAACAGACACACATACACACCCTATAGGGACACATGCACTCAACCCACAGGCACACACACACACAGTATATACCAGCATATAGTCACTAAGGTGGGGCCCTGACATGGAATTTTCACCATGCACGGGGACATGTATACACACCACATGCACACAAAGAGTAACAGCTAAGGTGGAACCCCAACATTGGATACTCACCACGCACCCAAACACAAACACCACAAAGAGACATCCCCCTCCCCACAGGGAAACACACACACATACACACCCTATAGGGACACATGCACTCAACCCACAGGCACACACACACACAGTATATACCAGCATATAGTCACTAAGGTGGGGCCCTGACATGGAATTTTCACCATGCACGGGGACATGTATACACACCACATGCACACAAAGAGTAACAGCTAAGGTGGAACCCCAACATTGGATACTCACCACGCACCCAAACACAAACACACACACCACAAAGAGACTCCCACAGGGACACACACACATACACACCCTATAGGGACACATGCACTCACTCCACAGCAACACATACCACAGGGACATACACACATACACACCCCACAGGGACACTGAGACACACACACACCCCACAGGAACACACAGACCCCATAGGGATGGACACACACCACAGAGACACCCCTCCCCCCACAAGGACACACACCACAGGGACACCCCTCCCCCCAAAAGGACACACACCACAGTGACCCCCCCCACAGGGACACACGCGCACCACTGGGACACACACACACCCCAGGGACATACACACCACACAGACACACAAATGTGCACAAATCGCCTCACACAACTCGCCTCATACGTCTGGTATCTTTAATTTCCAAAAATAAACATCTGATTAAAAACAGTCAATGTGCATCACATGTGCCATATAGGGAATTAAGGCAGATGTCAGTCACATGAGCTGTCTTTTACGTGTATGTGTGAGGTAATATATACTGCCCGGCTGGGGGGAGGGTTTACTGTTGGCTGCAGATTGATTAGGCTGCCTATAGCAACCAATCACAGCTCAGCTTCTATTTTCCTACAGGTCATTAATATCACATATTCAAATTCTATTTTGTTATAGCTAACAGCAGTTATTAAGCCGGGCGTAGCCGGGTAGTACAGCTAGTCTAATATATAAAGCTGAATGTGTGTATGTATGTCCGGGATTGGCATCTACACCGTCGCAACTACAGCCACAAAATCTTGCACAGTCACACGTCTGGACCCCGACAGAATCATAGGCTATGTTCTGAGGCGAAATTTTAACCCCGCGCGTTCCAATTCACCAAACTATTGTGCCCCTATTTACATAATGGGGAAAAAGTGAAAGGAAAAGTGTTGGAGGCAAACTGACAGCTGCCAGATGTGAACAAGGGGGACGTAAAGAATGAGAGCGATGGCGCCAAAGAGTATATACCGTACAGTTGCTAAGGTGGGGCCCCGATATAGGATACTCACCACACACGGGGATATGAAACACACACACAAAATGCGCCACACACTACCACATGCTTGAACACATACAGTTGTGGCCAAAAGTATTGACACCTTTGCAATTCTGTCAGATAATACTCAGTTTCTTCCTGAAAATAACTGCAATCACAAATTCTTTAGTATTATTATCTTCATTTCATTTGTCTTCAATGAAAAAAACACAAAGAATTGTCCTAAAGCCAAATTGGATCTAATTCCACACCAAACATAAAAAGGGGGGTGGACAAAAGTATTGGCACTGTTGGAAAAATCAAGTGATGCTTCTCTAATTTGTGCAATTAACAGCACCTGTAATTTACCTGTGGCACCTAACAGGTGTTGGCAATAACTAAATCACACTTGCAGCCAGTTGACATGGATTAAAGTTGGCTCAACCTCTGTCCTGTGTCTTTGTGTGTACCACATTGAGCATGGAGAAAAGAAAGAAGACCAAAGAACTGTCTGAGGACTTGAGAAACCAAATTGTGAGGAAGCATGAGCAATCTCAAGGCTACAAGTCCATTTCCAAAAACCTGAATGTTCCTGTGTCTACCGTGCGCAGTGTCATCAAGAAGTTTAAAGCCCATGGCACTGTGGCTATCCTCCCTAGATGTGGATGGAAAAGAAAAATTGACAAGAGATTTCAACGCAAGATTGTGCGGATGGTGGATACAGAATGTAGACTAACATCCAAACAAGTTCAAGCTGCCCTGCAGTGCAAGGGTACAATTGTGTCAACCCGTACTATCTGTCGGTGTCTGAATGAAAAGGGACTGTATGGTAGGATACCCAGGAAGACCCTAATTCTTACCCAGAAACATAAAAAAGCCAGGCTGGAGTTAGCCAAAACTTACCTAATAAAGCCTACAACGTTTTGGAAGAATGTGCTTTGGTCAGATGAGACAAAAGTAGATCTTTTTGGGCAAAGGCATCAATATAGAGTTTACAGGAGAAAAAAGGAGGCATTCAAAGAAAAGAACATGGTCCCTACAGTCAAACATGGCAGAGGTTCCCTGATGTTTTGGGGTTGCTTTGCTGCCTCTGGCCTGACCGTGTGCATGGCATTATGAAGTCTGAAGACTACCAACAAATTTTGCAGCATAATGTAGGGCCCAGTGTGAGAAAGCTGGGTCTCCCTCAGAGGTCATGGGTCTTCCAGCAGGACAATGACCCAAAACACACTTAAAAAAGCACTAGAAAATGGTTTGAGAGAAATCACTGGAGACTTCTAAGGTGGCCAGAAATGAGTCCAGACCTGAATCCCATAGAACACCTGTGGAGAGATCTAAAAATGGCAGTTTGGAGAAGGCACCCTTCAAATATCAGGGACCTGGAGCAGTTTGCCAAAGAAGAATGGTCTAAAATTCCAGCAGAGCATTGTAAGAAACTCATTGATGGTTACCGGAAGCGGTTGATTGCAGTTATTTTGGTAAAGGTTGTGCAACCAAGTATTAGGCTGAGGGTGCCAATACTTTTGTCTGGCCCATTTTTGGAGTTTTGTGTGAAATGATCAATGTTTTGCTTTTTGCTTCATTCTCTTTTGTGTTTTTTCATTGAAGACAAATTAAATGAAGATAATAATACCAAAGAATGTGTGATTGCAATCATTTTCAGGAAGAAACCGAGTGTTATCTGACAGAGTTGCAGGGGTGTCAATACTTTTGGCCACAACTGTATACCACCCTCAGCACACATTTCACCACACATACACTAACATCGCCACATAATCGTCCTAAAACACACACAAGTCTGGTATTATCCTTCAAAAAAATAAATCTGATTAATAAGCAGCAAAACTACAAGAGAAACAAATGTACCATATCTAATATATAAAGCTGAATGTGTGTATATGTATGTCCGGGATTGGCATCTACACCGTCGCAACTACAGCCATAAATGTTGCACAGTCACACATCTGGACCCCGAGAGCGTCATAGGCTATGTTGTGAGGCGAAATTTTAATCCCCGTGCATTCCAATTCACCAAACTATTTTGGCCCTATCTACATAATGGGGAAAAAGTGACAGTTACCAGTTGACAGTTGTGAATGAGAGGGGCTTAATAACAGCACCAAAGACTAACAGCATATACCAGCATATTGTCACTAAGGTGGGCCCTGACATAGAATTTTCACCACGCACGGGGCCATGTATACACACCACATGCACACAAAGAGTAACAGCTAAGGTGGAGCCCCAACATTGGATATTCACCACGCACCCAAACACACACACCACAAAGAGACACACACAACACAGAGACACACACCACACAGACACCCTCCCCCACAGGGACACACACACATACACACCCTATAGGGACACATGCACTCACCCCACAGGGACACACACACACCACAGGGACATACACACATACACACCCCACAGGAACACACAGACCCCATAGAGATGGACACACACCACAGAGACACCCGGGTCATTCCATGTCAAGTGATCCAAAAACTAATATTTTTTTTTCCCTGACGTCCTCAGGTTTTTTAAATATTTTTCTATATGAAGAACAACTTTAGTTAATTACAAAAAAAAGTTTTGAATTTTTTTCTTTATCAGTTAATTTTTTACAGATTTTTAAAGTTTTAAAAAAGTGCGAATTTTGGCCTGGTATTGATTTACATTTTCTATCATATCTCGGGCTAGAAATAAGATAGAGAAACAAAATAAACACCAATCTACTCAGAACTGTGCAGGCTTTCACCAGATATGTCACAAGAGGATGTTTGTTAATATTTTACCCATGTGATCGCAAGCGCAAAACTTTAAAACGCATTTCCGAAAAATCGGCGCGCTTTAAAAATTTCAAAAACTGCCCATGTGTCTGCTTTGCTCTTAGCCACATCTGTACCAAATTTCAAGTTGGGATCGCGATGGGATCATATTTTAAAATATTTTAATATTAATAGCTTCAATGGGTCATTCTATATCAAGTGATCTAAATATGAATATTTTTTTTTACCTGACGTCTTTAGATTTTTTTTTATTCTTTTTCTTTATGAAGTACAACTTTAGTTAATTACAAATTAAAAGTTTAGAATTTTTTTTTCTTCATCAGTTAATTTTTTACAGATTTTTAAGTATAAAAAAAGGGTGAATTTTGGCCTGGTATGACTTTACATTTTTTTATCTCAGGCTAGAAATAAGATAATGAAGTGGGAGAGGCATCATTTTACTCAGAACGGTAACAGCTTTCATTTGATATGTTACAAGACTATGTTTCTTTATATCAAATTCAAACTATTGACGGGCAATTGTGAAAAAATGACTGATTGTGTTCTTGGTTATATTTGTGCAGAGATTCAACTTGGGACCTGTCAAATTTATATATTTTTTATTTTATGGTTGTATGAGTTATCACAACTTATTGAATAAAACATTTATATGCAACAAAAAAAGAAACACAAAAAACAAATCCCAT
Source organism: Allobates femoralis (assembly GCA_033576535.1). Lineage (NCBI taxonomy): Eukaryota > Metazoa > Chordata > Amphibia > Anura > Aromobatidae > Allobates > Allobates femoralis. The sequence continues at coordinate 414,840,585 of JARQOC010000001.1, forward strand.
AAGTGCCAGGATAAATACATCTTAATCATCAGAACACAACGCTCAGCATTTTCAACTTGAATGTATTGAACAAACCAAAAGAAGAAAGGTGATCATATCCTCAAGTTTGATTAAACAAGATTAAAAGAACCAAAAATGTTAACCCCTATTTATACATATAAATTTGTTTTCTATTCTATCACTAAACATGTGATTTATGAAGTGTTTAATAAGAATAGTACAGTAGTTAAATCATCGTTCTATAAATTATGAACTAATCAAACAATTAATAGTATGTTTTTAAAGTGGCATTTTATCAATTTATCCCTTCTAGTGGGTGAAATGTAATCTTGTCCATAAACGCTTACTAGCAATCGCCATTTCCTTGTGTGTCAAAGAGTATGTCCGGCCTGTCACGGTGTTAGGCTCCGCCTGAGTTAATATCTGATTTTTGTGCACTTTTAGAATGTCTGGCTTTCTTGGATACACAAAGGATGGCGCTGGACCAGAAGGACGCAATAAAGTCAATTCTACTTCTTCATTTTCACAATCTTTGGAGAGTACAGTAGCCCAGAGGTCCCCAACTCCAGGCCTCAAGGCCCACCAACAGTGCAGGTTTTCAGGATTTCCTTAGTATTGCACAGGTGCTAATGTGATCATCTGCACAGGTAATGATTCCAAGCCCTGTGCAATACTAAGGAGATCCTGAAAACCTGCACTGTTGGTGGGCCTTGAGGCCTGGAGTTGGGGACCTCTGCAGTAGCCAGCCACCAGCGCCAATCATATTCATATTTTTTCAAAAGGATTGCAACAGTGTCTATGATAAAATGCTGTTTCTTGAGAAGTAGCAGCCATTGCTGTGTGGGAAAAATACAGTTAATATTAAGTAAGGAAGATAGGTAATAAAAATAAAGATTTACAGTACACTTGAGATAGAACTGTATTACTATAAAGTGAGTTTTAGGGCTAGCGCGCACAGTTTTTTCTGTCTGCAGATACACGCTGCAGTTTTGGCAGCTTGTTTTTCTACCAAGTTTTTACCACATATGCGTTAGTTTTTTTAATCGCTAGTGGAAAAAATGGCAGCTTTTTTTATATAAATGATAAATGCTGCGTTTATTGCAGCGATTAAAAAGTAGTTCAAGCAGTGATTTACTCACTCTTGAGTGTTTCCATAAACACTGCATGTGGTGAACCCCATAGAAATCAATGGGGCTGTTTTTCTGAATGATGATCCCTAAGAATAGCACTGTGTGTATTGGCACTTAATAATAAAAGCATTAAACTATTAATATATTTACTCACCCATATTTTAGTACACAGCCTTGATGGCTTTGTACAGACTATTGTTTGTTCAGGAGTGAAGATGTCCAGACATGTCAGGACATGAAAGGTCTGAACTGAATGCAGTGGGTAGACACTTAACATGATTGACAGAGCTGCTGGCCTATCATCTGCTCTGCATTCACTGTCTATCCCTGTGCTTTCTCAGGTTGAGCCCTAACAAAGCTTTTTCCTATATGTCCTCTCCTGCTTCTAAGCTGTAACATCAAAATAATACAGTAATGTCTAAAAATAATGGATTTGATAAATATAGACCCCACGCTTTTAGACCACAGGTTGAACAGATCTGAATTCAAGATTTTTGAATTGACACTATAATAGTTAAATATTTTAAAATATGATCCCATCACGATCCCAACTTGAAATTTGGTACAGATGTGGCTAAGAGCATAAAAGACACATGGGCAGTTTTGGAAAAAATTTTATTAAAACGTTTTTTCGGAAATGCGTTTCAAAATGTTGAGTTTGCATGGGTAAAAAATTAAAATGAACAAATATACTCTTGTGACATATCAGGTGAAAGCCTGGACAGTTCTGAGTAGAATGGTGTTTATTTTGTTTCTCTATCTTATTTCTAGCCCAAGATAAAAAAATGTAAAGTCATACCAGGCCAAAATTCACACTTTTTTTAAACTTTAAAAATCTGTAAAAAATTAACTGATGAAGAAAAATATTCTAAACTTTTAATTTGTAATTAACTAAAGTTAATTTCATAAAGGAAAAAAAATCAAAAAAATCTAAAGATGTCAGGTAAAAAAAAATATTCATATTTAGATCACTTGATATGGAATGACCCATTGACGCTATTAATAGTAAAATATTTTAAAATATGATCCCATCGCGATCCCAACTTGAAATGTGGTACAGATGTGGATAAGAGCAAAGCAGACACATAGGCAGTTTTTGAAATATTTAAAGCGCGCCGATTTTTCGGAAATGCGTATTAAAGTTTTGCACTTGCGATCACATGGGTAAAATATTAACAAAGATCCTCTTGTGACATATCTGCTGAAAGCCTGTATAGTTCTGAGTAGAATGGTGTTTATTTTGTCTCTCTATCTTATTCCTAGCCTTAGTTATGAGGAGAAACGTAAAGGCAGGCAACAGCGAAATTCGCACTTTTTCCGAACTTTGAAAATCATTTAAAAAAAAAATAAATTTAAAAAAAAAATTTTCTCTTCACATTTTGCATTGTCTGACATGCTATTATCAAATAACAAAATCTCAAAAGAATTAAAAATATAGAGGTATAATCATTGGTTCACTTGACATGGAATGACCCACCCCTCCCCCAAGGACACACACCACAGGGACCCCCCACTGGGACACACGCACACCACTGGGACACACACACCACACAGACAGATACAGATGTACACAACTCGCCTCATACGTCTGGTATCTTTAATTTCCTAAAATAAACATCTGATTAAAAACAGCCAATGTGCAACACATGTGCCATATAGGGAATTAAGGCAGATGTCAGTCACATGAGCTATCTATTATGTGTATGTGTGAGGTAATATATACTGCCCGGCCGGGGGAAGGGTTTACTGTTGGCTGGAGATTTATTAGGCTGTCTATTGCAACCAATCACAGCTCAGCTTCTATTTTCCTACAGGTCATTAATATGACATATTCAAACTCTATTTTGTTATAGCTAACAGCAGTCATTTATTAACCCGGGCGTAGCCGGGTAGTTCAGCTAGTATCTAAATAGCGAAGCAAGACCCTTCTGACATTCTAGGTAAGTAGCTTCTCTACCTTTGCATTACCTGGTGGATCACAGAAAGAAGTATTATTTTCCGTGACCTATGGAACCTTTTTACTGCCGTGGGTAGGTAAGCAGAGTCTGTCCTTAACACTACCCTATCATGTAGAAACTGGGCAGTGGAGGTCACTAATACTCTGAATTTAAGTCAGGGCCACCAGCAGCAAAACCTTTAGGGTAAGGACCTTAATAGGAGTATCTGGAAGAGCCTCAAAGGGACGATCAATAAGGGCATTAAGGACTAGATTTAAATCCCAGAGTGGGGCTGCGGGATGGGACACAGAAATAGCTCTCTGACAGGACGAGATGAATCTACTGACCCACAGATTGGCCGCCAGATTACATAGTAACATTAGTTTTTAAGGTTGAGGGAAGACCTTAAGTCCATCTAGTTCAACCCATAGCCTAACATGTTGATCGAGAGGAAGGCAAAAAAAAAACCATGTGGCAACACTAAGCTCCACATTGGAGAAAAAAAATTCCTTCCTGACTCCACATACGGCAATCAGACTAGTTTCCTGTATCAACGCCCTATCAAAAATCTAGTATATATAACTGGTAATATTATAGTTTTCAAGAAAGGCATCCAGGCCCTTCTTAAATGTTAGTAGTGAGTCACTTATTACAACATCATGTGGCAGAGAGTTCCATAGTCTCACTGCTCTTACAATAAAGAATCCACGTCTGTGATTATGATTAAACCTTCTTTCCTCCAGACGTAGAGGATGCCCCCTTGTCCCTGTCTCAGGCCTAAGAGTAAAGAGATCATTAGAAAGGTCTCTGTACTGTCCCCTCATATATTTATACATTATTATAAGATCACCCCTAAGCCTTCGTTTTTTCCAAGCTAAATAACCCCAAGTTTAATAACCAGTCTTGGTATTGCAGACCCCTTAGTCCTCTAATGACTTTTGTCGCTCTTCTCTGGACCCACTCTAGTTCAGCTATGTCTTTCTTATACACCGGAGACCAGAATTGTACACAGTATTCTAAGTGTGGTCGCACTAGTGACATGTATAGAGGTAAAATTATGTTCTCCTCATGAGCATCTATGCCTTTTTAATGCATTCCATTATTTTATTTGCCTTTGCAGCAGCTGCCTGACACTGGCCACTAAATGTGAGTTTGTCATCTACCCATACACCCAGGTCTTTTTCAGTGATAGTTTTGCCCACTGTTTTACAATTCAGAACATAATTATACATTTTATTTCCTCTGCCCAAGTGCATGACCTTCAATTATCCCAATTAAAGCTCATTTGCCATTTATCAGCCCAAGCTTCTAGTTTACATAAATCCTCCTGTAATATAAAATTGTCATCCTCTGTATTGATTACCCTGCACAGTTTAGTGTCATCTGCAAATATTGAGATTCTACTCTGTATGCCCCCTACAAGGTCATTAATAAATATATTAAAAAGAAGCGGGCCCAATACTGACCCCTTTGGTACCCCACTGTTAAACGTGACCTATTCTGAGTGTGTTCCATAAATGACCACCCTTTGTTTCCTATCACTAAGCTAGTTCTTAACCCACTTACACATATTTACCCCCCTCCCCATTGCTCTCATTTTATGTATCAACCTTTTGTGTGGCACCGTATCAAAAGCTTTTGAAAAGTCCATATACACCACGTCCACTGCATTTCTTTGGTCCAGTCCAGAACTTACCTCTTCATAGAAGCCTATCAGATTAGTTTGACAGGAACAGTCCCTCGTAAACCCATGTTGATATTGGGTGATGAGGTTAGTTTTCTTCAGATACTCCAGTATAGCATCTCTTAGAAAGCCCTCTAGGATTTTACCCACAGTAGAGGTTAAGCTTACTGGCCTATAATTTCCAAGTTCAGTTTTTGTCCCCTTTTTGAATATTGGCACCACATTTGCTATACACCAGTCCTGTGGTTCAGACCCTGTTATTATGGAATCTTTAAATATTAAAAATAATGGTCTATCTATGACAGTACTTAATTCCTACAGCACGCTGGGGTGTATCCCATCCGGACTCGGGGATTTGTGAATTTTTGTGATTTTAAGACAATGCCGTACTTCCTGCTGGGTTAAGCAAGGTGACATTTAATTGAGAGTTTTTGTTATCACTGATCATATTGTCTGTCATGGGATTTTCTTGTGTAAGTACTGTTGAAAAAAAGTCATTTAGCATATTGGCTTTTTCCTCATCCTCTTCCACCATTTCACCCAGATTATTTTTAAAGGGGCCAACACAATTATTTTTTAGATTCTTACTATTTGGGCAAAGATGGCCGCCGTGCAGTGAGGACGTGCTGCTGTGCACTCCTCACCATCCACTGCTATCTGGAGCACTGGCTGGCCCCTCCAGGCTGCGGTACGCATCATCTCTCTGCCATCAGCGGCTCTCCCCGCTCCTGCCCGTCCACGGGGCTCTCCTGGTGCGCCCTCGCCCACACGTGCGGGACACCCCTGGCTCGGCCCTGACATCGGGCTCAACCCTGGTATCGGCCCCTGACCTCCGGGCGCCCCCTCCCCAGCTTGTGAGGTGAGTCCTGCCCGCCACGCCGTCCCCCGCTGCCTAAGTGCGGGGACCGGCGGACTCACCGCAACCCCCCTGATCCGCGGGCCTCCCTCGCACCTCCTGTGCCCCAGGCCTGCTCCAGGTGACGGCACAGTCCGGGGAGCGGGTGCGCCTTTCGACGCCCCGGGCCCCATCGCTCGGGCCGCGTGCGGCACTTGGAGGCGAGGCTCCGCCCCTACCAGTGATCACCTACGGCCAGAGCCGCTGCAGTCGCCTCGCTCGGGCCGAGGCCACGGCCCGCGTTCAGAGGCGAGACTCCCCCCCCCCCCCCTACCAGGGACAACACGGCCTGCACCACTGACCCTCCAACGGTGGTGCCCTGGAGACGTGATGCTTGCACCCTACAGCTGCTCCACCATCCGGCCCCTGGCTACGGCACCATCTTACCCCCGGCTGCTCCATCAATGGACCCCTGGCTGCCATACCATCTGACCCCACAGCTGCATCACCTGACCCCTGGCTGCATCATCTGACCCCCGGCTCCATCATCTGATCTCCGGCTGCATCATCCGACCCCCCCGGCTGCATCATCCGACCCCCCCGGCTGCATCATCCGACCCCCCCCCCGGCTGCGTCATCCGACCCCCCCCCCCAGCTGCATCATCCGACCCCCCCCCCCCCGGCTGCATCATACGAACATCCCCCCCCCCCCGGCTGCATCATACGACTCCCCCTAGCTGCATCATACGACTCCACCCGGCTGCTAAATCATCTCACCTCCCGGCTGCTGCATCACCTGACCCCCCAGCTGCTGCATCACCTGACCCCCGGCTGCTGCTTCATCTGACCCTAGGCTGCTGCTTCTTCTGACCCCCGGCTGCTGCATCATCTGACTCCCGGCTGTTGCTTCATCTGACCCCCGGCTGCTTCATCATCTGACCCCCGGCTGCTTCATCATCTGACCCCCGGCTGCTTCATCATCTGACCCCCGGCTGCTCCTTCATCTGTCCCCCAGCTGCTCCTTCGTCTGACCCCCGGCTGCTTCACCGTCTGACCCCCGGCTGTTTCACCGTCTGACCCCTGGCTGCTTCATCATCTGACCCCTGGCTGCTTCATCATCTGACCCCCGGCTGCTTCATCATCTGACCCCCGGCTGCTTCATCATCTGACCCCCGGCTGCTTCATCATCTGTCCCCCGGCTGCTCCTTCATCTGACCCCCGGCTGCTTCACCGTCTGACCCCCGGCTGTTTCACCGTCTGACCCCTGGCTGCTTCACCATCTGACCCCCGACTGCATCATCTGATCTGCCCCCTGGCTGCTTCATCCCACCCCCGGCTCCTTCATCTGTCCCCCAGCTGCTTCACCTGTCCCCCAGCTGCTTCACCTACCCCCCCTGCTCCTTCACACGACCCCTGGTTTCCTCACCTGACCGTCTGCTGCCTCACCTGACCCCCGGCTGCCTCACCCGACCTCCGGCTACCTCATTTGACCCCCGGCTGCCTCACCCAACTTCCGGCTGCCTCACCTGACCCCCGGCTGCCTCACCCAACCCCCGACCCCCGACTGCCTCACCTGACCCCCCGCTGCCTCACCTGACCCCTCGCTGTCTCACCTGACCCCCCCGCTGTCTCACCTGACCCCCCCGCTGCCTCACCTGACCTCCAGCTGCTTCACCTGTCCCACGGCTGCCTCACCTGACCCCAGCTGCTTTCTCTCATCCGACCCTGCAACCGCCTCAGTCAACCCCGACTGCCTCGACCGATCCCCAACTGCCCCATCCGGTCTGACCCCCCGCCTTGCATCTCATCCCCGGACATCACCTCATCCCGTGACTGCTCCCCACTGATGACCATTCAACCACTACCACAACTTTCCCCCCTCTGCTTCTGACCCCTGCCGCCACACTCACTCCCTGCTCTCCGTACACAATGTTCCCGCTACTCCTCACTCTCACTTCCATCCTTCTCCACTTCCTACTACCCCCACTTATACCCCCTCCCAGCAACGAAATACTGTTCTCACCCTCAATCCTGCCGAACCACCTCACCCACTTCACCGACCTTTTCATTCACTTTCAATCCTCAATCACCAAACAAGCAAGCTCGCCTCGTAAGCTCTCATGCTCCCAACTGCTAACCCTCTGCCTACTCCTCCTCCTTGCCGGTGACATCTCCACCAATCCTGGCCCCCCCCACCACATCCCCATCAACCACCTTCATCCCACACCCACGACCCACTGCCAACGCTCGCAACCTCACCACCACTAGCCCTCGCAACCCCACCAACATCAGACCCATTCCCCCAACCCATGCCCCACCTACCACTCTACCCGGCGCACTCTGGAATGCCCGCTCAGTGTGCAACAAACTCCCAGACATCCACAAACTCTTTATCTCCAAGAAACTGTCATTCCTTGGCCTCACCGAGACCTGGCTCACCCCCTCCGATACAGCCTCCCGTGCTGCACTATCCTACGGCGGCCTCAGCCTGTCCCACACCCCCCATCCCTCTGGCAAACACAGCGGTGGAGTCAGCATACTCCTGTCCAACTCCTGCGCCTTCTGCCCTATCCCCCTGCCCTCCTCAGTCACTGTCCCCTCCTTCGAAGCCCACTCGGTCCGAATCTTCTCCCCCTGCAACCCCCAGCTAGCCATCATCTACTGCCCCCCCCGGACCCATCGCCTCCTTCCTTGACCACTTCCTCTCCGCTGACATCCACACCATCATCATGGGCGACTTCAATATCCCCATTGACACTCCCCGCCCAGTCGCCTCCAACCTTCTTTCCCTGACCACTTCCCTAGGGCTCTCCCAATGGTCCTCCTCTCCCACCCACGAACAAGGTCACACGCTTGACCTCATCTTTACCCGCTTTTGCTCCTTCTCCTCACAACCTCGGAACTCCCTGTCTGACCACCTTGACCTTCTCCGCCCTCTCCTCCCCTGCCACGATACCCCCTCTCCGCAAACTTGATCACCCTCGCCGAAACCTAAAAGATCTTGATCTTCCTTTATTCTCTGAATCCCTCCTCCCTCTCACCGACATACCCTCCACTGACGACATTGACACTGCCACCACCCTATACAACACCACAATAACGAACACCCTCGACCTAGCCGCCCCCCTCACTCTCTATGCTCCACGCATTAACAGGCAACCCTGGCACACCACCCTCACTAAAAACCTGAGACGGGCATCCAGGGTCACCGAGAGGAGATGGAAAAAGTCCTGCACCTCCGAGCACTTTGCTCTGTTCAAGCAATCCCTCACTGACTTCAAGTCGGCACTTGCTACTGCCAAGCAAGCATTCTTCTCATCCCTAATAACCTCTCTGTCCCACAAATCCAAACAGCTCTTCAAAACTTTCAACTCCTTACTTCGCCCGCCTGCTCCTCCCCCTTCTCCCCTCATCTCTGCTGAAGACTTTTCAAGAAGAAGATCGACAAGATCAGAAACAGCTTGGGCCCACTATCCCCACATCTCCCTCTCCCACCTACACTGCCCTCCTCCTCCATCAGCCACTTCCCCCCCATAACTGAAGACCAACTCTCCTCCCTCCTGTCAAAATCACACTTCACCACCAGCGCCCACGACCCGCTCCCATCCCACCTCATTCCCAACCACACCACCATTTTCATCCCAGCCCTCACCCACCTCGTTAACCTATCACTTAGCACTGGCGCCTTCCCCTCGGCCTTCAAACACGCCCTAATCACGCCCATCATAAAAAAAAACCTCACTTGACCCCACCTCTGTCTCTAACTATCGCCCCATATCTCTTCTCCCATTCGCCTCTAAGCTACTTCAACAGCACGTCCACTCCGAACTGTCCTCTCACCTCTCCTCGTGCTCCCACTTCGACTGCCTACAGTCCGGCTTTCGACCCCTCCATTCCACCGAAACAGCCCTGACCAAAGTCACCAACGACCTACTGACCGCCAAGAACAACACCACTACTCCATCCTCCTCCTCCTTGACCTGTCTGCCGCCTTCGACACGGTTGACCACTCCCTTCTTCTCCGGATCCTGGAATCCCTCGGCATCACCTACCGTGCCCTCTCTTGGATCTCCTCATACCTAGCGGACCGGACCTTCAGTGTCTCCCACACCTCCTCCTCACCCTACCCCTTTTCTGTCGGATCCCCCAAGGTTCGGTCCTGGGACCCCTACTTTTCTCCATATACACTCTCGGCCTAGGGCAACTCATTGAGTCCCACGGCCTTCAGTACCACCTCTACGCCGACGACACCCAAATCTACCTGTCCGGCCCTGACATTACCTCCCTACCCTCCAAAATCCCACAATGCCTTTCCACGATCTCATCCTTCTTCTCTGCTCGCTTCCTTAAACTCAACATGGACAAAACTGAATTCATAGTCTTCCCCCCAAGAAATTCCCCCCCACTTCACAACCTATCCACGTACAAAGCCATACACAACCTGTCCCCACCATACATCTCTGACCTGGTCTCCCGATACCTACCCTCACGCAACCTCCGCTCCTCCCAAGAACTCCTCCTCTGCTCCCCCCTCATCTCCTCTTCGCACAACCGCATCCAGGACTTCTCCCGGCATCTGCCCTACTCTGGAACTCCCTGCCCCAACAAATCAGACACTCCTACCCTGAGAAGCTTCAAGTGTCACCTGAAGACTCACCTATTCCGTCAAGCCTACAACCTGCCATGAGAACCAGGCGACCGCCCCATACCTGACATTCCCCCATCCTACTGTATCCCCACCCGCCCCTCGTAGACTGTGAGCCCTCGTGGACAGGGTCCCTGCCCCTCCTGTACCTGTACGTCCCGATTGTCTAGATTTAGTGTACTTGTTCTTGTCTCCCTTATCCTCATGTAAAGCGCCATGGAAACTAATGGTGCTATATAAATAAATAATAATAATACTATTTCTGTAGTTAAAAAATATTTTAGGATTATTTTTACTTTCTCTGGCAATGAGTCTCTCTGTCTCAATCTTTGCTGCCTTGATTTGCTTTTTACAAATGTTATAATGCTTTCATTTTGACACTTATTGCGCCCCTTACAGCCTTATTTAGCCATAGTGGTTTCCTCCTATTTCTAGTGTTACCACCCGGGGGTCTGCCGCCCGTGCCCCGCGGCCTGCTGCCTCTACTCCCTCGGCTCCTACCGCTTCTGTCCGGTCTCAAAGATCCCGGGTGTCGACTGTCCGCCGACGGCTCCGGGGCGCTGGCAGCCGAAGCCCGCTGGTCGGTCGGGTAGCGTCTTCCTTGCCGTATGCTCCCCGGGTGCGCGCACCTGTCCCCAGCCGCAGGGTTCCAGCACCCTCTGCTTGAGCAGCGCTGCTCATCTCACTTCCGGGGCCACTGCTTGAGCTATGTAAATCCATCTCCGAATCAGTATCTGCTGGAGAACTGCAGGGAGCTTGCTCCTCCCCTCAGCCAATCACCATGCCTCTGTGTTCTGCCAATCAGGAGTACCCTGCTGTGATATAAGCTTCCTGTTTCCTGTTACTCTTTGCCAGGGCAATTTCTATTTAGTGAAGTTGCTAATCCTGGTCTGGTCAGGTTGTTCCTTATTTGGCTTGATATCTGATTTCTCTGTGTTACTTCCCGCAGATCCCTCCCGTGCCGGCTCCTCGCTGACTTCCGTGTCATAGGCCTGCTACCCGGATCTCTTCCAAGCTGAGATCGCTGTCTCAAGTCCTGCCCCGGATTCCCCGTGTTCCTGGTTCTCCGTGTTCTATCTTTACCCGGTTGCTGTGTTATTTCCCACGTTGCCTTGGGTCGGTTTAACACCCGTGTCCGCTTCATCGCTCCCTCCGAGGTTGGTACCGGCGGTATCCCTGTATAGGGGTTAAGCGCTCCGGGGCCTCCTTCGGTGGTGTTCTGGTGCTGTGGCCGTGTGGCCCTCCCCTGGGGCGTAGGTTTTTGTGTTATTCAAATAAACCTGTTGACTCTACTGTACTGGTCCGCCTCTCTATCACCCGGTATCAGCATCCGCTCTACGCGGTCTAGTGGGTCCACGTGTGGGGTCCGTCAGTAGGACGTGACATCTAGCATGCTTATTCCCATAGGGTATATATTGTGCACAGGCCCTATTCAGGATACTAATAAACGTCTCCCATTTGCCTTCGTCTCCCGGATGCAGCGAGGACGGAGCATGGAGAACGGAGCACCGAGGAGCGGCGCTGAGCAGACCGGGATGGTAAGATACGCAGCGGGGGGGATGGGGGGGGCCCTTACAAGGGGGGCAAGTGCCAGCATTTGGGGGCTGCTATATACCCCCTGGGGGCTGCTGTATACTACCACTGGGGCTGTATATACCACTGGGGCTGTATATACCTCTGGGGCTGCTGTATACTACCACTGGGGCTGTATATACCACTGGAGTTTTGACGTTTCGGCTATTAACCAATAGCCTTTTTCAAAAGTCGCTGTGGGTGAATACAGAAAGTGTAAGTGTAAGACATATGGACATACATATATACAACTATATACAGTGCTATATATATACTGTGTTATTCTGGCACAGAATATGGAGAAATAACAACAGTCTGTCTATGTTATGTGTACACTTTCTACTAACCCATTAAACAGAAGGGCAACAGTACACTGAATAGGAAGATATGGTCTTTATGTATTTCGTTAGTATACAGACTGAGCAAGATGGGGGGTTGTGGTACAGTTACCTGGTGACCTGCATCCAGGCCTTTATGTTGTTTTTTGCTCTGATTTGGAGTCCATGTACGGCTATAGTCACATGTAATGTGCGCTCTCAGTGAGCTGGTTAGCCTGTGGATAGGAGGGTTGGGTTAAAGTCTGGTCACCCCAGTTTGGGTGTAGCAGTGTGTCAAGGGTCCTAATTACCTCCTTAGTTATGATGGGTACCCCCGTGTGATGTTCAAGGTCATGTACCTCGGTTGAGGTGAAATGGAAGATTCTGGGGAGGTGATATATGTTTGTTAGACTATCGTAGCATACGTGGTAGCGGGTACTTATCTTATAGAATCCTGCTATGTGTTCCTTGCCTCCTTCCTGTGGTATGCCGGCGCCTCCTGCGCTGTGGCTGGTGTGTGTGCCTGGGCTTGTGCTCCTTGTGTATTTCTCCCCTCTTCCGGGTCACCTGACCGGAAGTGACGTCCGTTGTGGGCGGAAGTCAACTGTATGAGTGCACAAGTCTGCCCTGCCAGTGCTCTGACGTCACCGGAAGTGACGTATCGCTGTGTAACAGCTTGTTATTGTCAGTTGCTAAGCGCTGTGCTCAGAGCTAGTTTACTGTGATGTAGAGTCATAGATGAATCCGCAGGGGCCTGGTGACTCATATTTATGTGACAGGTTGTGTGGAACATGGTGTGGAAAGCCCAAATGGTCTACTCGATCCTTATGTATGTTCCCCTGTGTAGATGCTGTTGTGTATGTGTGAGTGTTATAGCCGTACAGGAGCATATTCTCCATTTATATTAGGTATATGCTATGAATAGGTGTAAGGTCACTCATATGTGTAATAGTGGGATCCTCTGGTGTCATCACACTATGGATGTGTTCCAAAATGGGGAATCCTTTTATAAAAAGATCATATCAAAGCGATGTTACGTAAGATTACTATGGTGACCTGTTGATAAAAGGTACCGTATATACTCGTGTATAAGCCGACCCGTGTATAAGCCGACCCCCCTACTTTTGCCCCCAAAACCTGGGAAAACATATTGACTCGTGTATAAGCCGAGGGTGGACCCCAGCACAGGTATACAGCCCCCAGCAGTGTGGTATATAGGCCCCCCCAGTGGTAGTATACAGCAGCCTCCCCAGTGGTATGCAGGCCCCAGCAGTATATACAGCAGCCCCAGTGGTATACAGCAGCCCCAGGGGTATACACAGCAGCCCCAGGGGTGTACACAGCAGCCCCAGGGGTATACACAGCAGCCCCAGGGGTGTACACAGCAGCCCCAGGGGTGTACACAGCAGCCCCAGGGGTGTACACAGCAGCCCCAGGGGTATACACAGCAGCCCCAGGGGTATACACAGCAGCCCCAGGGGTATACACAGCAGCCCCAGGGGTATACACAGCAGCCCCAGGGGTGTACACAGCAGCCCCAGGGGTGTACACAGCAGCCCCAGGGGTATACACAGCAGCCCCAGGGGTAGTACACAGCAGCCCCAGGGGTAGTACACAGCAGCCCCAGGGGTATACACAGCAGCCCCAGGGGTATACACAGCAGCCCCAGGGGTGTACACAGCAGCCCCAGGGGTAGTACACAGCAGCCCCAGGGGTAGTACACAGCAGCCCCAGGGGTAGTACACAGCAGCCCCAGGGTGTAGGGGTATATACAGCAGCCCCAGGGGTATACACAGCAGCCCCAGGGGTGTACACAGCAGCCCCAGGGGTAGTACACAGCAGCCCCAGGGGTATATACAGCAGCCCCAGGGGTAGTACACAGCAGCCCCAGGGGTAGTACACAGCAGCCCCAGGGGTATATACAGCAGCCCCAGGGGTATATACAGCAGCCCCAGGGGTAGTACACAGCAGCCCCAGGGGTAGTACACAGCAGCCCCAGGGGTAGTACACAGCAGCCCCAGGCCCCCCTCACTGTTTGGCGCCCCCACCTAAGCATGGCCCCCCCCGCACGCAGCGCTGCGCTCATACATTACCAGCCTGTGAGCTGTCATCCTCCGGTGGGGGATCGCGCCTCCCGGCTTCCATCTTCATCTGTGTCTTCCTGCATTGTGACCGGGGCTCATCGCGATGACGTCATCGCAACGCCGGCCGGTCATGTGACATGCAGGAAGACACAGATGAAGATGGAAGCCGGAGCCGGGAGCCGCGATCCGCCACCGGAGGATGACAGCTGACAGGCTGGTAATGTATGAGCGCAGCGCTGCGTGCGGGGGGGGGGGCCATGCTTAGGTGGGGGCCCAAACAGTGAGGGGGTCCCGTATATACTCGCGTATAAGCCGAGGGGAGACTTTTCAGCCCAATTTTTGGGCTGAAAAACTCGGCTTATACGCGAGTATATACGGTATATTATAGCATAGTAAAAACAATCACAGTATATACTTATAGGAGTCCATAGCCTTGTCACTCACACATTCTCATACATATATCTTTGGTATGCTTACCATCCCGGAGTGGGGGGTGGGGTTTAGCGATTTTTTTTTCTTTTTAAGTAGGCTAGTGGGCCTGTAGGGGTAAGAGAAGATTGACAGTTATAAACTAGTACCAGTCAATTTCCCTATTTAGCCCTTTTGGTGTCAACGTGTCCAACGTATATATCCAATACGTTTCTCTGTCCTTTAGTAGTTGGATATGGTTGCCCCCTCGTCTAGGTCTGTTCACTTTCTCTATTACCTGGAATCTCAGTTGTGCTACTGTGTGTCTGGCTTCCTGGAAGTGGAAAGGCAGTGGCAGCCATGTTTTCTTGCAACGTATGTCTGATTTGTGGTGTGAGATCCTATCTTTTATTGCTTGTGTGGTTTCCCCCACATATAGGAGTCCACAGGGGCACTTGATGACATAAATCACAAAATTGGTGTTGCATGTGTAGAAGTCCCTGATGTTGTATGTTTTGCCTGTTCTATCCCACTACTAAAGGACAGAGAAACGTATTGGATATATACGTTGGACACGTTGACACCAAAAGGGCTAAATAGGGAAATTGACTGGTACTAGTTTACAACTGTCAACCTTCTATATTGACTGTTCTAACCCCACCCCCCATGCCACCCCCAATTTTATTACTTGTGCACAGGTTACTATTTACACTATCTTCCCCTCCTCTACAATGAACACCCTCCCCCCAATCCCTAGTTTAAACACTCCTCCAACCTTCTAGCCATTTTCTCCCCCAGCACAGCTGCACCCTCCCCATTGAGGTGCAGCCCGTCCCTAGCATAGAACCTGTAGCCAACAACGAAGTCGGCCCAGTTCTCCAGGAACCCAAACCCCTCCTTCCTACACCAATTCCGGAGCCACTTATTTATCTCCCGTTGCCTATCTGGTGTGCCACGTGGTACAGGCAGTATTTCAGAGAATACTACCTTGGAGGTCCTTGCCTTAAGCTTGGAGCCTAATTTCAGGACCTTCCACCTACCTCTAACTTTGTCATTTGTGCCAATGTGCACCATGACCGCTGGGTCCTCACCAGCCCCTCCCAGTAATCTGTCAACCCGATCAGCGATGTTCCGGACTTGAGCACCAGGTAGGCAGCACACTGTTTGACGATCCCTGTCTTTGTGACAGATTGCCCTAGATCCCTAGATTAGAATTATATAACGCAGGATCTGTAATGTATCAAATGCTACAGGTCTGTCTCTCGGATTCAGAGTAGAACCTGGCTACCTTTGTGTTTGTTCGCTATCTATGGTTGGAGTGCCCCATAGATCCATTATCTGTTTGAATACTACAGGACTAAAGCCCATGTCACACTAAGTGATATAGCTAGTGAGATCACTGCTAAGTCACAAGTTTGGTGACACAACAGCGACCTCGCCATGTTTGACACTTAGTAGTGACCAGGCCCCTGCTGTGAGATTGCCTGGTCATGTCAGAGTCGCCTGGACCATTTTTTGATCATTGGGGTCCCGCTGGGCAGCATGCATAGGTGTATTTGACAGGGACAACGACCAACAACCTCAATACTACAGGTCTGAGAAACAGGGTCCCAACAACCTCCGCATCATTCCGGATCGTTGTTGTGTCGCTGGTGAGATCTGACTGTGTGACATCTCACCAGCGATCCCGACAGCAACACAACGGCGATCCTTACAGGTTGTATCGCTGTTGGGATCGCTGGTGTGTAGCCAAGTGTGACGGTACCCTTAGAGACTGTTCCCCCTGCCTTAAAAGATGTCTGTCTGCTCATGAAGACTGCGGCTGAAATGTCTGATCTTCTTAAATGTAGGGTTAAGCAAGACAGGTGGAGTTGAGCCATCCAGAAGATTTCAAAGGAGACCTTCATTAGGGAGAAAGATCTCGTGCCTCCCCAGTGGTTTATATAGAATACTTCCACATTGTTGACCAAGAGGAATCGAACATCTTGCCCCCTGAGGAAGAGCAGGAAGAACTGGAGACTCTTCTGCAGGGCCATGTGCTCCTTGAAGTTTGACGACGCATTTTTCTCCTAAGAAGTCGAAGTGCCCTGTACTACCCTTTCTGTCAAGTGAGCTCCCTAGTCAAAGGCACTGGCATCTGTGGAGATCACACCTGAGGCAGGTTACACCCACAGAACTCCTAGAAACAAGTTGCGCCTGTCCAGCCACCATTGGAAGGAGTCCAATGTTTCTAAAGAAAGAGTCAAGCTACCCTCTCCTAGCTTTTCTTGGTTGTGAATGACGTCCCACTGGAGCAGACTAGAGTGTAGTTGGCACCACTGGACAGCCAGAATAAATGTCGTAAGAGAACAGACTAAGGGCATAGCCTGTCTGACCGACATCTCTGGATATTCTATGGCTGAGGTGACTAGAGATATTATCTTTTCCTTTTGGTCTTCTGGAAGAAGGTTAATCTGGGTCCTTGAATCTAACTTTGTGAGACCTAGAGACGTTAATGGTTGCAACCAGGACTAGCATAACCTTTCGGAGCTGGGTGCTACAGTCTTCCTCCAACCTCCCTTCAATGAGGATGTCCTCCAAGTAAGGGACTATAAGGACGTCCATGTCTCGAATGTGGACCATCACCTCCGCTACCACTTTGGTGAAAATTCTTGGCCATGGAGAGACTAAAGAGCAGGGCCCTTTACTGAAAGTGTTTAACCACCCCCTGGATTGGAAGGGCTATTCATAACAATTTCTAGTACAATGGAAAAAATCAGGACATGACAATATGCGTCCTTGAAGTCAAGCACCATCATGTAATAGTTGAGATAAAGGAATTTTATGGCAGATCAGACCGTCTCCATCTTGAAAGGCCATTAAAAGGAGGTAGAGATTCAGCTTCTTCAAATTGATAGTTTGGTACAAACCATCTGGTCTCTTCACCAGAAACAGGGGACAGTAGAGCTCCCTGACTTCTTCCTCCTTTGGAACCACCTGTAGGACGTTCTTCTCTACTAGGTTTAGGATTTCCACCTACTGCATGCTGCTTTTCCGGGAACCTGTCAGACATTAGTACTAGGGGCCCCAGAAGGGGTTTATGAACTCTAATCTTAAACCTTCTGCTATACTCTCCTGTACCCAACTGCTCATGGAGATTTTTTGCCAAGCGGGAAGGAAGTAGGATAGTTTTTCCCCCTACCTGAAGGACTGCATTATTGCGGGTTCTTCCCTGCATCCGAGAAGAGACCTTTAAACCTAAATCCCTGGCTTTTTCTTCAGGAACTGTGCCACTTATCTTGGTCATTCGGAGGTCACCTCTTGAGGAATTTCTTCCTCCAAAAAGACTAGCCCTTGAAGGTGGAAAGGAAGGAAACCTTTTCTTCTTATTAGAAGCCTTTTCCTGCAGATTCTCTAAGGCTTTGCCAAATAAGAAATCTCCCTCGCGGTGGCCTAGCAATGGCGCCGAGAGGAAGCATCTTCTAGAGCTCCTGAGTGCCCTAGCCTCTTCCAGCCCGGGAAATGGCTGATTAAATCAAGATAAGGTACTTGAACTGGCACCCTAAACCCCCTGTACCATCCTTTGCACTTTTCACGGCAAAAGATTGAGAGCAGTGCCAGTGGAACCGCACTACACCATGACAACAGAGGGACTTAAGATGGCGGCTATTTAGAGCGGGAGCTGCTCAATGCACCATCACTCTGCATCCTCCCTCCAGAACAGCAGCTTGGCATCCCAAGGGACCCAGTCGGTACTCCGGTGCATCGTGGACCCGCACAGCCAGCTTATTGTGCAGGACTTAGCCCTACACGCTGCTCTCCAGGTGGGTCTGCCCTGCACCCCTCTCTTCTTCTGCTGCCAGAGGCTTAATCTCTGTGCTGGAACTGTGCCCTCCCGCCTGCTGAACACCGGACCTCTGCTACTGGGCATTGTTTTTGCTTGCTGCGGGCCCCTGAAGGACAAGGAGATCCCTGCCTGTACTGCAGACGGTGACTGGAGAGCTCCATAGAAGAAGCGGCAGGTAAACAAGGCATAAATCACTAGTAGCCGCTTTATTTATTACTGACTGGCCCACCAGCGTCTCTGAGGGAGATAAGGCACCAGGGGCGGGCTGGCCCAGGTGGCAGGGGGGCAGGTGCCCCCTGGGCTGGTGGTATAGTCCACATTTCGGGCCGCCCCCTACAGAAACGGGCCGCGGGAGTCGGCCGGCGGGGCGATAGCACATGACGCTGGAGGTCCGGGATGAGGTAAAGGCTGACAGTACCCCCCCCCCCCGGTCCTCAAGTCAGGCTGACAGCACCCAACCCCCCCCCGGTCCTCAAGTCAGGCTGACAGCACCCCCCCCGGTCCTCAAGTCAGGCTCACAGCACCCCCCCCCCCCCCCCCCCCCCGGTCATTAGCCCATTTGCTAAGGCAACTGTAGAAGTTTTGTATTTTTTCGTACTTGCTTTGTGCCCACATATATACTACCTCACCCAAGCATCAAGTGAGACCATTGTGACTGCCTTTTGACAGTGCGAAGCCATGGGGCCGAAGAGAGTACCTGCTACCCCGCAGACCCTACCTAGCTCCTCTAAAGCAAAATGCAAAGATGGTGGTATACAAAATTATTTTTCGGACACTCAGGTGTAACTGATGACAATACATCTGATCACTTGGAGAGTGACACCCCCATGGATGAAGAGGACCAGACCTGCTCATCTGCCCACGGCACCCTCCTGGCCGGAGCACCCTCGCTGCCATCTGTATGTGTTCTGGAGGAAGTGAGAAGCCTCCAGTCTAGAGTGGCTGATATCCCAACTAAAGCAGATATGGAGGGATACATCTCACGGCTTGAGAGCTTGTGTAGGGCAGAGATACAAGGCCCTGCTACATCAATACAAGTTGAGGAGAGGGCAACGGTACTTGAAACCACTGTGTCTACCTCTGCGGACATGTTAGCGGCTCACCAAAGCTCACTAGACCTCCATTCAGAGCAGATATCATCCTTGTTTTCTCTTATGGAGGACTCAGAAAACAGGGATCGCCGCAACAATATCAGAATACGTGGCCTGCCCGAAACCACAGGCACAGGAGATCTGATCCCCACATTGCGGGGCCTGTTTAACTCGTTACTGGACAGACCACCAGATACGGCCATCTCGTTTGATAGAGCACATCGGGCCCTGAGACCTCGTTCTACTGACCCCAACAACCCTAGGGACGTGATCTGCAGGTTACATATTTTCTCTCTCAAAGAAGATATCATGAGCCAGGCCCGCCTGAAGGGGCCAGTGGACTTTGACGGAGCCACAATCAACTTTATGGCCGACCTATCTAGGGCTACTTTGGCCAAACAGAGGGCCCTCCGACCGGTGACGGAGGCCTTGTGAGAGCGCCACATCCTGTACTTGTGGGGCTTCTCGTTCCAACTGCAGGTCCGAACCAACGTGGTGCCTTTTTCCTTCGAGGACCTCAAGACCTACATGCCTTTCTGCAGGGACTTGGCCTCCCTGACATCTCCATCCCGGACTGGCCTACTAATCCTTACTTCCCAGCACGCCGAGTAGCAGAGAGCCGTCGGGGACCCTTACCTCAACGGAACAGAAGACGTGGATCCCAAGAGAACCTCTTAATCGAACAGTGAAGTAACGGGACATGCAATGCCCTTAACTTAGATTCCCTGCGGCTTTAGAGCCTTTCATCATGTGCTCTCCGCAGGAGCTGCGATCTGGCAGCGACACCACATGACAGCTGTGATGACTAGCTCCGCTGGCGCCTCACTGGCGTCATCTGAACCTGCGGTGCTTTCCTTCTCTGTTATAGCGGCACTATCTATTTCTTCCTGGTTACCCCCTCCTATTCACCTCCAAAACCCTCCTAGTCGCCCCCTCCCCTTTTGTTTCTGTCTTGACTCTCCCCCCTACCCCTCTTCCCCCTCAGTCTCCCTTTTGTGTCTCTTTCCCTCCCTATAGAAGTGTTGCCGCCATTTATTTACCCACCTGCTTTACTGGATGACTTGCAGCTATGTATCCACTATGCGATGCATGTTTTGATTTTGTTTTTTTTTGAAGGTGCTGATGTTTCACCTGTGTTCATTGTTTGTTCCTTATCTGTTAATAACCTATGTTGCAATCCATTTACACACCCGGGTAGGAATTGGCCGGGGCGCTGACCCGGTTCCTTGTTAGACACTTCCCACTTGGTTTACAAGTGAATCTGATTAGATTTGGGAGATTTCTCAGATCTGTTTCAGATTAACCCCCCTCGACCTAGGAGCGAGGGGTTCGCCTACCTCTTCGTAGGCTTTTTCTATTTCATTTTCCTGATCTTCTTCCTAGATTTCTCCCTTAATCTCTCATACCTTGATTTACTGTCCCCCTCCTATCCCTCATTCTTCTTTCTCTTTCCCGACCGCTGGGGCACTCCGTCCATTGGGACACAGTATGGTAATTGCTGCGGGAATGGACATGGCCTCTCTCAAGATTGTTTCCCTAAACGTTGGGGGCTTTAACACCCCGCAGAAGCGTAGTCAGATCCTGTACGGATTACATAAATCAGGAGCGCATGTGGTCTTGCTACAGGAGACATATTTTAAAACTGATTGCTCTCCCACCATACACAACAGATATTATACACAGTGTTTTCATGCTACAAATCCACTAGCAAGAACGAAAGGGGTCAGTATAGCTCTACATAAGTCACTAATATGCCAGGTGTTGGGCACTGAGGTGGACCCTCAGGGTCGCTATGCTTTTGTGAAACTGGAGATATTTGGCCAGCAATACACGATAGCTAATCTTTATCTTCCCAACAAGGGGCAGACGATCCAGGGGGCTCGGTATCTGCGGAAGCTGGATGCGTTCGCTCAGGGGCATATGATCATGGGAGGAGATCTCAACCTGCCACTCAACAAGAAACTTGACACCTCAGCGGGTAAGTCCTCTATCCCACCCCAGCAAATAGTTTCGCTTAAGAACTCCCTCTACAAACTCAAAATGATTGATGTTTGGCGGATTTTACATCCCACCGATAGGGATTATACATATTACTCACCGGTTCACGCCTCGTACAGTCGAATAGATTATCTCTTTATTAATCATCATTTGTTGGATTGGTGCCCCGCTGCCACGATCGGCCCCATGACCTGGTCTGACCACGCTCCAGTCTTTGTGACCTTGTGTCTTCCGACCCAACTGACCAGGACGTGGAGCTGGAAATTGAACCCTAACATCCTGACAGATCCGCCAGTTAAAGAAACGGTTAGTTCGACCCTTACGGACTTTCTAGCTATACATGCGGACGACTCTACCCCCCTGCCAACCCAGTGAGAAGCCCTGAAGTGTGTCACCCGGGGGGTCCTCATGAGAGGTGCCAGACTCGAGAGAGAGGGCGGCGCATATCGCCGATCTCCTCGCATGCATACAAGCGTTGGAACAAAGACATAAAGCCACCTTGTCAGAAGTAACCTTAGTCAAACTTACGAAGCTCAGAGATGACCTCAAAACCACTTTAGACCAGTCTTACATGATGCAGAGGGAAAGAGCTCAGCAATTCTATTACGAATTCTCTGATAAATGTGGCGGACCTCTAGCTAGGCATATACACCCTAAGACTGCGAGTACTTTTGTCCCGTCGATAAAGACGACAAACAACCTAAAGGTCCATCAACCCATCGGGTTCGCATGCACTTTCCAAAAACATTATAAGTTACTCTACAACCTTGATGTACCGTCTACTGACTCGGGGCATTTTCACCTCATGGCTAGAATTGACAGCTATATCAGGGATGTGGCCCTACCTCGGGTGTCTGGAGATCAACTTGCTGTACTTGAAGCACCTTTCTCGGAGGAAGAGGTCTCCCAGATTATCAAATCTTCCCCTTCTAATAAGAGCCCGGGCCCTGATGGGTTCACCTCCAGATTTTATAAGACCTTCGCGCCCGAGCTGGTCCCTTTCCTGACTAGGGTCTTTAACTCTACATCGCTTGGTTGCCCATTCCCCAGGCAGTCGCTGGAGGCCACCATGACGATCATACCTAAACCTGGAAGGGACGCCAAACTCTGCTCCAGCTACTGTCCTATTTCATTAATTAACGTCGATATCAATTTGTATGCTAAAATACTAGCGGTTAGACTGGCCCCCTCTCTGCCTCGACTGATACATAATGATCAAGCAGGGTTCATCCCCCTCAGGGGGGCGAGGGACAACACTATTAAAATCATTACACTACTCTCCCACATTCACAAGGCAAAGATCCCGGCATGTATTTTATCAGTCGACGCAGAGAAGGCTTTTGACAGGGTCGGTTGGCCTTTTCTCCAGCGGGCGCTTGATGGAGCGGGGTTTGGGCCTGGCTTCAGCGGCAGGGTTCTGGCCCTGTACTCTACCCCATCAGCGAAAATAAGATGCAATGGCATATTGTCACACTCCTTCTCTACTCGCAACGGGACCCGGCAGGGCTGTCCTCTCTCGCCTTTGCTCTACGCAATAGTGATGGAAGATCTTGCAATGGCCCTTCGACAAAACCAAGATATTCATGGTATTCAGATTGGCAAAGTCCACCACAAGCTAGCCTCATATGAGGACTACTTATTACTGTACATGACTGACCCTGAATCTTCTTTACAGGTAGTCCTACAAGAGTTTGAAAGATACGAGAAGGTTAGTAACTTCAGGGTCAACCTATCCAATTCAGAAATCTTGAATGTTACTCTTTCACTGGAGAGGAGGTCGGGGCTGTCGCAGTCTTTCCCTTCAAATTGTGCGAAACTGCACTGAAATACCTAGGGATTAATATCGGTTCTAACCCGGCGCTCTTATATACTCTGAATTATAACCCCTGCTCTCACGTATAGCTACCGATCTGCAGACTTACAGCCACAAGAACCTGACCTGGTGTGGGAGAATAAACGTTATATAAATGGATGTCCTCCCCAAGCTGTTGTATGTCTATCAGGCGGTACCTATAGCTTTACCGAGAGCATTTTTCTCGCAGCTGCGACACTTGGTCTCCACCTATGTCTGGAGAGGTGGCAAACCCCGACTAGCCCACAAATTAATGACGAGACCCAAGAAGGATGGAGGGGCGGGGTTGCCTGACTTGAGACTGTACCACGCTGCGGCAGTGTTGACCAGGGTGGTGGACTGGTGTCGTGGGGCCGGTCGGAGGCAGTGGGTCACGATTGAAGCATCTCTGGCCCCGTTGCTGCATTGACATCAGAAAGTTCGGCCTTTGAGAATCTACTGATCTATTCAGAATCCCCAACTCAGGTTATCTCTAAAATCTATGCAACCCTGGTCACTTCCGGGGACTCCACCCCACCATGGTTCATTGGGGCCTGGGAGGAGGAAATTGGCCTTTCCTTTTCAGACCTGGAATGGGCTAAAGTGTTTCTTTGTGCCCACAAACTCCTTCTCCTTTGCAAGGTGCAGGAAAGAAATTTTAAAATTGTCACTAGATGGTACAGATGTCCACGTGACCTTCTTAAGATCTTTCTGCAGATCCCTGAGTCTCGTTGGAGGTGTGCAGCGCCTGCGGCCTCCATGCTACATATCTGGTGGAGCTGTCCCTCCATTCAACCTCTTTGGCGCTCCATTTTTCAAATTGCCCACAAGGTCACGGGTACCTCTGTCCCCATCTCCCCACAGATCAGCCTCCTATCTATGATCCCCGGATCGTTTAGAGACACTAAACAAGGGTTGTTACGGCATTTTCTCGCCGCTGTCCGCTCAATCATACCCCGGAGGTGGAAATCAAAACCCCCCCGCCTAATTGACTGGCTGGGAGAGATGGACCACATCTGCCGGATGGAGAGACTGTCCGCCCACTCAGACGCTCAGGTTGATAAATATTTCCGAGCTTGGCAGATGTGGCTCATGTTCAGAGACTCCCCTGAGTTTCAGGACCTGATTGTCACCGGAGATTCTCGGTCTTCCCCGCAAGAATAATGACTTATCCATGCCATGATTGGACTGGAGGGAGGGTGAGATGCCCCTGGGGGGTGGCTGGGCCCCTCTACCTTTCCCCTCTCTGTTCCCAGCCTCATTCCTTCTTTCCCCCCTTTTTTTCTCTTCTTTTCTCTTTATACTCTTCTATTTTTGTTATCCCCATAGTAATATGTGTTAACAATACCTGTTATTGATCGCCAGTCTCTGGTGGAAATTTGACTTACCATGCAAGGATATAATGACGAACAAATCCAGTTATTCCCCTGCAGGCTCCTGCTGTATAGTTTTATATTGCCTTATTATTCTAATATATTTTTGCATACTATTGAAGAGGCTGTATGAGACTTTTACCTTGCAACTTAATGGAATGTTGTTACGTTTCCCTGGATGCTGTTTACTCTTTATGAATAAAGATTTTTGAAGAAATCTCCCTCGCATGGCATGGCACATAATTTGGATTTTGCCTTAACATCCCCTTTCCAATTAGAGAGGGCTGCCGACCTAGCTGATAGCCGAAGCAAGTGGACCGAAGCATCTGCCATGAAGGCTGCTGCACTCTGCACCAAAGGCAATGAGGAAAGAATATTGTGACAGGCTTAACCGCTGTCCAGGACAAAACAGATGACCTGGAGAATAGGTCCAGGCACAATAACCTGAGGCTGGCTGGCGTGCCAGAGAAAGTGGAGGGCAATGCCCCTACAGAATTTTTTGAACAATGGCTTCTGGACTAAATTGGTGCTGACAAGCTGTCTCGCATGTATGCTATAGAGCGCGCGCATAGGGTCCCTATGTTCACTCTCCCCCCATGTCATCCACCGAGAGCTGTCCTAGCCAAAGTCCTGCACTACCATGACAGGGATACCATCTTCTGGCTTGCCTGGGATCACCCTGACTTTCTTGATTAATGGATCTAGGATTTCCATTTACCCGGATTACTCCATAGAGGTGAAGAAACAATGGGCCCTAGTCATTGGCATCAAAAAGCGGCTGAGAAAGATTGGTGTCAAGTACTCTATGCTGTACCCAGCTAAACTGCGTGTAGTGGCAGAGGACAAGGTCCACTTTTTTACTGAGTTTAAAAAAGGCACTCCGCTGGCTGAATTACAATGAGAAATAGCTGAGACAGGAGAGGGCAAGACGCTCCAAGGACTGATGGGCGCATGCACGTGATGGTGGATTGCTTCATTGAACTCTCCAGTGTCTCTGTATACCATTGATTTAAGATAGAAAAATTTTAGTTTTCCTTTTCTCCTTTCTTTTAACAGGATGGGACTTTGTCTCCTTTCACTTTTTTCTGAAAAACACGTTGTGGCTTGTTTAAGACATGCTGGGTCCCTGTGTAGGGATTTGTGCAGGAGTGGACTCTACGAGAAGGGGGCTGGTAATGGACAACTTATGCCCACCTTTTCTTGCTGGAAAGGGTTTACCATGTGGATGGGATTTTGCTATGTTATTGTTTTGGGGAGGGAGGGGAATTTTTTGGACGCGTCATGTATTGGGGAAATGTTCTAGTTGGTAAGGATACTGAAATGTTTACTGATTTGCAATATATTGACACGTAATCTTAAAATTGTGAGCTGGAATGTTAGAGGCCTGCCATCTGGTGCTAAGCAGCAAGCGGTGTTTCAATTCCTGTCTCAAGAAAAATAGGACTGTGATCTGTCTGCAGTAGACCCATATGGTCCCAGAGAATACTTGCACTTTATGCACTTTAAGCGCTGGATGCAGGTCGGCTTCGATGCCACTTACTCCGTCTACTCGAGAGGGGTCAGCATACTGGTTTGCTCCGGAGTACAGTTTGGGATGGAGACAGCACACATGGGGATCGAGGGATCACAAATAGGAAGAGTGACCCGGCACAGGGGGATGGAGACATTGCACATGGGGAGAGAGACCAGACACAGAGGGATAGAGACAGCACACATGGGGATGGAGAGACAGCACACATGGGGATGGAGACCAGGCACAAGGGTATGGATTTTGTGCAAAGAGAAAAAAGTCCACTACACCACCCTTATACTCACAAGACTCCCAGGCTACCAGATAAATGTCAGGCATCCATTGACTACAAGAAAAGAAGAGGTCCGGTGCCACTTGCAGTTAATTTCTTTATTTTTCAAATCTTTAAAACATCACAGATTGCGTGAGTCTCCTTAATCTCCTTTGTGGGCATCTGTGATGTTTTACAGATTTGAAAAATAAAGAAATTAACTGCAAGTGGCACTGGCCCTCTTCTTTTCAAAACAAGGGTATGGAGACAGCGTACATGGGGAGAGAGATCAGACACAGGGGAATGGAAACAGCACACGTGTTGAGAGACCAGACACAGGGGGATTCAGACAGCGCACATGGGGATGGAGAGAGCGATCATTGGGGGAAAGAGAGCGAGCACCCAATGGGGGGAGAGAGCGAGTGTCCAATAAGGGGGAGAGAGAGCGAGCATTGGGGGAGAGAGAGCGAGCACCCAATGGGGGGAGAGAGCGAGTGTCCAATAAGGGAGAGCGAGAGAGCCCAATGGGGGGAAAGAGAGCCCAAAGGGGGGAAAGAGAGCCCAATGGGGGAAAGAGAGCCTAATGGGGAGAGGGAGCACGACCAATGAGGAGAGAGAAAGCACCCAAAGGGGGAAAGAGTGCAGCCAATGGGGGGAGAGAGTGCGAGAGGGCCCAAGGAGAGAGAGAGCGAGAGCGCCCAATGGCGAGAGAGCACCCAATGGGGAGAGAGGATCCAATGGGAAGAGAGAGAGCACCCAATGGGAAGAAAGCGAGCACCCAATGAGGGAGAGCGAGCGCCCAATGGAGAGAGCACCCAATGGGGGGAGAGAGAGCGAGTGTCCAATAAGGGAGAGAGAGAGCGCCCAATGGGGGAAAAGAGACCAATGGGGTGAAAAGAGAGACCAATGGGGGAAAGAGAGAGCCCAATTGGGGGGAGAGCTCAATGGGGGAGAGAGCTCAATGGGGGGGAGAGCCCAATGGGGAGATGGAGCATGGCCAATGGGGAGATGGAGCATGGCCAATGGGAGGAGAGAGCACCCAATGGGGGAGAGGAGCAAGAGCAATGGGGAGTGTGTGGCACCGCCGGCATGGTCCCCATGGCCGGGGCGCATCACATGCAGGATCAGGGTACGATCCTGTTCACATTGGCCGGTTTTGTAGTGAGTGACGCTGTGTGAACCTATCCTGTACACAAGGAGTTAAATGTGGTTGTGAGTGCTGTGAAGCTGGAACAGTCATGAGACTAGTGAGTGGCTCCTGAGATCGATGAGGCCCTGAGGAAAGGATTGGGAGTTGATTGCTGACAGCCCCGGTGGGTGTGTCAGGTGGGTGTGTCCTGAAGAATAGCAGCCCAGCTGGATGAGTCAGTGTGGGAGTGGCAGGCACGATAAGAGCCTGCCAGCTGAGAGACTGAGAGATTCATTCTGAACACAGACTTGTGTGAGATCAGCTCAGTCTAGAGAGAGAGGCAGATCCAGTCTGTGTGAGGGACTGGGAGTGACAGTCCAGACCACCATAATGAGAGATGGTGAAGGGAGCATGCTAGCACCATACCGGTAGCCAGGACCGGGTTCGTTACAGCACCTGGTGTGGGGTAGCCGTGGCTGACCTGGCGGATGCTGGACTGGCCGTGGGGTGAAACACGTCCAGGAAGGAGCCCGTGGGGAGGCTTGGCCAACCCGTTGCCCAGGTAGCGAGACCCGGATCTGTGCCCGGTAAGACAGCAGTTCCCGTGTGATGGAGTGCTGTGTGTGATTAATGTCAGGGGGCATAACCGCCATTGGGTCCGACTAGGTAGTCGTTAAAGGACCCGTTGATGTATGTGAGGGCTTAGGCAATTGCCCTGAATGTGAGATGATGGCCTATGTAAGAGCTATGTATAATAATGTGGGGAGAGAGTGATCCAGCTAGTATGGATGATATTGGAGGCGTTCCGTCCCTGGGGGACGAGAGGGAGGCTTGCCCGGCTGCTTGCAGCGGGTACCTGTCCCTCAACCACGACCTCTAATGGTGTGGGTGTGCCTGTGGCCAGAGACAGGGGTCACAAAGGCTCCTAGAAGGGTAACCATGGCTGATCCGATAGGGTGCTACTCAGATGCAGGGTACAGTCGTCGACCTGGAGACCTGCCAAGAGATGGAGGTTTGGTGGCGACTGGTGGCCCGTACCGTGGTGAGTAGGCCAAGGTGATGCATGGTTAGCCCGGATTCTACGGTTGACCAGGTCCCTGTTATGGTCAAGGAGGAGCCACAGTCCATGGATGTGTTATGATGGGCTGTGAGCGGGTGTAAGAAATGTATGTGATCCATGGATGTATTGTGATGGGTCACACATGGTATGTAAGGTCCCGGTCAGGCAGGAATCCTGACTACGGGATATATATGGAGTCATCAGGCTGGGTGACTAAAGCCAGGCGGCAGGTACCGCCATTGGGACCCACAGGGCCCGTTGAGGCGTAGGTAACGAAGGTCAGAAGCAGGGGTTAAAAAGGGCTCCTAGAGTGGGGACACCATGGTTGAACCAGGTGGACTCTGACCGGGACGTAGGTTGAGATGCGTCCAGGAAGGAGCCCCCTTGGGGATACATGACATACCCGGTACTCAGGTTGCTCAATCCCTGTTATGAACCCAGAGGGGTCATCGCTGAAAAGGTGGATACTTATGTGAGATATTTATTATAAATGTATGTGTAAGGTATAGATAGGCCGGAGACTGTAGCCACTAACGGAGGAGTTGTTAGAGCTCCAATGGGGACAGAGACGTGGTTACAGGTCCCAGGTTACTGTAAATGTATATGCGTAATATTTGATGTACTGTATTGTGTAAAGTAATGTATTATGTGACGTGTTTGTGTTAAATGTTAAATGTACTACCCCGGTTATTGATGTTGGTGAGAAATAAACGGGTAGACATTTGCAAAATTATACACATGTGTTGCATATATAGAAAGGAGAGAAGTCCAGCTTTCAGGATCGCACTGTTCCAGTCCAAAGTTCACAAGGAGTTAATCCAAGGACCAAGCAGTGATCTTAACTTTCTTTTTATTCTAGAAAACTCTACGCGTTTCGTGTACACGCTGTACACTTCCTCAGGAGAAAAGTTACACTGTCATCACATTCCTAGCTCCCCCCAGGAAGTGAGGTAGATGCTGCATCATTGCACATAAAAAAATTTCACACATAGCTATCAATATAATATAAAATCACAAAGTTCATATATAAAACACACTCCTATAAAAACACATACCGTATATACTCGCGTATAAGCCGAGTTTTTCAGCCCAAAAATTGGGCTGAAAAGTACCCCCCTCGGCTTATACGCGAGTCAGTGCTGTATACCGATGTATACATCGGTACATACCGATGTATACATCGGTATACAGCAGCCCCCGCATCCCCAGTAATGCAGGGCCCCCCCAGGGTCTCTCCGGTCACCTGTAAAGCAAGCTATACTTATCAGTGTCCCGCTCGCACCCGCCGCTGCCGACATCCACGATCCTCCATCTTCATGCGACTCCTCTTCCTGTTTCTGTGCGCGTCGCCGGCAATGACGTCATTCCCGGCGACGCGCACAGGAAACAGGAAGAGGAGTCGCATGAAGATGGAGGATCGCGGATGTCGGCAGCGGCGGGTGCGAGCGGGACACTGATAAGTATAGCTTGCTTTACAGGTGACCGGAGAGACGCTGGGGGGGGCCTGCATTACTGGGGCTGCCTGTATACTACCGCTGGGGCTGCTATATACCTCTGGGGCACTGTATACTACCACTGGGGCTGCTATATACCTCTGGGGCCCTGTATACTACCACTGGGGCTGCTATATACCTCTGGGGCACTGTATACTACCACTGGGGCTGCTATATACCTCTGGGGCCCTGTATACTACCACTGGGGCTGCTATATACCTCTGGGGCACTGTATACTACCACTGGGGCTGCTATATACCTCTGGGGCCCTGTATACTACCACTGGGGCTGCTATATACCTCTGGGGCACTGTATACTACCACTGGGGCTGCTATATACCTCTGGGGCCCTGTATACTACCACTGGGGCTGCTATATACCTCTGGGGCACTGTATACTACCACTGGGGCTGCTATATACCTCTGGGGCCCTGTATACTACCACTGGGGCTGCTATATACCTCTGGGGCACTGTATACTACCACTGGGGCTGCTATATACCTCTGGGGCCCTGTATACTACCACTGGGGCTGCTATATACCTCTGGGGCACTGTATACTACCACTGGGGCTGCTATATACCTCTGGGGCACTGTATACTACCACTGGGGCTGCTATATACCTCTGGGGCCCTGTATACTACCACTGGGGCTGCTATATACCTCTGGGGCCCTGTATACTACCGCTGGGGCTGCTATATACCTCTGGGGCCCTGTATACTACCACTGGGGCTGCTATATACCTCTGGGGCCCTGTATACTACCACTGGGGCTGTATATACTACCACTGGGGCTGTATATACTACTGGGGCTGCGTGTATACTACCACTGGGGCTGCTGTATCTACCTCTGGGACTGGTGTATACCACACTGCTGGGGCTGTATACTTGTGCTAGGGTCCACCCTCGGCTTATACACGAGTCAATAGATTTTCCCAGGTTTTGGGGGCAAAAGTAGGGGGGTCGGCTTATACACGGGTCGGCTTATACACGAGTATATACGGTATATAAAACTTCACACTAGAAACAATTTAAAACATTATAATTAATTTGTGATTATACTCAAAAAAAGTTTTTTTAAATTTCTGCGTACATCAATTCGCAGGACAACCTTAACAGATCTCTTTCATAATAGCACTTATATTTTCCTTTTAGTATTAATCCTTCCTTCAACATATACTTTTACTTATCTTATATTTCAGATAGATGATCATATACTAATATACCGTATATACTCGCGTATAAGCCGAGTTTTTCAGCCCAAAAATTGGGCTGAAAAGTACCCCCCTCGGCTTATACGCGAGTCAGTGCTGTATACCGATGTATACATCGGTACATACCGATGTATACATCGGTATACAGCAGCCCCCGTAATCCAGGGCCCCCCCAGCCTCTCTCCGGTCACCTGGAAAGGAAACTATACTTATCAGTGTCCGCTGTCCGCGCCCGCTCGCATCTGCCGACATCGCGATCCTCCATCTTCATGCGGCGTCTTCCTGTTTCTGTGCTCGTCGCAGCAATGACGTCATTCCTTGCGACGCGCACAGGAAACAGGAAGACGCCGCATGAAGATGGAGGAGCGCGATGTCGGCAGATGCGAGCGGGCACGGACAGCGGGACAGTGATAAGTATAGTTTCCTTTCCAGGTGACCGGAGAGAGGCTGGGGGGGCCCTGGATTACGGGGGCTGCTGTATACTACCGCGGGGGCTGCAATATATACCACTGGGGCTGTATACACTGCTGGGGCTGCCTGTATACTGCTGGGGCTGCCTGTATACTGCTGGGGCTTCCTGTATACTGCTGGGGCTGCCTGTATACTGCTGGGGCTGCCTGTATACTGCTGGGGCTGCCTGTATACTGCTGGGGCTTCCTGTATACTGCTGGGGCTGCCTGTATACTGCTGGGGCTGCCTGTATACTGCTGGGGCTGCCTGTATACTGCTGGGGCTGCCTGTATACTGCTGGGGCTTCCTGTATACTGCTGGGGCTGCCTGTATACTGCTGGGGCTGCCTGTATACTGCTGGGGCTGCCTGTATACTGCTGGGGCTTCCTGTATACTGCTGGGGCTGCCTGTATACTGCTGGGGCTGCCTGTATACTGCTGGGGCTGCCTGTATACTGCTGGGGCTGCCTGTATACTGCTGGGGCTTCCTGTATACTGCTGGGGCTGCCTGTATACTGCTGGGGCTGCCTGTATACTGCTGGGGCTGCCTGTATACTGCTGGGGCTGCCTGTATACTGCTGGGGCTTCCTGTATACTGCTGGGGCTGCCTGTATACTGCTGGGGCTGCCTGTATACTGCTGGGGCTGCCTGTATACTGCTGGGGCTGCCTGTATACTGCTGGGGCTGCCTGTATACTGCTGGGGCTGCCTGTATACTGCTGGGGCTTCCTGTATACTGCTGGGGCTGCCTGTATACTGCTGGGGCTCCTATATACTACCACTGGGGCTGCTGGGGCTCCTATGTACTACCACTGGGGCTGCTGGGGCTCCCATGTACTACCACTGGGGCTGCTGGGGCTCCTATGTACTACCACTGGGGTGGCCTGTATACCACACTGCTGGGGGCTATATACCTGTGCTGAGGTCCACCCTCGGCTTATACACGAGTCAACAGGTTTTTCCAGATTTTTGGGGCAAAAGTAGGGGGGTCGGCTTATACACGGGTCGGCTTATACACGAGTATATACGGTACTAATTATTGTATATACTCCTATGTGGATTTGATCCTACACAACAGACTCATGCTCTGCACTTCAGGAAATTTTCCTGTTCTCTCAGCCAAAGGCTCCACATCTCCAGAGTGAAAATCTTTAGATTATTTAAAGATATCAGATATTTCATTTAAACCATATGGTTGTAGAGTCTGCAAACTATGAATCCAGTAAATTTCCTTTCTCATCAGAATGACACTCCTGTTCACAGAATCTTCTGATACATGATCAATTGGAGCTACTTTAATACATGGTCTCTTCCCATGTTTTATAGTACAATATTTTGATACTCCATGGGACATAAAACCTTCAATTATATTGTGTCTATGCGAATTCATGCGGTTATGCAGTTCTTGTGTGGTTTTTCCCACATACTGCAAACCACATTCACATTCAATCAGATATATCACAAAACTACTTTTACAATTCAGGGAAAACTTTATATCAAACACCTTATTATTCTGAATTGATCTGAATGTGGTCATATTCAGGGCCGTATTTGCCATTAGGCACTCGTAGGCACGTGCCTACGGCGGCACCATTCTCAAAGGGGGCGGCGTCTCAGCGTGTTTTTTTTATTTTTTATTTATTTTTTTTTTCCGGCTCCGGACCGGCCAGGTCGCAAGCCCCGCCCCCATACCCCACCCCCTTCCCTTCATCATTACGGCCGCCCCGCCTGCCTTCCCGCCCACCCACCTCTGTCAGACACCCGGAAGAGACGAGGAGAAGGAGGGGCCCGCAAATGAGGGGAAACTTGAAGTTCCCGCTCTATTTCCTCCTCTCCCGTGCGCCCAAGTGCTGCAGCGGTGGCGGCTCCTGCACCGGCGGCTCCTGCACCGGCGGCTCCTGCATCGGCGACTCCTGCATCGGCGGCTCCTGCACCGGCGGCTCCTGCATCGGCGGCTCCTGCATCGGCGGCTCCTGCATCGGCGGCTCCTGCACCGGCGGCTCCTGCACCCAGCCGCCCCCTCCAGGCCCAGGGAAACGAGGAAGCAGCCGGCTGGAGGCACTGGAGGATGGTGTGACTGGTGCATCAATGTGCTCAGAGGGAGCCCGGCCCGGCCAATTTGAGCAGCCAGCACCAGGTGAGGGAAGTGTGGGGGAAGTGTGCAGGGGACAGAGGAGAAGAGGACAAAGGAGCAGAGGTCCTAGGAGAAGAGGACAGAAACAGAGGGGCAGAAGGACAGAAACAGGGGGACAGAGAAGAAGAGGACAGAGGGGCACGGGGACAGAAACAAGGAGACAGGAGGAGAGGAAAGAGGAGGAGCAGGAGGGACAGAAGAGAGGAGGACTGTGGTGCAGAAGCACAGAGGGACAGCAGAGAGGAGGACAGGGGTGCAAGAGGAGCAGCAGGAGGGACAAAGGAAAGGAGGACGGGGTGCAAGAGGAGCAGCAGGAGGGACAGAGGAGGATGGGGTGCAGGAGGACAGCCGAGCAGCAGGAGGGACAGAGGAGAGGAGGACGGGGTGCAAGAGGAGCAGCAGGAGGGACAGGAGAGGAGGACGGGGGTGCAGGAGGACAGAGGAGAGCAGGACGGGGGTGCAGGAGGACAGCCGAGCAGCAGGAGGGACAGGGGAGAGGAGGACGGGGGTGCAGGAGGGACAGAGGAGAGGAGGACGGGGGTGCAGGAGGGACAGAGGAGAGGACGGGGCTGCAGGAGGGACAGAGGAGAGGAGGACGGGGGTGCAAGAGGAGCAGCAGGAGGGACAGGAGAGGAGGACGGGGGTGCAGGAGGGCAGAGGAGAGGACAACGGGGGTGCAGGAGGGACAGGAGAGGAGGACGGGGGTGCAGGAGGACAGCCGAGCAGCAGGAGGGACAGGGGAGAGGAGGACGGGGGTGCAAGAGGAGCAGCAGGAGGGACAGAGGAGAGGAGGACGGGGGTGCAGGAGGGCAGAGGAGAGCAGGACGGGGGTGCAGGAGGACAGAGGAGAGCAGGATGGGGGTGCAGGAGGGCAGAGGAGAGGAGGCTGGGGGTGCAGGAGGGACAGAGGAGAGGAGGACGGGGTGCAGGAGGACAGCCGAGCAGCAGGAGGGACAGGGGAGAGGAGGAAGGGGGTGCAAGAGGAGCAGCAGGAGGGACAGAGGAGAGCAGGACGGGGGTGCAGGAGGGACAGAGGAGAGGAGGACGGGGGTGCAGGAGGACAGCCGAGCAGCAGGAGGGACAGGGGAGAGGAGGACGGGGGTGCAAGAGGAGCAGCAGGAGAGGGACAGAGGAGAGCAGGACGGGGGTGCAGGAGGGCAGAGGAGAGGACGACGGGGGTGCAGGAGGGACAGAGGAGAGGCGGACGGGGGTGCAGGAGGACAGCCGAGCAGCAGGAGGGACAGGGGAGAGGAGGACGGGGGTACAAGAGGAGCAGCAGGAGGGACAGAGGAGAGCAGGGCGGGGGTGCAGGAGGGACAGGGGAGAGGAGGACGGGGGTGCAGGAGGGACAGGGGAGAGGAGGACAGGGGTGCAGGAGGGACAGAGGAGAGCAGGACGGGGGTGCAGGAGGACAGAGGAGAGCAGGACGGGGGTGCAGGAGGGACAGAGGAGAGGACGACGGGGGTGCAGGAGGGACAGAGGAGAGGAGGACGGGGGTGCAGGAGGACAGCCGAGCAGCAGGAGGGACAGGGGAGAGGAGGACGGGGGTGCAGGAGGGACAGAGGAGAGGAGGACGGGGGTGCAGGAGGGACAGAGGAGAGGACGGGGCTGCAGGAGGGACAGAGGAGAGGAGGACGGGGGTGCAAGAGGAGCAGCAGGAGGGACAGGAGAGGAGGACGGGGGTGCAGGAGGGCAGAGGAGAGGACAACGGGGGTGCAGGAGGGACAGGAGAGGAGGACGGGGGTGCAGGAGGACAGCCGAGCAGCAGGAGGGACAGGGGAGAGGAGGACGGGGGTGCAAGAGGAGCAGCAGGAGGGACAGAGGAGAGGAGGACGGGGGTGCAGGAGGGCAGAGGAGAGCAGGACGGGGGTGCAGGAGGACAGAGGAGAGCAGGATGGGGGTGCAGGAGGGCAGAGGAGAGGAGGCTGGGGGTGCAGGAGGGACAGAGGAGAGGAGGACGGGGGTGCAGGAGGACAGCCGAGCAGCAGGAGGGACAGGGGAGAGGAGGAAGGGGGTGCAAGAGGAGCAGCAGGAGGGACAGAGGAGAGCAGGACGGGGGTGCAGGAGGGACAGAGGAGAGGAGGACGGGGTGCAGGAGGACAGCCGAGCAGCAGGAGGGACAGGGGAGAGGAGGACGGGGGTGCAAGAGGAGCAGCAGGAGGGACAGAGGAGAGCAGGACGGGGGTGCAGGAGGGCAGAGGAGAGGACGACGGGGGTGCAGGAGGGACAGAGGAGAGGCGGACGGGGGTGCAGGAGGACAGCCGAGCAGCAGGAGGGACAGGGGAGAGGAGGACGGGGGTACAAGAGGAGCAGCAGGAGGGACAGAGGAGAGCAGGGCGGGGGTGCAGGAGGGACAGGGGAGAGGAGGACGGGGGTGCAGGAGGGACAGGGGAGAGGAGGACAGGGGTGCAGGAGGGACAGAGGAGAGCAGGACGGGGGTGCAGGAGGACAGAGGAGAGCAGGACGGGGGTGCAGGAGGGCAGAGGAGAGGACGACGGGGGTGCAGGAGGGACAGAGGAGAGGAGGACGGGGGTGCAGGAGGACAGCCGAGCAGCAGGAGGGACAGGGGAGAGGAGGACGGGGGTGCAAGAGGAGAAGCAGGAGGGACAGAGGAGAGCAGGACGGGGGTGCAGGAGGACAGAGGAGAGCAGGACGGGGGTGCAGGAGGGCAGAGGAGAGTATGATGGGGGTGCAGGAGGGACAGAGGAGAGGAGAACGGGGGTGCAGGAGGACAGCCGAGCAGCAGGAGGGACAGGGGAGAGGACGGGGGTGCAAGAGGAGCAGCAGGAGGGACAGAGGAGAGCAGGACGGGGGTGTAGGAGGACAGAGGAGAGGAGGACGGGGGTGCAGGAGGACAGAGGAGAGGAGAACGGGGGTGCAGGAGGACAGGAGCAGCAGAAGGGACAGAGGAGAGAAGGACAGGGGTGCATGAGGACTGAGGCTGTGGCTGGCACTGTGTGTGGTGATAATGTCGGCTGTACCGTGTGTCTGCCTCCATGCAGCTGCTGCTACCTTCCTGAGTTGGCAGGGTGTGTAGTTGTCCTACCTGCCTGTCCTATATGATTTCTGGTCAGTGTGTTGGGTGTTGTTGTTCTTCCAGGTGGGCTCAGGGTTGTCCTGCCATCCGTCTGTGGTCTGTCTGTCTCTTCTGGGATGTCCTCAGCTCTGTGCTGTGCACAGACAGTGTACCACCATCTCCCCAGCTCCGTGCTGTGCACAGTGTACCACCATGTCCTCAGCTTCGTGCTGTGCACAGACAGTGTACCGTACACTGTCTGTGCACAGCATGGAGCTGAGGATATGGCGGTACACTGTCTGTGCAAAGCACAGAGCTGGGGAGATGGTGGTACACAGCACAGAGCTGAGGACATGGTGGTACACTGTCTATGCACAGAGCTGAGGACATGGTGGTACACATCCGTGTGCAATCTGTTCTTTCCTCAGCAGCTATTAGTGTAGAATCACTTACAGGAACATGTTACATTGTTCTCGGTTACAGAATGAGAATGTATCAGTGAAAAAAACTGATACCTCTCGGATGGTCCGTGTGCTGTCAGTGTGCGGTATGTAATTTTGTCAGACCCATAGACTTGCATTGGTGAGTCTCGGTGTGAATTGCAGACTGTCGCAGAATGTTGCGACTTTTTTCTCATCCTGAATCTGGCTGAGAAAAAAGCGTCCGACACTCGCCAGTGCTCTCAGACATCGATTAACATTGGTCCGAGTGCAATGTGATGAAATCACACATTGCACTCATCCGAGTTTCACGCCAGTGTGTCCGTACCCTAATAATAAAATCCATATAGTAATCCTACAATGTCTGCGGGACATGGTATGGGGAGGGTTTATGGCTCAGTTAGTACACACTCCATACTTCTTGTTATTAACCAGTTAATGCTCTCTTGTCCACCGCACTACAGTGTCAAAAGAGAAGACAACGAGACAGGCAGCAACACGGCGTCAGAGAGCCCCTGACCTTGAAATACAAGATCCTCTGATCCCGGTATTGTGACATCATATTAAGAATAATATTTTTTGCACTTGTATTACACTATGAACTCCACAGCACTTTACATACATCATCAACACTGTCCCCATTGGGGCTCACAATGTAAACCTCCTATCAGTATGTCTCTGTAGTGTGGTTGGACAAACCTTTAATATGTACTACATGATGAAATTATGGGGGAGAAGCTACATGAAGCTTGGGGGGGAAAGGCCGCGACTGGGGGAAGATTGTCCGTAACGGGGGGAGGAGCCATGATGGGGGAGGGGCTGCAACAGGGGGGAGGGGCTGTGACGGGGGGGCGGCGGCCGCTTAGAGTGCCTAGGGCAGCAGGAACTCCAAATACGGCCCTGGTCATATTATGCATAATCATGCCACAACACAGACACCGAGCGGTATTACATTTAAAGACTCCTGGTTTTTTGCATTGTTCAGCCCTAATTTTTTCTTTTTTCAGGCGACTGGGGGCCAGTATATTTCTCAGAGTAGAGGATCTTTTAAAGGTTAGTCCTGGTTTATTCGGTAGCATACTCCCCAACACTGAATCATTTAGAAGAACAGACCAATGATCCTGTAAAATATTCCTAATTTTTTGGTTTTGTTTAGTAAAATTAGTTTAAGGAGAACCTATCATTCTCCTTTTCTTTTTTCTTAGGGTTTACTAGGTCCATCTGTTCCAAACCTGCGCAATCATTATATGCTTTTTCTAGCATTTTTTTCGGGTAGTTTTTCTCAATAAACCTATTTCTCAATTCCTTGGCTTGTGATATAAAATCTGAATCCAAACTACAATTTTTCTTAATCCTTTTATACTGGTTCCAGGGACATTGATTAACCATTTATAATAATGGCCACTATTAAAATCTAAAAGACTGTTTGCATCACACTTCTTAAAAAAAGTTTTAGTAAAAATTTTCCCTTCTGAATGGAAAATTGTCAGATCCAAATAATCTATACTCTCCATATTATATACCCATGAAAAGGTGAGACCCCAATCATTCCTCTGAATGCTCTCCAGAAATTGTTCTATGTTTTTACATTTATTACCATAGATAATCATTAGGTCATCTATGTATCTTTTAAAAAATATAATATGCTCCGAAAAAATTGAATTTTCTATATAAATTAATTCAAAAATGGCCATAAATAGGTTAGCGAAAGTTGGTGCCACTTTCGAACCCATCGCGGTCCCGACTCGTTGGTGATATAGTTTTCCCTGAAAATCAAAAAAATTATTGTGCAGTATAAATTTCATGCTATCCATTAGAAAGGTTTTCTGATTCAATGGTAAACGGGCATCTTCTTTCACATATCTTCCAAAACAATACAATCCTAGATCATGTCTAATATTTGAATAGAGGGATGCTACATCTATAGTCAAAAACATGTATGAATCTCTCCACACTATATCCTTCATCAAATGAATCAGTTGTACGGAATCCCTAAGAAAACTTTTCACAGACATCACATGGAAAGACATTATATTATGTGTTGGCGTCATTACGCAGCAAGCGAGTCCCCCGGATCGCTACCTTTACAGGAGAAAGAGTCAGCGCGTCCAATGGGGAGAGAAAGTGTGAGAGCGCCCAATGAAGAGAGAGAACGCAAGAGTGCCCAATGGGGAGACAGAGCACCCAATGGGGAGAGAGCGAGAGTGCCCAATGGGGAGAGAGCACCCAATGGGAAGAAAGTGAATGTCCAATAAGGAGGAGTGAGAGCACCCAATGGGGGGAAAGAGACCAATGGAGGAGAGAGACAGTAAGAGCAAACAACGGGGAAAGAGTGAGAGCACCCAATGGGAAGAGAGAAAGTGAGTGACCAATGGGGGGGGGGGGAGAGCGAGTGTCCAATGCAAAGAGAGCTCTCAACGGGGGAGAGAAAGCGAGCACCCAATGGGGGAAGAGAGCAAGTGTCCAATAAGGGGGAGAGAGAGCAATCATTGGGGAGAGAGAGCGAGCACCCAATGAGAAAGAGCGAGCGTCCAATAAGGGGGAGAGAAAACGCCCAATGGGGGGAGAGAGCCCAATGGAGAGAAAGAGAGAGCCCAATGGGGGTAAAGAGAGCCCAATGGGGAAAAAAAGAGCCCAATGGGGGAAAAAAAGAGCCCAATGGGGGTAAAGACAGAGCACGGCCAATGAGGGGAGAGAAAGCACCCAATGGGGGAAAGGGAGCATGGCCGATGGGGAGAGACAGAGCAAGAGGGCCAAAGGGGAGAGAGAGCCAGAGCGCCCAATGGAGAGAGAGCACCCAATGGGAAGAAGGAAAGTGAGCACCCTATGGGGGGAGAGAGAGCATGGCCAATGGGGGGAGAGTACCCAATGGGGGAGAGAGAGCAAGAGCGCCTAATGGGGAGAGAGAGAGCAAGTGTCCAATAAGGGGGAGAGAGAGAGCACCCAATGGGGGAAAAGTGAGAGCCCAATGGGGGGAGAGAGAGCCCAATTGGGAGATGGAGCATGGCCAATGGGGGAGAGCACCCAATGGGGAGAGAGCAAGAGTGCCCAATGGGGAGAGAGCAAGAGTGCCCAATGGGGAGAGAGCAAGAGTGCCCAATGGGGAGAGAGCACCCAATGGGAAGAGAGAAAGCGAGCATCCAATGGGGGGAGAGTGAGCACTCAATGGGGGGAGAGAGAGTGAATGTCTAATAAGGGGAAGAGAGCAACCAATGGGGAGAGAGCGAGAGTGCCCAATGGGCAGAGAGCGAGAGTGCCCAATGGGGAGAGAGCGAGAGTGCCCAATGGGGAGAGAGGACCCAATGGGAAGAGAGATAGCGAGAATCCAATGGGGGGAGAGCGAGCTCTCAATGGGGAGAGAGCGCTCAATGGGGAAGAGCGAATGTCCAATAAGGGGGAGAGAGCACCCAATGGGGGGGAAAGAAAGAGACCAATGAAGGAGAGAGCCCAATGGGGAGAGAGCGAGGGCTCCCAATGAGAGAGCGAGAGCACCCAATGGGAAGAGAGAAAGTGAGTGTCCAATGGGGGGAGAGCGAGCATCCAATGGAGATAGCTCTCAATGGGGGGGGGAGAGAGAACGAGCACTCAATGGGGGGAGAGAGCGAGTGTCCAATAAGGGGGAGAGAGAGTGCCCAATGGGGGGAAAGAGAAAGCCCAATGGGGAGAGGGAGCATGGCCAATAAGGGGAGAGAAAGCACCCAATGGGAGAAAGGGAGCGTGGCCGATGAGGAGAGTGCGAGAGTGCCCAATGGGGAGAGAGAGTGCCCAATAGAGAGAGAGCGCCCAATGGGAAGAGAAAGCACCAAATGGGAAGAGAGGGAGCACCCGACTGGAAGAAAGAAAGCGAGCACCCAACGGGGGAGAGAGTGCGGGCACCCAACAGGGGAGAGAGAGCAAGTGTCCAATAAGAGGGAGAGGGAGAGTGCCCAATGGGGGAAAGAGAGAGACCAATGGGGGGGAGCCCAATGGGGGAGAGGGAGCAGGACCAATGGGGGAAGAGAGAGTACCCAATGGGGAAGAGAGAGCGCGAGAGTGCCCAATGGGGAGAGAGAACGTGAGTGCCCAATGGGGAGAGCGCAAGAGCACCCAATGGGGGGAGAGAGAGCACCCAATGGGGAGAGAGAGCAAGAGTGCCCAATGAGGAGAGAGAGAGCACCCAATGGAGAGAGAGCCCCCAATGGGAAGAGAGAAAGCAAGCACTCAATGGGGGGAAAGAAAGAGACTAATGGGGGGAAAGAGAGCCCAATGGGGGGAGAGAGAGCGAGAGCGCCCAATGGGGAGAGCGCGAGCACCCAATGGGGAGAGAGAGCACCCAATGGGAAAAGAGAAAGTGAGTGCCCAATGGGGGAGGGGGGAGCAAGCTCCCAATGGAGAGAGAATGCTCAATGGGGGGAGAGCCCAATGGGGCATAGGAAGCACAGCCAATGAGGGGAGAGAAAACACCCAATGAGGGAAAGGGAGTGCGGCCGATGGGGGGAGAGAGTGCCCAATGGAGGAGAGTGTTTTGGGTCCCGCTCGGTGGGGTGAAGCGGGAAAGTTCATCTGAGGTCAGACCTCAACGGCGGTGCTCTAGCTGACATCAGATGAACCCGACAGCGACG
Source organism: Allobates femoralis (assembly GCA_033576535.1). Lineage (NCBI taxonomy): Eukaryota > Metazoa > Chordata > Amphibia > Anura > Aromobatidae > Allobates > Allobates femoralis. Next base: position 414,882,627 of record JARQOC010000001.1, read on the forward strand.
TCACCGTTCTCACATCGGAAGCCGAAACTCAGTCAGTTTTATATCCCGCCGTGATCGGACGTCGCAGAGGATTATCGTGGAGGTTTTTTTGGAAGTAATAAAGATGGGAAAAAGGCTTGTGATTGTGTTCTTTAACAAATAAATGATTTTCATGGTGTGGTGTATTATTTACTATTTACTTAGAGGTTCATATTGGCCCGGGTCAACACCTGGGGCTTAGTGCCAGCTGGTAATACATAGCAGGAATTAACCCCTTATTACTCAGTCTACCAACCCCACAGTGCAGCTGGAATTGTCAGTTACAGCTCTATAAAATGAATGCAAATTTTTGGGGCAGAAGCGGGCTGCAATTCGCAGCATGGGGGGACTATAACTCTTGGGCCTTTCCATGATGAGGATTCTAGCCTCCAGCTGCCTAGTTGTACCTGGCTGGCTGGCAACCAAAAATATGGCGAAGCTCCAAGTCATTTTTTTTTAATTATTTCAAGAAATAATTAAAAAAATTAAAAAGCTCCACTTTTTTTTTTTTTGATTACCAGCCAGGTAAAACTAGGCAGCTGGGGGTGGGTGGCAGCCCATACCTGCCTGCTGTGCCTGGGCTGGTGACCAAAAAATACAGCAAAGACCCATGTCATCAGCGCAAAATGTGCACCAAATACGCTCTAAACTCTATGGGTGAAAATCGCTGCAAAATATGATGCAGGAATTGACATGCTGTTGATTTTATCGTGGGAAAATGTGCGCCAATTCCACCGCGGGAAAATCTGCAGCATATGCACAACACTTCTAATTTCCCATACACTTTGCATGGAAGGTGCCAAAAACATGCCTAATAAACGCGGGAAATCTGCAGTGTCGGCACATAGCCTAGAGGCCCCATTACACGCTGCGATGTCCCAGCGATCCGACCAACGATTGGGATCGCTGGGACATCACTATCTGATCACTGGTGAGCTGTCACACAGGCAGACTCACCAGCGACCAGCGAGAATGCTGGTAACCAGGGTAAACATCGGGTAGCTAAGCACCGTGCTGCGCTTAGTTACCCGATGTTTACCCTGGTTACCAGCCTCTCAGCGTGTACTGTGCAGCGCTGGGAGGTCGTTGATCGTTGGTCTCCTGCTGTCACACACACCGATGCTGGCCGCCCAGCGGGACATCAACGATCAAAAAATGGTCCTGGCCATTTACCAATGATCAGCGAGCTGATTGCTGGTCATTGGTACATGTCACACGCAGAGGCATCACTACGAGGTCGCTGCAACGTCACAAAACCGGGGACGTTGCAACGATATCGTTAGCGATATCACAGCGTGTAAAGATTCCACTTGAGAAAGACGGCACTACACCGTCGAAACATGTCGTGGTGACGGAGGTTTTTCTTAATAAAGGACTTTTCACCTGATCAGGAATCCTTGCCCTGTTCTGAGCGCCCAGCAGGAGATCGTGCTATTTGTTCCACAGCGTGTAAAGAGGCCTTTATAATACAAGTAAAACCTATGAGATTCCAGAAATCTCCGGCATAGACACTTTTTTTTTGACTAAAATGGAAAAAAACTTGTTTTTTGCTGCGTTTTTAAAAGAAAGCAGCTGGTCAATTCTTTCAGTGTTTTTACTGCTTTTTTCAAACATTGAAAGCATGAAAAGTGAATATCACAACAGCTGCGTTTCTCCGGTGGTTTTGCTTCTAAAAAAAAACACCCTGTTTAAACACACCCTTTGGTTGCAGAAATTTCTGCACCAAATCTGTACTTCTTGCCAGAAAAACGCCGTATTTTTTTGATAAAAATGTTGCAGATTTATTTTTGCACCAAATCTGCGAGGGAAGTAGGGAAAAAAAGCAACATGTGCACAAAACTTCAGGATTTTCATTGATCCAGCTCACATTTTCAGCAGTTGTAATACATGCAAGCTGTACACTATGTTTTCACGGCAAATTTCAGCAGCTGCTACCCCTAGTGTTTCAAAGTAGAATATATCAAATTTTTACAATTATTTTTCATATTTTACTCCATTAAAAAATGTATGAAATTGGAAAAACAACTAAAACATTAAAATATTACATTTTTGCAATTGTTGAAAAATATTTTATTTGATGGCACCTTCCCTTTCATATAATTAGGTCATGGGGGGCGTGGCCTAGCGATGGTGATGACAGGATGCAGCCGTTAGAGCTCCTGCGGCCCCTGGGATCTCCTAGCCTGTACACCGGCCTCAACTGGCACTAACTGGCACACAACCTTATTCCCCCTTCCCTGGAGCACCGAGAGACTCTTTAATTCTACCGGGAAGCTGCCGGCGAGAGGGTGCTAGAGAAGCAGCAGCGGCGCATGCTGAGAAATCAAGAAGCTAAGATGGCCGCGACCGCCGGATAAGCAGTGAAGCTGCTCCCTGCCACACAGTGACAATAACAACAGCTGCAGCCCGAACCACACCACTCACCTAGCAAAGGAATGCACAGGCTCAGCAGAAACCGTCAGGTATGTCGGCACTCCTGCATCGCATCCCCCATTTCCCACCCCTGATATGCTGAGCCACCATTTCCTCAGCAGCTCCTGAACACATCAGTCTTTCCTACTCCTACTGCAGCTTGGGTGGACTTAAAGAGAACCTGTCACGTGGTTTATGCCCTCCAAACTATCACTATCTGCACCTGTAGCTTTATAATCCTATTCTAATCATCCCTGTCTAAGCTCAGAGTGTAATGAGAAAGGTGAAAGAAAAGCATTTATACACTTACATTTCAGTCTCCACTTTGGAGGAGTGGGACTGTCTGGCAGGATAATAGTTAACTTTTAGCTTCGATGGCTAAAGGACCTGTGTGATGTAATGATCATGTGACCACAGTGGGCGGAGCTAAGCGAGCAAACGTATTATGTTCTATGAGAACTTAGCTCCGCCTATTCTAGTCACATGGTTGTGACATCAGGTCTCCCAACATGTTCTATCACAAGGCTGAAATGTTAACTATTAACCTGCCAAACAGTCTCTGTTCTCCAAGCTGGATACTGACTGCTCATTACATAAGGAAATGTAAGTGTATAAATGCTTTTTTTTTCACCTTTAACATTACACTATGAGCTCAGACAGGGATGATTAGAATAGTATCATAAAGCTACAGGGACAGTCAGTGATAAATGGAGGGGCATAAACAGTCTGACAGGTTCCCTTTAAATCTGAAGCCTTCTGTGGAGACCCACATAGGAAAGGCTCACTGCAGCCACTTGGCCACATTTATATAAAATACACTGGGCACATAAGCACCACAGGAGCTTACAAGGCGTTTGTTCCTTCACCCCTGCGACTGTTTTTTATTTACCTGCTGTGCATGTGTTTACAACTTCAGTGCTGTATAAGGGCCGCTTTACACACACAGATATCAATGACCAACTTCTGAACAGATCTCTGGTTGCAGTGAAATCATGGACACATTGTTCCATTTTGTGGCTGTGTACAAATAGAACAATGTGTCCATGATTTCACTGCAACCAGAGATCTGTTCAGAAATTGGACACATATCTGTGTGTGTAAAGTGGCCTTAATGGCCACTTTACACGTCCCAACATCGTTTCGATATTGTATACAACAGCACAGGAGCGCGCATTTTTTTTGGCTGAAATCCAAGATCGCATAGCTGTCACACAGGGAGATATCGGCAGGCAACGCCACTGCGATGTGTACGCCCCCTTGTACCCGCGAACCAGGGAACAACCACTTAACATGGGAGTGAATAAGGGAAGTTGCTCTCCAAGTCAGTGTTGGGCTGTCACACAGCACGATCCTGCCAGATCGTCCATCCAATATCAGGCAGTTGGAGAGCCTGCACAATTTTTCCCCGATATCGTTTTTACATCATTCTTGCATCGAATTGCACATTTACACCATACAACGCACGAACGATATCGGTGCCAACGCACGAACCACGTGACTTTTTATCGAAGTTGGACGACGATATCGGGACGTGTAAAGTCGCCATAAGACTTCCGACTGATAAAAAATGAGTAGCACAAGATCTTAAAAGCCCCTTTATGGTACCTTCACATGCCGCAATCTCGGCTGGGAATCCTAAAGGCGATATGTCGCCTCGGAGAAATCGCTGTGAAATTGCCTCACAGTTGCGGCATGTGTTTGGGGAATTTTGTGGCGATAAATCGCCTCTCGCCTAATTCCTGAGCACTGCTCTGAAATCAGCCTCAATCATGAGGCAATATTTGCGTGTTGTGGCGTGTGAACGGGCGATAGTGATGGAATCAGCGTCGCCTATGATTTCCCGTAGGGGTGCCACAGTGTGCTGTAGTCCGCGCTCCGTGTGAACTGATTGGTGTGGGCTACTGTGTTCCCATTGGCTGTCAATTGACACCGCACCATATTTGATGAGCTGTCCGTCCAGCACCACACAATGGCAATAGAGTCATGTATTAGCCAGCCTTCCAGAGCAGGCTGACCAATCGGAACGCTGTTGCGTTGTCCAATGAGCGCGTATGGGGCGCGGTGTAAACCACTATGGCACGCCTATCTCTTCGCCACACTGAACATGTACACCCAGATTGCCTTTGGGATTGCGGCGTGTGAAGCGGTGAGGGAATTCCACCGGATTGGTTCCGCTGTGGGTGAGGTGATTTCCGGAGCGACACATCACCTTTCTTTCAGGGCGAGATTGCGGCGTGTAATACGGCCATCGGCGATCTGAGGCGACCATGAAAAATGTGCACGCACACGTTAGATCGATTCATATCGCCAACCAAGATTGCGGCATGTGAAGGTACCATTACACACTGAGACTTTCCAGCGATCCCACCAGCGATCCGACCTGGCCGGGATCGCTGGAAAGTCTCTCTGCAGTCACTGGTTAGCTGTCAAACAGGCAGACTCACCAGCGACCAGTCACCAGCGACATCACTGGTAACCAGGGTAAACACCGGGTAACTAAGCAGTGCGCGCTTTTAAGTTACCCAGTGTTTAGCCGCTGGCCTCTGGTAACCAGGGTAATGTGCGGCGCTGGGCACTGGCTGTGATGTTGCTGATCGTTGGTCTCTCACTGTGACACGCAGCGATGCGTGCTGACCAGTGGGGAGACCAAGGACCAAAAAATGATCCTGAACGATGTGCAGCAATCAGCGACTTCACAGCAAGGGCCTGACCGCTGCTACGTGTCACACACTGTGACATCACTGGCGAGGTCGCTGTTACGTCACAAAACCTGTGACGTTCCGACGACATTGCTAGCGATGTTGCAGTGTGTGAAGTACCCCTAAGGCAGCCTGTAAACGGGAGGATGCTGGTCATCAGGGTAAACACCGGGTAACTAAGCAGCGCACTCTGCTTAGTTACTTGGTGTTTACCCTGATGACCAGCATCCTCCCACTTAGCCCAGCCTGTAAGAGGGAGGATGCTGGTAACCAGGGTAAACACCAGGTAACTAAGCAGAGTGCGCTGCTTAGCTACCCCATATTTACCCTGGTTACCAGAGATGTCGCTGTTGACTGGTCGCTGGTGAGTCTGCCTGTTTGACAGCTCACCAGCGACGGCATAGAGAATTTCCAGTGATCCCGACCAGGTCGGATTGCTGAAAAGTCTCAGCGTGTAAAGGGGCCTTAAAAGAGCCTTATCACCTCCCCATTCCTCAGCAGGATTACCTAGAACCAGAAATAAAGATGGCAACATTCAGAGATTCCTCACTGACCCCCCAGAAGTAGCCACCCCTTCTAAAGCTGATAATAATGAGCACAAGGAGCAGGATGGGGTCGTAGCCACAGGGCACTCGGACTACCTCATACCCCTACTATACAGGTGACACTGCAAGCGACAGTTTCTGTGCTAAAAAATAGAATTATTCTTACCGTTAATTCGGTTTCTAGGAACCTTCCACGACAGCATAGGAGGTTGCCTCTCCACGCCCTAATCGGGACAGGAAGCACAAGAGAGGTTAAAAGGACCTTCCCACCTCCCACTAGCCAGTGTCTTACAAAGAACCATAGCATAAGAGTACTAATAACAGTAACACATTCCAGGAAAAATCGAGGAATATAGGGAGGGAATTAAGTGCTGTCGTGGAAGGTTCCTAGAAACCGAATTAACGGTAAGAATAATTCTATTTTCTCTAGTCACCTTCCACGACAGCATAGGAGGGATACCAACGAATTAATACCTAGGGTGGGACTAAAGCCTGCAGGACTATCCTGCCAAAAGCCAACACCCCAGGGGAAGCCAGGGCCAGACGGTAAAGCTTCAGGAAGCATGCAATGAACCCCAGAAAGCAGCCTAGCAAATCTGCTCCGGAGAAGCCCCAGCCCCTGTCCCCCCAGGAGACAGAGGGAAAACTGGAGAAACGAGCAGGAACAGCTGGGAAAGGAAGGAGTCCGGAAAGACATTCCAGGAGGCGAAAGTACTTATAGCCATTGCCTCGCCCGTATGACGACCAAAGGCCGGACAAAGATAGTGATCCACACGCCAGGGCGCCACACACGCCAGAGCACTGCACTATGAACAGCAAAAGAAGGAAAGTCCTCCTCCAATGGAGGCCGCGGATGTTGACAAAAGGAAGGAAGAAACATCTACTGGTAGCGAAGGAAAGCCGAGACGACCCCGGTAAGAAACGAAGGGTCCAGGTGAAGGACAAAGCCTTCAGTAGGGGCTGGTCCCGGACAGATAAAGCCGGAAGACCCCCCCCAACTCATCGGACAGAAGCAAACGCCAGCAGAAATGCCAACTTGTTAGACAACAACCGGATATCACAGGAGGACAGTGGTCCAAAGGGAGGACGAGAAAAGCCCAGTCAGGACAACAAGGAGGACCCAGGAGGGTGGAAGAACTGTAGTCCATGGACAAACACGACAAGCAGACCCCAAGCATCGCCGAATCCAGCGAAGAATAGCCAAATCTGTGGCAAACCCAGAACCGAGAGCCGAAAAGTGCAAAGTGCTAGGTTGAAGACGCCGGCCCAAAATCATGCCGAAAAAAATCCACATGAGAAAGTGGGTCGGATGCACACCAGGAGGAAAAACTCGTCACACCGTCCCGACAAATTGCATTAGAGACCGGATTGCGGAACTGCAGCAAGGAGGCCACCAACTCGTCTGACAGGCCCGGAGCCCTCAGCCCTTGGGCCTCAGCAACCCTGCAGCTAAGTTGAGCTGCCGGGGATCTGATGGAACAGATGACCACAAGACAGCAAGCTGGGGTCCACAGTCAAAAGGACTGGTCCACAGACGTAGAGCGCCACGAGCAGGATGTACCAATACCTCCTCGGCCAAAGAGGGGCCCTCAGTATAGTGTGGACTCCTTCCTCCCAGACCCTTCCCCAGGGATCTCACGAGAAGGGGGAGAGACAGGAAGCCAGAAGCAATAAGAAAAAACCCCAGCCTGGGAGAAGGAGTGCCATCCCCCCCTGGCCTCATCTCGAGGTTCAGAGAGAAATAGATAGCCACAGTACGAAGTGCACGGGAGGCAAAAAAGGTCTAGCACCGGGCATTCCAACTGGCGACCAGGGAGCAGAATACCGCTTGGACCAAGCACCCCCCTCCCAGGGGCACGTCCCGGAGGCCGAGAAATCTGCCTGAAGGGTTAGGGATCCATTTAGGCGGACTACAGAAGGAAGAGGAGGAATGCGGTCGGCCCAGAGGAAGAACCGAGAGGACATAGACGTCAGGGAGCCGAACCTCGTGCAACCCAGGCAACAGGGGGGCGCCCCTGTGGTGACAGCGGACGAATACCCTAGAACGCCCGATCCCCGGAATGGATATGAGCAGCAAGAAGGACCTCAAGTAGCGCTCTCAGTTCCCGGCGAATAGAGGACCGGGAACTGACGGCGCGACTCCAGACTCCTTGGAGAGGGGAGTGGGCCACCACAGCGCCCCCCCCCCCTCTGGTTGACATCTGAAGGGAAAACCACCAGGGGAGTCCAAACCCAGGCCGCCCCTATGAGCAGGTCGTTGGCATTCAACTACCAGAGGAGGGATGAGGAGGAAACCCCGAGAGACAAACCCGGGGATTCAGAGGACAGCAGTCCGCCCCAACAGGACAAGACATGGACCAGAAAAACCTGAGAGGGAGTATGAGCCCACTTGACAGGCGGGATGTAGGACGTCATCGATCCCAGAGCCGACATAGCCGCATGAAGGGAGGGAGACGCCCAACTGCGCAGAGCCGAAATCGCAGCAGAGACTCCACCACCCTGCTCCTGAAGGACTGAGGAGAAGGAGCAATGAGAAAAAAATTGCCCAGATATAGCGCCCAGACCGATGCTGCAATCCCATAGGAAAGCAACGACCTCCGCCAAAATGATCGAGAAAACCCTGGGCCAAGGAGATCCCGAAGGAAAAGACCATGAAAAGAGAGCGGAGGACAGCCCCACCGAACAGGATTGTGAACCCGAGGAGCATCCAGTGGCGAGGGTTAATGGGCACCCGAAGTATGCGTCAGACAAGACTATTGGAGCCAACCGGTGGCGAAGCCCTGCCCACTCAATCACTGAAGTGATTGATATTATTTTGAACTGACGATCAGCCATGTCGGGGGAGGCACTGGAAGCTGATGATGACACAAGCGCCTCCAGAGGGCTAGTTCGACCAAAAAGAGCCAGGAAAACCCCAACCCCTCCTCACAGCCTGGACAGATGAGAAGACAGTTGGTCGAAGGAGATCCTGCACCTCGGTGCACAAAAGACCCTAAGTACCCTGAGAGGGCATGGTAGGGACCCGGAGAGCAGGCGGAGGAGGCGACTCGAACTCGATGAGGAGACCTTCGGAAAGACCCTCAGAACCCCCAGGAAAGTGGCAAAGTCAGCCACTGGGGGAGAACATCACAAAGCATTCACTGATCTCAGGGAGACCAGTCCAAGAAAACACTGCGGGCAGCAGGCAAAAGCGCTCAACACAGTGAATTCCGAGGCGCATTGCCTCCTGGGAATTATAAATATACAACGAGAGCCTGTGGCGCCTCGGTTAGGAGGCTCAAACACAGGACTGGGGAAGAAAGGCAGAGAGTCGCCCTTTCCCCCTCCCCCACCGAGCCACTGAGTGGCAGAGTACAGCAGCTGCTGCGGACAAAGCATGAGGACATCAGTTCCACTACCTATTAGGGAACTCCACCGGCCCAGGAACCCCTGGGCTAGGAGGTCTGAGGCACCGAGTGCCAAAGGGGCCACCAACTGGTATGGCGCATGGAAGAGCCATGCGCTCAGTTGCCTGGTCCATAAAGTCAACAAGGGCAGGCCCAAACACCAAGACCCCCTTGAAGGGTAGAGAGCAGAGTCACATCAAGGAAGTGGCATCAGCACACCTCAAAGTCAGCCACAAAGTTCGGCAGGCGGAGGCGGACAAGACCGAGATACCGGCTGCCAGACGGACCGACACAGCAGAGACATCTGCAAGACACCAGGTCGCTCACCGGAGCAAGGGAAGGAAGACAAGGAGCTCCTCCCTAGGGGTGCCCCGTGATGGGTGCCCAGTTGACCATTGCCCAGGAGACATGTGGAGGCCGTGTACACCTCAACGGGAGACAAAGAAGCCCCCCCAAGACGTAGTCATAAGGCCCTCAACCATGCAACCCATCTGGCCAAGGAGGGAGGCCGCCTCAAAGGGGAGCGCAGTCTTATTAGCTACACGCCTACCTGCACCTACACCCCTGGGACATCCCCCTGAATCAGAGATGCCTCGAGAGAAAACCAACGACTGGGAATACCCCAGAAGGAATTCTCAGGAAAGCTCCAGTCCCGAAAGATGGTAGAATGGACTGGAAAGCTGACTGGTCTGGCAGATCCAAAGCCGCCAACATCCCCAGACGGAAGAGCTGTCCCATAGAGCAGTGTTTCCCAACTCCAGTCCTCAAGGCACACCAACAGGTCATGTTTTCAGGATTTCCTTAGGATTGCACAGGTGTTAGTTTAATCACTTGCACAGGGGATAATTCCATCATCTGTCTAATGATAAGGAAATCCTGGAAACATGACCTGTTGGTGTGCCTTGAGGACTGGAGTTGGGAAACACTGCCATAGAGCACTGACCAGCCCTAGTCAATTCCCCAAGTTCCTCCAAGGAGAAGAAGAACCTACTCCGTTCAGTGGCACTGGAGGATGGGGCGACATAAGCCCGAACCCGAGCCTGGCCTTCCCTCTCCCAGGAGCATTCTCTTGAAAGGAGCTGCCAGAGAGAACGAGGAAAGGGAAGCCTGAATCTCCAGGAAAACCGGGAGTCTCAAGCCTTCCACCAGGCTAGGGTGGCCAATCCTAACCAGGACAAACAGGCATTAATGGACCTCCCAGAGGGATTCTGGGGCCAGACTTGTCCCCTGAAACAAAGCATAGTCTAGGGGACCAAAAAAGAAAAACGGCCCATAGGCAGAAAAGAGGACCCCCCCCCCTCTCCAGCAGATATACACTGTGGCAGGGGGCACACTGGCACTGCAGATGCAGGAGAAGACCCAGAAGCACACATAGGACATCACCTTACCGTGGCTCAGAAGTCTTCAGGGCAGCCTTCCTAAAGAAAGGCCTGCCCCCCAGTGTCTGCAATGAGTTCCCCGCTTCCCGCACTGGGTCCTGGCAGGCCACCCGCAGCGGTGGCGTGGCCGCTTGCTGACCGCCGGGTGCCGCCACCGGAACCCGGAAGCGCAACGCTCCCGCCGGGGAGCGCGTGACCGGAAGTCCCGCCCACCAGCGTCACTTCTGGTCGCGCTGGAACAGCACGAAAGCGCGGGAAGCGACCGGCAGGCTCCGTAACAGGGAAGGCCGCCGGCCAGGGAGCCCACAGCCCGCATCACCCCAGAGGGGATCCGGAGGGCCAGGGCAGCGGTCCCACATACGTGGGAGCAGCCGGAGGAGGAGCGGAAGCCCGACCAACGCAGCCCGGCTGGAGACCAAAAATAGGAACAAAAAAGGTATGCTGCGGCTCGCCGGCCACCACAGCATAGGAGAAAGAAAAAACCTCTCCATGCCCCATGGGGACAGGAAAGACACTGGCTAGTGGGAGGTGGGAGGGTCCTTTTAACCTCTCTTGTGCTTCCTGTCCCGATTAGGGCGTGGAGAGGCAACCTCCTATGCTGTCGTGGAAGGTGACTAGAGAAAAAAGAAAGCTGAAATCCAGAGCTTACATGCAACAGTCTCTCAGGTCACTGAGTGTCTGATCTAGAATCCTCCATGACCAGAGTAACTGAGAATCAGTCAGAGCAACATAGAACCCTTGATCTACACTCTGAGCAGATTTCTTCCTTATTCACCCTGATGGAAGACAACAGAAATAGAGACCGCAGAAATAATATTCGCATCAGGGGCTTGCCTGATGGCTCCAATAGAGCAGCGGATCTCATCCCCACTCTGCAAACTCTTTTCAATACTCTCCTAGACAGACCGCATGATACAGCCATTATGTTTGATAGAGCCTATCGTGCCCTGAGACCCAGATCCGCGGACCCAAACAATCCAAGAGACATAATATGTCGCCTTAATTACTACCACCTTAAGAAGACATAATGAAGCAAGCGTGCATTAAGGCCCACTCGACTTTGGCGGTGCAGAGATACATTTCATGGCTGGCCTGTCTATCGCTACACTAGCCAAGAGAAGAGCTCTGTGACCTGTTTTAGAGACCCCTAGGGAGATGGACATCCCCTATTCGTGGGGTTTCCCTTTCCAACAGCAGGTCAGACACCAACGGGGGATCTTCACTCTACATGGCCCACAAGATCTGAGAGTTTTTCATGACGGCCTGGACTTGCCCAAACTTTCCATTCCTGACTGGCCTGTGAATCCCTACTCCTTCACTCGCCGTACTGAAGAGAGACGCCGGAACGTCCTGCCACAGTCACTGAACAGGCGTAACTCCACTAGATCTCAACCAACTGAGCAATAATTGTGAAAATGGACTAGATTATTTTCTGAGTAAACCTCTATGTGATCCCCTCCTTTTCATTTATCTACCTTCCCCCCTCCATTCTCCTCCCCACACTTCCCCTCACTCTTTCCTCTTCCTCTCCCCGTTTCAGGAAATATGTGACTCTAAGCTATAGGAGCTAGCCGTTGACCTCTTCACTCGATGCTGGACAGAGTCTCACATTCCTACAGGTCAACGATATCTGAGTGAGTTACCACATGGTCCCAGTTGGCCATGACTCTAGATTATCTCCTCATTATATCTTGTTCGCAAGGTTTGTCAATGTTTTCAGTAGGAGATGGAAGGATGGTAATTATGTTTAAATAGTTTTTGCGGTTGTAATTATAAGCATTATGGCCACTTTACACACACCAACTTATCTGTCCAACTTCTGAACAACTTACTGGTTGCAGTGAAATGATGGACACATTGTTCCATTTGTACACAGCCACAAAATAGAGCAATGTGTCCATGATTTCACTGCAACCAGTAAGTTGTTCAGAAGTTGGACAGATAAGTTGGTGTGTGTAAAGTGGCCTTTACAGTTCTTGCCGATTACCGGGTGGGGGTATTCTCAGGGGCCCTTAGCGGTTCCCTCAAGGGACACACCCCACTTAGGGTTACTTGTTATTCAAGTTGAACTGATTAGACCAAGGATTATTTCCTCAGCCTTAATCAGAAAGTTGCCCTTGACCTATGAGCGAGGAGCTAGCCCGTCCTCTTGACAGGCTTCCAAATATTCTTTTTATTGTTTTCTAAAACTACAGGACTTCTCCTGCGCACTCTCTTTTTTTCTTTCTCTTCTGATAGTATTCTCTTTCTATCCCTCTAAGAGGTTTTCACCCCTACCAACGCTGGCCCGGGACACCTCTCTACCCACAACGCCTATATCATGGCTATCATCAAGCTTGCATCGCTGAATGTTAGGGGCTTTAACATGCCTCAGAAATGTAACCAGATTCTACATAGTATGCACAGATCCGGGGTACAAATCTCACTGTTGCAGGAAACACTTCAAAGCCGATCATTTCCCCGAAATGAAAAATCGGTATTTCACCGATTCATTAGCTCCATGCACCGAATCCTCAGGCCAGGTCGAAGGGGGTCAGCATTGCCATTCATAAGAACCCAGCACGCACGTTCCAATCTATGGATGCAGACATACATGGCAGGTTTCTGTTTGTGAAATAAAAAGATCTGTGACCAAATTTACATGATTGCTAATCTCTATCTCCCCAAAAAAGGGCAGGTGGCATCGGGAGTTCGATATCTGCGGAGGTTGGGAGCCTTCACGCAGGGTCAGCTACTCATTGGAGGAGATTTCCACCTGCCGCTTGACAGGAGGCTTGACACGTCGGTGGAAAAGCCGGTGATATCAGCGAATCAGATCGGAGCCCTCAAAAGATCTCTTCACGCCCTCTGCGCTGTTGATAACTGGTGTATTCTTCACCCAACTGATAGGGATTACACACAATACTTAGCGGTCCACTCCTCTTACAGCCGCATTGATTATTTTCTGATAGGACATCAGCTACTCGGATGGTACCCTGTTGCCTCCATCGGCTCCGTGATCTGGTCTGACCACGCACCTGTTTTCATGACTATTCAAATAACCCCTCCCCCCACCTCCCCATCAAAATCCGGGCAATGGAGATTAAACCCAATCCTCTTTATGACTAAGGAGGTTATTCGGGCTGTCGAACTGACCATCACTAACATTAAGCTTGATAATACCACCATCCTGACCCAATGGGAAGCTCTTAAATGTGTCATCGGAGAGGTTCTCATTAGAGAGGGCGCGAGACTCAAAAAAGAAAAATCTACTCTAATTAACAATCTCCTCAAGAGCATTCACACATTAGAACAAACACATAAGCTAACCCATAACAAGACGACCCTCCTTGAGCTGAATAAACATAAAGAGGACCTTAAAAAGTTCTTAGATCAGATGTACGCGACAGATTGGGAACGCTCCCAGTAATTCTTTTATGAATTCGCTGACAGGTGCAGTGGACCACTATTGAGACATATCCACCCAAGGACTGGAACCACTTATATCCCCACCATTAAAATAGATGATAATACGTTTAAGAAATATTATGAGACACTGTACAACCTTAATATACCCACCACCAAACCATCTTATCAACGCCTTTTAACAAAAATAGGTAGATGTATAGCCGAAACACCTCTGCCCTCTTTACCGGATGATGTAGTTACGGCACTGGACGCACCTTTCTTGGTAGAAGAGGTTTCACAGGTCATTAAGTCAGCCCCATCGAATAAAAACCCGGGCCCTGATGGCTTCACCTTCAAATTCTACCAAACCTTTTTGAACATCTTAGCTCCTTTCATAACCAAAGTTTTCAACGCTGTCTTCCAGGACCACCCGTTTCAGAGAAAGACCCTGAAGGCAACCATCACAGTCCTGCCCAAACCAGGTAAAGACCCGGAAATCTGCTCAAGTTATCAGCCAATGTCTCTGATCAATACTGACGTGAAATCATTCGCTAAACTTTTAGCTACTCGGTCAGGTCCTTTTCTGCTTTGGCTGATACACAATGATCAAGTGGGTTTTGTCCCCCATAGAGAGGCGAGGGATAATACAATTAAAACCATACTTCTGATCTCTCACATTCGTAAAACAAACATCCCAGCTTGTGTGTTGTTGGTCGACGCAGAGAAGGCCTTTGAGAGGGTGAGTTAGCCCTTTCTTGGACGTGTACTTAAGCAGGTGGGATTAGGTCCGGGTTTTCGAGAAAAAATGGGAGTCCTATATACCACACCCTCCGCGAAGGTGCCACGTAACGGTGTTCTGTCTGACTCTTTCAGCATTCGGAACTGGACGAGACAGGGTTGCCCCCTTTCACCAATGCTTTACGCTCTCATGATGGAGCACCTAGAAATCGCCCTTCGAAGCAACCGAAACATCCATGGCATACAGATAAGTGGTAAACCATATAAACTGGCCCTATACGCAGACGATCTGCTAACATATGTCACCAACTCAGAAACATCTTTCCCGACTATTCTACATGAATTCAACCGATACTGACAGGTCAGTAATTTTAAAGTAAACCTCGGCAAGACAGAGATCCTTAATGTCACTTTATCCACTGAAAGACAACTCCGATTACGAGAATCGTTTCCATTTATATGGTGCACAAATAGCATTAAATATTTGGGTGTTAATTTAACGTCCAACCTCTATCAATTATTTGACCTTAATTACAAAACTTTTCTCAAGCGGATAATATCTGACCTAACGACCTACAATGCTAGACAGCTGTCCTGGTTCGGTAGAATCAATGTCTTAAAAATGGACGTACTACTGAAACTATTGTATATCTTCTAGGCAGTCCCTACTGTCTTACGCCGATCCTTCTTCTCACAGCTTAGGAAGGCATCAATTCAATTTATTTGGTCACGTAGTAAACCCAGAATAACGTACAGATATTTATCGAGTTTTAACAGGAAACAGGGTGCACTGCAATGATCTGAATTATATCAGGGGAAGGAGGGATCGCTCACCGTGCCAAGGGGGACAGATATGCATGGCGGAGAGAAGACATGGCACATTGAGGGAGCAACACACACGAGTAGTAGAATAGTGAGAATTATAACTTTATTAGTGCAATAGACCAAACAAGATTAAAAACATTTAAAACCATAAGGTGCCACTACAGAACACACCGCTGAACATATGCACAGAATACAATGCTGACAAAATATGAGCAGGATATAACACAATATCGGTGATCACAACAGGTTTGTCAAAATACAGGATTGGGTTGTAGGGAGAAACCCGAGGGTGGGGATGAGAGCAGGTACAAGAAGTACTGGTGCTCCTTCACCACAATATTTCACATAAATGCGCTTGTTAGCCCAATTTAGGGTAGACAGTGTTATGGGTAACCACATCTATGTCAAGGGACCTATTATGAAGCACAAATCATAGGGCCTCAGAATGATTGGTAGTGCTGGGTGTGTTAACTATGATTAAATACTGGCCTCAGCAGCTGGAATAAACAATGTTTATAAGTGAAACAGATACCAATATCTCACGCAAGTGAAGTCTGCAGAGGCACAGACAATTATAGAGAACATTTCACATATTACAAGTTTACTCAAGACTCCGCAGGTCATCCAATGAGTAATGCTATGAGTCGTTTAGTAGTCCCAGAAACAGAGGTCCCTAAGGGTGGTTACACATGGATAACAAAGGTTTTAATCATCAGCCAACTAACCGTATATTTGATACATAGACCACGCATATGAGTACTCCCTGTTGTTTACATGTGGTCAAAGCCTGTGTAGGTCACAGTGTCCACTGACAGTGGAAAATAAAGTGCATATTACCAGTCCGTGAATTGTCCGAGGTGTCAGTCCAAGGTATGTAGCGAGGTGACTGCAGGGCACCTAGACCCCACGCGTATCGCTGCCAGGGCGCCGCTTCCTCAGGGGAAGTATAGGCCTGTTGCACATTGGAACTCATTTTATGCCTGTTGGTAATTAATGATCAGATACAGCTAGGAGAGCACAATTAGATCACATGATATTGCCATAGGCGGAAGTGACATCACAATCACAACTCAGTGACCATGGTAACAAGTAAACAGTATAAATTATACCTATTGCAGGAAGTGGCACAACAGAAGTGACATCCCAGATCACAACTTAGTGGCCATGGTAACAAGTAAACAGTATACCTTATACCTATTGCAGGAAGTGACAAAGCGGAAGTGACATCGCAGTCACAACTCAGTGACCAAGGTAACAAGTAAACAGTATAAATTATACCTATTGCAAGAAGTGACACAGTGGAAGTGACATCACAATCACAGCTTAGTGGCCATGATCACAAGTAAACAGTATAATTATACCTATTGCAGGAAGTGACATAGCAGAATCGACATTGCAGTCACAACTCAGTGATCATGGTAAAAAGTAAACAGTATGAATTATACCTATTGCAGGAAGTGACATAGCGGAAGTGACATCACAAACACAACTTAGTGGCCATGATAACAAGTAAACAGTATGAATTAAACCTATTGCAGGAAGCGACATAGCGGAAGTGACATCGCAGTCATAACTCAGTACCCATGGTAACAAGTAACAGTATACCTTATACCTGTTCCAGGAAGCGACATAGCAGAAGTGACATCGCAGTCACGACTCAGTACCCATGGTAACAAGTAAACAGTATATATTATACCAATTGCAGGAAGTGTCATTGCAGTCACAGCTCAGTGACCATGCTACCCAATAAACAGTATACATTATACCTAGTGAAGGAAGTGACACAGCAGAAGTGACATCGCAGTCACAACACAGTGACCATGGTAACGAGTAAACAGTATACATTATACCTATTGCAGGAAGTGACAAAGCGGAAGTGACATTGCAGTCACAACTCAGTGACCATGGTAATGAGTAAACAGTATACATTACTAGATGGCGGCCCGATTCTAAAGAATCGGGTAGTCTAGAATCCATATATAGTTTATTTACTAATAGTTACGGGAGTGCGGTGAAATGAATTGTGTGTATACAGGCGGCTCTGTGGGTAGCACAGTATACGGTGGCTCAGTGGTTAGCAGTGAGTGCGGTGGCTCAGTGGTTAGCAGTGAGTGCGGTGGCTCAGTGGTTAGCAGTGAGTGCGGTGGCTCAGTGGTTAGCAGTGAGTGTGGTGGCTCAGTGGTTAGCAGTGAGTGTGGTGGCTCAGTGGTTAGCAGTGAGTGTGGTGGCTCAGTGGTTAGCAGTGAGTGCGGTGGCTCAGTGGTTAGCAGTGAGTGCGGTGGCTCAGTGGTTAGCAGTGAGTGCGGTGGCTCAGTGGTTAGCAGTGAGTGCGGTGGCTCAGTGGTTAACAGTGAGTGCGGTGAGATTGGTCAGCGCAGCGGCGTGGGCAGAGTGGTCAGCGCAGCGGCGTGGGCAGAGGACAGAGGCGGCTGGGCAGAGGACAGGGGGCAGAGGCGGCTGGGCAGAGGACAGGTGGCAGAGGACAGGTGGCAGAGGACAGGGGGCAGGGAGACGCAGAGGACAGGGGGCAGAGGACGCAGAGGACAGGGGGCAGAGGACGCAGAGGACAGGGGGCAGAGGACAGGGGGCAGAGGACGCAGAGGACAGGGGGCAGAGGAGAGGGGCAGAGGACGCAGAGGACAGGGGGCAGAGGACGCAGAGGACAGGGGGCAGAGGACGCAGAGGACAGGGGGCAGAGGACGCAGAGGAGAGGGGGCAGAGGACAGGGGGCAGAGGACGCAGAGGACAGGGGGCAGAGGACGCAGAGGACAGGGGGCAGAGGACGCAGAGGACAGGGGGCAGAGGACACAGAGGACAGGGGGCAGAGGACAGGGGGCAGAGGACGCAGAGGACAGGGGGCAGAGGACAGGGGGCAGAGGAGAGGGGCAGAGGACGCAGAGGACAGGGGGCAGAGGACGCAGAGGACAGGGGGCAGAGGACGCAGAGGACAGGGGGCAGAGGACGCAGAGGACAGGGGGCAGAGGACGCAGAGGAGAGGGGGCAGAGGACGCAGAGGACGCAGAGGACGGGGGGCAGAGGACACAGAGGAGGCAGAGGACACAGAGGGGGCAGAGGACGCAGAGGACAGGGGGCAGAGGACGCAGAGGACAGGGGGCAGAGGACGCAGAGGACAGGGGGCAGAGGACACAGAGGGGGCAGAGGAGGCAGAGGACACAGAGGGGGCAGAGGACACAGAGGGGGCAGAGGACACAGAGGGGGCAGAGGACACAGAGGGGGCAGAGGACACAGAGGGGGCAGAGGACGCAGAGGACAGGGGGCAGAGGACGCAGAGGACAGGGGGCAGAGGACGCAGAGGACAGGGGGCAGAGGACACAGAGGGGGCAGAGGAGGCAGAGGACAGAGAGGGGGCAGAGGACAGGGGGCAGAAGACACAGAGGGGGCAGAGGACGCAGAGGACAGGGGGCAGAGGACAGGGGGCAGAGGACCCAGAGGGGGCAGAGGATGCAGAGGACAGGGGGCAGAGGACACAGAGGGGGCAGAGGACAGGGGGCAGAGGACAGGGGGCAGAGGACGCAGAGGACAGGGGGCAGAGGACAGGGGGCAGAGGACACAGAGGGGGCAGAGGACGCAGAGGACAGGGGGCAGAGGGACACAGAGGGGGCAGAGGACGCAGAGGACAGGGGGCAGAGGACGCAGAAGACGCAGAGGACAGGGGGAAGAGGACACAGAGGGGGCAGAGGACGCAGAGGACAGGACGCAGAGGACACAGAGGGGGCAGAGGACGCAGAGGACAGGGGGCAGAGGACACAGAGGGGGCAGAGGACGCAGAGGGGGCAGAGGACAGGGGGCAGAGGACAGGGGGCAGAGGACACAGAGGGGGCAGAGGACGCAGAGGACAGGGGGCAGAGGACAGGGGGCAGAGGACAGGGGGCAGAGGACACAGAGGGGGCAGAGGACAGGGGGCAGAGGACACAGAGGGGGCAGAGGACAGGGGGCAGAGGACACAGAGGGGGCAGAGGACAGGGGGCAGAGGACAGGGGGCAGAGGACACAGAGGGGGCAGAGGACAGGGGGCAGAGGACAGGGAGCAGAGGACAGGGGGCAGAGGACGCAGAGGACAGGGGCAGAGGACAGGGGGCAGAGGACACAGAGGGGGCAGAGGACGCAGAGGGGGCAGAGGACGCAGAGGACAGGGGGCAGAGGACACAGAGGGGGCAGAGGACGCAGAGGACAGGGGGCAGAGGACAGGGGGCAGAGGTCACAGAGGGGGCAGAAGACGCAGAGGACATGGGGCAGAGGACAGGGGGCAGAGGACACAGAGGGGGCAGAGGACGCAGAGGACAGGGGGCAGAGGACAGGGGGCAGAGGACACAGAGGGGGCAGAGGACGCAGAGGACAGGGGGCAGAGGACACAGAGGACGCAGAGGACAGGGGGCAGAGGACACAGAGGGGGGCAGAGGACAGGGGGCAGAGGACACAGAGGGGGCAGGGGGCAAAGGACGCAGAGGACAGGGGGCAGAGGACAGGGGGCAGAGGACACAGAGGGGGCAGGGGACGCAGAGGACCTGTTAATCCCTTGCAGCCCGGCTCTCACCTCTGCGTCCCCTCCCGGTGCTGCTGCCCCTCATGTCCCCGGTGCTGAGCGCGGTGTCCCCCGGTGTCAGCAGTGCGGAGCTGTGGAGAAGGCGGGCGTGGAGACTGCGCTGTGCAGCATGATCCCGGGTGTCAGCCTCCAGTGTCAGCCGCCTCCTGTCAGTGCAGCTACCCCCCGGCTGCCATGTGCTGCCGCTGCCACCTCCTCACTGCCCGGGCACCCGGGGAATGTGTGTGCGGAGAGCGGGGAGGAGCCGCCCGCACACACTGGAGGCTCGGCTGTAACCCCTGCACTGCCGGGCGCCTCCTCCTGACAGTGTACTGATGTGTGGAGCAGGGGCTGAGGACATGATACATGAGGGGCGGCCTCTGGGCAGACAGCAATGGCAGAGGGTGGAGGGGAGAGGCTGTAGGGCACACGGAACTTCCGAGGTCGGAACGTTCCTGTGCCGCTGCCTGTAGCAGGGGGGCCCTGCACTGGATGACGTCACCAGCCCCTGGGCGAAGTCCGTCACGGAAGTGGCCTTCGCCTTTTCAGGAAGTGGCCTTCGGGTTTTATATAATAGATACCTATTGCAGGAAGTGACACAGCGGAAGTGACATCGCAGTCACAGCTTAGTGACCATGGTAACAAGTAAACAGTATATATTACACCTATTGCAGGAGGTAACACAGCGGAAGTGACACAGCAGTCACAGCTCAGTGACCATGGTAACAAGTAAACAGTGTATATTATACCTGTTGCAGGAAATGACACAGCGGAAGTGACATCGCAGTCACAACTCTGTGACCATGGTAGCAAGTAAACACTATACCTTATATCAATTGCAGGAAGTGACACAGCAGAAGTGACATCGCAGTCACAATTCAGTAACCATGGTTACAAGTGAACAATATATATTACTAGTAAAAAGGCCCGATGCAATTGCATAGGGAGCGCGGTGAAATGAATTGTGTGTATAGAGGGGGCTGTGTGGGTAGCAGAGTATCGAGGCAGCTGTGTGGGTAGCAGAGTATCGAGGCGGCTGTGTGGGTAGCAGAGTATCCAGGCGGCTGTGGGTAGCAGAGTATCGAGGCGGCTGTGTGGGTAGCAGAGTATCGAGGCGGCTGTGTGGGTAGCAGAGTATCGAGGCGGCTGTGTGGGTAGCAGAGTATCGAGGCGGCTGTGTGGGTAGCAGAGTATCGAGGAGGCTGTGTGGGTAGCAGAGTATCGAGGCGGCTGTGTGGGTAGCAGAGTATCGAGGCGGCTGTGTGGGTAGCAGAGTATCAAGGCGGCTGTGTGGGTAGCAGAGTATCGAGGCGGCTGTGTGGGTAGCAGAGTATCGAGGCGGCTGTGGCTCCCGGGGACAGTTCCGCCGCTGTGTCTGGGCGCAGGGCAGCCTGAGAGAGGTGAGGCTGCGCCTGCAGCAAGGCACTGGCCGCCTTTCCCGGAGGGGGTCTCGGGCGCCTCCCGGCGACACTTCCGCCGCTGTGGCTGCGCGCAGGGCAGCCTAAGAGAGGTGAGGCTGGTGAGCAGTGTTATCGGCGCTCACCGCCATACGTGTTCCTCTGGTGTGGGATCCGCCATCTTGGTAGCGTGACTTAGGGCCGGGGGTGTGGTAGAACTCCTCAGATAGTGATAGGGAACGGCGGTGTGAGGTAGTGCGGCTGCGGCTCGCGATGACGCAGTGCCGCAAAGGATTTTGGGATTCGGCTACAGTGCCCGAATCCCAAACTCCCGATTATATAAGTA
Organism: Allobates femoralis; assembly: GCA_033576535.1. Classification (NCBI taxonomy): domain Eukaryota; kingdom Metazoa; phylum Chordata; class Amphibia; order Anura; family Aromobatidae; genus Allobates; species Allobates femoralis. Next base: position 414,904,301 of record JARQOC010000001.1, read on the forward strand.
GATAACTATTGCAGTAAGTGACACAGCGGAAGTGACATCGAAGTCACAACTCAGTGACCATGGTAACAAGTGAACAGTATATATTATACCTATTGCAGGAAGTGACACAGCGGAAATGACATCGCAGTCACAACTCAGGAACCATGGTAACAAGTAAACAGTATACATTATATCTGTTGAAGGAAGTGAGCCCACATATGGAGTGAAAGGATATCACTCCAGATGTCTCACATTGTATAATACCACACCTCTAGGTTGGATGATCCACTTTGTGAACAATCACCACTTTTGTATACAACAGATGGGGGACCCCTAGGGACCACTATTATCAAAAGAAAGGGGGAAGAAAAGAACCATCGGCTTAGAAAATACAGATAGAAGTTTATAAAGGCAGTCCATCCAAGGTATATAATCCTGTTCTACGAGGTCCAAAGGTTTCTCATCAGTTATTAAGTCAGATGGTATTTTCTGAGATATGAGAAGAGGTATAATTAAGAGGTCCAGGTGTCCATGAGAATAAGGTCTTTAGAGAAGGCGATCCTTTTCCAAGTAAACTTGGTATTCAGGAGAAATTGGATCTAGGGCAGGGGAGGTCTCGTGACATCAATGAAGTACATCAACCTAAGAAGCCCGTGAACAAGAATTCTTCGTTGAGACCTACGGGAGACATGTAGTTAAGTGCATATATCCAGCGTGATTCAAGACATAGACATTTTTTAGTCATGTCGCCACCCCTGATGGTTTTGTATGAAATACAGGCCCACAATCCTCATCCCTCTTGGATTGCCTTGATTATATTGTAAAAAATGCGCGGCTATTGTTTTAAGTTTATTACCTTTCGCGCTTTCAACTTGAGCCAGGTTGATAGTAGATATGTGACTTTGGATCCTTTTGCGGAGCTCCTGTGTAGTTTCTCCTCTGTAGACTCGGTTGCAATGGCAGATGATCCCGTAAATCACATTAGAGGTCTCGCAGTTGATGAAATGTTTCAACACGTGTGCTTTTGGAGTCCTGTGGATTGATAAACGATGAATAAGTAGGGGTCATGTATTGAGAGATGTTGCAGGCGCCACATGGAAATGAACCATGTAGTCGTACGCCCCGTCCAAGCCTGGTACTGGGTCGCTTAAAGTGACTCGCCATTAATTGATCCCTCAGATTGGGGGCCCTACATGCTGTCAAAGGAGGGTAAGCAGAGATCAAGACCCCCAATCTTATCCACTCTGTTGAGGGGGAAGTGATGGCATAATTAATTATTAATATGACACATAAATGTATATCTCTCTTTGTGGGCATGTATGTGTATATATCTATATTTATGCCCACATTGGTGGAATAGGTCTCTTATAACATTGACCAATTCAGCTGTATCTGATGGAAATTGTTCATCTTCTGACATGGTTAATTACCATATCAGAAGATGTCCATTCTTGCATTTTAATGTGGGAAGCTATCAGATAAGACTCTTAATTTAAATATCAAAGATCTACAAGCTGCTGCCACAAAGGGTTATTCTCACCCCTTCTTCTAACAGTTCAGAGCAGCCAAGATGTCTGGGGTGATAAGTAGTTCCCATTGTTTGCCAATCTATAGTGGCAGGAGATACCTCATTTCAATATAGTGCATGGTGAGCGTGCACCCTTACAACCCTGTCAGAAGTGCACGGATGAGGAGGTGTGTCCGTCACGTGCACAGCTGAGGGACAGGTTAAAATGGACTGAGACACAAGAGCTCGCTCTCTTTTCTACTTGGAACCACCATGGAAGGACATCCTCATCTGGTCATAAGTATCATCCTATAACTCTATCACTCTCTCTATATCTCTCTCTCTCTCCCTATATTTATATCTCTCTCTCTCTCCCTATATTTATATCTATCTATCTCTCTCTCTCTCTCTCTTATAATATAGGGATAGTTAGATCATTAATATAGTGTGCCTGTGTGTATATTTTGGTAACGTGGGTATTAGTAACTCTGGGGGTTTTACATCATTGTAACAGTAATTGATTGTGTCTTAGTTATCGTGCTATCTAGAAATATATATATTATTGTTGTAGACTTTTTGGGGTGTGTTTAATAAATATTCATTTATTAGAACAGACTTGTTTTCATTAAGTAGTCGGTATATACATATATATATATAGTTAATCAGCATAGGAACAGAAAGTGGTAAGGAAGGGAAGATTCTGGATATCGGTGATTGTAGTCATAACCGACAACAATAACCGATTAACAGAACCAGCCCTACAACAAATTGGCGAGCCTAGGCCCACTGTTTGAGGTTGTTCTAGTGTCTTTTGTACTGAAAACCTGTGGTCATCATCTGGAGCGGATCAGGCCAGAGGAACGTGGACACAGATAACAGGAGGCACGGTGAAGTGATCCGTTGTTCTGTGCGTTCAGTGCCCTGATAGCTCAGACGGTGACACAGTTTTCAGTCTTAGGAAGACACAGGACACAGTCCTCATCAGAGAACCTTTTTCTGATTTTAACGATTTTTCTGATTCCTTTACACGATTCACACGTCTATTGGCGAGGCAGATCATCACGTCACTTCGTTCAAACACCATCAACGTTTGGTTCATCTGAGGAGTCAAGCTGGTCGGGAAAGAAGGCGTTCCGGAGTAAAGGACCTTTTTCCAAGCAGCACAAGAGGGACGAAGGAACAGACGACACCAAGCAACATGGCCTCTGAACAGGTGAGTATGAACTTCTCCACCCTTAAACACCTGTGTAGAAATAGCACATTTAACCCAATACTGCCCACCGCATATAAGTCCACAGAGATGCTCTGGTCAACTTTGCTGGACCAGGCATACGCACATGATAGAGTTTGTATTAGTAAAAGTGTTTTCCACAAAACTAAGAAACGCCTCCAAATGCTGGCAAAATTAGTGTATACTTTTGAGGACAGCATTTGCAGGCCGGAGCATGTGGAAACACTTGCTACCACAAGAAAGGCAGACAAAGTTTCCACATCGGATAACCTACACTGCCATTGTTGTGTGGAAAGCATAAAGCGTATACACACTCTAGAAACTGAGCTAGAAGAAAGGGCCCAGTGTACAGCCGACAGGGGCCGGGAAATCTGTGTGTTAGAATCTAGGATATCAGAGAAAGAAACCTATTATTCTGACATGGATAGAGAGCTCCTCAGTCTGTATACTGAGATAAATCAGTTCAAGAGTAGAGTTGCATCCATGGATGCACTAGTGAGCACACTTAGAGAGGATCTGGCTGCAAAGTCGCAAATGATTGTGAATTTGCAACAGGTCATCTCTAATCTGTCACGGCCTGGTACTAATAGCATGGTGCCTTTGCCCACGAAACAGGTTTGTGTTTCGGGTACTGCACAGGATGGGGAGACCACGGCAACATGGTCCACGTCTCCCATGGATCAGAGATCCGGAGCTATAGAGTCCAGGGGACAGGTGGAACGGTTGCTACATTTCACTCAAACACCAAGGGAGTATACACGTAGCGACCGCTTCCAGGGTCAGGACGAGAGTTGGGGATATGGAGGTAGGTGGGAAAGGGATCACACCACTTCCAATCCGCCAAATCGTTCAGTAAGGTCAGATGAATTTTATCCTAACCGTAACAGTATGGAAAGGATAAAATTTCTGTTACGGATCTGCAAGGAGATCCCAAAATTTGATCCCAGTCTAGATGCGTTTACTGCATGTGATATCTTTGAAGGTCACTGCAATAAATATTCTGTGGCTCCAGAACTTCGAATGGAGCTATTCAAGTTGTGGTTGCCTACACACCTCAATCAGAGGTATGAGGCAATGGGGAGCACGGAACCCAGTAATGGACAGTTTCATGATAAGGAAGAACGCCTTTCCTTACTAATGACACTGGCAACGGGCCACGGGGACGTGACTCCAGAAATCCTGATGAAATTCAGACCAACTATACACGATGAACCTTTATCGCTGTGTAGTCGGTTTGAAGCTATGTACAGGAAGGTCACTATGGATCAAGGTATCGGTTTTCCACAAGGCATGATCCGCATGTTTGTGGAAAAATTCCCGTACCTTGATACTGCAATTAGGTTGAGTGCAGCGAGAGAACCATCGCTCACTGATGCAGCCATGATTATTGAGCAGTGTAGACAAGATCTACTGCACAATAAAAAGTCGGTTAAGGTTAGGGAGCATGTGCCTGTACACGTTAGATCACAAGATGAACGTGTGCGCCATGCTAGAAAGAAGTCAGCTGTTCGCCCCTCGGCCCCACCATTTGAGAGGACAGGGAGCATTCAATGCTTTCTATGTTTGCAATTTGGGCACATGAAGAAAAATTGTCCTCAGTGGGTACGGAGCCGAAACAGCCCTGAAAAATCTGGCAATAATAATGGTTTCAAGATGAAACCTAATTATGCCAGAACAGTGGGGGAACAGGCTGATGGGTCTCGGGGATACAAGAGCAGACACCAAAATGTGTTGCCACTGTAAATGCCCCAGTTGATAGTTCAGGGGTTGTGGAATCTACTGATTCCACAACTAGAACTATGGTTGAGGATCTCCAAATTGCAGTATGTACCTCTCAGGTACCTACTGGAAATCTTGTCAACATCGATTGACAATTAGGGATCCCTAAAGAGCTGGCTCCAGTATGTCCTGTCATACTGGATTCTTCAGGGAGGCCCCACATAAAAGCCAGAATTAAAGATCAGGACACACAAATTATGCTTGATACTGGTGCGGAAATCTCCATTACTAATATCAAACATGATTTGCATCCAAACAGCCCTCAGTGTGTGGTGATCGGATTTGATCACCAACAAGGGGGGGTGAAGGCCCACAGAATTGAGGAAGTGATTGTCCAGATTGCCAAACACTTAACCCTCAAGGTCCCAATGTGGTATTACCCTGGTTCTGACAACATCATCGGAACTGATGTAATGACCCAAAATGGATGGATCCTGTATTTGGCAAACTGCATTGTGTGGAAGGGACCCAGACAATCCAAGGTGTGTGTCATACAACACCAGTGTCTGGGACCACCTTTGCCAGCAATGGAGAATTCAGTTGATATGCTCGAACACAAATGGCCAGAGGTCTCTCATAATATAGACCTTGAACCCATTGTGTATGAACATCCTGATCTGTGGGCCCAGGGTAAAAACGACTGTGGAAGATTGATTGGTGTCCAGGTGGACATACAGGGGCCAGACCCACCCCCTCAACGTCAATATCGCTTTCCACCAGAAGCGACACAGTCGATAGTCAACACTGTCCTGGAATTGGAGAACAAGGGTGTGGTCATAGAGGGGAATTCAAGGTGCAACAACCCTCTATGGCCTGTGAAGAAAAAGGACACTGATGCGTGGCGTCTCACCATAGACCTACGTGTCCTTAATAAGTACACTCCGATGTCTGCCCCCGTAGTTGCACAAACTCCTGACATAATGGCGAAGATAAGTGGCAAAAGCCGCATATTCTCGACCATTGATGTCGCCAATGGGTTCTTCTCTATTGAACTCACAGAAAACTGTAGGTACAAATTTGCTTTCACAGTGGGGAACAAACAGTCTGGACTCAAACTGAGTCCTCACAAGGCAAATTTGGCCAGAACAGAGGTGACTTTCCTTGGGGTGCAGGTCTCTTTTGGAGCCAAAGGAATTGTGGCAGCCCGAGTGGACGCTAGGGTCAAGTTACCTCAGCCTGGCACTTTACAGGACTTACGGAAGTTCCTGGGAGTGGCAAACTTCATGAGGGAATTCATAGAGGATTTTGCTGCCAAAGCGAAACCCCTTTATGAACTCCTCAGAGGACAAGAACCCTCACTCCAGGGCTGGTCAGAAGCACAGGATGAGGCCTTTTCAACTCTGAAAAGAGACCTCTCCTCTGCACCTGTGTTAGCCACCCCCAACCCAGATGGAGAAATGGTAATCCAGGCACATGCTGGGACTGAGTCTATCTCTGTTGTCCTTCTACAGCAGATAGGACATGATAGCAGACCACTGGGATACTTTTCCCGACTCCTCTCGCCAGTCGAACGAGGGTTCGACGAATGTGCCAAACAACTGGCTGCCATACACTATGCCGTTAAAACCACTGAGCATATTGTAGGTTTCAGATCTCTGACAGTACAGACACCACATTCTCCTTTGGTTCTTTTACTCAGAGATACACTCCCTGGAGTCTCCCAACAGAGATTCGGGAAATGGATCATGGACCTCAGTGGCCGGAATCTGAAAGTGGACCACAAGGCAAAGTATGTTCTGTCCCAGTTGTTAAACATGACAGGGACCGAACATGACTGTGGTCAACCATCACTCTCCAGTACATCACAAATAGTCAGGACCGACAGACATCCAGAAGACAGGGTCATCTTTGTTGATGGCTCTCGTTTCTGTCTGGACGGCACGTATGTGTCCGGATTTGCAGTGCTGGATGAGACCACAGGCACCCAGAGTCTTGTCTGGCTGCCTGGTCAAATGTCAGCACAACGGGCTGAACTGGAGGCTGTCAAGGAGGCTCTCCTCCTTCAACCTCCAGGGAATCGAACTATATATAGTGACAGTTCATATGTAGTTCGATCTCTCACCCTGCACCTGAACACGTGGAAAAAACGAGGGTGTGTGGACAGCCAGAATAAACCTCTGGCCCACGTTACAGTCCTAAAGGAATTGTGGGATTGGGGCATGGCACATCCAGCGGAGGCAGCCATTATAAAAGTCCCAACACATCAAAGAGGAGAACAGCCTTTGACCATAGGAAATAACAAGGCCGACAAACTGGCCAAGTTTGCAGCAGTGTCTGGTGTCCTTCGGGAACCAGGAACTGAGCAGATCCCTGCATTCCAGATTGCAGTGAGGCAAACCAAACTAAAAGAAGGCATTCTGAGTCCTGAAGATGTCACTGGAGCAGAGTATAGCGGGTGGTATATCTTACAGGCTACCTTCACTAGGAAGGATAGTCAAGATGGGTTGAGGGTAAGGACGTACTTTGATAGACCCGTACTTGTAAAAGGCACCCTTAAGGCATATTGTATGTTGAGGGATTCCCAGATGACCATCACCAGGGAATCCAAATATGCCCAAGGACATGTGTCCACAGATTACTTACGGACTAGTGTATTGATGTTAAAGTTAAACTGCAGTAACTCTGGCCAGGCATTATGGAACGATCAGAGTGGTCCAGTGAAACTGGAGGGCTTATACCGAGCAACAGTTTTAAAGGTACGGACTGATGCCAAGGATCTGAGGTATACTCGAGTAGAGGGGTCACCATCCATACGGTCTTTCATGATTACGATCATGAGAGAAGTCTGTGTATCGGAGGTGACTGGATACTATTTCATCACCTATGCCCACTGGGAACCGGATACACAGATGGTAAAATTGGATACTAATCCCTGGAGATGGGACTTAGTATGCAATGGGGTGGACACCCCAATTGTGGATGTATGGATGGATGGCGCCCCTATGACTGAGGAATACCGAAGCAAATACGTGTCTTCTGACTGGAAAGACCCCAGAGGCAGGGACATTAACTTTGACATCAATATAGACGGTCCATTTAAGTGGCCTTTTTGTGAGGCGGTGGATGAAGGGTGCTGGTCATTTACACAGTGGGTCTATCTGTCCAAATCCAAACCAATAGGAAACCTAGCGTTACAGGCAGGAGATAGCGATCAGTGGTACCAGTTCAGTGGTAGAGGACAAGTATGTGTGACCGTGGTAAGGGTCCCATATGAGGCTGAAGGTCTCCAACCAGTCAAACCGCACCTGGATTCTTGCAATGTTTCTACCCACCAATTGGCAGATCCCATAGCTCCTCAACTGTCATCCCCATGGTAGATCATCACAGGAACTAAATTCGTCCTATATACATGGCGAATTTCTGTAGATGACTTCAGAGTAGATCACTGGGATCACAGATGTGAGGAGTTTGTGAGGAACCAAATTGACATGATGAGAGGATGGGTAGAGGCGGGGCAAGAAGTGAGAAAAGATGATCCCCGACACAGGAAATTCAGGAGTAGGAGAGACTTGATAGAGATGGGAATTAGTGGAGGTGCATTGGGAGTAGGTGCCCTGAACACTATGGATATGGAAGTCCTGAGAGGTAAGCTCGGGGACATTGCGCGACATGCTGGGGAAGGGTTCAGAACTCAGCTTGATGTAAACCATGTCTTAGAGGGTTTGCAACATTCGCACATTGATGCCACTACCTCTCTATCTTCAGCTCTACGAGAGAAGTTTAGAAGGTTAGTTGCAGGTCTTGTAGAAGTGCAAGACAGAGTTCAGTTTGCCCTAGCATGTACGCAAGTCCAGAGTGAACTCTCTGACAACCTAAAGCATATAGTGTCCTCTCTATACAAGGGCCACTTCCCATTCAACCTCAGACAAAGAGTAAGTTCCCTAATCTCCCCGTTTGCAGCCAACCATACAAACTGGTGGCTGGTTCAATGGCATGGGTGTCATAATCTCACCTGCACGGCATCTTCTTTGGCACCTGTATCTGGTAATATCAAGAAGGGGTACAGTGCCATGAATATAGGAATTGTTGTTAGCAATCAGACGGTGCTTCATCCACAGCTCACCTCAGACATCCTAACCTATGAGCAAGGCCATCCTTATCTGTTTGATACAGAGGGATGTTGGAGGAAAGAGGATGCTATCCTCTGTCAAGGGAGTCAAGATAGGGTGCTTAGGCACCAGTGTTGGGACTCTGAGGGGTCATGTGAGATGAAGACTAACACAATACCCTCCTCTCGTCTGAAATATTTGGGTCAAGGGTATTGGTGTTGGTACCAAGGGAAAAATGTAACGTATTCTTTATATGGCACTAATTGCACCGAAAGAGGCATACTCCTCCCAGGAGCATATTGTACCCTTAGTCCCGTTTTAGGTTTAGATGTCGCAGATCAGCAGGGGAGGACCCCGATAACACCGGAGAAGAGACTCGACATTCGCCCTGACACTCCTGTGAGACTGCAAAAGATTCCTCTTGGTTTTGGTCGTGAGCTCAAGCGTCTCTTGTTAGATTTCAGCAAAGAAGACGACATACTCCGAAATCTTCATGAGGCTGAGAATCAAGCCACTATTCAGCTTGAGCATGACAAAACCAAGATAACGAGGATTACCAATGCCTTAGATACAGACTCTAAGGTGTCCTGGTGGGAAAGTTTATTTGGCTATAGTCCGACAGCTACATCGTTTTTTTAATTTCATTATCCACCCTGTGATTGTTCTCCTGGTTCTTGTTCTTGTTATGTACATTGGACTGTGCCTAGTTTACAGGAGAGTAAAGAGACTTGCCCACCAGATACAAGAGAACCAGGCAGAACTTCATGAATTTAACCGCCGAAGAAGGTCCAGGACTTAGCACTAAAAGTCCTGAAACCTTGATATTATATTTGATAAGAGTGTTTAGGACATTACGTCAACTCCGCCCTGAAACCTCATAACATTGTATATTTTGTTTGGCTTTTACTTTGATTTATGGTTAAGGGATGGGGGAGGGAAATATGGTATCATTATATACTGTTTAATTTTTACATTGGGATATAGGTTTTTTTTTGTTTTTTTTGTATGAATGAGGAAAGAGTAGGGTTCTGTAGGGACAGGCCCCATCATTGTCTAAGGTATTTGCTACTTCAACCCTTGAGTCGGTAAACGTTCATAAGGGATGGATTGAAGGTCGGTTGGACTGCGTTCTTCTCACAGTCAACTTAGGTATGCTGATATCATCCCCTACCCAATAAACTCTGACCTGCCTAGTAGAGATTCAACTATCTATCCATGGAAGAACCACATTAACGATAGATGCTTCAATCAAGTTTACAGGAGAAGTCTCTGTTGAAAGTCGTGCCTCAGCTAAGAAGAATGCCATCCCCTGATTGATCTAATCCCAAGAAGGAGGTGCTTCAAGAAATCACCTGGTGAGGCCCAGCTACAGAGTGTGATCCCCGGCAGTTCCCTACACACCAGACTTGAGAAAAAAAAAAAAATCTGGTAGGGAGAGGGGCGAACACAGGAAAACTCTGTGGGCCGATCAAGAGACGAAGGTGCAGCAACTCCAGAGTCTAAGCAGTCAAGCTTGGAAGAAGACTACTTGGGGATAGACGTGTTTCTCGAGATTGGCAATGACAAGATCAGAAGTGTACTGACAAATAGAGAACTTTATTCCTGAACCAAAGAGACCAAGAAGATCCACAAAGATGACTATGGTGTAATCTATGGATGGAGACACTGGATTACGGCGAACGGCAGGGGAGAGGTGATGGCGATGGGTGATGTCTAGATACCTAAGTGCAAAATTTTACTTCATTTCATCCTGAACGGTTATTGGTGATAGGATTGAGTAGGCAAATATATTCCACACTTCCCACTCATTTTATTGTCGTATTTTCCGACAAAAGGGGGACTGTTGAGGGGGAAGTGATGGCATAATTAATTATTAATATGACACATAAATGTATATCTCTCTTTGTGGGCATGTATGTGTATATATCTATATTTATGCCCACATTGGTGGAATAGGTCTCTTATAACATTGACCAATTCAGCTGTATCTGATGGAAATTGTTCATCTTCTGACATGGTTAATTACCATATCAGAAGATGTCCATTCTTGCATTTTAATGTGGGAAGCTATCAGATAAGACTCTTAATTTAAATATCAAAGATCTACAGGCTGCTGCCACAAAGGGTTATTCTCACCCCTTCTTCTAACAGTTCAGAGCAGCCAAGATGTCTGGGGTGATAAGTAGTTCCCATTGTTTGCCAATCTATAGTGGCAGGAGATACCTCATTTCAATATAGTGCATGGTGAGCGTGCACCCTTACAACCCTGTCAGAAGTGCACGGATGAGGAGGTGTGTCCGTCACGTGCACAGCTGAGGGACAGGTTAAAATGGACTGAGACACAAGAGCTCGCTCTCTTTTCTACTTGGAACCACCATGGAAGGACATCCTCATCTGGTCATAAGTATCATCCTATAACTCTATCACTCTCTCTATATCTCTCTCTCTCTCCCTATATTTATATCTCTCTCTCTCTCCCTATATTTATATCTATCTATCTCTCTCTCTCTCTCTTATAATATAGGGATAGTTAGATCATTAATATAGTGTGCCTGTGTGTATATTTTGGTAACGTGGGTATTAGTAACTCTGGGGGTTTTACATCATTGTAACAGTAATTGATTGTGTCTTAGTTATCGTGCTATCTAGAAATATATATATTATTGTTGTAGACTTTTTGGGGTGTGTTTAATAAATATTCATTTATTAGAACAGACTTGTTTTCATTAAGTAGTCGGTATATACATATATATATATAGTTAATCAGCATAGGAACAGAAAGTGGTAAGGAAGGGAAGATTCTGGATATCGGTGATTGTAGTCATAACCGACAACAATAACCGATTAACAGAACCAGCCCTACAACACACTCTTAAGAATATATACTGCAATAGGTATAAGGTATACTGTTTACTCATTACCATGGTCACTGTGTTGTGACTGTGATGTCACTTCCGCTGTGTCACCTTCTGCAATAGGTATAACGTATACTGTTTACTTGTTACCATGGTTACTGAATTGTGATTGTGATGTCACTTCTGCTGTGTCATTTCCTGCAATAGGTATAATGTATACTGTTTATTGGGTAGCATGGTCACTGAGCTGTGACTGCAATGACACTTCCTGCAATTGGTATAATATATACTGTTTACTTGTTACCATGGTCACTGAGTTGTGACTGCGATGTCACTTCCGCCGCGTCACTTCCGCCGCGCCACTTCCTGCAATAGATATAATATATACTGTTTACTTGTTACCATGGTTACTGAGTCGTGACTGCGATGTCACTTCTGCTGTGTCACTTCCTGCAATAGGTATAATGTATACTGTTTATTGGGTACCATGGTCACTGAGCTGTGACTGCAATGACACTTCCTGCAATTGGTATAATATATACTGTTTACTTGTTACCATGGTTACTGAGTGGTGACTGCAATGTTACTTCCGCCGCATCACTTCCTGCAATAGATATAATATATACTGTTTACTTGTTACCATGGTTACGGAGTCGTGACTGCGATGTCACTTCTGCTGTGTCACTTCCTGCAACAGGTATAAGGTATACTGTTACTTGTTACCATGGTCACTGAGTTATGACTGCGATGTCACTTCTGCTGTCGCTTCCTGCAATAGGTTTAATTCATACTGTTCACTTGTTACCATGGTTACTGAGTCGTGACTGCTTTGTCACTTCAGCTGTGTCACTTACTGCAATAGGTATAAGGTATACTGTTTACTTGTTACCATGGTTACCGAGTCGTGACTGCTTTGTCACTTCCGCTGTGTCACTTCCTGTAATAGGTATAAGGTACACTGATTACTTGCTACCATGGTCACTGAGTTGTGATTGTGATGTCACTTCCGCCTATGGCAATATCATGTGATCTAATTGTGCTCTCCCAGCTGTATCTGATCATTAATTACCAACAGGCATAAAATGAGTTCCAATGTGCAACAGGCCTATACTTCCCCTGAGGAAGCGGTGCCCTGGCAGCGATACGCGTGGGGCCTAGGTGCCCTGCAGTCACCTCGCTACATACCTCGGACTGACACCTTGGACAATTCACGGACTGGTAATATGCACTTTATTTTCCACTGTCAGTGGACACGGTGACCCACACAGGCTTTGACCATATGTAAACAGCAGGGAGTACTCAATATATATGGGTGGTCTATGTATCAAATAATATGGTTAGTTAGCTGATGGTTAAAACCTTTGTTATCATCTATGTGTAACCACCCCTAGGGACCACTGTTTCTGGGACTACTAAACGACTCATAGCATTACTCATTGGATGACCTGCGGAGTCTTGGGTAAACTTGTAATATGTGAAATGTTCTCTATAATTGTCTGTGCCTCTGCAGACTTCACTTGCGTGAGATATTGGTATATGTTTGACTTATAAACATTGTTTATTACAGCTGCTGAGGCCAGTATTTAATCATATTTAACACACCCAGCACTACCAATCATTCTGAGGCCCTATGATTTGTGCTTCATAATAGGTCCCTTGACATAGATGTGGTTACCCATAACACTGTCTACCCTAAATTTGGCTAACAAGCGTATTTATGTGAAATATTGTGGTGAAGGAGCACCAGTACTTCTTGTACCTGCTCTCATGCCCCACCCTCGGGTTTCTCCCTAAAACCCAATCCTGTATTTTGACAAACCTGTTGTGATCACCGATATTGTGTTATATCCTGCTCATATTTTGTCAGCATTGTATTCTGTGCATATGTTCAGCGGAGTGTTCTGTAGTGGCACCTTATGGTTTTTAAATGTTTTTAATCTTGTTTGGTCTATTGCACTAATAAAGTTATAATTCTCACTATTCTACTACTCGTGTGTGTTGCTCCCTCAATGTGCCATGTCTTCTCTCTGCCATGCAGATATTTATCGAGACTCAAACAGGAGGGAGACACAGGGTTACCCAACTTCCAACTAGATCACAACACGGCCATCCTAAAGGCCCCGTTACACGGCACGACATCGTCAACGACATCACTGATACGTCACGGATTTGGAAGCATTTCAGCTATTTCGTTGCGACCTCGTGGCGTGTGACTCTGGCAAGTTGTAACGATAAATCGTTGGATCGGAGTTGACAGGTTTACCAACATGTTGCAACACCTGACGATCTCAACTCCAGCAACCTGCTGCATCGTTCAGTGTGACACCGCGATAACGATGTCATGAACGACTTCGCCCATTCACAGCAATGAGCAGGGATTGTTTGCGGGGTTTGCGAACGATACCTGCTCACAACATCGATGGTGAGTTGTCCACGATATTTAGACGTGTGACATCTCACCAGCAATGTTGAAATTATGTCAAAAATGACAATGTGTCCCCGAGATCATTGCCGACATCGTTTCAACGTCGTGCCGTGTAACGAAACCTTTACCAGGATCATTGACTGGTTCTTTGGAGCCGAGAGGAGGCAATGGGTACACATTGAAGCTAAACTTGTAGAATGGGATCTGACATCTGTTCATTTGATAACTAAACGCAAAAGACCCAGGAATATCCTCCTCTCTGTCCTAACGAAAGATCTTCTGAACACATGGGATAGAACCTGTACAAGCTTCAAGATCTCTGAGGAGTGGGGCCCGCTGACACCAATCTTTAACAATCCCGACTTCTCACCGGCGGTTGGAGCTGAGAGATTCCTGGTATGGTGATTTAACCCAGCTGTTCTGTTCCCATGTACTATACACTTGTATTGCTCCTGGGTCACTATGACCCGGTTTATTAAATCTTGATTTTAGATACTCTAACTCAATTATTTTTATACCTTTTGCTAACTAGACTGTATGGGAACATGTTTGGAAATAAAAAAAAAAAAATTAAATTGATTTTTTTTTATTCAGAAAAATAGCAAACTACACATATGTGGTTAAAAAAAAAAACAAAAAAAAACAAGCAAATCAAAAATTTTGTGAAAAAAAATGAAAAATAGTAACATAGTAACATAGTTTTTTTTTTTTTGTTTTTTTTTTAAGGTTGAAGGAAGACTTTAAGTCCATCTAGTTCAACCCATAGCCTAACATGTTGATCCAGAGGAAGGCGAAAAAAAACCCATGTGGCAACACTAAGCTCCATATTGGGGGAAAAAAATTCCTTCCTGACTCCAGATACGGCAATCAGACTAATTCCCTGGATCAACGCCCTATCAAAGAATCTAGTATATATAACCGGTAATATTATAGTTTTCAAGAAAGGCATCCAGGCCCTTCTTAAATGTTAGTAGTGACTCACTCATTACAACAGCATGTGGCAGAGAGTTCCATAGTCTCACTGCTCTTACAGTAAAGAATCCGCGTCTGTGATTATGATTAAACCTTCTTTCCTCCAGACGTAGAGGATGCCCCCTTGTCCCAGTCTCAGGCCTAAGAGTAAAGAGATCATTAGAAAGGTCTCTGTACTGTCCCCTCATATATTTATACATTATTATAAGATCACCCCTAAGCCTTCGTTTTTCCAAGCTAAATAACCCCAAGTTTAATAACCTGTCTTGGTATTGCAGACCCCTTAGTCCTGTAATGACTTTTGTCGCTCTTCTCTGGACCCGCTCTAGTTCAGCTATGTCTTTCTTATACACCGGAGACCAGAATTGTACACAGTATTCTAAGTGTGGTCGCACTAGTGACTTGTATAGAGGTAAAATTATGTTCTCCTCATGAGCATCTATGCCTCTTTTAATGCATCCCATTATTTTATTTGCCTTTGCAGCAGCTGCCTGACACTGGCCACTAAATGTGAGTTTGTCATCTACCCATACACCCAGGTCTTTTTCAGTGACAGTTTTGCCCAGTGTTTTACAATTAAGCACATAATTATACCTTTTCTGTCCTCTGCCCAAGTGCATAACTTTACATTTATCCCCATTAAAGCGCATTTGCCATTTAGCAGCCCAAGCTTCTAGTTTACATAAATCCTCCTGTAATATAAGATTGTCCTCCTCTGTATTGATTATAGTAACATAGTTTTTAAGGTTGAAGGAAGACTTTAAGGTTGAAGGAAGACTATAAATAAGCACTTCAATTTGAACATATTCACATGGTAATATTACATTATGTATTCTTGCATGAAGAACAATAAACATGGGCTTTGCATAAGAATTTTTGGCATCCAGAACATGTAATTCTTGTTTTATTATCACAAGAATAAGGGCAATAGCTGCACCTTTTTCTTTTTATTCTTGAAGCACCGCTGGTAGCGCCCATGGGGGTAGAAGTGGTTGTGGAGGCCATGGTTTCACTTTCCTGAGAATGTTGCTGGATGCTCTGTACAAGGCCTGTACAAGATAAGAACCCTTCTGAAAACAAGGAGATAAGCCAGGAAGACAGACTTACTTAGCAAAAAAAATCATTTGGAGGCCTTTAGAGCTCAACTTTACTCGTCTCACTGCCACGTGCTCACCATAGATCAGATTACTATCCATGATCCAGGTGTCCTTCAAGGAGATAAAAGAAGGCTTGCTCTGACACTTTCTAGCAGCCACAAGATCAGTCATTCCACGTAAATGTAAAACTAAATTTGTCACAGGAATACAGATGGATCACAGAGATTCATCACATCTGCAGGATGGAGAGACTGTCCGATCACTCTGAGACTTAAGTAGATACATATTTTCGTACCTGGCAGATATGGCTCATGTTTAAAGAATCTCCAGGCTATGCTAACATCCTATATGCCTGATGTGAGAACACTCCTAACCAGTGTTAAAAACAGTAGAAAATGAGACATGTTCCTGGCATCCAGATAATTCCTCCCCAAACCCCCCAACCCACTCACCTCTCCTCGCCCTTCCTTTCTCTCTTTACTTCCTTTCTTCCTTCATTGTTTCTTTTCCTTTTCTAATCTTAATTTCTCCCTATTGCTGTTGGTAACAGCTGAACATATAGTAGGTTATTCGCATGATACCACTCTTTTGATGTTCACGCTTTTAAACTCCTTTGAGCGATCTGAATTAGACCATCTATTTCATTTGTCATGCATTTGATGTATGACACTTATGGTACCTTTACACGCCGCGACGGCAGGCTGGATACATCCCGCTACAGGCTACAAATGTAGCTTGTAGCGCCAATATCGCCCGTCGTAGCGGCGTCTGAAGACGTGACGCTGCAGCCGGCAACAGATACATCTGTTTCCTAGGTCTGCTCGAAAACTGATGGCTACAAAGCCGATTGTAGCGAGCTGTATCGGCGTGTAAAGAGGCAACGGAAGGGAACTCTGGACACCCGGGGCTGTAGCTGCAATGTAGCTAAGGCGTGTCCCAGGCTCTGGGATACCGCGCCCCATCACCGATCATTGGAGGAAGCTCCTGCATGACGATTGGTAGTCGCTGCCTAGGGCGGCATATTTAAGGAGCTGACCAGTCACACTACACAATCGCTCGAGCGTGCTGTATTACTCAGCCTCCTGCGATGCCTGGCCAATCATGATGATATTGCGCTGTCCTATCATCGTACGGACGGCTCGTAATCCACGATTGTGGCACGCCTATGTGCTGTCCCTGCTGTACCAGGTCCGCCCATATTAGCTTATTGTAGCGCTGTGTAAACGTGGTACGCTAAGCTACAGCTGGCTACTTGACACACCCGGCGATGTAGCTAGCTACAGATGTAGCGTGGCGTAGCGCACCTTATGGCGGCGTGTAAAGAGGGTGCGTTGACCGTTTGTAGCCGTTTGAGCGTGCTCGTGCACGTGAAGTAGCGGGATGTATCCAGCCTGCCGTCGCGGCGTGTAAAGGTACCATTAAGCATGTCATCTGAATGCGAGCCTTATCTCTCCTTACAAGTGAGCTGTTTGATGTTGTTTTACTCAATAAAAGATTTTTGAAAAAAAAATAATAATTAGGTCAGATTTCAGATTTGAAGTCATCTATGAAGGAAAATCTTATGGAGGCGATAGAATTTCTCAAAACAAATTCATAGACTGCACAAATGTAATTCAGTACATTTTTGTTAAAAACTGTTTTTCCCCTGACTTACATCGTGTATTGCAAATTTACAATTGTGACAGTGTGTGACTCACACTGTACAATGGGGTTACTCACTCACTTGCTGGTCTTCAAAGTAGCCAAAAGAATCATTTCTATATTTAAAAGCTGGTATGGATTATTCATCTTCCATAAACCGCACTCCAGACCACAAACATGAGCCTTCCTTTGGTTTTACAGAAAAAATAATACCGTGTTTTCCCAAAAGTAAGACCCTGTCTTACATTTTTTTGGGGACCAAAAGTGGCCCCCTGTCTTACTTTCGGGGGGGCATGGGGTCTTATATTAGCAGCCCCAGCCTACTCACATACATACACACACACACACACACACACACACACACACACACACACACACACACAGTATATACTCATGTATAAGCCGAGGGTGGGAAATACAGCAGACCGCCACCCCGGTATACAGCCCCCAGCACAGGTATACAGCCCCCAGCAGTGTGGTACACAGCCCAGCAGTGTGGTACACAAGGTATACAGGCCCCGACAGTTTGGATACAGCCACAGCTGTGTGGTATACAGCTCAGCAGTGTGGTATACAGCTCAGCAGTGTGGTATACAGCTCAGCAGTGTGGTATACAGCTCAGCAGTGTGGTATACAGCTCAGAAGTGTGGTATACAGCTCAGCAGTGTGGTATACAGCTCAGCAGTGTGGTATACAGCTCAGCAGTGTGGTATACAGCTCAGCAGTGTGGTATACAGCTAAGCAGTGTGGTATACAGCTCAGCAGTGTGGTATACAGCCCAGCAGTGTGGTATACAGCTCAGCAGTGTGGTATACAGCCCAGCAGTGTGGTATACAGGGTATACAGGCCCCAACAGTGTGGATACAGCCCCAGCAGTGTGGTATACAGCTCAGCAGTGTGGTATACAGCCCAGCAGTGTGGTATACAGCCCAGCAGTGTGGTATACAGCCCAGCAGTGTGGTATACAGCCCAGCAGTGTGGTATACAGCTCAGCAGTGTGGTATACAGCCCAGCAGTGTGATATACAGGCCCCAACAGTGTGGATACAGCCCCCCTCCTGCTGGCACACTGCCCCCCCAGCTCTGAGGCCCCCCTGCTGCTGCTTACATCTTACCCTCCAGCGTCTTCTTGCAGCAGCCAGCGCGTCGGTCCTCCGTTCCCGTCTTCAGCTGTTTCCCGGATCATGTGACCCATCGCAGCGCATGACGTCATCGCTAGTGCGACCGGCCGGTCACATGATCCGGGAAACAGCTGAAGACGGGACCGGAGGACCGACGTGCTGGTTGCTGCAAGAAGACGCTGGAGGGTAAGATGTAAGCAGCAGCAGGGGATGCCTTACATTAGCCCCCCCCCCCCGGTTGTAAGGCCTTATATTCGTGGGAGGCCTTACATTAGCAGGCCCCCCCCTTTACCCCTAGGCGGCCTTACAATCGGGGGGGGGGCTTACTTTCGAGAAAACACGGTATACGATATACAGTCCGTTTATCTCACACACGGGTACACCCAAACAAGTTCAGATAAATGTCTCCAGAAGTGTCCCAGTGGGGCACTCACTGACCCCGGTCAGTATGCACATGGTTTTAAGACCATTTTCCTCTCATGAGGTTTGGGAAAGTATTCACACACTGACTCTTGTCAATCACTCACAGGAACTCGCTCAGAGGCTCCTTTTCACAGCAGAGCACTCTCCATACTGGCTGCAGTCTCCTCTCCATATGTCAAACTCAAACTCTATCTTAATAGAAAAAGAAAAGAAAAACTTACCCCTTAGATCCCCGTCTTAGTCTCTCACCTAGCCAAAACAGATCTCATACTTTGCACTGATGAGGTTAAATACCTCTAAACACCATGTTTGCAAATTGAGATTCTGGTTTGGTTATCGTAGCTCATATGACAAGGCTTGTTAAACTGTCAATACTGACTTTTAGGATTGCTACTTCCAATAGGTGGTTTTAGGATGGAAACACACTATCCGACTCACATGCGAGTCTCTCGGACGAGACTTGGATCAGTCACCCTGAACGGCCTCCCCTCTCTCTGGACGGGAGTGTCAGCTGCTTGTGCTTTTGTGCAGCATCACACTCCCGTCCTGACAGGGGGGAGGGCCGTACAGGGTGACTGACCCGAGTGTCGTCCAAAAGACTCGCATGTGAGTCGGATAGTGTTTTCAGCCTTAGACTTCAAACCCTCCTCCTCTCTGAAGAGACTATTTGCATAAAGTAGTCCTGTAATGGTAATCACAAGGTAATAAAGCATTTAGTTTATGTAAATAGCATAGACCCTGAAAAAAGAGGCACAGTTGACTTTTTTTTTTTTAACCACTGCAGCATGCGGTCCTCAACTTACATAGCAAGAATATGCTGAGAGATTCCCTTTAAAAAGGACATTCTTTTGATAGTAAATGATAACATAAACCTATGCTGTGCTATCATTTACTGATTATGTGGATCAGCTTTAACTCCCAACAATTGTCAGAATGAAAGGGCATCAACAAATAAAGTACTACAGTTCCTCCCATAATTTCAGTTCCACAACAATGCCAGTGAGAGTAGAATTAACTACAACAGACCCACTAAAATGAAGGGCTAGCTAGGTCAAATTTTGGTCTCATCGATAAAAAAGGTATTCCACATTTTGAAAACGGAAATATTCTTAAGAAAGCTGTAAGATAATAATGTACCTTTGCATCCCAGTTCTTATTCAAATAATATATGCAAGTAACACATCTTCCATCTGCATTTGGATTGTCAACATGTCGCACATAGCCTGTTCCTTTTCCAGGGTAGCAAGCAACCATTGCCTGTTGAAAAAAAAAAAAAACAAACAAAGAAAAAATTTTAAACTTGCTCCATTTAACATAACAGACATAATAGATAAAAATGTATTTAACTAGAAAAAGTTCTCTGCAGCACTCAGCTACTACCAATGACGTACAAATGCTAACAAGCTATATATATTTGAGGAAAAAGTTTAAAAACTTACGTTTTTTTCAAAAAACTCAAAATCTTATTTTTTATTTCTTAAGTTCTTGGTACACACATTGGCCAATGTCTGTTTGCTCATCAACTGCGACAAAGTGACTTCAGGTCTGATGAGTCCTAACGCTGATATCCTTATCCTCCTTGTCCTCCCTATCCCACTACTAAGTGGGCGGACACCATCTCGACCCTAGACCACCTGTAGGTGATGAAGGTGCAAATTGCAGCATGGAGCCAGCAACTCCATAAGGTACGTAAGTTTTTAAACTTTTTTCTCAAATATATATAGCTTGTTAGCATTTGTACATCATTGGTAGCAACCGAGTGCTGCAGAGAACTTTTTCTAGTTATTTGACCCAGCGTCCCTGCTGGCACCAGTTCACATTTTGTCTGTGAGTGCTGTGCAGTTTTTTTTCTGTTTTTTTAAAAATGTATTTACCCGAAATTTTCATTTTCTTGAGTTCATAGGCAGCACAGTGTGGGGTAAGATCTTAATCCCTAGTCAGAACAGAAGACATGTTAATTAGTAATACCAAATAATTAGCAAATTGACACCTCCTGTGTTCCCCCACCTCTCCCCTATAAATAATGATTTTAATGGGAGGGAAGTTTTTGCTGCCTATGGACTCCAGGAAATGAAAATTTCGGGTAAGTCAATTTTTATCTTTCCCGATCATCCTACAGCAGCACAGTATGGGCCTTAGCAAGCAATACCCAAGTTAGGGTAAAGAATCGTTTCATGACGCCTGTTGAAATACTCCCTTACCGAAGGCTGAGCTCGTAGAGGCCAAGATCTCTAGCCGGTGATGCTTCATGAATGTCAATGAAGATGATCATGTTGTAGTGCTACAGATGTGATCCAGCTGAACGTGTTACCTTCCAGCCCATGAGGCGGATATAGTACGAGTGGAATGAGCCCTCACTGACAACAGTGGTTCTAGTTGGTTTGACACGTAGGTATTGCAGATCACTGATTGGATCTATCTAGCTAGAGTGCTTTTGCTAGCTTTACAGCCGCGATTCGGCCCTGCGAACTGGAGGAACAGATTTTCATCGCTCCTGAATGTGAGTATTCTGAAGATACTTCAGGGGAAATGGTGTATCAGTGTCCGCGCTGCTGAAATCCCAAGAAAACGATCCGGAAACCATATGTAGGTTGCATCAATCATCCATTTATTCCTTTTCTTACGCATTTCGGCACTGTCCTAGTGCCTTCCTCAGGGATATCCTGGTCTGATCGGAAGCTTCCAGAATCTTCCTCTCGAAAGCTGCCACAGGAGCGGAAACCAATTTCTTCGAGGCCAGAAAGGAATGACTGCAATCGTTCACACCTGCGTGTCCCGAATCTTGCAGAGTACCTTGAGGATCATCGGAACTGAGGGAATCACATACACCAGAAATCTCTTCCATAAGAGGGCTGGACAGTCCAGTGCCCATGGATGATCCAAAGGGAAGCGAAGCGGGGACACTTTGTGTTGAGACGGTTAGCCATCGCATCGAAGTCTGGCTTCCTCATAATCTCGGTGATTTGATTAAAACACTTCGATGCTGAGGCTCCACTCTGGTAGAACTTGATTGCCGCTAAGCCAATTGGCCGTGGTGCTGCTTCTGCTATAGGCTTCTATATATATATATATATATATAAATAAATAAATAAACTTTATACACATACAGACCAAAAGTTTGGACACACCTCATTCAAAGAATTTTCTTTATTTTCATGACTATGAAAATTGTAGATTCACACTGAAGGCATCAAAACTATGAATTAACACATGTGGAATTATATACTTAACAAAAAAGTGTGAAACAACTGAAAATATGTCTTATATTCTAGGTTCTTCAAAGTGGCCACCTTTTGCTTTGATTACTGCTTTGCACACTCTTGACATTCTCTTGATCAGCTTCAAGAGGTAGTCACCGGAAATGGTTTTCACTTCACAGGTGTGACCTGTAAGGTTTAACAAGTGGGATTTCTTGCCTTATAAATGGGGTTGGGACCATCAGTTGTGTTGTGCAGAAGTCTGGTGGATCCACAGCTGATAGTCCTACTGAATAGACTGTTAGAATTTGTATTATGGCAAGAAAAAAGCAGCTAAGTAAAGAAAAACGAGTGGCCATCATTACTTTAAGAAATGAAGGTCAGTCATTATGAAAAATTGGGAAAACTTTGAAAGTGTCCCCAAGTGCTACAAAGAAACTGGCTCACATGAGGACCACCCCAGGAAAGGAAGACCAAAAGTCACCTCTGCTGCAGACAATAAGTTCATCCGAGTCACCAGCCTCAGAAATCTTAGGTTAACAGCAGCTCAGATTAGAGACCAAGTCAATGCCACACAGAGTTCTAGCAGCAGACACATCTCTACAACACTCCTTAAGAGGAGACTTTGTGCAGCAGGCCCATCATGGTAAAATAACTGCTAGGAAACCACTGCTAAGGATAGGCAACAAGCAGAAGAGACTTGTTTGGGCTAAAGAACACAAGGAATGGACATTAGACCAGTGGAAATCTGTGCATAAGTCAGGCGAGTCCAAATTTGAGATCTTTGGTTCCAACCACCATGTCTTTGTGCGACACAGAAAAGGTGAACGGATGGACTCTACATGCCTGGTTCCCATCGTGAAGCATGGAGGAGGAGGTGTGATGGTGTGGGGGTGCTTTGCTGCTTTGAAGCTCATCAAGAGAATGCCAAAAGTGTGCAAAGCAGTAATCAAAGCAAAAGGTGGCTACTTTGAAGAACCTAGAATATAAGACATATTTTCAGCTGTTTCACATTTTAAGTATATAATTCCACATGTGTTAATTCATAGTTTTGATGCCTTCAAGTGTGAATCTACAATTTTCATAGTCATGAAAATACAGGAAAATCTTTGAATGAGAAGGTGTGTCCAAATTTTTGGTCTGTACTGTATATCTTGCGACACTCTGAAGCCAGAGAATGACTCCTCATCCCACCTTGTTTGTTGAGGTAGAACACTGCTACCAGGTTGTCGGATCAGACTATCACTGCTTGCTGCAATAGTAGACTCTGGAAGTGACCATGGGCGAGGTCAATCGTCCTCAATTCCCTGAGATCCCTAAAGGTAGACAGGTGAATTGAAAATGGTGAAGATGACCACCTTGCTGCACTACGACTCGTAGGAACCTGGGATGGGACGGAAGAATTGGAATATGCAGATAAGCATCTTGCAGGTCTATGGTGGCCAACCAGTCGCCTCTGCATAGTATTGACAGGACAGATCAAAAACTCTCCATTCTGAATTTCTTCTGGTGAAAGGTGTTCAAGTAATTCAAGTCTATTACTAGTCGCCATTTTCCTCCAAGTTTGGGAACCAGAAACAGATGGGAATCCCTTTGTCTTCTTAATGTACAAGCACTTCTTCCAATGTCCCATTCTGGAGAAACTCTTGCTCCAAAGACCACACCACTCTATCTTTGGATTGATTTGTGACAAAGCGGTCGGGAGGAAGCACCGTGAATTCCAGAGAGTATCCCCTCTGAGTAACCGACAGGACCCAAGCGTTGTCTGATGTTGCTGACCATTCTGGATAGAAGTTGGCCAATCTTCCTCCCACCTTCATGAAGCAGCTGGTGTCATAAGCTTTCCTTACGAAAGGACTTTTTTCCCTTTGGATGTAGACAGCTGCGGCCTAGAAGCATAGCGTGTTCTTCCTTGTGATCTGATCCGGAGTCTTGGGGACGATCTGTTCCGATTGAGATGGAACTGGAAAGACCGCCACCAGGTCTTCCACCTCCAGGGACCAGGACCAAACCAGTACGTAGTGGGAAGTGAATACACATGAGGCTAGGAGCTGAGTGACCCTTAGGGATGGATATACAGGACGTGCTATCCATGTCAGCATGTGCATACACAGTGGGCCATCTGCTGTCTAGATGCATCTCAGGATTTATGGCTGGGTGTCGAGTGATATGTGGGAATACAGTTGTGGCATAATTGTTGACACCCCTGCAATTATGTTATATAATACTCAGTTTTTTCCTGAAAATGATAATAATACCAAAGAATTTGTGATTGCAATCTTCATTTATTTTGTCTTCAATGAAAAAACACAAAAGAGAATGAAGCAAAAAGCAAAACATTGATCATTTCGCACAAAACTCCAAAAATGGGCCAGACAAAAGTATTGGCACCCTCAGCCTAATACTTGGTTGCACAACCTTTAGCCAAAATAACTGTGATCAGCCGCTTCCGGTAACCATCAATGAGTGTCTTAGAATGCTCTGCTGGAATTTTAGACCATTTTTCTTTGCCAAACTGCTTCAGGTCCCTGATATTTGAAGGATGTCTTCTCCAAACTGCCATTTTTAGATCTCTCCACAGGTGTTCTATGGGATTCAAGTCTGGACTCATTGCTGGCCACCTTAGACGTCTCCAGTGCTTTCTCTCAAACCATTTTCTAGTGTTTTTTGAAGTGTGTTTTGGGTCATCGTCCTGATGGAAGACTCATGACCTCTGAGGGAGACCCAGCTTTCTCACACTGGGTCCTACATTATGCTGCAAAATTTGTTGGTAGTCTTCAGACTTCATAATGCCATGCACACGGTCAAGCAGTCCAGTGCCAGAGGCAGCAAAGCAACCCCAAAACATCAGGGAACCTCCGCCATGTTTGACTGTAGGGACTGTGTTCTTTTCTTTGAATGCCTCTTTTTTTCTGTTAACTCTATGTTGATGCCTTTTCCCAAAAAGGTCTACTTTTGTCTCATCTGACCAGAGAACATTCTTCCAAGACGTTGTAGGCTCTCAGGTAAGTTTTGGCAAACTCCAGCCTGGTTTTTTTTATGTCTCGGGGTAAGAAGTGGGATCTTCCTGGGCATCCTACCATACAGTCCCTTTTCATTCAGATGCCGACGGATAGTACGTGTGGACACTGTTGTACCCTCGGACTGCAGGGCAGCTTGAACTTGTTTGGATGGTAGTCGAGGTTCTTTATCCACCATCCGCACAATTTTGCATTGAAATCTCTCGTCAATTTTTCTTTTCCGTCCACATCTAAGGAGGTTAGCCACAGTGCCTTGGGCTTTAAACATCTTGATGACACTTGCCACGGTAGAGACAGGAACATTCAGGTCTTTGGAGATGGACTTGTAGCCTTGAGATTGCTCATGTTTCCTCACAATTTGGTTTCTCAACTCCTCAGACAGTTCTTTGGTCTTCTTTCTTTTCTCCATGCTCAATGTGGTACACACAAGGACACAGGACAAAGGTTGAGTCAACTTTAATCCATGTCAACTGGCTGCAAGTGTGATTTAGTTATTGCCAACACCTGTTAGGTGCCACAGGTAAGTTACAGGTGCTATTAATTACACAAATTAGAGATGCATCACATGATTTTTTTCTAACAGTGCCAATACTTATGTCCACCCCCTTTTTTATGTTTTGTGTGGAATTATATCCAATTTGGCTTTAGGACAATTCCTTTTGTGCTTTTTCATTGAAGACAAATTACCGTATATACTCGTGTATAAGCCGAGTTTTTCAGCCCAAAATTTGGGCTGAAAAGTCCCTCCCTCGGCTTATACACGGGTCATATACGGTGGTGGGGGCTGTGGAGGCGGGGGGAGGCTGCTGTATGAGCGGCCCCGTCACGTGGGGCCGCTCATTATATATGCACTGCTTCCCCCTATCAGCGGCAGGGGGAAGCAGTGCACATGGCACCCCCAAAAGCTGGCACTGTCCCCCCTTGTAAGGGCTTCCCCCCCGATGCTTATACATTACCATCCCAGTGTTCTGATCGGCGCCGCTCCTCGGTGCTGCGTCTTCATCCTCCTGTCCGCGCTGGCTGCATCCGGGATCTCCGGCTGTCGCAGCGATATGACGTCATCGCGCGACCGCCGGAGATCCCGGATGCAGCCAGCGCGGACGGGAGGATGAAGACGCAGCACCGAGGAGCGGCGCCGATCAGAACACCGGGATGGTAATATATAAGCAGCAGGGGGGGGCCCTTACAAGGGGGGACAGTGCCAGCTATTGGGGGCTGTTGGTACCCCCAGGGGGCTGCTGGGTACCCCCAGGGGGCTGCTATATGTACCCCTGGGGGCCTGCTTTATACCACTGGGGCTCCTGTATACTACCACTGGGGCTGCTGGGGAATCTGTATACTACCACTGGGGAGGCCTGTATACCACACTGCTGGGGGCTGTATACCTGTGCTGGGGTCCACCCTCGGCTTATACACGAGTCAATAGGTTTTTCCAGATTTTTGGGGCAAAAGTAGGGGGGTCGGCTTATACACGAGTATATACGGTAAATGAAGATAATATCAAAGAATTTGTGATTGCAATCATTTTCAGGAAGAAACTGAATATTATCTGACAGAATTGCAGGGGTGTCAATACTTTTGGCCACAACTGACTGTATGACTGTGTGTGTGTATGTGTGTATATATATATATATATATCACAGCCGACCCATAAAAGGTACCATCACACGCAGCAATATTGCTAGGCAATTTCACTGGCAATTTGCTGATTGCAGTGAAATCATGGAAACATTGTTCCATTTGTACACAGCAACAAAATAGAACAATGTGTCCACGATTTCATTGCACCCAGCAAATTGCCAGTGAAATTGCCTAGCAATATTGCCGCGTATGACAGCACCGTAAGGGCCGCTTTACACACACCAACTTCTATGACCAACTTCTGAACAGATCTCTGGTTGCAGTGAAATCATGGACACATTGTACCATTTGTACACAGCCACAAAATGGAGCAATGTGTCCATGATTTCACTGCAACCAGAGATCTGCGAACAATGTCTGCACAGATATCTGTGTGTGACGTGGCCCTATGCACAATAAGGGATATCCAAGTCTGTCAGTTTCTATCACACGAACATCCTTGGTACACTCATGTACCCGCCAGTCCTTCTGACTTATTTGTGCTCTAGCATGTAGTAGTGCAGTATGCAATTTTCTCAACCTCAGCCTCGATGCTTTTCTCCCTTAACAGCAGTTTCCGTGTTGTGGGTTCATCAGGAGGCTCACCAACAGGATTCTAATATGTGAGCCGTAGTCTAGTACAAATTGTCTAATGTATTGTAGGCAGTAAAGGGCAAGCTTCCAGGGAGCAGGGACACCAGTACAAATTAGGGTGAAAAAAAAAAAACTCCACTGATAGGCAGGGAAAAAGTACCGGTATATGAAAAACCCCTGTTGGTAGGTATGTGTTTAGAGCAGATTCAATATGATTTTTTTTTTTTTTTTTTTAATGTCACTATTGTCACTTTGGACTTTGAGGTATTTTTGTATTTTTTGTCTAAAAAAAAAAAAAATTATTGTTAAATTATTTACAAGTTAAGAGTTTACTGTTGCAACTGAATAAAACTAGGTTAGGCTGGGAAAAAATGGTTTCAGGATGTCATAACGTGTCATGGGCCTCTGCTGTATTTTTGGTCACCAGCCAAATACAGTAGGCAGGTATGGGCTGCAACCCACCGTCAGCCTAGTTTTACCTGGCTGGTAATTAAAAATACTTTTAGTATCATTATTTCATTCAATTTTTAAAACAAACCTTTTGTGAGGCTTCCGCTTATTTTTGGTCCTAGCCAGGTACGGGCAGGCAACCCACCCACAACTGTCTTGTTCTACCTGGCTGGAAACCAAAAACATAGGGAAACCCTTTTTTTTTAATTATATTATGCAATAATAAATGTAAAAAAATTTTCAAGAGATATGGAGCTCTTTTTGGTTTACATCCAGGTAGAGCTAGGCAGCTGGGTCAGGAATACTCAGCGCAGGGGAGCCCAGCTGGCTTGCCCCCCCACTGCCTCCCTGCTGCAAATTGCAGCCCACAGCCGCCCCAGAAAATGGTGCATTCATAGAAGTGTCATTTTCTGGTACTATATACAACTCATCCAGCTGCCATATGGCAGCGGCAGACTGGGTAATAAATTAATGCCAGCTTTGTATTGGTAGCTAGTACTAAGCCTGAGATTCATGTCACGCCTATATTAGACCCAACCATTAGGAATCTCTAGTAAATAATAAACCACACAGGAAAAAATGTTTATTAGAAAAAAAACAAAAACAAAAAAAACAACCAACCACAAACACATACATACATAGACGCCATCTTTATTACTCTGCGTAGTCCAGTGAATGGTCCCTCAACAATTCCAAAGCTTACAGCATATGGGGACATCCCAAACATTGTATAAAATCAGCCCCCCTTGCCAGGGAGTTCATGACCTATCATAATCCTAGGGTCACACAGGGGTTAACTGATCATGAAGATCTCCAAAGCAGATAATCATGAAGATAATAGTTAAGCCCTGTGTGACCTGAGGATCATATGTCATGAACTCCCTGAGTTTATGACCTATCATTCCCGAGAGTGCGCACACATAAAAGAGGAGCATGCACACAGGTACGTAGACACGAGGAGAGGCGTGGAACCAGAGGCAGGATTACAGGTAAGAGGGGTGGGAAGGTGGGCTGGACCTGACTGGGGAGCAGGGGTTTGATCATGTCAGATCGGATGAGGTTTCAGAGGAGGCATCGGCAGCGTGGGTACCAGGGCGGAGGGGCCAGAAGCAAGTGGCACTGGGTGGGTGGAACCGGAGGGCACTGTGGAGGACCGGGAATGGCATCTCTATGCAATCTGACATGTCAGATCACAGAGAATCAGAGGAAGGCGGCCATTTTGGGATGCTCTAGGGGAGGGGTAGGAGGGAATTTTCCAGTACTGGGGGACTTAGGGGGTTAACATTTTTCTCTCATCTGTGTTTGACCATATCGGATGAAAGAAATTATCTGACTTTTTTTTGTAATGTGAAGACTGTTACCATAATCATAATGTCTAGGTTTTCAGCTACCCGCGGTAACAAACACCAGAGATTTTATGACACTGGGGGTGCCAGAGAGCTTTTTCTGCACTTGCATATGAGACACACGGACGGGTGGAACTGGTAATGTGGATCCACTAGACTACTGAAATGGAGGCTGACTCGTAACTAGGAACAAGCTGGAGATGCTGGTAGTGACAAGGAAAGAGTTTAAAGGGAGTCTGTCAGGTCAAAAATCCATATGTAACAATTTTCTAATCCTCTCTCTTAAATCTCTATGTATTTTTAATATTTATGCTTCCCTCCTATCCTCTGTAAATTTCAAAATAAAAAGATTACTTTTATCTGTCAATCACAGGTAGCTCTCTGCAGCCCACTCCGCAAGGAAAGAATATTCATGCGGAAGGAGGTGTGTGCTTAGCTGCAGCTAAGATCTCTTCAACACAGAGCACGGAAGGGAAGGACAGAAGACCAGCTTGGATAGGCATGGTTGCTTAAGTAACATTTAAAAAGGACTATTCGGTAGGAAAGTAATGGACAGGACTAAATCAGCAGCTGCCTGCAGGGTGTGAAGGTGCTTATAGTAAGGAAACTAAACAGTAAAATAACTAAGAGTACTATTAGTATCATGCTGAAAAGAGTCCCTTTAATGAGTAATCTCACCACTACAGTCAGGACTGTGCAGGTGAGTAAGTTAGCCAATGAGGAGCAGGCACTAGGCTCAGGACAGCAGGGCAACAGATGTAGTCCAGGAGTTGAGATGCTGGAGCAGGAGAAGCGTCACTCTGGCCGATGGAACAGGCACAGTGGACGTAGTAAACCTCTGGCCAGACAAGTGCTGGTGTAACGGACTCCGAATCACCGTGGCAGGTGCACCGCAGGTTGGACAAGTAGCATACTGGCGAGATGGTTCTCAGGCACCCATGGCAGGCTCTAAAGCGAGACAAGAGGTATAAGTAAACAGGTAATACTAAGGCGAATACTTAGACAAGTAACGGAACAGGGACCTGAGGGAAAGCAACACAACTAGGGACACACGGTATTTCTCAGGCACATCCCTTAAGGGAAATGTGCCTTAATTAGAAGTAGTCACTCTAAGGCTAAGAGGTGAAATTAATGAACAGGTGTACTTGGCCTTTAAGAGAAGTGAGTGGGCAGGGCACATGACCCAATAATGCTCCTGGAGGCCCTGCAGGAAGAATGCAGAGATCAGGAGAAGGAGGAGGACTGAGTACTGGGAGGCAGCGCCAAGTAGGTACTGGAACTTGAGAGTGAATAGGCAGACCGAGCAGAACCAATTGATTGGTGCCAATCTCCCTGCTTAATGGAGACCAGCCATGTGGTGACCATAGGGCAGTTAGTGCGCACAGAGCAGCGTGATGGGCACAGACCACCTAGCCCCAGGGAGGTCAGTCCTGCAGCATGGGGCACGACATTGCATCTCTAAATGTAAGAGCAGAAAAAGTACCATTTTTTTTGGGACATCTTAAGGTCAGTGGACCATCGTTATTGTGTTAAACAATCAGCTGTAATGACCTTATACTCTCTTGCATCCTCCCCAGCCCAGGAAATGTGTTACAATCAGTCTATGTCCCTGTTCCATCAGACAGCCACTACACAGTACATAGCAGGGGCTAGAAAAAAGGAGTATGTGCCTGAAACGATATTTTGTGAGGCACCGCCACCGTGATTCCATGGCCGGGGAGCATCACACGGGCTTGCAGCACAGGTGCCTGTTCACATGAGCCTGTTTAGCTGGGTGAGTGCTGCAAGACTGAACCGATGCACAGTGGGGGGGGGGTGTCAAGTGGGTGTGGCGAGCAGGACTTAACCTGCCAGGTGTCTGGTCTAGTTCCCATTTCCAGTCTGACTTTCACCCAGACAGCTCCTGCATGATGTGAGGCGTGAAACCTGGCTCTCCATGCCGGAGACGCCTACCCTCTGAACTGGTGTACAGTGGGTTAAGGTCTCCCCCCTCTGTTCAAGCCTGTGGGGGTTGAACACAGCCTTAACCCACTGTGCACCGGTTTAGAGGGCAGGGG
Source organism: Allobates femoralis (assembly GCA_033576535.1). NCBI lineage: Eukaryota > Metazoa > Chordata > Amphibia > Anura > Aromobatidae > Allobates > Allobates femoralis. The sequence goes on from JARQOC010000001.1 coordinate 414,935,663, forward strand.
TCTCCGGCATGGAGAGGCAGGCTTCTTGCCTCACATCTTGTAGGAGCAGTCTGGTCTAGTTCCCATTTCCAGTCTGACTCTCACCCAGACAACTGTCATGTTAAGTCCTGCTCGCCACACCCACACCTGGCTGTTAGCAATCAGCACACATTGCTTTCTCTTGGTCACTCATTGGTCTCCTGAAACCTCCTAGACCTTAACCCACTGTGCATCGGTTCAGTCTTGCAGCACTCACCCAGCTAAACAGGCTCATGTGAACCGTCACCTGTGCTGCAAGCCCATGTGATGCACCCTGTCAAGGGACCACGGCGGCAGTGCCTCACAATATATACAAGATTATCTCAGCACAGGAACATTTTCTGAGGCACCTGTGGGTTCAAAATACTCACTACACCCCTAGGCCTGTGTCACACATCAGTGACACCATGGACTTGTAAGACAGGGCTGTTTGTGGGCAGGGCATGTAGCCATTTGTCACGGACATGACACAATGTGTGCTGTCCATGTGCTATCTGTGGATAGCACACAGACAGCCTGTCCTCAAATACTCAACTCCCCTGAGGCGCCACTGCTCCTCTCACTTCCGGTCCGCTGTCAGGCTCAGTGAAATGAATATTCATGAGCCTAATGAGTGGCACCAAAAGAGCAACTGTCAGCCCTGGACTGAGGCACGCACGAAATTCTTTGTTAGAATCGTCCGTGGTCCGTGCACACGGATGTCACATAAACAACATCTGTGTGCATGGACGTTTTCGCACAAAAGCAGTCCGTCCTTCCGCAAAAAAAAAAAAAAAGCGTCACCGTGTGGAGCACACGGACACGCATCTGCTCCACATGGCGACACGGTCCGTGCAGAATTACAGACATGTGAAGGGGGCCATAGGAGGATCATGTGTCCCCGTAGGTCTGTGCTTCCGGTATATGTCAGCACAAACCACATATGTGCTGGAGACACGGACAAGTGAATGAGGCCCTAGATTAATTTTTTAAGCAGTGAGGTTTCCAATAAGGTGGTCACTTTATGTTTCAGCCGATTTGGCACGTCAGGGGGCTCAGATAATGGCGCTCCCTGCTTATTCAGTAAGAGCAATGGAACTAGACCCTGGTGGGGGTAGCGCGTGACCTTCCCTCGCAACTACAATTGCAGTGGTTGGTTATTCAAATCTTAACAGCCAATCACAGCGATCATACTTGTTCAGGCAATTAAATTGTTGAAATCATTACAATCAAGCTATGGTAGAAGGCTGCAAGAGTTTCTGCCATCGGCTGGAGCTCTGGACGTGGTGTTGACACACCCTCCAGCCCAACTGTGAGCGATTGTGTTGCGACGATCACTCCCAGCAGTGTGCAGGAAAATCGGTGGTGTGATCTGCCTGTGATCGCTCTTCCTCAGCTTCACCCCGTGCATGGAGGGATTGGAGGCTGAGGGAGGGAGAGGTGATCCCCATGAGTTCCTGACTATTACCCCCCCATTAACTGCTGTAATCTGTATCGATTGCAGACGTCATTGTACTGGGAGAGTTACAATTGTCACCATGGCATCCCCACCTTTTTGTATAACTGATGTGTAGCTAAGCTACAAAATGCGGTCTTTGTAATTTACACCATGTCAGCATTTTGTACTATTGCCTACTTATCACTTATGCCAGTGAAGTGACAGGTCAGTCCCCGTCAAGAGGAGTGTTTGTTTTGGAGCCTGTATGTAAAAGGTCACTACTTGTTGTTACCAGCCTCCTACAAGCCCGCCAGCCTACGGCTCCAATATGACTACCCACCCCCATTCACCTATATAAACTCTGAATTACATTTAGCGGTTATCTCCTTCTGTCTGCAACATTAGGCTGAATCCGCAGCTGTGTGAAGGACATGACCGCTGAGTGCACAGTGCAAGCTCACCTACTTTCCCGTGCTGTCTGATGAGATCCTCACTGCCACAGCCGCCCGCTCTGTGCCTTGATACAGAGCGACTTATTCTGCTTCACAGGTGGGGACAGCTGTGCAGTGAGGATCTTGGAGACAGCGAGGACACAGGGAAGGAGGTGAGCTCACACATCGCAGCACAGTGCACTCAGCGGTGTATAATATTATATACAATATAAAAGTGCAGGGTCGGCACATAGCCTTACTATCCTGCTTATTAACACATGTGGAATTATTTCCTCAACAAAAAAGTGTGAAACAGAAAATATGTCTTCTATTCTAGGTTCTTCAAAAGTAGCCACCTTTTGCTTTGATTACGGCTTTGCACACTCTTGGCATTCTCTTGATGGGCTTCAAGAGGTAGTCACCGGAAATGGTCTTCCAACAGTCTTGAAGGAGTTCACAGAGATGCTTAGCATTTGTTGGCTCTTTTGCCTTCACTCTGCGGTCCAGCTCATCCCAAACCATCTTGATTGGGTTCAGGTCTGGTGACTGGAGGCCAGGTCATCTGGCGTAGCACCCCCATCACTCTCCTACTTGGTCAAATAGCCCTTACACAGCCTGGAGGTGTGTTTGGGGTCATTGTCCTGTTGAAAAATAAATGATGGCCCAACTAAATGCAAACCAGATGGAATAGCATGACGCTGCAAGATGCTGTGGTAGCCATGCTGGTTCAGTATGCCTTCAATTTGAAAAAATCCCCAACAGTATCGCCTGCAAAGCACACCCACACCTTCACACCTCCTCCTCCATGCTTCACGATGGGAACCAGGCATGTAGAGTCCATCCGTTCACCTTTTCTGCATCGCACAAAGACACGGTGGTTGGAAGCAAAGATCTCAAATTTGGATTCATCAGACCAAAGCACAGATTTCCACTGGTCTAATGTCCATTCCTTGTGTTTTTTAGCCCAAACATGTCTCTTCTGCTTGTTGCCTGGCCTTAGCAGTGATTTCCTAGCAGCTATTTTACCATGAAGGCCTGCTGCACAAAGTCTCCTCTTAAGGAGTGTTGTAGAGATGTGTCTGCTGCTTGAACTCTGTGTGGCATTGACCTGGTCTCTAAACCTAAGATTTCTGAGGCTGGTGACTCGGATGAACTTATTGTCTGCAGCAGAGGTGACTCTTGGTCTTCCTTTCCTGGGGCGGTCCTCATGTAAGCCAGTTTCTTTGTAGCGCTTGATGGTTTTTGCAACTGCACTTGGGGACACTTTCAAAGTTTTCCCAATTTTTCAGACTGACTGACATTCATTTCATAAAGTAATGATGGTCACTCATTCTTAACTTAGAATTTGTATTATGGCAAGAAAAAAAACAGCTAACAGTCTATTCAGTAGGACTATCCGCTGTGTATCCACCAGACTTCTGCACAACACAACTGATGGTCCCAACCCCATTTATAAGGCAAGAAGTCCCATTTATTAAACCTCCTATATAGAGAAGATGATGTGTCACAGTCCGCGCTGCTGTCTCAATGGAATCACATGGATGTCTCCAAGAAGTCACAAGGAAGGCAAGGTTCTAAAGTAATGATCTCCTTTATTCGGCAGCTATCCTGGCACCTTCATCACCTGACATATTTTCTGTTTCACACTTTTTTGTTAAGTATATAAATTCCACATGTGTTAATTCATAGTTTTGATGCCTTTAGTGTGAATCTACAAAATAAAGAAAACTCTTTGAATGAGGTGTGTCCAAACTTTTGGTCTGTACTAATTATATATACATACATACGTACACACACAAATCTGCAGTGTAGCACATTACCTGCAAAGTGTATAGAAAATAAAGTATTATGCCCATGCTGCGGCATTTCCCACGTTGGAAATGGTGCACAATTTCCTGCAAAAAAATCTGTAGTATGACCACTCTTGCTGCAGATTTTACCACAATTTTCTCACACCTCAATGTTAGCTTCTAAATACACAGCAAATACGCAGCACTGTTCACACAATGAGTACTGTATTTTCGCTTTATAAGACGCACCCCAAATTTGGTGTAGGAAAAAAAAAGAGAAAAAAAATGTTAAATGGGGTACATCTTATAATGCCGGTGTCCATCTAAAGGCCCCGTCACACATAGCGATGTTCCAGCAATCCCACCAACGATCCGACGTGGCCGATATCGCTGGAACATCGCTATGTGATTGCTGGCGAGATGCCAGACAGGCAGACTTACCAGCGATCACCCGACGGTCATTGGGATCGTTCAGGGTCTCTGGTACAGATTGGGGATCGCTGGTCGTTGCCCCTGTCACACATGCCAATGCATACTGGGCAGCGGGAGACCAACGATGGAAAAATGGTCCCAGCCATTCTGCAACGAACACGCTACTTCGCTGGCAAGGTCGCTGCAACAGCACAAATCCTGTGACGTTGTGGCAATATAGTGATGTTGTGGCGATATCACTACGTGAACCGGGGCCTTTTCAATCAGTATACAAGTACCTCATCCTGGTATCTATATATCCCCCTTATCCTGGATATGGCCCTCTTATCCTGACGTCATCTCTGTATGCTCCCATCACATGATCCGATGCTTGACACAGAGGAAGACACCACTGAGCTGGGAGCGATGGAGATGAGTAAACATTTATTATCTTTGTGTGCACACCAGCAGGGGGGGCATTTAGAGTGATGGACCCATATCCAGGATGGAGGGGGGGGGGGGAGGAGGTTTGAGTCCAGGCTCCTAATGTGAGCCACTCTCCCCACCCACCTCAGCACCTGCTTCAGCACTGCGGTGAGGGACACTGGGATGGGCATATTACATGAGCATAATGAGCGGGCCCACAGGACCACAAGCCACAGCCTGTGCCAGCCTCCTCCAGCCCCTGGACAAAATTCCAAAGCCACCCCCCCTTTCACAGCACATCATGTAGATTCGGATCATAAAACGCAGCTCCAGCACTGAGGTAATGGATAGGGGCATGTAGTGCATATTACTAGATGAGCAAGCACTAAAATGCTTGAGTGCTCGATGCTCTGCCCGAGCATCCCAAGATACTCATGTACTCGGCCAGAGCACCGAGCCCAATGTAAGTCAATTAGTGACAGACTCCGCCCACAGACTTCCGGCTATAAAACGAGTATTTCTGGGAAAGGGCGGGAGGGGGGGGGGGGGCTTTTTCAAATCGCCGCAGCATACAACACCTCGCTGTGGCCCCCAGAGGGATCCTAACAATCAATCTGCTCTCTCTGAGGTGCCAGCTCACTGTGTGCACTGAAGGGAGCAGTGTATTTGTGTCAGATTACTAATTATTAGCGAGGAGTCCGAGCATCTCGGTGGTACTCTGCTCGCCGAGCATCCCGAGTACCGGGATACTCGTGCGAGTAATGAGTAGCGCCGAGCATACTCGCTCATCCCTACATATTACATGAGCAGTGAGTGTAACCACGTGCGCCAGCCTCCTCAAGCCCCTGGGCACCCCTCTCCAACGCTGCCCAACACAGCATGTGGAGTCTGATTATAAAACACCCCCCCCATTATCCCCCAAAATTTGAGTGAACAAAGGTGAATCTTAGAATACAAAAAATATAGTATTTGCTGCAGATTTAGTGTAAATTTTGCGCTAACATGGGCCTCTGCTGTGTTTTTGGTCACAACAATAGGTATACAGCAGGCAGTTACAGTCTACCACCCACCCCCAGCTGCCTAGTTTAACCTGGGTGGTAATCAAAATATAGGGTCATTCCACATCACGTGATCCAAATATGAATATTTTTTTAACATTTTTTTTTATATTAAGTACAACTTTAGTTAATAAATTTAAAGTTTTGAATTTTTTCTTCAGTTAATTTTTTATAGATTTTTTTTAAAGTTTTAAAAAAAAAAAGTGGCCTGATATGACTTTAATTTTCTATCATAACTCAGGCTAAAAATAAGCTAGAGAAACAAAAACTCCATTCTACTCAGAACTGTACAGGCTTTCACCAGATATGTCACAAGAGTATCTTTGTCAATATTTAACCCATGCAAACGCAAAATTTTAAAACGTATTTGCGAAAAAAAATGTATAAATTTAAAAATCCCCAAAAATGCACAAGTCTGCTGTGCTCTTAGCCACATCTATACCAAAATTCAAGTTGGGATCGCGATGGGATCAGATTTTAAAATATTTAACTATTATAGTGTCAATTTGAAAATCTTGAATTCAGATCTGTTCAGCCTGTGGTCTAAAAGTGTGGGGTCTATATTCACCAAATAATCCATGATTTTTAGATATTACTGTATTTTCATTGTTACATCTTAGAATAATCATGATATATAATATAAATATCTATATACATAATCAGCAGTTTTGCGCTTCCGGCCACTGTGCCGCTGACACTGGCCGGAAGCGCAAATAAACTGCCGCCTGAGACCACAAACCCCCACACCCCAACCACTGCCCGCTCCAAGCACAGCCCGCCGCTCACCGCCACATTCCATGACAGCGGGGGGCCGGAGCTAACATAGCACCCATTGTGCTGATAGCACCTTGCATGATGTCAGAATGACATCTGCGTTCTGCGCTGTGATTGGCCCTCTTGCGGCCATGTGATATCACATGACCGCGAGCGCACCAATCACAGCCCCGAACGCTGATGTCATTCTGACATCATGCAAGGTCCCATCACCACAATGCCTGCTACTACTCCCAGCAGCCAGCGCTCGGCGGATTGTAAATATACAAATTGAGCAGCCTCCCTGTCCTCCCAGCCTCCTCCGGCCCCACAGCCTCCTCCGGCCCCACAGCCTCCTCCATCCTCACAGCCTCCTCCATCCTCACAGCCTCCTCCATCCTCACAGCCTCCTCCATCCTCACAGCCTCCTCCATCCTCACTACCTGACACCGCTGCCATCCTGCCAACAGTCAGCCCCGCTTCATCCCCACCGGACTCGCCGCCTCCGCCAGGTCAACGCTGCCTGGATGCCGGCGGTGGCTTCAGCCCCTCGCTCACCGCTGGGGCCTCAGTGTCGCCATGCTGGTGGAGTAGCGGTGTAGGAGCTGTGGGCGGATGCCGGGAGCCAGTGACGTCGTCCTGTGGGCGGCGGCGGCCAATGGGAGTGAGCGGACTGTGTCAGACTTTGCAGGCCCCGCTCACTCCCATTGGCCACCGCCCATGCAAGCGGTTTGGCCGCTGTGTTGTACACACAGGACGCCCATCCCATTGGCCAGGACTCGGCGTCCTGGACCAATCGGATGGCCGTCCTGTGTTTACCACACATCACCCAATCCGCTCCTTCCCCTCAGGTCACATGTGTGACCTGAGGGGAGGGACTGATCCCTCTCTGCAGCATCCAACCCGCCAGAGGACAATGCCTTGTGACTGGGGCTGCCATCAGCCCCAGCACGCAGCCACGTCCTGCAACCGAGCGGTGATGTCGCCGCTCCTGCCGGACCTCTCCTCACACCTCCAGCCTCACCTCTATACTCTGCTACCCACAGAGCCGCCTCTATACTCTGCTACCCACTCACTCGCCTCTATACTCTGCTACCCACTCACCCGCCTCTATACACACAATTCATTTCACCGCGCTCCCGATGCAATTGCATCGGGCCTTTTTACTAGTATGATTATAAATGTAAGTTATGAATATTTCAATTACTAATTACTACTATTGATTTCAAGTACTATTCTTATTAAACACTTCATAAATGACATGTTTAGTGATATAATAGAAAACAAATTTACATATATAAATAGGCGTTAAATATTGGTTCTTTTAATCTTTTTCAATCAACTTGAGGATATGATCACCTTTTTTCTTTTGCTTTTTTTCAGGTTGAAAATGCTGATCAAGTTGTGTTCTGATGATTTATATTTATCCTGGCACCTGTATCTCTGTACAAACATAACATTGTGCATTTTTTCACAATTTAGAAAAAAAAAAACTTTTTACAATTGTGCATCAAAATTTTGATTTCTCCAAAACAAAATATAGAGAAACAGTCTTGTGACATATCAAATGAAAGCCGGTACTGCTCTGAGAAAAATGATACCTCTATCTTAATTCTAGCCCGAGATAGGATACAAAAATGTGAAGCCATTCCAGGCCAAATTTTGCGCTTTTTTAAAACTTTAAAAATCTGTAAATAAGTAACTGATGAAGTAAAAAAATTCATAACTTTTACCGTATATACTCGTTAGGGCTTGGCGATTTTGGAAAAAAATAAAATCAAAATCTCGATTTTATTTAAACCTATGGACAATTTTCGATTTAAATCGATTTTTTTTTTCGATTTTTTTTTTTTTTTTTTGCTTTTCTTTGATGAATAAAAGAGAAAAAACTAAGAGGTACCGTATATACTCATGTATAAGCCGACCCCCCTACTTTTGCCCCCAAAACCTGGGGAAACCTATTGACTCGTGTATAAGCCGAGGGTGGACACCAGCACAGGTATACAGCCCCCAACAGTGTAGTATACAGCAGCCTCCCCAGTGGTATATACAGGCCCCAGCAGTGTTTGAGTACCGTCACACGTGGCGATCTCGCGGGCGATTCCATAGGCGACGCTGGGGCGTACCCTGTCGCCAGCGACATCGCCAATGCATCGCCTTATGTAAATGGGCGACGGCGACACGTCTGAGTGGTCGCCTGGTTTCACATCAGTGCTGTGGAACCAGGCAACCATTCTTGGGCGATGTGTGCTGATCGCCCTGTGTAACATCTCATGAGCGATGTCAAAGGCGACAGCACACATCGCCTATACCATTCCTGTAGGCGTTTCAGGGCGTATTTACTACCTCTGCCGGTCTGCGTGGATTGGTGGAAGCTCGAGAGTTACGATTGGTTGTCTTGTTCCTCGGCGCCATATTTGATGATGTGTGCGTCCAAAGGTGTATTACCCAGGAGCGTACATACTGTACAGTAGCGTAGCGCATTGATGTCGCCTCTGTTTGCGGCTGTGTTCATAAGTGCAGAGAGATGTGCCACAAATGTGTGCTTTAACAGAAACACAAATGTCATTACATCCCAAATTAAGGCTACGTTCACACAATGCGTTTTTTGCTGCGTTTTCTGTATTTACCTGCGTCTTTTTACGCGCGCTTTTTGAAAACGCAATTCTGGATAAGAAGCCCAGCCAAACCTATGGGTTTTGACACAATCCATTCACACACTGCGTATTTGTGCTTTTACGCGCGTTTTCACTGCAAAAACGCGCGAGTAAAAAATAATCAATTCTTTCTGCAGTTTCTCTGCGTTTTTCCATTGCCCACATGATTAATGGGCTCTGAAAAAGCGCAGAGAAAAATGCAGAATAAAACGCAGTGTGTGAAAGGAGCTGCGTATTTCACAAAATACGCACGTAAAAAAGTGCAGCTGCGTAAAAATATGCAGTGTGTGAACGTAGTCTAATGGCCACTTTACACGCAGCTACAAGTAACAGGGTGTCAACAGGTAACTTACTGGCTGCAGTGAAATCATGGAGACATGGTTCTATCTTGTTGCTGTGTACAAATGGAACTATGTCTCCATGATTTCACTGCAGCCAGTAAGTTACCTGTTGACACCCTGTTACCTGTAGCTGCGTGTAAAGTGGCCATTAGTCTGCATGGAGAAGTAAATGATAGGTGATCTATACATCCCATAACTGCAAACACACAAATATCTGTGCACACACATACTTTCAAGGCTGCAATATTATCCAGACCAAGAAAGCAAGAGTGATTTTATTAGACAACGCAATAGCACAACACACTTAACAAAAGCGCTGTACATATTTACTGTACAAAAAAACGTCACACGAGCGTCGTGCTTTGCCTTCTTGGCAACGCCAATACATATAGCAATAATCCGCGATACATCACACGAGAGTTGTCTATTGTGGTGCAGCGGACAAGGACGGACATTAAAATAATGACCAATCACACGTCTTCAAGGCGTCACACAACATTATGTTAACACCTATCTCCGAGATGCGGCTCAAATTTACGTCCACATCGCAAATATGGTGGCTCAGTGTGACGTGGAAGTGGCGACCAGCAACTTAATCGCCCCTGGGCCTTGGGCGACGCTCAGGCAATGTCCGGTCGGGTTGTCGCCCGAGCGTTGCCTAATGTAAATGAGCGACGGCGACCTTAGGTGACACGCAAATACGTGCGCGTGCGTCGCCTATGGAATCGCCCAGGAGATCGCCACGTGTGACGGTACTCTTACAGCAGCAGCCCCCAGTGGTTTATACAGCAGCAGCCCCCAACCTAACCCTAGCCCTAACCGAAGGGGGCGGCGCCATATCCCTGTAATGGCGCCGGCGGCAAGGGGCAGGTAAGACCTGCAGCAGGGCTCTGACAGCAGAGCCCCCCCCCCGGAACTCACCCGCGGCTGACAGTAGCAGGGGCGGCGGGGCACTGACGGCACCCCCCCCCCACTGGAACTCACCCACGGCTATCTGTAGCAGGGGCGGCGGGGCACTGACGGCGCCCCATCCCCCCCGGCCGGAACTCACCCGCGGCTGTCTGGAGCAGGGGCGGCGGGGCGCACACAGCTCCCCCCCCCTCCTGGACGTCTCCAGCGGCTGTAGCAGGGGCGGCAGTGCTGGGCTCTGATAGCACACACACCCCCCCGCCCGCGGCCTCACAGTGAGCAGCAGCTGCGGGTATTCCCGAGCGTGACTCGGGGTTACCGCTTCTAGCAGTGAAAGTTAACCCCGAGTTACACTCAGGAATGCCGCTAGGAAGGTTAAATCGAATTTGACGATTTTCGTCAAATCACAATCGTGGCCACAGCAGGGGGCGAATTAATCGAATTAATTCGATTAATCGCCCATCCCCAATACTCGTGTATAAGCCGACACCCCTACTTTTGCCCCCAAAACCTGGGAAAACCTATTGACTCGTGTATAAGCCGAGAGTGGACCCCAGCACAGGTATACAGCCCCCAGCAGTGTGGTATACAGCAGCCGCCCCAGCGGTGTGGTATACAGCAGCCCCCAAATGCTGTCACTCGCCCCCCCCCTCTGTTGTAAGGGCCCCCCCCCCCCCCCGCTGCTTAACTTACCATAACCGGTCTTCTGCACCGCGCCGGTCTTCTGTGTTCAGTCCTCCATGCTCCAGTCCGGCTGCATCCGGGGTCCCCGGCCGTCGCATGATGACGTCGTCGTTACTGCGACGGCCGGGGACCCCGGATGCAGCCGGACGAGAGCATGGAGGACAGAGCACAGAAGACCGGGGATGGTAAGTTAAGCAGCGGGGGAACCCTTACAACAGAGGGGGGGCGAGTGCCAGCATTTGGGGGCGACAAGTACCGTATTGACCCGTGTATAAGCTGAGGGGGGACTTTTCAGCCCAATTTTTGGGCTGAAAAACTCGGCTTATACACGAGTATATACAGTAATTTGTAACTCACAAAAGTTGTACTTCATATAGAAGAAAAAAAAAAAAAAAGATCTAAAAAAATTAATTTAGATCACTTGATATGGAATGGCCCAGTGACACAATAAGGGTGCGTGAACACGATCAGTGTACGCAGTGCCTTGCCACTGCGTCTAAAACGCTGCGTAGTACAGTACTAGCATAGTGGATGGGATTTCAAGAAATCCCATCCTCACTATGCGTAACCCGCCTGCAGCATGTTTGGAGCTGCGGTGCGGGTTGCCGGAAGTCCGCTCCTCCGCAGCATGTTTATTTCATGCTGCGGAGTCTGAAGCGGCTCCCATCGGGTGCCTGCAGGGAGAAGTCGCCCTGCACCTGCTGCACATGGTGAGTACAGGGCGGCTGCGATCTCCCTGCGGTCTCCATGCGGCCTCCCTCAGGTCCGGAAGAGCTGCGTCCAACACGTAGCTCCTCCGGACCGTGTGCACGCAACTTTATAGTTAAATATTTTAAAATATGATCCCAATCGCGATCCCAACTTGAATTTTGGTACACATGTGGCTAAGAGCATAGCAGACATGTTTATTTTTGAGAAATTTTAAGTTATGTTTTTTTTCAGAAATGTGTTTTAAAATTTTGTGTTCGCATGGGTAAAATATTAACAAAGATACTCTTGTGACATTTGTGACATATCTGGTGAAAGCCTATACAGTTCTGAGCAGAATGGTGTTAATTTTGTTTTTCTATCTTATCTCTAGCCTGAGTTATGAAAAGAAATGTAAAGGCAGGCAACATCGAAATTCACACTTTTTCCAAACTTTGAAAATCAATTAAAAATAAAAATGTTTTGGGGAATTTTTTTACCTTCACATTTTGCATTGTCTGATATGTCATTATCAAATAAAATCTCAAAAGAATTAAAAATATAGGAGGTACAAATCATTGGTTCACTTGACAATTAAGCCCCTTTTTTCATTTTTTCTTGAAGTAATAAATTTAAAATGGTCATGGAGCTTTGCTGTATTTTTGGATTCCAGCCAAATACAATTAGACAGCTGGGGGCTTGAATCCTCAGCGTGGAAAGGCCCGAGCGTTCTGGGTCTCCCACGCTGTGAATTGCAGCCAGCAACAGCTCCAGAGAGTGGCACATTTTCTGTCGCTGCACCTGTCTCTAATGGGGCCGTCACACGCGTCAATGTTGTCAGCGATCTGATAGCTGGTGAGCTGTCACACAGGCAGACTCACCCGCGATCATGTTACCAGCGACATCGTGGAAATGTCTGTAGGCTGGTATCCAGGGTAAACTGTGGGTAACTAGGCAGCACGCGCTGCCTAGATACCTGCTGTGTACCTTAGATACCAGCAGGCGAGAGGAGAAGGCTGGTAACTAAGGTACATATCGAATATCTAGGCAGCGCGCGCTGCCTAGTTACCCGCAGTTTACCCTGGATACCAGCTCCCAGCACTTCCTGAGGCGCTGGGAGCTGGCTGATCGCATGTCCCGGTGTCACACGCAGCGATGCTGCATGTACACCGGGCGACTGTCAGGTTTTAGAACAGATTCTAAAACCTGGCGACCATCAACCAGCGATTTATCGCTGGTTGATTGAGCATGTCACACGCGTCAATATCGCTGCAACGTCACGTGCAGCAGTGATCTTGCACGCGACATTGACGCATGTGACGGCCCCATTAGTCTGCCCTGTGGCAGACGCACAGAGACCACCAACTTACTGTATATACTCGAGTATAAGCCGACCCGAGTAGAAGCCGAGGCCCCTAATTTTACTCTACAAAACTAGGGAAACTTATTGACTCAAGTATAAGCCTAGGGGGGGAAATGAAGCAGGCTCATCACGGTATACAGCCCCTCTCATCATGATAAATGGCCCCCCGTTACTGGTATACAATCTCCCATCACTGGTATACAGTTACCCCCCCCCCCAATCAGAGGTTACAGGCCCCATCAATGGTATATACAGGCCCCCCCTTGCTGCCGCACACCTGTAAAATAATAGCTCATTAATACTTATCCCTGTCGCTCTGTCACCGCTCATCCTCTGGTCCTCATGCTTCTTCCTGCTTGTACCCGGCGGGCGCAATGACGTAATTGCTTCTGCGATGGTCACATGACGCCGGGTACAAGGAGGAAGAAGACTGGAGGACGCGCGGTGACAGAGCGACAGGGATAAGTATTAATGAGCTATTATTTTACAGGTGTGCGGTAGCAAGGGGGGCCTGTATATTCCACTGAGGGGAGCGCTGACATGGGGAGCTGTGCATATTACATTGCACTAATGAGCAGGGGCACGTGACCGCCCGCTCCTATTGCAGCCTCCCCCCACCTCCCGATCACCTCTCCCCCACTGAGCCATCACTGACTCGAGTATAAGCCGAGGGGGGGACTTTTCAGCACAATTTTTGTGCTGAAAAACTCGGCTTATACTTGAGTATATACGGTAACTGTGCAGATCTTTGAAATATGGTGCAGATTTTGTACATAAAAAATCCACAGCACACATTCTACGTTGGTATATAGCCCAAGCGATCAAAAGACATTATGTGGCCCAATATAGTACCAATAAACCTTCAACTCATCCCGCAAAATACGAGCCCTCACATGACTGTCGGCAGAAAAATATAGATTTAAAGAAAAAAAAAAAAAAAAAAAAAACACACCACTACAGCCTTCAGAATGCGGCGATTCAAAAATCCTTTATGTTGGAAAAGCTAATTGTGTGATAGTAGCCGAACCTGGAAAAAAAAAAAAAATTTTTAAATAACCTAAATAAATCTGGTACCGCTGTGATTGTACTGACCTGATGACTAAAAGCTGCCTAATCACATACTGCAGGTTAAGCTGGTAAAAACAGTAATAAGATCAATACTTCAACTGCTGCTGATTAGTTCATTCTGCTGCCCAAAGATCACAGCACTGCCTGGCTCACATTTATCCTGCGCTGTACGTTGAGCTCTTACACCAAGGATTACATGTAAATCACTATCACTCCAAACGTCATTCAGACAAAAATACAAATTTAACCCCCCCTTCCAAAAAACACCTGTCCAAAATACAGCACCCTCGCTGGCAAATCGTCTGGCCAACATTAGAGCAGCTTTTCCTCTTCTGGACTGCTGTATCAATGGGGCGTGACAGCAGGTAAGTTAGTTTCTCACTAGTGTTTTTGTATCCGGGGATTGCATCTTTTACACCTGGATTCCCCAGGAATTATAATACAGGGATGTGTAATTTTGAACTGAAATCAGAATCCAGGAGTCCAGGTTTGGGTTCCATTGGGTACATTGTGATTTTACACATGGAGTTCCGGATTCGGGTGCTTTTAGGTTTTGTCACAGATACCCAAATGCACCATATCCATTTTTAGTCTCAGTAGGGGGAAGGAAGAAAAAAAATTAAAAATAAATAATAATATCAGTAACACCCAGATGCTAGAAAAATGTGCAAAACTGGGTGCACCCACAAGTTCATTTAGTCCCATTGAAAGTCAGTGGGGCAAACATATACGCGAGTGCATCCAAGCTGGATTCACATGGATGGCAAAAAACACCAGTGTGAAACCAGCGGGATGCTGGTTGTCAATAAGCAAGACATCTGAGCTGAGTAAAATGCAAGGCACGAGATATCAGTGGAAGGCGCTGAATCGTCAGAACTGCCAGGCCTGTTAGTTCTTTTCTTTGGCACAGTGGATGCAATTGAGAAATTGTATATAATAGGGCCACGTCACACACACAGATATCTGTGCAGATATTGTTCGCAGATCTCTGGTTGAAGTGAAATCATGGACATATTGTTCCATTTTGTGGCCGTATACAAATGTAACAATGTGTCCATGATTTCACTGCAACCAGAGATCTGCGAACAATCTCTGCACAGATATCTGTGTGTGTGACGTGGCCCATACACACACACACACACACACACACACACACCTCAATGAATTAGAATAGCCAAGTGGATTTCTTTCAGTAATTCAAAACAAAAACTGAAACATATGGAGTCATTACCTACGGTGATCTATTTCTGTAAATGTTGATTATGGCTAAGGCTGCATACTCAAGGTCAGTAGACGTACAGTATCAACATAGTGGATGGGATTTTAAGAAATCCCATGCCCACTATGCTTAACCCGACCGCAGCGTTCTTTTACCTGCGGTGCGGGTTGCCAGCATGCCGCTCCTCCACTGCATGTTCATTGATGCTGTGGAGCCGGAAACTGCTCCCATCAGGTGACTACAGGGGGAAGCTGCCCACTGGCAATCAGAGGGCGGCTGTGGTCTCCCTGCGGCTGAAAATGTAAAGGTCATTATCACAGAAAATCAAAGTATGAGAGATGAAAGGTTATAAACCACAAGCTGCCATATTTCATGAGACAAAGGATCAATATAATTCAATTAGTCAATGCGTTTTAGGCCTCACTGGAATGCCCCAAAAAAATGGCAATGATATTGATCTGTCCTGAGGAAAGGGCCAGAGGGCCCTGAAATGCTGACAGAGAAAAAAAAAAAAACCCAAACACACCACCACAATATTAGAGTCACACTTTGTCTTGTGGAATACGGCAGTGAGGTTTTTAAACCCTTCATCCCCCCTCTCTATATGCACCATACTGGGGACTGAAGCAGCCATGATATACTTTCATAGTGGTTGTGACTCTCACAACCACACAAGGTGAAGCCTCCGATATCTATTTATGTAATATTTTAGCTCTCGGACCCTTCATCCTCCCGCCTTTAATTTTCTGAGATAGTGACCTTTGGGTTCTCATTGCCTGTAAAGCCATAATCATCAACATTAACATAAATAAACACCTGACATAGATAATGATTATAGAATAGATATATTTCACTTTTTGTATTGAATTTTTGAAATAAATTAACTTTCAGATGATATTCTAATGCAATGAAATGTATCATATACAATATCTCATATATACATAAAGCAATTGTTATGTAGAGGTACCAGGCACCTTCCGTTGGTCTGGAGCAACTCAGGTAATCGCTAACTGCTGCAGTAAAACATAAGCACCGTGGTGACAGGTTGCACGCCTTCCAGATACAAGACAGAAGTCAATATAGAAGAAAAAGCATAGGCGACACTCACCATAATTCAATTATGCTTTATTCAAACGTCATATGGAGATGATAGAGTCAGTGGTGAGAGGGAGTGACGATCAGCGGCTGCTGTTTCGCAGGGCTGTACGCTTCAACAGGTCCTGCTCCTCTTTCTTCTATTTTGACTTCTGAATATATAGATCACACACATACATATACAATATCACACACACCCCTTTTATGGGACAAAATAGCGTCCAAATGACTTGCAGGCAGCAAAGGATAAAGTGTTGGGAAGACCGCATGACCACTGTGATCCATGGCTCTACTGGGGGGGGGGAAATTGTCTAATTCTCATTTTGTTCAGGTCTAGACAAAAGTGTGAGCATGGCCAAGTGTAGGGTCACCATTACCTAAAACCTGGATGAGCATTGTAGGTGTTCACACTACTCTGATGAGCCAGTAGAATGGCCTCCTACTTAACAAGCCCCCTACACAGGAGCAGCTCTGTAGAGCAGAGGCTGCGGAGTGGCCCACCTTGGTTCTCCCGTTTATCCTGAAGTTCCCCAGCTTGCTGCCGCAGTGACGTATCAGGTCGTCCATGCTGTTCATCAGGTGCCCGATCGCCTTACATCCCGCCTCCTTGCCTTCCACCCAGGTGATCTGGTCCCCGCGGATGTCTTTGGAGTCGCTGCTCTTTTGGCTCACCAGCTGGCCATCTGTGAAGCGTCCCGTGCTGTGCAGAGCCTTCACCTCGCCAACTATCCTGGCCCCAAACTCCTGCCCTAGAAAGTCATCCAGCACACAGATGCCATGTTTGTTCATGCACGGCACAATATATTCCAATGCCAGCTTCTGTAAGGTCGGCTTACTGTGCCCATTGGGCCTTTCCAGGCCTTCCTGTCCCCTGCTGGCTGCACACGCCTCTCCCGACTTCTGTGTGTAGTCTTCCTCGTTGATGGCACTCAGGGTGGCCCCTCCAACGACCACTTCCCGCGGGCCGGACTGGGGCGCTCCACGGTCGGACACTTCCCGCGGGCCGGACTGGGGCGCTCCACGGTCGGACACTTCCCGCGGGCCGGACTGGGGCGCTCCACGGTCGGACACTTCCCGCGGGCGGACTGGGGCGCTCCACGGTCGGACACTTCCCGCGGGCCGGACTGGGGCGCTCCACGGTCGGACACTTCCGCGGGCCGGACTGGGGCGCTCCACGGTCGGACACTTCCCGCGGGCCGGACTGGGGCGCTCCACGGTCGGACACCTCCCGCGGGCCGGGCTGGGGCGCTCCACGGTCGGACACTTCCCGCGGGCCGGACTGGGGCGCTCCACGGTCGGACACTTCCCGCGGGCCGGACTGGGGCGCTCCACGGTCGGACACTTCCCGCGGGCCGGACTGGGGCGCTCCACTGTCGGGTGTCGGGGGGGGTTCCCGGGCCGTGGCGCTCTTGCCTGCAGCCTGTGGCGGCTCGGAGCTCTTCTTACACACCTGCTTGTGTTTCTTCCAGTCTTGGCGCTGATGCTCTTTGCTGCAGTAGAACGAGCTGCGACAGCGTCCACAACGCAACAAGTCCTCCATTTTGCCGCACAGTTCACAGTACTGGTGGTCGCGGTCAGTGTGCTCGCCGCCTCCTCCGCCAGCCATGTTTACGGAGCACTTTCCTCCCGGCACACGATATGGCCAGTCAGCTCTCCGCAGGCAACACGGCAGTCAGGGTGCAGGCAGTGAGCTGCGCCCACGTGTTCACCTGTCAAAGCAGCTGTCCTATGTAAGTGAGCAGACCCACTGGAGGGGCAATGACTATTGCGCCTACGCTGCCATCCCCAGGCCGCACACACACAATGCACGGCCAGTCCGCCCCGGAGCACAGAACATACAGCATCAACGCACAACTAAAGCCTCAGCCATGGAGTTGTGGTGATTTTTAACAGCTTGATGTCACCGGAAAGGGCGGAGCCTCCTCAGTGCAGCTCTGATGCCAGGAAGCTGTCCCTGTGCGTGTCCGGCTCTGTGCATGTCTCTGTGCATGTCCCTGTGCGTGTCCCTGTGCGTGTCCCTGTTGGCGTGTCCCTGTGCGTGTCCCTGTGGCTGTGCTGCTTGGCTCTGTGCATGTCTCTGTGCGTGTCCCTGTGCATGTCCCTGTGATTGTGTGCTGTCCCTGTGCGTGCTTGTCCCTGTGCGTGCTTGTCCCTGTGCGTGCGTGTCCCTGTGCATGTCCCTGTGCGTGCTTGTCCCTGTGCGTGCTTGTCCCTGTGCGTGCGTGTCCCTGTGCATGTCCCTGTGCGTGCTTGTCCCTGTGCATGTCCCTGTGCGTGCGTGTCCCTGTGCATGTCCCTGTGCGTGCGTGTCCCTGTGCATGTCCCTGTGCGTGCCTGTCCCTGTGATTGTCCCTGTGCGTGCTTGTCCCTGTGCATGTCTCTGTGCATGTCCCTGTGCATGTCCCTGTGATTGTGTGCTGTCCCTGTGCGTGCTTGTCCCTGTGCGTGCTTGTCCCTGTGCGTGCTTGTCCCTGTGCGTGCTTGGCTCTGTGCATGTCTCTGTGCATGTCCCTGTGCATGTCCCTGTGATTGTGTGCTGTCCCTGTG
This sequence comes from Allobates femoralis, assembly GCA_033576535.1. NCBI lineage: Eukaryota > Metazoa > Chordata > Amphibia > Anura > Aromobatidae > Allobates > Allobates femoralis. The sequence goes on from JARQOC010000001.1 coordinate 414,954,537, forward strand.
CGTGCTTGTCCTGTGCGTGCTTGTCCCTGTGCGTGCGTGTCCCTGTGCATGTCCCTGTGCGTGCTTGTCCCTGTGCATGTCCCTGTGCGTGCGTGTCCCTGTGCATGTCCCTGTGCGTGCGTGTCCCTGTGCATGTCCCTGTGCGTGCCTGTCCCTGTGATTGTCCCTGTTCGTGCTTGTCCCTGTGCATGTCCCTGTGATTGTCCCTGTGCGTGCATGTCCCTGTGCGTGCTTGTCCCTGTGCGTGTCCCTGTGATTGTCCCTGTGCTGTCCCTGTGCTGTCCCTGTGCGTGTCCCTGTGCGTGTCCCTGTGCGTGTCCCTGTGCGTGTCCCTGTGCGTGTCCCTGTGATTGTCCCTGTGCATGTCCCTGTGCTGTCCCTGTGCGTGCTTGTCCCTGTGCATGTCCCTGTGCGTGTCCCTGTGATTGTCCCTGTGCGTGTATGTGCGTGTCCCTGTGCTCTCCCTGTGCGTGCATGTCCCTGTGCATGTCCCTGTGATTGTCCCTGTGCTGTCCCTGTGCGTGCTTGTCCCTGTGCGTGCTTGTCCCTGTGCGTGCTTGTCCCTGTGCATGTCCCTGTGCGTGTCCCTGTGATTGTCCCTGTGCGTGCATGTGCGTGTCCCTGTGCTCTCCCTGTGCGTGCATGTCCCTGTGCATGTCCCTGTGATTGTCCCTGTGGTTGTCCCTGTGCATGTCACTGTGTGTGCATGTCCCTGTGCTGTGCATGTCCCTGTGCGTGTCCCTATGCGTGCGTGTCCCTGTGATTGTCCCTGTGCGTGCTTGTCCCTGTGCATTGTCCTCTGTGCGTGTCCCTGTGATTGTCCCTGTGCGTGCTTGTCCTGTGCGTGCTTGTCCCTGTGCGTGCTTGGCTCTGTGCATGTCTCTGTGCATGTCCCTGTGCGTGTCCCTGTGATTGTGTGCTGTCCCTGTGCGTGCTTGTCCCTGTGCGTGCTTGTCCCTGTGCATGTCCCTGTGCTTGCTTGTCCCTGTGCTTGTCCCTGTGCGTGCTTTTCTCTGTGCATGTCCCTGTGCGTGTCCCTGTGCGTGCGTGTCCCTGTGCATGTCCCTGTGCGTGCTTGTCCCTGTGCATGTCCCTTGTGCTGTGCGTGTCCCTGTGATTGTCCCTGTTCGTGCTTGTCCCTGTGCATGTCCCTGTGATTGTCCCTGTGCGTGCATGTCCTGTGCGTGCTTGTCCCTGTGCGTGTCCCTGTGCGTGCGTGTCCCTGTACGTGCGTGTGTGTCCCTGTGCATGTCCCGTGTGTGTGCTTGTCCCTGTGCATGTCCCTGTGCATGTCCCTGTGCGTGTCCCTGTGCGTGCGTGTCCCTGTGATTATCCCTGTTCGTGCTTGTCCCTGTGCATGTCCCTGTGATTGTCCCTGTGCGTGCATGTCCCTGTGCGTGCATGTCCCTGTGCGTGCTTGTCCCTGTGCGTGTCCCTGTGATTGTCCCTGTGCTGTCCCTGTGCGTGCTTGTCCCTGTGCGTGTCCCTGTGCGTGTCCCTGTGCTGTCCCTGTGCGTGTCCCTGTGCTGTCCCTGTGCGTGCTTGTCCCTGTGCGTGTCCCTGTGATTGTCCTGTGCATGTCCCTGTGCGTGCTTGTCCCTGTGCATGTCCTGTGCATGTCCCTGTGCGTGTCCCTGTGCGTGCTTGTCCCTGTGCGTGCATGTCCCTGTGCGTGCTGTCCCTGTGCTGTCCCTGTGCGTGCTTGTCCCTGTGCTGTTCCCTGTGATGTCTGTGCATGTCCCTGTGCTGTTCCCTGTGCATGTCCCTGTGATGTCCCTGTGTGTGCACTGTGCGTGTCCCTGTGCATGTCCTGTGTGTGCATGTCCCTGTGCATGTCCTGTGATTGTCCTGTGGTTGTCCCTGTGCATGGTCACTGTGTGTGTCATGTGTCCCTGTGGTGCTTATGTCCCTGTGTGCGTGTCCCTGATCGTGCTGTCCTCTGTGATTGTCCCTGTGCTCGTGGGGTTGTCCTGTGATGTTGTGCGTGTCCCTTGTGCTTGTCCCTGTGGTGCTTGTCCCTGTGCGTTGCTTGTCCCTGTGCGTGCTTGTCCTGTGCATGTCTCTGTGCATGTCCCTGTGTTGTCCCTGTGCTGTTGTCTCTGTGCTGTCCCTGTGCGTCTTGTCCCTGTGCGTGCTTGTCCCTGTGCATGTCCCTGTGCTTGCTTGTCCCTGTCGTTGTCCCTGTGGTGCTTTTCCTCTGTGCATGTCCCTGTGCGTGTTCCCTGTGCGTGCGTGTCCCTGGTGCATGTCCCTGTGCGTGCTTGTCCCTGTGCTATGTCCCTGTCGTGCGTGTCCCTGTGATTGTCCCTGTGCGTGCTTGTCCCTGTGCTGTCCCTGTGATTGTCCCTGTGTTGCATGTCCCTGTGCGTGCTTTTCCCTGTGCGTGTCCCTGTGCTGTCCTGTGTCTGTACTGTGCGGTGTGTCCCTGTGCATGTCCCTGTGTCGTGCTTGTCCTGTGCTGTCCCTGTGCATGTCCCTGTGCTGTCCCTGTGCGTGCTTGTCCCTGTGACTTCCCTGTGTCGTGCTTGTCCCTGTGCATGTCCCTGTGATTGTCCCTGTGCGTGCTGTCCCTGTGTTGCCTGTCATGTCTGTGCGTCTGTCCCTGTGCGTGTCCCTGTGATTGTCCCTGTGCTGTCCCTGTGCGTTGCTTGTCCCTGTGCGTGTCCCTGTGCGTGTCCCTGTGCTGTCCCTGTGCGTGTCCCTGTGCTGTCCCTGTGCGTGCTTGTCCCTGTGCTGTCCCTGTGCTGTCCCTGTGCATGTCCCTGTGCTGGGTGCTTGTCCCTGTGCATGTCCCTGTGCTGTCCGTGCTGTGCTGTCCCTGTGCGTGTCCCTGTGCTGTCCCGTCGTGCATGTCCCTGTGCATGTCCCTGTGCGTGTCCCTGTGATTGTCCCTGTGCATGTCCCTGTGATTCCCTTGTGCATGTCCCTGTGCATGTCCCTGTGCATGTCCCTGTGCATGTCCCTGTGCGTGCGTGTCCATGTGATTGTCCCTGTTCGTGCTTGTCCCTGTGCATGTCCCTGTGATTGTCCCTGTGCGTGCATGTCCCTGTGCGTGCTTGTCCCTGTGCGTGTCCCTGTGCTGTCCCTGTGCGTGCTTGTCCCTGTGCTGTCCCTGTGCGTGCTTGTCCCTGTGCATGTCCCTGTGATTGTCCCTGTGCATGTCCCTGTGCTGTCCCTGTGTGTGCTTGTCCCTGTGCGTGTCCCTTTGCTGTCCCTGTGCGTGCTTGTCCCTGTGCGTGTCCCTGTGCATGTCCCTGTGCATGTCCCTGTGCTGTCCCTGTGCATGTCCCTGTGCGTGTCCCTGTGATTGTCCCTGTGCATGTCCCTGTGCGTGCATGTCCCTGTGCGTGTCCCTGTGATTGTCCCTGTACGTGTCCCTGTGCTCTCCCTGTGCTTGCATGTCCCTGTGCATGTCCCTGTGATTGTCCCTGTGCATGTCCCTGTGGTTGTCCCTGTGCTGTCCCTGTGCATGTCACTGTGTGTGCATGTCCCTGTGCATGTCCCTGTGCTGTGCATGTCCCTGTGCGTGTCCCTGTGCTGTGCATGTCCCTGTGCGTGTCCCTATGCGTGCGTGTCCCTGTGCGTGTCCCTATGCGTGCGTGTCCCTGTGATTGTCCCTGTGCGTGCTTGTCCCTGTGCATGTCCCTGTGCGTGTCCCTGTGATTGTCCCTGTGCTGTCCCTGTGCGTGCTTGTCCCTGTGCGTGCTTGTCCCTGTGCATGTCCCTGTGCATGCTTGTCCCTGTGCTTGTCCCTGTGCTTGTCCCTGTGCATGTCCCTGTGCATGTCCCTGTGCGTGTCCCTGTGCGTGTCCCTGTGCATGTCCCTGTGCTGTCCCTGTGCGTGCTTGTCCCTGTGCATGTCCCTGTGCATGTCCCTGTGCATGTCCCTGTGGTTGTCCCTGTGGGTGTCCCTGTAGTTGTCCCTGTGGTTGTCCCTGTGCATGTCACTGTGTGTGCATGTCCCTGTGCATGTCCCTGTGCTGTGCATGTCCCTGTGCTGTGCATGTCCCTGTGCTGTGCATGTCCCTGTGCTTGTCCCTGTGTGCCTGTCTGAGGAGGTTCTCCCTAGTACAGCCTGTCTGACTCACACACCTATAGGCCTGTTTCACACATCTGTCACACCACAGACATATGAGGCTGGCTTCACACCACGTTTTTCAGGATACAGGGCTGACCGGTGGATCCGATTTCGGCCTCATAGTATCCCTATGGAGCCGGATGGCAGTCATTTGCTATCCGGTTTCCATCTGTCCAGGAGAATGCAGGTTTTTCTCCCAGACACAAAATCGCAACTTTCAGCTTGCTGGAATTTTCTATCCGGAGCAAAAATTGGTACAAATCGGACCCGGTGCGATCCGGCATCCCCTAACATGGGAGTGTACAGTCTTGGCCAAAAGTTTTGAGAATGCTACAAAAATTAATTTTAACAAAGTCTACTGCTTCAGTTTTTCTAATGGCAATTTGCATATACTCCAGAATGTCATAAAGAGTGCTCAGCTTAACAGCAATTACTTGCTAAGTCAATATTTGCCTAGAAAATGAACTTTAACCCCCAAAACACATTTCAACATCATTGCAGTCCTGCCAAAGGGCCACTTTACACACACAGATATCTGTGACCAACTTCTGAACAGATCTCTGGTTGCAGTGAAATCATGGAGACATTGTTCCATTTGTACACAGCCACAAAATGTAACAATGTGTCCATGATTTCACTGCAACCTGAGATCTGTTCAGAAGTTGGTCACAGATATGTGTGTGTAAAGCGGCCCTTAAAAGGAGCAGCTAACATCGTTTTAGTGATTGCTCCATTAACACAGGTGTGGGTGTTGATGAGGACGGCTGGCGAACAATCAGTCATGATTAAGTAAGAATGACACCACTGGACACTTTAAAAGGAGGCTGGTGCTTGGTATCATTGTTTCTCTTCAGTTAACCATGGTTCTCTAAAGAAACACATGCAGCCATCATTGCACTGCACAAAAATGGCCTAACAGGGAAGAGTATCGCAGCTAGAAAGATTGCACCTCTGTCAACAATCTATCGCATCATCCAGAACTTCAAGGAGAGAGCTTCCATTGTTGTCAAAAAGGCTCCGGGCGCCCAAGAAAGACCAGCAATCGCCAGGACCGTATCTTAAAACTTTCAGCTGCGGGATCGGACTACCAGCAGTGCCGAGCTTGCTCAGGAATGGCAGCAGGCTGGTGTGTGAGTGCTTCTGCACGCACTGTGAGGCGGAGACTCTTTGAGCAAGGCCTGGTTTCAAGGAGGGCAGCAAAGAAGCCACTTCTCTCCAGAAAAATCATCAGGGACCGACTGATATTCTGCAAAAGGTACAGGGAGTGGACTGCTGAGGACTGGGGTAAAGTCATTTTCTCTGATGAATCCCTTTTCGATTGTTTAGATGCTTGGGGAAAAAAGGTGTACTACAGTCCGCGCTGCCAGGGTAACTCACATCAAAGAAGACGAGTAATCGATGTTCAGTGCAATCCTTCTTTATTCACCTACGCGTTTCGGTGCCCTCCTGGCACCTTCATCAGGGATCACCCCTGATGAAGGTGCCAGGAGGGCACCGAAACGCATAGGTGAATAAAGAAGGATTGCACTGAACATCGATTACTCGTCTTCTTTGATGTGAGTTACCCTGGCAGCGCGGACTGTAGTACACCTTTCTTCCCCAAGCATCTTGTTGCATCTCCGCATAAGTGTGGCCGGTGGAAGTCCAGCAGCAGCCATCAGGATATTATTAACAAGCCTTCAAGCCAGTTGTGGGTTACACAACTGGAGTAGGTGAGTGGATTGTATTTCTCACCGTTGCACAAATTAGTGTCTAGTGATAAGGGCACTATTGCGCCTCTTGTCCCCCCCCTCTCTTTTTGTTTCTTTTCGATTGTTTGGGACATCTGGAAAACAGCTTATTCGAAGAAGAAGAGGTGAGCGCTACCACCAGTCTTGTCTCATGCCAACTGTAAAGCATCCTGAAACCATTCATGTGTGGGGTTGCTTCTCAGCCAAGGGAATCGGCTCACTCACAGTCTTGCCTAAAAACACAGCCATGAATAAAGAATGGTACCAGAATGTCCTCCAAGAGCAACTTCTCCCAACCGTCCAAGAGCAGTTTGGCGCCCAACAATGCCTTTTCCAGCATGATGGAGCACCTTGCCATAAAGCAAAGGTGATAACTAAATGGCTCAGGGAACAAAACATTGAGATTTTGGGTCCATTGCCCGGAAACTCCCCAGATCTAAATCCCATTGAGAAATTGTGGTCAATCATCAAGAGACGGGTGCACAAACAAAAACCAACAAATTCTGGCAAAATGCAAGCATTGATTATGCAAGAATGGACTGCTATCAGTCAGGATTTGGTCCAGAAGTTGATTGAGAGCATGCCAGGGAGAATTGCAGAGGTCCTGAAGAAGAAGGGTCAACACTGCAAATATTGACTTGCTGCATTAACTCATTCTGTCAATATAACCTTTTGGTACTCATAATATGATTACAATTATATTTCTGTATGTGATATAAATATCAGACAAACACAAATAAAAACCAGAGGGCAGCAGATCATGTGAAAATATAATTTTGGTGTCATTCTCAAAACTTTTGGCCATAACTGTATTGCGCCGTCTACAACATAAAATCTGATGCGGCTCCCGGACGCCACCAGCTGAAGTTTAGCAGTTGGAGAGCTCCCCACCTGAGATTTCAGGACCGCAGCTAGCTCCCCGCTGGCCGCAATCTTGAAATTTCAGCAGCTCCAATCTGCCAATTCCGGCAGAAAACAGGTTCGGTTTGTCCGGGGCAGTCAGATTCTGTTCGGTGTTTCCTTCAAAGCACCAGACAGAACCGGGTACACCACAACCGTGGTGTGAAGCCAGCCTGAGACAAGGCCGTTTGTGGGTTGGGCATGTAGCCATGTGTCACAGACGTGTGACACGTGTGCTGTCCGTGTGCTATCCATAGATAGCCTGTCACCACATACTTACCTCCCTCCTGCACCCGCTGCTCCTCTCACTTCCGGTCCGCTGTCATGCTCAGTGAAGTGAATAGTTATGAGCCTAATGAGCGGCATCGGAAGAGAGAGGAACTGTCGGAGCTGGAGCGAAGCGAGTATGAAACTCTTTATTTTTAAGTTTGTCATTTTCGTCTGTGCACACGGATGTCACACGGATGACATCTGTGTGCATGGACGTTTTCACCCAAAAGCAGTCCGTAATTCCGCAAAAAAACGGACATGTCGCCGTGTGGAGCACACGGACACGCATCTGCTCCACACAGCGACACGTCCATGCGGAAAAAACAGAAGTGTGAAGGGGCCATAGGGGATCATATGTCCCCGTATGTCCGTGTCTCCGGCATGTGTCAGCACGGACATGGAAATGAGGCCGTAGTTTGATGGAATGCGGTCTGTGCCAACACATGCCAGAGGCACAGGCATATGGGGACATATGATCCTCTATGGCCCCCTTCACACTGCTGTTTTTCGGCACAGATTGTGTAACCGTGTGGAGTAGATGCGTGACCATGTGCTCTACACATCGACATGCCCATTTTTGCCAGCACCACAGACTGCTTTTGGCCACAAACATCCATGCGCACAGATGTCGTGTGTGACATTGGTGTGCACAGACCAGAGCCAAAAGTTAAAGTTGTTAAAACAAAAAATGTCTCCCCCCCCCCCCCACCCCACCTCCAGCGCCGCCCATTAGTCTCATCTAATATTCACTGCTCTCAGCGCTGTAGTGATCCTGGAGGGAGGGGAGTATGAAATGACAGGCTCTCCCTGTGTTATCTAGATAGCACACGAACAGCACATGTACATCACACGTTGTGTGACACACCGAAGCACCGCGCCCAAAAACGGCCTGTCTCACGCCTGCTTGTTTTGCACAGATGTTTGAAACAGGCCTACAATGTATGGAGTCCTTCTGCCAGGTCCTGACTGCAGCATATACATTCTAACCAGCTCACTAGTGAAGACACTAGAATGTATAGGCTCCTGCTGGGTATATATTAACCTCCCTGGCGGTATGATTTTGTCTGGAATTTTATGCTAAAAGCGGTACCATTTTTTTGCATGGAAATTTTGTGTTATGTACAGTAGCCCTGCAATTCTTAGTAATTACATGATCAAAGAAGACTCTAGTAGACCTCTCAGATGTGATAAAGTTTGAAACATTAAATCATGAATTATAATTAAATTAAATAATTTTATTCAATAATCAATACTCTTATTGAATAATAAATAATCAAATGTAATAAAATAAATACATAATGACAACTGTCAAATAACAAAAAATCAGTACACATCCTGTGTGTGATAAATCTTGAAGCATGAGACCGCACACAGACGCACGTCACAGTCTGGGCAATGGAACCGGGTTTCCTTGCGGATTTTCTTGCCCTTGCCGTCGCGCTTTGAGCAGCACACCACGCACATCCTCGTAGGTGCTGCCTTTTTAGCCGTTGGTGGAATGTAGTCCACAAAGTGGCGACCAGTTAGGCGTTCTGGGTTAGGAACGTCACTAGCACGACGGCCGGATCTGTTCCCAGACACGGATGGCATTGGGTTGGATTCAAAAATCAGCTGCGCCACCTTCGACACAAAGTCTGAATGCACAAGAGGGTTGTCACTGCTTTTTTTGTGCAGTACGTATGCGTTCCACAGGCATTGCTCCAGGAGATGGCGGAATATTTTTTTATAATATTTTTTTTGCTGCTTCCGCATCGCCGGATAGAATGTCATCGCCTGGTCAGCTCTGTCGACTCCTCCCATGGTGTTATTATAGTCGATGACCAGTCGTGGCTTCATGATGTCTTTCCCACCTCTTGTGTGGACCATGGCAGTGGAGGTGTTATGTACTGTACTCATCAGGCACACATCTTTTTTGTCCCGCCAGCGCATCGCCATCATCTTGCCTTTCTGCCAGGCAACCATGTCTCCGGTTTTCAGTTTTTGTTTTGAAAACATGGATGGCAGGTCACGACGGTTGGCCCTAACAGTTCCATAGCCATCCGTCTTGTGCTTGAGCAAGCACTCGTACAGCTCCGGTGAGGTGTAGAAATTGTCCGTTGTGACACAATACCCCTAATTCAGTAACGGCTGAAGCAGGGTGAGGACCGATGATGTTGCCATCCCATAGCGGCTGTACCTGGGGTCGAATTGTGTGCCTTTACCCGTGTAGATCACCGAATTCCAGATATAGCCAGTGGCCGACTCACAGAGCATGTACGATTTTACGCCAAACCGGGCTCTCTTGGACGCAATATACTGGATCCAGCTGAGGCGTCCCTTGTATGCCATCAAACTTTCATCCACACTGAGGTCTCTGTCTGGCACATAGGCCTGCTGGAAATTTCGGAGGATCAGCTGGTACACCTACCAAATCTTTTTGAGTTTTGGCGCCGGATGTGAGGCTGCGTCAAAATCGTCATTGTTGGTAAAGTGTAGATATAGCATAATCAGGGAAAAGCGGTACTCCGACATGACGGTGCCAAAAAATGGGGTTGCCAGCAATTTATTGGTAGTCCAAAACCATTTCTGCAGGGGTTTCCCCACCACCCCCTGAAGAATTAGCCCCAGGAACTGCCAAATGTCCTCTTTGGTCACCGGTGCCCATTTCCTGTTACGGGAAAACCGGGTGTGCGCAGTACCGGACTGCTGCTGGTACCGATTTGTCTCGGCGACAATTTTGGCAATGACGTCGTCCGTCAAAAATAATTTGAAGTACGCCAAGGGGTCACTGGGGTCACCGTCCACCTTCATACCTGGTGATCCGGTAAAGGGGAATTTTGGCGGCGGTACCTCATCAATGGCGCAGTCAATAGGGCACCAAGTGCGGACATCACTGAGGTGAGGTGCACCATGTTCGCTGTCGCTGTCAGACGATTCCTGCCACGAGTCGCTGTCGCTGACGTCCGCAAAGGGCTCTATGTCGCTGCCGCTGTCTTCCATCACATTCACAGCTGCTTTGGAGATGCGACGCTTTGATGCCATGACAGCAAAATGGGCAGGCAGGGCAGTGAGGACGAAAAAATGTCAGATCTCAGTGGATACAATGTCACATCTGAGTCTGACAGGAATTCTGACAGGATTTCACTTTTTTTTTTTATCATTTATATACAGTGTGTGTGTCACTTTTATTTATTGAATCTGGCGCCTGGCTCCGCCTCCCATGAGCCTCTGCGGCTCAGAGAGACGGACCCAGGAAGCAAGATGGCGGCGCCCACCGGAGGAACAGAGGGATCACAGCGGAGACACCTCTAGACCACCAGGATGAGGTAAGGGGACACCGCGGACAGTTCTCCCATTCACCGCGAGCGTCACTCGGGGTTACCGCTTCTGGACGCGAAATTTAACCCCGAGTGACGCTCGGGAATACCAGCAGGGAGGTTAAGGCCACTTCACACGCTACAATATCATTGAACGATATTGTTAGCTATGTCACGTGACCGCGATCCTTTTGACATCGTTAGTGCGATGTCACAAGCAAGGATATCGTTAACGATGTTAAATTTGGCAACGCGCCAGCTACTTGGAGAAGAACGATTGAACGATGTTACACAGCGGCAGGAATAGGAGAATTATGAACGACATTGTTTAAAAAGGTGTCACAACGATGTTGCTTGCTCAGAGCATGTCAATTGGACGACGAATGATAGATTTGAGGTCAGGATCTCAAATTTTTGATTAACGATCCAACGATTTATCATTTAAAGATCGTTTGTTTACACGCAACGACGCACAAACAATATCACTTGAACAATCACAAATCCGTGACGTTTCAACGATATTGTTCAATGATATTGTACTGTGTGAAGTGGCCTTTAAGGTACCGTCACACGCGGCAATATTGCTAGGCAATTTCACTGGCAATTTGCTGGCTGCAGTGAAATCATGGACACATTGTTCTATTTTGTTTCTGTGTCCAAATGGAACAATGTGTCCATGATTTCACTGCAACCAGCAAATTGCCAGTGAAATTGCCTAGCAATATTGCCGCATGTGACGGTATCTTTAGTGAGGACATCAGAATGTATGGGCTCCTGTAGGGTACCATCACACGAGGTGACATCGGCGGCGATATCATAGGCAACGCTGGGGCATGGCTTATCGGCGGCGTCATCGCCGCCGAGTTGCCCCATGTAAAGAGGGGATTTGGTGTCAAAAAATCGTCTGAGAGTGGTCGCCTGGTTTCGCAGCACAGCTCTAAAACCAGGCGAGCACTCTGGGGCAATGTGTACACATCACCCCATGTAACATGGCTGTAGCCGATGTTACAGGCGATGGGAGCCATAGGCTCCCATGTTACAGGATCGCCGCTGGGGTTTGTGGACACCCCAGCAGCGATGGCGCCTGTAACATCGCCGGTGCGTCGCCGGAGGTATCACCACATGTAAACACATGACGGCGATGCTGGCGGGGCACCAAAACGTGCGCGCTCCGGCGATGTTACCAGGTGTGACGGTACCCGTAGAGTATACTTTATATTAGTGAGGACATCAGAATGTATGGGCTCCTGTAGAGTATACTTTATATTAGTGAAGACATCAGAATGTATGGGCTCCTGCCAAGTATATATTAGTGAGGACATCAGAATGTATGGGCTGCAGGCTGAGACACAACTACCTCTGGTCCCCTTGAGGAAGCAATCCTTATTATCAAGCAAAACAAGTGTTGGGGTAACTAAGGAGATCACTGCCCTTGTTCCTAGGGGAATTCTCCATTATGGTGCCTTTTATGGTACCTTATACGGTTTAAAGATGGCTGTATGTTAGCTTCTGAATGGAGGGGTGTAAAAAAGCACTTTTTGTATGTGGTATGTTACATGTACTATTGTGACCATAAGATTCAGTGTGCTGGGACATAACCAGGGTTATATCTAATGATTGATTACTTGCATTTCCCTGATATGTGTATATGGTCCTGACACTAATCCATGTATAATTAATGTGTACTTAGTGTAACATACTGCATATGTGGCACCCGACAGGTTAAGTGCCACAGAAACCACACCATGGGTTAACTCCCCACACAACACGTGACACTGCACTAGCACCTTTAAGCCAGAAGGGGGAGCTAAAGCAGCTCCCTTATATATTCTGGTCTGAGGAGGAAGTAGTTAGTTGAGAGTTCAGTTTAGTGCAGGGAGCACTAGGAGGAGGACCTGTAAATGGGAGCAGTGCTGAGCTCCTGACAGGGACCACTGACTACTTTCAGGCCTGAAGCCAGAGTCTGAGGAGAGCAGTACAAGAAACAGTGGAACATATCTGGGAGACTGAGTTACCTCATAACTCGCCCCAGAGGAGCGCAGAGACCAGATACCGGATCTGAATCTGTGACTGAAACACGCAGCACAGAAAACACGGGGATAGTGGAGGTTGTAGATCTACACTGTACCTCAGCGAAGCAACACGGCGGGGTCAGAAGCACACGGAAAGACTCAAGTTGTCTAGCAAAGGGGGTATCTGTGAGGAGAGACAGGGCCAGCAGCCCAGCACAAGCGGCAGCAGGGCCACACACACAGCGCAGCATTGGGAAGCTGAGGGCCCGGACAGGGTGGGAGCAACCCGGCCCCGGTACAGACTCCGTGGATAGTACTCTGCTACCAAAATCTGCAGTAAAGCCTTGGAAAAACTTCAAAACCGTAAGTGTGTGTGATCCTTGTGCTCAAACCCTCACAAACTCCCATCATCTCTACTACTACCACTATCCTGCAACATCCATAGCACCATCTATAGACTATTACTACCACTGCCCCAGGGAACCCAGCTCTATCTGCGTAGAGCCATTACATCCCCAGCTGCCTAACATCTTCCCCGGAGGTTCTGCAGCAGCAATGGTCACCCTGACCACAACCCGTGGGTGGCGTCACGACAAACTCCCCTGTAAATATCCCCCCATTACTTGCGGAACCTGGGACATGGTCCGGACCAAGACCGCCGTGATATCCCCAGCAGTACCCCGGTCCGGTACCGAGTACCCCGCCCAGTGGGCTCCACACATATGTTGATTGATAATACCCTGTGAATAAGACTACGGAATTGGTAGCATCATAAAGATGTGACAAGCTACATACTGTGGGTTTTAATTAATGCATGTTGGGGGGTCCCCCTGCTGATTTTACTTGTTCTTTGTCACTGTTTGATGTCAATATACTAAATTTGTATCTTTTTATTGCAAATTACTCTTTGTGGTTCTCCTAGTATTAATTTATGTTTTGGCAGAGTATGCGATACCCCTGACAGGTGGGATCTACCATCGGGGGTAGATTGACTTAATGCCATATATGGATATAATATTAATACTGTTTCACACTTCTGTAGTATGCGGTCTGTGCCGACACATGCTAGAGGCACGGACACACGGGGACATATGATCCTCTTATGGCCCCTTTCAGACTTCTATTTTTCGGCACGGACTGTGTCACCATGTGAAGCAGATGCGTGACTTTGTGCTCCACACGGCGACATGCCCATTTTTTGCCAGCACCACAGACCCCTTTTGGCCACAAACATCCATGAACACAGATGTCATCTGTGTGACATCCGTGTGCACGCAACAGAGCAAAAAGTTAAAAATGTAAAAATAAAAAAATTTCTCCTCCCCTCCCTCCAGCGCTGTCTGCTTCTCTCACTTCCGATGCCGCTCATTAGTCACATCTAATATTCACGTCACTGAGAGCTGCAGCGGCCGAGAAAAGAGAAGAACAAGCAGTGCTGGAGGGAGGTGAGTATGCAATGACAGGCTGTCCATGTGCTATCCACGAATAGCACTCAAATGTGTCACGTGTGTGACACACAGATCCAAACCCCTCTTCAAAAATGGCCTGTCTGACACGTCTGTGGTTTCCATAAATGTGTGAAAAAGGTCTCCCTGTGTGGAGCAGATGCATCTGCGTGTGCTCCACACGGGGATATGTCCATTTTCCGTGTGCGTGGACCAGAACCAAAATTTCTAAGTTAAAAAACAAAGAAATTCCTCCTCCCCTCCCTCCAGCGCTGTCTGCTCCTCTCACTTCTGGTGCCGCTCTTTAGTCTCATCTAATATTCACTTCACTAAGAGCTGCAGCGGCCCAGAAAAGACAAGAACAAGCAGTGAAGCCTCAGGAGCAGCCCTCCCTCGTTCACTATGGCATGGGTCGCAAAAGCAGCGGTATCCTGGATGCATTCCTTACGCACAACATTGCAATACCCCGACCAGGACCCAACCGAACTACTCGACCAACTTACAATGGCCCAGGAGTATTTCTTGCTTTCGTCCATAGACACAGCCAACTGTGTCGCGTTGTCAACAGCAAACGTGATCTCCATGCGCCGAACTCTCTGGCTCAAGGCTGCCACGCGGACTCTGCATCAAAAAGATCCCTCATAAACCTCCCCTACCAAGGAGGTCGCCTATTGGGTAAAAAGCTTGATCAGCTCATCTCCGAAGCCACAGGGGGAAAAGCAAGTTTCTCCCCCAACAAAAGTTCAAGCGGCTTTTCGCCACCCACAGTCACGATCATGCTCTCACGTCCCCCACGGGACATCAAGATGGGACACCTCAACCGCTAACACAAGCGCTGGGCGGCCGACCCGCAGGGTCAACAATACCCCACTCTCATTCAAAACCAACCCCAACTGGAAAAGCCGCCCCAACAAAACCCACTCTAAGGGTACCTTTACACGCCGCTACGGCAGGATGGATGCATCCCGCTACAGGCTACAAATGTAGCTTGTAGCGCCAATATAGCCCGTCGTAGCGGCGTCTGAAGACGTGACGATACAGCCGGCAACAGATACATCTGTTTACGACCTCTGCTCGAAAACAGAGAGCTACAAAGCCGATGGTAGCAAGATGCATCGGCGTGTAAAGACGTTACGGAAGGGAACTCTGGACACCCTGCGATGTAGCTGCAATGTAGCTAAGGCGTGACCCTGGCTCCGTGTTACCGCGCCCCATGTGCGATCATTGGTGGAAGCTGCTGCATGACGATTGGTAGTCGCTGCATAGGGAGGCATATTTAAGGAGCTGACGAGTCACACTACACAATCGCTCGAGCGTGCTGTATTACTCAGCCTCCTGCGTTGCCTGCCAAATCAGGATGTTATTGCTTTGTCCTATCAGCGTACGGACGGCTCGTAATCCACAATTGTGGCACGCCTATGTGCTGGCCCTGCTGCACCAGGTACGCCCATAGTAGCTGGTTATAGCGGTGTGTAAATGAGCTACAGATGGCTACTTGAGACACCCGGCGATGTATCTAGCTATAGATGTCACGTAGCGTAGCGCACCTTATGGCGGCGTGTAAAGGTGATGCGTTGAGCGTTTGTAACCGTTTGAGCGTGCTCGTGCACGTGAAGTAGCGGGATGCATCCATCCTGCCGTAGCGGCGTGTAAAGGTACCCTAAGGGTACCTTTACACACGGCTACATTTGTAGCTTGTCACCAGGTAACTTACTGGTTGCAGTGAAATCATGGATACATGGTTCTATCTTGTTGCTGTGTACAAATGGAATCATGTATCCATGATTTCACTGCAACCAGTAAGTTACCTGGTGACAAGCTACAAATGTAGCCGTGTGTAAAGGTACCCTAAGGGTGCGAGACCCCAAAGGTTCAACGCATGACTCCCCCTTCCCCCCCCCAACCGCTCGACACCAACATAATAGGTGGACATCTCCAGCTATTCCGCAACTCATGGCTAGCTGTCGTCCACGACAATTGATAAGTGAATTGGTGTCATCAGGCTACAAAATAGAGTTCTTGTTCCGACCCCAAATCATTTTTTTCTATTGCGGCCTCCAAAGACAAATGCTCAACCATTTTTCATGGCCATCAATTCACTACTCAAAAACCGGCGTCATAACTCCGGTACCAAAGACCGAACAGTTCAAGGGTTACTACTCAAACCTGTTTGTCGTTCCGAAAAAAGACAAAACAGTACGCCCCATCCTAGACCTCAAACTTCTCAACAAATTCGTAAAGATGCGACAATTCAGGATGGAATCACTACGCTCAGTAATCGCGTCTATGGAAAAAGGAGAGTTCTTAGCATCGATCGACATACAGGACGCATACCTCAACATCCCCATTTTCCCTCCCCACCAAACATACCTGCGGTTCGCAGTCAAAAAACGCCACTTCTAATTCGTCACCCTGCCCTTCGGCTTGGCAACCGTGCCCAGAGTCTTCACAAAGGTCATGGTGGCTGTCATGACCATACTCCACTCGCGGGCAGTAGTTGTCCTCCCTTACCTAGATGACCTGCTATTCAAATGGCCATCCTTCCAAGCATGCCTCAACAGCGTCCAAATAACAACAGACACACTCTCACGCCTGGGATGGCTCATAAACCAAGAAAAATCATCCCCAACGCTGGCCCAGACAATAAACTTCTTAGGGATGACCATAGACACCGCAAGAGGCCTAGTCATACCCCCTCAAGACAAGGCCATGGCAATCCACAAAGGAGTGCACACCCTTCACGGCCGCCAATCCCAATCCATCCGTTTCGCCGTGGGGGTCCTAGGAAAGATGGTATCTGCAATGGAAGCTGTTCACTTCGCTCAGCAAACGTACGACCCTTACAGCTCTCCCTCGTCTCGGCTTGGGACAAAACCCCCCTCGACCGCAAGCACCACCTATCCACCCAAGTCAAAAAGGCACTCAAATGGTGGACACGACCATCATCACTCACACAAGGAAAATCCTTCCTCCCAATCCAATGGCTAGTGGTAACCATCAACACCAGCCTAATTGGCTGGGGGGCCGTCTATCGTCAACACACTGCCCAAGGCCGCTGGACGCCCCAGGAGTCACACTGTTATCTGTTATCATCACTACAAAAGGGGACCAGCATGGGGGACTTTACTACACTATGGGGGCCAGGATGAGGACATTGCTACTAAAGGGGTCCAGGTTGGGGGACATCACTACAAAAGGTGATCAGCATGGAGGACATTACTACACTATGGGGGCCAAGATGGGGACATCACTACAAAACGGGACCAGCATGGGAGACATTACTACACTATGGGGGCCAGGATGGGGACATCACTAAAAACGGAGACCAGCATGGGGGACATTACTACACTATGGGAGTCAGGATGGGGACATCACTACACTATGGGGACCAGGATGTGGACATCACTGCAAAAGGGGATCACGATGGGGACATTACTACAAATGGGGACCAGCATGGGAGACAATACTACACTATGGGGCCAGGATGGGGACATCAATGCAACAGGGGATCAGGATGGGGACATTGCTATATGATGAGGACCAGGATAGGGCATTACTACAAGAAGGGGATCAAGATGGGGTCCAGGATGTGGGACATTACTATAGGATGGGGACATTACTACTAGAAGACCAGGATTTGGACATTAGTACATTGAGCAAAAAATTCTGGTGTTACTAAAAATGTCACTTAGTCCTACAAGCAATGCGACCCACCCATATCAATTTTTTTCTATATGTGTGGCCCACTAACCCAGCCAAGTTTGAGACCCCTGGTCTACACCAATCACTGATATAGCACAGATTGGGTGTGGGAAGAATATGCATGAGGTATTTACTTAAACGTGACTAGGAAGCATGAAACTATAAAACTTCAAAGGCTTACTGCCACACATTGAGGCCATCTACTTATATAATCGGGAGTTGGGAGTTGGGAATTCGGGCGCGGTAGCCGAATCCCAGACTCCTTTGCGCTACTGCGAGCGATGACGCGTAGCGTCATCGCGAGCCGCATCCTAGCAACTGTCGGCCCCGCAAAGCAGCTCAGGGACACAGACCCGGGGAGACAGAGGAGCCCCAGACCCGCACCCCTGCACATCCGCCACACAAAGCCAGCCGCTCAGGCACACAGCAGATCCGGGGAAGACCCGGGGACACAGAGGAGCCCCGCACCCACACCCTGCAGCTCAGGGACACAGGACACCCGGCCACAGACAGAAGCCCCGGACCCGCTCCCCTCGAGCTCAGGGACACAGGACACGCGGGCAGAGACAAAAGCCCGGGACCCGCACCCTGGAGCTCAGGGACACAGGACACCTGGCCAGCCACAGGAGCCCCGGACCCGCACCCTGGAGCTCAGGGACACAGGACACCCGGCCAGAGACAGGAGCCTCGGACCCGCACCCTGGAGCTCACGGACACAGGAGGCTGGAGACAGAGACATCAATGAGGAGTAAGGCTGGGGACAGAGACATCAATGAGGAGTGAGACTGGGGACAGAGACATCAATGAGGAGTAAGCCTGGGGACAGAGACATCTATGGGGAGTGAGGCTGGGGACAGAGACATCAATGAGGAGTAAGGCTGGGGACAGAGACATCTATGAGGAGTGAGGCTGGAGACAGACACATCAGTGGGGAGTGAGGCTGGGGACAGAGACATCAATGAGGAGTAAGGCTGGGGACAAAGACATCAATGAGGAGTGAGACTGGGGACTGAGACATCAATGAGGAGTGAGACTGCGGACAGAGACATCAATGAGGAGTAAGGCTGGGGACAGACACATCTATGGGGAGTGAGGCTGGAGACAGAGACATCAGTGGGGAGTGAGGCTGGGGACAGAGACATCAATGAGGAGTGAGACTGGGGACAGAGACATCAATGAGGGGTGAGGCTGGGGACAGAGACATCAATGAGGGGTGAGGCTGGGGACAGAGACATCAATGAGGAGTGAGACTGGGACTGAGACATCAATGAGGAGTGAGACTGGGGCCAGAGACATCAATGAGGGGTGAGGCTGGGGACAGAGACATCTATGGGGAGTGAGGCTGGAGACAGAGACATCAATGAGGAGTAAGGCTGGGGACAGAGACATCTATGGGGAGTGAGGCTGGGGACAGAGACATCAATGAAGAGTAAGGCTGGGGACAGAGACATCTATGGGGAGTGAGCCTGGAGACACAGACATCAGTGGGGAATGAGGCTGGGGACAGAGACATCAATGAGGAGTGAGACTGGGGACAGAGACATCAATGAGGGGTGAGGCTGGGGACAGAGACATCAATGAGGGGTGAGGCTGGGGACAGAGACATCAATGAGGAGTGAGACTGGGGACTGAGACATCAATGAGGAGTGAGACTGGGGCCAGAGACATCAATGAGGGTGAGGCTGGGGACAGAGACATCTATGGGGAGTGAGGCTGGAGACAGAGACATCAATGAGGAGTAAGGCTGGGGACAGAGACATCTATGGGGAGTGAGGCTGGGGACAGAGACATCAATGAAGAGTAAGGCTGGGGACAGAGACATCTATGGGGAGTGAGCCTGGAGACACAGACATCAGTGGGGAATGAGGCTGGGGACAGAGACATCAATGAGGAGTGAGACTGGGGACAGAGACATCAATGAGGGGTGAGGCTGGGGACAGAGACATCAATGAGGGGTGAGGCTGGGGACAGATACAGAGATCTTTATCTACTTATATAATCGGGAGTTTGAAATTCGGCCCCTGTAGCCCAATCCCAGACTCCTTTGCGCCACTGCGACCGATGACGCGTAGCGTCATCGCCAGCCGCATCCTAGCAACCGTCGGCCCCGCAAAGCAGCTCAGGGACACAGACCCGGGGAGACAGAGGAGCCCCAGACCCGCACACTGCACCTCCGCCACACAAACCCACTAGCTCAGCCAGACAGCAGACCCGGGGACAGAGACGAACCCCGGACCCGCACCCCTGCACATCCGCCACACAAAGCCAGCCGCTCAGGCACACAGCAGACCGGGAGACAGAGGAGCCCCGGACCCGCACCCTGCAGCTCAGTGACACAGGACACCCGGCCACAGACAGGAGCCCCGGACCCGCACCCTGGAGCTCAGGGACACAGGACACCCGGCCAGAGACAGTAGCCCCGGACCCGCACCCTGCAGCTCACGGACACAGGACACCCGGCCAGAGACAGGAGCCCCGGACCCGCACCCTGGAGCTCAGGGACACAGGACACCCGGCCTGAGACAGGAGCCCCGGACCGCCACTCTGGAGCTCTGGGACACAGGACACCCGGGCAGAGACAGGAGCCCCGGACCCGCACCCTGGAGCTCAGGGACACAGGACACCCGGCCACAGACAGTAGCCCCGAACCCGCACCCTGCAGCTCTCGCACACAGGACACCCGGCCAAGACAGGAGCCCCGGACCCGCACCCTGGAGCTCAGGGACACAGGACACCCGGCCTGAGACAGGAGCCCCGGACCCACACCTGGAGCTCTGGGACACAGGACACCCGGGCAGAGACAGGAGCCCCGGACCCGCACCCTGGAGCTCAGGGACACAGGACACCCGCCCAGAGACAGGAGCCCCGGACCCGCACCCTTGAGCTCAGGGACACAGGACACCCGGCCAGAGACAGGAGCCCCGGACCTGCACCCTGGAGCTCACGGACACAGGACACCCGGCCAGAGACAGGAGCCCCGGACCCGCACCCTGGAGCTCAGGGACACAGGACACCTGGCCAGCCACAGGAGCCCCAGACCCGCACCCTGGAGCTCAGGGACACAGGACACCCGGCCAGAGACAGGAGCCCCGGACCCGCACCCTGGAGCTCAGGGACACAGGACACCTGGCCAGCCACAGGAGCCCCAGACCCGCACCCTGGAGCTCAGGGACACAGGACACCCGGCCAGAGACAGTAGCCCCGGACCCGCACCCTGCAGCTCACGGACACAGGACACCCGGCCAGAGACAGGAGCCCCGGACCCGCACCCTGGAGCTCAGGGACACAGGACACCCGGCCTGAGACAGGAGCCCCGGACCGCCACCCTGGAGCTCTGGGACACAGGACACCCGGGCAGAGACAGGAGCCCCGGACCCGCACCCTGGAGCTCAGGGACACAGGACACCCGCCCAGAGACAGGAGCCCCGGACCCGCACCTTAGAGCTCAGGGACACAGGACACCCGGGCAGAGACAGGAGCCCCGGACCCGCAGCCTCCACCTCCGCCACACAACCCCCCTGACACAGCACTATATATATACAGTACATAAACACACACACATATACATATTGCGTATATACACATATATAAATACATTTACATATACACTATATACACATAGATATAATATACACATATATAACATATATGCATATCACTATATACACATATATACATAGATGTAGATATACAGTATATACATATATATATATATATATATGTATACTGTATATGTACAGTATATACACATATACATACATATACACTATATCCACGGATATACAGTATATACACATATATACATATACAGTATATACACAGATGGATATATACACATACATATACACTATATACACATATATAGAGGTAAAGTATATACACATATACATACATATACATTATATACACATATATAGATATTTATACAGTATATACACATATATACATACATATAGATATACACTATATACACATCGATATACACTTTATACACATATATCGCTACATATACATATATTGCTACATACACACACATACATAACTATTATATAATTGCCGTAGCGACTTCCGTTGCGTCCGGCGCTACTTCCGTGGCTTTGTTCGCGTGGCTCGGCACTTCCTCTGGGGCTCTGTTCGTGGCCGCTAAGCGGCCACGCACCCCGCAAAGCATTGCCCGCGAAGAGAGCATTGCGAGCCCTTGCCACGCGAACAAAGCCACCAACATGCCCCCACCTCTACCCAGCTATCACGAGCATGGGGCTGTAGTGTACACCGCTATGGTATACTACAGCCCCATGCCCAGCCGCCTGTCCGCCCCGCTCTCCTCGCCTCGCCGCCAGCATGGGGCTGTAGTGTACACCGCTATGGTATACTACAGACCCATGCCCAGCCGCCTGTCCGCCCCGCTCAGCCCGCTACCCCGCTCTGCCCGCCTGAACCCCACGGCGGCGAGGGGAGGCACACGGTGCAGAAGAGAGGGGTTGCTCCGGAGCACTGTGTCACCAGGCGGTGACAGCAGCGGCTCCGGAGCAACCCCTCTCTTCTGCCCCGTCTGCCTCCCCTCGCCGCCCCGCCACCCCACCGTACACTGCTCCGGAGCCATTGCTCCGGAGCTACCCCTACCCCTCCGCCGCTACTAACCACCCCGCCACCTACTTCCCTCCGCCACCCCCTAAGCCCCCGCCGCCCCATAAGCCCCGCCGCCGCCACCCCCTAAGCCCCGCCGCGCCCCTAAGCCCAGGCCGCCACCACCCCCTAAGCCCCCGCCGCCCCCTAAGTCCCCGCCGCCGATCACTTACATGCCTTCTTCTTCATCTGATCATCCGTCCGATCCAGGAGTCCTCCGTCCGGCCCAGGCATCCTCTTCGTCCGGCCCGGGGGTCTTCTGTCTTCTTTCCGCCATCTCCGGCTCCTACGTCCTCTTCACGGCCCCTCCGGCTCCTACGTCCTCTTCACTTCCCATAGAGATAGAATGGACGAAAAATCGTCCATTCTATCTCTATGGGAAGTGAGGCGCTATTCTGATTGGTCGCTGTGTGCTGACGGCGACCAATCAGAAGAGCGCCTCACTTCCCATACAGATACATAGCGATGTTTCGGCGAGTTTATCGCCGGGCCCCTGGTTCTATTTTCGGCCACGGGGCTCGGCTCTGATCGGTCGTTCCACGGGGCCGGAGACTCGCTTCGCGGCCATTGCTCGCGCCTTAGCAATGGCTCACAATCACATTAGCGCCTCATTCCTCCATGTATCCTTATGGAAAAGCGCCCTCCAATCACAATCACGGCGCCATTTTTGAAAATACACAGCGACCAATCACATTTATGGCGCCATCTTTCTGAGGTTGCCGCCCACCAATGAGATAAGGCCGCTATTTATAGCGCGAAATTTGAATCGTTTTCAACACATAATTCCACCTCTGCGTATCCTGTTTGAGGGAGGCCGAGAAGCTACCGCCGGACCATCTGTTGGACTATATTTCAGCCAAGATATCCATCCTTCGTGAGGGCCGTCGGGAAGCAAGCGCCGGACCATCTGTTGGACTATATTTCAGCCAAGATATCCATCCTTCGTGAGGGCCATCGGGAAGCAAGCACCGGATCGGGTTCTGCGATTTATCAGCTAAGTTATCCTTCTTGAAAGATACCTTTTCACATCAGAGTCTACAGTTAGGG
Organism: Allobates femoralis; assembly: GCA_033576535.1. Taxonomy (NCBI): domain Eukaryota; kingdom Metazoa; phylum Chordata; class Amphibia; order Anura; family Aromobatidae; genus Allobates; species Allobates femoralis. The sequence continues at coordinate 414,977,643 of JARQOC010000001.1, forward strand.
CCAGAAATATTTGGACAGTGACACAAGTTTTGTTATTTTAGCTGTTTACAAAAACATGTTCAGAAATACAATTATATATATAATATGGGCTGAAAGTGCACACTCCCAGCTGCAATATGAGAGTTTCCACATCCAAATCGGAGAAAGGGTTTAGGAATTATAGCTCTGTATTGCATAGCCTTCTCTTTTTCAAGGGACCAAAAGTAATTGGACAATGGACTCTAAGGGCTGCAATTAACTCTGAAGGCGTCTCCCTCGTTAACCTGTAATCAATGAAGTAGTTAAAAGGTCAGGGGTGGATTCCAGGTGTGTGGTTTTGCATTTGGAAGCTGTTGCTGTGACCAGACAAAATGCGGTCAAAGGAACTCTCAATTGAGGTGAAGCAGAACATCCTGAGGCTGAAAAAAAAGAAAAAATCCATCAGAGAGATAGCAGACATGCTTGGAGTAGCAAAATCATCAGTTGGGTACATTCTGAGAAAAAAGGAATTGACTGGTGAGCTTGGGAACTGTAAAAGGCCTGGGCGTCCACGGATGACAACAGTGGTGGATGATCGCCGCATACTTTATTTGGTGAAGAAGAACCCGTTCACAACATCAACTGAAGTCCAGAACACTCTCAGTGAAGTAGGTGTATCTGTCTCTAAGTCAACAGTAAAGAGAAGACTCCATGACAGTAAATACAAAGGGTTCACATCTAGATGCAAACCATTCATCAATTCCACAAATAGACAGGCCAGAGTTAAATTTGCTGAAAAACACCTCAAGAAGCCAGCTCAGTTCTGGAAAAGTATTCTATGGACAGATGAGACAAAGATCAACCTGTACCAGAATGATGGGAAGAAAAAAGTTTGGAGAAGAAAGGGAACGGCACATGATCCAAGGCACACCACATCCTCTGTAAAACATGGTGGAGGCAACGTGATGGCATGGGCATGCATGGCTTTCAGTGGCACTGGGTCACTTGTGTTTATTGATGACATAACAGCAGACAAGAGTAGCCGGATGAATTCTGAAGTGTACCGGGATATACTTTCAGCCCAGATTCAGCCAAATGCTGCAAAGTTGATTGGACGGCGCTTCATAGTACAGATGGACAATGACCCCAAGCATACAGCCAAAGCTACCCAGGAGTTCATGAGTGCAAAAAAGTGGAACATTCTGCAATGGCCAAGTCAATCACCAGATCTCAACCCAATTGAGCATGCATTTCACTTGCTCAAATCCAGACTTAAGACGGAAAGACCCACAAACAAGCAAGACCTGAAGGCTGCGGCTGTAAAGGCCTGGCAAAGCATTAAGAAGGAGGAAACCCAGCGTTTGGTGATGTCCATGGGTTCCAGACGTAAGGCAGTGATTGCCTCCAAAGGATTCGCAACAAAATATTGAAAATAAAAATATTTTGTTTGGGTTATGTTTCTTTGTCCAATTACTTTTGACCTCCTAAAATGTGGAGTGTTTGTAAAGAAATGTGTACAATTCCTACATTTTCTATCAGATATTTTTGTTCAACCCTTCAAATTAAACGTTACAATCTGCACTTGAATTCTGTTGTAGAGGTTTCATTTCAAATCCAATGTGGTGGCATGCAGAGCCCAACTCGCCAAAATTGTGTCACTGTCCAAATATTTCTGGCCCTAACTGTATATTCCTGATGCTAAGTTTTATTTTCACCTCTTTTGTAATCTTTTATTTTCACCACTTTTACTAAAATCGTCCATTCTATCTCTATGGGAAGTGAGGCGCTATTCTGATTGGTCGCCGTCAGCACACAGCGACCAATCAGAATATCGCCTCACTTCCCATAGAGATACATAGCGGTGTTTCGGCGAATTTATGGCTGGGCCCCTGGTTCTATTTTCGGCAACGGGGCTCGACTCTGGTCGGTCGTTCCACGGGGCCGGAGACTTGCAATGGCCGCTTCGCGGCGATTGCTCGCGCATCAGCAACGGCTCGCAATGATTGCGAGCCATTGCTAAGGCGCGAGCAATGGCCGCGAAGCGAGTCTCCGGCCCCGTGGAACGACCGATCAGAGCCGAGCCCCGTGGCCGAAAATAGAACCAGGGGCCCGGCCATAAATTCGCCGAAACACCGCTATGTATCTCTATGGGAAGTGAGGCGCTCTTCTGATTGGCCGCTGTGTGCTGACGGCGACCAATCAGAATAGCGCCTCACTTCCCATAGATATAGAATGGACGATTTTTCCAAGCCCTCCACTGGCTCCCCATCCCTCAGCGATCTCGCTTCAAAACCCTAACCTTGACATACAAGGCCATACACAACCTGTCCCCTCCCTACATCTCCAACCTGGTCTCCCGCTACCTCCCTTCGCGCAATCTGCGCTCCTCCCAAGAACTCCTCCTCTCAACCCCCTGCATCTCCACCTCCCACAACCGCACACAAGACTTCTCTCGTGCTTCTGCCAGACTCTGGAACTCCCTACCCCATCACATCAGACACTCCCCGACCCTGGGAACCTTCAAGAAAAACCTGAAGACCCACCTCTTCCTACAAGCCTACAACACACACTGAGACCCACTGCACCATCCCACCTCCCCCTCCTACTGTCTCCCTCCCCACCCCCTTTAGACTGTGAGCCTTCGCGGACAGGATCCCCGACCCTGCTGTACCCGTATGACTAATTGTGATATGTCATTGTTTGTCGTCGTTTGTGGTCGTCCTCGACCACCTGTTTCTGTCTACCCTCCAAATTGTAAAGCGCCATGTATCCTAATGGCGCTATATAAATACCTATTAATAATAATAAAATAAATCTATCTATTTCTATCTATCTATGTATCTATTTCTATCTATCTATCTATCTATGTATCTATTTCTTTCTATCTATTTCTATCTATTTCTATTTATCTATGTATCTATTTCTATCTATCTATGTATCTATTTCTATCATTAGTATCTATGTATCTATCTATCTATATCTATCTATCTATCTATCTATCTATCTATCAGATAGATAGATAGATAGGAATAGATAGATAGATATAGATAGATAGAAATAGATAGATAGATAGAAAATAGATAGATAGATAGATAGATAGATAGAAATAGATACATAGATAAATAGATAGATAGAAATAGATAGAGTCTCCCGACCCGGCGACGACCGACGAAAGCCGAGACCCGTGGCCGAAAATAGAACCAAGGGCCCGGCTATACTTCGCTTGAAACACCGCTATTATTCTCAATGGAAAGTGAGGCGCTATTCTGATTGGTCGCTGTGTGCTGCCGGCGACCAATCAGAAAAGCGCCTCACTTTAAGCAGTAAATTTGAAACTCAAAGTCGTCCATTATATGTCTATGGGAAGTGAGACGTTCTTCTGATTGGTCGCTGTGTGGTGACGGCGACCAATCAGAAGAGCGCCTCACTTCCCATAGAGATAGAATGGACGAAAAATCGTCCATTCTATCTCTATGGGAAGTGAGGCGCTATTCTGATTGGTCGCTGTGTGCTGCCGGCGACCAATCAGTTCGGACATCAGTTCGGACACTTTGCCGCTGCAAGCGCCGACTTCTGCGCTACAAGCGCAAACTTCGGCGCTTCTAGCGGCCTCCGCGGTGCATCAGACCGCTGTGGCCGAACACTCATTCAGGCGCCGCCCATACAACTTGCCGGTCTTCCCGCTGACCGCCGACCAATTGCATTCTCAGCGCCCCTTCCCATAGAGATGCATTGAGAAATGAGGCGCGATTGTGATTGGCCGCTGTGTATTTTCAAAAATGGCGCCGCGATTGTGATTGGTCACGGTAGATGGCGCTCTGATTCTGATTGGTCAGCGCTCAGCGGGGATAGCGACGCTTTCTCTGCCGAGCGCCTGGTTCTATTTTCGGCAACGCCGTTCGGGAAGGTGGAAGTCTGTAGCTCCGCCCCGCTGTGTTGTGATTGGACAGCGGCAACTTTACAGAGTAGCGCTGTGATTCCGATTGGTCGGCGCTCAGCGGGGAAAGCCGCGCTTTTCCTGCCGAGCGCCTGGTTTGATTTTCGGCCATAGTGGTCGGCGGCATCGACCACTATGGCCGAAAATTGAACCAGGCGCTCGGCAGGGAAAGCGCGGCTTTCCCCGCTGAGCGCCGACCAATCGGATGCTCAGTGCCATCTTCTGAAGTTGCCGCCAGACCAATCATAGCACAGCGGGGCAGAGCAACATACTTCCACGCTACGACCGACCTGAGCCTTGCGCTCTGGCCGAAAACAGAACCAGGCGCTGGGCATCCAAGTCGCCGGTCTCCCCGCATAGCGCCGACCAATCGGATTCACGGCGCCATGTTTATGAAGTTTCCGCTGCCCAATCCCACAGCGGCTGGCGGCTGCCACCATTTTATGAATGAACATTTCGCGTCCGCCATCTTAGAGCACGAAATTTGAATTTTTTCACTATTTAAAACCTAAAAAGCTGTTTTCACAGTACAATCTCACATCATCAGAGTATATATTCCTAATGCCTATGCTTATATTAACCCCTTCTTTATACAAATTTCATATGAGCTACATTTCACCATATTGATCTGTTTTTTTAATACCTTTTTAACCCCTTCTATTCTATTTGTGCTCCACTTGCTCTCACTATGTGCTGTACTAAGGCCATTTCTACATTAACCTCTTCTATGCCATTTGCATTTTAATTTTCTGTCACCCTGTTTTATAGGGTTCAAACTGCTACATTAACCCCTTCCATTCTGTTTGCTATTCACTAACTGTCACTATGTGCTGTACTCATGACATTTGAAAATTAACCTCTTCTATACCATTTGTTATTTATTTTCTCATCCACACTGTTTTATAGGAGTGCAAGTAGTACATTAACCCCTTCTATTGTCTCGGCTATTCACTGCCTATGTCACTATGTGGTGTACTACTGGCATTTGAATACTAACTTCTTTAATACTATTTTTAATTTTATTGATCGTGCAGTATTTTCTACACGTGCCAGTGGTACATTAACCCCTTACAGACTGTTCTATATTTTATTTCTACTTAGGAGTGTGTTGTTAGACTGTTAGGAGTACATTAACCCATTATATGCCATTTTGATTATATTTCATACTAATGAGTCTGTAGGACTACTACCTGTCTTATATTTAACAGTTTGGATGTAATGCTACCTTACCACTGCCTTATTGTCGTGCCAGTGGGACATTAACTACTTTTACATACCAAATATATTGGTTGCATGGCATTTTGCACTATATGACCGACTGGGGCCCCTTTCACAGGCGCGTTGTACATGCAGATTTACATAAATCCATAACATGTGGTAATATTCCGAATATTAACGCAAGTTCCCCATACCCGCCACCAGGGGTGCAGTTGCATAAGGTCCCGCTACATCGCCGGATTAACGTTCATTTTTACATTGACCTCCCTGTTTCACCATGTACTGCGGAAGTTGCCTTATTTCTTTTTTCACCCTGCTTGGTCACATTGCGCCATTTGACGCTCGCCGCTAATGCCGCTATTTCCCCAACTGTAGAGAGAAAAATAAAAACCACTACTTCCGCAATAATCACAAAACCCTAAGTTCAAGGTAAAAATGAACGCTACCTCTGCCATTTTGCCCCAACTTCTGCAACTCCACCCCTGCTGGCGGTTATGCGGAACTTGCCGTCATATCGGTAGTTTAACCGCTTTTTTTACAATGTTGGAACTCTGCATTTACAACGCGCGTCTGAAAGGGCCCTTACATCCATTTGTCTTGCCTTCAAGTCTCTTTTTAAGGACTTTAAACACACTGATTTCCATTCACAACTCCATACAGTAAACATTATTAAATATTTGTTTCGCACACTAAAGAAGTCCATGATTTGCTTTTCACAGGTTATTGAAATACACACTTTCCTTTTATTGTTTTTGCCTATTTAGACATAGTTATTATTGATTGTTTCCTTAACTAACACACTCTAGCTCATTTTGGATTGGATTCACTGCCTATTCTTACGAAGATGAGCTCTCCAACAAAAAATATCGCTCTTGCCAAGGAGGCTGCATCTACGCCTAAGAAGAAGCGTGCAGAGGAGACTTCGGAAGAGAGACGTCTTCGGTTAGATCGTCGTAAGGCTGCTAAGGTGAAACGCACTGCTGAGGAGACTTCGGAAGAGAGACGTCTTCGGTTACATCGTGCTAAGGCTGCTAAAGCGATACGCATTGACAAACTCTCTTCTCCACTGAGACGTTTTCGGTTAGATGCTGCGAAGGCTGCTTCGAAGAAACGTATTTCTGAACTGTCTTCCGAAGAAAGAAGCCAACGAATGGCAAAAAGAGCCATGGCTGAGCGTCGCAGACGCAAACAACAACAACTTAGAGCCACTGAAGAACCGTCTGACAAAGATACTACTCCTGTCTCTTCGTCTACTGACATTCTACAAAGTGAACAGCCTTTAACACCTCCCATGACCTCCATGGGAAAAAAAAAAGCAAAGGTTGACAAGGAGGCTGTGCGTATGCGCAAGAAGCGTGCGGAGGAGAGTTCTGAAGAAAGACGACTTCGCTTGGACAAGGAAAAGGCTGCTTTGAAGACACGGGTTTCAAAAGAGTCTTTGGAAGGAAGGAAGGAACGATTAGGCAAAAAATCAATGGCTGCGCGTCAAAGACGCAAACAACAAAAGTTAATGCCTACAGGAGATCCGTCTGATCCTCATACTGCTGCCACCTCTCCGTCTGACCCTCATACTGCTGCCACCTCTTCGTCTGATCCTCATACTGCTGCTACCTCTTCGTCTGACCATCATACTGCTGCCACCTCTTCTTCTACTGTGTTAACTACAACTGAACAGCCTTTACCACATTCCAAGGCCACATGTAAACTAAAACACTCTGCTGAGGAGACGCCATACAGCAAACAGTATAAAATTATGAGGCTTAAAAGGACAAGACAGATACGTCAAGATACGGAGTCTCCTACGTCTAAACAAGTCCGCTTGACCCATTTGGCTGCATCACGTCGTGACCTACGCAAAAGTTCTTCTTCCACTTCAACAATGCGAGAGGCAGAACGGAATATATATTCAACTTCTTCATTTATGGAATGTGTTGAATCTACGTCCCTTCCACGTCTCATCTATGTAGGATTACACAATAAAAATCTACGTTTGTTATCTACACCTCTCCTACATCAAATGGCATTTACTGATCACGATCATGCTATTCTAGAACATACCTGTGGTCACATGAAGTTAATATGTGAACATTGTGAGGCTCTGCATTTTACTGCTGAACGCCCATCAGATCAACAGTTTAGTCTTTGTTGCCACAAGGGAAAAGTAAAGGTACCATTACCTCAATACCCGGAGGTCTTCCAACGCCTGCTGAAAGGAGAGAGTGAGTACAGTCGAAATTTGATGGAGAATATCAGGAGCATTAATAGTTCTTTTGCTTTTGCCTCCATGGGTGCCCATGTTTCTCTACCACCTGGACACGGCCCTTACTGTTTCCGTATTCATGGGCAAATTTATCATCGCACGGGAACACTCCATCCTGCTCAAGATCAACCTCCAGCATATCACAACTGTACATTTTAGATACTGCAAGCGCTATAGAACAACGGCTACAGTCTCCAGAAAATGTTAAATGTCATCCTACTTTAATGAGTATCATTGCTCTTCAATTGGATAATATTAATCCCTTTGTTTCGGCCTACAAAATGCTACGTGACGTTGAATTAGAAGAACAACAGAAGGCAGTAGAACATGGCACCGTCATGCCAAATATTATCATGGCCATTAAACAAGACAGACAGCAAGACCCTAGACGCTATAACAATCCTACTGTCAATGAAGTTGCTGTGGTCTTTGAAAATGCTGATGGAGAGCCACCATTCAATAGAGACATTTTAATTAATTTGAAACCTGATCCAAATAACCCCTTGGCCCCAAAAACACAGCAAGTCAGTATTCTACACAGCAATTTAGATGCATTACTCTATCCCTTATTTTTCCCTCATGGAGAACAAGGCTGGCATGAGGGACTCAAGCATCAAGGCCAAAGTCCACGCAGGGTTACACAGCTCCAGTATTACTGCTATTTGCTGTCTGTACGGAATCGGTTCAATCCTGTCCTGAATGGTGGCAAACTAACACAGCAGTACTTAGTGGATGCGTATGTGAAAATCGAGGCTAATCGCTTAAATTTTATCCGTCAACACCAAAAGGATTTAAAAGTAGAGGATTATTGCGTACTCCAGGAACATCGCCAGAAAAAATCTATTGAGAAAGGTATTCCCATTGGCAAGACGGTCATTTTACCATCTTCCTTTGAAGGCAGTCCAAGAAACATGCAGCAACGCTATCAGGATGCCATGGCTATTGTGACTAAATTTGGGCGACCGGATCTTTTTGTAACCATGACCTGTAATCCTAAATGGAGGGAGATTACAAACAATTTAGAGCCATGGCAGCGTGTGGAACATAGACCTGATTTAGTCGCCCGTGTCTTCAGAATTAAACTGGAAGCCCTATTAAAAGACATTAACACTGGATTATTTGGCAAAGTTTGTGCAATGGTTCATGTTATTGAATTCCAAAAGCGTGGCCTACCACACGCTCACATTTTGATCATTCTGGATAGCAAATCCAAACTAAGAACTGAGGTTGAAGTGGATAATATAGTTTGGGCTGAAATCCCTGATCCAGCAGAATACCCTGTGCTCCATCAAATTGTGATGCAACACATGATTCATGGACCCTGTGGACAACACAACCCCAATTCTCCATGTATGCATCTTGGAAAGTGTAAGAAAGGTTTTCCTAAAGATTTCCAAACAAAAACAGTCTTAGCTGAGGATGCATACCCTACTTATCAAAGAAAGCATGGACCATCCTTTCCACACCATTCAAAGATGATTGATAATTCTTGGGTTGTTCCCTATAACCCTTTCCTACTATTAAAATACAAGTGTCATATTAATGTTGAGGTATGTGCTTCCATTCAAAGTGTTAAATACCTATTCAAATATGTCTACAAAGGACATGATAAAGCCAATCTTGAAATTTCCCAAACCAATATCCACCATGATGAAACACATCAATTCATGGATTCAAGATACGTGAGTGCACCGGAGGCAGCTTGGCGAATATTTGCTTACCCGATGCATAGACAATCGCACTCCATTATTCGCCTTGCCGTACATCTCCCACATTCTCAACCACTTTATTTTCATGAGGATGACTCTGTTGACAACATCAGTTACACAATGCACAGAAAATCGACTCTTATGGCCTACTTTGAGCTGAATGAGAATGACCCGCATGCTCATGATTACTTATACTGTCAAATTCCAGAGCACTATGTTTGGAAAGAAGGTGCATGGGAAATTAGAAAGCGAGGAGGTTCTTCAGTGATTGGAAGAATGTATACTGTCAGTATGAAAGAACAAGAACGGTACTATTTAAGGTTGTTGTTACTGCATGTCAAAGGAGCAACAAGTTTTGACAACATTAAGACTGTTAATGAAGTCACATACCCAACTTTTAAAGAGGCGGCATTAGCCCTTGGATTGCTCTTCGATGACACTGTTTGGAGAAATACTTTATTGGATGCCTGTGTTCTCAACATGCCTGCACAGCTTCGTGATATGTTTGCATATATATGTATTTTTGGTCCTCCAGCTCATCCATTGGAGTTGTGGCAAGAATTTAAACAAGACTTTATCCAAGACTACTGCCATGCATATCACTCCAACACTGAGGAGTGTGAGAATTGTGAAGGATATGCTATGACTGATGTCCAAAATGTTCTAAAATTTCATGCCAAAACTTTTACTGATTTTAATCTACCACGACCAAAAAGAAAGCCACACATGGCCCCACAATACAACAAGCATGACGAGTTAAGAAGAGCTCAGCAAATGAAAGCTACTTTAAATGACCAACAACTTTTGGCCTATAATGCTATCAATCAAGCTTTACACGATAGAAGTGTACAACCTACCTAAGTGCTTTTTCATCGATGGCCCAGGTGGCAGTGGGAAAACATACCTGTATGATTTATTAATTCATGAACTAAGAGGAGAAGGCGAAATTGTCTCACCTGCAGCCAGTACAGGGATTGCAGCTAACTTACTGCAAGGAGGAAGAACCATCCATTCGCTTTACGGCATACCAATTCCAATAAATGAAACATCCGTTTCCAGAATTAAAAATGATACAGATGCTGCACAACATTTGAAAAGTAACAAACTTTTCATTATTGACGAGTCCACTCTGTTATCTAAATATGCATTGCATGTGATAGATCAACTTTTACGGGATGTCATGACAACAGATATCTCCAAGAAAAATACAACACCTTTTGGAGGGAAAGTCATTGTTCTGGGAGGAGACTTTCGACAGTGTCTGCCTATCATCCCTCATGGTACAAGAACTGACATTACAGAGAGTTGTATTAAATACTCACGACAATGGCAGCTTTTCACTCAATTGCCACTCTTCAACAACATGCGCTCCATTGATCCTGATTATAGCAGTTGGTTACTTCAACTGGGAAATGGTGAATTGTCCAATGATTTCAACCTTGGAGATGATATCATTGAAATCCCACAAGACATGATCTGCACTGGCTCACTCATACTTGCTATATTTGGTGAAAACATTCTCATTGATGTACATAACAATGAAAGCATTCAGATTGCTGCATCACATGCCATTCTTTGTCCTAAAAATGACCATGTGGATATGGTGAACTCTAAGGTTATGGATTGCATTGCTGGTGAATACACTGAATACATTAGTGATGATTCCATTGATCCTGATGAGACTGAAGATCCAGACCAATATCCAGTGGAATTTTTAAATTCACTCACACCAACGGCAATGCCTTCTCATCGCCTCAAATTAAAAATCGGTACCATTGTCATGCTTTTGCGCAACTTTAACAGCAGAAAAGGTCTTTGCAATGGGACTCGCTTGATTGTCATCGCTTTGTTTGACAATATGATTCAAGCAAAAGTCATTACTGGGTCTGCAGAAGGAAATGTGGTGTTTATTCCAAGGATTGATTTATCTCCATCAGAGACTGGCTTACCTTTCAAGTTAAGACGTCGACAATTTCCCGTGAAGCCTGCTTTTGCCATGACCATCAACAAATCCCAAGGCCAAACACTGGAGAAAGTAGGGATTTTTTTGCCAGAACCCGTTTTTGGACATGGACAGTTATATGTGGCTTTTTCACGAGTGAAAAGACGATGCAATGTTAAGGTGAAAGTGCTGGATACACCCATTCAAGGCAAATTGCTGCCTAATTCTGAAAAAGTCTTTACTAAAAATGTTGTCTATAAGAATATTTTATTTTAAATTCTTTAGATACATATTAGATTTAGATACATAGTTACTTTCTAATTAAACACAAATATTACAATAAATTAGTTTAGCCATGGATGTATAGGAATAGAAAAAAACAAAAATACCAAAAAAATTAGTTTAGTTATAGATAAAGACATTATAATTACTTATTAGATATAAAATAGTCATTTAAGATATATAGTCATTAGTTTTAGTTTTCACTAAAAATATAGTGTATAAAAATATTTTACTTTAAATTCTTTAGATACATATTAGATTTAGATACATAGTTACTTTCTAATTAAACACAAATATTACAATAAATTAGTTTATCCATAGATGTATAGGAATAAAAAAAAAAAATACAAAAAAATTAGTTTAGCCATAGATGTATAGGAATAGAAAAAAACAAAAATACCAAAAAAATTAGTTTAGTTATAGATAAAGACATTATAATTACTTATTAGATATAAAATAATCATTTAAGATATATAGTCGTTAGTTTTAGTTTTCACTAAAAATATAGTGTATAAAAATATTTTACTTTAAATTCTTTAGATACATATTACATTTAGATACATAGTTACTTTCTAATTAAACACAAATATTACAATAAATTAGTTTAGCCATAGATGTATAGGAATAAAAAAATAAAAAAAATACAAAAAAATTAGTTTAGCCATATATGTATAGGAATAGAAAAAAAACAAAATATCAAAAAAATTAGTTTAGTTATAGATAGACATTATAATTAGTTATTAGATATAAAATAGTCATTTAAGATATATAGTCGTTAGTTTTTTAGCTTAGAAACATTCTTTTTATATTTCATAGTATATGTATATAAACACACATTTTGTAGTAGATTGTAGATGTGTATCATCTAAATGCTTGCATTTAGTGATAAGAACCTGAAGCTCCAGCAGTATAGCTCCTGAGAGATTTCATTTTCTTTTTACACAGGGTGAGTTTTTTTGTGAACAGCTAAGAGACGGGTGGGACGCCTGTTCACACACATCTCTATCTCGAACTGTGTTCTGTACATATAAGTACATACATACATATAGGTACATATTTAGACACATAGGGAAAGAATAGACATTTTGATTTTAAATCTGAATTCTTCTGCTATCTGTGGAATTTTTAGTGGGGAAAAAAGCAATTTTGCCACTTGCTGCCTAATGGTGACCTACAGCACTCTTACTCTAAGTTGCATGAAATGTATATGGAATTTGTGGTTTACTTGCGGCAGTTGCGGCACATGTGGTTTCGACAGTTTCAACCGCCAAAATCGCAGTTACCTGTTGTTGCATTTAGTGAACCTGTCGAAGCTCTGCTTGCCGTATTTACTGCAAGCTAACTGCAAGTTCCATATACATTACATGTTACTTGCTCAAAGTGAGCTGTAGGTAGGCCCTTTGGTGCCAAGTGCAGAAATTGTATTTTGTTATTCCACACCTTCTGCAAATAGCCGAAAAATATCTGATTTAAAAGGAGTCTAACTATTAATTATTAGGGATAGAGTAGAGTAGGTCCCACCAGTTGTAAGGCTACCTTCCCGTGGTTGGTGGGGAAACATGTACTGGCTAAATCATAGATTTTTTTTATTTTTTTAACCATGTTTTTATTGGGTTTTAAACATTATATCATTTCCAGAAGATTAGGATAAGCATATCCAACATTAATTTACAAAAGTCAAACAAAGTTTTCTGGAACTAACAGTACACATCAAATTACAGTTTCGCACCATAAATCTTAATATCCCACCCCCCTTCCCTCCCTGGAAATTATCCATTACTCATGTTTTGTCTTATAGTCTCGAAAGAAGAAGATTGTAATATAAATATAATACATCTATTCTCATTCTAGTCATTTAGACACCACATCTCAGTCTACCAAGCGTCCCTCCTAACTCCCCCTCTGCATACCACACCGACGAACGGAAGGGTAACATGAAATTAATTATTTCACCATCTGTAAATTCTTTTTCAATGAATATTTTCCATCTGAAGAAAAATTTCTTGGTTAGTTTATTTGGATTACGTAGCGCATCCATCGATTCAAGTGTCAAAGTATGGCGCATCAACATTTTGATCTGGTTCAGGTCTGGGGGTCTATCGTTGAGCCAGTGTTGGAGAAGGAGTCTTTTAGCTATTATTGCAATATAGTGCCACAGGATATGTGGGTGTCTGTGAGCACCAGGATCCGTCTGGTAGTGGAAAATCCAACGTAACGGATCTGAACCCTCCATACCTCCACATATTTTCTTAGCCCAACTTTCCACCTTCCTCCAGTAATCTTGTGAATCGGGGCAAGACCAAAGACCATGTTCCAGGTCTGTCATTGCAGTTTTACATTTTGGGCAGTGAACCCATCTCCCTTGGTTGGCCTGGGAAGGGGGAATATTAAAACCCTGGATAGTCCCATGCATAATCCTGAATTGGGAATCCCTCCATTTCTCATTACTGATATATCGCCTCATAAGCCCCCATCCCTCTAGAATTTTCTGAACAAGTTCAGGGTCTTTAATGTGCTTTCGCCATTTGTTGAAAAACCCTCTCCTCCTTTGCGGACGTAGAACTTGTTGTACTTTGGCATATAATGAGGTAATGGACACATCACCTTCATTTATATTTAGTATTTCGGACCATAAATTGTGGTCAATCTCCCCAGAGAGGTCTCGCAGGTGTGAAAGGAGGTGGTGATTCAATTGACGATATTGTATCGCTTGGAATTGGGGTAAATTATAAGCAGTCAGCACCTCCTTCTCGGTCATCCACCTCCGCTCATCAAAATTTATAAGGTCTTCTAGTGTATTGACGCCCCTTTATTTCCAAGTTTTAAATAGGGAGTTTTCACGGCCCAACTCGAAGGCCGGACATCTCCATGGATTAAGTCGTCTGGAGACCTTCCATGCCAGTTTAATTTTTTTCCTGACCTCTCTCCACGTTATGATGGTGTCTCTATATATTACCGTATTTTTCAAGGTGACCGGAAGGCAGGACAACGGAGAGTGTAATAAAGCGGACAAATCCCAGGGCTTAGCCCACTCCCCCTCCAATTCTAAATCTGAGAACTTGCTTGTTCCCTTAATCAAGTCCAATACATTACGTAAGATACATGCTAGATTATATCCCCTAACGTCTGGGAGCTGTAATCCCCCCTCCTGTTTGGGCTGGATTAAGGTCTTAAAGGCTAGCCTAGATCTCTTACCTCTCCATAAAAATTTGGTGAAAGCTTTGTTAATTCTCATAATATCAGTATGTTTCATTAGCATGGGAATGGTCTGGAGGGGATAAAGTAATTTTGAAAAGCTCATCATTTTGAGTAAATGGCAGCGTCCCATCAGGGACAGCGGCAGCCCTTCCCATCTCGCCAACTCCTGCTCTATCTTTGTAATGATCGGTAAAAAGTTGAGTTTATATGTCATCCCACTAGTTCTGGCTAAGTGTATTCCCAGATATTTGAGACTGTTTTTCGCTATTGGTAATCCGCAGAAGTGTTCCCCTTTCCGTGCTCCTTCTTCTTGGTTTATGAAGAGAACTTCACATTTACCTTTGTTTAAGGAGAAACCTGAATATCTACCCCACTTCTCTATGTCTGTCAATATATCTGGAAGTTTTCCAGGGACAATGTGTCGTCGGTCCGCGCGGCCACAAAAGACTGAATCAGAAGTTCACTCTATACCTTTATTTGGATCCATCCAACGCGTTTCGGAGCCTGCTATGCTCCTTCATCAGGGAGTGTATCACTCCCTGATGGAGCATAGCAGGCTCCGAAACGCGTTGGATGGATCCAAATAAAGGTATAGAGTGAACCTCTGATTCAGTCTTTTGTGGCCGCGCGGACCGACGACACATTGTCCCTGGAAAACTCTGGAATCTGACCACATAGCACGTGGAGGTGTGGGTCCAGCAGCAGCCGCTATTACATGCTTTCAACACTGGCTGTGTGTCGCACAACTAAACCAGGTGAGCAGTTATCATTACGGCTCTTTAGCCGCTGATTGTTAAAAAGATAAGACCCTATCTGTGCTTGCTTCCTTCTTTTATTATAATACATCTGGAAGGTCTCTTTCTGGGTTTTGGACATATAGGATGATATCATCAGCGAAAAGTGAAAGCTTAATTTCAGCATCCCCTACCCTAAAACCCTCATAGGTGTTATGACGTTCCAGATACAATGCCAGAGGTTCTATAGCCAGATTAAAAAGAAGGGGCGATAGTGGGCATCCTTGTCTTGTTCCCTTCTGGAGAGTGAAGGAATCTGACAGAAAGCCAGGTGTACTAACACAAGCTTTAGGGTTACTGTATAGTGCACTAATGTATTGCCGAAAGGGGCCTAGTATTCCCATGGAGTCAAGCACTCTGCCCAGTCATGACCATCTGACATTGTCGAATGCTTTTTCAGCGTCAAGAGTGATCATGGCTGGGTTACCACCCATCATCTTCGTTTTCCTTCCCATAACATCTAGCATAAGCATTGCTTTTCTTATATTTGTAGTGGTTGACCTTCCTTTAACAAAACCCGCCTGATGTGTGGGTATTAGTTTGGGTAGGACCATTGCCAATCTGTCAGCCAGAATTTTGGAAAGGAGCTTCAAATCTTGATTTATTAAAGAGATCGGTCTATAGTTTGCTGGGTCTGTGGGCGCCTTTCCTGATTTAGGTATCAATTTGATATAAGCTAAATTCATTCTCTCCGGTATGGGAGCCCCACGCAATATTGCATTATATAAGTCACACAATACCGGAGAGATCTGCTCCCTCAAGGTCTTGAAGAAAGCACCATTATAACCGTCTGGTCCGGGCGCTTTACCCGTATTTAAATGTCTTATAGCCATCTCAACTTCGTCAGTCGTGACTGGGCTGTTGAGAAATTGAGTGTCTTCTTGGGAAACAGTTGGCAATGAAATCCCATCCAACCAGGCAAGGCTGTCTGAGTCGTCAGTGTTGACCTCCGTGTATAGAGACGCATAAAACCTGCCCAGTACTCGGGAAATGTCCTTAGGATCATGCCAAGTGGTGCCATGTGCATCCACTATCGCTTGTATGGGGAAGGGATTATGTCTACCTTTGGCTAACCTTGCTAATGGACGCCCTGCCTTATCACCAAATTTCTGGAGCTCTAATTCTAATCGATTTTTATAAATGTCTTCCCGTTTTCCCGCCCAAACATCAAAATCTCTCTTTGCCTGCAGCCACTTCTCTCTGTCAGGAGCCGCCATTGTGGATTGATAGCGTGTGTACGCATCTCTTACCGCCAGACTGGTTTGAACAAATTTGTCTTTAATTTGTCATTTAATCCTCATGCTGTATGCCGTGATATGCCCTTGCATCACCGTTTTTGCTGTCTCCCAGTATAAAGCTGGATCCGATCTATGTTCCATATTGTCAGAGGAAAAGTGCGACCACCATTCTCCCAGTAGTTTAGTAAAATTTTTTCTCTGACAAACGTGTCGGGGAATCTCCATAAATAATCGGTGCCTTTCTCAAATTTGTCTCTTGTCTCTAACACCAATGGGCTATGGTCTGAGATCAGCATATCCTTATTTTAATATCTGTAATTTGTTGGATTATCTTGGGTGAAACAAAGAACATATCCAATCTGGACCACGACCCATGGGGGTGCGAGAAATGGGTAAACTCTCTATCCAGAGGGTTCATTAACCTCCATGCATCTAATAACCCAGCTTCACCTATTAAGCTTTCCAAAACACTGTGTTCCCCTGATCTTCCCCCAGCCTGCCTTTTCGTCTGAGTTTGGGATGCAGTACGTCTATCCTCCTCCTCCTTCATGACCGTGTTAAAATCTCCTCCTATTAGTCTATTATTCCCGTTGTCTAAGAGCAATGTATTTTGTAGTTGTTGGAAGAAGGGTTTCTGTTTCCCATTAGGGGCATATATATTGTAAACATTAAAGGTGTCGTTTTGAATTTGTATCGTTATTTGTATTATTCTACCTTCTGTATCCGTCGAAGTAGACAGTATTGAGTGAGCTAGTGACCTATGTATCAGAATTAACACTCCCGCTTTTTTTTCTACTGCACCCGAACCATAGACCTCGCCTACCCATAGCTTTTTGAGGCGGAAAAAGTCTTCCGTGGCCAGGTGGGTCTCCTGGAGCAAAGCTATATCTACATGTAGTCTCTTAAGATGGCATAAGACCATCATGCGCTTCGCCGGGGAGCGCAGGCCCTTAACATTCCAGGAGGCCCACCTAACCATCGGAAGCCTCCCCTTGCAGGGTCACAAATTTCCACGTTGTAGATATCCATAAATGTTTGATACCGCCTGGTGTGACTGTAAGTGAGGTGTGACAGACAGAGATGATGTAACATTTTAAAGACTCATTTCCAAGGATAATTTCCGTTTTTTTCCCCCTTTTCTTCCCACCCTCCCCCCCCCAAATCACTCCAACACCTTTCATCATCCCAAAGTCGGTGACTTCACTTTTGTCCTCCAGTGCGACCCACATAGATAGCTCCACCCCGCCTCGGTTTTCGCCACCTCTGATAACATTTAATAAAATAACATCATAACTCCAGCATTCTGCCCACATAACATCAATCACCAGTTGGCGACCATCCATTGTAAGATATTTAAGCAGATTACCCAAGGGCCACTTCTCAGGGGCACATCATATAAACATCCCACTTTTCACAGCCCTTCTCAAATCCTCACTAAGCATGGGTAATCAAAAAGATTTTACAAGCGTTTGAGTGGATTCAACCTTAAAGTAACCATGGTCGGATGTTCACGTCAGAGTTCAGTGTTGAATATGGACCTTTTGAACACGTTAGCGTCAATGCAGCAATGGTCCTGTAAAATAATCTTAATCAAAGAGAGAAAAGAACAAAAAGAAAAAAGGGAAGGGAAGAAGAGAGAAGAAACGAAAAGAGAGAGAGAAAAAAAAAAAAAAAATTAAATAAAGGGAGGAGGGGGTGGGGGAAGGGGGGGGCAACAATATATTCCCCTCTCTATCTCTTATTGCAGCTACATTTCTCTCCTCCCTCCCTCCTCCTTCAGGACGCCTGCTGCAAATCCGTCAGTCTCAGCTATCAGCGGAATTTGTCCGTTTTAATTTATCCATTTTTCACTTCTTCCTTTGCCATCTATTTCCGGACTGCCTCTATTGTTTTGGGTTACCCGGCGTTGCTCCTTTTTGCGCTCCATCATCCAATAAATCATAGATTATTAACATTCATATATAAATTGAATATACGTAACCTGTACAAAACATCGGTGCCAGTATCTGTACGAAAAGCCTTGCCTTAGAATCATGACATGTACTACACTGACATATACCATACAAACATTGGTAGTTGATAGATAGATATCATGTCTTATGTGCATTATTGTCAAATTTGAATGAATAATGTCCTCTGCCCTCTCCAGCCTCCAGCCGTCCTCTGCCCTCTCCAGCCTCCAGCCGTCCTCTGCCCTCTCCATCCTCCAGCCGTCCTCTGCCGACTCCAGCCGTCCTCTGACCCCTCCAGCCATCCTCTTGCCCTCTCCTCCAGCCGTCCTCTGCCCCCTCCAGCCGTCCTCTGCCCCCTCCAGCCGTCCTCTGCCCCCTCCAGCCTCCATCCGTCCTCTGACCCCTCCATCCGTCCTCTGACCCCTCCATCCGTCCTCTGACCCCTCCAGCCATCCTCTGCCCCCTCCAGCCGTCCTCTGCCCCCTCCAGCCGTCCTCTGCCCCCTCCAGCCGTCCTCTGCCCTCTCCAGCCGTCCTCTGCCGACTCCAGCCGTCCTCTGCCCCCTCCAGCCGTCCTCTGCCCCGATGGTGTGTGTGGCCCCCCGAGGTGGCGGGCAATGGCCCCCCCCGGTATGTGCGCTAGTGTCTGGAGGGCAGAGGGTGGAGGGGAGTGGCTGGAGGGCACACGGAACTTCCGAGATCGGAACGTTCCTGTGCCGCTGCCTGTAGCCGGGCTGCGCGCGGCTACAGTGCACTGGATGACGTCACCAGCCCTGGGCGAAGACCATCACGGAAGTAGGCGTCGCCTTTTCCGGATGTGGCCTTCGGGTTTTATATATAAGATATAGATATACAGGATATACACACAGATACATATACATATAAACTATATACACATACACATTGATATACAGTATATACACATCAATATTAAGTATATACACATCTATTCATACATTTACATATACACTATATACACACATATATACATACACAGTATATACACACCGATACATATACATATACTGTATTTACACATATATAGATAAATGTACATATACAGTATATACATACATATACATACATATATACTCTATACACATATGCAGTACATACACATATATACATTGATATTGATATACACTATATACACACACATACATATACAGTATATACACATATACATTCATATACACTATCTACACATATATACATACATATACAGTATATACACATATACATTGATATACACTATATACCCACATATGCTTACATATACATATACAGTATATACACACATATACATGGATATACAGTATATACACATATATAGATACCTGTAGATATACAGTATATACACACATATATATTCATATACACTATCTACACATATATACATAGATATACAGTATATACACATATACATTGATATACACTATATACCCATATATACATACATATACAGTATATACACACATATAGATAGATATATAGTATATACACATATATCGCTATAGATATACACTATTGACACATATTCATAGACATACACTATATACCCACATATATATATACAGTGTATACACATATATACATATACAGTATATACACACAGATAGATATACACTATATAAACACATATATAATATAATGTGGTATCGCGTTCACGGACTGAGTTGGGGTTCACTCACTTGGCAGCTATATTTAAACACAGCGACAGTCTCTCCATTTAATTAAAAGTCAAGTTGGTTTATTCTGTCAGCATAAACCACCTTCCAGCAGATAAACAGGAGCCTTTCTTCGGCTTACAAGTACATACCGCCTGGTATACAGTCTGTTGAACGTCACAGGTTCAGATACACTTCTGTCGCTGTATCCCAGCTCCATGGCGTTGCATCCTCACAGGCCTCGAGACATGCCCTTCGTGATTGTCTGACTTCTCCACAGCCAGCAGCCTGCAGCACTCCATGTCATCACGTCGCTCTCACATGTCAACACAGACTCATTAACTATCCTGAGACACACCCACATCTCCAGCAAGTTGCAAGCTTAACTCTTGCTATGCTGTTAAGCAGACTTGCTTCCAGGTACTGGCAAGACATTCATAAAATCAGTGCAGCAGACTTCTGCCTGTGCAAAACACACCGGCCATGCACAATGCCGCCACTCACTACATTACATATTCCCCCCCTCTGCCTAAAGCCATCTGGGTTGGCACATACGTTACCATACAAGGGGGTCAGCGGTGTCGCCACCAGAGTTCAGACCTCGTCAACCTGTCAGGGTCTGCCACCTCATGTGTATACGTCCGTTCTCTGTGAGGCCTGCCCCACCCCCAGCAGTCAGTACAATAGTGTGCTTTCCGTGCACCCGTGTCTAATGACTGGCCTTGGGCTTCTGTCCGTGTGACATGGTCCGTCACTGTCACCAAGCTCTTTTCAGTCAGAACATCTTTTGGATGTGTCAGTTTGACAGATCTGTCCCTCCATGGCCGCCTCCAACGGGTAGAGCGGTAGTGAGACACGTTCACAGTCAAATCTCCTGTTTTGTCTGACTCTTGGTTAGACCTCCCCCGCCCTCGGCGGTCAATACAGCAGTGTAATTCACTTCCCTCTGTATCCACTGTCAAGTCTGACTCTCTATTTTCACATCTTATATTG
Source organism: Allobates femoralis (assembly GCA_033576535.1). Taxonomy (NCBI): domain Eukaryota; kingdom Metazoa; phylum Chordata; class Amphibia; order Anura; family Aromobatidae; genus Allobates; species Allobates femoralis. The sequence continues at coordinate 414,998,790 of JARQOC010000001.1, forward strand.
GCTCTTTCATCTAGGACCCTCAGCATTGATGTAACAGGGGATTCTCTACCCCTCAAATTATTATGCCCCCTATCCTCAGGATGTCGTAGATAAGCTCTCAGTTGGCATTTGTCTTCCTTGCCCAGAGACCTGTTGCACCATTTGTCTCTAGCTTCTGTTGTGACCCATCTATTACTGGCAGGACCCCCACTTTGTTGAGTACCATGATGTAAAGATGGCTTCCATCTTTGACAGCGACGTTGTCTCCCGATTCTCGCTCTTTCCAGCCTTAACTGCTGCAATTCTTTTAGGTTAGTCACCCTATAAGTGAGAAGAATCCGCATATTGTCATATTGTCAAGACTCTGATCTGTCCCCACTATTAGGAATGGAACCATACCCACTTTCCTGGGTATTTTTTCTTCTCTATCATTGGGAATTCGTACTCTCGTCACTCCGGCCTTATCCACCATTTCCTGCATGAATCGTCCATTCTCCCCGATGACTTCACTCAGCAGAGCACTAGGCACCTGGACAACATCTTCCAGTAGACTTCGAGCTCTCTTCGTAAGCCTCAACCGCCTAGTAGCTTCTTCATTCTTTAGCCGGATCAACTGCTGTTTAGCTTCTGGAGACCAGTACACCTTACAGGCTTCCACGGACTTCTTAAAGTCAGCATGCACAGACTCTCTGGCACATTCGTCTCTCAAGTCTTCCGGAACCTCTACCAGGCACTTGAACAAGGGAGTCTCACGCTTTTCTTCTGCCACGACACGATCACCTTGCTCAGTGTCCGAAATAGTCTCTCTCCGGACTTCCACCTCATCGAGACGGTTTAACAGGACGGACACCTGCAGCTCCATCTTCTCCAGCGCTGCATTATTCATCAACTGGCTTTCTGCCAGGCGACCTCTGAGCTCGAATATCTCTCTCTCTAACACACGTACTCGGCACTCAGCTGCCTGTCTCCGAAGTTCTTCTTGCTTTAATTGGTCTTTTATTAGCAGAGTCCTTTCAGACATCTCTCTCTCCAGGGCACTTACTCGGCTTTCGACAACATATCTCTGAAGCTTCTCCTGCTTTAAATGGGCTTGTACCATCTCCTTGAGCCTCCTTAGCTCGCTTCTTCCATCCTCCAGATGGGTTGAGCTTCCCTCACTCGAGGAGGTATCTGCTTCAGACCTCACTTCCTCTGTGGCTTCTGCACCCTCGGTCTTCACCTGGGTCTCTGCCTTCTCTGGCGTCTCGGCAGTGTCACTTCCAGAGAGTTTTACTCCCTCAAACTCTTCACCTTCAGGGGCTTTGGAGTATTCAACCTTCTCCAGTACTGCAGTTACCTGTCCCTCTTGGGGGCCGGCAGCACCCCTGACATCCTCAGCCACATCACCTTGGGACTGTCCAAGGGTCTCCAGTTCTTCACCTGTGACGTCTGCCACGTCACACAACTCTTGGGCATCAACAATATCAACGTCAGAAGGCTTCATACCTTCCCTCTCTTCATCTTGTGGAGCATTGTTGTTACACTGTGTCAGTTCCTCGGGCAGCACCACAACTGTCTCAGCCCCAGCGGTTGCTATGGGCAACGACACAACACCTTCCATCCTGATCTTCTCAGTGTCTGGAAGACAACTCACACATGGAATTGAAGCACTTGACATTATATTATCAGCTGGGGTCACCTGGGCAGCTTCTTTGTGGCGCTTGCTCCTTTTACGGCGGGAGGATTTGCCATCCTTGCTGGGCCCTTCCTTACTGTACTCCCTTTCTTTTTCAGAGTCACAGTCACCCCTTGCGTCTGTGTCACACTCCACTGTCTGGTGAACCCCGAAGGTCTCTCTCTAACTTGGTGTCAGCTGCATTCATGTCAGCTACCACATCACTACCAGTCATCCTGTGGCACAGTTCAGGGGACGTCAGGTCACTAAGTTGTGCCGACGTATGACTTTCACTGGTCACCCCTACCTGAGAACCGTCAATTTTGGGAGGTGTTACCTCCTTATCAGACACAACCCCATCAGAAGAGAGCCCTTCAACCTCCTGCTGTAGAGTAGCTCCATTCTCCCACAAGTCCGAAAACAGCCTAGAGTCCCGGCCTATTATCACCGTGTTGGGGACACTTTTCCACTGACTTATATTTTCTTTATATACTTTTATATTTTATATTTTTACTAATGTTCTAGGTGAGAAACACTAATTTTTTCCCTTAACCTAGTATCCAATAGCTATATGTCTCCCTCTCTCATTCCCTTTTTCTCTTCTCTCTCTCTCTCTCTCTCTCTTCTCTCTCTCTATGTCTCTCTCTCTCTCTCTTTCTTCTCTCCCTCTCATCCATGAACCAAAGCTATGTGTAAACAAAGTATCTTTCAGATGTGTTAAGAGAAGATACAGTGTGCGGAGGTGCCTAGGAAACAAAGGAGCTGATTGGTCCCTACTGTGCCGATGCCAGGTTGTACCATGGGAAGCTAGAGATATCCTGCATACCAGAGGCCAAGAGAAGACATCATGACGTGATGGAGAACGGACTTGTAGAAGACAAAGAACTGATTATTACTAACAGGGATTGATATATTAGCCTAACTCCACCTAACCCCTATCTAATCCCACCTTGTCCTGGCCAATTCACACCTATTCCCTAGAGTATAAAATGCTGTGTACCCGGAAATAAAGTCAGTTGCTGTGACCATTGCCATTGATTAATAAAGCAACGAACATATTATAAGTTTGAACCAGATTCTCCATCTGATTTACTCTTATCTGGTACCATATGTTCATAGTCTAATTTGGAGTGACTGGTGAAGGAGTGTATTGTCGCTACGACCCCGACAATTTGGCGCCCAAACAACTTGGAGCATGGCAAGCGATTCGCGACCCCAACGGACCCGTGCCCGGATGCCCCTGGATGATATCCGTATCGGTTGACCTCAAGGACTGATCACCCTTCAAGGCACGGTAAGTGGAGATCACATTCATATGTGTGTCGCCCTTACTGTGTCTCAGCCGTTATTGGTTAATCTGAAGGTGTCTTTTGGGTCCGGGGGGGGTGACCGGTCGAGTGGTGAGACCAAGCGCGATCCAGCGCCATGCTCTGAACCAGTAACAACGAGACGTCGCCTCCTGCGCGTCCTCGTGTGAACACCACGCCTCCTCCACCGGTCATTATTCCTCACTTGCAAATTAACCCTATCTGTGCCTGCTGTTAACTTGTGAAATGAAGTGCAATCTTATTCCTCACTCATTGACCCTGCCCGTGTCTGTTGCTAAAATGTGGAAGTGAAGTATAATCTGAGAAGGTTGTAAAGTAGATCAGAGCTGTGGGGACGGAGCAGAGAGAGAGTGAAAGTGAAAGGAGACGCACGCATGATGTTATATAAAATTCAGGGATAAGCACATGGTGTACTAGGTTCTGTGCTTATGAGACGGTGACTCGAAAGTCCGAGTGCGTTGTGTATGTAGTTCCGCACTCACGAGAAGACTGAGGGGGGGCACGTGGTGTAGTTTGTTTCGTGCCTGTAAAGGATTATGAGCACGTAGTGTATTAGCTCTGTGGCTTATGAGTTAGAGATAAAGAGAAGGGTCTCTTTCAGAACTGTCGTTTGAAGCAGTTCTGAAACCCTCAGAATACCGTGGCAAGGCGATCTGTAAGCACCAAGGAGTTAGGACGACTGCAATAGTGTCCTGTGGTGTCGTGCTTAGGTACTGGAATTGCTAGAGGCACGTTGTGTACCTGGTTCCGTGTTTATTAGTTGTACTTAAGTGCTGAGAGCGTGGTTAGGTGGATTGTAAGGGATCTGGTGTTGATCGCTGTTACCAGCGTCCTAACTGCAGTAGGGACGTAGTATTCTGTGAGTCATGTTGCGTCTCTTAAAGCAGAAGAAGTCCGTACCCCACAGGCTAGACGAGAATATTGTGGAAATTAAGACATTAGTAGGGTCACGGTAGGGTAAGAGGCAGTTAAGAATGTGAATAGGTTGTACAAGTATGCAGCGTTGCCTTTGTCAGGGAGATTACAGCCATCCGTGTGGCATGATCTTATTCAGAAAGCTGTTTTATTGAAGTCATGCCGACTGTCACTACACTCAATTTACGGTCTGTCTATCAATATATTTTATTATTTTTTTCTGTCATGGAAAGTTCTTGAAGTTATAAAGAGTAAGTGAAGAGTTAGATATTAAGCCACAGGGTCTCAGATAATGGCTAGAATTGTTAGTTGTATATAACTACAAGTGTGAAACAGTTAATCAAATTTGTGAGCCCTGTTTGGGAGAGAAAAATTTCTTTTTTCTATTGTATGAGTCTCAGAATTTCTTATCTAAACAGCTGTATGTATAACCTTGTGAAAGCCGCCTGTGTTGGAAGGAGGGGAGGGAGAGAGCGAAAGAAAGGGGGAGTGAAGGGGGGAATTTGCAGGTGCCTGACATGCACACTGGAGTCTTACCCGTCTTTCCAGCTATTCTGAATGGCAAAGACGGATTTTTTTCACATTTATGGTAGTTGGATACTAATAATAATGCCTAATATTGAATACAATAATAGTAATCAGATTTTTATTGATTTATATAAGTGAATGTTGTCAATAGCCACCTGCAGCACAGGGACAATTTAGCTAGAGGTGTAGTTATGGCAGGGGGAAATTTTCCCTTATTTATGGTTGTTGTGTGTTTTAAAAATTAAGCTATCTAGAGGGAAGATTAGTATACTGTGCGCCCAAGGGGAAATAATATATATATTGACGCTGTGGGGAGGTGGTACTAGACAGGAAAATCTAACCACAATGTGATGAAGGTATTGTTAAGTTAATAGATCCAGAATGTATAAGGTATGTCGATAAGCAGGAATATAGATTGTATTTTAAGGCGACACTCAATTGAGTCAATGTGAGATGTTAGAGATGGAAATTTGCAAGTTTGATGAGAAAAGCAACAGAAAGTATAGTTTAGAAAGTAACACAAAGTCGAGAAAGAAGAAAAAAAAAAAAAAAAAAAAAAAAAAGGGGGTGGAAAGACAAAAAAGAAGTATTATAGTTAGGTCCTTTATCAGGATTGTGGATATCTTGTAGGCATATCTAGGCCAAAGGGTTTGAAAATATGGAAGGGAGTGAACCACTCCCCCACACCTCCTTAAATTTTTTCTATTAGAGCAGTCTTTGTTCTTTGCTGTGTGAAAATATTTCTTGTAGTCCGTTATCTTTCTCCATATGGGAGGGGTGAGGAGGCTTTCTGGAGAAGATGCTGGTAGACGAGATTTTGAATTAAAGGTGATGTTACACATGTCTGCTCTGATGTACAGCGTTTATATATTCTGTAGTGTTTTACCATTTATTGTCCGGTAATAAAAAAATATATTCAAAATAACTAGCAGAAAATTACAATTATAATGTTGAATAAGAATTTTCTGATCTTTGACATTAATAGATGTTTTAGTTGTTTTTCAGGTATAGGAGATATGATTTCTTACATTGGACGCAAGTAGAATCCTCACATGAGGTAATCAGAATATTTGGTTCGGACTTGCACTTTCTGAGCGAATGGAGCGATTTCCGGTTGAAGAATTCCTTAACAATACGGTAAGCCTACTAAATGCAGTATTGGTAAATCACGGTGAGGTAAACACCATGTTATCAGTCTAGGATGGTATAATCATACTGACAATCACCACAGGTGTCCTGTCCTCTCGGAGGTAGAAGGCAAGCTACAACAAAAGGTAGAAAACGTAGTGGCGGGTGGTTGCCCCATCCCAGCCGGATTGCGCCTGGCGGCCTGAGCCCTCTCTATAGTCGACTGCCTTATAGGGACTGACCGAACCACTAACAGTGTTAAACTAGGAGTCGTGAGAGGGGACAGGGCAGGCCATGATGTCTCTCATCAGCAAAGGTTAGACTGGTTTCTGCTTGGCCTCACTTTACGCCTCAAAATAGGTCACGGGTGAGATCAGGTGAGTACCTCCTAGTTCGCTCCTGGTACAGGTAAGCTGTGTATACTATCCTGCATTATTCTTGCACACAACACAACTCAGAAAGGTACGGGCATCGAGCGGCAATCGCTCCATGGGTTTTGGAAATTGCAAGTAGTGAGCGGACAAGGAAACCAAGAAAACTGTATAAAATTGTCCCAATATGTGTAAATCTCTTTCTCCTATCCAAGGTATTATAGAATGACAAACATACCCTGGTTAAAATGTTTTTAGAATAAGTAAGTACAGGAGTACATAACATGGTTCTTGTATGATTTTGTTGTGTATTTTTCTCTTGTGGATAACTGTGCTTATTTGCAGATATTTAAGAAGTTTATATCCTTTTTGTATACTCTCCATAATGATAGTGGTATATGATAAAATGTTCAAGGGAGGATGAGTCTTGTACCTTTAATAGTGTAAAACTGATACATAATTCCCTAGGCCGTTTCTAGTGTGTTTGAGGTTTCTTTCCCCTTCAACGGATTGGATTCTGAAAACAGCCAATGAATAGCGAAATTAATTTCTTCTATACTAACTGTAGAATTAAATGACACAACCTTTTTCCTTGTAGCAATCTCTGAATATGTTATGTTAACTGTTCTGCAATTTCCTTTTTTATTTTCAGATGAAGTCAATGAGATTAAGAGAGCCGATTTAGGGACAATGGGAGAACTCCTTGTGAGGCTAGTGTAGGGTTCGGATGCCTGGGGACCCTTTACAAGGAAGGAGTCTCTAAGGTGTCTGGATGAAGAAATCCACTTCCCCTTCCCCATCACATGGACAGTCTCGAAGGACCTTTAGGGAAAAACTTTTTGTTTAGGGAGGACTGTTGGGGACACTTTTCCACTGACTTATATTTTCTTTATATACTTTTATATTTTATATTTTTACTAATGTTCTAGGTGAGAAACAATAAGTTTTTCCCTTAACCTAGTATCCAATAGCTATATCTCTCCCTCTCTCATTCCCTTTTTCTCTTCTCTCTCTCTCTTCTCTCTCTCTATGTCTCTCTCTATGTCTCTTCTCTCTCTCTATGTCTCTCTCTCTCTCTTTCTTCTCTCCCTCTCATCCATGAACCAAAGCTATGTGTAAACAAAGTGTCTTTCAGATGTGTTAAGAGAAGATACAGTGTGCGGAGGTGCCTAGGAAACAAAGGAGCTGATTGGTCCCTACTGTGCCGATGCCAGGTTGTACCATGGGAAGCTAGAGATATCCTGCATACCAGAGGCCAAGAGAAGACATCATGACGTGATGGAGAACGGACTTGTAGAAGACAAAGAACTGATTATTACTAACAGGGATTGATATATTAGCCTAACTCCACCTAACCCCTATCTAATCCCACCTTGTCCTGGCCAATTCACACCTATTCCCTAGAGTATAAAATGCTGTGTATCCGGAAATAAAGTCAGTTGCTGTGACCATTGCCATTGCTTAATAAAGCAACGAACATATTATAAGTTTGAACCAGATTCTCCGTCTGATTTACTCTTATCTGGTACCATATGTTCATAGTCTAATTTGGAGTGACTGGTAAAGGAGTGTATTGTCGCTACGACCCCGACAACCGGACAAGTCAAGTTCGGGACTACAGCTACATCATGGCTTGCAATGTCCCTGGCCGTCTCAAGGACCACTCTGGACACTGGATAGTCTTTAGTGCCCCCATGAATGCAGGTGACTTTCATCTTCCTTCCGGGCATCAGGTAGACTTCAGGCGCAGCCCTCACCAGGGTCACCGCACTCCCAGAGTCTACAAGTCCAGGCACAGATTCTGCATCGACTTTCATGGGACACACGCATGGAAACTCTCCTGGTGGGTAGTCTATATGGCAGACGGGACACACATAGTACATTTGTCCCCGGCAACAATCCGTCTGCGCCACCCCTAGGACTTTGGGATGCCCCGCCCCTTTTTGGGCAACTATCACTTTTCGGGACTCCAACCCCTTTTGGGCCATTATCCCCTTCATGGAATCCGCCCCCTTTTGGGACTCCACCCCCTTTTGGGCTATTATCCCTTTTAGGGACACCTCCCCCTTTGGGGAAACTACCACCATCTGGGACCCGGCCCCCTTTTGGGCAACCCAGTCTATAGGGGATACTTTCTGCTGACACCCCACAATATTTGGTTGGTGCTGCTGCTTCTGGCTCTGCAGCAGGTGGTCCGGGATCTCCTCCATGCTGCCAGGCACTCTCTTGCTTTCCTGGTTGTACCGACCATACAACCAGGATCTCCAGCCTGTGGTGTATTACTGCTCACCAAGCAGAAAGCAGTCGCTTGACTCCTCCCACGTGCACCTGGGTTGAGTGCGTTGTCCACCTTTGTGACCCCGCCAGCCAGATGCTTGTATGCGACGTCTTCGTGACCCCACCGAGTCACCGGAAAACGTGCTTGGGTACGTTGTGCAGTTGCCCATAGCAACCAATGTCCATATAAGTGCACCTGCACCGTTACCAGAATCCACAACAAACCTTGTAGGCCTTGTCCGTTGCCTCCAGCAATAAGGCTGCTACAATGCCCGCATTATCCACCAAATGTGGTATCGTGTTCACGGACCAAGTTGGGGTTCACTCACTTGGCAGCTATATTTAAACACAGCGACAGTCTCTCCATTTAATTAAAAGTCAAGTTGGTTTATTCTGTCAGCATAAACCACCTTCCAGCACATAAACAGCAGCCTTTCTTTGGCTTACAAGTACATACCGCCTGGTATACAGTCTGTTGAACGTCACAGGTTCAGATACACTTCTGCCGCTGTATCCCAGACTCCACTTGGGCCTGTTGTCAGTCCTCACAGGGCCTCTGAGACACTGCTCCTTCAGACTGGATGTCTGACTTCTGCCCACAGCCCAGCAGCCTGCAGGCACTCCATGTCTCAATCACTGTCAGTCTCTCATGGTGGGTTTACACACACCAATTTATCTGTTCAATATCTGAACCAATCTCTGGTTGCAGTGAAATCATGGATACATTGCTCCATTTTTGTGGCTGTGTACAACATGGAGCAATGTATCCATGATTTCACCAGAGATTGGTTCAGATATTGAACAGATAAATTGGTGTGTGTAAACCCACCATTACATGTCAAACACAGACTCCATTAACTATCCTGAGACACACCCACATCTCCAGCAAGTTGCAAGCTTAACTCTTGCTATGCTGTTAAGCAGATTTGCTTCCAGGTACTGGCAAGACATTCATAAAATCAGTGCAGCAGACTTCTGTCTGTGCAAAACACACCGGCCATGCACAATGCCGCCACTCACTACATCACAATATCTACACATATACATATACACTATATACACATATATACATCGATGTACATATACAGTATATACACATATAGATATATATAAAGTATATCCCCACATATACATAGATCTAGATATACAGTATATACACATATATCAATATACAGTTTATACACACATATAGATCTATATACAGTATATACTGTGGTGATGCGACCCCGATGTGTCCCCTGACCGGTGCACAGCACATGGGGGATTGTATCTTTTGCTCTGTGGCAGCACTCACAGGGTTAACAGAAGTGAGATCTGAGCTAAGTGCTGATGAAAAGCACTCAGCCCACCTGTGATGGGATAGGAGATGATATGAGCTGCCCTGGGCTGAGGAGTGGGATCAGAACAGGAGGATCTGCTGTGTGAAGCTGGGAGCTCTCTCAGAGAGGACAGTGCAGAGAAAGAGTGGTTGTGTGCTGATAACACAGCCTAGCAGTGAGGACCTGGCCCTCACCAGTGGAGCCGGCCAGGACAGAGCCTGTCCTAGGTACAGAGGTACTGTGTGTGTTGGATGAACAGAGTTGTACCAGCGGTGCCCCAGAACCTGGAGGTCTGTAAGATACCTGAACTGTACCATTAAACTGTGTGTTGTGTGAACAGTTGCCTGAGTCACTGCCTTCCGTCGTGCCGATCCTAACCCGCTACCTTACATGTGGTGGAGAATGCGGGCACAGCAACCTGGTTGCTGACGGCAATGACTTGGTGAAAGAGAAAAAAAAAAAGGCAAACTCAGTTCACACATGTCAGTGGTGAAACCTGCTACGCTACAGTACAAACCAGCAGCCAGCATGGAGGACTTGCTTAAGCACCTGGTGCAAGCACAGCAGCAACAGCAGCAAATGCACCAGCAACAGCAGGTCGCACAACAGGAGGCTAATCAGCTCTTGATCAGGCAAATGCAGCAGCAACAGGAGCATCAGCAGCGCCAACAGGAGCATCAGCAGCGCCAACAGGAGCATCAGCAGCGACAGTTGGATCTTCTGACGGAGGCAATCCGTGCAAAGCCAGCGGCTCCATCCCCAGGTCAAGGAGATGACAGCAGCGTCCGGAAGGCGGTAAGGCGTGCCATGCAAAAGATGACCCGGGGGATGATGTGGAAGCTTTCCTGGCGGTATTTGAGAGGGTTGCAGAGCGGGGAGAAACTGCCGCCAGAGCAGTGGGCTGAAATGTTGGCGCCTTACTTAACCGGAGAGTCCCAAAAAGCCTACCTAGACCTCTGCACAGAGGACGCCATGGACTATGGGACTCTGAAAGGTGAGATCCTTGCCAGAATGGGGGTTAATACGTATGTAAGGGCTCAACGGGTAAGCCAGTGGTCCTTTGAGGAGGGTAAACCCGTCCGGTCTCAGGCCTATGACTTGTTGCACCTGGTAAAGAAGTGGCTGCAGCCTGAAAGCCTGAGCCCCGCACAAATGATAGAGAGGGTGGTTGTTGACCGGTTTGTGCGCACTCTGCCTGTCTCCATCCAACAGTGGGTGGGACAAGGTGACCCGGGTACCCTAGATCAGGTAGTGAGTGTGGTGGAGCGGCATGTGGCTACACAAGACTTGATTCGGGACTCTGGGACACTGCGTGCAGCACGGCGGACCGCATCCACCAAACCGGCAATTAGGGACCCCCAACCCGGGCCTCTGCTGGGTTCAACCCCACCACAGGCAGAGAATGTGCACCGCCCAGAAGTGAGACGGAAACCCGGGTCTCCTAAGCGGGGCACTGTAAATAATTTTTTCCCCGCCATAAGGTGTTGGCGATGCCAGGAGTCAGGACACGCAATGGCGCAGTGTCCCCTCAACACGGAGTCCATGGACTGTGGGTATACCCGCCGGATGTCCATGTTCGCCCAATCTGCCAGGGCAGGACGCTATGGGACTGGGCGTAAAAGGAGTGTTTTGTGCCAGGTTCGGCTCAATGGATATGACGCTATGGCCCTGTTGGACTCAGGGAGTGGTGTGACCCTTGTGTGTGCCTCCTTGGCCTCTAGATGCCAACCCACCGGCCGTACGGTGCGAGTGCTTGGGGTCCATGGGGACCACCGTAGGTATCCAACAAGGAGGGTCACTATCACTACCCTGTCCGGACGGGTTCGACATGAAGTGGGGGTGGTGAAGACACTGCCTTTCGATATGATTTTGGGGAGGGATTTTCCTCTGTTCTGGACTCTGTGGGAGAGGCAAACTAATCCTCAGGTAGTGAATGGTCCAGGCCCTGAGCCCAAAGATCCCGACTCTGGGCCACCTGCCATAGGGGTCACCACTATAGGGAAAGAGTGTAATCCCGATAGGTGTTCCCTAGAGGTAAAGACAGGAGGTTTCAGAGCGTACAACCCCGCATACAGGTGCAGAAGCGCCAACCACAACGTCCCAAGACCCGTAGATGCACTCATGGTACAGACAGTGACTCCACTGTGGACTTAGGGCTACGGGACTCAGATTACCTGCCCAATCGTGTAGGAGACGACATAGCGTCAGGACTCCACATAGCTAAAAGGATAGGTGGACCGCGCTACCACACTGGCCGATGGGGGAGGGGGAGACCTCCCACAGATATGCCTTTGAGACATAGAGTGACTGGGTCCGATTGGTCTTGGTACACAAGGAAACATTTGGTGCCGGTACGGGACCGCGTGTCAGACGCGGACGGCCCTGGTCGACTGTCCCCTCGACCGGTGGGCTCCGAGGACGGGGAGCCCCTGTCTCGAGGCCCCGGATCGTGGGCTGGTGTTCCGCCCCACGGGCTTGAACAGGGGGGGAGGTATGTGGTGATGCGACCCCGATGTGTCCCCTGACCGGTGCACAGCACATGGGGGATTGTATCTTTTGCTCTGTGGCAGCACTCACAGGGTTAACAGAAGTGAGATCTGAGCTAAGTGCTGATGAAAAGCACTCAGCCCACCTGTGATGGGATAGGAGATGATATGAGCTGCCCTGGGCTGAGGAGTGGGATCAGAACAGGAGGATCTGCTGTGTGAAGCTGGGAGCTCTCTCAGAGAGGACAGTGCAGAGAAAGAGTGGTTGTGTGCTGATAACACAGCCTAGCAGTGAGGACCTGGCCCTCACCAGTGGAGCCGGCCAGGACAGAGCCTGTCCTAGGTACAGAGGTACTGTGTGTGTTGGATGAACAGAGTTGTACCAGCGGTGCCCCAGAACCTGGAGGTCTGTAAGATACCTGAACTGTACCATTAAACTGTGTGTTGTGTGAACAGTTGCCTGAGTCACTGCCTTCCGTCGTGCCGATCCTAACCCGCTACCTTACAATACACATATATCTATATAGATATACAGTATATACACATATATACATATATGTACATATACACTTTATACACATATCTTCTACTTATTTAATCATGAGTTTGAGATTCGCCCACTGTAGCTGAATCCCAAAATCCTTTGTCGCACTGCGACCGATGACGCAATAGCATCATCACGACCCGCACACGCACTAGCTCACACCGCCCCCATCCTACCAACCGTCCGCCCCGCTGCAAGCGTGTCATCGCAACCGCCCTCCGCGAGGTCTACGCTGCACGGATGCCGCCGCTGCCTTCCGCCCCTCGCCGCTCTCTCACCGCTGGGGCCTCGGTGTCGCCATCCTGGTGAAGTAGCGCTGTACGAGCTGTGGCCGGGTGCCGGCAGCACGTGACGTCTTCCTGAAGCCGGCAGCGGCGCCCGCCAATGGGAGTGAGCGCGCCGTGTCAGCCTGCAAAGCCTCACACGCCCCGCTCACTCCCATTGCCCGCCGCACCTGCAAGCGGATTTGGCGCTGTGTTGTAAGCACAGGACGCCCATCCCATTGCCCAGGACTCCGCGTCCTGGACCCATCGGATGACCCTCCTCTGTTTACCACAGAACGCCCAATCCGCTCCTTCCCCTCAGGTCACATGTGTCACCTGAGGCAAGGGACTGATCCCTCTCTTCAGCCCCCACCCCGCTGCACAGGACAATGCCGTGCGACTGCGGCTGCCATCACCCCCACCACGCTGCCACGTCCTGCCGCCAAGCGGTGATTTCGCCCCTCCAGCCGCACCTCTCCTCACGCCTCCAGCCGGACCTCTCCTCACGCCTCCAGCCGCACCTCTCCTCACGCCTCCAGCCGCACCTCTCCTCACGCCTCCAGCCGGACCTGTCCTCACGCCTCCAGCCGGACCTGTCCTCACGCCTCCAGCCGGACCTGTCCTCACGCCTCCAGCCGGACCTGTCCTCACCCCTCCAGCCTCACCTCTCCTCACCCCTCCACCCTCTGCTCTCCTTACCCCTCCAGCCTCCCACCACATCATACTCTGCTACCCACAGAGCCGCCTGTATGCTCTGCTACCCACAGAGCTGCCTGTATACTCTGCTACCCACAAAGCCGCCTGTATACTCTGCTACCCACATAGCCGCATGTATCATCTGCTACCCTCGGACCCGCCTGTATACTCTGCTACCCACAGACCCGCCTGTATACTCTGCTACCCACAGAGCCCTCTGTATACTCTGCTACCCACAGAGCCCTCTGTATACTCTGCTACCCACTAACCCGCCTGTATACACACAATTTATTTCACCACTCTCCCGATGCAATTGCATCGGGCCTTTTTACTAGTGTATTGGAATAAAGGCCAGTTTAGACGTAGCAACATCGCTAACAATATCGCTGCAACTTGTGACGTTGCAGCAACCTCGCAGCGACGTCACTGCGTGTGACATCCCACAACAATCAGCGATCACCTTGCTGATCGCTGATCGATGCGGAATGGGCAGGGCCGGTTTTTGGTCGCTGGTCTCCCACTGTCACACATGCATCTGCTAACCTGACGTGTTCCCTGGTAACCAGGGTACACGTCGGGTTACTAAGTGGGAGAACACTGGTAACCAGGATAAACAATGGGATACTAAGCGCAGCGCTCTGCTTAGTAACCCGATGTTTATCCTGGTTACCAGCGTTCTCACGCTTACCCCAGTGTAGCGGGACCTCCATATCATGGAAAAAAATATTTTAGATTCTTTTCCACGATGTCGGTCGTTACACAGGTGGCTGATCGCTGGTGAGACTGCCTGTGTGACAGCTCACCAGCGATCAGATAGTGATTGCTATAATCCGATGACCTAGGAGTAACAAACAGACTTCACAGAAGTAGTTGGCAACTGTACTGACCGCAGTCCCTCACTAAATACCGCAACTATAAGTACCGTGGGATGTGACTAACCATGCCCTAGACACCGACATGGCAGGAGAACTAGCTACCCCAAAAGATGGAAACAGGAAAGTCTATCTTGCCTCAGAGCAGAACCCCAAAAGAATAGCAAGCCCCCCACGGATATTGACTGGGAAACAGGAGAGGAAAAACACATTCAGGCAGATGATAGAGTTTAGCAAAAGAGGCCACACTAAGCTAGATAGTAAGGACAGAATGAAATACTATTGTGGTCAGTATTAAAAATACTATCAAAAACCTCCAACAGTGTGTAATAGTACCAAAAAATAACCCTGAGTCTACTAAGACTCGCCTCCCTCTATATCTGCAGGAACTTTTGTGAATCAAACTAGAATAAATAGATTCTAACACCTGCAGAACTGGAAGTCGCAGACAACAGTGAATAGCGGTTCATACCTAGGAAGAAAACTTCCTAACTGCGAGCAGTTAAACAAATATGCAGACTACATATCAACCCACAACTCAGAGCAAGACAAGCAATAAGCAGATCCTCAAGCACACAACATGTGTGCCACAAAATAACCAAACACCATTCACTTTAGCTTGCAAGGATTCAGCGGAGCAAGAAGAAACCAGGGAGAGATGTGGACACCTCCAGAAATAATTACAACTGGCAGAGATTGATCAGCTCTAACCACCTATATGCTCCAATCCGAAGCAGACTGCCAATCATCAGGATCAGCTAAGGAACTCCCCAAAACACAGCCAGCTGCATCACCAACAACAACCACAGGAGGGAGCTCACAACCAGAATTCTTCATCAATGAATTCACAACATCATACCTCCCAATCAACATTCTGGAGCTACGAGTGATCCACTTAGCACTCCAAAACTTCCACCTCCTGGCCTGGCACCCCATCCACATCCAATCAGACAATGCTACAGCAGTGGCGTACATCAATCATCAAGGCGGTGCATGCAGCAAATCCGCAATGCACTAGGTGGAACACATCCTACACTGGACCGAAGAAACCCAGTCAGTCATATCAGCAGTCCACATTCCGGAAGTGGACAACTGGGCAGCGGACTTCCTAAGCCGCCCGGGGCTGGCCTCAGGGGAATGGTCCCTACACCCAGAAGTCTTTCTACAAATCTGTCGGTGCTGGGGAACCCCCGACATAGACCTCATGGCATCAAGAATGAATGCAAAAGCCCCGGCCTTTGCAGCCAGGTCCCAGGACCCCCTCGCGCTAGGAGTGGACACGCTGGTCTTCCCCTGGAGCCAATTCCAACTCCCATATATCTTTCCCCCACTACCGCTGATCCCGCGAGCCATCAGAAAGATCAAAGCGGAAAGAGCTCAATTGATACTCATCACCCCAAACTGGCCCCAACGGTCATAGTACGCAGAGCTCGTACAGCTCCTCGCCAACGCACCCTGGCCACTCCCAAACCTACCGGATCTTCTATCCCAGGGTACCATTTACCACCAGAACTCGAGAGCCCTGTCTAAGGGCGTGGCCATTGAATCCTGGATCCTGGCCCAAGCAGGATTTACACCAGAGGTCATAACCACCATGGTTAATGCCCAAAAAGCCAATGTCCTCACGCATCTATCACCACACCAGGAAAACATTTTTCCAGTGGTGTGAAGACCGCAACTGTAACCCACTTCTTTTCTCCATCCCCACAATCCTGAAGTTCCTTTAAACCAGCCTTAACTCTGGCTTAGTACACAGCTCCATCAAAGGCCAAATCTCAGCCCTAAGCGTTCTTTTCCAACGCAGGATTACATCCAAACTCCAAACCACAGGTCAATACATTCATCCAGGGAGTCTCACACACACAGCCTCCCTACAGAATACCCGTGGCTGTCTGGGACCCAAAACTAGGTCTGGGCAACCTCCAGGAGCCCCCAATCAAACCCCTTAAAGAAGTACCTTTATCCATTATTTCATGGAAAGTGTTTTACTGTGAACTGTGCTTTTTACCTGAACTGTTCCAGTAAAGTACCCAGGAAAGTGATGTTGCCTCCGTGTCTTTGTGCTAACAAAAATCAACCTTTTGCTATCAGCAACACTGCCCCGGAGGACCAGCTCCACCTGTAGGGAGCTTTGCCATCCTTACCACAATACCATCGCCCTCCGGAGGACTGTGGCGGCGCTGGTGACCTATCACCAGGTACTACAGGTGGCGTCACGAGATGACAAACTCTTATCCCCTGTATATAACCCCTTTTTGCAGTGTCACCCAGGACACCACTCAGGCACCGCCACCCCTGACATCTCCGCAAACCCCTCCGAGCCTGATACCCGAGTACCCTTGGGCCTGGGACTCAACACATGCAAACAGGGGGCACACATGAGCGATCATGAATTAAATATCGCATACGCAGCAGCGCCACCGAAAAGTCTCTACAGTATGTGCAGGCGCTTCCTTTGCAGACACCCAAGCCTCTGTGTGTGAACAATGTGCATTGTGACGTCATGACGTTCTCTTACGTTAGGCCCTCTTTTAATGCTGCGTAGTTAGCCCCGGCGTAAACATGGCTGCTCAAAGGCGCTGTTCTCCTTGGGGTGACGCTGAGGTGATGTACAGTACAGATCAAAAGTTTGGACACACCTTCTCATGCAAAGAGTTTTCTGTATTTTTATGACTATGAAAATTGTAGATTCACACTAAAGGCATCAAAACTATGAATTAACACATGTGGAATTATGTACTTAACAAAAAAGTGTGAAACAACGGAAAATATGTCTTATATTCTAGGTTTCTTCAAAGTAGCCACCTTTTGTTTTGATTACTGCTTTGTACACTCTTGGCATTCTCTTGATGAGCTTCAAGATGTAGTCACCGGAAATGGACTTCCCTACAGTCTTGAAGGAGTTCCCAGAGATGCTTAGCACTTGTTTGCTCTTTTGCCTTCACTCTGCGGTCCAGCTCACCCCAAACAATCTCGATTGGGTTCAGGTCTGGTGACTGTGGAGGCCAGGTCATCTGGCGTAGCACCCCATCACACCTCCTCCTCCATGCTTCACGGTGGGAACCAGGCATGTAGAGTCCATCCGTTCACCTTTTCTGCATCGCACAAAGACACGGTGGTTGAAACTAAAGATCTCAAATTTGGACTCATCAGACCAAAGCACAGATCTCCATTGATCTAATGTCCATTCCTTGTGTTCTTTAGCCCAAACAAGTCTCTTCTGCTTGTTGCCTGTCCTTAGCAGTGGTTTCATAGCAGCTATTTTTTCATGAAGGCCTGCTGCACAAAGTCTCCTCTTAACAGTTGTTGTAGAGATGTGTCTGCTGCTAGAACTCTGTGTGGCATTGACCTGGTCTCTGATCTGAGCTGCTGTTAACCTGCGATTTCCTCCGCAGCAGTCTTCCTTTCCTGGGGCGGTCCTCATGTAAGTCAGTTTCTTTGTAGCGCTTGATGGTTTTTGCAAATGCATGTAGGGACACTTTCAGTTTTTCCAATTTTTAGGACTGACTGCCCTTCATTTCTTAAAGTAATGATGGACACTCGTTTTTCTTTACTTAGAATTTGTATTATGGCATGAAAAAAGCAGCTAACAGTCTATTCAGTAAGACTATCAGCTGTGTATCCACCAGACTTCTGCACAACACAACTGATGGTCCCAACCTCATTTATAAGGCAAGAAATCCCACTTATTGAACCTGACAGGGCACACCTCTGAAGTGAAAACCATTTCCGGTGACTACCTCTTGAAGCTCATCAAAGCGGTAATCAAAGCAAAAGGTGGCTACTTTGAAGAACCTAGAATATAAGACATATTTTCTGTTGTTTCACACTTTTTTGTTAAGTATATAATTCCACATGTGTTAATTCATAGTTTTGATGCCTTTCAGTGGGAATCTACAATTTTCATAGTCATGAAAATACAGAAAACTCTTTGGATGAGAAGGTGCGTCCAAACTTTTGGTCTGTACCGTACCTCATCAATGTCCTGAATCACCATGACTATTGGGTGTCATCAGCATTATGAGCATCCTCTGCTGCATAAGCAGGCAGTATTGCGGAAGGTATGATATGGATAATATTGTGAATATTACACACTGTATGTATTTGTACTCTGCACCCCTTATGTGTTCATGTCAAATAAGTATGTACTCCTTTGGCTCTCCTCAACCGGTACACCGCGGCCTGTGGAGAAGGCTGGGAGTGGTGCGCAGCACCACTCAGATCAACAAAAAAATTGCGGATCTGAGGTACAAGACCCTGGAACTTATCCAGACCATCTGTGAGCGGATCCGGAGTCTTCGTGGTAAGTGTTGGTGATTCCCCATTTCAGTTTATTTTATTTTACAATGTTTGATGTAAAACATCAAAATCACCCAATGGGAGTGGGTCTGATGGTGTCACTGAAGTGATGTTGATGATGCCTGATCAGTGTTCATGTGCTGTGGGTGCAGAGAGGGGCATGAAGGCCCAGGCTACCGTCATGCTTTATGTATTTAACACCCTTGTCCTTTGAGTGTAAGCAGACCCAAACCACATAAAACTATGTATTCAGCAGCAACGCAGCATGGACGCCTTTACCTATTTGTTTTTTTTTTTTTTCAATTTTCAGCTGCTGCTCAGCCTCCCACGCAAGAGGCCAGTCCACCGGCTTCAGCCTCACCAAACCCAGATGTGGCTCCCGAGGATGCAGCACCAACATCACCAGGTGCCTCACAGGCGAGACCTGCCTCTCCACCGCCTGCTGGCTCAAGCATGGGATGGGACCTTGATGAGGGCACACCACCTCCTCCAGCCACCCTCCACCAGATGTTGTGATCTCCATCGGCTCACCCCAGGGAGGATTTGCGATGGGAACAGGCAGTGAAAGAGAAGTCGGCTCACCAATAGGTACGTGTATGCCATCAAAATAGGTTCTGAACAGTGTTTATGGACACCTCCTTGTTGTTCGGAAGTTTGGCTGTGTTGTGATTTTTTTTTTTTGTTGTATCCATAGGCAGTTGTGCATCAACACTAGGGTGGGCCATCAGCAACTCGCCATAACCTCAACGCGAGGGCCAGGATGACTCCCCAAACCGCAAGTAAAAATGCACATTCACCTAGTGGATCTATACAGCAATGAGCATTGTAATGACTTTTGCCTTTTCCCTCAACAGGACTTCCATCCTTGGTTGACCTCCTGACCTCACACAGGAGGTTAACCCAGGAGGTTGCCCGGCAAGGGGAGCTTTTGACGCGGTTGCTGGTGGCCCAACCCCAGGGGCCCTTCCATAACTAGGGATACATGCCCTACGGACATTGTTTAGTGCCTGTTGCACAATTTTCATGTGTTGACTGTTCCTCATGTTCGCCATTGGCCCATTGCTTACCATCTCAGTACTGTGTCCTGGTTGTTTGTGACCCATTGGGGAACGAGACATGAGGCTTGGATACATACAATAAAAGATCGTCCGCAAACAAAGCGACTTTGTGTTGGTGCTGACCAATTTGGACACCATGTATGTCAACATTATTTCGCACAGCTATGGCAAAGTGTTCCATAACGAGCACATACAGGAGTGGTGAGAGAGGGCATCCCTGTCTCGTTCCGTTTCCAATACCGAAAGAGCCCGACAAAGCTCCGTTGACCCGAACCTTAGCTGATGGTTTAGAGTATAAGGTTAAGATCTTACTCAAGAATCGTGGACCTAAACCAATCTGGAGCAGCGCCCCCTCCATAAAACACCAGTGGACTATGTCGAAGGCCTTTTCGGCATCTACCAACAAAAGTCCCATCGGGAGATTCCCTTTTTTAGCTTTGTTGATTAAAAGTAAAGTCTTAATCATGTTGTCTCTAGCCTCTCGGTCCCCGACAAAGCCCACCCGATCTACATCAATAATTGAGGGTAGCAGCCGCGCCAGACGATTAGCCAAGATCTTAGAAAATATCTTAATGTCCACGTTCAATAAGGATATAGGTCTATAATTAGACGCCAAGGTGAGGTCTCTGTCCGGTTTAGGTAATATACTGATATGTGCCTCCAGCGACTGGGGAGCGAGGTCTACGCCCTCCGTGATAGAGTTGAAAGTGGCAAGCATTAGGGGGCTCAGAGCTTCATATAATACTTTATAAAAAATTGGAGTGAAACCATCCGGTCCCGAGCATTTTGAGAGTGGAGTGGCTTTAACAGCTTCCATCAGTTCCGACTCTGTTATGTCTAATTCCAGGGCAGTCACCTCTATTTCATGCAATTTGGGAAGAGCAGTCACCTCAATATAGTCTTTTATTTTTTGGCTAGGTCCTCTGGGTGAAGGTATGCATATTTCCCTTTAATATTGTACAGCTTATCATAGTAGGTCCTAAAGACCTCAAGAATTTCAGCAGGTCTATGGGTTACCGAATCTCCTTGGGTTTTAAAGGGATCCTGTCACCCCCAAAACACCTCAAAACCTATTAAAAGCTGTCCCTAGAGCATAGTAACACTTACCCTACACTACTTTTAGCTCCTAAATGCAGCAAGTGACATTGAAGAAAAATGTTATTATAGTACCTCATTATGGATGATAATGAGTGACTATGCTATTCATAGTCACCCTGGCAGGCGCTCCCTCTTCATGTTATCACGCCTCCATAGGCGTGATCTTGTAATCATATTAAAATGCGCGCCTCCCCGCCGCTCTGTGGTGTCTCTGCCGGCCTGTAATGGGGCTGGGTGACGCGATCCGCGTCATTTCCGGCGCCGGGTGACGTATACACCCGCGCCGCTCTGTTAGCTTCAAAACACGCACTGCGCATGCGCTTGCACATGCGCAGTGCAGATCTTGAAGCCAACAGCGGCGCGAGTGTAAATACGTCACCCGGCGCCGGAAATGACGCGGATCGTGTCACCCAGCCCCATTACAGGCCGGCAGAGACACCACAGAGCGGCGGGGAGGCGCGCATTTTAATATGATTACAAGATCACGCCTATGGAGGTGTGATAACATGAAGAGGGAGCGCCTGCCAGGGTGACTATGAATAGCATAGTCACTCATTATCATCCATAATGAGGTACTATAATAACATTTTTCTTCAATGTCACTTGCTGCATTTAGGAGCTAAAAGTAGTGTAGGGTAAGTGTTACTATGCTCTAGGGACAGCTTTTAATAGGTTTTGAGGTGTTTTGGGGGTGACAGGATCCCTTTAATTTTCGGAACGTGGGTGCAATTTGCTCTGGGGTGGAGAAGACGTGCCAGCGGTCGTCCACATTTGTTAGAAAATCTATAAAGGTAGTTCTTTGTTCTCTCAGTGTGTCTGAAATTGATCTGATCAAGCAGCTCCTTGAGTTCATTACGTTTCCTACTAAGGTCAGTGAAGGTTATACGGGACAACGTTCGTTTATGCCTATTTTCTAACTGAGAAATCTGTCCATATAAATCATTAATCAATTCGTATCTGGCTTTTTTCAGGCGGGAGCCATGTTTAATAAGGGTTCCTCTGAGCACGCATTTTATAGCCTCCCATTTAAGAGGTTGTGCTGTGCTGTCATATGCATGAATGGACATAAAATTTGCGATATCCCCCCTCAATTCCTTAAGACACATGTTGTCTTTCAAGAGGTGACCATTGAGTCTCCATGTCCAAGATTTGTTGTGTGTGTCCGGTAATTCTAGAGACAGAAAAACCGGAACATGGTCAGAAAGTAGGATATCGCCAATCTTAACATCCGGGCTCCAATCCAGGGCCGAGTCACTAATTAACCCCTTCAGGACCCAGCCTATTTTGACCCTAAAGACCTTGGCCTTTTTTGCAATTCTGACCAGTGTCCCTTTATGAGGTTATAACTCGGGAACGCTTCAACCGATCCTAGCGATTCTGAGATTGTTTTTTCGTGACATATTGGGCTTCATGCTAGTATTAAATTTAAGTCGATAATTTTTGCGTTTATTTGTGAAAAAATCAAAAATATGGCAAAAATTTTGAAAATTTCACAATTTTCACATTTTTTTTTTTTTTTCTGATAAACAAGATAGATATGTGACAGAAAAAAGTTATTAAATAATATTTCCCACATGTCTACTTCACATCAGCACAATTTTGGAAAAAAAAAAATTTTTTGTTAGGACGTTATAAGGGTTCAAAGTTCATGAGCAATTTTTCATTTTTCAACCAAAATTTACAAAACCATTTTTTTTAGTGACCACATCACATTTGAAGTCCTTTTGAGGGGTGTACATGACAGAAAACACCCAAAAGTGACACCATTCCAAAAACTGCACCCCTCAAACTACTCAAAACTACATTCAAGAAGATTATTAACCCTTCAGGTGCTTCACAGGAACTAAAGCAAAGTGGAAACAAAAAATGGATATTTTAATTTTTTTATCAAAAATGTTCTTTTAGCCTCAATTCTTTCATTTTCACATGGGCAACAGGATAAAATGGATCTTAAAATGTGTTGTGCAAATTCTTCCGAGTACATCGATACCTCATATGTGGTCATAAACCATTGTTTGGGTGCACGGCAGGGCTCAGAAGTGAAGGAGCGCAATTTGACTTTTGGAGCTAATTTTACATTCAAAAAGTGAAATTGCGCTCCTTCCCTTCTGACCCCTGCCGTGCGCCCAAACAGTGGTTTATGACCACATATGAGGTATCGGTGTACTCAGGAGAAATTGCCCAACAAATTTTAGGATGAATTTTATGCTGTTGCCATGTGAAAACGAAAAAATTTAGGCTAAAAGAACATTTTTGTGAAAAAAAAAGTACTATTTCATTTTCACAGATCAATTTGTAAAGCACCTGGGGGTTCAGTATGCTCACTACCCATCTAGATACGTTCCTTGGGGGGTGTAGTTTGCAAAATGGGGTCACTTGTGGGGAAGCTCCAATGTTTAGGCACACAGGGGCTCTCCAAACGCGACATGGTGTCCGCTAACAACTTGAATAAAAATCAGCTCAAATTGTTAGCTGTAACCATGTTGTGTTTAGTGAGCCCCTGTGTGCCTAAACATTGGGGCTCCCCCACAAGTGACCCCATTTTGGAAACTAGACCCCCCAAGGAACGTATCTAGATGCATAGTGAGCACTTTGAACCCCAGGTGCTTCACAAATTCATCCATAAAAATGAAAAAGCACTTTTTTTTCCACAAAAATTTTCTTTTTTCATTATTATGGATCAATTTGTGAAGCACCTGGGGGTTGAAAGTGCTCACTATGCATCTAAATACGTTCCTTTGGGGGTCTAGTTTCCAAAATGGGGTCACTTGTGGGGGAGCTCCAATGTGGAGACGCACAGGGGCTCTCCAAACGTGACATGGTGTCCGCTAACAATTTGAATGCAAAATGAGCTCAAATTGTAAGCGGACACCATGTTGCGTTTGGAGAGCCCCTGTGCGTCTCCACATTTGAGCTCCCCCACAAGTGACCCCATTTTGGAAACTAGACCCCCAAGGGAACGTATCTAGATGCATAGTGAGAACGTTGAACCCCCAGGTGCTTCACAAATTAATCTGTAAAAATGAATATGTACTTTTTTTCCGCAAAAATCTTTTTTTATCATTAATTTGTGAAGCACCTGGGGGTTAAATATGCTCACTACTCATCTAGATATGTTCCCTGGGGGGTCTAGTTTCCAAAATGGGGTCACTTGTGGGGGAGCTCCAATGTTTAGGCACACAGGGGCTCTCCAAACGCGACATGGTGTCTGCTCACAATTTGAATAAAAATCAGCTCAAATTGTTAGCTGTCACCATGTTGCGTTTGGAGAGCCCCTGTGTGCCTAAACATTGGAGCTCCCCCACAAGTGACCACATTTTGGAAACTAGACCCCCCAAGGAACTTATTTAGATGCATAGTGAGCACTTTGAACCCCCAGGTGCTTCACAAATTCATCCATAACAATGAAAAAGTACTTCTATTTCCACTAAAATTTTCTTTTTCCATTTTTAAAGATTAATTTGTGAAGCACTGGGATGTTCAAAATGCTCACCACCCATCTAGGTAAGTTCCCTGGGGGGTCTAGTTTCCAAAATGGGGTCACTTGTAGGGGAGCTCCAATGTTTAGGCACACAGGGGCTCTCCAAACGTGACATGGTGACAGCTAACAATTTGAGCTGATTTTTATTCAAATTGTGAGCGGACACCATGTCGTGTTTGGAGAGCCCCTGTGTGCCTAAAAATTGGAGCTCCCCTACAAGTGACCCCATTTTGGAAACTAGACCCCCCAGGGAACATATCTAGATGGGTAGTGAGCATATTGAACCCCCAGGTGCTTCACAAATTAATGATAAAAAAAGATTTTTGCGGAAAAAAAGTACTTTTTCATTTTTACAGATTAATTTGTGAAGCACCTGGGGGTTCAAAGTTCTCACTATGCATCTAGATACGTTCCCTTGGGGGTCTAGTTTCCAAAATGGGGTCACTTGTGGGGAAGCTCCAATGTGGAGACGCACAGGGGCTCTCCAAACGCAACATGGTGTCCGCTTACAGTTTGAGCTCATTTTGCATTCAAATTGTTAGCGGACACCATGTCACGTTTGGAGAGCCCCTGTGCGTCTCCACATTGGAGCTCCCCCCACAAGTGACCCCATTTTGGAAACTAGACCCCCAAAGGAACGTATCTAGATGCATAGTGAGCACTTTCAACCCCCAGGTGTTTCACAAATTGATCCATAATAATGAAAAAAGAAAATTTTTGTGGAAAAAAAAGTGCTTTTTCATTTTTATGGATGAATTTGTGAAGCACCTGGGGGTTCAAAGTGCTCACTATGCATCTAGATACGTTCCTTGGGGGGTCTAGTTTCCAAATTGGGGTCACTTGTGGGGGAGCCCCAATGTTTAGGCACACAGGGGCTCACTAAACACAACATGGTTACAGCTAACAATTTGAGCTGATTTTTATTCAAATTGTTAGCGGACACCATGTCGCGTTTGGAGAGCCCCTGTGTGCCTAAACATTGGAGCTCCCCCACAAGTGACCCCATTTTGGAAACTAGACCCCCCAAGGAACTTATTTAGATGCATAGTGAGCACTTTGAACCCCCAAGTGCTTCACAAATTGATCCGTAAAAATGAAAAATAATAATTTTTTTGTGGAAAAAAAAAGTACTTTTTTAAATGTATGGATCAATTTGTGAACCACTTGGGGGTTCAAGTGCTCACTATGCATCTAGATACGTTCCTTGGGGGGTGTAGTTTCCAAAATGGGGTCACTTGTGGGGGAGCTCCAATGTTTAGGCACACAGGGGCTCTCCATACGCGACATAGTGTCCGCTAATAATTGGAGCTAATTTTCCATTCAACTTGTTAGCGGACACCATGTCACGTATGGAGTGCTCCAGCACAAGGGCAACTGGAAGAGTTGGGGTACAGAACCAGAAAATGGCACCTCTAATGTGCTATTTTCTGGGGTGGCTGTGAGTTGCAATTTGCAGTGTGGGGGGCCACAACATTTGGGTCTCTCCACGATGGGGATTGCAGCCCCCCAACTGCCAAGTTGTACCTGGCTGGCATCCAAAAATAAGGCAAAGCTCCTTGTCATTTTATTGGTAGACGTTAAAAAAAAAAAATGGAGTGGGGCTCCGCCATATTTTTGGTCCAGCCAGGTACAACTTGGCAGCTACGGACTGCCAGCAACCCCCAGCTGCCTCGTTGTACCTGGCTGGTACCCAAAAATACAGCAAAGCCCTTTTTTTTTTTTCTTTCTAGAACTAATTCTAGAAAAAAAAAATGACGTAGGGCTCCGCCATATTTTTGGTCCAGCCAGGTACAACTTGGCAGCTACGGACTGCCAGCAACCCCCAGCTGCCTCGTTGTACCTGGCTGGTACCCAAAAATACAGCAAAGCCCTTTTTTTTTTCTTTCTAGAACTAATTCTAGAAAAAAAAATGACGTAGGGCTCCGCCATATTTTTGGTCCAGCCAGGTACAACTTGGCAGCTACGGACTGCCAGCAACCCCCAGCTGCCTCGTTGTACCTGGCTGGTACCCAAAAATACAGCAAAGCCCTTTTTTTTTTTCTTTCTAGAACTAATTCTAGAAAAAAAAAATGACGTAGGGCTCCGCCATATTTTTGGTCCAGCCAGGTACAACTTGGCAGCTACGGACTGCCAGCAACCCCCAGCTGCCTCGTTGTACCTGGCTGGTACCCAAAAATACAGCAAAGCCCTTTTTTTTTTCTTTCTAGAACTAATTCTAGAAAAAAAAATGACGTAGGGCTCCGCCATATTTTTGGTCCAGCCAGGTACAACTTGGCAGCTACGGACTGCCAGCAACCCCCAGCTGCCTCGTTGTACCTGGCTGGTACCCAAAAATACAGCAAAGCCCTTTTTTTTTTTCTTTCTAGAACTAATTCTAGAAAAAAAAAAATGACGTAGGGCTCCGCCATATTTTTGGTCCAGCCAGGTACAACTTGGCAGCTACGGACTGCCAGCAACCCCAGCTGCCTCGTTGTACCTGGCTGGTACCCAAAAATACAGCAAAGCCCTTTTTTTTTCTTTCTAGAACTAATTCTAGAAAAAAAAATGACGTAGGGCTCCGCCATATTTTTGGTCCAGCCAGGTACAACTTGGCAGCTACGGACTGCCAGCAACCCCCAGCTGCCTCGTTGTACCTGGCTGGTACCCAAAAATACAGCAAAGCCCTTTTTTTTTTTCTTTCTAGAACTAATTCTAGAAAAAAAAATGACGTAGGGCTCCGCCATATTTTTGGTCCAGCCAGGTACAACTTGGCAGCTACGGACTGCCAGCAACCCCCAGCTGCCTCGTTGTACCTGGCTGGTACCCAAAAATACAGCAAAGCCCTTTTTTTTTTCTTTCTAGAACTAATTCTAGAAAAAAAAATGACGCAGGGCTCCGCCATATTTTTGGTCCAGCCAGGTACAACTTGGCAGCTACGGACTGCCAGCAACCCCCAGCTGCCTCGTTGTACCTGGCTGGTACCCAAAAATACAGCAAAGCCCTTTTTTTTTTTTTTCTAGAACTAATTCTAGAAAAAAAAATGACGTAGGGCTCCGCCATATTTTTGGTCCAGCCAGGTACAACTAGGCAGCTGGGGGCTGGATTCCACAGCATGGAGAGGCCCAAGCGTTCTGGGCCCCCCATGCTGCGAATTGCAGCCCGCAGCCGCCCCAAAAAATGGCGCATTCATTGAAGCGCCATTTTCTGGCGCTGTACCCAGACTCTTCCAGTTGCCCTGGTGCCGGTGGCAAACTGGGTAATAAAGGGGTTAATGCCAGCTTGTTATTGGCAGCTGGCACTAAGCCCCGAGATTCATAATTTAGGGCCAATGGTAGACCCGCCGTTAGGAATCTCTGGTAAATAGTCAGAAAATACACACAGAGAAAAATCTTTTTATTTGAAAAAAAAACAAACAAAATTTGGACTCCATCTTTATTATAAAGATCCGACGTAGTCCACAGCGAAGGTCCCACGGCGCTCGACCGCCTCCGACGTAGTCCACAACGAAGGTCCCACGACGCTCGATCGCCTCTGCTCAATCCAGAGATTGCAGCAAGGGATCAAGTGTCCTTTTCCTACAGCCTATGGGGTCAGAGTTATGTTGCACTGTATGACAATGATCTGTCATACAGTGCACCATGACTATGATCCCAGAGACTACAACAAGAGGATACTTGATCCCTTGTTGCACCCATCCATTCACCTATGCACCCATCAGCCATGCACACACACATTCACGCCCGCTCGCTGACATCCACGCCCGCTCGCTGACATCCACGCTCGCAGACAGCCACGCACGCAGACAGCCACGCACGCAGTCAGCCACGCACGCAGTCAGCCACGCACGCAGACAGCCACGCACGCAGTCAGCCACGCACGCAGACAGCCACGCACGCAGTCAGCCACGCACGCAGTCAGCCACGCACGCAGACAGCCACGCACGCAGACAGCCACGCACGCAGTCAGCCACGCACGCAGTCAGCCACGCACGCAGACAGCGACGCACGCAGACAGCCACGCACGCAGTCAGCCACGCACGCAGACATCCATTCATTCATTGATACATACAAACATACATGCATACTACATACATACATGCATACATACATACATTCATTTATACATACTACATACATACTACATACATAGATACATTCATTCATTCATACACACATACTACATACTGTGAGGTAGCAACCGGGGAACCCGCTTGCAAAACGACAAGAACACGTGTTTTTAAGTTAACCAATGTCTACCCGTTTATTTTCACATATTAATCACATAACCCGGGTAGCATGTTTCACACATATCACATTGATTAACAACACTTTACATAAACACCATACATTTACATTTAACATCACAACACTTATATTGCACATAACGATTTATAGTAACCCGGGACCTGTAACCACGACTCTCTGTCCCATTGGAGCTCTACTAACAGCTCCCGTGGTGGCTACGGCCTCCGGCCTACTTACACATCTTACAGTACCTTTATAATAAATACATTTGATATACTTCGATGATGACCCTTCCGGGTTCATAACAGGGATTGGCAAACCCTAGTAACCCGTGGCTGCGGCCTCCGGCCTAACCCCGCGTTACCCAGTACGGGAGCCCTTTTAACCCCTGCTTCTGACCTTCGTTACATACGCCTCAACGGGCCCTGTGGGTCCCAATGGCGGTACCTGCCGCCTGGCTTTAGTCCCCCAGCATGATGATATACATTCACCCCTAGTCAGGAATCCTGCCTGACCGGGTCCTTACACACCGTATGTGATCCATCATTCAAACGTCCATGGATCACACACCTGCTCACAGCCCACATCCATGGACTGTGGCCCCTCCATGGCCCATTACAGGGACTGGCAAACCATAGTGCACGGGAACCTCTACATCCGTTACCTACTAGGAGCCCTATTACCCCTGTCTCTGGCACCACAGGCACACCCACACCATTAGAGGTCGTGGTTGAGGGATCAGGTACCCTCTGCAAGCAGCAGGGCAAGCCTCCCTCTCGTCCCAAGGACGGAACGCCTCCAACATCATCCATACCAGCTGGGTCACTGTCTCTCCACACATCGTTATACATGGCTCTTACATCTAGGCCATCATCTCACATTCAGGGCCATTGCCTAAGCCCTCATACATCAACGGGTCCTTACCGACTGCCTAGTCGGACCCAATAGCGGTTATGCCCGCCTGGCATTAATCACACACAGCTCTCTCCGTTACACGGGAACCGCTGTCTTACCGGGCACGGATCCGGGTCTCGCTACCTGGATACGGGTCCACCAAGCGTCCCCCACGGGCTCCTTTCCCGGACGTGTTTCACCCCACGCCCGGACCAGTATCCACCGGGTTCAGCCACGGCTTCCCCACCAGGTGCTATCACAACCACGGATCTTGGCACCGGCATGGAGCTAGCATGCTCCCTTCATTCACACAGCCTCTGGACTGCTCTGCACTGGGCTGGTCTCAGCTTCCATCTCAATCACAGGCTGGTAATCTCTGGCTGGTAATCTCTCAGCCTCCAGAATGAATGACTCTCACAATCACTCAGGTGGCCAGCTCTTATCGTGCCAGCCACTCCCACATGGACACACCCCCTCAGCTGCTAATCATCAGCTTCCACACAGCTCAGGTTAACTCCCTGTGTTCCGGGTTGTCAGCACTCACTCATCACATCCTATTCTTTATGGACTCCTCTCACTCTCACTGCCGCTCATTAGGCTCATGAACTCATTGTGTTCAGGTTGGTTCACACAGTATTACCATCACAGGAAAACCGGCCAGTGTGCACAGGATCATCCTCTGATCCTACATGTGATGTACCCCGGCCATGAAGATCATGCCGGCGGTGCCTCACATACCCCCCTCCTTGTTTACACCCGTGGGTAGGGGTTAAACACACGGCCCTGACAAGTCGGGTGACAGCGTCGCTCCTGGCTTGTGAATAAGGATCACACACACTGCCGGCTTGTACACCTAGGACACCGGTAAACCGTGTCCTAACCTCCCCCCTCCTTGTTCAGACCAGTGGGGGATGAACACACTGCCATAGGAGCCGGGCCACCACACAACACCTTGTGGCACCGCTCCCGGTTTGTATACCTGTGACTCCTGTCCAACCTCCCCCCTCCTTGCTTAAACCAGCAGGGGCAAACACAGTTCATAGAATCCGGATGTGGCGTTGTCTTGGCAACTTCGTGACCCCTCGGGCCACCGGAACCTTGATCACGCCGACTTTGACTTCGGGACCCCTAGGGCCGCCCGATACTTTGAGTACGACGTCTTCGTGACCTCGCCAGGTCACCGGCAAGAGGCTAGGGTGCGTCGTGCGGTTGTCCATAGCAACCAAGTCCATATAAAGTGCATCCACAGAAATGTCCATATAAGGTGCTCCGGCACCACAGCCCTCGGCTGTACCAACCCCCCTTTGTAACTGGGGTGCATTCCTCACCGGGCAACCTTGCCCGCATTCTCCACCATATGTGAGGTAGCAACCGGGGAACCCGCTTGCAAAACGACAAGAACACGTGTTTTTAAGTTAACCAATGTCTACCCGTTTATTTTCACATATTAATCACATAACCCGGGTAGCATGTTTCACACATATCACATTGATTAACAACACTTTACATAAACACCATACATTTACATTTAACATCACAACACTTATATTGCACATAACGATTTATAGTAACCCGGGACCTGTAACCACGACTCTCTGTCCCCATTGGAGCTCTACTAACAGCTCCCGTGGTGGCTACGGCCTCCGGCCTACTTACACATCTTACAGTACCTTTATAATAAATACATTTGATATACTTCGATGATGACCCTTCCGGGTTCATAACAGGGATTGGCAAACCCTAGTAACCCGTGGCTGCGGCCTCCGGCCTAACCCCGCGTTACCCAGTACGGGAGCCCTTTTAACCCCTGCTTCTGACCTTCGTTACATACGCCTCAACGGGCCCTGTGGGTCCCAATGGCGGTACCTGCCGCCTGGCTTTAGTCCCCCAGCATGATGATATACATTCACCCTAGTCAGGAATCCTGCCTGACCGGGTCCTTACACACCGTATGTGATCCATCATTCAAACGTCCATGGATCACACACCTGCTCACAGCCCACATCCATGGACTGTGGCCCCTCCATGGCCCATTACAGGGACTGGCAAACCATAGTGCACGGGAACCTCTACATCCGTTACCTACTAGGAGCCCTATTACCCCTGTCTCTGGCACCACAGGCACACCCACACCATTAGAGGTCGTGGTTGAGGGATCAGGTACCCTCTGCAAGCAGCAGGGCAAGCCTCCCTCTCGTCCCAAGGACGGAACGCCTCCAACATCATCCATACCAGCTGGGTCACTGTCTCTCCACACATCGTTATACATGGCTCTTACATCTAGGCCATCATCTCACATTCAGGGCCATTGCCTAAGCCCTCATACATCAACGGGTCCTTACCGACTGCCTAGTCGGACCCAATAGCGGTTATGCCCGCCTGGCATTAATCACACACAGCTCTCTCCGTTACACGGGAACCGCTGTCTTACCGGGCACGGATCCGGGTCTCGCTACCTGGATACGGGTCCACCAAGCGTCCCCCACGGGCTCCTTTCCCGGACGTGTTTCACCCCACGCCCGGACCAGTATCCACCGGGTTCAGCCACGGCTTCCCCACCAGGTGCTATCACAACCACGGATCTTGGCACCGGCATGGAGCTAGCATGCTCCCTTCATTCACACAGCCTCTGGACTGCTCTGCACTGGGCTGGTCTCAGCTTCCATCTCAATCACAGGCTGGTAATCTCTGGCTGGTAATCTCTCAGCCTCCAGAATGAATGACTCTCACAATCACTCAGGTGGCCAGCTCTTATCGTGCCAGCCACTCCCACATGGACACACCCCCTCAGCTGCTAATCATCAGCTTCCACACAGCTCAGGTTAACTCCCTGTGTTCCGGGTTGTCAGCACTCACTCATCACATCCTATTCTTTATGGACTCCTCTCACTCTCACTGCCGCTCATTAGGCTCATGAACTCATTGTGTTCAGGTTGGTTCACACAGTATTACCATCACAGGAAAACCGGCCAGTGTGCACAGGATCATCCTCTGATCCTACATGTGATGTACCCCGGCCATGAAGATCATGCCGGCGGTGCCTCACAATACATACATACTACATACATACTACATACATACTACATACATAGATACATTCATTCATTCATACACACATACTACATACATACATACTACATACATACTACATACATACATTCATTCATTCACACATACTTACCTGATCCAGGAGGAGGAGCCCGGAAGAGGAGGAGCCCACACCGGAGCTGGACCGCGGCTGGGCGGGGGATACGGGGCATGGGGGTGTTAGCTTCATCAGCCCCCTCCGTGATCGCACGGAGGGGGCTGTGGAAGCTGACAGGCGGCGGCGGTGATTGTCATTTACCGCCGGCGGGCATACCGCCGGCGTGATGACTGTTACCGCCGCCGTGGGGGGGTAGGACGGCGATCGGGGGGGCCAGGAGGCCGATCGGGGGCCCTGGAGTGAGGGGGGGCTAGGAGGGAGACGGCACATGCCATCCCGCCCCTCCAGATCTGATTGGAGAGCTCCAATCGGATCTGGAGGGGATTACTAGCACTGATTGGCAGTCTGAATTTCAACTGCCAATCAGAGGGGCCCTGGGCACGGGGGGGTTAATCCACCCCCCGTGGGGTGTACTACAGGTTGTCACTGTGCATTATGTACAGTGACACCTGAGTCACCCCCTCACACGGGCCGCAGGAGCCCAATCATTCCATGGCCCACCGTTTGGGCCAAAGGTCGGGAACGAACTTGTTTTCATGGCCCAAACGGTGGGCCAAGGGTCGGGAAGAGGTTAAAAGAAATCTATACGACTGTAAGAGTTGTGCACTGGTGAGAAAAACGTATAGTCCCTATCTTGTGGATGTAATGTACGCCAAATATCCCTGAGCTGGAGGGTG
The DNA here is from genome assembly GCA_033576535.1 of Allobates femoralis. Taxonomy (NCBI): domain Eukaryota; kingdom Metazoa; phylum Chordata; class Amphibia; order Anura; family Aromobatidae; genus Allobates; species Allobates femoralis. The sequence goes on from JARQOC010000001.1 coordinate 415,032,085, forward strand.
TGCAGGAGCTTCCTCAATGTTTTCAGTTTATTGCTGGGTACTATACCTCTTCCAGAAGACGAGTCCAACGCAAGATCTAGGACAAAGTTAAAATCGCCCCCAATGAGTACCGTACCTTCAGCGAATTCAGTGAGCCGCTGTAACAGCGATCTGCATACAGAAGACTGATCCCTGTTTGGGAGATACCAGTTAACAATCGTTAGGACAGAGGCAGCAACCTGTATTTTAAGGAAGATAAACCTTCCACTGGGATCAATGACGGTGTCCAAAATCACATGCGCTAGATTTTTAAGTATCGCAATGGATACCCCTTTTGATCGACTGTCCGGGTTAGGACTGTGTAGCCATGTTGGATAATATTTATTTGGAATGGCTGGGATTGAGCCCATTTTGAAGTGCGTCTCTTGCAATAATATTATCTGCGCATGTTTTTTATGGAGACCATAGAGGGTCTGGGACCTTTTTTGTGGGGAGTTAAAACCCAGCACATTCATAGTGCAAATCGTTAGAAGTGCCATTTGTCTAGGATAGAATTATACCTTGGTATTAGGAGGGTGTCTCGCTACAGTTAAGCTACACCAGTATGTCCTATTTCCTCAGAGGGGTAATTGGGGGGGGAGGGAAGATCTGGGTAGGAAAGTAAAGAGAAAGGTAGGGAATCCCCTATGAGAGAAAAAGAAATTTAACAAATCTGTAAACTAGCCTAAGATTAAATGGTCATACAATGTTGAATTGAACTATGCCAGTTCGACTTTCTGGGTGGGGTATAAGAAGAATTTCCACACCTGCCTGCAGCATGTGGAACCCCCAATGACGCGTGTCCTTTCCAAGTGCAAAAGAGGGCTCCACCCACCGCTAATCGAACAACTAATAATACAGTGATAAACCTGCTATCAATATTTCCCGTACGCCATAACATATTCATTCCTAAAGCAGGAGTATCACATAACTATAACCGCTTACATTACAGAATAATTAAGATCATATAAGACAAAAATATTGTCCGCCATATATTATGTATGCTGTTTGGCGTCCCAAAGGAGAAAAGAAAAAAGAAGGGAGGGTATCTCCATTCCTCTGTTTAGAGGGGCAAATCATCCAAAAACGTAATCCCTGTTAGCCTCTCATCCATCTCCAGCATGGTCCCTGGCTCCCTTATCATTGTTGCGTCTCCATCCGGATCCCCTCCGTTGGCGTCATCTAAATCTCTGTTCCCGTGGAGGTGGACCGGTGTTGAAAGCAGTTGGGGGGCCCGGCCAGTCCAGTATGGGAACATCCAGTATTGCCAGGTCGAGCTGGTGGAGAAAGTCTGGGATTTCTCCTGGGTGAGTTAGCATGATGAAGCGGCCCTCTCTCCTGACCTGGAGGCGGAAGGGATACCCCCACGAATAGGGAATATCATGGGAACGAGGAACGTCGAGCAGGGGTGTAAGTGCTCTTCGCTTCAATAGTGTGCGTCGAGAAAGGTCAGCCAGGAGCTGGATGGGTTGATCTCGGTAGGTTAGTGGCTCCCGTTCCCTGGCTCTAGAACATATTTCGTCTTTCAATCTAAAATTATGAATCCTGCACACAACATCCCGTGGTCTTGCTCCCTCAGGCGGGGGTGGCCCCAATGATCTATGGGCTCTATCGAATTTTAGGGGAGAGTCCATGGGCATATTGCGTATGCCATTCAGGAAACCACGTAGTATTACATCTAAGCCTCTAGGTGGTATAGACTCTGGTAGTCCCCTTATCCTGACATTATTTCTACGTTTCCGATTTTCAAGGTCCTCCATGAGGTCGAGCATATATTCCATGTGGGATGCTTGATCAGCTACTTGTCTTTCTAATGTATCTAGTCGTCTGATAATAGAGTCAGAGATGGACTCAGTGTTGGATACTCTATTATGGGGAACACAATTTTTTAGGAGTTAGGTCAGACAACTGTTCTTTTTTTTATAATTCTTTATTTCTTCATTTATGCATTTTACATAGAAAAGAAAGATTAACATAGAATGAACAAATTTATCCATCAAATATATTCTGAGAGCTTGCGGAATCAACTGTGGAGTAAAACAAAACAAATGTATGGCAATACAATCCACAACATAATAAAGCTCCCTTACATGTACATATTATACCAGTGAGCCTTTGAGGTCTATTCAGGCTTTGATCCATCACAAACAGCTTACAAGTATAACTAAGAGTTCTCCGAACCTCATTCGTATCTACTTAGTAAAAGTAAACTATCTGATAGTAACTTTAATGATATGCATTCTAGGTTCGCTTAACCTAACGAATGAGCGATCAAATTTAGAAAAAACAAGAGGAGAAAGACAAGAATGAAAGAACAGATAGAAATGGATAGGGGAAGGAAGGGGGGGGAAAGGGGAGGGGGAAATAAATAAAAAAAAAAAAAAAAAAATTTTTTTAACTCACATTCCATCCCCGAAAAAACCTTCGTTAAAGTGAGCACAATAGGACACATTGGCGTGAAGTAGCAACTAACGATCTCTATATGACTTATAAAGGTCAGACTGTTGGAACGTCATCCAACTAAACCAGGTGTTTCTGAATTGCTCATATGTATCATGGACTGAGGAGGTCAAGTCCTCTAGATGCATGAGATCGTTCACTCTTCCCAACCACTGAGCAATGGAGGGGCTAGAATCCTTCTTCCATAGAATTGGGATGCAGGATCTTGCCGCCATCACCAGAAATCTCAAGAGAGACTTTTTGTAACTGCGGAGAGGAATCCCGCTGTGGTGCAGCATGAAGAGACTCGGGCCAAGATCACCGGGGTAGTCCGTGACCACTCTAATAATGTTCACGACTTCAGACCAAAACTTCTCAAGTCGAGCACACTCCCAGAATATATGAAGCAATGTACCCTCCACCTCGCCGCACCGCCAACACTTTGCATCGACAGAGGGAAATATTTTATGTAGTTGCGAGGGGACTCTGTACCACCTAGTCAGCAGCTTATAATTTGCCTCCTGTAGTCGGGAGCATATTGAGGTAGAATGCGCCAGTGCATATATGTCCGATCTCTGCTCTAGAGACAAGTCCAATCCTAAGTCAGCCTCCCAGTTCAGCATAAACTGTGGAGTCAATGCGTCTGGAGGGGAGATCAAAAAGGCATATGATCTCGATAAGGCGTGTCTACAGACACCTTCGTTTTGGCATAGGTTCTCAAATAGTGTTTTAGGTCTGTGGTAGAACGATTTAGCTGGGAGTGACGAAATGATGTGCAAGTTGAAGCATCTAAAGAATCCCAACGCAGTCGGACGCGAATCAGGTTAAGCTGTTCAAGTGAAGGCAACATCTCCATAACCCCAAGTCCCTACTCTGTCCATCCATCAGAGATCCATCTTTGAAATATAGGTCACCTATGCTAGTCTAAATCAGGGTGACTCAAAACAGGGAACATGGTTGAAGCATGCGATTATGATGCCCTTATAGTTTATGTTCACAGATCTTAAGGGTGGGTCCAATCGTTGGATGCCCAGTGATTGTCTCCTCATTCCGCAACCTCACCCATGGCAATGTTCGGAGTCTAAGTGGGGTGAAGTCCTGCTCTATTTGGACCCACAATTTGTTCACGCTATGTCGACACCAATCTATTATACGCGCGAGATGGCTGGCAAGATAGTATAATTTAACGTCTGGAAGGTTGATCCCACCGTCTTCCCTACGCCTGTGTAGGATAGATTTTGCCACTCTTGGTTTCAGTTTATTCCATATAAATCTCGTCTGAATTTGGGAGACCGACTTAAAGAACGACGACGGGATATAGATGGGAAGTGTCTGCAAATAATATAAAATCCTCGGTAAAATGGTCATTTTAAAAAGGTGACATCTGCCCATCCATGTAAAGGCAGATGACAACCATCTGTCGCAATCCGATCTAATTGAAGTTAAGAGAGGGGGAAATTCGCTCCATAGAGATCTCGGACCTCTGATGTAAGCTTTATTCCCAGGTAGCGAAGTGCTTTGGGAGACCAGTGAAATGCGAACGCGCCTTTCAATTCAGCAGCCAGATCGGCAGGCAGCGAGACACTTAAGGCCTCTGATTTAGATCTATTAATTTTGAAGTTCGAGAGAACACGATATTTCTCGAATTCTTTCAGTAAATTTGGGATGGAGACTCTAGGGTTCGTCACAAAAAACAAAAGGTCGTCCACATAAGCAGCTATTTTATGCATATGTGATTTCAGTCTTAAACCAGAGATGTCACCATTCCCCCTGATATGTCGCAGCAGTGGCTCCAGTGTCAATATAAAAATTAGCGGGGATAACGGACATCCCTGACGAGTGCCATTGGCAATGTCAAAGGAGTCAGATAGGATACCATTTACCCGAACCCTTGCCGACGGGACTGAGTAAAGGGACAACACCCAGTCGAGCATCTTTGCTCCCAAGCCAATATGCATTAACGTCTCTTCAATGAGGGACCAATGAACGCGATCGAACGCCTTCTCGGCATTCGTAGATAGCAACATCAAAGAGGTGTTAGAAGTTTTTGCGTGGTGAATTAAGTTGATGGCCTTGGTAGTGTTGTCCCTAGCCTCACGCCCGCCAACAAATCCCGCTTGGTCCGGATGTACTATATCAGGAATGAATGGTGAGAGTCTGGCCGCCAAAATCCTAGCAAATAACTTAATATCCAAATTAAGTAAGGATATCGGACGGTAACTAGAACAGACCAGGGGGTCCTTTCCCGATTTCGGAATCACCGCTATAGTAGCGCGTAACGCATCTTTAGGGGGCGGGGTTTCAGCTGACATCGCATTAAAGCAAGCTGTTAAGTGTGGAAGTAAGGACAACTTAAGTTTCTTATAGTAACCTATAGTGAAGCCGTCAGGACCAGGAGCCTTGCCCGATTTAGCCGACGAGATAGCCTCCCCCACCTCTACCTCTGAGATTGGGGTCTCCAGAGATATTGTAATTGATTCCGAAAGTCTTGGCAACCCTGATTTTTTTATATAATCTTGTATGCGAGCCCTAAAGGAAGCAGTCACTGATGCTGACTTTGCATCATCCAAGTTATATAAAGCAGTATAATACTGCTTAAACGCCTCTGCTATTTCTAGAGGCAATTTTGACCGTCGCAAGGTGTTCTGATTAAGTATCTCCGGGACATATGTGGCAGCTTTCTGTAGTCGAGATGCTCTAGCTAAGGATTTGCCAGGCTTGTTCCCATGTTCATAAAAGTGGTGGCGGCAGCGAGAGAGCACGCCCTTTGCCTTTTGTAGTAAGATGGATCGTAGTGCTTCTCTGACGTCTAAAAGGTCCTTCTTTACAGTAGGGAGTTCATGACGCTTATGTCTAGTCTCCAGATCTTTCAGTTTAGTCATGAGTTCCTGAGTCTCAGTGTCCCTTTTTTTCTTTAGTCTTGAGCCATGCTGTATCAGCACACCTCTCAGAACACATTTATGAGCGTGCCATGTCGTCACTGGGGAAACAGACGAAGAGACATTTAGGTCAAAATAGTCTTTCACCTTCTGGACCACGTCTGCAAATATGACTGAGTCCTCCAATAAGGATGCATTCAGTCTCCACTGCCACTGCCTCGGAACAGAAGAGGCAAGCGTTAGGGAAATCGTAACAAGAGCGTGGTCCGAAAAGGTGATCGACTCAATTGTTGCATCTTGTAAGGACGTCAAGTCTGTGTGTCTCATAAAAAAATAGTCAAGTCTAGAGTATGTGTCGTGTATGGGAGAATAATACGTAAAATCTTTATGACTCGGGAACAGCAGACGCCAAGCATCTAAGAGCTGATGGTCATGAAATGCCATCCGCATCCGCGTCTGCGTGCCATCTTAGAGATGCTAGATTTACCCCTGGAAGTGTCCAGGTCAGGATCAAGCGCAATATTAAAGTCACCGCCTAGAACCAGAGTCCCCTCCGCAAATACATCAACCCTCTCCGAAAATCGTAGAAGGGCTGATACCTGTCCTGTGTTAGGTAGATAAAGCGAGGCGAAGGTATACATCTGTGAGGCAATCTTACCCTTGACCACAAGGAGTCTCCCATCCTCACCACTCCAGGTATCCAAGAACTCCCAAGGTATTGATCTCGACAGCACAATGCTGGTGCCAGATGAGTGCGGATCTGCTGAGTAACTATGGTATGAAAAAGGAAACCAGTGGTTAGAGAGTTCAGACAACTGTTCTTAATTAATTTTTGGATGCTGAATCCAGAAATTATCTCAGTTTTTCTCTATCACGTCAAGTTTTTGAACTATAGGATTTTTGTCTTCTCAAAAATATGTAAACTACTGTACCTAAAAAGTGTTTTATTTTTTTTTTTAACTAGTACAAATATGAACAAAAAATGAAATATATATATAAGACATAGGCATGACAAATATGTTTTATAACACTATCATGTTTTTTACAAAGGATATATATATATATATGCAAGTAATGTACATGTATAGCTTTTTCTGGAGTGTTTAACTTGAGGACAATCATGTTTGATGCTCCAGCAATAGTCAGCCATCATATGTAGATCCCATCTACCCTGGTAATGGTCTTCCATAACCTTCAAATCTTGGTGAAATTGTTCACCTTGCTCATCGCTAACAGCACCAAGATTTTCCGGAAAGTTGGCAAGATGGCAATGCAGAAAATGTAGTTTAATACTCATGTTGCAACCAAGCACTTTGTAGCTCTCCAATAGTTTCTGAACAATTTCTTTGTAATTACTTGCACGCGTATTTCCAAGAAAATTCTTGACGACGTCTTTGAATGATAACCAAGCATTCTTCTCAAGATCTGACATAGTCCCGGTGAAATGTTCATCTTTGATGAGCTGTCGAATTTGTGGACCATCAAACACACCAGCCTTGATTTTTTCAATGGACAGTCCAGGAAGTGCCAACATGATGTACTTAAAAGAGTCGCCGTCAGTTGGCAATGCTTTTACAAATTGCTTCATGAGACCTAGTTTTATGTGCAGAGGTGGGAATAGTATATTCTTCCTGTCAACAAGTGGCTGATGTAGAATGTTAGGATCTCCAGGTTTAAGACCAGATCTTGGAGACCAATTCGACTCAACCCAATGCTTTTCTCGAGCTCTGCTATCCCACATACAGAGAAAGCAGGGATACTTTGTGTACCCACGTTGCTGACCAAGAAGGAAGCAAACCATTTTAAGGTCAACACAGATGATCCAATTGTGTGTGCCATATTTCAATAACTCAATAACTCTCTTTACATCTCCATGTTCTTCACGAAGAGAGACAGAATGCCCAATAGGGACTGCACCAAATAAATTGCCATTGTGTAGAAGGACACATTAAGACTCCGCTTTGAGCTATCAATAAACAGTCGCCATTCATTTGGATTGTACATTGAAAGCCCTAATTCTTGTAGTAAACCAGGAATAATATGGCAAAACACAAAACCGCTGTCACATCGAAAGTACTGCAAACATGTACTTTCTCTAGTACGAAAGTATGATACCTTCGCTCCTTGTTCAAGTAACTGTTTCTCATTCAGCCTTGATGCTAGTAATTCTGAAGCTTTTTTTGATAACCCAATTCACGTGCTAAATCATTTAACTCGTGCTGATCAAATCCCTTACAAACTGAATTCTTGTGAATTTCAAATTCTGCATCATTGCTGTCACTGTGTTCGTCAACATCACTCAGAACTTCTAGAGATGGTAGCTGTTCGAAAACTGGCACTGGAATTTCAGCTGAATGAGGCATTGGTCTGATAACTGACGATAGATTTGGATATTCTATTTTACTTTTATTTTTCCTGTTAAATCCTGATGTTTTCACTAAACAGAAGTAACAGTCTGTGGAATGACTTTTTTGCTCTCTCCACACCATGGGGATACCAAATGCCAACTTTTCACGTGTTCCTTTGGTCCACATCCGTAAACTCTCGACACACTGCTTGCACACTATGTGAGGGGCCCATGGCTTATCTTGATCACCGAGTTTTACTTTAAAATTTGCAAAATATGCTTGTTTGACAAATGCACTGATGTTTGCCGTTTGAACTGGAATGGTGAAAACACCACAAATATAGCAGAAGGAATCAGGGTTGTTTAGGCATTTACGACGAGAGGAAGAAGGAGCAGACATGATCTGAAACAAAGGAAATATGTACATATGTAAATAAAACACTGAGATGGAAAGTTACAAGCTTTGAAAACTAACAAAGAAAAAAATCATAAAGGATATATAAATTACAACTAAGCGCCCAATGTAAAGAGAAAAGCTATCACAAATCCTATTTATTCCTACTATTATAATTTTTTTGTGTAAAGATAATGATAATTATGACGTATTGGGAGCTGCACACACCTCTCACCACACTGTCTCAGTTGTGACTACTCTTACAAGTTGCCACGTAGCTCTATGAGTCGAATTGTAATCAGATAACAAGTCTTATTACAGATATCAGTGCAATTGTGCTTCTCTGGCAGGTAAGTTGTGGAGGAAAAACTTGACGTGCTAGAAAAACACTGACTACATTTTTGGAATCAGCATCCCAATTTTAGTATAAATCAGCTCAAAAACCTAACTCAACAGGAATTTTTTTTCAAATTGTTCCCCAGTGTTAGGTGCTGAACCTCTGTGCGTAGGGTCGCTGCCTCATTTTTAAAAGATGTTTCAAGTTGGCCTACAAAATTTTCAATTTATTCACGGGTCGGGATTGCGGCAATACGTGCTTTGAAATCGTCCCACACCTCTCTATTTTGACTAGTGGCCGCAGGTGTTTCAGCTTGTGGAGCCGGCATTGATAGGGCCTCAGCAGTGGAAGTTAATGGGGACTTTGCAAACACTGTAAGTCCTTCCAAGCCCTCTTTATTGATGTATGCACCGATGTACTTTAGGTGTGATGCTTCCAGCCCCTCTTGATGTGACCAGGGTGCTGCTGCATTCAGGGGAGATCTGTTTATCATCAGTGCTGTGTGGCTAGGTGAATGAGGAGCTATTGGGGAGTTATCAAAGGTTCCCTGCTGTGGTCTGCCTGTTGCACTATTCTCTCCATCTTCCTTCCCACAGTCCCTGCATGTCCTCTATGGGATCCACAGCCTCAGCAATATGGGATTCAGCAATCCCTCTATGGCCCCCCGTGCTCACCCTTACCGCCTCTTCTGCATGTTGTTTCCCAGCTGCATGAGTCTGCGATGGCGGTGGTGATGTGCAGACTGTTTGACAGAGGCTTGCCTGGTGCTCCTCGGGTGCTCCGGAGTTCTCTATTCTCCCGGACCGCAAAGTAAAAGCAGGGTCTGAGGTTGTTAATTGCTGCGTCAGCTCCTCTCTCCTCCGGGCACTTGTGTGGTTGCTCCCGTTCTCTGGGTCCCCCATCTTAGATGGGAACCGCTCCTGTCTGGGTTTTCCCGTGCTCCGGAGACACCTGGTAATAGTTGCAGCGGGGGCACCGCAGAGCCCCGTTCTTGTGTGGGCTGAGTCCCTCTCCTCTTCGGCGGCATAAGGAGGTAAAAATTTTCCAGCGGTGGCCAATATTTATGCTCAGATAGCAGTTAGGAGGACAGGAGCTGTGCACTCAGCCTCCTCTCTCCATCATGGCCAGGACACGCCCCCCGCGTGCACGTTTTTAACGGTTACTAACGGCCGCCGATGCCGTATGTACACGCCGCAATTGCGTAGTCAACTCAAGGTATCGTGGTTTCCCGGAAGTTGAAATAGATTCTACGGATAACTTCCTGTTGAATACCGTCGGCGCTTCACATGCCGCTATCCACAAAGGAATATGGGTGTACCTGTGCAGCAGCTACAACACATAGGCGTGCCTCACTCCGTCACGCCGCACCCAAACTACAATCATTGGCCAACACAATAGCGTCCTGATTGGTCAGGGTGCGCAGGGCGGCTGGCGAATACGTGATGCAATTGTGTTTGGCTTGTCACATGGAATAGACGCTTGTGGCGTGTCGAAGTGTGCCTATATCCACTTAGGAGACGCTCATGCGTCACACAGGAGCGGTTTGGAGTTACACAGTCAGTGCGTTACCATACTATGTGGTTTGCTATGTGTGTGTCTGTAGCTAAATGTGGGAATATAAGCACAATGCAGATAGCATATGTGGCAACCTATGTCCATGGCATTGAGCAGCTGCCATGCCACCAATACACTATGTGTGTCTGCACATGTGCTGCACTAATTGAGTAGCTCCCAGGACACAGTACCTCGAGGTCCGCGCTGCCACTTCAGAAAGGGACAAAAGAAGCCAGTACAAGAGAATATCTGGATCAATGATTCTTCTTTATTATCCAACGCGTTTCAGAGTTATCTCCCAACTCCTTCATCAGGAAATACCCAGCTGAAGTGGCAGCGCGGCAGCGCGGACCTCGAGGTACTGTGTCCTGGGAGCTGATTATACCACAGAGATCTGTGGAAAGTACGGTCCTGCAGCAGCTACTTGTATTTGAGCGATCATCACCAGTTGTGGGTTTTCACAACTGTATCAGCTGAGCAGCCTCTTTTGTATAACCTCTTGTTCTTCTTTAAAGAAGATATCACCCTATGTGCGCATTCTTGAATTTTATAGCACTAATTGAGTAAACCTACCTGCCCCACAATAGCATGTGCTGGATCAATGAATTGGGTCCAGGTGACCCTCTGCCCACACCACACCACAATGGATCTGTACACACATTTGTCACATACACTGTTGACCAAATAGCTTAACTTGGCTCTTGCCTATCAACACATAATGTGTCTCGTACCCAGCCATAGGTGCCAATGGGTGTCAAAGCACTGGGCACAACAGAAACCTTGATAAGACTGCCCTCCATCCCCAAGTAATCAGTCTCACACATAGTCATTTGGATCCAAAAAAATATATGTATTATTTGTTGACAAATAAAAAACAAGGCTACAGAAAGGAAAGACAATGGACATTAAAACATCATGGTACATTGTAAACATAAATCAAACACAGAAAGACAATACATAATAAACTTGGTAACAATGTTAAAGTGTGCACCACCCACATAGCACAAATAAAACCTCAACTACCTAACTAACTAAAACATGTGCACACAAGAACATTTAAAAAGAACAAACCATGGTGCACCCACCCTGCAGTGTACACCATGGCCACCATGTCCAGCCCTCATAGCACCAGCCACACTACACCTGCTGGTGCTGCCAGCCCACTGCCCCAGGGCCATTAAAGTAGGAGCAGTATGCCTCTTTACTGTTCCTGGCCTCCTACTGAGTCTGACCATGGGTCAGCGGCTGGAGTGGCGCCACACCATGGTCGTCATCACGCCAAGCCCCTGGACGGACCTCCCCTATTGTGGTGTCCACTGAATCCACATAACTTGCCAGCGTGTATGATGCTCGATCCCTACGACGCAGGAAGTTATGCAGCACACACCAAGCCAGCACTACCACGTCAATAGATTACAGTTTCAAATGCATACGCGTATGAAAAACCCGGAATGTATTCGCCATGATCCCGAACGCATTTTCAACCACACGGCGAGCCCGGGATAGCCGGTAATTGAAAAAGCGCCGCTCAGAAGTAAGGGTCCTTTGGGGATATGGCCGTAGTAGGTGTGCCTGAAGTGGGAAGGCTTCATCCCCCACAAACGCAAAGTTGAGATGATGGCTTGTCTCTTCATTTGAGGGCAAGTTCAGCCCACCTGTCCTTAGTTCTTGTGCCAAGGAGCAGTGTGCAAACACACCCCCATCTGAGATTCGCCCGTTCATGCCAACGTCCATGTAGAGGAACTCATAGTTCGCATCCACCAGGGGCCATGAGGACTATACTAAAATACCCTTTGTAATTATAATACAAAGAGCCCAAGTTGGGGGGTTTAGTAATCCTCACATGCTTGCCATCCAAAGCGCCACCGCAGTTTGGGAAGTTCTACCAGCTTTCAAAGCCTCGGGCTACTTGCATCCATTCTGCGGGTGTTTCTGGCAACTGCATATAGGATGGCAGCACTCCAGATGGCCTCACACGTCTCAGGGATCAGGCGGCTCAGCAGGGACAGTGATACACATGAGGTGTATTGCAGGTCGGTCCTTGACCGGCCTGTAGCCAGGAACCGCAAAGTAATAGCCAAACGCTCCTCAGCTGATACTGATCGACGCATGATAGTGTCCTGACGGGCTATCAATGGCCCTACGCGATCCAAAAGGAAGGTGAAAGAGTCCTCGGACATACGGAGGTAGTTCCTGAAATCATGTAAATTATTATCCTCCAGCTCACGCAACAGCTGCATGTGGCTCCGGGTGTCCCGGTGGCGAAGCCAATCCTGACTCCACACCCGCCGTTGTCTGCGACGCCGCAACCTTTCATATCTATCCTCCAGCCACAATTGCTCTTCCACCAAGGCAAGAGCCACGATCACATCTCCATCAGGGTCAAACATCATCTCACGTATCAGCACCTGTATATGATAAACAGAAAATATAAGTATAATGAAAAATTGTTTCACATGTTTGCATATAAAGTAAGCCTCACAATACTCGGACTGGCCACTAGGGAAAAGCATATACAAACAGTCGTGTGCGCACAACACACATCATTTTTACCATTGCAAGGCCATCAAGCACAGTGGCCCGAAAACATAGGAAACATGTTCACTGATCAGCCCCGTCCATCCTTGGGCACTTTGTAGACGTAAAAATAATTACGCTTCTGGCCATATCTGTGTCAAAAATGTACATATGTCAGCACAAAGCAGGTCTATACATGCCAGTAAAATAATGTAGTACACCATATGTTTACACATCTACACTCTGTAAATAAAGACGTACCACAGCCTTTGTGGGTGAGTAATCTCAGATGCCACGAAGAAGAGTATACATGACTCATCATGGAGTAGTGAAGGGCCAGATGTGTTGGCAAGGGGGGGGATCTCCACTTCTATACATTAGGTGCTGGCACAAGGCTCAATCCATGCCTGATACTAGCCATGTAGATGCCAGTGTGTGTTTGCCCCAAACAGTATCATATGTCCGCTAATTAGTCCATCTCCGCAAACAAACACACAACCATCCTGCAGCCATGATCCTGTATGACAAATGGAAACAAACACATTACTTCAAAATCTACAATGTGCCAATGTAGGTGACCAACATGCATTTAACACCAAACAATAGTGTTAGCCAAAATCATGGTTTCTCTAAACTGACAACACGTCAGTCACCTACAGTACACTATTGCGTTACCAAATGTCCTTTGGTTTACTGTTTAAAAACGCTTCAACATTCAGGTTTGCATGCAACTACTTACTTAATCTCTTGGGCAGCAAGCGTGTCGGCCATCCAGCGTGAGCACATTTTATCTGTGATTCAACCAATCACAACGCTTTGTCGTCATGTAATCAGCAGGCGCATGGGGGTTCGCAGGTGTTGCAAAGTAATGTGCCTAATTGGTGTTTGATGATTGGTCAATGTCAGGATAAATATCTCCTGTTGTTGGCTAGCCCCTGTCCAGACTGAAATGTGCATTGAGCTAGTAGTGTCTACGCTACATTTCTCTGTTGGAACGACGGTAATGTTTTTTCTGTGACGCTGTTGCTGTTGCAACATGTTGCTTAGGCGCATTGTAAGTCAGTTCAGTGAGCGCCATGTAGAAGTGTATTTAGTGTGGTGATTGTGTTTTACATTCAAACATATCTGGACTACACATTGTTAAATAGCTATGTAGTCATGTGTATGTGTAATGGCGAACGTTGTTGGGGTGGCCTACTTCGGTGTAGGAGGTGTGTTTTTTCCAATGATCATGGCCCATCATGACTATATTTTGTTTATTTTTATTTTCACATAGCCATACATAAACATCACAGCTTATTGTTGCCTCCTTCAGCAAGGGTGCCCTACATGCCAACATACATGATCTACACATGTTATTTCCGTGCAACCAGAGGGGATGTAGATACACAGTATTGTGTGATGTATGCTGGCCATGTGTTGGACAACATGAATAACATATGTTATAATTGTTCACAGATGGCGGGATATCCGGAATTTGTGACCCAACTCCTCGCCTTATATCAGGAGCACGAATACCTGTGGCGGACGGCGCTGCCTGAATACCACGACCTGGCAGTGCGGAGTGCGGCCTACAAGCCTCTTGTGGTGCTGGCAAAACGCCTCCAGCCCCACAAGAGGAGGGACACTCACAAGGTTGTCGAAAAAATCAAAGGCCTGCGCACCGTGTTCCAGCGGGCCCACAAAAAATACACCGATGCACGGTCTGGGGCTGGAGCTGAGGAGGTCCCAAAGCCCACTTTGTGGTACTATGACCTCCTCACCTTCACCCTTGGCCAAGAGGCCCAGCGTGGAACGTGGTGCAGCATGCGCCGTCGGCAACCTTCATTAGGCCCACCCCATGACCCATCCCCGCCGCAGTAGGTGGGTAATTGTGTTTGTGTGTGTGAGGAGTCCACCATGTTTGCTACACAGGTGTGATTGGCTGCATGCATTTCCTAAGCACACTTGTCCATCGGTTTTACCTTTGTATTTCTCTGGTCTGTAAAAGGCATCTTCTTGGGTATGTGCCCACAGGCGGGTTTTGAAACACTCCGGGACCCACCTAAACCTGAGGATCAGACAGTCCTTCACAGTACACTCTCTACGTGAGTTTTATCTTTGGGGGTGGTACATTGTGTATTTCAAGGGTTATTTTCGTGTTGGTACAGGTTATTTTTAAAACAGTATGTTCTACATGCGTTTTTCCTGCGTTTGGCCCATTGACTGTAGGTAAAATGCACAAACAAGTTAGCATACTTAGCAAAAAGGTAAGGTGGTGCAGCATGGCCTACCAGCTGTTACAAGGCAGCTAAAAGCTCCTGTGGGCACATACCCTTCTTTTTATAGTGTGTCTGGTTTGTTTTGTTTTGAAATTTTTTTCCTAGATTGGTTGCTGCCGCAGGTGAGTATACGTCACTAGTGCAGTTGTTGTCCATTTGAAGCTCTCTCCTGTTCTCTTTGTTTCCGTGGTTTGGGACATGGTCTGTTGTGAGGTTGGCTTGATGGTGTATGGTTTTTGGCAATTGACATCAATGATATTGCTTCATGTTTTTGATGTGTTTTTTTTCTTTCTTTTGCATGCCCCTCTGGCGCCTAGCTCCAGTGAAGAGGAGTCAGCAGCTGGCGAGGCTCTCCCTTCAACATCTGCGGGAGAGCCAGTGCTCAGGACCAGTGGTGGGGGGCCGGGCACAGGGCCCAGCTCTGAGATTCGTCGAAGAAGACCACCTGCCCCACCAAATACAGAGCTGGGTACCTGGTCAAAACAGGTCCTTCTCGACCGTGAAAGCACACCCGGCTCTGGTTTCGGGTACGTTGCCAGCGAAATGCTGGCCCGGATGGAGCCAGAGCAGCGAAACATCGCAGAGCGGGCCATGTTTCGTGTCTTGGAGGCGGGCGTAGATGGGTCCCTGCGATGGGGGCCATGATGGCCGTCCCACACAAGACCACCCCATGGCCCACTACGCCCGCCCGACGCAGGGTGAGAAGGACCCAACCTCCGGATACTACACTTCCCCCAGAAGATCGACCAGAAAAACAGCATCCTCCCATGGACACTGGGTCTACCATGAGGAGGTGGGAGAGGCGCCATTGTCGGATCCAGCAGAGGATGATGAAGAAAGCGGACCTACTAGCCAATGCACTATGTTGCCCTTATGGACTGGCCACACCCATTTATTTCCCTTATTTATGATATTGTATTGGTTTTTCCCCACAATTATGGCAGTTTGTGCCCTTTTTGTTTTGATTATGTGTTTTTGCAAAGGAAAAACTTAAAAAAATAAAAATAAATTTGTGTTAACTTGCAATATGTCCATATCTGTGTTACCTACACAAGTGTGTGGAGTGGGCAGTTGGATGTGTGGAACATATTCGGTACATTAAGCCCACATTGTGGGCAATGGCAGGAGTGATGGGACACTATGTGGACTGGTTCAATATGTACCAATATCAAACTGGAATCCAAATGTGGGTCAGAGTGTTAGGCCAATTTAAATTGTCTCAGCCAACCATGTGTGTGTTGTCAGCAAGGACCACACAGGAGTTTGAAGACAAGCTTTTATTCACCAATACCATGTGTGCCACACAGTGGCCAAACACAACACAATGCTGGGTTTGTTTCGGAGTAGGCACAACACACTCCCCACGGTCCCAACGGGGCCCTAAGACAGAAAAATTGCCAACAGGGCAACAGGAGTAACAAAAAGTCCAACATGGACCAAACTATGGATGGGCATGTTAGCCCATTACTCCTCCTGGGCGGATGGGTGTAAAACCATGCCGCCATGTTGTCGCTGGAGGGCGGCAAGCATGGCACCCAACCAGGCAAGATGTTGCTGCCCGCGTTGGTGTGTCCTCTCCAGCATTTGGCCCACCTCCTGGTGTGCCACCACGACCTCCTGGATAGTAGGGACACCTGTAGGGGGAATTACACACACACTAGTTTTAGACAGTAGCTAGCGATGGTATCGCACTACGATAGTACTTACGCTCTTCCTCCCCATCATCATTCCTATGCGGAGGTGATTGAGATGGGCTCATATACCATCCAGCAGCCTGTGCACCTTCTACATCTGCACAAAATTATTACAAAATAACGTCACAATAATCAAATACTGATGTCCACAGAACACAACAATAATTACAGTGTAAAGGCCGTATGCACCAACACCAACAATTAACAGCATAGCCAACAAAGGCAGGTGCAATTGGAGGGTGAGGGGACATGGCCACCAAAGGGCTTGCCACGGAGCTGGACACACTTGGTAGTGGTGTTACTCCAGGGCTGGGGGTGTGTGGCCACAGGATGTGGCTGTGTGGCACAAGGGGGCCAGGACTGGAAGAAGAGAAATAGTCTGGCATTGCAGGTGACGCCATGTGCTCACCCTCTGGCCCTGGGCATGGTGGAGTCCCGGGTGGGGAGGGTGTTGCTGGGTCCTCGGGGACCGGTGGTGTAGGTGGCCCAGGTGCCGGTGGGGCCTGGGGATCCTCTCCCGAGTCCAAATCATCCTCATCTGTATTGAAAAACAGGATGACACAGCTTTAAAAACAAAGGGAGGAGGAGCTTTAAAAACACAACATAGGGAGGAGACCTTGTGTTTGTTGTACTATGTAGTTCCAGCATGACAGATAGGGTACAAGGTCATGTTGTAGGCATGTACTCTGGGTAGGGCCCACTATGGTTTGTGACAGGAGTACAACTACAGTGGCCAGATATGTTTTTTTCTCGCCAAACCTGCCTTGACATGGTAGGTGGTTGTGTTTTTAAGTTTAGATATGCCAGTAATCTGCTAGTGTTTGCACCATAGCTGCCTACACATAGTGTACATGTAGTAGTGAGTGTCCAGTTGTGACATCATTGTGGGGCTACATTGTTCCGTGTGTCAAGTGACACATGTGGTGCACGGTGTCATGTGTGTGTTTAACGTGGCACTGGTATACATTTGCGGACCTATAGCCCGGAAGGCTCTGGTGCAGCCTTGCAGAGGGGCAGGGGGGGTGTTTGCTGGCGGCCGTCAGCGAGGACCGGTGGGGGGGTTGCTGGCGGCCGTCGGCGAGGACCTGTTGGGGGGGTCGGGGTTGGTGCTGGTGGCCGTCGGCGAGGAGCGGGGGGTGGTTGTTGCTGATGCGGCTCTCCTACCTGCACTGCTGAGCGGGTATATGCATTCCTGGGAGCTGGGAGTCGGGACGGCAGAGGAGAGCAGGGGCGGGAAGCTTCCCTTGCCTGACCCTCCTCTCCTCTGACATTGGGTTGCGGGGGTCGGCTGGGGGCCCCCTAGCCAGTCGGGGCCCTGATGCAGCTGAACCAGCTGCACCATGGTAGGTCCGCCCCTGCTGGTATATGCTTGTCACATTTACACTCTGGACACACCTTTAGGGCAAATATAGTTAGGTAAAGGCTGAGTATAGGCGTCAACATTTGTGGGGCAAATGACTGGTTACTACATCTTCATGTTTATGTGTAAGCAATAAGGCAAAGCACAATGTTGACACCAGTGGCGTAAATACCGCAGTCGCAGCGGTCGCGGCTTAGATCGGGCCTGCCCCCTGGGGGGGCCCGTGTCCCGTGCTTACAGCCGGCTGCCGAGACCGGGATAGCGCAGCCGGAGAGGAGGGAGGATGGGAGGTGAGAGAAACCTCACTTCCTGCTGCTCTTCCCTCCCCTCCTCTCCTCCTCAATGCCAACTGTGGGACGCTGGAGGCCTACGGTGGCAGCGGTAAGCAACAGGCAGTGGCGAAACATCCATCAGCTTCCCCCCCATTCCTTAAGTGATGGGGGACAGGCTCCAAAAATCTCCACCAGCACCCCCAATGGTTCTCATTTGAGGGGCCCCGAAGCAAATCCTGCACCGGGGCCCGGAGCAAAGTAGTTACACCACTGGTTGACACATCACCATGGTGGGCAAATACACATTTTGTTCTGTCGGCCAATAAACATACATTTGTGTGTTGTTTGGTACATGTACGTGTGAAGGTGTGTGTTTGCCATCGAAACATACTCACCATGCAGCCTGGCAATCCTGGCACGAATCTCCACAATGTGGCCTGGGCCCTTATGTTTGAGATCTGCAATCTTTTTTGGGATCTGTTTGCAGGTCCTCTCCACCCCCAGTTTGTGGAGCAGGGCCCGCTGGATCCACCTCAGGATGCTATGTTTGCGCAGCCGTGGGTGTCGGTGGTGATGGTGACACCAGTAGTCCTGGCTGTCACACAGGTCTATGAGGATCAATAGCTCCGCCAGACCCCACGTTGCTGAGCGTTGTGCCGCGGCCATAACTCTGCTGCTATGTGCAGGGGAGGACCAGGCACCTTGCAGGCAGAGTGAAAGTGAAAGAAATGTCATATAGACATGTAGGTAGGTACGGCACAAGAAGGATCACCAAATCCCACGCTTATATAATCAATGCAAAGGGAAGGAAAAGATAGCGTGTAGAATGGACCGGGATCAAGCCAATTAATATATCTCAATAATTTTATTATCCATAGAAAAAACAAGTACACACATGTGCAATGACAAACATTTAAAAACAATTAAAATAGCAGACAGGCTGCTAACATCAAGACTGGCGGCAATGAACAGGATGCACTAAATGACATAATGATCAGTGGAATCACAAAAATCAAATCTATTTCCAGAGCAGACATATAATCAATAGCACTGATAGACAGGCCTGTATCTGAATTAAATAGGTGGGTAAACCCCTACAAATTCGTATACATCTTAGAAGACAGGCAGGCTAGTCATCATACATCAGATAATGCATCAAAATCAACTGGAAAATACATGTGAAACCAAGAAAAGAGCAAAAAAGCAACTAATATGCATTGTTGTCAAAGGTGCCCTGTAAAATTACCATCATTGCCCACTGAGGGGTATATGTTTGCAGAGTCAGAGTCTGACCCCTGAGGAAGCCCCCAATATAGGGGGGGCGACACTCGTTGGGTGAGGGTCCTTTGGTCCTGACTGGCTGCAAACATATACCCCTCAGTGTTTTTAAATGTTTGTCATTGCACATGTGTGTACTTGTTTTTTCTATGGATAATAAAATTATTGAGATATATTAATTGGCTTGATCCCGGTCCATTCTACACGCGAAAGAAATGTCATGACGTCTTCACGCCCACTTGCGGGGCTAAACAACATTGTTAACAATACCAAGGTCGCCGTCAAAGAAAGGGGAGACGCCAAATTAACACATCAGCGTCCCCAAAATTCACACATTGCAGTGCGTTATGTATGCCATCCATGTGCGCTGTGTAGGGCAATTTATTCACTGTCATCTGTGGCACGGGAATGTGCACAGTACATCATTTGAACAAGCAAACTACATTTGGCAGCGCTATTGAGTGGCCGCGTCATTGCTCTTATGTAGTGGATTGTTCAGTCGGGTCAGATGCGTCTAGTGCTGAAGTGACAGCTCATCCAAGATGGCGCCCTGTGAAGGGACAGCCAGTGGTTACACAGTAGCCCCCCCCAATCAACGCTGATGGGACGCGGTAACAAACACGCTGTGGCACGCCGCGGGGAAATCACTAGGCGACGCAGATTCCAACCCTATCGCCCGTTTACACGCCACTACCAGGGCAATTCACCCTTTGTGTTGCCTCGGATTTTAGAACACGGCTCAGAAACCACTACCCGGAGCAACTGCGAAAAACCCGATCACTTTCCCAAATTACACGCCGCAACTTCGTAGCAATTTCAAGGAAACCGTGACAAAAATCCTGATTGCCAGGCAGTTGCTACACCTCAGTTGCGGCGTGTAAAGGTACCTTAAGGGTACCTTAAGGGAACCAGCACATAGCAGTATCTTGTGCACAGATGTATCACAGCCCAATTGATGTCAATGCAACCAGCACCATTGACTTCAAATGGCCAGTACACATGTCAAGCCCTTTGGCACTACTGTATGCTCTCTCTATCTGCCTCTCCATATAGATATATAGACACGTGTACAGTGTTGGCCAAAAGTATTGACACCCCTGCAATTCTGTCAGATAATACTCAGTTTCTTCCTGAAAATGATTGCAATCACAAATTCTTTGGTATTATTATCTTCATTTAATTTGTCTTCAATGAAAAAACACAAAAGAGAATGAAGCAAAAAGCAAAACATTGATCATTTCACACAAAACTCCAAAAATGGGCCAGACAAAAGTATTGGCACCCTCAGCCTAATACTTGGTTGCACAACCTTGAGCCAAAATATCTGTGATCAACTGCTTCCGGTAACCATCAATGAGTTTCTTACAATGCTCTGCTGGAATTGTAGACCATTCTTCTCTGGCAAACTGCTCCAGGTCCCTGATATTTGAAGGGTGCCTTCTCCAAACTGCCATTTTTAGATCTCTCCACAGGTGTTCTATGGGATTCAGGTCTGGACTCATTGCTGGCCACCTTAGAGGTCTCCAGTGCTTTCTCTCAAACCATTTTGTAGCACTTTTTGAAGTGTGTTTTGGGTCATTGTCCTGCTGGAAGACCCATGACCTCTGAGGGAGACCCAGCTTTCTCACACTGGGCCCTACATTATGCTGCAAAATTTGTTGGTAGTCTTCAGACTTCATAATGCCATGCACACGGTCAAACAGTCCAGTGCCAGAGGCAGCAAAGCAACCTCAAAACATCAGGGAACCTCCGCCATGTTTGACTGTAGGGACCGTGTTCTTTTCTTTGAATGCCTCTTTTTTTCTCCTGTAAACTCTATGTTGATGCCTTTGCCCAAAAAGAGAGAACATTCTTCCAAAACGTTTTTTTTTTCCGTCCACATCTAGGGAGGTTAGCCACAGTGCTATGGGCTTTAAACTTCTTGATGACACTGCGCACGGTAGACACAGGAACATTCAGGTCTTTGGAGATGGACTTGTAGCCTTGAGATTGCTTATGCTTCCTCACAATTTGGTTTCTCAAGTCCTCAGACAGTTCTTTGGTCTTCTTTCTTTTCTCCATGCTCAATGTGGTACACACAAGGACACAGGACAGAGGTTGAGTCAACTTTAATCCATGTCAACTTGCTGCAAGTGTGATTTAGTTATTGCCAACACCTGATAGGTGCCACAGGTAAGTTACAGGTGCTGTTAATTACACAAATTGGAGAAGCATCACATGATTTTTCTAAGGGTGCCAATACTTTTGTCCTCCCTCTTTTTTATGTTTGGTGTGGAATTATATCCAATTTGGCTTTAGGACAAATCTTCTTGTGTTTTTTTCATTTAAGACAAATTAAATGAAGATAATAATACCAAAGAATTTGTGATTGCAATCATTTTCAAGAACAAACTGAGTATTATCTGACAGAATTGCAGGGATGTCAATACTTTTGGCCATGACTGTATATGTAAACATACATATACCCTATCATTATTACATACATTAAGATTTAGACACATACATATATACATACATCTACACACAGACACATACTAACATGCATCCTAATATGCATACACATATGTACATAGTGTGTAGGTTGACATCTTGCAAATAACACACAAACATCACCATACATTGAATTGGCAACAGTGCACACACGAGCGTTCCTGTCTGACAGTTTGGGGACGCGCCAGTGTCTTGCACAGGCGGAACCAAATGAAGGCACACTTGAATTGCGAGATGGTTCAAAGGGCGAAAGCGCTCACATAGTGGCCATCTTTCAAGGCAAGGCCAATGGGAACGCAGTATGGCCACCAATCAAAGTTGTATGAGAGTGGATAACAAAACTCAGGCACGCCTACCAGCCATACTGTGTGTCAAAAACTACGCCCACATTGAGGTCAGAGTCGTTCGAGTGGCTACTGTGTGACAGCGTACAAACAACTGCAAATATTGTTCGCTGTGTCATCCTGACTATCGCTGGATCGCAGCATCGCAGCATCATTGAGACGTCGTTAAGGTACCGTTACACGGTACGATATCGAGAACGATATCGCTCAAACGTCACGGGTTTGGAGTCGTTGAAACTACATCGTTAGGACGTCGTTGCATGTAACACTGAGATTTGAGTATGTTAATCGTTGGATCATTGATCGCAGATTTGAGAACATGTTCTCAAATCAAACGATTCTCGATCAGGCAACCTGCTGCGTCGTTGTGTGTGACACCGCGATAACGATAACGTTTGCGATGTCTGGGATGTTGCAAACAATCCCGTAGGCGTGCCTTGGCATTGTAGTTTCCGCGCCCCGTCTGCGCCAATTGGTTGTCACTACTGAGTTTCGATTGGCTGGCATAGGTTTATGGAAAAGGCGCCATATTTGAAGATCCATGGTTTGATCAGTAAACTCATTGACTTGTTTCTTCATTAACCTTTCAGTAAACACATTTAAACAAGGAGATTCATTGAAGTCACCATTCTGTTGTATAGGCGTTTAGCTACTTGCGTGTGCAGGCAAATAAACAATTGTTGTAACAAAATATTTCTGCAGTCCTAAATATATATGTATGTGTTGTTTTTTTTTAATTTTTGTATTTAAAAAGTTAGTAGCCAACATGTGCACCATATACAGTTGTGGCCAAAAGTATTGACACCACTGCAATTCTATGGTTAATCTCTTTTTATTAATTTTTGAAAAAGAGAACAAACATTACAGGTTATACAAGTACCGTATATACTCGTGTATAAGCCGACCCGTGTATAAGCCGACCCCCTACTTTTGCCCCCAAAACCTGGGAAAACCTATTGACTCGTGTATAAGCCGAGGGTGGACCCCAGCACAGGTATACAGCCCCCAGCAGTGTGGTATACAGCAACCTCCCCAGTGGTATATACAGGCCCCAGCAGTATTACAGAAGCCTCCCCAGTGGTATATACAGACCCCAGCAGTATTACAGCAGCCTCCCCAGTGGTATATACAGACCCCAGTGGTAATACAGCAGCCCCAGTGGTAATAGAGCAGCCCCAGGGGTAATACAGCAGCCCCAGGGGTAATACAGCAGCCCCAGGGGTAATACAGCAGCCCCAGGGGTAATACAGCAGCCCCAGGGGTTATACAGCAGTATTACAGAAGCCTCCCCAGTGGTATATACAGACCCCAGCAGTATTACAGCAGCCTCCCCAGTGGTATATACAGACCCCAGGGGTAATACAGCAGCCCCAGGGGTATACAGCAGCCCCAGGGGTATATAGCAGCCCCAGGGGTAATGGCCTCCAAATGCTGGCACTCACCCCCCCTGTGTGGTAAGGGCCCCCCCTGCTGCTTAACTTACCATCCCCGGTCTTCTGCACCGCCGGTCTTCTGTGCTCCATCCTCCATGCTCCCGTCGGGCTGCATCCGGGATCCACGGCCGTCGCAGTTACGATGACGTCATAAATATATTAAAGTATATATTCTCAGGTTTATATACCCTCTTCAGGTGTATGACGGCCTGTTCCCATATTCATATACCACACTCAGGGGGTTAAGGGACCCCTGCCATAGTCAAGGGGATTTCCACAATGAAGGGGGTCAGGAATCCCTTTAGGAGTAGTATAGTATCATACTCCCTTTTGTCAGTTTGGTTGAAAGCAAGTGGGTATCTATTGGAGTAATACTACTTAACTCTTTACTGGCTTTAGTGTACCAGTGAAAATTAAGCCTCGTAGGACCTACTGAGAGACCGGTCCATCTGGGGTAGGTTCTCTTGTGGTGGGGTTCCTCAAGATAACAAGTACATACTCCCGTCAGTTTTACTGCAACCGCATAAAAAGATAAACTGAGAAAGAAAAAAAAAAATAATTCTCAAAACTAAGACTGTTTAGTAACCTAAAGTATATGTACAGAAAGAGAAAGGAAAAAAGATAGAGATAATAGCGGGGGAATTGGGAACTGAACTAAGTTATTCGGGGTCAGGATAAGAAGAGGATAGGTCCAAAAAGTTAAGGGGAACAGGGGGTAGGGTATACCTCGACCCTATGTCGACCATTTATCGCACCACAGAATCAACCTCAGAGAAAGTTCTCCTGAATTCACTTGAGTCTTGGTAGAGGATCCATTCAGTCCAGGTCACCGAAAATTTATCACGAGACCCTGAAGAGTCAGCCGCCAGCTCCTCCATCCGGAATAGATCCATCATCTCCCTGAACCAGTCAAGCAGGGAAGGTACCTGAGGAGTTCTCCAAAACCTCGGAATTAGAGCGCGGGCGGCTGAGACACAGAAGCGGAGGATATCCCTCTTATTAAGCCCAATAGGACCTGGAAAGATGGATAGTAAAGCTACTTCAGGGCAACATTTAACCCGTTTACCTGTAATTCGTGTGTAAGTGCCGAACATCCCAGACCAGAACCGCTGGATCTCGTCACAACTCCACCAAATATGGAGCATCGTCCCTGGTGCTTTCCCACAACGCCAACAACTGTCTGAAGTTTCAGGGAACACGCGGTACATGACACCCCTAGAAAATGGTTTGAGAGAAAGCACTAAGGTGGCCAGCAATGAGTCCAGACCTGAATCCCATAGAACACCTGTGGAGAGATCTAAAAATGGCAGTTTGGAGAAGGCACCCTTAAAATATCAGGGACCTGGAGCAGTTTGCCAAAGAAGAATGGTCTAAAATTCCAGCAGAGCATTGTAAGAAACTCATTGATGGTTACCGGAAGCGGTTGATCGCAGTTATTTTGGGTAAAGGTTGTGCAACCAATTTTTGGAGTTTTGTGTGAAATGATCAATGTTTTGCTTTATGCTTCATTCTCTTTTGTGTTTTTTTCATTGAAGACAAATTAAATGAAGATAATAATACAAAAGAATTTGTGATTGCAATCATTTTCAGGAAGAAACTGAGTATTATCTGACAGAATTGCAGGGGTGTCAATACTTTTGGCCACAACTGTATAAATATATATACATATATATACATATGGCAACCTTCAGAACTTATTTGGTCATGTATGTCTGCCACATTGGTACCTAAAGTATGTGAATATATACGTTTTTAATTCAGAAATGCAAAGTACGGTACATACACACATTTGTACACATAACAAAGCATATCCAGTTACATTTACACATACATATGTATGTGTATGCACATGTACACATTGGTGTTCTGATACATACTGCGAGGTAGCGCCCCTGGGGAACCCGCTTAGCAACGGAAAAACACTGACAACCATGTTTTTTTTTAACATTAACCATAATGCAGCAGTTTATTGAGCTGTCATAAACTGCTGGTAACAAATAATACACTTTACATTTCACATATAATCCTCACATACACATTGTACAGGACATTCAGAAATCTCAGTACATATCATATACATCCTATGATCAACGGGACATTCACATAAGATTTAGCAGTTGTCCCAATGGCAGTTACAGCCTCCTGGCCTTCTGACAGGGATCACTTCCCATCCTATTACCTAGTGGCACTCTTGCACAAGCCATCATGAGCAGGGGTGCATGAAGCCTCCCTGCCACCTGAGCCACGGATGAGGAGCAGGGGGGAGGGGCGAGTGCTGTCGGCGGCGGCTGCCGGTATAGGTTTCCAGGATTATTGTGCCTGCCTCCACATGCTAACATAATGTGCTGAGTGGAGCAGCAAGCGCCGCTCCCCCTGCCTCCTTGCCGCCTGAGCCTATGGGCTCACATTGTCCAATGGACAGTGCAGCCCTGATCATGAGGCATTCACTTTACATTATACAGGGACGTTTTACACATGCCCTTATGATTCACACGTCTATACATCATGGCGACTATGCTCGCCTGGCACACATATTCGCTTCCCGTAGGGCTATACATCAACACATCACATATTTAGGGCGGCTATGCCTGCCTGGCACACATATCTTGTACATTTCCTCTCCTTATGGGACACCAGAGACGATGGCAGTCTCTCTCACTGGCCTATGTCCATGTCGCCGGTCAGAACCAGGCCCAGAGCCGGGTCCAGCCACCTGAGCTCCATGGAAAGCCAGGCATCCTTGAGGACTCCTCAGCACGTGTCTTCCAGGTCGCCAGCCACTTCCAAGTCTGTCGTCACAGGCCCAGACCTCCAGGACAGTGGCTGCACCAGACATGCCATCGCAAGCTCCTCCAGGCTCAGCCAGAGTTCCCACCTACAGGTGCTGCAAACCCTCAGCCCTCTGACCTCATGGTTCCACTCAGTCAACGGGTCCTTTACCGACTACCCAGTCGGACCCAATGGCGGCTATGTCCGCCTGGCACTATTCACGAGGTTCATTCCCCATCACACGTGTACCTCCAGTTCATCATTCCACATCCATGGACGGCAGCCTATGCAGGCCATACACATGCACACATAATCACCGGGACCTTTCATGACCTAGTAGTCGGTCCCAATAGCGGCTATGGCCGCCTGGCTTTTGAGACCTCCTCAGTCTTTCACACATACACTGATCAACGGGACCCTCTCACAGTCGGTCCCAATGGCGGTTACGGCCACCTGGCCTCCGTGGGCTCCAACCCATCATAGGGCCCACTCACACACATCTACAGTCCAGCATGTATTTCTATGGACATAAGCCTTGTCAGGCCCAGACCACGCACACAAGCACAGTCCAGCATGGACTTCAGCCCTCTAGGCCCAGACCAGGTTGTGAGCCACCTGAGCTCCAGGGAAGTCAAAGCGTCCCCCAAAGTCTCCTCACCCTGCCCATGATGCCCAGCTGCCTCCAAGCCTTACCAACACAGGCAGAGATCCCGGACGGCAGCCTCACTAACATGGTCAGAGTGAGCCCCCTTCAAGTTCAGCAAGGACCCCCATACACTCAGGTGCTCCACTAACCTCTCGGTCTGGCCACACACTTCATATGGCTCAGAGGGACCGGCGTCTCTGGCATGGAGAGCCAGGCGTCCTGCATCATCCCCCAAAGGGGATGGGACCCCTCTGAGACACATCCTCTCCCTCAGAGGATCATGTCTGGTCTCTCCCTCAAACACATGCCTAGGCAGCTATTATCTTGCCTGCCACACCCACACCTGGGAACTCTCAGCCATTAGCACACACTGCTCTTTTAGAGGTTGCTCATTGGTCTCATCAACCCCTTTAGCTGTTAACTCACTGTATACTGGTCAGGTCTAACACAGCATTCACACAGAGTAAAACAGGCTGATGTGAACAGGCTCTTGTGCTGTATGCCAGCCATGAGCTAACATGCCTGGCCATACCTCACAAAGCCCATGTGAGTCATGTCGGCCACGTGCCATAGCGCCGGCATGCCTCACAATACATATACACATACACACGCACACAGTTGCAAATTCCACAATATCTGAGCCATCATTGTTCAAACAAAGGAAATACATCACAATATGTTCAGAGTGTTTAGGGACACAGCCAGTCAACCATGGACCACGCACGAGCGTTCCCGTCTGAAATATTGTGACCACAGCAGTGTTTTCGAAAAGGCTAAGCGCTGTATGTGCGGGCGCCTCCTTTGCGGACGCTAAAGCATCCTCGGCGTAACCATCGTGCGGCGTGACGTTATCATGTTGTTGTACGCTCCGCCCTGTGTTACTGCTGCGTTCTCTGCCACAGCTTAAAGATGGCTGCCGTTACTCGCTCAGCACCCTGGGGAGATGTGGAGCTGATGCTCGTCATCAACATATGTGACCGGCATGACTATTGGTTCCATTTTCACCATGATCACCCGGTCCTTCATAAGCAGGGCGTTTTCACCATGATAACCCAGTCCTTCATAAGTAGGCCATCCTGAAGAGAATCCAGCGGGCCCTTCTGAGGAAGATGGGGGTTGAGCGGGAACCAGTCCAGATCCGCAAAAAAATTGCGGACCTGAAGTACAAGGGCAGGGACCGTATTGCCAGCATCCGGGCACGCATACAGAGGCTGCGTGGTATTTGAGAACGCAACATTGACCCACCTTTTTATACAACATAAAATACACACCTTACAACACATGGAAGTGTACCCTGCCTGATAGTGACTATCAATTGATGATGCTGAAGCTTGAACAGTGGGCATGTTCATGGGGTTCTGAACGGCCCATGAAGGGCCAGCCTACACATGTGTATAGCATTTCAGACCGTGTTCATTGTTGTGTAACCACACTAACAACACACACAGCTGTTTGTGAAGTAGAAAGGCTGCATGGGAACATTGTACATTAGTTAGGCCCACACAACAGGCACAATGTGATTAGGATCCTCCTTGCTTGGATATCCCAGGCCATACCCTGGTTTACCTTGCCCACATTTGTATTTTTCAAATGCAAACGCTGTATTATGCTACATGGCAGACAAAATATGTTCTCTTTTTCCTATTATGTGGTCAATATGTATTGCATGCATGGTTATAAAAGGGTCAGTATTGTAAACTCTCTCCTTTATGTGCATTGATGTAAAGCTTGTCCTGTGTTCCTGAATTTATGAGCTCCAAAAAGTGGCTTGAACAAAAGCTGAGCATAGGTAGTGTGTGTGTAGAGGACAGGCAAAATCACAATTCTGCCCTTAACATTTGTATAATATAAAATAAAAATTTGGTTGCGCCACACTGTTTGCTAAAGGCAGAATCTCCGTTATATTAATTCCTCACTCACCTTGTCTGGTTGTGCCATCTCTGCACAACCAGATAGTAGGCTCAGTGGTGAGGAAGGGATCCGAGACCTTTGCTCGCCGGTTCCTGGTTCCAGAATGAGCGCCCAGCTCCAGCTCGCTTCTCCGGGTCCCGTGATCAATCACATGTCTATTGTGTCAGCCAGGTCCTTGTGTACAAAGCTGCTCTCTTCCACCACACTCCCCATAGGGAGGATAAATTAAGGAACAATGCAGAAATGGTGGTATTTAGATTATGAGCGCTATACAAGGACACTGCACTGATTAGTATTACCTTTAGGTCTTTATTGAATATTGACAAATGTGAGTCCTCGCCACAACATGTTTCAACGCTAATGCGTCTTCCTCAAGTGGATCCACTTGAGGAAGACGCATTAGCGTTGAAACATGTTGTAGCGAGGACTCACATTTGTCAATATTCAATAAAGACCTAAAGGTAATACTAATCAGTGCAGTGTCCTTGTATAGCGCTCATAATCTAAATACCACCATTTCTGCATTGTTCCTTAACATTTGTATGGCCCCAAATTAAAACATGTCTGTGCAGCCTGACCAGGAGACTACTACTTCACCCACATATTGGTATGTTGTCATCCTAACAAAACAGATGTCATTACTGCTTACTGTGGTTAAAAGTTGCTCCATCAGCTTAAAGTGTGTCATTGGACCAGCATATCCATGGCCTTGATATTGTTTTGCATACTGTATGTTTTGGCCCTTCAACCATACTTTCATGTATTATGGTACAGCTGCATAACGGAGTCTCTCAGCCTCTGCCTCTACGAAAGCTGCTGCGGGATACCCTGCTGCCTCAGGCTCACCGCCAGGCCTAACCTCCCCTGCTGCCTCAGGCTTACCACCAGTCCCGGCCTCCCCTGCTGCCTCTGGGTCACCACCAGCCACCGCCTCACCATCCGCCTTGGCATCCCCAACTGGCTCACCAGCTTTGAGTGGTGAAGAGGAGACCCCCCCATCCACACACCCCTCCACCTGACAAGGACTCTTCCATGTCCTCGCCGGAGGGTGCCTTCTCCCCTCAGGGACCCCCTGATTACGCTGGAGTGAGCCCTTTTGGTAAGTGCATCAAATGTAATAACCGAGTGTGAATAGTAAATGTGTGGCCATCAAAAAATACTGAGATCGTGCCACTTTCAGCGTATGATTGTTTTTGTGTTTCATCAGCCACAGGAGCCGCTGATGCCGAGTGGGTGTTGAGCCCCTCACCATCCCCCGAAAGGGACAAAGTGGGAGATGACGCAAACCGTTAAGTAACATTGCACAATAACATCCCTTTGCCTCCCAGACATGAGCATCTTACTGAATGTGTTTTGTTATCACTATAGGTCTTCCATCATTGGAGGAGCTGGTAGAGTGCCTCCAACGTGCTCTGGGCGAGCTCCAGCGCCTGGGTGTCCTGCTCCACAGGCTGATTTCAGGGCAGCATGCTAGTGGGCCCTCCGCTCCGGCAGACCGCGGCTGAGTGGGTGTGCTGTGTTGTTTTTTTTTGTTTGTATGTGTTTTTTTATGTTACAATGTTTTGTGTGTATTTGTCACACACTTGCTATTTTCTTTTTCTATTATATTGACTCTGGAGCACAACCTTATTATTGACAAGCTGCAGTCCTACCAGGTGTTATCTGTGCGTATTACACCCAGGATATAATTAAACGTGATTTGACTTTATGGTGAGTGACGCGCTAAGTCTATATGGCTTTATTGATTTGCTTACCCATACAATCAAGACACCTCCTCTATTGTACTATTTACTCCCTTACTAGGGGCCTGTTTATCCAAAAAACTTATTTTATAAATATCACACATAAAAAAACTTTAAAAACATTAATTAATGTTTTTAAAGGTTTTTTATGTGTAATATTTATAAAATAAGTTTTTAGGAGGTGTCCTGAATGTATGGGAAAGCAAATCATTAAAGCCATATAGACTTAGCACGTCCCCATAAAGTCAAATCACTTGTTAGTTTCTGTTTGCCAAAAGAAAAAAAAATTAAGCCATAGAAATTGGCCACAAAAAAAAATCCTAAAAAAATTAAGGAAAAAAAAAAAAAAAAAAAAAAAAAGGGAGGACCAGTTGTCCAAACATAAGAGTTTACAAAATGTAAGTTGAGGAAATCTCATATATGCCTCACTATTCTTTCAAGATGAACAACAGGTAACACGTATAAACAAAACCATGTTAGTTTCTATTGCCTCAGCAACACGGGGGATTCTGTGGAATTGTGTCAATACAGGTAGATGTGTTTACAGCAGGGGTAGTAAACTGCAGTGTTCGAGGGACACAGACAGTGCATGTTTGTACAAGCAGAGTACATTTTGTCAGTTGGTGTGTGGAATCCCAAATGACAAAAGCAATGGTACGGCTAGGCAAGCACTATGCCCTCGACACCTGATATTTGTGAGGGCGGGATGATACCTACAACACACATGCAGGCATGAGTTGTACTGTTCCAAAAAAAAAAACACTGTTCACAAAACCATTGTTAAAGGGAACCTGACCCCTAAAAATGACCCCTCAGCCTATTAATACCTGTCCCTGCACCCTGAGTATGCTAATCTAGCGATCCTTTTCCGTAAAAATAGTGTATTTGTGAAGTTTAGAAAAGTGCTTTTATTACCTCCGGATCTGGGGCTTCTGAGATTTTGAGAAGTCACACAGAAGTCACACAGTTCCTGTGTCTTCTCTCCAATACCTATACTGTAATTATTCACACTCCGATGGGCTTGATAATCCTTATTGATCATCATCTCCCCCTCCATGGGCGTGGAATAGCCGGTATGACGCGATTCGCATCATATCCGGCTCTCATGACTTCGTACACTCACGTACATTTCGCGATGCACATGCACGAGGTTACTTTACGGCAGCTCATCACAGATAAGCTGCCGTAAAGTAACCTCGCAGATGCGCAATGCGCATTGCGAGGTGTACGACGTCATGAGAGTAGGATATGGCGCAAATCGCGTCATAACTGCTATTCCGCGTTGGTTGGTTTTGTTTTTTTACTTAAAGGGGTTGTGCCACCATGGCATATATTGCTAATGCTGCACATAACATGTAAATAAGTGTTTTTCTAATTACACCCATTAAAAATTATGCCCCATTCAAAAACTATGTGCCTTTAAAGTACAGTATTGCGCCCCCTGCTATTAGCATATACGGTCGCTTTGTCCGACCTGTAAACCCTCTCTTCAGGTCGCGCATGCCTGGTTCCCTCCCTTTGAAGTGTGTGAAGATCCCTCTGCGCCTTCAACCACCGGCCCGATCTCATACTGACAGCTGGGATGTGTCAGTGCTGTATGCTCCAGCTCCAGGCTTCTCACCCTCCACAGCTGTTGACACAGACACTGCCACATCCCGCAGGGCGGTGAAGCAGTGGAGCACACAGGCTGTCAGTGCTGACACACAGTATGTGAGGAGATGTGAATAGTGAGAAATACAAAGCGAGGAACTGACACCTCTCAGCTATGCTGCAGCCCCTGCCTGCTTCACTGATTAACCTCCCCACGCAGAAGGAGCAAGGCCGGCCCAGAGGGAGAGAGTGTGGGAGGCACAGCAAAACCGCTCTCTGCTCTGTAGCCCCATCTCCTCTGGAGGGGGGGGGCCCCTGCACACACAGCCAGAGAGGAAGGAACACTGCTGTCCAGGAGCCACATGAAAATAGCATGGGTGACTCACTATGAAGTGGTATATACAGTGCCTACAAGTAGTATTCAACCCCCTGCAGATTTAGGTGGTTTGATAAGATGCAAATAAGTTAGAGCCTTCAAACTGCAAATGAGAGTAGGATTTATTAACAGAAGCATAAATCTTACAAACCAAAAAGTTATGTTGCTCAGTTGAATTTTAATACATTTTAAACATAAAAGTGTGGGTCAATTATTATTCAACCCCTGTTTAATATTTTGTGGAATAACCCTTGTTTGCAATTACAGCTAATAATCGTCTTTTATAAGACCTGATCAGGCCGGCACAGGTCTCTGGAGTTATCTTGGCCCACTCCTCCATGCAGATCTTCTCCAAGTTATCTAGGTTCTTTGGGTGTCTCATGTGGACTTTAATCTTGAGCTCCTTCCACAAGTTTTCAATTGGGTTAAGGTCAGGAGACTGACTAGGCCACTCCATCACCTTGATTTTTTCCCTCTTGAACCAGGCCTTGGTTTTCTTGGCTGTGTGCTTTGGGTCGTTATCTTGTTGGAAGATGAAATTACGACCCATCTTAAGATCCTTGATGGAGGAATGGAGGTTCTTGGCCAAAATCTCCAGGTAGGCCGTGCTATCCATCTTCCCATGGATGCGGACCAGATGGCCAGGCCCCTTAGCTGAGAAACAGCCCCACAGCATGATGCTGCCACCACCATGCTTGACTGTAGGGATGGTATTCTTGGGGTCGTATGCAGTGCCATCCAGTCTCCAAACGTCACGTGTGTGGTTGGCACCAAAGATCTCGATCTTGGTCTCATCAGACCATAGAACCTTGAACCAGTCTGTCTCAGAGTCCTCCAAGTGATCATGAGCAAACTGTAGACGAGCCTTGACATGACGCTTTGAAAGTAAAGGTACCTTACGGGCTCGTCTGGAACGGAGACCATTGCGGTGGAGTACGTTACTTATGGTATTGACTGAAACCAATGTCCCCACTGCCATGAGATCTTCCTGGAGCTCCTCCCTTGTTGTCCTTGGGTTAGCCTTGACTCTTCGGACAAGCCTGGCCTCGGCACGGGAGGAAACTTTCAAAGGCTGTCCAGGCCGTGGAAGGCTAACAGTAGTTCCATAAGCCTTCCACTTCCGGATGATGCTCCCAACAGTGGAGGCTGGTAGGCCCAACTCCTTGGAAAGGGTTTTGTACCCCTTGCCAGCCTTGTGACCCTCCACGATCTTGTCTCTGATGGCCTTGGAATGCTCCTTTGTCTTTCCCATGTTGACCATGTATGAGTGCTGTTCACAAGTTTGGGGAGGGTCTTAAATAGTCAGAAAAGGCTGGCAAAAGAGATAATTAATCCACACATGTGAAGCTCATTGTTCTTTGTGCCTGAACTACTTCTTAATACTTTAGGGGGACCAAACAGAATGCTGGTGGTTTGAGGGGTTGAATAATAATTGACCCACACTTTTATGTTTAAAATTTATTAAAATTCAACTGAGCAACATAACTTTTTGGTTTGTAAGATTTATGCTTCTGTTAATAAATCCTACTCTCGTTTGCAGTTTGAAGGCTCTAACTTATTTGCATCTTATCAAACCACCTAAATCTGCAGGGGGTTGAATACTACTTGTAGGCACTGTATGAGTGTGTCTATGTATATGTGTGTGTGTGTGTATGTATGTATGTATATATGTCAGTGTATGTATATGTGTGGCTATGTTTGTGTTTGTATATATACTACCTGTTCTCTGCCCGTGTCCCCGTACCTCTTTCCCTCTGTCCTCTGCCTCTGTTTCCCCATGTTCTCTGCCCCTGTGTCCCCCTGTCCTCTGCCCCCCTGTCCTCTGCCCCTGTGTCCCCCTGTCCTCTGCCCCTGTGTCTCCCTATCCTCTGCCCCTGTGTCTCCCTATCCTCTGCCCCTGTGCCCTCCTGTCCTATGCCCCTGTCCTCTGCCTCTGTTCTTCCCCTTCCACCGGTGTTATCATTGCAGGCTGACATCTGCAGGAAGAGAATCTGTGTGAAGCAGGGCGGGCTGATGTGACGTCACACAGTGCCTGTCACATGACTGGCTACAAATAGATTGTCTTCCTCCAGCTGTCAGCCTGCAATGGTAACGCCGTGGGAAGTGGAGGACAGAGCGGCGGGGGGAGGAGGAGGGAGAGCGAGTAGCGGGGAGAGTGGGCGGCAGCACCGCTCCTGGCCGCTATATAGGAATACCCATAACTTGAGTGTTCCAATATGGCAGTTGGCGTCCTTCCGGTTGCGCGCAGCCGGGAGATGAGCGGCGACTACCGTCGGGAGATCAGCAGCTAGCGCCACTGATCTCCCGATGGTAGCAGTGGTGTTTGTGTCACTTTGACTTCTGTCGCCTGTCGCTATTCCACAATGGTGCCGCAGTGCATTGTGGGATAGCGACATAAGCGCCAGAAGTCTGTAACACATATAATTGGTGATTATATATTAGATGTATATGTTTGGGTATGTACATGTGTCAGTGTGTGGCCTGCTGCTGTATACTCAGGGCTGTGTGCAGGCTTCTGCTGTATACTCAGAGCTGTGTGCAGGCTCCTTATGTATACTGGGGGCTGTGAATTGGCTCCTATTGTATACTGAAGGTTGTGTGCGGCCTCCTGCTGTATACTGGGGGCTGCGTGTGGCCTCCTGCTGTATACTAGGGGCTGCGTGCGGCCTCCTGCTGTATACTAGGGGCTGTGTGCGGCCTCCTGCTGTATACTGAGGGCTGCGTGCGGCCTTCTGCTGTATACTGGGGGCTGCGTGCGGCCTCCTGCTGTATACTGGGTGCGGTGTGGGGCCTCCTGCTGTATACTGGGTGCTGTGTAGGACCTCCTGCTGTATACTGGGTGCTGTGTGGGGCCTCCTGCTGTATACTGGGTGCCGTGTGGGGCCTCCTGCTGTATACTGGGTGCCGTGTGGGGCCTCCTGCTGTATACTGGGTGCCGTGTGGGGCCTCCTGCTGTATACTGGGTGCCGTGTGGGGCCTCCTGCTGTATACTGGGTGCTGTGTGGGGCCTCCTGCTGTATACTGGGTGCTGTGTGGGGCCTCCTGCTGTATACTGTGTGCTGTGTGGGGTCTCCTGCTGTATACTATGTGCTGCTTACTGCTGTATACTGTGTGCGGCCTACTGCTGTATACTGGGTGCTGTGTGCAGCCTACTGCTGTATACTGGGGATGTGTGCGGCCTCTTACTGTATACTGGGAACTATGTGCGGCCTCAGAGCTGTGTGCGGGCTACTGTATACTGGGGGCTGTTTGTGGGCTCCTTTTGTATACTGAGGGCTGTGTGGGGCTTCCTGCTGTATACTGATGGCTGTGTGCAGCCTCCTGCTGTATACTGGGGGCTGTGTGCGGGTTCCTACTGTATACTGGGGGCTGTGTGCAGGCTTTTGCTGTATACTCAGGGCTGTGTGTGGCCTCCTGCTGTATACTCAGGGCTATGGGCTGTCTCTTTCCTCCCTTGTGCGTCCTGTCTCAGTCTCTTTCCCCCTTGTGTCTTTGTGCACTCTAGTGTTGTCCAACCTCCACCCTCACCTGCTTCATCCTCCACCCTCACCTGCTCCGTCCTCCACCCTCACCTGCTCCGACTTCCATTCTCACCTGCACCGTCATCCACCCTCACTGCTCCCTCCTCCATTCCCACCTGCTCCGTCCTCCACCTTCACTGCTCTGTCCTCCATCCCCATCTGCTCCGTCCTCACTGTTCTGTCCTCCCCATTGCCGCTCCATATTATTGTTGCAACCTGAACGCTGAATATCTCTGTGGAACATGCCATGTGACAGCACGGGCTCACGTGAGCTTGTGCATCACATAGACCCTGTCACATGACCCACTCCACGGAGATCCTCAGCGTTCAGGCCGCAACAGTAATACGTGGCTGGAGTAGGAATGGAGCGGCAATGGGGGGGAACGAAGCAGTGAGGGAGACTGAGCAGCAGGGAGACTGGGCGATGGCAGCGCAAGTAGCGACCATATCGGAATACTCATCACTTGGGTGTTCCAATATGGCGGTCGGTGTACTTCTGATGACGGAAAATTGTAGGCAAGTATATATTAGATGTCCTGTGTTGTCTATAGCAACCAATCAGAAGCTGAGCTGTGGGGGGGGCGTGGCTTGGAAGCTAATGGCACCGGCTGCTTAATCCAGAGCTCCCACTGCTTCTCCACCAGAACGGCATAAAAACAGCAGATTCTCGGCCCCAAAGCAGTAGCAGAAAAGTGCGGAGTGTTGCTGGACCCGGTGGGATGCCGAGAGCTGCCCCCAAAACGGAGGGGTGAGTCAGCTAAACTCACAGACTTCTTCCCTGCTGAGCGTGCTCCCTCTCCTAACATGGCCCCGCTCAGATCAGCAGCACCATCCCCCTCTGCACATGGACAGCGCTCCGCACGTGCCTCACACAGCCCGGAGACCAGGGAGCTGGGAAGAGAGGGAGAAGAAGCCCTGGTGACTCAAAGGTACCTCAGCGACATGCTGGGATCCCTTAGGAGCTCCCTCCAGGAGGACTGGAGGGAGATGATGCGAGAGGTCCGCCATGAGCTGACCTCCCTGGGGAAAGTACAAAGAGGCTTGAGACTAAGATGAGTGAATTTGCTGCAGCACACAATGATTTAGCCACAGACTATGGGGTAATAGATAATGGACTCAAGCAGGCACACCTCAAAATAGCTGCAATGGAGGATAAGCTGAGAAGAGGAAATGTGAGAGTGAGAGGGATCCCAGAGGAAGGGGGCCAGGAGGACCTGGTAACAACTATTAAGCCCCTGTTACAACACGGGTCCTGAGCCAATCACAGCCCAGCGACGCCCATGTGACATCACGGGTCCTGCGCTCTCATTGGCGCAGGGCCTGACCTGGGCAGGGATTCTGGGTAAAGCAGGAAGTGGCCCGGGGCAGCACCGAGCAACAGGGAACCGGACCGTACCACACCGCAGACCAGGGCATCACCGGGGACACCACACAGGACGGCACCGGAGAGCGGGGGGCAAAGGTAGGAAGCAATTTGTGTGTGTGTGTATGTATGTATGGGTGTGTGTGTATGGGTGTGTGTGATGGGAGGCTGCAGTGTGGATGGGAGGCTGGGGTTGCCAATTTAAGACCCCCCTCCCCCGAAAATAAGACAGGGTGCCACTTTTGGAGCCCAAAAAAATTATATGACACGGTCTTATTTTCGGGGAAACACAGTACATGCATGCTAGTATGCATACACGTATATAGAAAGTGTTGTGTGTAGCTTACCATCTTGAAAACAACACGTACACATAGTCATACATTGTATTGGCAACTATGCACACACAAGCGTTCATGTGTGACCATTTAGCGACGCAACAGTGGCTTGCACAGGCGTCATCAAATGAAAACACTTGAATGGCGAGATGGTTGAAAG
Source organism: Allobates femoralis (assembly GCA_033576535.1). Lineage (NCBI taxonomy): Eukaryota > Metazoa > Chordata > Amphibia > Anura > Aromobatidae > Allobates > Allobates femoralis. The sequence continues at coordinate 415,070,115 of JARQOC010000001.1, forward strand.
GGCAAAACCGCAAATCTAGTGGGCCATCTTGCCAGACAAGACTGACCAATGGTAACGCTTTTGTGGCAACCAATCGGAGTAGTAGGAGCGTGGAAAAACACAATCAGGCACGCCTACCTCCTAGGCTGTGTCAAAAACTACGCCCACATTGAGGTTGGAGTCATTCACGTAGTTGCCATGTGACAGCGTGATGATGACCAGCAAGATCGTTGGCTGTGTTGTGCCAGCAATCGCTGGACCGTTGGTATGTCGTGCACGATATCTATACGTGTGGCATCTCACCAACTATCTCTAAACGATGTACTAGACGATGTATCGCGAGCCCCGAGATCGTTAGTGAGATCGTTTTGATTTCGTACCATGTGTAACGGTACTTTAAGCGATATCTGTGACATTTCACCACCAATCAATGAACATCGTTCAAGCGATCCAGTTCAAGTCGAATCACCGACACATTGAAGCGTGTAACGGGCCCTTTAGTGTGATCTCCTGGTATTGTAGCACAATGTCTGGAGAAAGTGGAGAACAAAAGTTCTCCATCTTCTCTATTCTGTGAATACGTGGAAATTTATTCAAGTCTATGTTTGTGTGGAAATCCTTGGTCTGCACTTGGAATGGGCTGCGCCATGTCCGAATTGTACAGCAAATCATGGCCTGCTAATTATTTCTTTTTCATGCCGATTTGGCTCTAGAAAAAAACACAGATCAGCACTGCCACATTGAATAACATTGGTCTGAGTTCAAACAATCTGATTGTACTCGTTGGATGTATGAACTTGTGTGACCAAGCTCTTGGTTTGATAATTCTGTATGGCTCCCAAATGATGTTATGAATTGCCAAACAGCCATTAGCAGAAAAAAGTTCCCCAACCCCTGATGTAAAGAAAAGTGACTACTGAAGACAATCATGTCTGCAGCAATGATGTGCACTACTTGGTTATTGGAACGGTGTCTTTCAAAGACCTCTTTCACACATCCGTGTAAATAACACGTGTGTGAGGGGCTGCTTCTTTTTTTTGCCTGTGTGTCCGGGTTTGTGGGTCATTTGTGTGCTGTACATGTGACATCTAAGTAGCATAAGGACAGCATGACTTTGTATACTCACTCGTCTGCAGCGATGTGACATGCCCCGCCAGGGCCGTGGATTACTCTGAACCAGGTCAGACAGTTCTCAGGGGAGGTCACGGTGGCGTCACCCAACTCTGTGGCCCTGGCCGTGTCATAAAATGGGGGGTAATTACATGGGATTGAGTCATAATGCTACCCATGGTTTTCAGCAAAGGATGGCCGACGCTGCAGTTCAGGACCACTGGGTCAGATGATACAGCTCTCCACAGGTAGAGCAGGGTCCTAGGGCAAGTAGGATAGTCTGTTCAGGTGGTGTTGATCGTTGGGGTGCAGAGAATAAGCAAGGGAGAACAAAAAGTGCAGTTTTCTTTACCTTTTACTTCTTGGCAGATGATAATGCAAATCAGTGTACTAGTTACAGATGATAGGAGTCCGGCTAGCCTGCAAGCATTTGGGGGTCCACCTCGCCAGGTGGGGTTGGAGGCCTTCCTACTGCGCTCTTTTTGGGTCCCGGCTGCCTGTAGCTATGCTGCGGCCCTCTCCTGAGTGTTGGTTCTGACCCGTATGGCAGACAGCATGGGCCTATTATGGGCACTGCTTTTCCACTGGCAGCCCCAGGCTCTTGATCTCCTATGGTGCCTACGGGTGTTCGGTCTGGCCAGGGAGCTTGCAGCACCCTGCCATCCAGATTCGGCTGTCGGGTCGTACAACACTCGCACAGCCAAGGACTCTGGCGTCCTTTTCGTCAGCGCTCCGCTCTGGGGTGAGCTCTGATGCAGCTACAATTCCCCAGAGCCCTTGGTTTCACTCCTCTACCTTCCCTTTCCTCAGACTCACTGCCTAACAGACTTAACTGCCTCCTCCTGCCCACCAGAGAGCATCTCCCCTGAAGTTGGATTATAGAGCTCCCCCTTCTGGCCTGGAGTAGGAATTGTGTTGCAAGCTGTGTATTACCTGGCATGGGGACCTCCTCCTGCTTCCAGGCATGACATCATCCCTCTGAGGGAGGCAATGTCACCATGGAACCAGACTCTGGGGTGCCAAAGATGCAGTCCCTCTTGCTTCTGGGCCACTGGAGCAGTCAGTGCAGTGAATATTCATGAGCTTAAAGAGAACCTGTCACCTCCATAAAGCTTCCCTGGCTATCACTACCTGTCCCTGCATATTCCTATTACTACTCTAACTATCCCTTTCTGCGCTAAATGTGCCCTGCGACTGTGTAATAAAAGCTTTTTATCACTTACTCACAGGTGGAGTGGGTTCCCAGGGCATCCGGAGTAGGGAATTATAAGCTGAGGGAGAGCCAGCCTGGCTGAACTTGCTACAGGGAAGGTTTGGGACATCTCGCAGGCAGGCTCCTGCTGCCTGCATGGTGTTCCAGTCTACTGCACCTCAGGCAGGAAATGAACAGTCTCACACCACAGGTCACACAGTTCAAGCACATTTGCGGTCAGGGTAGTCCTTAGTAACCAGGATGGCTTGTCCAGTACACCCCTTTCATGTTCCTTCCCTCTCGGGACTTTCTTCCTTGCGCTGCCTGCTTTTGTCTTTCCTGCACGCGCCTCCACGCACAGAGTCCCAATCCAGCAGCCATGGGCCTTGTCGGGCAACCGGCCGTGTCCCCTGGCCCTAGTATAGTTGCCTTCTCGGCGGTTGTGTCGGGAGTTGGCCACAGCTTCTCTAGATCTCGTGGCCACCGATTTGGTGGTTGGAGCTTGGAGTCTCGTCGCCACCTTCAGGGCCGGGTCCCTGGTGCTTGCCCTGCCCCTCCGCTTCACTGCAGACCTGGGCGCATGTGAGGATCGCTCACTGCCTGCGCCCCTAGGGCTCCCTCTGTCTCTGGCCTCACGACGAGACTCATCTTTGCTCAAGTCCTCTGGGCCATTCATCTCAAGGTACCTTCACACGCGGCAATATTGCTAGGCAATTTGCTGGTTGCAGTGAAATCATAGACACATTGTTCCATTTGTACACGGCAACAAAATGGAACAATGTGTCCATGATTTCACTGCAACCATCAAATTGCCAGTGAAATTGCCTAGCAATATTGCCGTGTGTGAAGGTACTTTTAGGGTATGTGCACATTGTAAATTTTGTGAGCTGTTTTTTAGCGTTTTCCGCCGGTGTTTTCCGCTGGGTTTTATGTAAATTTATGTTAATCCTAACCAGCGGTTGGATTAACATGCTAGTCTATGGATTTCAGAAAACGCTGTTTACATTAGAACGGGTTTTTTTTTCTCCTTTCCACTTTCTTCACCGGTTTTCCAGCGGATTTCAAAGATAGAGCTTGTGACTTCTTTTGAGCGTTTAGCCAGAGTATCAGAGCTTACAAGTGCACAAAAAACAGTCTTAAAAAAACGCCAAGAAAACGCTGTATACTATAAACGCTAATAAACCGCACACAAAACGTTAAAAAAAACCCTAAAAAAACGATGGACACTGCTGAGGTCAGGAATTTCAGCTCCTGAAATTCTACTCCGGTTTTCTGACGGTCTGCAATGATGCACAACCGTCCAATGTGCACATACCCTTAGTCTTCCCTCACTGACTAACCACCCACTTCCCGTGGTGTTTCCTTTTTGAACCTTTCCCCGACTGCTTCATGCTAACTTCCCATCCACCACCTTTCTCCCCCTGCTGTCCCCTGGGCTACCTGAGCCGTCCCTCTGCCTGGGTTCACCCGCTATCCCTGTGACCAGGTGTGTTTGTGGGTGACTGCACTTTCCAACCCAGTTACCGCAGACAGGAATACCACACCCCCTCTGTGGTGACCAGACCGCAGGGGCGCCACAAGAGCACACAGACACGGTCAGTGCGGAAACATGGACATGTGTAAATAAGCACCGAGGGATATGTGTGTGCGTGTCTCCAGCATGTGCCTACATGGACAACACAGATACCAGAAACACAAAGGCCAAATAAAGCGGGATTACGAGGATTTTAGGGTTTTTTTTTTTTTCCATTGCCTGCTCTGAACTCCATTTTTATTAACCTCATGTGCATAATCAGTGCAGGTCCACAAAACCCTCCATCATCCCCGTTTCCGGATAACGCACGCCCACCGGCCTTGTTATCAGGCGCTCATAGGCCCAGCACCAGCATACCACGCAGAGGGGGCTCTGACACCAATAGTTCTCTTCCAGCCCACAGATTGAGGGGTGCATGAGAGGACGACACCCAACTCTTCGGTGAAGTAACGGCGCCCAGAGCGCCACATCCCCCTCCGGCTGCTGCTGCAGCTAATGATGACCAAACGTCGCAGTGAACGCTAGTGCGCATGCTCTGGAAATGATCTCTTCTCTCTCCATCCTTCCCAGACCCGCCCTTCTTCTCGGTGCCGTACGTTAGTAGGCGATTGTCGCTGACTTGGTCGATAATCTATGGACCCAGCAAGTGTGTGACTTAAGCACTTAGGTCCCGGAGAGGTGCGGACACGCGGTGAGTGCACACTGACGGCCCTTCTCAGAGTTGTGCTCGGACTGTGCTTTCCGCAGCCTTTGTGTGATCGTGGCATCGATCTGTCACTATCTGCCGCCCCAGAACAAAGCCGAGCTGGCGCCGTATGATGAGAGTGGCACAGCTGCAGTGGGCAGTGCCCTGGAGATCTGCACACTTTATATTGTCTGACTTGGAAATCTTATTCTTCTCATGTTCCTGTTGATGCGGGTCTTATCCCTCTAAAGGGTGTTATGGCATAAAACCCTTTCATACGTAAGAAAACATTTTCCCAACACAAAGTGTTGCAAAAACTTATTAACTTTTGACATTTCACCCCTATTTTGGGGTGACGGGGCATAGCAAAACCTGTCTAATACATTGACGGAAAGTGTGGCGTACTTTATGCCTCTTCTGGGAGAGGCAAACGGCAGCATTAGGTGCTCCTAATTTATAGAGTAGAGCGTGTCCCTTGAATTTGGCGCATTTGAGGCCCCTTTCACATCAGTGTATTTTTAATTTTGCAGCAGATCTGGCAGATTTACTGCATAATAGCCGACTAGCAGCAAGCCTCCATTCATTCTCTTTGGGACTTGCGACAAGTGCGGTCTTACCGTGATCTGGCACTTGCAGCAGCACAAAAAAAAATGCAGCTAAGCCCTTTCACATCAGCGTTTATTTGAAATCGCGGCAGATGCGGTGAAAAAACCGCATCTGCCGCATAACCGCTGCACTTGCGGCGCGGTTGCGGTAATCCCTATAGAAAGTATAGGGGGACTTGCGGCAGGTGCGGCAAGTGCAATTTTGCAGGTGCGACCGCGAAAAAAAACCGCAGTCAGCCGCGTTTTTTTTCGCGGCCGCACCTGCCGCAAGTGCAAAACCGCACTTACCGCACCTGCCGCAAGTCCCCCTATACTTTCAATGGGGATTACCGCAACCGCGCCGCAAGTGCAGCAGTTATGCGGCAATCGCGGCAGATGCGTTTTTTTCACCGCATCTGCCGCGATTTCAAATAAACGCTGATGTGAAAGGGCCCTAACCACAGTTTTTTGACTTGCCGCAAGTGCCGGATTTGCTGGATCACAGTAAGACCGCACTTGCCCAAGTCCCAAAGAGAATGAATGGAGGCTTGCTGCTAGTCGGCTATCATGCAGTAAATCTGCCAGATCTGCTGCAAAATTAAAAAAAGGCCCCTTACTTTATCATTCCTAATGGAACCTGTCATAAAAATACATATTAATCTGCAGATAATGGGTTAAATCTGCAGGTGTACAGCTTTCTGAGAGCTCGGCTGCCTCTAGCTGTCAGTCACAGCTCAGTTCACATATTGAGCAACTGCTGTAACCGCGCCGTAGTGGTGACTGACAGCCGACTGCATTAGAGTTCGTCAGTTTACAGCCACCACAAACTATCCAGTCACTGAAGCTTCTAGGACTACCCCCCCCCCCCCCCCAGGACCAAAAGCCAGGGGCTGTCAAAAGGTATAATGCTTCTATCCTCCCAGCAGAGGCTCAGTTTCAAAACAATGTTAAAAGGGAACTCCGGGGAGATAAATAATGTTGTGCTGTTGCTGCCCTCCTCTACAATGTAGCTGAGCTGTACACTGCAGTTCTAGGTTCTATATATCACCAACAAATCAATAAAATCATACCTGTTATGATATATGCTTCGGGCATCTTTGGGCTGTTTCTGAGAACAGAGGGGTGTGTCTGTCAGCTCTGATGCTCCTCCTACCTGCCAGACCCCCATCTATGTCACCCACACTATCTGGCTGCTGTAATTCCATTCATCCTAATCCCACCCACTGCTCTGGGTCCTCGCAAGGGTTGACCGCACTATGCCTGCTGGATAACCGCGTGAGAATCACATCACAATCCTTTGTATCTCTCCTGAGCTAAGAATGACAGTAACAGATCTATAGATAAACGCTGTAATTTTCAGCTCAAGATGCAATTTGATCCTCACACTGGCTGTACCGGAAATGCAACAGGCATACCGTGTGGTGACCCCTTGCAGGACCAAGAGTGGTGGGTGGTTGGTATTAGGATGAATGGAAGTATATAGCAGGCATATAGTGTGTGTGGCATAGATGGGGGGGGGCTGGCATGTAAGGGGAGCATCAGTGCTATGCCCCTCCCTCCTTGTTCTTGGTTGCAGCCTGAAGATAAATCTGCTCTGTGATGTATGTGGGAGGAGTGAGAGCTGAGGAGCAGATACTATTTTATTTATCTATTATATAATCACGAATGGGATTTTTGCCCCTTTTGAGTCCGCTCACGCTGCGAGTCAATGTCGTCATGTGGATACGCCCGAAGCATTGGCCGCGCAGCGGCCATTGCGAGCAGTTCTAAGGCGACTCACTATGCCCGCGCAGCGGGCATGGCGAGTCGCCTTAGCAGCGCGAAGCATTGGCCGCGAAGCGGCCATTGCGAGTCAGAGACTCGCTCTGCTAGAATCCCGATGCATCTGCATCGGGCACCCAGCTAGTTTATTATAAGTGATCTAAACATCCTACAACTATCATGGACAGCTCAGCTTCCTTTTGTAGGAGGGTGGGACAGTACAAACACTTTTTTTTTTTTATCACCCCAGAATTCTCCTTTGAGGCCTTGTCTCGCACTATGATATTGTTAGTACGTCACGGGTTTTCAGTCGTTCAAACGATGTCGTTCATTGTGACATCTACAAACGATCAAAGATAAGTCGGCTGATCGTTGATGGGATGTTTTTGAACCGGACTTGAAACCAAACAATGATCGTCCATCTAACCTGCAGCATCAGTGTGTGTGACACCTTGATAACGATGTTGCTAACAACTTTGCCTATTAAGAACTGAAGGACATAGGTGATCAAACGACTGCAAGTATCTTTCACTTGTCGCAGAATCATTGCCGCATCGTTAAGATATCTACGTGTGATATGTACGTGTGGCACTTCACTAGCGGTCATTGAACGTCGTTCAAGCGATCTAGATCAAGTCGGATCGTTGGTCGGTTCGCCACATTTGCAGGTCAATAGCATTTTTTTTTTACATGACTAAGGCCTCTTTCACATCAGCGATTTTGGATGGATCCAGTTGATCCGGCAGATTTGCTGCATCTACCGGGTCGGCCACCTAACGTCCGACTTGCAGTACACTTGCAGCAAGCCCCCATTCATTCTCTATGGGGCTTGCGGCAGTTGTGGATGCGCAAAACAACCACAGCTGATCGCGTTTATTTTGCGGCCGCAAGGGCCGGATCGCGGCAATACCGCACCTGCTGCAAGCCCCATAGAGAATGAATGGGGCTTGCCAGATCGGCGCCACAACTGCGTACGTTAAGCAGCCAACCCAGCAGATGCGGTAAATCTGCCGGATCGACTGGATGTGGCCGAAAACGCTGATGTGAAGTGAGCCTAAGGCTGCTTTCACATCAGTGTTTCTCTGCATTCACGGCAGATCCGGTATTTTGCTGCATCTGCCGGCAGCTGGAACACTTGCGGCAAGACTGCGTTTGGCCTAATTCATTCCCTGTGGGACTTGCGAACGTGCGGCACTTGCGGTTTTGCACTTTTGGCACTTGCAGCTAGTCAAAAAAATGCTGCTAGCAGCGTTTTTTTTCCGTTGCCGCAAGTGCCGGTGTGGCCGGATCGTGCCAAAAACTGCACATTTACGCAAGTCCCATAGTGAATGAATTAGGCCAAAAGCAGTCTTGCCGCAAGTGTTGTAGCAACGGCAGATGCGGCAAAACTGCCGGATCTGCCGCGAATGCAGACAAACACTGTTGTGAAAGCAGCCTAAGGGTGCTTTCACATCAGCGTTTTTCGTAATTCGCGGCAGATGCGGTGAAAAAACCGCATCTGCCGCGTTTGCCGCATAACCGTTCCACTTGTGGCGCGGTTGCGGTTTTTTCTATGCAAAGTATAGGCATACTTGCGGCAGGTGCGGCAAGTGCGGTTTTGCACTTGCGGCAGGTGCGGCCGCGAAAAAAACCGCAGTAAGCCGCGGTTTTTTTCGCGGCCGCACCTGCCGCAAGTGCAAAACCGCACTTGCCGCACCTGCCGCAAGTTTGCCTATACTTTGCATAGAAAAAACCGCAACCGCGCCGCAAGTGGAACGGTTATGCGGCAAACGCGGCAGATGCGGTTTTTTCACCGCATCTGCCGCGAATTACGAAAAACGCTGATGTGAAAGGGCCCTAAGGCTAGTTTCACACTTACTGTTTTTTCAAATCAGGCAAGATCAGATGTTTCAGGTAAAAACCTGATAATTTCAAGGATCCACTTTTTTGCCCATTAATTTTAATGATGTCGCTTCAGTTTGCTATCTGATACCATTGAAGTGAAACCTGAACCTAATCTGGACAGCCCTGTAGGCATACAATAGGCGGTTATATTCCTGTCATGAGACTTCCCCCGGCCAGTCCATATCTCATATAAAGCTTGCCACTCCAATAAAAGATAATTGTTGCTTTGTTGTTGCATCTATTGTGGAAAAAAAGGTGAAGCAAGGAAAAACAGTTTCACATATGACGTTTCAGCTCAGGCACGAGCCTTCATCAAAGAACTTTTAGGCTGCATTCACATGTGCATTCACACACCCCGCATTTTACGGACGCATTTTTCCCCCAGGAGGCGCAGGAGGAAGTGATGTCACACGGGGGAGGAAGAATCCTGTGCTCCTCCTGCCATGTGACATGTCGGGGTTGAAGTTTTGCTTCCCCAGTGATCTACTGTCTTGCTAAATTTACCTGGATCGGGGCAGAGCCCGTACCTACAAAGCGCTCACTCACTTTCAAATCAGGCACGAATAATAATATTCTGTATAGCAAGATTAAATTTATTTGTTACAAAGTAGCACATGAATGTCATCAATTGAATACAGGCTAAACACAAACTATACTTAGACTTGATTATAGCGAATAAGCATCAATATATATATTACCTGATATTGTAGCTGCTTCACCTTCTCCATTCAGGGGAACACGTATCAGTGAGAAGGGAGCAATATTGAGGCTTGCATCACAGGAGGTGTACGTCCATCTTGCCCTGGAAGAGCTCCCCCCATCACTGACCGTGATCTCCCATATTTTATACTCTTTAGAATATCTACGAGCACGCGCAGACTGTACCATTCAATTTCCCTCGTGACCATCAGCCATAGGATATTGAATGAATGTTGAATAGGTCCTTCTATGGCGGCCGTCACACGGTGAGATATCTATAGCGATATTGTAAGCGATCACGTGCACGCGCAATCGCTTACAATATCGCTCACATCGCTGGTGAGCTGTCACACAGACAGACTCACCAGCGATGTGGATCCGCGATCTCGCTGGTAACTATGGTACACATCGGGTAACTAGGCGCCGCGCGTCGCTTAGTTACCCGACGTGTACCATAGTTACCATCTCCCAGCATAGACTCTGCGCTGGGAGATGGTTCATCGTGATGTCACACACCACGATGCAGGAGATCGTGAAATCGATCATCGCTAGATCTGAGAACCGGAGCTCAGATCAGCGATGTCACGATCAAGCGATTTCAAATCGTAAATCGCTTGATTACATGCAACGATTTCTTGCCCGATATCGCTTAAGCGATCAAAAAGGAGATCGCTTAAACGATATCGGGCAAGAAATCGTTGCGTGTGACGGCCGCTTATAACTTGCTCGTCATGGGTTGTATGTCACAAGACATGTAGCCCGTATATAACAATACAATCAATGATTGAAAGACTCTTGCCTGTCATAAGATATATGTCATGCAGGCCGTGTTCTCATCTTAGTAGCATAATGTGAAAGCGAGTTCCCCCTTTTTTTTTATATATTTCAACCTTGTACTAATATATTATATGGAATGATATAAGACCTGTGGTCACTATTCTAATTATGATTACCTGTTCTATACCTATCCTATTCACATCCACACACCATTCTTATCACATTGGTATCACAATCGGTCCTTGACCACAGGAATTATCTTCCATTTCCATAATAAACCATCAGTACGTTTGGCTTCCTACAGAACATTTTGTATGCTATATAACAATTCCAGATTAAAAGTGGAACTATTATAATAGCAATCACCAAGACAAGGTGAATCGAGAAATTCAAAATTCTTCCAGCAGAGGGTGAACATTCCATGAGAACATTATGCTAATGATGAGAAATTGCATCTGCAGCTATATTTGATCAATACATCAATAAGAAATCACTTTTACATCTGATTTCAACTTTTTTGATTTTTTTCAAACAACATTGAAATAAAAATACTATCACCTTAACCAATAGATATATTAAAATTAAACTACAATATAACCTGGAAGGCCCCTTGCAGAAGCCCCATTAACTATCCCCCAATTCCTTTAATAAACCAATTTGCCGGATTCAGGAAAGAAAACGTATTAGCCCACCAGCTATCTTTGTGGTTATTATTATCTTTCTGATATTTATCCCTTAAACGCTGTATATTCTGGAGTTAAACGAGCTAGGGTGCAGCCACCCTCTACCCTGACAGGAAGCTATTTATAAGCATTTTGCCCACATACCCAATACATCCCTCTGGGGAGATCTCATAAAGCTGAGTATTGTAAAACTAGTTAGTGTACTAAATCAACAAAGATACTCACATTGGTTAGTATACACCACCCCAGTTTTTGCCCAATAGGACTTCAATATCCTGCATCAGAGTTACTACACGTTGGTTCATTAGCTTAAGATTCATTATACATTAAATTACCTGATATATTGCTACAAGTATCAATAGTTCTATTAATAAACATAGTGGCATAAGGCCAGAATACATCATGAATTGTCCTTTCCAGCAAACTAGGTTTGAAAGCATCTGCTGTATTTGCCACATGAATTGTCCCAAAACTTATATGTATATTGTCCATAGGGAGCAGTCCCAAATCAGTCAACCCAGTTTTATTTCTCGGCACCCAAACTCCTCCTTTAGAGGCCATATAATGCAAGTTCTTAAATGTCCCGCTCAGATTTCCTTGCCACCATGGTAGATTAACCCATCCTACAATAGGGATAGGTACTGTGGTGTTCCATAGTCGAACATTTTGGGTATCATTACTGGCCAAACTGTCTGAGCAATTGTCGCGCATCAGGATTTCTTCCATTGTTACCGGTATAGCCAGGAAAGGAATACTGGTAGCTGTCACAGGTGAATGAGTACAAATCCAACAATCTGTGGGTTGAGTGTTATTCAACGCCTCGTCATCACTTGATGGTGCACCTGGAATTGTTGGCTATCGGCTCCTCCCGATGTAGATTGCGCCATTCATCAGCTACGCCTAAAAATACGCTTCCAAGGATTCCACTTAACAGCCAAACCTAGGGTACAATAAAAATGGCATAATTTCCGTAAATGACATTTTTCCTGTGGGACATATTCCCACTTCTCCACTCCTGGTCTCCTTATCAAGGGTGTTCTATCTTTTCCCACTGCAATGATCTCAGCTTCAGATGGCGATCCTTGGGTATTCTGTACCCATATTTTGGCCTCCACTTTAGTGATATTGGAGGGCCCAAAAACCTTTATCTCCCCTGACTGTCAATTCTGTAGGGGCTTTACCTTCTCTCACCTCAGACAAATTTACTGGAATTAACAGCATCTGAGCTATTCTTTGGTGTTTTGTTAAAATAAGGGGCTCATCCCCTAAATTAAGCATCAGAACCTTAATTTCTCCTTGATAATCAGGATCAATATCACCTCCTACTACAATTGCACCTTTTAAAGCAAAGCTAGATCTTGTTGCAATTTCACCAAAATGTCCTTTAGGAATCTTACATGCAAAACCAGTAGAAATGGTACTTACCTTACCTGGTGCTATGAGCACTGCCTCTACTGAGTAGAGGTCCAGTCCTGCAGCCGATGGAATAGCTCTGTAAGGAATTTTTGCTTCCTCATTCAATTTACAATACAGTGTATCTACATGTACTTTATGTTTGCTCAGATTATGTGTAGTCAGTGATAGGTCTGTTCTTAATTACCGTATATACTCGTGTATAAGCCGAGTTTTTCAGCCCAAAAATTGGGCTGAAAAGTCCCCCCCTCGGCTTATACACGGGTCATACGGTATGCTGTGGGGGGGGGGGGGGCTGTGACCGGGGGCTGGAGGAGGCAGGAGGGGGCCGCGGTGACCGCAGGCGGTCACGTGGGGCCGCCTCATTAGTGCAATGAATATGCACGGCATCCCCCCGTCCATCAGCGGCGGGGGGATGCCGTGCATATTTCACTACACAGCCCCCCTCCTTAATATGGGTCCCCAGTAGTAATAAACAGCCCCCCCTCCTTATCACGTTCCCCCCAGGCTGCGGTAGCTGTCAAAATAACAAACAGTTTATACATCACCTTCCGGCGCAGCTCTCCGCTCCTCCCGTCCTCCGCTCCTCCGCTTGCCGGCGTCTTCTTCCTTGTTGTGCCGGCTTCTGTGACCGCGCGCAGGAAATGACGTCATCTCCTGTGCCCGGTCACATGACACCTATCTATCATAGAGAAAGAATTGACAAATGCAAGTAGCAAGCACACCACCACAATAGAATATAGAAATCAATAAAGCTTTTTATTAAGGACGGACAACAACATTTAAAAACAATTAAAACACATATACGGACCACAGTCCACAAGGAGAAGGCCCCTGTATTTATAGATTACATATCTCAAAACCAGTCTCTCATAATTGCATACAATGCACATAACTAAGTAATGCATAGAATTTTATATATAATATGGTCGTATTTATAATTATTCCCATGTATATTAGGAACAGATCCTAGGTATCATCCAAAGGATCTGCAGAGAGTGCATTACTAAAAATAACTGACAGACTGATGAAGCATCACCTGGCAAATGGAACCCATCAACCCATTAGCTGTGTAACACACACAGGAAGCGCAGCAGCTGGGTATGTTCTGGTATCCGTGAAAGACCGGCACAGATAACCTGGTATATGAGAGATCTCACAAAAATGAAGCCGAAAATGAGGCTGTATCTCACCAGTGAGCCGTCTTTCCAGCGATCTGTGCGCCCGCAAAGAGTGATAAGCCCCCAGCCACGTATGTAGCTGGAGCGGTATAGGGAATCCACTGTCAATGAGCGTGGTGTATGGGAGGCAGGGAGCCCGGTTCCCACGCGTATCGCCGCTATGGAGCGGCTTCGTCAGGGAGGCGTGGCTTACATCCGGCGTCCCGCCCTTAAATATTAGTACCAATCAGGCGGCTGTGTCAGCGCGTTGTGTGTCACCATGACTCCCCAGGAGGAAGCGGAAATGACGTTACGGGAGTTCTCAGGGCCATGTATAGGATTCCAATCAGTGCACAAGCGATAATGTTATGGCGGAATACTTGCAAAAAACAGAAAGAAATCACAAAGAATGTTATCCAAATAGAATATGATCGTGATCCTGCTAGAAAAACCTTAATTTTGCAAAGTTGTTCATTATGTTATAGTAATCGATCCTACTGATAGTGTGTATTAATGATAGCACTCAACATATTGCATGTAAATATAAGGACCATAGAAGACAAATGAAGGAGAGTCCATAGATATGTTGTTAATCATATGTGTACAATTCTAACAAGGTCACACACATAGAGACCGTATACTATACCACCTTCTCAAATTAGATATAAATACTCTGTATTATAGGCATGGTTTATCCCAAAGAATGGGTCAATAATGACCCGGCGTACCAAGAGGACAAAAAGTCCCCATGATACGTCAACCGGTATAGCCTAATGTTCCCCTCTAGTGAATATTCTAAGGATGTATATATTAGGTAACAAATTTTTGCCTAGGAGAGGTGGGACGATTTTGATTATTTAAATTTTACACAAGGATTACAGAATACAACCCCTACACATTGTGCAGGAGCGGAACTCACGTACATATATAAGCTGAAATATCAGTGAAAACATGTATAATGCTTCTGATCTCAGTCCAGTCAGATGTCATCCATCTTGGAACAATTATTTCTCAAATATCAGGAGAATGTTGTTATACATCATGCGAGGAGGAAATGTTAAAAATGGCGAAATCCCATTCATTCAGTCCATCCAAAGGTACCATGTGTAGAGACGATGATCTTGCAATCCTAAATCTAAAAACAGAAAAGGAATAAAGAGGGGGGAGGAAAGGAAAAAAGGGAAAAAATGGAAAAATTGTTGGAAAAGTAAAGAGGAGAGGGGAGGGGGGGGGGTTTATTATGATGGATCTGATGACATATAAAGGGTCACCGCACAGGTAACAACCTGATAGTTATGTCCCCAAGAAACCGGAAAAAAAGGAGTTCCTCATTAATTCCCGTGGGAGAAGTTGAATTGAGGTGGTAAATCCACCTCGACTCCAGTCTCAAGAGGGGTTTCTTCCTGTCCCCTCCCCTGATGTTGTCTGTAAGTCTCTCCAACCCAACCACTCTAGTCCCCGAAAGTCGGCCCTGATGTTTACTCAAATAATGCGAGGCCACGGAAGTCCAAGTGATACCCTTCTCAAAGTGGTCCGCAGCTAATTGGATAGTTGATATGTGTTTTTGTATGCGTTTTCGCAGTTCCTGCCCAGTCATCCCAACATATAGCTTGTTGCATGGACAAATAATTGCATAAACAACAAATTTTGTTTTGCAATTGATGTAATGTTTTAATCTATGTTCTTTGTTGTCTCCCGGATTTAAGAAACTATCCCTGGTCGGGTTCATGAGAGGGCATACACTGCAAGAACCACATGGAAAGGATCCTTTTAATCTCATTCCACGTCCCAAACTTTGAGTGGGTCTCCTAAAGTGGCTTCGTACCAATGTATCCCTCAGAGTTGGGGCCCGTCTTGCTGTAATCTTTGGTCTATTACCGATATCTAAACGTATCCTAGGATCCATGGACAGAATATCCCAATGGCTTTGTAGAATGTTACTGACCTTATTCCATTGGTTATGGTAGTCCATGATGATCCTCGGTATGTTGTCTACAGGTTTGATCCGATGTTTTAATAGACTCTCTTGGGTATTTGACTTGGCCCTCCTGAAGGCATTGGAGATAATACGTTTTGGATATTCTCGGGCCGAGAATCGTTCAGTTAGAGCTTGTGATTGGATCTTAAAGTCATCGTCATCCCCACAGTTCCGTCGGACCCTCAGGAATTGACCTATCGGTACGCTTTTCCGTACATGATTAGGATGAAAACTCGTGTAGTGTAGAAGACTGTTTGTCGCCGTGGGTTTCCTATATAGATCTGTATATAGTTGTTCATCCTTGACCACAATCCTCAGGTCCAGAAAAATGGCTTCTGTAGGAGATGAGGTAAAAGTTAAAAAAATATTTAACGAATTGGAATTTAAATCTTCCAAAAATGTTCTACATGATACATCATCTCCGCTCCAAAGAAACACCACATCATCGATGTATCTATACCATCCTTGGACAAATGTTTTGTAGGCTGGTTTATGGTAGACAATTTGTTCCTCCCACCAACCTAAGAATAAATTAGCAAAGGCTGGCGCACATTTTGCCCCCATAGCTACTCCGGAGATCTGTCTGTAATAACTCCTATCAAATGTGAAGTAGCTATGAGACAATAGAAAGCCCAGCAGGTCTAGGAGAAAGGAATCATGAAGCCTATCCCTGTTAGTCTGTTTGTCCAAGAAATAGGTAACTGCTTCTAGTCCATGATTGTGTGCGATGTTGGTGTAAAGCGATTCAACATCGCATGTGACTATCAAGTTACCTGTGGGAATACGAAGTGTGCGTGTTCTCTTGATGAAGTCCGTGGAATCGCGGATATACGAAGTCAATTCCTGTACCATCGGTTGAAGGTAATAGTCTATATAGGATCCAGCCTTCTCGCAGATGCTCCCGATACAAGAGACAATTGGTCTCCCCGGTGGTTGACTGAGACTTTTATGGACCTTTGGGAGAAAATACAAAGTAGGGGTAACGGGTTCCGAAATCCAAATAAAATCCTTCTCTTTTTTAGTGATAGCCCCGCTTCTGAATCCTGCATCGAGGAACTCTGCAAATCGTCTTTGAAAATAGGATGTTGGGTCCGAGGGAAACTTAGTGTAGAATTTATCATTACCCAATTGTCTCTTGGCTTCCTCCACATACATTTCCCAAGGCCATATGACCACGTTCCCACCCTTATCTGCCTCCTTGATTATAATGGGTGTATCATTTTTCAAATCAAGCCTTTGCTAATTTATTCTTAGGTTGGTGGGAGGAACAAATTGTCTACCATAAACCAGCCTACAAAACATTTGTCCAAGGATGGTATAGATACATCGATGATGTGGTGTTTCTTTGGAGCGGAGATGATGTATCATGTAGAACATTTTTGGAAGATTTAAATTCCAATTCGTTAAATATTTTTTTAACTTTTACCTCATCTCCTACAGAAGCCATTTTTCTGGACCTGAGGATTGTGGTCAAGGATGAACAACTATATACAGATCTATATAGGAAACCCACGGCGACAAACAGTCTTCTACACTACACGAGTTTTCATCCTAATCATGTACGGAAAAGCGTACCGATAGGTCAATTCCTGAGGGTCCGACGGAACTGTGGGGATGACGATGACTTTAAGATCCAATCACAAGCTCTAACTGAACGATTCTCGGCCCGAGAATATCCAAAACGTATTATCTCCAATGCCTTCAGGAGGGCCAAGTCAAATACCCAAGAGAGTCTATTAAAACATCGGATCAAACCTGTAGACAACATACCGAGGATCATCATGGACTACCATAACCAATGGAATAAGGTCAGTAACATTCTACAAAGCCATTGGGATATTCTGTCCATGGATCCTAGGATACGTTTAGATATCGGTAATAGACCAAAGATTACAGCAAGACGGGCCCCAACTCTGAGGGATACATTGGTACGAAGCCACTTTAGGAGACCCACTCAAAGTTTGGGACGTGGAATGAGATTAAAAGGATCCTTTCCATGTGGTTCTTGCAGTGTATGCCCTCTCATGAACCCGACCAGGGATAGTTTCTTAAATCCGGGAGACAACAAAGAACATAGATTAAAACATTACATCAATTGCAAAATAAAATTTGTTGTTTATGCAATTATTTGTCCATGCAACAAGCTATATGTTGGGATGACTGGGCAGGAACTGCGAAAACGCATTCAAAAACACATATCAACTATCCAATTAGCTGCGGACCACTTTGAGAAGGGTATCACTTTGACTTCCGTGGCCTCGCATTATTTGAGTAAACATCAGGGCCGACTTTCGGGGACTAGAGTGGTTGGGTTGGAGAGACTTACAGACAACATCAGGGGAGGGGACAGGAAGAAACCCCTCTTGAGACTGGAGTCGAGGTGGATTTACCACCTCAATTCAACTTCTCCCACGGGAATTAATGAGGAACTCCTTTTTTCCGGTTTCTTGGGGACATAACTATCAGGTTGTTACCTGTGGGGTGACCCTTTATATGTCATCAGATCCATCATAATAAACCCCCCCCCCCCCCCTCCCCTCTCCTCTCCTCTTTACTTTTCCAACAATTTTTCCATTTTTTTCCCTTTTTTCCTTTCCTCCCCCTCTTTATTCCTTTTCTGTTTTTAGATTTAGGATTGCAAGATCATCGTCTCTACACATGGTACCTTTGGATGGACTGAATGAATAGGATTTCGCCATCTTTAACATTTCCTCCTCGCATGATGTATAACAACATTCTCCTGATATTTGAGAAATAATTGTTCCAAGATGGATGACATCTGACTGGACTGAGATCAGAAGCATTATACATGTTTTCACTGATATTTCAGCTTATATATGTACGTGAGTTCCGCTCCTGCACAATGTGTAGGGGTTGTATTCTGTAATCCTTGTGTAAAATTTAAATAATCAAAATCGTCCCACCTCTCCTAGGCAAAAATTTGTTACCTAATATATACATCCTTAGAATATTCACTAGAGGGGAACATTAGGCTATACCGGTTGACGTATCATGGGGACTTTTTGTCCTCTTGGTACGCCGGGTCATTATTGACCCATTCTTTGGGATAAACCATGCCTATAATACAGAGTATTTATATCTAATTTGAGAAGGTGGTATAGTATACGGTCTCTATGTGTGTGACCTTGTTAGAATTGTACACATATGATTAACAACATATCTATGGACTCTCCTTCATTTGTCTTCTATGGTCCTTATATTTACATGCAATATGTTGAGTGCTATCATCAATACACACTATGTGTAGGATCGATTACTATAACATAATGAACAACTTTGCAAAATTAAGGTTTTTCTAGCAGGATCACGATCATATTCTATTTGGATAACATTCTTTGTGATTTCTTTCTGTTTTTTGCAAGTATTCCGCCATAACATTATCGCTTGTGCACTGATTGGAATCCTATACATGGCCCTGAGAACTCCCGTAACGTCATTTCCGCTTCCTCCTGGGGAGTCATGGTGACACACAACGCGGCTGACACAGCCGCCTGATTGGTACTAATATTTAAGGGCGGGACGCCGGATGTAAGCCACGCCTCCCTGACGAAGCCGCTCCATAGCGGCGATACGCGTGGGAACCGGGCTCCCTGCCTCCCATACACCACGCTCATTGACAGTGGATTCCCTATACCGCTCCAGCTACATACGTGGCTGGGGGCTTATCACTCTTTGCGGGCGCACAGATCGCTGGAAAGACGGCTCACTGGTGAGATACAGCCTCATTTTCGGCTTCATTTTTGTGAGATCTCTCATATACCAGGTTATCTGTGCCGGTCTTTCACGGATACCAGAACATACCCAGCTGCTGCGCTTCCTGTGTGTGTTACACAGCTAATGGGTTGATGGGTTCCATTTGCCAGGTGATGCTTCATCAGTCTGTCAGTTATTTTTAGTAATGCACTCTCTGCAGATCCTTTGGATGATACCTAGGATCTGTTCCTAATATACATGGGAATAATTATAAATACGACCATATTATATATAAAATTCTATGCATTACTTAGTTATGTGCATTGTATGCAATTATGAGAGACTGGTTTTGAGATATGTAATCTATAAATACAGGGGCCTTCTCCTTGTGGACTGTGGTCCGTATATGTGTTTTAATTGTTTTTAAATGTTGTTGTCCGTCCTTAATAAAAAGCTTTATTGATTTCTATATTCTATTGTGGTGGTGTGCTGCTACTTGCATTTGTCAATTCTTTCTCTATGATAGATAGGTGTCATGTGACCGGGCACAGGAGATGACGTCATTTCCTGCGCGCGGTCACAGAAGCCGGCACAACAAGGAAGAAGACGCCGGCAAGCGGAGGAGCGGAGGACGGGAGGAGCGGAGAGCTGCGCCAGAAGGTGATGTATAAACTGTTTGTTATTTTGACAGCTGCCGCAGCCTGGGGGGGTCATGATAAGGAGGGGGGGCTGTTTATTACTACTGGGGCTGCTGGATACTACACTGGGGCTGTATACTACCACTGGGGCTGCTGGATACTACACTGGGGCTGTATATACCTCTGGGGCTGCTGTATACTACCACTGGGGCTGTATATACCTGTGGGGCTGCTGTATACTACACTGGGGCTGTATATACTTGTGGGGCTGCTGTATACTACCACTGGGGCTGTATATACCTGTGGGGCTGCTGTATACTACACTGGGGCTGTATATACCTCTGGGGCTGTTGTATACTACCACTGGGGCTGTATATACCTCTGGGGCTGTTGTATACTACCACTGGGGCTGTATATACCTCTGGGGCTGCTGTATACTACCACTGGGGCTGTATATACCTGTGGGGCTGCTGTATACTACACTGGGGCTGTATATACCTGTGGGGCTGCTGTATACTACACTGGGGCTGTATATACCTCTGGGGCTGCTGTATACTACCACTGGGGCTGTATATACCTGTGGGGCTGCTGTATACTACCACTGGGGCTGTATATACCTGTGGGGCTGCTGTATACTACACTGGGGCTGTATATACCTGTGGGGCTGCTGTATACTACACTGGGGCTGTATATACCTCTGGGGCTGCTGTATACTACCACTGGGGCTGTATATACCTGTGGGGCTGCTGTATACTACCACTGGGGCTGTATATACCTCTGGGGCTGCTGTATACTACCACTGGGGCTGTATATACCTCTGGGGCTGCTGTATACTACCACTGGGGCTGTATATACTTCTGGGGCTGCTGTATACTACCACTGGGGCTGTATATACCTCTGGGGCTGCTGGATACTACCACTGGGGCTGTATATACCTCTGGGGCTGCTGGATACTACCACTGGGGCTGTATATACCTCTGAGGCTGCTGGATGCTACCACTGGGGCTGTATATACCTCTGGGGCTGCTGTATACTACCTCTGGGGATGCTGTATACTACCACCGGGGCTGTATATACCTCTGGGGATGCTGTATACTACCACTGGGGCTGTATATACCTCTGGGGCTGCTGTATACTAACTACTGGAGCTGCTGCTGTATATACCACTGGGGAGGCTGCTGTATACTACCACTGGGGAGGCCTGTATATCACTGGGGGGCCTGTATACCACACTGCTGGGGGCTGTATACCTGTGCTGGAGTCCACCCTCGGCTTATACACGAGTCAATAGGTTTTCCCAGGTTTTGGGGGCAAAAGTAGGGGGGTCGGCTTATACACGGGTCGGCTTATACACGAGTATATACGGTATTTGGAGAGACTCGCTCAAATTATCTCTCCATTGGCCATTTAAACCTGTAATGGAGTACCATAATACTATGTGATCAGTTTTAGTATTCTCACAGTACCCCACTGGGTGGCAGATTTACAAAGAAACCTCACCATCAATCCTGAGTATGTGTCTGCAGCCGTACAGATAGATTTACAACTTCTACTCTGTGGCAGAGGACCGATGAAATCCATCTGCCAAATCTAAGCTGGCAATTCACCTATGTGTCCCATTACAGTATGTGGTACTGCCCTTGTCTGTGAATGTTGACATATGGGACATTGTGCAATGACTTGTTTTATAACATCTAAAGTTAAAGGCACTCTTGTCTCTTGTGCTCACCTGTAAGTGGCATTTTCTCCCAAGTGTCCACTTTTCTGATGCGTCCAGACAGCTATACCTTGCAACCATATTTCTCTCTCTTTATCAGGTTCAGTACCTGCGACAGACATTGAAGCTGCTGCATCTGCTTGGGAATTAAACAAACATTTCAATGAGTCAAGAGGAACAGGTGCATCAACATGAAAAGAGTATTTTTGACTGTTTGGACATATTTTTCAATATTTTACCAAACTTCTGTCCCCCACAACTCTTTCTTATGAATTTGTCAATCATCTTATTTTTCATCCTATGATCTAAGTAGCTTAACCACTAACTACAAACCATGAATCAGTGAATAAATAACATTTTATTCCTTGTTCATATTTATATTTTTTGGCCTAAGAAAATAGCTAATACCCAATTTCACCTTTCCAACGGTATAGCATCACCTGCCTTGGCAGGGATTCTCTCGAGTACATTAACAAGATCGAGGGGTTATAAACCCTTGGTCTTATTATTTCAAGCATCAGCTAATCTATTACCGTATATACTCGTGTATAAGCCGACCCGTGTATAAGCCGACCCCCCTACTTTTGCCCCAAAAATCTGGAAAAACCTATTGACTCGTGTATAAGCCGAGGGTGGACCCCAGCACAGGTATACAGCCCCCAGCAGTGTGGTATACAGGCCCCCCCCAGTGGTATACAGGCCTCCCCAGTGGTAGTATACAGCAGCCCCAGTGGTAGTATATAGCAGCCCCAGTGGTAGTATACAGCAGCCCCAGTGGTAGTATACAGCAGCCCCAGTGGTAGTATATAGCAGCCCCAGTGGTAGTATATAACAGCCCCAGTGGTAGTATATAGCAGCCCCAGTGGTAGTATACAACAGCCCCAGTGGTAGTATATAGCAGCCCCAGTGGTAGTATATAGCAGCCCCAGTGGTAGTATACAGCAGTCCTAGTGGTAGTATACAGCAGCCCTAGTGGTAGTATACAGCAGCCCCAGTGGTAGTATACAGCAGCCCCAGTGGTAGTATATAGCAGCCCCAGTGGTAGTATATAGCAGCCCCAGTGGTAGTATATCGCAGCCCCAGTGGTAGTATACAGCAGCCCCAGTGGTAGTATATAGCAGCCCCAGTGGTAGTATATAGCAGCCCCAGCGGTAGTATACAGCAGCCCCAGTGGTATACAGCAGGCCCCCAGGGGTACATATAGCAGCCCCCTGGGGGTACCCAGCAGCCCCAGGGGGTACCCAGCAGCCCCCAAATGCTGGCACTCGCCCCCCCTTGCAGAGACCCCCCCCTGCTTCTCTTACCATCCCAGTCTTCTGATCAGCGCTGCTCCTCGGCGCTCCGTCTTCTCTGCTCCCGTCCTGCTATATCCGGGATCCCCGGCCATCGCGCGATGACGTCATATGCCTGCGACGGCCGGAGATCCCGGATGCAGCAGGACGGACGGACGGAGCACCGAGGAGCACGGCTGATCAGAAGACCGGGATGGTAATATATAAGCAGCGGGGGGGGGCCCTTACAAGGGGGGGCGAGTGCCAGCATTTGGGGGCTATATGCACTGCTTTCCCCTGCCGCTGATTGACAGGGGGAAGCAGTGCATATTTAATGAGCGGCCCCACGTGACGGGGCCGCTCATACAGCAGCCCCCCCCCCCCGCCTCCTGCAGCCTCCACAGCCCCGGACACAGCCCCCACCCGTATTGACTCGTGTATAAGCCGAGGGGGAGACTTTTCAGCCCAAATTTTGGGCTGAAAAACTCGGCTTATACACGAGTATATACGGTATGTAACAATTTCTGCGCTGTGATATTGTAGGAAGCCTCGGACCAACCTCGGACATCCAACTTTTCTGAAACCTGCATAACCCACACAAAATCTGCAGAACATTCAACACAATCACTTCACTTGCAGCCTCCCCAAATATTAGTTAGTTTACTGCAAAACCATAGGCCACCGGCAAAACACGGATAGGACAAGCCCGACTATGTGTATTCCCAGTCTTTCTGCTTAGTTTCACAATGATAACAAAATACTTGGTTTCAGCTTATCTCATTCTCACACGTGTGACTATGTGTTTTTTCACTTGCTAAATGTTCCTCCGTTGTATCCCGGATGTCAGTTGACAAGGGATCACAACTAATTGGACTAAGTGGACTCCTTTATACAATCAGGATTTTTATTTTTAAATCCTTATTACATGCATGCGGTCATTCAGTTCAATCAAGGAGTCTCATACCAGTCATGTTCTTTCATACACAATTATTCGACAAACAAATGTTAATACACAAATGCAATTGTTTGCACTATCCCTCAAACAAATGTATCTATCTATTTTAATTTAATTTTTTTGACGAAATGCTAACTGATTCAAACTGCACACTAACGTGCGCTTCACTTCCTTAACTAGCTGAGAATTTTTCCTATGATCTGTCCTATAGGCTGAGGCTAGCAGCCAGTTTCGCTTCCCCAATATTACTACATCACCTGCCTTTGCAGGGACCCTCTCGAGTAATTTTAACAACATCGAGGGGTTACCACATTACCTGCCTTTGCAGGCATCCCTCGAGTAACTTCACAACATCGAGGGGTTACCACATCACCTGCCTTTGCAGGGATCCCTATAAGTACATCAACAACATTATAGGGTTCAGAATTTTTTAACTTATCCTGCAATTTTTCCGCCAGTCCACAATTGACCAATTCATGAGCTATAATATTATATGGAGCCTCGGTCCAGCCGGGAACCTCCATAACAATTTCCTTAGCTGTTTCCTCACGTTTTCTGAACATTTTGGTACTCTGCCAAAAGATCAAGAAACTTGGAAAAATGGCAAATAAGAAAATATTACTAAAAAATAAGGTGTTCTTTAAATACCCCACTGTGGGGCATCCTGCCGACTACGCCAATTAATGTCTTGCTAAATTTACCTGGATCGGGGCAGAGCCCGTACCTACGAAGCGCTCACTGACTTACAAATCAGGCACAAATAATAATATTCTTTATAGCAAGATTAAATTTATTTGTTACAAAGTAGCACATGAATTGTCATCAATTGAATACAGGCTAAACACAAACTATACTTAGACTTGATTATAGTGAATAAGCATCAATATATATATTACCTGATATTGCAGCTGCTTCACCTTCTTCATTCAGGGGAACACGTATCAGTGAGGAGGGAGCAATATTGAGGCTTGCATCGCAGGAGGTATACGTCCATCTTGCCCTGGAAGAGCTCCCCCCATCACTGACCGTGATCTCCCATATTTTATACTCTTTAGAATATCTACGAGCACACGCAGACTGTACCATTCAATTTCCCTCGTGACCATTAGCCATAGGATATTGAATGAATGTTGAATAGGTCCTTCTATAACTTGCTTGTCATGGGTTGTATGTCACAAGACATGTAGCCCGTATATAACAATACAATAGTCATTGAAAGACTCTTGCCGGTCATAAGATATATGTCATGCAGGCCGTGTTCTCATCTTAGTAGCATAATGTGAAAGCGAGTTCCCCCTTTTTTTTAATATATTTCAACCTTGTACTAATATATTATATGGAATGATATAAGACCTGTGGTCACTATTCTAATTATGATTACCTGTTCTATACCTATTCTATTCACATCCACACACCATTCTTATCACATTGGTATCACATCTACATACACCGTGAAAGTGAAATAAAAGAGGAAAAAAATTTATTAAGAATAAAATAAATATTTACCTCTCCGCCGGCTGTCCGTGACCTGAGGGGAAGTAGTCTGATTGCTGCCAGGACCTTAAAGATGTGATTGGTCGGTAGCAATCAGCTGATGCGTCAAGGGATGTATCACCTGATCGCTACCGGCCAATCACATCTTAAGGTCCTGGCAGTGGTGATCGGATGTCTTCTCCTTGGCTTCCGGACATCTGGCGGAGAGGTGAGTATTTTACTTTTAATACATTTTATTTTGCTTTCATAGTGTATGTAGATACACTGTAAAGGCAAAACTCCCGGCCCGACATGTCACCTGGGTGTAGGAACACCGGATTCTTCTTTCCCCGTGTGACATCACATCCTGTTTTTCCTCATGCGTCCGCGTTTATAGGCGCTGGAATTCTGCACTGTCTGAACAGCGATGCATAATTCCAGCGCTTATAAAGGGGCCTATGGAGGAAAGCGCACGCTATCAAGCGCATTCAATTAGCATGTTCATTCTTTTTACACACACTTTTTCGGCCCCAAAAGCGCAGCGTCTGAACGGAAGAAGTGAATTTCCATTCACTTTGCCGGGAAACGCAGAAGCGCCTTTGGGGGGAAAAGCACGCGTAAAAAGATGCCTTAGGGTATGTGCACACGATCCACAGACACTGCATTCTGGAAGCAGTGTTTCTGGACCTGAGAGAAACCGCGGGTGAGCACAGGCGCCCTGTGCTCACAATCTGCAATTGGTGAGGGCGGGCTCTTCCCTGCATTGACCCGCTGGAGCTCACTTCCAACTCCGCAGCAATAATAGAACATGCTGTGGAGATGCGGAAATGTAGCAACCTGCACCGCAGCTGAAATAACGCTGGAAAGGGGAGAAGCACAGTGGGTGTGGGATTTCTAGAAATCCATCCACTGTGCTTGTACTGTACAATGCAGCTTTATTGATGCAATAAAATTGCAAACCCTGATTGCGTGCATATATCCGTGTCTATTGTGAAGACAATATGTACGTAAATGCAAAATTGTGATACATAAAAGAATATCACAGAAAAGACCTTAGTGATGTTTGCCCACTAGATAAAATAAAAGAACAGTATATACATAAAACAAAGGGAATCTATGGAGAAAATACAAAAATCCTAGAGATCAAAATGCGAAGAAATATACGAAAACAAAATGTTTTTTTGTCCCTTTTTGTTATTAAATGTAGTTTTCTTGACTTTTTTTTTCTTTAAATTGTATTCATCCCAAAAAAACATCTTTGATAGTTTTCATTAGTTAACTGCCCAAACAGTCATGTCACTCAACTGCAGCGATGCCGAAATTCATCTAATGCTCTGTATAAAAGGACCTGTCGTGATGTCCCAACCATGTGACCATAACGGTCAGAGCTAAGGCATAGAGGACAATGTAGACTTAACTCTGCCTATTATAGTCACATGGTCGTGACATCAAAGAGATCTTAAACCATCATATGAATATCAGCATTGCTACAGTTGAGTGACCATAGATACTAGAATGTATGGGCTGCTTCCAGAAATGACACGCCAGGTTGCATCCATTTCCTGTCCTGCGCTATGTGGATGAGTATTGGGTGTACTTGTTGGCTTAAGAATGCTCACTGAGCATGATCTGAAGCCAGGCAAGAACTCCCAATACTCATCCACAATGCACAGGATTGGAAATGGATGCGGCCGGGGCGTCATACCTGGCAGCAGCCTGTACATTTTAGAATCTACCAAGAAGGGACAGCGCTTGTAAATAAGGTTGTTATTATTATTTATTTGTTTATATAGCACCATTGGTTCCATGGCGCTCTACATGTGTAAGGGCAGAACAAGGACGAGAACATAAATAACGATGAATAAATCATACAGGTACATTAGGGCATAGATCCTGTCCACAAGGGCTCACAGTCTATAGGGGATGGGTGTGAGACAGTAGGAAGGGGAGAGGTGAGATGGTGCAGTGGATTAGGTCTCAGTGTGGGTTATAGGCTTGAAGGAAGAGGTGGGTCTTCAGGTTTTTCTTGAAGGTTCCCAGGGTAGGGGAGTGTCTGATGTGGTATGGAATAGAGTTCCAGAGTATGGCGGATGCACGAGAGAAGTCTTGTATGCGGTTGTGGGAGGTGGAGATTCGGGGGGAGAAGAGAAGGAGTTCTTGAAAGGAGCGCAGATTGCATGAGGGGTGGAATCGGGAGACCAAGTCGGAGATGTTTGAAGGGGACAGGTTGTGGATGGCCTGATACCCTGATGAAGGTGCCAGGATAGGTGCCGAAACGCGTTGGCGAATAAAGGAGATCGTTGCTTTGGAACCTTGCCTTCTTTGTGACTTCTTGGAGACATCCATTCCTTGGGATTCCATTGAGACAGCAGCGCAGACTGTGACACACCATCTTCCCTATATGAGCGTTTTTCCACATACGAGTGGTTGGTGGAGGTCCTGCAGCAGCTATAAACCGAATGCTTATAAACCAGTTGTTTGTCACACAACAGGACCAGGTGAGTGTACACCTATTGATATACTCAGTGTGTCACTGGTAATAGGGCACTATTGCGCCTCTTGTCTCCCCCCTTTATAGGGGTTAGGGTTTTGAACTTAGATCTCTGGGAAGTAGGGAGCTAGTGGAGGGCTTGGCAGAGGGGGGAGACAGGGGAGTAACGGGGGGCGACAGGTGGATGAGTCGGGCAGCGGAATTGAGGATGGTTTGGAGGGGTGCAAGGGATGAAGCGGGGAGGTCGGTGAACAGGAGATTGCAGTAGTCGAGGCGGGAGATAATGAGGGCGTGGACAAGCGTTTTGGCAGTGTCATGGTCAAGGATGGAGTGGATCCGTGAGATGTTTTTAAGCTGGAGGTGGCAGGAAGTGGCGAGGTCCTGGATGTGTGGTTTGAAGGAGTGGGCAGAGTCGAGGATTACATCGATGCACTTGGCGTGGGGGACAGGTGAGAGTGTGCAGTCGTTGACCGTGATGGTTAGGTCGGGTAATGGGGAAGAGCAACTTGGGGGAAAGACGATGAACTCGGTTTTATCCATGTTGAGTTTGAGGAAACGAGCGGAGAAGAAGGATGAGATGGCAGACCGGTAATGTGGGATTTTGGATAACAGGGAGGTGATGTCAGGGCAGGAGAGGTAGAGCTGGGTGTCGTTGGCGTAGAGGTGGTATTAAAGGCCGTGGGACTTGATGAGTTGGCCTACGCCGAGGGTGTAGATGGAGAAGAGTAAGGGTCCCAGGACTGAGCCTTGGGGAACTCCAACAGATAGGGGGTGGGGCGAGGAGGATGTGTGGGAGTGGGTGACGTTGAAGGTCCGGTCTGTTAGTTACGAGGAGATCCAGGAGATGGCCAGGTCAGTGATGCCAAGGGATTCAAGAATTTGAAGCAGGAGGGAGTGGTCGACTGTGTCGAAGGCAGCAGAGAGGTCGAGGAGGAGAAGGATGGAGTAGTGTCGCTTGCTCTTGGCGGTCAGTAGGTCATTGGTGACTTTGATTAGGGCTGTTTCAGTGGAGTGGTGGGCTCGGAAACCGGTTTGGAGGCGGTCAAAGAGGGAGCACCAGGAGAGATGGGAGGACAGTTCGGAGTAAACATGTTCTGGCACCCTCGCTTTGTACCCCTGAAGAACGAGTTGGCAGACAGGTAAACTCTTTCCCATCAATGCATTGACATGGACGCTGGGGGTCTTTTTCAACTTTTAATAGTGGGTTAAGTGTAAAACTATAAAAAACAGATGGAAATTCTCAGTACAACATAAGTATACATGAAGTGCAAAACATTACATTTGTACATATAGGTGGGCAGCAGCATATTAAACTCACCGACTGTGCTATGTTGAGGGAAACATGCAGATAAGCTGAAATCTGGGGAGAGAAGGATCAGCATACCAGGATGTCAGCTTGTATGAGGCTGTAATGGCTTCTGGAGGAGAAGGGGCAGAGCCTAGAGCACAGCCTCATGGGATTACATAGGCATGGAGGGACCAAAATTAGACTATGCAGTAAACATAATGTAATGTGGGAACATTGTCAACAGATGGCGCTATGGGATAAGTCATCGCTGAACAAGCAAACAATATACAGTATTGTCTCAAGCAAACTAAATGCACGTATTTCAAAGAAAGGCACGACACTCCCCGTCTGGTATCCGGGGGATGCCACATAAACTTCAGCTAGAGCAATAGAATAAGTTCAGAAACAGGTCTGCTAGCATTTGAACTCTTTTCCATTGGGATTTGTACAAGTCTTTAGTAGTAGACTCTCCGGACGTGCTCACATTAAACTTCTGGGTAAGGAGAGTTGGAGGAGTAAGCAGAGGTGGGTTATCAGGATCGTTGATTGTGGACAGGACGCCTCATCATGTGAAGGGTTTTTTCTCTAGGTTGACTTGAAAAGTTAAACCATCAGACTCTGAGTCCCAATTAAACCCTAGACTGCGTTGTACAGGAAGAGAGACTGTGGATGTGTCTAGGACTTTCAATTCGGTGGCGTTGTCTTCTCTGCCATTTAATTGTGCCGAGTTGGTGTGCTTCTCCTTCACAAGGAATTTGTTGGGGCAGGGTAACAAAAAGGATGGATGGCCACTCTCCAACGTGTTTGTGTAGAGAGAGTAAACGTTGTTTGACTCGTGAGCGTCTCTGAGGCAAACGTCCCCTATAACTACCCATCCTAGGTCTAGCTTCTGAGCGTAGGGCGAGTTATGAGGACCGTTTATCTGTTTCCTCACCTTGTGGACTCTGGTGATGTCTCTCCCTAGCAAAAGGACTAACTTGGCTTGGGGATTGAGTGCGGGAATAAGATGCGCTATGCTTCTCAAATGAGGGTGATATAATGCCGCTTCTGGAGTGGGGATTTCTTCTCTATTGTTCGGGATAGAATTACACTCGATTAGTGTAGGAAGGGCTAGGGATGTCTTCCCATCCAGGGATTCAATTTGATAACCTGTAGCTCTCCTCCCAGATTCTTCACTCACTCCTGTGCATGTTTTTAGTGAGTAGGACGAGCTGAGTCCCTCGATTTTAAAGATGTCAAAGAAAACTGAGCTGGCAAGTGATCTATTACTCTGGTCATCGAGTATAGCGTAGAGTTTAACCGCCTTTTCTCTGTGGCCAATAGGGTAAACCATAACCAAACAGATCTTTGAGCAGGATTTGTTAATAAGACCTTCTCCGCAGACTTGGGTGCACTGGGGTGACACTTCAGGAGGTGTACTGTCTTTCTCCTCCCCACCGTGCTCTGTAAGTCGGTCTATGGATGAGGGGGTCTGCAGGGCTGGCCTTGGGTGTAGAGCTGTGCTGTGCTCTTGGCTGTTACACTCCGAACAAACAATACCAGCTTTGCAGTCTTTAGCTAAATGGGATGTAGATGCGCAACATCTGTAGCATATGTTATTTTCTTTGAGGAAGAGTCTACGGTCTTTAAGGGATTTTCCCCTAAAACTCCTGCACTCTTGTAGTGGGTGAGGCCTTTTATGTAAGGGGCACTCCCTTTCCAGGTCTATTGTACTGTGGGTCTTGTGTGATGAGTCTGCAGAAGACACATTAGTTTTATGTACGGTGACAGGTGAGTCTCTGGGGTTGCGAACTGGAACAGGTTTACTTGTTCTTGGGTTGACAGGGTCTACGGCAGAAAGGTTGAAGCTGGGATCGTTCCTTATCTTGGCCTGTCGGCGGACAAGGTCTACAAAGATGTGGAATGGAGGGAACACCACGTTGTGACGCTGCTTGTAATCTGAACCCCAGTTCAACCATTTCTCTTGCAAACTGTAAGGTAGTTTCTTCACTATGGGTTTGATGGCTTTGGCTGTGTCTAGGAATGCGAAGCCTGGCAGGTCTCCTTCAGTCTTGGCGACTTGGAGTTCTACTAAGAGGTCGCTCAATTCTCTTAGCATATGAAAGTTCTTATTAGAGATTATAGGAAAGTCTTCCAACCTTTTGAAGAGGGATTCTTCTATCATTTCTGAGGAGCCATAGCACTTGTCGAGTCTCTCCCATAACGTGCACAAACCTTTCCTCGGGTTCTTGATGCTGAGATCTCTGATGCGTTTCGCGTGTTCTACCGATTCATTTCCTAGCCACTTAACCAAGAGGTCGATCTCTTCGCTGGCAGAGATGTCTAGGTCAGCGGTGGCGTTTCTGAAGGAAGCTCTCCATGCTCTGAAACTTTCGGGACGGTCGTTAAACTTTAAGAGACCTTTGGTGAGTAACTCACGACGTGCAAAGAACTTGAGGAAAGCTGGTAGGTCTTGATCCCTGAGAAGGCGGTCCGGGTGCCTGTTGCTGTGATGAGGTCTCCGTGAGCTATGGTTGCCGTAAAATGCATCTTCGTCACGATAGTCACCGTCGGGGTCTTCTATCTTGAAAGTGTTCTCTGTGTAGTAGGGATCTACAGGTTCGGGTGCTGGTCTCACTGATGATGGAAGGTGGACAGAATTACTTTCATGCTTAATGTGGGATGATTGGTGAATGAAGGTTGATGGCTGAATGACAGGATTCGGTCTCTCTCTTGGAGCTGAATGTAGATGGTCATCTAATGAGGCATGCTGTAGCACATAGTCTGAAGTGCGTTGTGAGATGTCACGATGATTAAGTTCAGGTCCTAGCCTTAAGCTGAAACTTTCACTATCGCAGCGTGCTGCTTCTTCTAAAACCTGTACTTCAGCTTCTGCTGCTGCTACTTCTGTGTCTATGGCGAGTTTTGCGAGGTCGGCTTCCAGACGTGCCTTTTCTTTCTTTAATATCCACTCCTGTTCAGCGTAAGCAGCTCTCACTTTTGGTGCTTCCGCCTTCGCCCTGGCGATGGCAATTGCAGCGCTGCTCACAGACTACCGTGAAGATGCGCTTACATGGGAGCGTGTCACATAAACTTCAGATCCTATCTCTGACATTGTGTCTGTATGCGGCTTTACTGTTCTCTGCTAGAAGTCAGTGTCTGTGCTTCGACCCCGTTTATAGCAGTCGTTTTACTGTTCTGGCATCCTCGCTTTGTACCCCTGAAGAACGAGTTGGCAGACAGGTAAACTCTTTCCCATCAATGCATTGACATGGACGCTGGGGGTCCTTTGCAACTTTTAATAATGGGTTAAGTGTAAAACTATAAAAAACAGATAGAAATTCTCAGTACAACATAAGTATACATGAAGTGCAAAACATTACATTTGTACATATAGGTGGGCAGCAGCATATTAAACTCACCGACTGTGCTATGTTGAGGGAAACATGCAGATAAGCTGGAATCTGGGGAGAGAAGGATCAGCATACCAGGATGTCAGCTTGTATGAGGCTGTAATGGCTTCTGGAGGAGAAGGGGCAGAGCCTAGAGCACAGCCTCATGGGATTACATAGGCATGGAGGGACCAAAATTAGACTATGCAGTAAACATAATGTAATGTGGGAACATTGTCAACAGATGGCGCTATGGGATAAGTCATCGCTGAACAAGCAAACAATATACAGTATTGTCTCAAGCAAACTAAATGCACGTATTTCAAAGAAAGGCATGACACGTTGCTCAAGCAATTTTGAGGCAAAGGGAAGGAGAGATATGGGACGATAGTTGGAGACTGTTGCGGGGTCGAGGGAGGGTTTTTTGAGGATGGGTGTGATGAGGGCATGTTTGAAGGATGAGGGGAAGACAGCGGTCGTAAGTGATATGTTGAAGAGATGGGTTAGGGTGAGAATAAGGACAGTGGTGAGGTTAGGGATGAGATGGGAGGGGAGAGAGTCGAGGGCACAAGTGTTGAGGTGTGATCGTGCTAGAAGGGAGGAGAGGAGAAGTTACTTGTGGTCGAGGGGGGGGGTTGGGTGATAGAGAGGGGATTGGGAATCGAAGCTTTCTCTGATTTTGTCGATCTTCTGTTTAAAGAAGCTGGCAAAGTTGTTGGCGGTGATGAGGTGAGAGGGAGGGTGAGGGTGCGGGGGGACAGAGTAGGACATTAAAGGTTATGAAAAGTTGCTTGGGATTGTGGGAGAGGGAGCTAATGAGAGACGAGAAGAAAGCTTGTTTTGCGGTGGTCAGTGCTGTCTTGAAGTCGATGAGGGACTGTTTGTACAAGGCGAGGTGCGTTGCAGAGTTGGATTACTTCCATCTCCATTCAGCTACCCTGGACGTTCGTCAAAGTTTTTTGGTGTTGGCGGTGAGCCAGGGTTGTCTGTGTGCACGTGTTTTGTTGTATGAGAGAGGGGCGGCCTGGTTGAGGGCTGTGGCGAGAGTGGTGCTGTAGAGGGTGGCGGCAGCATTAGCATCTTGAGAGGAGGCTAGGTCAGATAGAGGGAGGAGGGACTCAGCGAGTGAGTGGAAGTTAATGAGCTTGAGGTTTCTTCGGGGGTGAGGGAGTTTCTGGAGAGGGGGAGTGTGGCGGGGGGGAGAGGGGGGGGAGAGGGCGGGGAAGGTCAGGTTGTGGTCGGATAAGAGGGGGGTTGAGTTTGCGAGGTCGGTGAGGGAGCAAAGGCGGGTGAAGACGAGGTCTAGTGTGTGATCGTTATTGTGTGTGGCTGAGGAGGACCATTGGGAGAGGCTGAAGGAGGAGGTTAGAGAGAGGAGTCTTGAGGCAGCAGCGTGGGGCTTATCAATGGGGATGTTGAAGTCGCCCATGATGATGGTGGGGATGTCGGAGGAGAGGAGGTGGAGAAGCCAGGTTGTGAAGTGATCGAAGAAGATGGATGAGGATCCTGGAGGGCGGTAAACGATTGCCAATTGGGGGTTGCAGGGGGAGAAGATACGCACAGAGTGCGCCTCGAAGAAGGGGAGGGAGGCAGAGGCGGGTGGTGTAATTGGGGTGAAAGAGCAGCTGTTGGCCAGGAGTAGGCCAACACCTGCGCCGCAGGAGTTGCAGGGGCGTGATAACCATGGAACGAAGCTAGGGATGGATACCATAGGAACGCCCCTTCAGACCAGTCTCGAGCTTATTAACATTAGAAAATGCAAGTGTATAAATGCATTTTGTCCACTTTTAAACTACACTAACAGCTTAGGCAGGGATGCTTAGACTAGTACTACCCTGATTCCCTGAAAATAAGACAGTGTTAATGTTTGCTCCCAAAGATACGCCTGGTCTAATTTTTAAGGGATATTTTATTTTTCCATGAAGAGGAATTGACATTTATTGTTGAACAAAAAAAATTAAACAAATTATAATATACTTTACAGTAGGGCTGGGTGATTAATCGAATTAATTCGATTAATTCACCCCTGCTGTGGCCATCATTGTGGTTTAATGAAAAATCGTCTAATTCGATTTAAAATGGCGCGCCCCCCCCCCATGGGTATACATGATCCCCCTTGCTGCCTTAAACCTGTAAAGTAATAGATCATTATGCTTATTCCCGATGCCGCCGCAGTCGCGCTCCTCCGGCTTCATCCGGCTTCCTCCTCCGGCGCACAGACAATGACGTCATTGCCTGCGCCCATCGGAGGAGGAAGCCGGATGAAGCCGGAGGAGCGCGATTGCGGCGGCGGGGATAAGTATAATGATCTATTAATTTACAGGTTTAAGGCAGCAAGGGGGGGCACTGTATACCCATGGGGGGGGGGGCGCTGTATACCACTGGGGCTGCTGCTGTATACACCACTGGGGGCTGCTGCTGTATACACCACTGGGGGCTGCTGCTGTATACACCACTGGGGGCTGCTGCTGTATACACCACTGGGGGCTGCTGCTGTATACACCACTGGGGCTGCTGCTGTATACACCACTGGGGCTGCTGCTGTAACACTGCTGGGGCCTGTATATACCACTGGGGAGGCTGCTGTATACCACACTGCTGGGGGCTGTATACCTGTGCTGGGGTCCACCCTCGGCTTATACACGAGTCAATAGGATTTCCCAGGTTTTGGGGGCAAAAGTAGGGGGGTCGGCTTATACACGGGTCGGCTTATACATGAGTATATATGGTACCTCTTAGTTTTTTCTCTTTATTCATCAAAGAAAAGCAAAAAAAACTAGAAAAAAAAATTTGAGATTTAAATCGAAAATCGTCAATAGGTTTAAATGAAATCGAGATTTTGATTTTTTCCAAAATCGCCCAGCCCTACTTCACAGTATTTGTCATCACAAACCACCAAACTAGACAAACTGTGCCATCAATCCATCATTTATCTGTAGCCTCCATCATCTCCCAATATCCCCATCATCCATCTGCAGCCCCCATCATCTCCCAATATCCCCCTGCAGCCGCCATCATCCTGCTGCTGCCCTATCATCAATCTGCAACCCCCATCATCTCCCAATATTTCCATAATCCATCTGCAGCTCCCATCATCCTGCAATATCCCCATTATGGTACTGTGCCTGCAACAACAAAAAACCACACACACCTTTTCTCACCAACCTCCGCATCCTTCTGTATGTACCGTATTCGGGCGCCGCTCAGCATAGATTGACGGTAAGCCGCCAGCCAATCAGACGCCACCAGCCACTAGCCAACCAAAGTCCAGCAAGTCATGTCTGATTGGCTGGGCTCTGCCCGGATACGATGAGCGGCGCCCAGCATGCCGTACATACAGGAGGACATGGAGGAATTAATAAAGTGGCGGTGGCTGCGTCTGGCATTAGTAGCGGAACTGTATAGTATCCATCATAGCTGCATGCCCTGCTCCTGTGGTTGGCAGGCATGCTTTTTCAATTTTTTTTTTTTTTTGCCAGGTCTTATTTTTGGGGGAGGGCTTATATTTAGCAGCCTGACAAAACCCCCACTAAGTCTTATTTTCGTGAGATGTCTTATTTTTGGGTAAACTCTGTTTGAAGTTGCAGGGACAGATTGTGATAGCTTGGGGACATAAACGAGCTGACAGGTTAGTTTTAATAGATCCAAAATTAACTTGGCAGTCAGTTCAATAAATTGTATAGCAATAAATTCCTTGAGTACCAAAGTTAATTTTTGAGTCTATTAACTGTTGTCCTCCTGGATGACTATGGCCAGCTAACTTTTTAAAAGCTGTCAGTATCTATCATGCTTTTTTGGGTTAAATACAATGACTTAAATAAACAGAAAGAAGGTCACTAATGAACACTACATGATCTAAATAACATTGGGATCGGTTTGATAACAAAAAAGGATATGACAGCTTCCCTTTAAAATAAACCTAATTTTTACTTGGACATCTTCCAATAATCTACAACCACATGTTAGGTCCCATAACTTTCACTTCAATTATTTGGGAACTCTGCTCCACAAAATCCCGATTAAAGAGGACCTGTCACCAAACCAGGCATGGTGATCTCATTACAGCACTGAATGCAGCATGTCTGCTGCATCCAGGCAAGGGGTTCCCCAGCACTTGAGCCGCCCTGTACCCCGAGTAAATACACTTAGAAAACTTACATCATGCAGCCATAAAGGAGGTGGCTAGAGGCTGGAGCCGAAGGGCAGATTCACACCCCCTGCATGTGTAATCTGCCCACCGCTGCCAATCATTGTCTCCCTCTTCTGCAGCATAACACAGAGGTGGTTTGTTTTTTTTCGTATACAAATAACTGTTTAGCCCCACCCCCTGCGGTGACATCACCTCTTATACCCGCCCTGCTCTATGGTTAACATAGAGCAGGGCGGGAAAAGGTGGTGATTTCAGAGCAGGAGGCCGTCCGCCCCGCCTCCTGCAGTGACATCACTGCTTATACCCGCCCTGCTCTAAGAGGTGACGTCACTGCAGGGGGCGGGGCTAAACTGCCATTTCTGGGGGAAAAAAACAAAACTCTGTATTATGCTTCTGAAGAGGGAGACAATGATTGGCAGCAGGGGTGTGAATCTGCCCTTGGCTGCAGCCCCTAGCCACCTCCTTAGTGGCTGTAGCATGTAAGTTTACTAAGTGTATTTACTGTAATTTCTTTTTTTGCAGTATTTACTGTAATTTCTTTTTTTGCAATGTTGCACAACCAAAAAAACATATTTTTAGCATTTTTACTTTTTTGTTCCCCATCACACAGTTTACTGATTAGAAAAATGTATTTTATATTTTGTATATATATATATAATATTTATTCATTAATATAGCGCTATTGATTCCATAGCACTTTACATACATGAGTAATGCTGTCTCTCTTGGGAGCTCACAATCTAAACATCCTATCAGTATGTCTTTACAATGTGGGAGGAAACAGGAGTGCCCAGAGGAAACCCACGCAAACACGGTGAGAACATACAAACTCCTTGCAGATGTTGTCTTTAGTGTCCTTGGTGGGAATTGAACCCAGGACCTCAAGACCCCAGTACTGCAAAGGCTACAGCGCTAACCACTTGAGCCACCGTGCTGCCCCAAAGTCTGGCTGCAGCAGACATGCTGAATCCAGTGCTGTAATGAGATCACCATGCCTGGTTTGGTGACAGAAAAGAAACAGAATCGTTTGCGCCAAACTGCTATAAAAAATTATATGAGGTCGGTTTAATCACCCCTCCGCTCACCTTCTAAGGTTGTGCAGGTCCGCAC
Source organism: Allobates femoralis (assembly GCA_033576535.1). NCBI lineage: Eukaryota > Metazoa > Chordata > Amphibia > Anura > Aromobatidae > Allobates > Allobates femoralis. Next base: position 415,107,732 of record JARQOC010000001.1, read on the forward strand.
AACTGGATTAGTAGCTAGTGCTGCTGGGCTCTTCTAGTTGAAATCGAGCGGCGAGGTGGACGCTGCACGTGCCCTCTGTGTCTCTCTCTCTGCACGTGACTGCTCTAAGGAGTGGTAATCTGACGTCTGCCAGGTCCTGTGGCTCAAAGCTGCTGGCTATCACACTTCCCAGCAGGGAAGAATGTGATTCACTTGAGAAAGACGCTATCTGCGTTGAAACGCGTTGTGACTAGAGGGATCCACTTGCTGATTAAAGCTGAAAGGTAAAATATCTAATGGCCGAGTCCTTGTGTGTATCTTAGCGCTCATTATATCACATTATCTTTTGGAGCTACATGGTTTGGTGACAGGTCCTCTTTAAAGTCACAACATTCCCGTTTGACTTTGTTTCTGTTTAGTTCGGCAATGTCTGATACCTTGTATAATAATAAGATTTAGCTATGAATTAACCACTTCACCCCCGGGCGATATTTGTATTTTTTTTCCTTTTTCCAGGACAGGAGTCATAACTTTTTTATTTTTCCAACAATATAGCCGTATGAGAGCTTATTTTTTGTGGCGCTGAGTTGTACTTTTGAATGACATCATTCATGTTACCATATAGTATAATGGAAAACAGAAAAACGTGTGAAATTGCAAAAAAAGTGTGATTTCATGGTTGTTTTTTATTTACCATGTTCAATATATGGTAAAATTGACCTGACAGTATTATTCCACTAGCTGATAAGAGTTTGTACATATCAAACATATATAAAGTTTTTATTGTTCATGTGGGAAAAAATCTCAGAAATATGTACCGTATATACTCGTGTATAAGCCGACCCGTGTATAAGCCGACCCCCCTACTTTTGCCCCAAAAATCTGGAAAAACCTATTGACTCGTGTATAAGCCGAGGGTGGACCCCAGCACAGGTATACAGCCCCCAGCAGTGTGGTATACAGGCCCCCCCCCAGTGGTATACAGGCCTCCCCAGTGGTAGTATACAGCAGCCCCAGTGGTAGTATATAGCATCCCCAGCAGCCCCAGTGGTACTATATAGCATCCCCAGTGGTAGTATATAGCATCCCCAGCAGCCCCAGTGGTAGTATATAGCATCCCCAGCAGCCCCAGTGGTAGTATATAGCATCCCCAGCAGCCCCAGTGGTAGTATATAGCATCCCCAGCAGCCCCAGTGGTAGTATACAGCAGCCCCAGTGGTAGTATATAGCATCCCCAGCAGCCCCAGTGGTAGTATATAGGAGCCCCAGCAGCCCCAGTGGTAGTATACAGAGCCCTAGTGGTAGTATATAACAGGAGCCCAAGCAGCCCCAGTGGTAGTATACATCAGCCCCAGATGTATATACAGCCCCAGTGGTAGTATACATCAGCCCCAGTGGTAGTATACAGGAGCCCAAGCAGCCCCAGTGGTAGTATACATCAGCCCCAGATGTATATACAGCCCCAGTGGTAGTATACAGCCCCAGTGGTAGTATACATCAGCCCCAGAGGTATATGCAGCCCCAGTGGTAGTATACAGCCCCAGTGGTACTATCCAGCAGCCCCAGAGGTATATACAGCCCCAGTATTAATAAACAGCCCCCCCCTCCTTATCATGGCCCCCCAGGCTGCGGCAGCTGTCAAAATAACAAACAGTTTATACATCACCTTCCGACGCAGCTTCTCCGCTCCTCCGGTCCTCCGCTCGCCGGCTGCTTCTTCTTTCTTGTTGTGCCGACTTCTGTGACCGCGCGCAGGAAATGACGTCATCTCCTGCGCCCGGTCACATGACACCGGCACAAGAAGAAAGAAGAAGCAGCCGGCGAGCGGAGGACCGGAGGAGCGGAGAAGCTGCGTCGGAAGGTGATGTATAAACTGTTTGTTATTTTGACAGCTGCCGCAGCCTGGGGGGCCATGATAAGGAGGGGGGGGGCTGTTTATTAATACTGGGGGACCCATATTAAGGAGGGGGGCTGTGCAGTGCAATATGCACGGCATCCCCCCGCCGTTGATGGACGGGGGATGCCGTGCATATTCATTGCACTAATGAGGCGGCCCCACGTGACCACCTGCGGTCACCGCGGCCCCCTCCTGCCTCCTCCAGCTCCCGGTCACAGCCCCCCCCCACAGCATTACCGTATAGACCCGTGTATAAGCCGAGGGGGGGACTTTTCAGCCCAATTTGTGGGCTGAAAAACTCGGCTTATACACGAGTATATACGGTAAACAAAAAAAAATGCTTTTGCGTTCATTTTCCAAGATGTGTAGTGTCTCATTTTTCAAGATGTGTAGTGTCTCATTTTCTGGATCTGGGGCTGTGTGATGGCTTATTTTTTTGCGTCCCAAACTGACATTTTTAATCATACCATTTTGGTGTAGGTGTGATGTTTTGATCGCCTGTAATTGCTTTTTTTGCAATGTTGCACAACCAAAAAAACATATTTTTAGCATTTTTACTTTTTTGTTCCCCATCACACAGTTTACTGATTAGAAAAATGTATTTTATATTTTGACTAGCTGTAGTACCCGGCTACACCCGGGTTAATAAATAACTGCTGTTAGCTATAACAAAATAGAATTTGAATATGTCATATTAATAACCTGTAGGAAAATAGAAGCTGAGCTGTGATTGATTGCTATAGGCAGCCTAATAAATCTCCAGCGAACAGTAAACCCTCCCCCTGGCCGGGCAGTATATGTTACCTCACACATACACATAATAGACAGCTCATGTGACTGACATCTGCCTTAATTCCCTATATGGCACATGTGTTGCACATTGGCTGTTTTTAATCAGATGTTTATGTTTGGAAAATAAAGATAGCACACGTATGAGGCGAGTTGTGTGAGGTGATTTGTGCACATCTGTGTCTGTCTGTGTGGTGTGTGTGTCCCTGGGGTGTGTATGTGTGTGTCCCTGTGGGAGGGGTCTGTGTGGTGTGTGTCTTTGTTGTGTGTGTCTCTTTGTGGTGTGTGTGTCCCTGTGGGGTGAGTGCATGTGCCCCTATAGGGTGTGTATGTGTGTGTCCCTGTGGGGGGGGTCTGTGTGGTGTGTGTCTCTGTTGTGTGTGTCTCTTTGTGGTGTGTGTGTGTCCCTGTGGGGTGAGTGCATGTGTCCCTATAGGGTGTGTATGTGTGTGTCCCTGTGGGGGGGTGTCTGTGTGGGGTGTGTGTGTCTGTGTTGTGTGTGTCCCTTTGTGGTGTGTGTGTCCCTGAGGGGTGAGTGCATGTGTCCCTATAGGGTGTGTATGTGTGTGTGTCCCTGTGGGGGGGTCTGTGTGGTGTGTGTGTGTCTCTTCGTGGTGTGTGTGTCCCTGTGGGGTGAGTGCATGTGTCCCTATAGGGTGGCTATGTGTGTGTGTCCCTGTGCGGGGGGTCTGTGTGGTGTGTGTCTGTGTTATGTGTGTCTCTTGTGGGTGTGTGTCCCTGTGGGGTGAGTGCATGTGTCGCTATAGAGTGTGTGTGTGTCCCCTTGGGGGTGTGTGTGTGTCTCTGTGTTGTGTGTGTCTCTTTGTGGTGTTTGTTCGGGTGCGTGGTGAGTATCCAATGTTGGGGCTGCACTTTAGCGACTATACACTTGCTGTTACTTTGTGTGCGTGTGGTGTATATACATGTCCCTGTGTGTGGTGAATATCTCATGTTGGGGCCCCACCTTAGTGACTATATGCTGGTATGTGCTGTTAGTCTTTGGCGCTATCATTAAGCCCCTCTCATTCACAACTGTCAACTGGTAACTGTCCCTTTTTCCCCATTATGTAGATAGGGCCAAAATTGTTTGGTGAACTTGAACGCGCAGGGTTAAAATTTCGCCTCACAACATAGCCTATGACGCTCCCAGGGTCGAGACGTGTGACTGTGCAAAATTTTGTGGCTATAGTTGCGACGGTGTAGATGCCAATCCCGGATATACACATACACACATTCAGCTTTATATATTAGATTGGGCATTTCTGAACACTGCAAGAAGTGTATTTTTGGTATTTTATTTTCAATGGAGAAAAAGGGTGGTGATTTGAAGCTTTGTGGATCTTCATTTTTTTTTAATTGATTTTACTATTCTACATAGGGAACTTGAAGATTACACTGAACAAATGATCATCTTTTGTGAATGCCGGTGAAGCCAGAGATGGGGGTCATCATCTGACCTCTTGCTGTTATGTCAACCCATTGGCGCTGCACGATCATGTCATTGGGTCGCCAATGGGAGCAAGGAATACCCCTATCCCTGCTGCGTGTTAGATTGTGTGAACAGCATCAGGAAGATCGCCACTCTGCCCTCCGCTATTAGATGCACATCCCAGCTGATCAGATCAGCCCCACATGTGCAGGGAAAGATGTGGGCTCAGGCAAAGGGAGGGGGGACACGACCAATAACTGGTCATTCCTTGGCAAGTGAACTAATGAATATTACCTCCTATATTTTCAATTCTTTTGATAACTTCTTCTTTGGTAATACTGTGTTAAAGGATGCGAAATGTAAAATAAGTAATTCTAAATATATCATTTTAAGTACCGTATATACTCGCATATAAGCCGAGTTTTTCAGCCCAAAATTTGGTCTGAAAAGTCCCCCCTCGGCTTATACGCGAGTATCTATTATATAATCATGAATGGGATTTTTGCCCCTTTTGAGACCGCTCTCGCTGCGAGTCAGCGTGGTCATGTGGATACGAACGAAGCATTGGCCGCGCAGCGGCCATTGCGAGCAGCTCTAAGGCGACTCGCTATGCCCGCGCAGCGGGCATGGCGAGTCGCCTTAGCAGCGCGAAGCATTGGCCGCGAAGCGGCCATTGCGAGTCAGAGACTCGCTCTGCTAGAATCCCGATGCATTGTGCATCGGGCACCCATCTAGTACAGTATATATACATATATATATACATCATATATGTATATATACAGCAGCAGCCCCGGAGGTATACAGGCCCCCCCATCAAGCTCCAGGGCCCCCCCCCTTGCGCGGCAGCCTGTAAAGTAAAATCATACTTGCCAGTGTCCTGTCGCGCCGTCCGCAGCTTGCCGACATGACGATCCCGGGCTTCATTCCGCGTCTTCCGCATTCCTTTAGTCGCGGGCAATGACGTCATTGCCCGCGACTACAGGAAGTCGGAAGCCGGAAGACGCTGAATGAAGCCCGGGATCGTCATGTCGGCAAGCTGCGGACGGCACGACAGGACACTGGTAAGTATGATTTTACTTTACAGGCTGCCGCGCAAGGGGGGGGGCCCTGGAGCTTGATGGGGGGGCCTGTATACCTCCGGGGCTGCGGCTGTATACAGCCCTGGGGCTGCTGCTGTATACAGCCCTGGGGCTGCTGTATACTACCTAAGGGCTGCTGTATACTACCACTGGGGCTGCTGTATATACCTCTGGGGCTGCATATACTTCTGGGGCTGCATATACCCCTGGGGCTGCATATGGGGCTGCATATACCCCTGGGGCTGCATATGGGGCTGCATATACCCCTGGGGCTGCATAAACATCTGGGGCTGCATATACCTCTGGGGCTGCATATGGGGCTGCATATACCTCTGGGGCTGCATATGGGGCTGCATATACCTCTGGGGCTGCATATGGGGCTGCATATACCTCTGGGGCTGCATATGGGGCTGCATATACCTCTGGGGCTGCATATACCCCTGGGGCTGCATATGGGGCTGCATATACCCCTGGGGCTGCATATACATCTGGGGCTGCATATACCTCTGGGGCTGCATATGGGGCTGCATATACCTCTGGGGCTGCATATACCTCTGGGGCTGCATATACCTCTGGGGCTGCATATACCTATGGGGCTGCATATACCTCTGGGGCTGCATATACCTCTGGGGCTGCATATACCTCTGGGGCTGCATATACCCCTGGGGCTGCATATGGGGCTGCATATACCCCTGGGGCTGCATATACATCTGGGGCTGCATATACCTATGGGGCTGCATATACCTCTGGGGCTGCATATACCTCTGGGGCTGCATATACCTCTGGGGCTGCATATACCTCTGGGGCTGCTGTATACTACCACTGGGGCTGCTGCTGTATACTACCACTGGGGAGGCTGCTGTATACCTCACTGCTGGGGGTTGTATACCTGTGCTGGAGTCCACCCTCGGCTTATACGCGAGTCAATAAGTTTTCCCAGTTTTTGGGGGCAAAAGTAGGGGGGTCGGCTTATACACGGGTCAGCTTATACACGAGTATATACGGTACTTTTCAAAGTAGTAAAAAAAAATGTGAATTTCTGTGTTGCATGCCTTTACATTTCTCCTCATAACACGCAAGAAACAAGACAGAGAAGTGGGAAAACACCATTCAACTCAGACCAGTATAGGCTTTCAACAGATATGTCATAAGAGTATCCTTTTTAATATTATACCCATGCGGAATCAAATACAAAATTTTAAAACACATTTGCAAAAAGTGCACACGTGTCTCCTGTGCTCCTAGCCACATCTGTACCAAAATTCAAGCTGGGCTCTCAATGACATACCGTACTTAAAAAAACAAACAAAAAAACCATATATACATAGTGTCATTTAAAAAAATCTTGAATTCTGATCTGCATTAGAGAAGTCTACAGTGGATAAAGTGTAAAGGTACTGTCACACGCGGCAATTTTGCATGCAATTTCACTGGCAATTTGCTGGTTGCAGTGAAATCATGGACACATTGTTCTATTTTGTTGCTGTGTACAAATGTAACAATGTGTCCATGATTTCACTGCAACCAGCAAATTGCCTGTGAAATTGCATGCAAGATTGCCGCGTGTGACGGTACCTTAAGATTTTTACAATAGTGATGAAGTGAGCCGAATTAAGTCTGGCAGAAAAATTGTGTGTCCATGTAAGTGAACTTACCGTATATACTCGTGTATAAGCCGACCCGTTTATAAGCCGACCCCCCTACTTTTGCCCCCAAAAACTGGGAAAACTTAATTGACTCGCGTATAAGCCGAGGGTGGACTCCAGCACAGGTATACAGCCCCCAGCAGTGTGGTATACAGCAGCCTCCACAGTGGTATATACAGGCCCCAGCAGTGTTACAGCAGCAGCCCCAGTGGTATATACAGCAGCAGCCCCAGTGGTAGTATACAGCAGCCCCAGAGGTATATACAGCAGCCCCAGTGGTAGTATACAGCAGCAGCCCCAGTGGTAGTATACACGCAGCCCCAGTAGTATATACAGCCCCAGTGGTAGTATACACGCAGCCCCAGTAGTATATACAGCCCCAGTGGTAGTATACACGCAGCCCCAGTAGTATATACAGCCCCAGTGGTAGTATACAGCCCCAGTGGTAGTATACAGCAGCCCCAGTGGTATATTCAGCCCCAGTGGTAGTATACAGCAGCCCCAGTGGTATATACAGCCCCAGTGGTAGTATACATACAGCCCCAGTGGTAGTATACAGCCCCAGTGGTAGTATACAGCCCCAGTGGTAGTATACAGCAGCCCCAGTGGTATATTCAGCCCCAGTGGTAGTATACAGCCCCAGTGGTAGTATACAGCAGCCCCAGTGGTACATTCAGCCCCAGTAGTAGTATACAGCCCCAGTGGTAGTATATAGCCCCAGTGGTAGTATACATACAGCCCCAGTAGTAGTATACAGCCCCAGTGGTAGTATACAGCCCCAGTGGTAGTATATAGCCCCAGTGGTAGTATACATACAGCCCCAGTAGTAGTATACAGCCCCAGTGGTAGTATACAGCCCCAGTGGTAGTATACATACAGCCCCAGTAGTAGTATACAGCCCCAGTGGTAGTATACAGCCCCAGTGGTAGTATATAGCCCCAGTGGTAGTATACATTCAGCCCCAGTAGTAGTATACAGCCCCAGCGGTAGTATACAGCCCCAGTGGTAGTATACAGGGCCCCCCTCATAATTTGGCGCCCCCACCTCACTTTCTGGGCCCCCCCGCATGCAGCGCTGCGCATATACATATATACATTACCTGTCTAGCAGCTGTCACCCTCCGGTGGCGGATCGCGGCTCCCGGCTCCGGGCTCCATCTTCCTCGCTGTCTTCCTCCTTTGTGACCGGGGCTCATCGCGATGACGTCATCGCGACGCCGGCCGGTCACCTGACAAGCAGGAAGTCAGCGAGGAAGATGGAGCCCGGAGCCGGGAGCCGCGATCCGCCACCGGAGGGTGACAGCTGCTAGACAGGTAATGTATATGCGCAGCGCTGCATGCGGGGGGGCCCAGAAAGTGAGGTGGGGGCGCCAAACTTTGAGGGGGACCGTATTGACTCGCGTATAAGCCGAGGGGGGGACTTTTCAGCCCAATTTTTGGGCTGAAAAACTCGGCTTATACGCGAGTATATACGGTACTTGAACTTGTCAAGTTAAAGGCAACCTATGAATTAAAAAAAACAAAACTTTTGCAATAGAGTTTTCAAAATGTTCTAACCTTCTAACCTTCAAACCTAAAAATGGTGTCCTGGCTGGTGGTAGTGGTACACACTCAGTATGTATATGTACAGCACACCAGAATACTAGGTGTATGATTGTAGGAGGTAAGCTGAAAGATTTTCAGTTTGGTGACTCCAATCTTGGTGATTAGAAAAACCGTATATACTCGTGTATAAGCCGAGTTTTTCAGCCCAAAATTTGGGCTGAAAAGTGTACCCCTCGGCTTATACACGAGTCACTACGGTACTCGGGGCTGTGGAGGCTAAAGGAGGCGGGGGGAGGCTACTGTATGAGCGGCCCCGTCACGTGGGGCCGCTCATTATATATGCACTGCTTCCCTCTGTCAATCAGCGGCAGGGGGAAGCAGTGCATATGCCCCCAAATGCTGGCACTCGCCCCCCCTTGCAAGGGCCCCCCCCCCCCCTCCCCCCCGGCTGCTTATATTACCATCCCGGTCTTCTGATCAGCGCCGCTCCTCGGTGCTCCATCCTGCTACATCCGGGATCTCCGGCCATAGCGCGATGACGTCATCGCGCGACGGGCGGGTATCCCGGATGTAGCAGGACGGGAGCAGCGAGGACGGAGCACCGAGGAGCGGCGCTGATCAGAAGACCGGGATGGTAAGAGAAGCAGGGGGGGCCTTACAAGGGGGGGCGAGTGCCAGCATTCGGGGCTGCTGGATACCCCCAGGGGGCTGCTGGGTACCCCCTGGGGGCTGCTGGGTACCCCCTGGGGGCTGCTGGACACCCCCTGGAGGCTGCTGGATACCCCCAGGGGGCTGCTGGATACCCCCAGGGGGCTGCTGGATACCCCCAGGGGGCTGCTGGGTACCCCCTGGGGGCTGCTGCGTACCCCCTGGGGCTGCTGGGTACCCCCAGGGGGCTGCTGGGTACCCCTGGGGGCTGCTGGATACCCCAGGGGGCTGCTGGGTACCCCCAGGGGCTGCTGGGTACCCCCGGGGGCCTGCTGTATGTATCCCCGGGGGCCTGCTGTTTGTACCCCTGGGGGCCTACTGTTTGTACCCCCGGGGGCCTGCTGTATGTACCCCCGGGGGCCTGCTGTATGTACCCCCGGGGGCCTGCTGTGAGTACCCCTGGGGGCCTGCTGTATATACCCCCGGGGGCCTGCTGTATGTACCCCCGGGGGCCTGCTGTGAGTACCCCTGGGGGCCTGCTGTATATACCCCCGGGGGCCTGCTGTGAATACCCCTGGGGGCCTGCTGTATACCACTGGGGGCTTGCTGTATACGATACTACTGGGGCCTGTATACCACTGGGAGGGCCTGTATACCACACTGCTGGAGGCTGTATACCTCACTGCTGGGGGTTGTATACCTGTGCTGGAGTCCACCCTCGGCTTATACGCGAGTCAATAAGTTTTCCCAGTTTTTGGGGGCAAAAGTAGGGGGGTCGGCTTATACACGGGTCGGCTTATACACGAGTATATACGGTATGTCTGTGTCAAACAATGTGTCCAGAAAAGATTTCAAACTGTAACCCAAATATCTTCTAAAAATGTCCTCCAGTAATGGCTGTCAAAGAAAAAATATTAAATCATTTAAAAGAGGCTATGGTAGATACAAAAGCATTATAAACAGTGGATTGACAGATGTACTTTTGACCAGGGCCGTGTGTGGAGTCGAAGTTGGTGCCCATGTTGGTGGAGTTGGAGTTGGTATAAAATGGACTGACTCCAACTCCTAAAATATATAACAAATTAGGTATAGTAGTTCAATGCAGAATGTGCTGTGTATTATTATGAATCATTATGTTCTATCTAAATTATTTGATTATGGTATCAAAATAATGATTAAAAGCCTGATGTTCACATTATACTACAATAAATATATCACTTAAACATGAGCCATGTATGAAGGAGTCAAAGTCTTGGGAGTCAGGGAAATTGATGAGTCTGATTCGGTGGTTTGGCTTACCAACTCCACAGCCCTGCTTTTGACACTGTCTCTGATGGCCACTTTACACACACCAACTTATCTGTCCAACTTCTGAACAGATCTCTGGTTGCAGTGAAATCATGGACACATTGTTCCATTTGTACACAGCCACAAAATGGAGCAATGTGTCCATGATTTCACTGCAACCAGTAAGTTGGTCAGAAGTTGGACAGATAAGTTGGTGTGTGTAAAGTGGCCCTAAAAGTACGGAAGACTTTGTCAAACATTTTTGTCAGCAGCTTAAAGTCCTTAAGAAACACCTATTTATAGCACACAGTTGGACTACTATAATCACCTCAAAGAAAACCTCAAATTGGGTGTGGCAGTAATAATCTTGGGCTAGTTTCACACTGCAGTTTTTTTCCCTGATCAGGTTCCATCCGGTTTGTGTGCCAAAACCAGGAGTGTCTCCAAACTCAGAACAGGTGTCAATCTTTCAATTATAGTTTTTCTCTGCAAGTTCCTATTTTGGTTTTGGCACACAAACCGGATGAACCTTGATCAGAGAAAAAACTGCAGTGTGAAACCAGTCTTAGGCTGGCTTCACACCATGGCAGCGACCATGAACCTGACAGCCCTGGACCGGATCAGCACCCAGAATCAGAGGGCAACCCAGCACCCAGAACCAGAGGGCAAATATGCCCTCCGGTCCGGTGTGCAGCCCGATGCAGCTGCAGCTGCTGATGATTCAGGACCGCGGGGAGCTAGCTGCGGACCTGAAATAGCAGCGGCATGCAGCTGCCGGTGTCCAGTTCCTGGATCGGGGCAATCCGGCCCCATAGGCTCCCATGTTAGGGAGCGCAGGATTGCACCAGATTCGGGGGAATTCGGGAGGATCCGGGAGAAGCCAATTTGGAGAGACTTTTCTCCCCGGACACAAAACCGTTGCAAACAACGGTTTTGTGTCCGGTAGATAAATCCGATTTCTCCCGGGTTCTTCTGGAGAGATGGAAACCGGATGGCAGCTCTTTGCATAGGATACTATGGGGCCAAAATCCGGTCCGGGTCTGTCTGGTTTACACCGAACAGCCCCGGATCGGACGCTGCTGCTGTGTGAAGCCACCCTTAAGGGCCTGTCACACGTGTCAATGTCGCCCGCAATATCGCTCATGCGTCACAAATTATTAATCGCCTGAGCGATGTGGAATTATCGCAGGTAAGATGTCACACGCGTCAATATGACCCAGCGATGCGGTGATGTCGCCATCTTGCGAGCGATTTTATTTAGTCGCTTGTACGTTGTCAAAATAGAAAATAAATCGCTGAGTTTAGTGTCACACGCAGCGATGCACAAGGTCTACTGAGCGATGAGCGACAGGTTTTACATCTGGCAGTGAAACCTGCGATCGGCGATCAGCGACATGTCGCTGGTTGCATCGCTTGGTCACACGCTTCAATGTCGCTCCTGCGTCACTTTTATGTCGCTCGAGCGACTGAAAATCCGTGACGTACGAGCGACATTGACAGCGATATTGACGCGTGTGACATCCCCTTTAGACTTTTCAGAGTGCCTTTGTTGTGCAGGATGAGGCACAGTCATTTCATTGGAACAATGAACAAACAACTGTCCACCCATTTGCGGTCTATTTAAAAGAGAATGGAGAAATAAAATACAAAAGTGTAGTTATGATGTCTAAATACTTCATGATTCAACAGCTGTTCATTTTTTTCCCCCAAAAAAATTGATTTTAGTGACATGTACGATGGTTTAGGAGGCACCGTGGAACGTCTTGCAGCACAGGCTAACCTTCAAAGACCATATTCAGACCAATCCTTAATACCTATACTTTTCAAATGGAGTGAGAACAATGTTCCTAACATCCAGTTCATGTACTGTACAGCCAGGGCGACGAAGAAAAGGAGTTTGTTAAAATATTACAGGAAGCAGAACTTATTACAGGGACTCAGCAATACCACACTGTCATTCCATATAGTGAAACAAAAATAAAAACAAGCATTTTTTCATTCAGCAATAACAGTGAAGTCCATAAAGGAATTGAAGGACACACAAGATTGGCAATGGTTGGCATAACTGGTGATGTAACCTTTAAATATGATCGGCTCTGGAGGCCAGCTAATATACTCTTTAAAGATTAGGATAACGAAACAGTAGAAGTCCTGGTCCATCACCATCCTTTGTGTATTCAAGAAAATCAGACAATTTAAAGGGAACCTGTCACTTCCTTTGGGCATTCTAAACACTGTCCAGCACCTTAAACATCATGTAATTGGGGTTCTGGTAACCCCCTTTATACCCCCAGACTGACCCCTGATTATTTCAGAAAATAGGTTTGATTGTGTTCCCTGCTGTGTAGTAGCCGGTCTGGTGGGATGTGGCTGTCTTCAGTCCGGGCCACCCCTCTGTCTGTAAAACCCGCCCCCCACCTGTAATATGCCATCGCTTCTGGTCTCAGGGACGGCATTGCGTCTGCGCAGTGGCACGGTTCACTGTGTTGGATTGAGCCCCGTCACGCTATATGCCCCCTGTGCTGAATGTGGCCCCACCATCACACCATATGCCCCCTTCCTGGCGCGCACACTTTAAAATAACAACTGCTGATACTTACCCTTCCGACGATGGCTCCGTGCTTACAGCTCCTCAGTGTCTCTTCCTGTGTGTGGCAGCTGATCATGTGAACGGGGCGCACAGTGAGGGGCCAGCACACACAGGAAGAGACACCGAGGAGCGCACACACATGTGATTGGCTAGCACACACAGGAAGAGACACCGAGGGGCTGGGAATACGGAGCCATTGTTGGAAGGGTAAGTATCAGCAGTTGTTATTTTCATATGTGCGCACCAGCAAGGGGGGCATATGGTGTGATGGGGGGCCCACATTCAGCACAGGGGGCATATAGCTTGATTTGGGGACACATCCTTTCTCCCCCACTGATCAGTCAGACTAAGCGTAGTATGTGCACAGACACAGCATTTTATTTTTCAGGCAGATCCGCAAATAAATACTAAAAAGAATGAACTCATGCATTGCAATGTAAAAATGACCTGCTGTTCATATTTTCAGTCTTTTGAAGTTTTTCTTTTTAAGGTTGCTTTAATATCAGTGTTTTTTTTTTTTTTTTTTCAATTGTGGCATATCCGGCATCACCACAACTATCATTTGTACATGAGTAAATTACAAAATCCGTCATCCGTACATGCCATTACAAGAATGCATCACCTGAACCACAGTCAGTACATGACATCACCAGAATAATCATCAGTACAGTAATACAGCACTACAACCACCATCAATGCATGAATACATCACCAAGCAGTTAGGCTGGCTTCACACTTGCAGATGCATCTGCAGCGTTTTGCAGATGCATCTGCAAGTATCAGCATGCAGACCACGGCCGTGGTGTGAATGCTCTCATTGATTCCTATATGTGAGCCGTAAGCAGGCGTATGCCTGCTTACAGATCACCTCTCCCGCCCGCACTATGGACGCGAGATGTTGCGTCCAAGGTGCGGGGCGGGAGTGTGTGATCTGTCAGCAGGCATACGCCTGCTTACGGCTCACATATAGGAATCAATGAGAGCATTCAGACCGCGGTGCGCCCTATTATAAACATAGGGACCGCGGTCTGCATGCTGATACTTGCAGATGCATCTGCAAAACGCTGCAGATGCATCTGCAAGTGTGAAGGCAGCCTTAGAACAGCTATCACTTTCAATGTTGTGTTAGCCCATACCTTATAAACTTGTATTGAATGAAACTGCAAGCATTTCTTTAACATTGGTAAGGAGATGATTGGAGTTGTTGTTGATATCGGCCATCCTCAAACTGTGCAAAATACAAGTGGCACAGTGCTGATTAGTAGTTGCAGGTAGAGGCATGTAAAGAGTAACAAAGGGGTGATCTGGGAGAGGCGTGGCCTGCAGCAGCATGTGAGGACGTGGATCCCTGAGCTCCTGTGCCCACAGACAAGCTACTGGCAATTTTTGCCTTTTTAAAGGCAAATTGTCTAATCAAAGCGACAAGACCTGTAAGATCTAATCTTTGGGCTTCATTTGAACCCTTTTGAGATCAATTCTGAGAGGAATTCACCTCAGGACACCTTGAAATCTGGCCCCTCAGAGGAGTGATGGAGGCTCCATTTTAAGACTACTGGTCACCTCATAATAATATCCTCCTGTTGTCTGTTAAAGGTCAGGAATTGACATTTCAGGTCGTAATTCTGAAATTATACTGGCTTTTACCTTTTTTCGGCTGAATTTGTAATGATTTTTACCTCAAGACACTGCCTGAAGTCTATTTGTTTTTTTTGTTTTTTTCCTCACATGAGAGTGAAGGTGGCGCCATTTTGTGATCACTGAATGCTTCAAAATAATACTCCTGTCACCCATAAATCATCTGAAATTGACAACACAGGTCACAGTTTACTGAAGTAATATTAGACTTCGTCTTTCTGGACCAGAAGATCTTGTCTTGGTGATATATTTATCAATATCTTATTCTGCTTTATTTTTAATATACAGCCTATGCTATCTCTGACATGGGCTTTTTTATTCACTTCTCTCATTAGTTTTTGGAGATTTTATTGTTTTGGTCTATTAAGTTTGTTCTTAGACCATTTTCTGCTATTCTGTGAGGAAAACTGCCATGTCTCTCAGGGAAGTAGTGGAGACGCCATCTTTGATTTGCTGATTGCGGCTTTCCCGGAGGATGCCAATTTACTACACAAACGGATTTTCCTCACTGTAAGATCCGGACCTCTGAGGTAAATGTTCCCTCATATGCATTTGGAAAGCAACAGTGACAGGTACAGGAGGCGTGGGGGATCTACTAAAAGATGAGCTGCTGTCCTGATTGAGGAGATTTAATATAAGTGACTAGACTGAGACATCCCTGCAGCCTTCTTCATAGACTATCTGGTCATACTATTTTGGATGCTCCTTGCTTAGTTACATACTTGCATAGGGTGGGGATAATACCATTCTACATATTGGACAATTCATGAGTCTGAAGGGGAGATATATAACCTTTCTAGTCCTAGTGTTACACTGAGACTTCAGGAGACTCTTTTTTGCTACTCATTTGTTTTTTTGCAAGCTGTTGCCTTATAACTTCTTCCATCTTTGCGTGCTACTACATCTCCAAGAAGGACTTCTTCAATCAAGCGGGGTTGGCGGGCCTCTAACGTATCCGAGCTACGTAGATGGATCCTGTTGTCTGAGGTTTCTACACGATCCGACCACTCCTGGGAGGGATCTCTTCAATCAAGCGGGGTCGCGGGCCTCCAACGTATCCGAGCTTCGTAGACGGTTTCCGGTGTCGAGGAGTCAACTAAACAGCTATTCTTTTATGGGGATGTGCTGTTGGGGTACACCTTTATATTGATCTGCATATTGATGTTTGACTCTGTTTCTTGTGGATAAAGGTAGTTTGGGTGGTAGTTGTTGGGTCTTGGGTGGGTGATCTTTTCATCTTCTAATTGGGGGAGAGAGCTATTTACTTTATACTCTGAGTCCGTATTTACAGATAATTGTACTTCATTTCTGTTCCTTGGCTCTAGTATTGTGGAAGTCTATTACCTAATTGTAATTGTTTTTGGCTCAATATAGTTTACTAGAGCTGGCTATAGAGACTTACTATACATACTTTGATATTGTTAATTTCTTAATTTATATACCTCAATTTATACGGTATACTAGTCCTAATGTCTCCCAAACCTAAACCAAACGTTACTTCCAAAAATTCCACTGGTGAACTGGTGGAGGCTAGTCCACAGAGTGCGAACACTATGCCTTTCTCGGCCTACCATAGTAACCAGTCACAAAGTGGCAGTAAAGATTCCTTACCAGTGGAGAATAGTTCAGAAGAATGGAAATCCACACCTATGATTTATGAATCTACCCAGGCAAACTCAAAAAGAAAAGAAATGGAAACTATATCCAGATCACATGATGGCTCTAATTTTCGGGAAGATTATGACTCAGCTCGAGACCCTCAAACCAAGAGCCCGGTGAGACAAAGAATGAAGACCTCAAGGAAAGACACAGATCCTCTCTCCAACCTTGACGATGGACAACTATCAGATAGAGATTTCTTGGTTAAAGTATTTGCTGATTTTAAAAAATCTTTGAGAGACGACATTGATGAGATTAAACATTCAGTGGCCTCGATAGTTTCCAGAACAGAAAAAACAGAGAAAGCCATTGAGGAATTAAAAACGGAGTGCATTGACTCTAGAAAATCTCAAGACAGGGTGACTAATGAAATTAAAGTTCTGAAGGATAGGTTAGCAGATAGAGAGGACCGGGACTGCAGGAATAACCTGAAATTTAGAGGAATTCCCGAAAAGATAAAGCAGGATAACTTGATTAATTACGTGAAATCTCTCACTAGAAAAATTGCTCCCTCACTGGAAAATATGGAGTATTTTATAGAAAGAGCCCATAGATTGCCAAGGCCCTTGCATCTTTCGGACGATGTCCCGAGGGATGTGATAGCTAAATTTAGCTTCTATCAAACCAGAGATAAAGTGACAACTTTCTTAAGAGATAATAAATCCCTACCTCCACCTTACGACGGGATTAAAATCTTCACAGATATTTCTAAAGACACGATGCTGAAGAGGAAATCTTTGAAGCCTGTAACGGACATTCTACGTGCTAAGGAGATCTTGTACAGATGGGGTCGTCCGATCACTAGTGTTATTTTTACATACAAACAGAAATCTTTTGTTATTGAAGATAAGTCTGAGGGACTGAAAGTTTTTTGAGAGACTTACATCTAACTTATACTTGACGGGTCTTAAGTAGCTCTGTTTGACACTTTAAAGATTTAAGGTCCAATTAGGCACAATGGCCAAAACAATAGCCTTGCAGGAAGTTGAATAACGGTTCCCTTGAACCCTTCCTTATAGTATATATAAATACTAGAGTTCAGGTCAAAACATACGGCGATAAACCATGTTCATGAACAGTACTGAGTATTGACCTTGGACCTCAGTAGACTTAGAGCCCCAAGAAGGTAGGTTGTCACTCCTGGTCTGCTCCATCCGGGGTTGTAGATATCTGAAGCCCACCCAAAGACCCCTGCAACTCTCCCAACAGATACCATGGTGATTGCACGAATGGAAGAACCACTGCTCGAAGCTCAGTAGGAGACAGCTTGGATAGTATAAACCCTCTCCATGTTTCGAAGAACTTCCCTGTCAGTGTGTTTTTATCTCTCGCAGCTTCTAGACTTTCTATATGCATTACAGCCTTCAAATCCTTGAGTATGCCTGACATACTTGGGACGTGCTCCGAGAGCCAGTTGCGGAGAAGCAATTGCTTGGTGACCATTGCCAGTATATGAAGTATTCGGGCAGATTTGCCATTCCATACCCCAGACGCCGGAAATGGAGAAGCCAGGCCAATATGTCCATTGTGACATGTGTATTTATAATCTCCCTCGCCAGGGTTTCAACCCGCTTCCACAAATTCTGTACTTCCCCACACAACCATAGACCATGCACCATATCTGTTTTTGACTGGCCACATTTCGGGCAATTTTGTTGCCTGTCTGGAAATCCTGCAGTTGGAGGTAAAGTAAAACCATATATCGCCCTATGAATGATTCTATATTGCACATCTCTCCATCTTTCGTTGATTATATTCTTCCTCATAACCTCCCATCCTCTTCTAATCACATCTCCAATATCTGATCTAGGTATATACTTGGACCACCCGCTAAATGTGGTGTCTTCCCTCATAGTTAAGGTCGTTTCCCTCAAGCTGTTGTAGATGTACGACACATTAATGGTCAAAGGGTCTGATCCCAACCAGTCATCCATACCGAGGGTCTGTATTCCTGGGAAACATTATGAAGATGGCGTAAAACATGGTGATGCAACTGCCTGTATTGTATGATGTGGAAATGACCTAACTGGAATTTCTCCAGGAACTCTAATTCCGTCATCCACCGCCCATCTGGTTTGTGGATGAGGTCTCCCAGTGTTCGAACCCCCTTCTCTGACCAGGCTGCAAATAAAGCATTTTCTCTGCCCAAGCTAAACCCTACGTGTCTCCAAGGGTTAAGATATTTAGACGTTTTCCACGCCATCGTCAACTTCTTTCTAACCGCTTTCCAGCACATGGCCGTGTCCCTATAGATGATTGTGTTCTTTAAGGTCTTGGGCACCTTGGACCATGATGAATGTAGTAAACTAGCCGGTTCCCAGGGTCTACACCTCGCAGCCTCGGCTGTATAATTAGAGTATCTGCTAGTCCCCCTGAGCCAGTCAATAACATGGCGCAGTAGGCAAGCTAAGTTATAGCCCCTGACATCCGGGAAGTTCAGTCCCCACTCTCGTTTCGGGAGCATCAGGGTACGAATGGCTATCCTGGCCCTTTTTCCCCTCCAGAGAAAGTTGGAGAACGCTGCGTTGAGTTTATGAACGTCCGCTTTCTTAAGCAACAGTGGTATGGTTTGCAGCGGATACATAAGTCTGGCGAAACTAACCATTTTAATTAGATGGCACCTTCCCAGAAGAGTCAACGGCAGACCTCTCCACCTCTCCAATTCTCGAGTTATTTTAGTAATTAATGGGGTGAAGTTCAGGCTATATATAAGATTTGTGTTGCTGCTAAGAATGATACCCAGATATTTTATGTGATGAGACTTTACTCGGATACCCTCCATCTCTCCCGCTGGTCCACCCCCCTCTCTCCTTGGTCTGTGATGTGGTGTCCCTAGACGTAGTATCTCACATTTAGCCTTGTTGAGCCTAAAGCCCGAAAATGTTTCAAAGGTATGAAGATGTTGAAGTAGTGTACCTAAGTCTCTTTCCGGTCTATTCATATATATAATGATGTCATCTGCAAATAGTGCTGATTTCAACACTACCCCTCCCACATCAATACCCTCATGTGAACTAGAACCTTTCAAGTATCGTGCTAGAGGTTCAATGGCCAAATTGAAGAGCAAGGGCGAAAGAGGGCATCCCTGTCTCGTCCCCTCTCCAGAGGGAAGGGGGCGGACAAAAAGCCGGGGGTGCATATTCTTGCGCTCGGGTTCTCATATAATATCCTTAAAAATGTCCTGAATGCCCCCTGTAAACCTATCTTATCCAGGACTAAGTGCAGCCACGGCAAATTGACACTGTCGAACGCCTTTTCGGCGTCCAACAGTACCAACGCCGGACGGTCAGAATGTAAATTCTCACGATGACTCACGGTATCCAATACCAGCATGGTTTGTCTGATATTGCCCACCGCCGATCTGCCCCTGACAAATCCCGCCTGTTGAGGGTCAATAAGAGATGGAAGTAGTCCTGCCAGGCGATCTGCCATTATTTTGGCCATAATCTTTAGATCCTGATTAATCAGGGAGATGGGGCGATAGCTGGACGGGTCAGGTGAGCCCACGTTACCTTTCGGCAGTAGTTTAATATGTGCTGTGTTAGTGTAATTCGAGATACTATCACCCGCGAGAATGCCGTTGAATAGAGAGACTAGGGATGGGGCCACCTTGTCACACAGAGATTTGTAGTAGTCTCCAGTGAAACTATCTGGACCCGGTGCCTTATGAGCACCAAGGTTCTTGATGGTCGCTTGAACTTCAGTTAGAGATATCTCAGCGTTCAAGCTAGCCAAGTCATCCTCTGTGAGACCAGGCAAGGTGACCCTCTCAAGCCACTCCCTTCCCGCCTCCATCTCATGGTGCCCCGGGCCCTGCTTATACAGTTTAGCAAAGAATTCCCCTAAATGAGAGTTGATGTCTTTTGGGTCATGTAGTGTATTTCCTTCAAAATCTAATAAAGAGGTAAATGTCGTGGGCTTAGTTTTGCCTCTGGCCAAGTTAGCCAATATCCTCCGCGCCTTGTCGCCAAATCTATAGAGATCCACCTCCCATTGATCTTTACTCCACATTTCTCTCCGTTTAGCCCATACATCAAATTCCCTCTTAGCTCCCAGCCATTCCTCTTTCGATGTCGGTGAAGGATTGTTTTGAAATTCCTTATGTGCATCTCTCACTTTGTTGCTGGCTAATTGAAACTGAGTAAATGTTCTTTTCTTTTGAGTGCTAGTATAAGCCAATATTTTCCCCCTCATCACCGCTTTGCTCGTCTCCCAATATAGTTTAGGATCTGTCACATGGGTTGCGTTGTTAAGAGCGAAGTCAGACCACCACTCCCCCAAGAGTCTGTCAAAGTTACTGTCCTTTCTCAAGTAAGATGTAAGAAAAAGAGAGAGAAGGGGCGCATGTGTAGGATCACTATAGCTCAGTTAATATGGCGTTATTACAGGTGGCCACTCACCTGTTTGGGTTGTGCACGACCTGCACAACCCGGTGTAATAGCCTCTGACATATGGGGGACCCCCGGCAATGTGCACACTCCGCTCCTTCGACCTCGCTGGTCCCCAGCTGTCCGTACAGGACCTTTCCGGTCACGTGGCGCCGGTCCCGGATGTGCGTCACTGCTTTTTATCTAGGGAACGCCAGATCCTTCACCACTGTGCCCTCGCTGTGCTGCTCCAGCCGCTGATCCCTCAGGGGGAATAGAAGCTTGTAAGAATATGATTTAGCGGTCTTGTAGAAGCGCTACTAAAGCTCAGGCACCAGGATGATAAGGTTTATGAACAGCAATCTTTATTTTCCCCTCACAGCTCCACAACATGTTTCAACTGCTCAAGGCAGTCTTCCTCACTACCTGAGGAAGACTGCCTTGAGCAGTTGAAACATGTTGTGGAGCTGTGAGGGGAAAATAAAGATTGCTGTTCATAAACCTTATCATCCTGGTGCCTGAGCTTTAGTAGCGCTTCTACAAGACCGCTAAATCATATTCTTACAAGCTTCTCAAGTAAGATGGGAAGCGCCATATAAAGTCAGATCCCCTTGGATGCTCATCACGTATTTCCATTACCACAGGGTTGTGATCAGAGATAACCATAGGTTCAATGTTTATTTTGACCACTCTAGATAGCAATTGATTGCTGATCAGAAATAGATCTAGGCGTGACCACGACCCGTGGGCATAGGAGAAGTGAGTAAATTCTTGTTCAGTGAGGTGGTGCAATCGCCACACATCATGTAGGGCCAGTCCCTCAGCTAGTGTCTGCAGCAAGCCTGACGTCTGCCCATCTAGATTAGAACCGGTCGCCGTCTTTTCACTTCGTCGGTCAGCGCCTTCAAAGAACACTGAATTGAAGTCTCCCCCCCCCCTACTATCCTAAGGTGCTCTGTGTCCTCTAATAGTTTTACCTGTAGTTGGGAGAAAAAAGCATCTTGTGACTGGTTGGGAGCATATATATTAGTAACACTAAACCGCCCAGTCGGGCTATCTATAACCAATCGCACATATCTACCTTCATCATCTTTGGTCTCGGAGACTATAGTGTAAGGGAAATTTTTATGAATCAGTACCAGTACTCCCGCCTTCCTCCCTATTGCTCCTGATCCATATACCGCCCCCACCCAGAGTCTATGCATCCTAAAAAATTTCGTATCTTGGAGATGTGTCTCCTGAAGTAGAGCAATGTCCACTTTCAACCTCTTAAGATGATTGAGTATCATGGAACGTTTCTCCGGTGACCTAAGGCCCTTAACGTTCCAGGACAGTAGATTAACCATTATCAATTGTCATTGGGTGGGTCATAGTCAACGCCATCGTGTTTCGAGAGGACTCCATCCATACAACACATAACAAACAGAGTATATACAGTGGCTGAAACTTCAAGATCACCCAAACCCTATAACCCCAACAGCTTTTTAACAGGTGGCTAAAAGGCCACATCCCAACCCCCGTACCCACATAAAACCCCCTTCTCACCCGACTTTTCCCAAACCAACAGTTCCCCAAATACAAGTTATGGACTTCCATATTCTGAAGGGCGCTCTCCTTTTCAGCTCCCGCCCTGTGACTCCAGTATGCAGGAAGATAAGTAATACCGTGCACTAAAGTCTATTATCACATATCGTCAGTGTTATATCGTATCATATCGTACCCCCCGCATCTGGCGAGGTGTCCAGGTTGAACGCCACTAAACCGTTCAGGCCAGGGCTTGGGGTTTAGGAGTTCTGACAACAATCATCTCCGGTATAAAAGTATTGAAAAAATAGTAAAAGAAAAAGGGGGAAAAAAAAATCACCAAATCAGGTCTCCTCTCGATTGTCCTCCACTAGTGATCCATTTGTCCCTGAAGGGCACCTTCTCCCTTCACTACCATCACGTCGCACAGTCCTTTGCTCCTTCGGGGAGTTAGATCCCGGACTTCCCCTCCCAGCCGACCAGCGAGGAGAGTCCTCTCTAGCCGTTGGGGTCCCTGGGCGAAGATCCTCATTGTCTCTCCGGGCTCCTGAATGTCGGCTCCGTTGTCCTCCGTCATGACTTCCCACCGGGCTCCGTTGTGTCAGGCTCCTGATGGCCTCCCCCGGGCTGTGGTGCACCCTGATGGAACCGTGCGGACCCCTGTACTTTAATACGGCTGGATATAGTAGCTGAAAGCGTATATTGCGCTTGTAAAGTATACTGCATGCTTCCCCAAAGGCTCTCCGTTTCTTTGCCACTTCAGGAGAGTAATCACCAAATAGCAGAACCTTATGTCCACGAAGTATCAGTGGGGCCCTCGAGCTCTTATATGCGCGCAGAAGGTTTTCCTTGTCCCTGTAGTTTAAGTAGCGAGCAATAGCCTGTCGCGGCTTCACTTTCTCTTGGGCCGCTGTGCTCGCTTTGGCGGGACGGTTTGGTGGGGGCCCTATCCGGTGTGCCCTTTCCACCATACAGGAGCCCCTACTTCCGAGAATCTGGGGGAGTTCAGTCTCAAAGATATCTAGCAGGGCCGTGGGGGTGATGGACTCAGGGAGCCCTATTAGTCGCAGGTTGTTCCGGCGAGACCGGTTCTCCAGGTCCTCCAATTTATTAATTGTGCGTTCTTCCCTATCCTTGTATTCTGAGACTTGTTGTTCCAGCCATGTCACCCTGTCTTCAGCATCTGACACTCTCTGCTCCAGTGCTGTTATTCTGGCCTCTTGAGCTGCAGACTCCTCTCTAATGTCAGTGAGGGAATCTTGCAGCAGCTCCTGCACTAAAGCCCTGAAAGTCTGCTTCAGCTCTCCCACCAACTGTGCTGAGACTTCTGTGGCCAGCAACTTATAGTCAATGGTGTGTTCAGGATTCAGCCCCTTTGCCTGCTCCTTAGTCTCACCTCTCCCACTGCTGCTCCGGCCAGGATGGACACCGGGATCTTTCCCCTGCGAACGGGGCTGTTGTTTACACGCCGCCTCCTTGCCTCTACTTCCTACTCCGCTCTGCGCCATCTTGGAGGGGGGCCCGGAGTTTCTCGTCGCCATCCCCGCCGTTACCCGCCTGGTGCCGGTGCTCCGGAGCCACCGATGCATGCAGGGGTAGTATGAGAATAGGGGAGCGTGACTCCGGTAGCGTTTGGCGGCGGATTCTCGCCTTTGAATCGGGTGTGGAGTCTCGGGCTCTGGGAGCTCAGTCCCTTCCTCCCTCTCCCATCAGGCCGGAAACCGGAAGTCTTACATTCTGTGTTATAGTTTGCTTCATTTAAAAGTTTGTTTCTTTACCTACCTGTAGTAGTTTAGTTTCCCTCCTAATTCCTCCCCTCTCCCTCACACTTCCTCAGCTTCATACTTTCATTGCAGCTAGCTTACATACATTTTTAATTCTTCATTGAGACAATGACCACCAGATACCTTTCACTAAATGTCCATGGGTTAAATACCCCTCAAAAAAGGTTCCATGTATGGAAAGAACTTGCGAGACATAAAATTGATTTGGCAGGACTTCAGGAAACTAAATTTTGCCTAGAAAATCCACCAAAGTTTACGAATAAACTATTTCCTCATATCTATTTCTCCTCTAACAAGAAAAAAAAATCTGGAGTTGCCATTTTGATTAGGGATACTCTTAAATTTGAAGAACTTGAGGTCCATAGAGATGATGAAGGCCGATATCTTATCCTGATATGTAAAATAAATGATACTCCTCACACACTTGTGAATTTATACGCTCCTAACAAAGGTCAAATTTCATTTTTAAAAAAACTGTTCAGGACTATCCATAATCATAAGAAAGGCAACCTCTTCATTTTTGGGGACTTTAACGCGGTTCCTAATGCTATGTTTGACTCATCCAATAAAGCCAGGAATACCAATGTCCAGCTTGATCCATTATTTAACCAGGAGGAATTCTATGATGCATTCCGATACATAAACTCGTCATCTATAGAATTTACTCATTTTTCTGACTCGCATAAATCTTTTGCTAGGATAGATCTAGTTTTGATAGATATCAATTCCTTGCAGAAGATTAAATCAATAGAAATACTTCCTAGATCTTGGTCGGATCACTCTCCGATAATCTTCGTTACTACAGATGGGGCTTCTTATAGTGGGCGGAAACTCTGGAGAGCAAATTCTTTTCTATACCACCATCCAGATTATAAATCCAAAATTCAAAGTATATTACAATATTACTTTAAAGAAAATGATTTGGGAGATATGCCTATTCCAACTTTATGGACTGCCCATAAGGCACTGATTAGAGGTCATCTAATTCAATTAAATTCTCTCCTAAAAAGAAAATTAACTAAAGATACGGCTTCCATCATAAGTAAGATTAAAGACTTGGAATCGGAGGTGATTCGGACCAAGAAAAATTCCATCTTTGGTGACATTCTTAAATTGAGGGTTGAACTAAAATCCCTTTTAACTGCGGAATTTGATAAGGTTTCCCACATTACTACCGTATATACTCGTGTATAAGCCGACCCGTGTATAAGCCGACCCCCCCCTACTTTTGCCCCAAAAATGTGGAAAAACCTATTGACTCGTGTATAAGCCGAGGGTGGACCCCAGCACAGGTATACAGCCCCCAGCAGTGTGGTATACAGGCCTCCCCAGTGGTAGTATACAGCAGCCCCAGTGGTAGTATACAGCAGCCCCAGCAGCCCCAGTGGTAGTATATAGCATCCCCAGCAGCCCCAGTGGTAGTATATAGCAGCCCCAGTGGTAGTATATAGCAGCCCCAGTGGTAGTATATAGCATCCCCAGCAGCCCCAGTGGTAGTATATAGCAGCCCCAGTGGTAGTATATAGCAGCCCCAGCAGTAGTATATAGCAGCCCCAGTGGTAGTATATAGCAGCCCCAGCGGTAGTATATAGCAGCCCCAGCAGTCCCAGTGGTAGTATATAGCAGCCCCAGTGGTAGTATATAGCAGCCCCAGCGGTAGTATATAGCAGCCCCAGCAGTCCCAGTGGTAGTATATAGCAGCCCCAGTGGTAGTATATAGCAGCCCCAGCAGTAGTATATAGCAGCCCAGTGGTAGTATATAGCAGCCCCAGTGGTAGTATATAGCAGCCCCAGTGGTAGTATATAGCAGCCCCAGTGGTAGTATATAGCAGCCCCAGCGGTAGTATATAGCAGCCCCAGCAGTCCCAGTGGTAGTATATAGCAGCCCCCTGGGGGTACCCAGCAGCCCCCTAGGGGTACCCAGCAGCCCCCAGGGGGTACCCAGCAGCCCCCTGGGGGTACCCAGCTGCCCCCAAATGCTGGCACTCACCCCCATCTGCTTATCTTACCATCCCGGTCTTCTGATCAGCGCCGCTCCTCGGTGCTCCGTTCTTCATGCTCCGTCCTCCGCCCTCGCTGCATCCGGGATCTCCGGCCGTCGCATGATGACGTCATATGCCTGCGACGGCCGGGGATCCCGGATGCAGCTGGACGGACGGAGCATGAAGAACGGAGCACCGAGAAGCGGCGCTGATCAGAAGACCGGGATGGTAATATAACCAGCGGGGGGGAACCCTTACAAGGGGGGAGCGTGCCAGCATTTGGGGGCATATATGAACTGCTTCCCCCTGCCGCTGATTGACAGGGGGAAGCAGTGCATATATAATGAGCGGCCCCACGTGACGGGGCCGCTCATACAGCAGCCTCCCCCCGCCTCCTCCAGCCTCCACAGCCCCCACCCGTATTGACTCGTGTATAAGCCGAGGGGGAGACTTTTCAGCCCAAATTTTGGGCTGAAAAACTCGGCTTATACACGAGTATATACGGTAAATCTAATTTTTATAATTGTACCAACAAACCCTCCAAACTATTTGCCAATTGATAAAAATACGAAGGGCCAAAACGAGAATTCTACAGATCAGGAATAAACCTAATTCTATAGTCAAATCCCCTGCGGAAATTTCAGATGCCTTTGAAGTTTATTACAAGAAGTGATATAACTTAGGAAAGGAGCCCGGGGAAGTTGATCCCTGTGCTGTGGAAATGGCTTCGTTTTTAGACTCTATTCAACTTCCTTCTTTGACATCTGACCAGTTAAAATTCCTAAACTTACCCTACACTGAAGCTGAAATCTCTGATACTATTGCGTCCCTAAAGAAATTTAAGTCTCCCGGGCCTGACGGGTTACAGAACGAATACTATATTGCCTTTAAAGATATCCTTGTCCCATATTTAACTAGGTTAATCAATTTCCTCACTACTGACCAGAGTAGTCTTCCCAAGGAAATGCAAGAAGCAGTGATTACGGTTATCTCAAAAGATAAGGGTGACACTGAGAATGTAGCTAACTATAGACCCATATCGCTCCTGAATTCAAATCTAAAAATTATTAGTAAAACTTTAAATAACAGACTAAAACAAGTTATCTCGACACTCCTTCACGGGGATCAAGTGGGTTTCGTTCAGGGAAGGGGAACATCGGATGCTACGAGACGGGCGTTAAATTTAATAGATTTTATAGAGAGAACTGGGACTCCAACCCTAGTGGTCGCTGTCGACGCGGAGAAAGCGTTCGACAGGGTCCACTGGGGGCTCCTCTTTGAGGAGGTTTGGCTTTGGGGGTAATATAACTAACTTAATTCATTCGCTTTATTCTAATCCGAGTGCGAAAATCATAACAAATAACTTTTTGTCAAAAGACATCTTGCTAACGAATGGTACACGTCAAGGTTGTCCCCTTTCCCCTTCTCTCTTTAACCTCTTTATTGAGCCGTTAGCGGAAAAAATACATACTCATCCTTTGATAAAAGGCATTCCCATTTCTATGAGACAATTTAAGATTAGTTTATTTGCTGACGATATCCTGGTAACTTTGACTGATCCCATAAATTCTTTACGATATCTCCTTGACACAATTGATAAATTTTCTCGAATTTCCCATTATAAGATC
The DNA here is from genome assembly GCA_033576535.1 of Allobates femoralis. NCBI lineage: Eukaryota > Metazoa > Chordata > Amphibia > Anura > Aromobatidae > Allobates > Allobates femoralis. The sequence continues at coordinate 415,135,199 of JARQOC010000001.1, forward strand.
AATTTTAAAAGACTCAGGTGTTACACTTAAATATAGATCAGGACCTCCTTGACTTGTTAAAACGCGAACACTCTCTCGTGGGAAAAAGAATCTATAAAATATTTAGGTATTTATTTGACCAAATCTCTATCTAAGATTGTAGACGTTAATCTTAATTATATCTACAAAGTCATTCAGGACGATGTTCTTCATATTTCCAAAATTGATATTTCATGGTTGGGAAGAATAAACTCATTTAAAATGTTTATCTTACCGAAACTTCTCTATATTTTTCGTTCTGTACCCCTACCTGTGTCCAGACAATGGATGGCAAAATTACAAACTCAACTGACGAGATTCATTTGGGATAAGAAAAAAACAAGAGTGGCTAAGACTATCCTGGAGAAAGGGAGGTCTAGAGGAGGTCTGGCTGTTCCCAACCTCATCGCATATCATCACTCCACTATCATAAAACTGAGTCAATCATGGTGGAAGACAGGCGATAGACCAAGTTTGCTTACTCTTGAAGATAAAAATATGCTAAAGTGAGGCCTTGGTTCACAGCTTCTTTCCTTCCTTTGTGATAAAAACAAACCTCTTCCGAAAGAAACGTTAGTGAAAGCCTCTATTCAATCCTGGAGATTGTTTGTTTGTTTCCAAATCATTGAAAAGCTTTCAACCTCATCCACCTACTTGGATCCCAATTGATATATTAGACTATATTTCTGCAAACGTGAAACTTAAATCCTGGAAAGACCATGGGATTGGTTTTATATCTAACATCTTGGATGGCAGAGGAGGGTTGATTCCCTTTGCGGTCCTACAAAACACTTATGGTCTGGAAGATATAGAAGTTAAAACCTGGGAGGAGATTCATCGCATTCTGTTGAGCCATAAACTGGTATTCTCTCTTCCTCACAATGTGACACAACTTTTGAAGTTCCCGCAGAGTACCTTTTTTTTGGAAGTTGAAAAACATATATCAGGATATTAACCTAGATTCGGTCTATGTGAAATCTTCAAATGTAGTAGCATGGGAGAAAGACCTGAACATCTCTATAAATACTGAACAACTTGGCAAGTCCTTTGATCTTATGTATACACAGGTACCGTGCATCTCCCTTATTGAGACCCAATTTAAATTGTATTCAAGATGGTATCTTATGGCGGGTTTACACGTTGCGATATCGTAGTACAATTTCAATCAAAAGTCACGTGGTTCAATCGTCGGAGGCGAAATCGTTCTTGCGTTGTATGGTGTGAACGTCCAATACGATGCAGGAACGATGTCAATGCGATATCGGGGATTGAATGAGCGTGCTATTCAATGCCCCGATATTGCATAGCGATTGAAGCCGGATCGTGCTGTGTAAACGCCCAATTACGATGCGATTTCATACGTCACCCATTCACTCCCATGTTAACTATGCGATCCTGGGTTGGGAGGCGGAGACATCGCACGGACGTTGTATTCCGATATCGCAGCGTGTAAACATTCAATGCGATGCGGGAGGAACGTGCACTAATTGCGCGCTCCCGCGCCATTGAGTTGCGATATCGAAACGATATTGCAGCGTGTAAACCCACCATTACTCCGTTGAAGCTAAATAAGTTTAATTCACTCAACTCCCCGATGTGCTGGAGGAACTGTAACCAAACTGCTGATCTGACTCATGTGTTCTGGGGATGTCAATTCCTTAAAAAATTTTGGAGAGACATAAGGCATCTAATTAAAGATATTTCTGGAATTGAGGTTCTTCTATCTCCTGAGTTAGTGTTGCTTTTGGTTGGGTTGGATTCTCTTCCAAAACGTATAAGGCCACTTACGATTCATATTCTTTTAACAGCAAAAATTATGCCTCACTTTGGAGAGAGTCTACAGTCCCATCTATACAGGATGTCATAGACAGAATTGCATCTCATAATTCTTTTGAATATTCATTCGCTATTAGAAATGGCCTACAAACCAAATATCAGAAGAAATGGGCATTGTGGAATATAAAATTTCCATCTCCGTTCTTAAAGTCAGCCAAAGTCCCCCCAGATAACTTTCTCTAAGCTTCACCACTGGACTGTATGATGGACTCATTGTCTATAGCTTGTACTATAGTAAGTGTCTATAGCTACCTTTCCCCCCCCCTTCATTTCCTTTCCTCTCTCCCTTATGTTTATCTGCTGAAGAGCAGTTCTTCATAACTTGACTTAGCTTGAGATTCTTGGTCCTTAGTATTGATTGCCTTTAGTTATACTATTTCATAATTGCTTCCCAAAGTATTATTTGGAGATGTGTAATTCTTTGTTTCCCTGTTTACTTTCATTGTTCTCTTTTGGTGTTCTGTATTTGATGAAATTGATTGTAATAAGGTAATCTCTTCATATTATACCTTTGACTTTTCTACTTCTTATCAGTTTGCTGTACGACTGTATTTGATTATTATACTTTGTACTTGATTTATTGAAACTCGAATAAAAATTATTTGAACAAAGGGGTGGTCTGAAGGCAAAGTAATGTTCATCCCAAATCCCTGTTTAGTGCCAAAATCTAAACTATTTTCTAATATACTTGCATTAATAATTCCCTATGCTTCTCTAACTACACAATCGTATTCTCTTATATATAATAATATATATATAATAATATATATATACCGTATATACTCGTGTATAAGCCGAGTTTTTCAGCACAAAAAATGTGCTGAAAAGTCCCCCCCTCGGCTTATACACAAGTCATATCAGCGGTATACAGCGCCCCCCCCCCCATCAGTGGTATACAGGGCATACAGGGCCCCCCTTGCTACCGCACACCTGTAAAGTAATATATCATTATATTTATCCCTATCACCGCCGCTCTGCACCACGCTCCTCCGGGTCTTCATGCTTCTTCCTGCTTTTTCCTCCGGCGCACAGACAATGACGTCATTGTCTGTGCGCCGGAGGAAGAAGCATGAAGACCCGGAGGAGCGCAGTGCAGAGCAGCGGCGGCGACAGGGATAAGTATAATGATCTATTACTTTACAGGTGTGCGGCAGCAAGGGGGGGCCCTGTATGCCCTGTATACCACTGATGGGGCTGCTGTGTACCACTGGGACTGCTGTGTATAACTGGGGCTGCTGTGTACAACTGGGGCTGCTGTGTACAACTGGGGCTGCTGTGTATAACTGGGGCTGCTGTGTACAACTGGGGCTGCTGTATTTACCTCTGGGGCTGCTGTATATACCGCTAGGGCTGCTGTATATGCTCCTGTGTACCACTGGGGCTGCTGTATGTACCACTGGGGCTGCTGTATATACTGCTGGGGCTGCTGTGTACCACTGGGGCTGCTGTATATACTGCTGGGGCTGCTGTGTACCACTGGGGCTGCTGTATATACCACTGGGGCTGCTGCATATACTGCTGGGGCTGCTGTATACCACTGGGGAGGCTGCTGTATACCACTGGGGCTGCTGTATATACTGCTGAGGCCTGTATATACCACTGGGGAGGCTGCTGTATACTACCACTGGGGAGGCCTGTATACCACTGGGGGGCCTGTATACCACACTGCTGGGGGCTGTATACCTGTGCTGGGGTCCACCCTCGGCTTATACACGAGTCAATCGGTTTTCCCAGGTTTTGGGGGCAAAAGTAGGGGGTCGGCTTATACACGGGTCGGCTTATACACGAGTATATACAGTACTTGCTTTTTGATGACTCTTAGTTTGAGAATCCCAGTGAATGCTGGAATACTAAAACAAGATGTCATCGAGGCAGAGGCTGCAGTCACTGCCGCAGCCTTCATTCCTCCCTGAAGTGGAGCGTGATCAATGACACTCCTCTCAGGGGCTGGGCTTGCCCCTAAACGACCTGCATGTTCGATTTGCACAACGACATTTTCTGTTGCCGGCTTAGATCAACAGTAACAAGCTGGCACCAGAGCAGAATCAAAGGTGTGCAGAGACCCAGCATCAGCTCCACGAGTGACGACACTGGTCTCCATATGCCGGATATTGTGATACCGCTCTGGTGCCTGCGAGTTACACCTTATCGGAGCCGGCAATAGAGAGCGTACTGTCAATGTCTATATCGCACATCGCGCAGGGACTAGCCAAGCCCCTGAAATGAGTGTCACTGATGATGCTTCGGGTCAGGGAGGAGCAGAGGCTGCAGCAGTGACCGCAACCTCTGCCCCCTGATGACTCTTTATTTGAGTGTCATAGCATGCATCATGCACTGGGACTCTCAAAGCATCATCGAAAAGGAAAGGGGGAAAAAATAGAACAGCAATTAGATAGTGTGGTTAGGAAATTATAGGAAAATTTTAATGCAAATATACTAGAAAAAAAAATTTAGATCATGGCACTTAATGGAGAATGAAATTTTCTTTGCCTTAGGACCACTCCCTTAATTTTTAGGAGATATATATATTTTTTTTCTAGGTCCAATAATTCCCATGATATGCTGTCCCCTCTCCCATACACGTCCCTTGCTATGCTGCCCCCTCTCCCATACACATTGTGTTATTCTGCCCCCTTTCCAATACTGATCCCATGTTATGCTGCCCCCTCTCTAATACACATCCCATGCTGCTCCCTCTCCCATACATATCCCATGTTATTCTGCCCCCTTTCCCATAATGACCCATGTTATTGTGCCCCTTTTTCCATACTGAGCCCATGTTATGCTGCCCCCTGTCCCCCATGCGGATCCCAGCCCTCCCCTGTCCCGCATGTAGGTCCCAGCTGCCCCTCTCCCGTCCCCCATGTGGATCCCAGCCACCCCCTATCCCCCATGCAGTTCACAGCTATGGCGGCCTTTCTCCTCCTCTGCGACGCTAAGCGCTTTGGACTGATGGCCGCAATGAAAAGGTTAACGGCGATGACATCAGTAGCGTGTGCAGGAAGCTGCACGTGGAGTCAGGGAGCTGCCTGCACGGAGCTCCCTGAACCCGAAAGTAAAGGGCGCAGGGAGCATCATTCATAAGCCTCTTATAACTGATGAAATGAGCACAGGGCCCCTGCTGCCTCTGCCACTGATGACACCCCTCCCCCGCAAAGACTCCAGTTCTCCTATAGAGTCTGGGGAGGGTGCAGAAAAAAAAACTTCCGTCCCTAGTGCTGCCCCCTGCAGCCCGGCACCCCTGGGCACGTGCACTCCAGTGCCTAGTTATAAATACGGCCCTGCCTGTAGCTCTGACCCTCAGACCTCTAACCCCCACCCCCTGGTTCCGGCCCACCTCCTCTCCCTGCATCTCTGACCCTCGGACCTCCGACCTCCGCTCCTGGCAGCCCCTGTGTTCAGTGTGAGCAGTGACAGGCGCTGCCGGGACAGAGACACTGCAAAGAGGAGCAGTAGAGACTGCACAGGTGATGCGAGTGCACAGTGGAGAGAGGTGAAGCATCTCTGCACTGCACAAACAATGCGTCTGCAGTGCACAGGCGTCCTAAGGGGCAGTATAAATTAAAGAAAAGTGAAAAAAAACTTTAAAAAAATCTGAAAAAAACCCCTCAAAAGTTATAAGCTGTTAGGCTGCCTTCACACTTGCGTTTGCAAGCGCAGCGTACCGAACGCAGCCAAACGCTTGCGCACTGCGTTCCTATGTTTAACATGGGAATGCATGTGCCTGCGTATTGGCTGCGTCAGTTGCGTTTGCGTTCGGATGCGCACAATTTGTGCACCCTCAGAATGCAGCATGTTGCATTTTTTTGTGCGTCCGCAGGTGCTTGTTTTATCTGCAAGCGCACAAACAATGCATGGATGTCAATGGATCCGCAGTGTCCTCTGCATGACAGCACAGGAGAACGCTGCGGATCACATTGAAATCTCTCCTGGTGGCCGCCGGTGATCAGTGGCGGCCATCGGGAGACCATGCAGAGCCACAGCTGATCTCCCGCCTGTGTCAGCGGGGAGATACAGCTGATCTGACAACTGTTTAAATCTCCCGCGCTGACACCGAATAGGTGATATCGGCGCGGGAGATTTGAAGCAGCTATCAGCTGTTTCTTATCTCCTGCACTGATATCACCCTATTCGTTGTCAGCGCGGGAGATTGAAACAGCTGTCAGATCAGCTGTATCTCCCCGCTGACACCAGTGGGAGATCAGCTGTGGCGGGAGGAGGAGATCTCTGCCGCTAATCTCCTCCTCCCGGCCGCCCCAGAGACAGCTGATTGGCTGGCCAGGGCACCATACTTATGTGAACGCATGCGGAGATTCTCCGCTGCATTCACATAAGTATGTGCTGCGTTGCACTGAGTTTGCGTCATCCCTCTGCATGCAGACACAAACGCAAGTGTGAAGGCAGCCTTACACAGCCACAGATCCTGAAAAACATACAGCTCTGTGTTTCTGCTGCAAAAATGCCACAAAAAGATTTTTTCACTGCCAAGAGATCAGGATTTGCTGCAGTTTTGCTTCAGAAAGAAATGCCCGGTGTAAACATATTCTTACACTTTGCTTGCTGAAATTTCTACACCAAATCGGTATTTCCTGCCAAAAATATGCAATGTGTTTTCATGCATTTTTTTTATGCATTTGTGGTAGAAAAACAGTGCAATAATTGACATGCTGCAAATTTATTTCTGCACCAAATCTGCAAGGGAAAAAAAATAAATGTGCACAAAATTTCAGGATTCTCATTGAGTTTGCTGCATGAGAATCTGCATGTAGTTTTGTGTCAGATACTCTGTGTGTCTACAATAAAACAGCTCTAAGGCTGCCTTCACATTAGCGTTTGTGAACGCTGCGTACCGAACGCAGCCAAACGCTTGCGCACTGCGTTCCTATGTTTAACATGGGAATGCGTTTGGCTGCGTTCGAGTTCGGAATGCGCACAATTTGTGCGCCCTCCGAACGCAGCTTGTTGCATTTTTTGTGCGGTCGCGGGCACTTGTTTTATCTGCAAGCGCCCGTAAGCGCACAAACAATGCATGGATCTCAATGGATCCGCAGTGTCCTCTGCATGACACCGCAGGAGACATTGCGGATCCCATTGAAATCTCTCCCGGTGGCCGCCGGTGATTACCGGCAGCTACCGGGAGATCATGCAGAGCCGCCACTGATCTCCCGCTGGTGGTAGCGGGGAGACACAGCTGATCTGACAGCTGTTTAAATCTCCCGCGCTGACACCGAATAGGTGAGGTCGGCGCGGGAGATTTGAAGCAGCGATCAGCTGTTTCATATCTCCTCCACTATCACCCTATCTGGTGTCAGCGCGGGATATTTAAACAGCTGTCAGATCAGCTGTGTCTCCCCACTGACACTGGCTGGAGATGAGCTGTGCCGGGAGGAGGAGATCCCTCCCGCTGATCTCCTCCTCCTGGCCGCCGCCAGGGGCAGCTGATTGGCTGCCGGGGCACCATAGTAATGTGAACGCATGCAGAGATTCTCAGCTGCGTTCACATTATTATGGGCTGCGTTTGCCTGCGTTTGCGTCTGCATGCCCTCTGCATGCAGACACAAATACTAGTGTGAAGGCAGCCTAAGGCTGGTATCACACTTGCGCTCCCCGCCGCTGCGTATTGTGGCAGGGAAGCGCAAGCTGAGCGCTGACACCGCGCGTCCCTATGTTTATCATGGGGACGCACGGTGATGTGCTCGGCTGTGCATGACCGTGCGCACTGATAGACTTCAGTATGTGATTTGTACGCTTGCGGATGCTTGCGTGCAAATTACACATTCTCGTCCGCAACCTGAACGCGACATGTCGCGCTTATGGTGCAGACGAGAATGTGTGATTTGTACCCAAGCATCTGCATGCGTACAAATCACACAGGGAAGTGAATGGGTGCGCACGGCAATGCGCATCACTGTGCGTCCCCATGATAAACATGGGGACGCACGGTGTCTGCGCTCAGCTTGCGTTTCCCCGCCGCAATACGCAGCGGCGGAGAGCGCAAGTGTGAAACCAGCCTAAACTGTGAATCCAAACTGTATTCCCTCTTTTGTATTTGTAAATACCAAGATATGGAGGGAGGAGGAGATATCACACATGGAGCAGATCCAGCCCACATTTGCACTACCCCCAAATTCCATCACTTCCAAAACAAATATTTATCTCACGATTCCTCTTACCTCCCCACCTGAGCTCATCTGCTGACCTGCTTCTCAATCTCACACCTCTCCTGCAGAAACACAAAAGAAGTCGGCCACTTTCATTTTCCCATTTGCTTGCTCTCTTTGGTTTTCCTATCAGCTGGCGACTTACCGTATTTTTCGCTTTATAAGATGCACCCCCAAATTTGGTGAAGGAAGAGAGAAAAAAAATATTTTTTAATTTTAAATGGGGTCCATCTTATAATGCCAGTGTTCATTTTATAATCAGTATATATGTCCCTCATCCCTGTAAATGCCCCCATCCTGGTATATATGTCTACTATTCTGGTATATATGGCCCCCATTCTGGTATATATGTCCCCATTCTGTTATGTCTGTGCCCCATTCTAGTGTATACACCGTATGTCCCCCATCCTTGTATAGGATGCGGCCCGATATGACCACCGCTATTTATCTTATCTTCAGGGGATGATGTTGGGATTCAGCAGGATGATAAACCCTCCACAGGTAGGGCTAGGATGATCCCTGAGCTGGTGATAATAATTGTGTCCCTTGGGCCCTGGCTGCATAAAGCAATGCTGTGACCCTCTCTGTTCTGTACTAGCTGTACGACAAGCAGCGTGAACCCTTCTCTTGGCTGTATTTCTACTTAGCTCTCCTGGGCTCTGTAGTGCGGCTGTGTCTCTTTAGCTTTACTGTGAACGGGGCGTTTATAACTATCCGTTCTCCGGATTTGACCGCTGGGTGTATATTCCCTTACGATCTCTGTCTCCGGTGACCGTACTATACTTTACTTAATTCTGGGCTAGTACTACTACCACTCCCAGATCTTCCTTCTCTCCTATTCAGGCCTCGCTATGGGCTCGACGTACTGTCAGTTTCCTTGGACCGGCCTAACACTGCATCTGTCCCCAAGATCACTTTCCTCTCCTCCTTCTGCTCTGCTCAACTGTCACCTCAGCTCTTCTCACAGGAACTGACTAGCTCCGCCCCCTGCACCTGCATATCTAGGGGACCTCTACTGATGTCAGCAACTGGCCTGACCTCAGCTGTTAGAGCTCCCCCTACAGGCCCAGGTTGGGATATGTTATATGTGTGCTTCACCTGGTGGATGCCTTGCCTCCAAGCTTGTAATGTGATTACTGGACCCCGGGGCGCCACATATATGTGCACCATCTTGATATATACCAGGATGGGAGACATACAGTGTATATACCAGAATGGGGCACAGACGTAACAGAATGGGGACATACATACCAGGATAAGGGACATACAGTGTATATATGCCCCCATCCTGGTACATATATTCCCCAATCTGTGCTCATAGCCCTCCATGGCGAAGGGGGGTGTTGCGGGGTGCAGGCGGTGGTTTCATGGAACCACAGGAGGGTGGGGGCAAACCCCGAGGCTGCGGGGGAGTCGTGGAAGTTTTCCGGTGGACGCCACCATTATTATTTCCCAGCATGCATTGCCGAGAGGCATTACATGTTCGCTCTTGTGTTCAGACTGCCAGAAAATGGTGGCGGACGCAGCGCAGACCATGACCCGCAGCTATTTCCTTGAAGTCTGAACACAAGAGCGAGCATGCAATGCCTTTAGGCAATGCATGCTGGGAAATAATTATGGCGGCACCCACCGGAAAGCAGCCATGACTCTCCCGCAGCTTCGGGCTTTGCCACCACCTCCCTGTGGTCCTGTGTGAAGCCACTGCCTGCACTCCCGCAACACCCCCCTCGGTAGGATTTATGTTATTATTTATTTATTTTTTTTTGCAAATTCTTTTTTATTAAAGTTTTGCACATATAAACAAAGACATATCAAATCCGCAACACGCAGGTTGAGAGTGAGGAAAAAACAATGCACAAAATACAAATAATAAGGTACAAATAAAATATAAAGGGGAAGAGGGGGTGGGGAGGGGGTAGGGAGATGGTTTCATCTATTTGCACTTCAACAAGTGAATAATTCAGAGGTTCTAAGATCTATTAGCCCATTATGACGAATGTACCAAGCAAACGGAGGGAGACCTATATTCCGGGTGACTTTTAGATACTGACATCCATTATGGAGAAATTAAAGATAGCTGACTACTAAGCCATGGTTCCCATATTTGTGATTTTTTCCTTTTAGCTGTTACTGATAGTACCAGAGATTGTTCGTACTGACAATGAAGATTCATCCTATTTATTACTTGTTTTATGGTCGGGTGACTAGCTAGTTTCCATTTAGATGCCACCGTCAGTCTGGCTGCTATGATTAAGTGAGAGAGAACTCCTCTTATCACATACGGAAATTCATCAAATCCAATACGTAATAAGACCAAATTAGGGTGTAGTGTAATTCTTATCCCAGTGACTTCAAATATTACTGTCTCTAGGTCTGACCAAAACCTCTTTAATTTCGGGCACGACCACCACATGTGACTTGAGTGTTCCCAACATGCCACATCCTCTCCAGCATAGAGAGGAGCCACCAGAACTAAACCGAGCCATTTTAACTGGATAATAGTACCAACGTAGGTGTACCTTTTTAAGTTGTTCTGAATGGTTTAAACACAATGATACTCTTTGGACCTCCAACACTGCCTCCCGCCACCTTTCAGGTTCTATTTCCACCTGCAACTCCTCTTCCCATTTTTCATAAACTGTTTTTTTTCTTCTAAATTAAGGTCGTTAAATGCTTTATATAATGTAGACACACTACCGGAGCTCGGCCCAGACTTAAAAAAAAATGTCGTTTACTTTACGGTCCAGTTGAGCATTAAAAAAGGTTGAGGGTTGAGTTGTGTCGATAAGGTGCCTTAACTGCAGGTATTGATAAAATTTATGCCGAATACCAGGATACTTAGCCACTAGGTGGTTAAATCGCTTAATTCTCACCCCATCACATAACTGATGCAACGTTTTTACTCCTGCAAGTAAATTGTAAATTGATATACGGGATATGTAGTTCCAGCGCTTTCAATGACACCTCTGACAATGGCACCTTAATCAGATTGGGGACAATTTGTCTCCAAAAATGTAAAGCAGTGGACATACAGTGTTGGCCAAAAGTATTGACACCCCTGCAATTCTGTCAGATAATACTCAGTTTCTTCCTGAAAATTATTGCAATCACAAATTATTTGGTATTATCTTCATTTAATTTGTCTTCAATGAAAAAAAACACAAAAATAATTGTCCTAAAGCCAAATTGGATATAGTTCCACATCAAACATAAAAAAGGGGGTGGCCACATTGGCAATAGCTAAATCACACTTGCAGCCAGTTGACATGGATTAAAGTTGACTCAATCCTCTGTCCTGTGTCCTTGTGTGTACCACATTGAGCATGGAGAAAAAAAAGAAGACCTAAGAACTGTCTGAGGACTTGAGAAACCAAATTGTGAGGAAGCATGAGCAATTTCAAGGCTACAAGTCCATCTCCAAAGACCTGAATGTTCCTGTCTCTACCGTGCGCAGTGTCATCAAGACGTTTAAAGCCCATGGCACTGTGGCTAACCTCCCTAGATGTGGACGGAAAGCAAAAATTGGCAAGAGATTTCAACGCAAGATTGTGCGGAGGATGGATAAAGAACCTCGACTAACATCCAAACAAGTTCAAACTGCCCTGCAGTCCGAGGGTACAACAGGGACTGTATGGTAGGAGACCCAGGAAGACCCCACTTCTTACCCCGAGACATAAAAAAGCCAGGCTGGAGTTTGCCAAAACTTACCTGAGAAAGCCTAAAACGTTTTGGAAGAATGTTCTCTGGTCAGATGAGACAAAAGTAGGGCTTTTTGGGCAAAGACATCAACATAGAGTTTACAGGAGAAAAAAAGAGGCATTCAAAGAAAAGAACACAGTCCCTACAGTCAAACATGGCGGAGGTTCCCTGATATTTTGGGGTTGCTTTGCTGCCTCTGTCACTGGACTGCTTGACTGTGTGTATGGCATTATGAAGTCTGAAGACTACCAACAAATTTTGCAGCATAATGTACGGCCCAGTGTGAGAAAGCTGGGTCTCCCTCAGAGGTCATGGGTCTTCCAGCAGAACAATGACCTGAAACACACTTCAAAAAGCACTAGAAAATGGTTTGAGAGAAAGCACTCTGGAGACTTCTGAGGTGGCCAGCAATGAGTCCAGACCTGAATCCCATAGAACACCTGTGGAGAGATCTAAAAATGGCAGTTTGGAGAAGGCACCCTTCAAATATCAGGGACCTGGAGCAGTTTGCCAAAGAAGAATGGTCTAAAATTCCAGCAGAGCATTGTAAGAAACTCATTGATGGTTACCGGAAGTGGTTGATCGCAGTTATTTTGGCTAAACGTTGTGCTACCAAATGTTGGGTTGAGGGTACCAATACTTTTGTCTGGCCCATTTTTGTAGTTTTGTGTGAAATGATCAATGCTTTGCTTTTTGCTTCATTCTCTTTTGTGTTTTTTCATTGAAGACAAATTAAATGAAGATAATAATACCAAAGAATTTGTGATTGCAATCATTTTCAGGAAGAAACTGAGTATTATCTGACAGAATTGCAGGGGTGTCAATACTTTTGGCCACAACTGTATATATATATAAAGCTGAATGTGTGTATGTGTGTGGTATGTCCGGGATTGGCATCTACACCGTCGCAACTGCAGCCACAAAATTCTGCACAGTCACACATCTGGACCCTGAGAGCATCATAGGCTATGTTGTGAGGCGAAATTTTAACCCTGCGCGTTCCAGTTCACCAAACAATTTTGCCCCTATCTACATATTGGGGGAAAAAGTGACAGTTACCAGCTGACAGTTGTGAATGAGAGGGGCTTAATGACAGCGCCAAAGACTAACAGCATATACCAGCATATAGTCACTAAGGTGGGGCCCCAACATGGGATATTCACCACGCACAGGGACATGTATACACACCACACGCACACAAAGAGTCAAAGAGTAACAGCAAGTGTATAGTCGCTAAGGTGCAGCCCCAACATTGGATACTCACCACGCACCCGAACACACACCACAAAGAGACACACAAAACACAGACCACACACACACCCCACGGATACACACACACCCTACAGCGACACTTGCACTCAACCCACAGGGACACACACCACAAAGAGACACACACCCCACGGGGACACACACCCTATAGCAGGGGTAGGGAACTCCAGTACTCGAGGGCCGCAAACAGTGCAGGTTTTCAGGATTTCCTTAGTATTGCACAGGTGATAACATAATCACTTGCACTGGTGATGATTCCAATCCCTGTGCAATACTAAGGAAATCGTGAAAAACTGTTTGCGGCCCTCGAGGACTGGAGTTCCCCACCCTGCCCTATAGCGACACATGCACTCACCCCACAGACACACACACACACACACACCAAAAAGAGACACACACAAAACAGACACTCACACACAACACAGACCCCCCCCCCACAGGGACACACACACATACACACCCTATAGGGACACATGCACTCACCCCACAGGGACACACATACCCCAGGGAAACACACCACACAGACAGACACAGATGTGCACAAATCACCTCACACAACTCTCCTCACACGTCTGGTATCTTTATTTTCCAAACATAAACATCTGATTAAAAACAGCCAATGTGCAACACATGTGCCATATAGGGAATTAAGGCAGATGTCAGTCACATGAGCTGTCTATTATGTGTATGTGTGAGGAAACATATACTGCCTGGCCGGGGGGAGGGTTTACTGTTGGCTGGAGATTTATTAGGCTGCCTATAGCAATCAATCACAGCTCAGCTTCTATTTTCCTGCAGGTCATTAATATGACATATTCAAATTCTATTTTGTTATAGCTAACGTCAGTTATTTATATATATATATATATATATATATATATATATATATATATATATATAATATTATAGTGTGTCAAAAACTCAAATAAAATCAAGATACAGAAATGAGAATTGAAATAACATGTACATTATAGTATTAAAAATGAGGGATATATATACCGTATTTTTCGCTTTATAAGACGCTCCGGATTATAAGACGCACTCAGATTTTAGAGGTGGAAAATAGGGAAAAAAATATTTGTAGCAAAAAATGACTTTGATATGACACTCAGGCCCTGCGACCAGTCAGCGCTGGTGTCTGTTTCCTTCGGATGCAGGTGCAGCATGTGAGCAACACCAACGACTTCTGCTCCAGTGTCTGATGGCGGGGAGACAGACGCCAGCACTGACTTGTCGGAGGGCTGAGTCTCACATTAATGGGACATGAATATGCAACTTCTGACAATGTTGGAACTGCTGCAGCATGGGGGGAAGGGTGTGTGCACACGATCTGTATACGCAGCGTTTTGGACGCGTCTTGCTTCTGTGTCCAAAATGCTGCGTAGTACAGTACAAGCATAGTGGATGGGATATGTAGAAATCCCATCCTCACTATGCTTAACCTGCCCGCAGTGATCTGACAGCTGCGGTGCGGGTTGCCGGTTCCCCCTCCGCATGTTTATTTCATGCTGCGGAGTCGGAAGCGGCTTCCATCGGGTGACTGCAGGGAGAAGCCGCCCTGCACCCGCTGCACATTGTGAGTACAGGACAGCTGCGGTCTCCCTGCGGCCACCCGTGGCTTCACTCAGGTCCGGAGGAGCCGCGTCCAACATGCAGCTCCTCCCGACCATGAGCACACAGCCTTAGTATGGTCCTTATTACTTTTACAAGGGCCAACAAGGTGAATGAGAAGGGATTTGTTCATGTAGTAGCAATCCCTTTAAGAACTATAACTCCCAGCATGTACTGTAGATCCTATAGCATGCTTGGAGTTCTAGTTAAGCACAGTATTGTTGTGTTAACTTTATTAGTGGTTATGTTACACATCCATGTGCACTCACTTTAATGTGTCCTGCTTTGTGGCCAGTCTGCCTATAAAGTTCTGATGTGATGTACTGTAAAGAGGGAGGGCCAGGGAGGGGGTCTGAACACAGTGCTGAAATACGATGCTCCAGCCTCTGCCTCCTAATTACAAGTCACCACTACAGAGCTTGACCTATAGATGCAGGATGTAGATACAGGAGCTGTACACTGGTGTTATGCAGGCTCCAGCCCTGCTCTAAGGCTGGCTTCACATTTGCGTATGGGAAGGCAGCGTATTGCTGCGTTCCCATACGCAGTCAAACGCATGCGCACTGCGTTCCTATGTTTAACATAGGAACGCATGGTGCCTGCGTTTGCTGCGTTCGGGTGCGGATGCGGACGATATCTGCTGCTTCCGGTGTCCAGCATCCGCACCCGGACGCAGCCAGTTGGGTTTTTTTGTGCGTTTGGGGACCTTGGACAATCAGCAAGCGTCCCCAAGCGTACAAAAAATGCATTGTCTTCAATGGGTCCGCAGTGTCCTCTGCATGACACCGCAGGAGAACGCTGCGGACCCATTGAAAAATCTCCCGGTGGCCGCCGGTGATGTCACAGGAGCTCACCGACGGCCACCGGGAGATCAGCTGAGGCTCTGCTGTCCTCCTTCTCCCCGCCGCCTGTAATCTCCTAGCGATGTCGGCGGGGAGAACAGCTGATCTGAGAGCTGTTTGAATCTTCCCGCGCCGACATCTCCTCTCAGTGTCGGCGCGGGAAGATTCAAACAGCTCTCACATCAGCTGTTCTCCCCGCCGACATGTCCCGGAGCTTACCGGCGGCCGGGGGGGGCGGAGATCTCCGGCGCTGATCTCCGCCCCCGGCCCGCCCCCGGACAGCGCCGATTGGCTGCCGGGCTCCCTAGTGATGTGTCCGCAGGCGGACATTATCCGCTGCGGACACATCAAAGTGTCCCTGCTTTTGACAGCGTTTGTGTCTGCATGCCATCAGCATGCAGACACAAACGCTAATGTGAAGCCAGCCTAATAGACTGAAGCTCCTGAACTGCAGACCGAGCTTCCTGGATTTCTCCACAGGGCAGGGCTCAGCAGGAGGACACATTACAGAGAGCAGAGGGAGTGAGGCAGGACACTGACAAGGTACCTGTGATAAGGTACCTGTGATAAGGTACCTGTGATAAGGTGCCTGTGATAAGGTACCTGTGATAAGGTGCTGATCTGCTCTACCCCTGTGTTCATCGCAGCACAAAGCACAAAGCTCAGTGCTCCTTCACTTGCTGCAGCTGCACCCCCGACACCTGCATTCTCACTTTCTCCAGCACACAATATCCCCAGCCACTGCAAGAAGCTGGGGAGAGACCATGTGTGCCGACTAAGCAGCTTCTCCTGCTCCCTGTGCTCTCACCTCTCATGCTGTCTTCAGTGCAGAGAGCTGGGTGGAGACTGGGAGCAAGTGAAGTGAATATCTAAGTAGTTAATGAGCCGGGGACACGTGGTGCTCCTGCCGCCTGATTCTTCAGCAGGGACCATTCCCTGCCACTTCTGTCCCCGCTTCACTGCTGTGTCCCCCTCCCCAGCAACTGAGGATGCTAGAATGTTATATTCCTTTTATAAGACGCACCCCCACTTTCCTCCAAAACTTGGAGGAAAAAAAGTGCGTCTTATAAAAGGAAAAATACGGTATATATATATAAAACCAGAATATAGGTATGTGAATTTTATGAGCAATTGATGATCCCAGATGTCTACACATTTCATTATTGGACTAGTGGCTATATTGGTCACTAATTTTTTTGGGTTTTGTTTTTGCATGTTAGAAATGTTTTTTTTCTAATATTTGTGCAGTTATATTAGTTTACCTGGTGAACATAAACATGTGAGATGGGAATATATTTGGTTTTTATTAAGTTGCCTAATAATTCTGCACAGTAATAGTTACCTGCACAAACAAGTATCCTCCTAAGGCTGGTTTCACACTGCAGTTTTTTCCCTGATCAGGTTCGATCAGGTTTGTGTGCCAAAACCAGGAGTGTCTCCAAAACTCAGAACAAGTGTCAATTTTTGCAATTATAGTTTTTTCTGCAAGTTCCTCTCCTGGTTTTGACACACAAACCTGATCAGGGAAAAACTGCAGTGTGAAACAAGCCTAAGGCTGGCTTCACACTGCGGTCAGGTCAGGTCAGATCAGGTCGGGTTTTTTGTTCCAAAACCAGGAGTGACTCCAAAACCTAGAACAGCTGTCAATCTTTCAATTATACTTTTTCTCTGCAAGTTCCTCTCTTGGTTTTGGAACACAAAACCTGACCTGATCTGACCGCATTGTGAAGCCAGCCTAAAAAAAAACCCACTCCAACTTCCAAAAATATTAAGCTTTGATATTTATGAGTCTTTTGGGTTGATTGAGAACATAGTTGTTGATAAATAATAAAAATAATCCTCTAAAATACAACTAATAATTCTGCACACAGTGTAGTTTCATTATGAGCAGAGTTCTGTCTTTTCCTACTGCAATGACTTCAGCTGGAGAAGGCAGTCCTTGGTGATTTTGAGCCCATATTTTAGCACCCACATTAGTTATGTTAGTGGATCCAAATCCTTTGTCCCCTCTAACAGCTAATTCAGTAGGGGCTGTCCCCTCTAACAGCTAATTCAATAGGGCTGTCCCCTCTAACAGCTAATTCAGTAGGGGCTGTCCCCTCTTGCACTTGAGCCAAATAAATTGGAATCAACAACAATTGAGCCATTCTCTGTACTTCCACAATTATTAATGGTTCCCAACCCATATTAATAATGATTACCTTGTTCTCACCTTGATAATCAGCATCAATAACACCTCCTACTACTATTGCACCTTTTAAAGTAAAACTGGATCTTGTTGCAATTTGACCAAAATGTCCTTCAGGAATCTTACACCCTAAACCAGTAGAAATGGGGCCTTAGGCTGGTTTCACACTGCAGTTTTTTCACTGATCAGTTTCCATCCGATTTGTGTGCCAAAACCAGGAGTGTCTCCAAAACTCAGAAAAGGGATCAATCTTTCAATTATAGTTTTTCTCTGCAAGTTCCTTTCCTGGTTCCTCTCCTGGTTTTGGCACCCAAACACTGATGGACACTGATCAGTGAAAAACTGCAGTGTGAAGCCAGCCTTACCTGGTGCTATGAGCACGTGCACTACCTCTACTGAGTAGATGTATAGTCCAGCAGGGGCTGGAATAGCTCAGTAAGGAATTTGTACTTCCTCATTCAATTTCCAATAGATCAATGTATCTGCATGTACTTCATGTATGCTCAGATTGGGTGTAAGCATTTTCATCAATAGTGTCATAGAATCAGTGATTGGTCTGTTGTTAAATTGAGTGAGGCTCTCCAAATAATTATCTCCCCATTGGCCATATGAATCTGATTGTGTTATCTTCTTTAGTGTGGATTTCAAAAGCCCATTCATTCTCTCAATGAGGCCAGCTGCTTCTGGATAGTAAGGCATCTAATATATAATTGCCGTAGCGCACTTCCGTCATTTTCGGCGCTACTTCCGTCGTCGTGGACGTGGCTGCCTCGCAGCCACGCGACCCACGAAGCATTGCCCTCGTAGCGGGCATTGCGAGCCGTTGCCGGGCGCGAGCAATGGCCGCGAAGCGGGCATTGCGAGTCTCCGGCCCTGTGGAACGACCGACCAGAGCCAAGCCCCGTGGCCGAAAATAGAACCAGGGGCCCGGCCATAAATTCGCCGAAACACCGCTATGTATCTCTATGGGAAGTGAGGTGCTATTCTGATTGGTCGCTGTGTTCTGCCGGCGACCAATCAGAATAGCGCCTCACTTCCCATAGACATATAATGGACGACTTTGAGTTTCAAATTTACCGCTGTAAGTGAGGCGCTATTCTGATTGGTCGCTGTGTGCTGCCGGCGACCAATCAGAATAGCGCCTCACTTCCCATAGACATATAATGGACGACTTTGAGTTTCAAATTTACCGCTGAAAGTGAGGCGCTATTCTGATTGGTCGCCGGCAGCACACAGCGACCAATCAGAATAGCGCCTCACTTCCCATAGAGATATAATGGACGAAAAGTCGTCCATTATATCTCTATGGGAAGTGAGGCGCTATTCTGATTGGTCGCTGTGTGCTGCCGGCGACCAATCAGAATAGCGCCTCACTTCCCATAGAGATACATAGCGGTGTTTCGAACAATGCATGGCCGGGCCCTTGGTTTGATTTTCGGCCACGGCGCTCGGCTGTCGCCGGCCCAAGAAAATCGCAATGGACCTACGTGCCGGACTTACCGCGGCTGCAAAGACTCACCTATCTATCTATCTATCTATCTATCTATCTACTTGCAAAAAATGAGGCTGCAGCACACAATTTGGAGTGTTTTCTTTGCCTTTAATGGCATATAGGCATGGTGAGGCGACGTTTCGGTCCTCTGACCTTCTTCCAGCCTGAAAAGCACCCAGCATATCTGCTGTAAAAGAGACGCTGCTCATAACTTTTTTCATTGTATCTATCTATCTATCTATCTATCTATCTATCTATCTATCTATCTATCTCTATATCTATTTATCTATCTATCTCTATATCTATCTATCTCTATATCTATCTATCTATATCCATCTATCTATCCATATCTATCTATCTATCTATCTATTAGATTGATAGATAGATATAGATAGATAGAGATACATAGATAGATAGATATAGATAGATAGATAAATACATAGATATATATAGATAGATAGATAAATACATAGATCGATATATATAGATAGATAGATATAGATACAGATAGATAGATATAGATACATATAGATAGATATAGATAAATAGATATAGATAGATATCGATAGATATAGATAATCTATCTATCTATATCTATCGAAGCGGCCATTGCGAGCCGTTGCAGGGGCGAGTCTCCCGCCCCGGCGACGACCGACAAGCGCCGAGCGCCGTGGCCGAAAATAGAACCAAGGGCCCGGCCATAAATTCCTCTGAACACCGCTATGTATCTCTATGGAAAGTGAGGCGCGATTCTGATTGGTCGGCGCAGCCCACAGCGACCAATCAGCATACCGCCTCACTTTCAGCGGTAAATTTGAAACTCAAAGTCGTCCATTATATCTCTATGGAAAGTGAGGCGCTATTCTCATTGGTTGCTGTGTGCTGCCGGCGACCAATCAGAATAGCGCCTCACTTCCCATAGAGATACATAGCGGTGTTTCGAACAATGCATGGCCGGCCCCTTGGTTCGATTTTCGGCCACGGCGCTTTGAG
The DNA here is from genome assembly GCA_033576535.1 of Allobates femoralis. Classification (NCBI taxonomy): domain Eukaryota; kingdom Metazoa; phylum Chordata; class Amphibia; order Anura; family Aromobatidae; genus Allobates; species Allobates femoralis. Next base: position 415,155,308 of record JARQOC010000001.1, read on the forward strand.
TTTTAAATTTACCGCTCAAAGTGAGGCGCTATTCTGATTGGTCGCCGGCAGCACACAGCGACCAATCAGAATAGCGCCTCACTTCCCATAGAGATATAATGGACGAAAAGTATCTATCTATCTATCTATCTCTATTTATCTATGTCTATCTATTTATCTATCTATCTCTATTTATCTATCTGTCTATCTATCTATCTATATCTATATCTATCTATCTAAATCTATCTATATCTATCTATCTCTATCTATCAATCTATCCATCTATCTATCCATATCTATCTATCTATCTATCCATATCTATCTATCTATCTGATAGATTGATAGATAGATAGAGATACATAGATAGATAGAGATAGATATAGATAGATATAGATAGATAAATACATAGATAGATATATATATAGATAGATAGATGTAGATAAATAGATGTAGATAGATATAGATAGATATCGATAGATATAGATAGATAATCTATCTATCTATATCTATCTATCGAAGCGGCCATTGCGAGCCGTTGCAGGGGCGAGTCTCCCGCCCCGGCGACGACCGACAAGCGCCGAGCGCCGTGGCCGAAAATAGAACCAAGGGCCCGGCCATAAATTCCTCTAAACACCGCTATGTATCTCTTTGGAAAGTGAGGCGCGATTCTGATTGGTCGGCGCAGCACACAGCGACCAATCAGCATACCGCCTCACTTTCAGCGGTAAATTTGAAACTCAAAGTCGTCCATTATATCTCTATGGAAAGTGAGGCGCTATTCTCATTGGTTGCTGTGTGCTGGCGCCGACCAATGAGAATAGCGCCTCACTTTCAGCGGTAAATTTGAAACTCAAAGTCATCCATTATATCTCTATGGGAAGTGAGGCGCTATTCTGATTGGTCGCCAGCAGCACACAGCGACCAATCAGAATAGCGCCTCACTTTGAAAGTGCATTCAAAGTTCGAATTGCACGCCAATTTGCAGCCCGGCAACAGTTAGCTAACGTGCCACTGTTGCCGGGCTACACAGGAAACCCGCCGCCTCCACCTCGCCTCTTTCCCCACGCCTCCACCTTGCCTCCTGCTGTTCTCACCAGTCTGTGCACAGGGCGGGCTGTGTGATGTCACATCAGCCCACCCTGTGTACAGACGGGTGAGAACAGCGGGAGGTGAGGGGGATTCGGTTTCCCAGGCAACGACGAGTCCTAAAGGCCTGTAGGACCTAGAAGACGGAGGTGGAGCGAGCCGGCTGACAGGTGAGTATCCTTACTGAGGATTTTTTTTTACTTTTAATGTGAAGGAGTGGGGGGCCGTGGGGAGCGGAGTATCGCCATATACCATAGTGCTGCTATACATGTACTGTAATGTACCACCATATACTATAGTGCTGCTATACATGTGCTATAAAATACCACCATATACTATAGTGCACCTGTACATATACTGTAATGTACTGCCATATACTATAGTGCTGCTATACATGTGCTATACTGTATCGCCATATACTATAGTGCTGCTATACATGTGCTGTAATGTATCGCCATATACCATAGTGCTGCTATACATGTGCTGTAATGTACCACCATATACCATAGCGCTGCTATATATATATGTAGTTCACTCACATTGACTTAAAGGGAACCTGTCACCAGGTTTTTGCAACCTAATCTGAGAATAGCATAATATAGGACCCGAGATCCTGACTCCAGCGATGTGTCACTTACTGAGCTGCTCAGTGTAGTTTTCATAAAATCACTGTTTAAACAGCTGGAGATTATCATTAGCAGTCCTCTTGGCCTGCTGCCAAGTGGACTGGTATATTCACAGACTGCTAAATCTGCAACATAGAAAACAGTAATTTTATCAAAATGACAGCAAGCAGCTCAGTAAATGACACATCGCTGGAATCAGGGTCTCTGTCTCTACATTATGCTGCTCTCAGATGGGATGGCAAAAACCAGGTGACAGGGTCCCTTTAACAAGTTCTGTCAGTCACAGTATGTCAACTACATATATATTCTAGAATACCCGATGCGTTAGAATCGGGCCACCATCTAGTATGATATATCCACTCAATGTTGTGTTGCATTGCATAATCTTTGACCTGTTGTCCCGTGAATTGAGAACCATTGTTAGTTTGAATCTGTAGTGGGGTACCATAGTATTGTGTGATCAGTTCTAATGTTCTCAAAGTACTCCACTGGGTGGCAGATTTGCAAGGAAACTCCACCATCAATCCTGAGTTTGTGTCTGCAGCTGTACAGATTGATTTACAACTTCTACTTTCTAGCAGAGGACTGATGAAACCCATCTGCCAAATCTGAGCTGGCAATTGGCCTCGTCCTATGTGTCCCATTATGGTGTGTGGTACCTTCCTTTTATGCGAATGTTGACATATGGGACATTGTGCAATGACTTGTTTTATAACATCTAAAGTTAAAGGCACTCTTGTCTCTTGTGCCAACCTGTAAGTGTCATTTTCTCCCAAGTGTTCACTTTTCTGATGCGCCCAAACAGCTGTACCTTACAACCATGTTTGTTTCTGTTTATCAGGTTCAGTATCTGCGACAGAAATCGAGACTGCTGCGTTTGCTTGAGAATTAAACAAATTTAAACTCAAGCTCAATAACTTCCACTCGCTCGCCGAGTCCCTCCTCCCTTTTTGCGACTTAGCCTCCTCTCATGACGCCACCGCCGCCGCCACCCTCTACAACACCACTCTCGCCACAGCCCTCGACCAGGCCGCCCCTGTCTCATACAACAAAACCCATGCACACAGACAACCCTGGCTCACCGCCAACACCAAAAAACTTCGACGGACGTCCAGGGTAGCTGAACGGAGATGGAAGAAATCCCACTCTGCAACGCACCTTGCCTTGTACAAACAGTCCCTCATCAACTTCAAGACAGCACTGACCACCGCAAAACAAGCTTTCTTCTCGTCTCTCATTAGTTCCCCCTCCCACAAACCCAAGCAACTTTTCATAACCTTTAACGCTCTACTCCGTCCCCCTGCACCCCCTACCTCTCCCCTCATCTCCGCCGACGACTTTGCCAACTTCTTTAAACAGAAGATCGACAAAATCAGATAAAGCTTCGATTCCCAATCCCCTCAACTCTCCCTCTCTATCACCCAACCCCCCTCAACCAAAAGTAACTTCTCCTATATGACTGAAGTGCGTCTCTCCTCCCTTCTAGCACGATCACACCTCACCACTTGTACCCTCGACCCTCTCCCCTCCCATCTCATCCCTAACCTCCCCACAGTCCCCATCCCCGCCTTAACCCATCTCTTCAACATATCACTTACTACCAGCGTCTTCCCCTCATCCTTCAAACATGCCCTCATCACACCCATTCTCAAAAAACCCTCCCTCGACCCCGCAACAGTCTCCAACTATCGTCCTATATCTCTCCTCCCCTTCGCCTCAAAATTGCTTAAGCAACATGTCTACTCCGAACTGTCATCCCATCTCTCCTCGTGCTCCCTCTTTGACCGCCTGCAATCCGGTTTCTGAGCCCATCACTCCACCGAAACAGCCCTAACCAAAGTCACCAATGACCTACTTACCGCCAAGAGCAAGCGACACTACTCCATCCTTCTCCTCCTCAACCTCTCTGCTGCCTTCAACACAGTCGACCACTCCCTCCTGCTTCAAATTCTAGAATCTCTTGGCATCACTGACCTGGCCCTCTTCTGGTTGTCCTCGTACCTAACAGACCGGACCACGGCCTCCAATATCATCTCTACGCCGACAACACCCAGCTCTACCTCTCCGGCCTTGTCATCACCTCCCTGCTATCCAAAATCCCACACTGCCTGTCCGCCATCTCATCCTTCTTTTCCGCTCGTTTCCTCAAAGTCAACATGGATAAAATCGAGTTCATCATCTTCCCCCCAAGTCGCTCTTTCCCCCCTACCCGACCTAACCATCACTGTCAACGGCTGCACACTCTCACCCGTCCCCAACGCCAAGTGCCTCGGTGTAATCCTCGACTCTGCCTTCTCCTTCAAGCCACACATCCAGGCCCTCGCCACCTCCAGCTTAAAAACATCTCATGAATCCGCTCCTCCCTTGACCATGACACTGCCAAAATGCTTATCCATGCCCTCATTATCTCATGTCTCAACTACTGCAACCTCCTATTCATCGGCCTCCCCGCTTCCTCCCTTGCACCCCTCCAAACCATCTTCAACTCTGCTGCCCAAATCATCCACCTGTCGCCCCGTTACTCCCCCATCTCCCCCCTCTGCCAAGCCCTCCACTGGCTCCCTACTCCCCAGAGATCTCCGTTCAAAGCCCTAACCCTAACTTACAAGGCCATCCACAACCTGTCCCCTCCATACATCTCTGACTTGGTCTCCCGATACCACCCCTCACGCAATCTGCGCTCCTCTCAAGAACTCCTTCTCTTCTCCCCCTGCATCTCCACCTCCCACAACCGCATACAAGACTTCTCTCGTGCATCCGCCATACTCTGGAACAATCTTCCACACTACATCAGACACTCTCCTACCCTGGGAACCTTCAAAAAAAAATGAAGACCCACCTCTTCCTTCAAGCTTATAACCCACACAACCCACACTGAGACCTAATCCGCTGCACCATCTCACCTCTCCCCCTTCTACTGTCTCCCACCCATCCTCTATAGACTGTGAGCCCTTGTGGACAGGATTTCTGCCCTATTGTACCTGTATGATTTATTTGTCGTTATTTATGTTCTCGTCCTTGTTCTGCCCTTACACATGTAAAGCGCCATGGAACCAATGGCGCTATATAAATAAATAATAATAATGTTCCAATGAGTCAAGAGGGACATGTGCATCAAAATGAAAAACAGTACTTTTGGTTATCTGAATTAACTTCTCAATCTCCTGCCAAATCTCTTTACCCCATACCTCTTTTTCATGGATTTGCCAATCGTGTTTTTTCCATCCCATCATCCAGGAAGCTAGTCCATTAGCTACTGACCTTGAATCTGTGAAAATGTGACATTCTGCACCCTGCTAAAAGCACTGCAAACAGTTCAGCATACTGACTTCTTTTCCCCTCACCTTCCATGGTCAAAGTTGTATTATTTTTTGGATTGAAGGCTACACTTTTCCATCTTCTGCGTCCACTGACATATCTGGTAGATCCATCTGTGAGCCAAACATAGTTTTGTTGATCTTAAGTTAATTCGGAGTATGATTTACCGTATATACTCGTGTATAAGCCGAGTTTTTCAGCACAAAAATTGTGCTGAAAAGTGCCCCCTTCGGCTTATACACGAGTCACTATACGGCTGAGTGGGGGGGGCGGTGTCCGGTGGCTGGAGGAGGCTGGGGGATGCTGTAATATGAGTCCCGGGCACGTGGGGCCACTCATTAGTGCAATGCAATATGCACTGCATCCCCCTGTCCATCAGCGGCAGGGGGAGCGGTGCATACTACATTGCGCTCCCCCAGTGATATATACAGGCCCTCCCGCTCCTCCCCCAGTGGTATATACTGGCCCCCGCTCACCCCCAGTGGTATATACAAGCCCCCCGCTCCCCCCTTGGTATATACAGGCACCCGCTCCCCCCCCAGTGGTATATACAGGCCCCCTGCGGTATATACAGGCCCCCCGTTTCCCCCCCCCCAGTGGTATACAGGTCCCCGGTTGCTGCCGCACACTGTAAAAGAATAGCTTTCATACTTACCCTCCTCGCTGTTACCGCGTTCCTCCGGTCTCCTTCCCGCTTCTACCAGGCTGGCCGTCGCAGCCACAATGACGTCATTGTTTCTGCGCGGTCACATGACGCCGGGTAGAAGCGGGAAGGAGACGAGGATGCGCGATGACAGCGAGGAGGGCAAGTATGAAAGCTATTCTTTTACAGGTGTGCGGCAGCAACCGGGGGCCTGTATACCCCTTGGGTGGGCTGTATACCCCTGGGGGGGCCTGTATACCACTGGGGAGGCTGCTGTATATACTGATGGGGCCTGTATATACCAGTGGGGAGGCTGCTGTAATACTGCTGGGGCCTGTATATACCACTGGGGAGGCTGCTGTATACCACTGGGGCTGCTGTATATACTGCTGGGGCCTGTATATACCACTGGGGAGGCTGCTGTAATACTGCTGGGGCCTGTATATACCACTGGGAGGCTGCTGTATACCACTGGGGCTGCTGTATATACTGCTGGGGCCTGTATATACCACTGGGGAGGCTGCTGTAATACTGCTGGGGCCTGTATATACCACTGGGGAGGCTGCTGTATACCACTGGGGCTGCTGTATGTACTGCTGGGGCCTGTATATACCACTGGGGAGGCTGCTGTATACTACCACTGGGGAGGCTGCTGTATTACTACCACTGGGGAGGCTGCTGTATACTAACACTGGGGAGGCTGCTGTATACCTGTGCTGGGGTCCACCCTCGGCTTATACATGAGTCAATAGGTTTTCCCAGGTTTTGGGGCAAAAGTAGGGGGGTCGGCTTATACACGGGTCGGCTTATACACGAGTATATACGGTACCCCATTTTACAGGTGATTCTTTCATTTTTGAGGATTTTTCAAGAGGATTTACCTCTTCTGGGATTTTCAGCAACTTTCTAATCGAGAGCTGCCACTCCCCCTTCTCCTTTTTTAGCTCTTTCTAAAATGTACCATTTCCATTTGATGATACTCTGTTCTTGAGCATGCCCTGTTCTGTTTGATCTTGGATTTGACATTACTCATTGCATAATGGGTATCTGTGGTCTTAGTAACACAATATGGTTCAGTGTTAACTGTTCGGTATCCACCAAAGCCAATAACAGGCTAACAATTGCTGTTCCAAGGGAGTATATTTTTCTCCCACATCTGGCAGTTTCTTGTTCCAAAACCCAAGGGGAACACTTTTGTCCCTTGCTTTTGCTGAAATGAACAATTTGCATATTTTTTTTTGTAACATATTTTTATTGAGTTTTCAGTATCGTAACAAATAAATAGACCAATATCAATTTGCATATTGATGTTGTATGGATACATGCAATTCAACCTCTCCCTGCTATTTTGATCATAAATCGACGGCCTGTTGAATGGCTTCCTTGACCATTTCAAATGCAATTTGTTGTTCTTCCTTCCAGGTAAACTCATATTTTTTTCTGAGTTACCTTGTACAGAGGAGCAAGCAATTGTCCCAAGTGAGGGATATGCTGTCTTCAGAATCCAAACAATCCAATGTGGGACTGTTTCTGTTTGTCCTTAGGAATTGGGAAATTCAAAATTTTCTGCTTAGCTTTAGGGAGGATCTCCCTATGGCCTTTATTCTCATAGACTGTGAGCCCTCGTGGACAGGGTCCCTGCCCCTCCTGTACCTGTACGTCCTGATCGCCTAGATTTAGTGTACTTGTTCTTGTCTCCCTCATCCTCATGTAAAGCGCCATGGAACCTAATGGCGCTATATAAATAAATAATAATAATAATAATAATTCCACTGGATCCCAGGAATTTAACCGTTTGGAGACGAATGAATGTATACTGCCTTCCTAGCTACATAAAGGCGAACTGATCTTGCGCCTTCTCTTCTATTGGGATTATGAAGAAAGCATTGGCTAAGTCAATTATAGCATACCAGGTTCCATCTTGGCTTTGAATATTTTCCACAATAGTTATGGTATCTGGGACAGCTGCGGTCAAAGGAGGAGTATGCTTGTTCAAATCCCTATAGTCCACAGTCATCCTCCATGATCCGTCACGCCAATTCTTTGATAGTTTCACCAATCTCCTTGTGACCTCCAGGACTTCGATATTGTTTCATAGCCACTATTTTTGTGGCTGGAGGAATATGCACTGGGGGCATTTTGACTTTCCCCTACCACAACAGGTTTCACAGAAATTTCTGCTCTGTGTACCCCAAAAGCATATTTCCCTTCCTCCAAATGTAAGGTCATTTTCTTGAGTATATCAATACCAATTATATACTCTGGTATAGGAACAACCAAAACAGTATACCTTTTCAGAGGTAAATTTCCTATTTTCAAGGTAACTTCAGTTTGTACACCTTCAGTTACCCGTCCTCCTAGTCCAGAAATTTTTACTTTGGGACCTTTCAACTTCTTCGGATTTCTAGGTTTGGGTGAACTATTCTCCTTATGGAGACTTTCCTGGCAGCCGACAGTGAGTAGACTTAAAGTTGCAATGCTCCTCTGGGAAATTGCATATGCAAATTGTCACTTCAGAGAGGAAGTGAAAAATTCTAATGCCACTGAAACGCAGCATCTGCAGTTTGGGGTTCTGATCAGGCACAAATCCTGAGTCATATTAAAGGGCTTGTTAAAGAGTCAATTATGACTTTTAGGATTGCTACCTTTATTAGGTGGCATTAGAGTTTTTCACTTCCTCACTGATGTGACAATTTGCATATTCAGATTACCATAAATTACAGTAGCCTCCGCCCCTGTGTCAATCAATGCTGGGCACGTTGAACATTGCCCCCTCTCCAGTGTATTGACAATTGGACATAGGGTCTCTCATACTTACATATCCAGACAGGAGCTTGGCTGGTTACCTATGCGGAGGAATCAGAAACTCCTTAGGGGAGCTGTTGGCTGCATGATTGCCTGTATCTTAGTGGCTACCATAGAGGCCACATCTTCCCAGGGATAGATTTTCTGGAAATCTTCCCAGTCGTGTGTTTTGAATTGTACCTCCTTATCCTCACTTCCCCCTTTTCCCTTTTTATCTTTCTTGGATTCTGATTCTAGTGTCTCTTTTTCCTTGGTTACTTTCTTGTTAGAGAGGACTTTTCGTTTATATAATTTCCACAAGGCAGCAGTATCTTTGCCATCTATTGAGTCTTTTGACACCCCTGCTTTCAAGAGAGCTTGAAATATTTCTTTGAGACACTCTTGGGTTCCCGTCGTTTTCTTGATTTTGTTTTGAAATTTTGATTATGTGAGGTTTTAGGATTAGAGGAGCGCTGATGCTCAATTAGACTTCTCCCATTCCCTGATATCCTGAAGTTCCCTCATTCGGGAAAGAGATTCCAAAATTGGTCTTCCTGTTAATGATATCAAGAGAGTCATAATTACCGTTTTGTATGCTGGGGGTGTAGTTTCAATTATCCAACTACGGACACTGGCAATCAATTCTGCCTCCTGATAGTCCTTTCTCTTTTCCTCTGTAAGTCTTTCCATGCCATCCCTAAGAATAAACCAAGGCTTTTCATTTATTGGGACATCTGACTCACTGGGTTAATTTTCCATGAAAATAGCAGCAATTATTAAAAACAAATTTTGCAGTTGGTTGGTGCCAGGAGTTGCAAACTAGCTCTTGAATGATCTTAATACTTGGTCTTTGGTAATAATGACAAGCCTTAGAACATCTCCGGGGTCCAATGTGACCCCATTGGCACCTTGTTCAAAACAACTGGACCAGCCAGGAGAGATCACCTTCCCCTTGTTTCTGTCTAAAATGGGAGAGGATATTACCGGTATCCACTTTTTCTTGAGAAAAATCCTCTATTGGGTACGTGTTCTAGAATGTGGTACTGGTTCATCCACAAATATTGGATGACCATCCTCATCATACATTGGATTTCCTGCTCCATTCTTCACTTGAACATGACGTCTTTAAGGTCTGAATTCAATATGTTCAGATCTGCAATTTATAGGTTGAGTGTGTATAGATGGAGGGTCTGTGGGAAAACCCTGATCGCGTAGAGGGTCCAAGGAACCCCTCCATTCATCATAATCAGATGTTGAAGGAGAAGAATCCCATATGTCCCCATCCCACGTCGGGATCCCAGTTTACTGATGTAGCAGCAAAAGACATATACTTTCTGCTTGTTTACCCTTTCTATCCGTTTACGATATTTATTCTGGACAGCTTTGACAGCGGCTTTCTCAGCCACTCATTGATAGTGTTCTAATTATTATTTTAACAATTTTTGATGGCACCCTAGTACCACTCGTTTCCCTTTTGATTCAATTAAATTTTGTTCTGCTTGGAAAACCTTTTTAAGCAATTTAGAACTCTTTTTTGTGAATTATTCGATAAGCTGAGGCTAATGTCCAATTGTGCCGCCCCCAACCCAACTGAATCACCTGCCTTTGAAGGGATTCCCTCAAGTACCTTCACAACATTGAGGGGTTCTGAACTCTTTTAACATATTTTATTAATTTTCAAAACATACAGTAATGAGAAACAACAATTCCCAACATTGGGATTCCATACCTTACAATGACCTAACATCATATGGAATTTCATAACCAAATCATTGCAAAACATTTGAACTATATCCTTCATTAAATCCCTTCCACCCCCCCAAACCCCTCAGATTCTAATCTCTGCAGTTTGTGTTGTCATTATGGTATTGGGGTATTACCCCCAATCCTTTCAAGGAGATACCATTGGGTGTTTTCGAATTGACCCCTAAGCTGACTTCGAACTTCTTCATCTAGCATCGGGAGGAACACTGACCAGGTATTCAAGCCAAGAATCTCCCCACCATTTTCTCTTTATTTGTCAATGCATGCATCCAGTCCATACGAAAAAGGAACATTAACTTGGACTGTATCAGGACCTTGGTCGGTGGTTCTGGGCTCAGCCATTGTTGCAGGATGCTTTTTCTGACTGCCGATGCCCACATTATTAACATTGCTTTTACATTTTTTGGGAATGAATCTGAATTCTCGTCTAATATGTTAAAGATCGCCCACTGTGGTGTCAGTGGAAATCGCATCCCACATTTCCTCTGAATCTCATCATGCATTGTTTTCCAAATTCTATTAATTTTCCTACATCCCCACATATGATGTAATATATATATATCTGTGTTCTCTGTGTTGCATTTTGCACAACTAAATTTTTCTAAGGGTGACATTTTAGATTTAATGAGTGGCGTAATGTAGGCTCTATGTAGGATCAACATAGCCATGTCCGTATAACTGCTAGACCCAATAATCTGTCTTTGCTTGTTAGTGGCACACAACATCATTGACTGTGATTTCTCCCAATTCTATTACCCATTTTGCGGGGCCTGTAGTGTCTCCCTCCCAAGACCACTCCGATCTCAATATTGTATAGACACCGCTGGTTGATATAGGTTGTATTCTAGCATTTCTGAGAGAGTTGTTCAAATTGTTTCCTCATCCTCCTGTCTGGAACAGGAATGGTTTATTCACAAAAATAGGGAACCTTTGTTTCGCGGTGTCATAAGTAATTATAGAGAATTTATTATCCATCAAATCTACCGCCATCATACAACCTTGTTCTGCTAGATCTACATACGTCTGTGGTGGCTTTCCTCCCAAAAAGTCTGGATTATCCAGGAATGGCATGAATGGTGACACCCCAGCACTCACAACCGCACATTTTTCTAGGTTTCCTCCACGCTTTTATTGTTTGCCATATAGTGGGGAGTCGGTCAATATTGGCAGGAAGCTTATCATTATTTAATTGCATCAAAGCAGTCAATGAAGCAAACGGACTGAGGGCTTGGTCTAATTCCACATTGGTATAGTGGGAGGGACGTTCCTTTCATCCAATCAATAGCACTGGGGAACACAATTTTTTAGGAGTTAGGTCAGACAACTGCTCTTAATTAATTTTTGGATGCTGAATCCAGAAATGATCTCAGTTTTTCTCTATCACGTCAAGTTTTTGAACTATAGGATTTTTGTCTTCTCAACAATATGTAAACTACTGTACCTAAAAAGTGTTTTTTTTCAAGATATTGATAATTACGATGTATTGGGAGCTGCACACACCTCTCACCACACTGTCTCAGTTGTGACTACTCTTACAAGTTGCCATGTAGCTCTATATGAGTCGAATTGTAATCAGATAACAAGTCTTATTACAGATATCAGTACAATTATGCTTCTCTGGCAGGTAAATTGTGGAGGAAAAACTTGACGTGCTAGAAAAAAACTACCGTATATACTCGTGTATAAGCCGAGTTTTTCAGCACAAAAAATGTGCTGAAAAGTCCCCCCCTCGGCTTATACACGAGTCACTAACGAGTCATTGCGAGTCAAAAAGCACACTTTCGGCACACACATTTCAAAAAGCGGGTGGGAAGAAGCAGGGCACACAGAGCAGACCACCGGGAGCCAGAGCCCGCAAGCTGTGCAGAGCCTCCCATCGGACCGGCCCCGCCAGGTACTGAGGCTGTGATCCCGGCTGTGATCTCTGTGACAGCCGGGACCTGTGTGCAGCTTCACCAGCCGCGCTGCTGGCGGCGTGGGCGGATGCCCTCCCCCTTCTCCAGATGGCCCCCACCTGTCACTGCCCCCCACCTGTACAAAATTACACCCCCCCCCCCTTCCCCCGATGCCGGGACCTGTTTGCGGCGGGGGCGGATGCCCTCCCCCTCCTCTGGATGGCCCCCACCTCCGATGCCGGGTCTTTGCGGGTTCCTCCGTCGCGCTACTGGCGGCGCCGGCGTTTCCCCCCCCCCTCCTCAGGCCTCCCCATCCCCTGGATGGCCCCCACCTGTCCCTGCCATTTACCCCTCACCCCCCGATCCCCGTGACTGATCTCACCGCTCCTCGATCCCGCCGTTGTAGCCGCCGCTCTGCCTCCTCTCCTCGCAGATACGCCCCTCCTCCAGTGCTGCTCCGCCCAGAGGTAAGTACTTAATGAATGAATGAATGATTGAATAAGTGAGTGGGTTCATGGATAGATGGATGGGCTCATGGATGGATGGGTGTGAATGGATGGATGTGTGCACGTGTGGTTGTGTGGGTGCGTGGATTAGTGGATGTGTGGGTGCGTGAGTTAGTGGATGTGTGGGTGCGTGGGTGTGTGGGTTAGTGGATGCGTGGGTGCGTGATGTGTGGGTGCGTGGATGTGTGGGTGCGTGGATGTGTGGGTGTGTGGATGTGTGGGTGCGTGGGTTAGTGGATGTGTGGGTGCGTGGATGTGTGGGTGCGTGGGTTAGTGGATGTGTGGGTGCGTGGATGTGTGGGTGCGTGGGTTAGTGGATGTGTGGGTGCGTGGGTTAGTGGATGTGTGGGTGTGTGGATGTGTGGGTGTGTGGATGTGTGGGTGCGTGGGTTAGTGGATGTGTGGATGTGTAGAGGTGTGGGTGCGTGGATGTGTGGATGTGTGGGTGCGTGGGTGTGTGGATGTGTGGGTGTGTGGATGTGTGGATGTGTGGGTGTGTGGGTGCGTGGGTTAGTGGATGTGTGGGTGTGTGGATGTGTGGGTGCGTGGATGTGTGGATGCGTGGGTGCGTGGATGTGTGGGTGCGTGGATGTGTGGGTACGTGGATTTGTGGGTACGTGGATGCGTGCGTGTGTGTATGGATGTGTGCGTATGTGTGACTGCATGCGTGGATAGGTGCACGAATGGATGTGTACATGCGTGGATGATGGGTGGATGGATGGATGGATGCAACAAGTGATCAAGTGTCCTCTTCTAGTCTCAGGGATCATAGTCATGGTGCACTGTATGACAGATCATTGCCATACAGTGCACCATAACTCTGACCCCAGAGACTGTAGGAAGAGGACACTTGATCCCTTGCTGCAATCTCTGGAGCAGAGGGGTTCGAGCATCGTGGGACCGTCGTTGTGGACTCCGTCGGAGGCGATCGAGCGTCGTGGGACCTTCGTTATGGTCTACATTGGATCTTTCTAATAAAGATGGAGTCTGAATTTGGTTTGTGTTTTTTTTCCAAATAAAAATATTTTTCTCTGTGTGTATTTATTGACTACTTACCAGAGATTCCTAATGGCGGGTCTAACATTGGCCCAATATTATGAATCTCGGGCTTAGTGCCAGCTGCCAATAAAAAGCTGGCATTAACCCCTTTATTACCCAGTTAGCCACCGGCACCAGGGCAACTGGAAGAGCGTGGGTACAGTGCCAAAAAATGGCGCTTCAATGAATGCGCCATTTTCTGGGGCGGCTGCAATTCGCAGCATTGGGGGCCCAGAACACTTGGGCCTCTCCATGCTGTGGATTCCTGCCCCTGGCTGTCTAGTTGTACCTGGCTGGACCAAAAATAGGGCGGAGCCCCACGTCATTTTTTTCTAGAATTTGTTCTAGAATTAAAAAAAAAATGGGCTTCGCTGTATTTTTGGTTGCCAGCCAGGTACAACGAGGCAGCTGTGGGTTGGTGGCAGTCCATAGCTGCCAAGTTGTACCTGGCTGGACCAAAAATATGGCGAAGCCCCACGTCATTTTTTTTTATTACTTCTACCAATAAAATGACATGGAGCTTTGCCATATTTTGTTGTTGCTGTAACTGGATTGCTCCCCGGTTACAGCCATCCTCCTGCTCCTGGCTGTGCAGTGCGGGTACCGGCCCGGATCCCTCCCCAGTTACGGTACCTGCATCCTCAGACCTCTCAGGCGTGTGGTCCCGGTCACCCCGCCGTTTCCGTCCATCCTCTGTCTCCCGCGCTCCTGTGCAGAAACCTCAGAGGTCCCGGATCCCTCCGCCTCATCTGCACTGTATTGATGGGGTGGCCTGTATCCCTCCGCCCTCCTATAGCGATGGGCGGCATGTATCCCTCCGCCCTGCTGTAGTGAGGGGGCGCCCAGTGTCCCTCCACCCTGCATAGGTTATGGTAGACCCCTGTGTCCCAGTCAGCACACACCCAAAAAGTCCCCTGTGGCCAGACATAGACCTAATACAAGGTTTGGACACAGGGGACTTTAATTACAGTGCCTGGCCCTAAGAGGAAGGAGGTGAGGCACCATTGTAGTACTGTACCGTGTGTTTAGTTACAGTAGCATAATAGAGCAGGGGAAAGAATAGAGCAGGGAAAGTGCTAGGTTGTCAGGGAAAGTTCAAAATTTTATTCGTATTCAGTACTGGTAGCTGCTGCATTTCATACCCTAGGCTTATACGCGAGTCAATAACTTTTCCCAGCTTTTGGGGGCAAAAGTAGGGGGGTCGGCTTATACACGGGTCGGCTTATACACGAGTATATACGGTAACTACATTTTTGGAATCAGCATTGCCAATTTTAGTATAAATCAGCTCAAAAACCAAACTCAACAGGAATTTTTTTTCAAATTGTTCCCCAGTGTAGTGTATCTTAAGTTTGCTGCCAAATTGTACCGTCCTATATCTGGGAAGTTTATTCCCCCTTCCTCTCTCAGAGCCTGTAATTTCGTCAGCCCAATTCTTGATCTCTGCTCTGTATCCCAAATAAACATTCTAAAAGCTTTGTTTAGTGTGTGTATGTGTGCTTTACAGAGTAGTAGGGGCAATGTTTGAAAGATGTACATTAATTTAGGGAAAATTATCATTTTTATTAAGTGGCAACGTCCTGAAAATGACAGCGAGAAATGTTAACATGATGTCAATAATTGAAGTATTGAAGTTATAAGGGGCTTAATGTTTAATTTGTATAAAGTAGCTAAGGGTGCTTTCACACTACGGATTTTTGGGAGCCGATGCTGTCCGATATAAATCGGACAGCATCGGCTCCCTTCTGATGCTTGGAATCGGGTGCCAAATAGGCACCCGATTCCGGCATAAAATCGTTGCCGGGCTGAAAAAAAAGAAAAAAAAAAAAAGTTTATTCTCACCTCCCCCCGATCCCCCGCCGTCTTCCTGGAGGTTGCCGGTGGCTCATGCAGGTTCCCGGTGGCTTCAGAGGTCTTCCTCTGCTGTTCAGGACCTGCAGTGATGTCACAGTCACGTGACCGCGGGTTCCACCATGGTAACCCGCGGTCACATGACTGTGACCTCACCGCAGGTCCTATACAGCAGAGGAAGACCTCTGCTGACACCGGGAACCTGCATGAGCCACCGGCAACCTCCAGGAAGACGGCGGGAGACGGCGGGGGCTCGGGGGAGGTGAAAATAAACTTTTTTTTTTTTTTTTTTTTTAACCCCTGCGCTCCCAGTTGAGCATTTTTACTGTACTGAGCATGCTCAGTACAGTAAAATAGGGTCCGAGGAGACATCAAATGTTTCCTCGGACCCTTCTCCATAGGGCCCCATGTTATAGGGATCGGGTCAGATCGGATGTGCACTAAATGCCATCCGATTTGGTCCGATCCGAGTCTGTCAGATTTTATTTTCGGTGCAAAAATCGTTGCAGGCAACAATTTTTTTCACCGGAAAAAAATCGGGAAAAATCGGGCAGAGTCGGATCGGACCAAATCGGATGGCATTTAGTGCACATCCGATTCGGTCCGATCCCCATAGGGATGCATGGGGTCCGAAAATCGGTCCGATGCTGTCCGATTTTTATCGGACAGCATCGAAAAGAAGAAATTGTAGTATGAAAGCACCCTAAGTCTGCTGGGATAAGAACCCCCAAATACGTTATAGATGAGTGGCACCATTTGAAAGAAATGAATTGAGTCTGTCTCCCCTTCTCCGAGAGTGCCAAAGCTTCTGATTTATTGTAGTTTATTTAAAACCAGAACATCCATTGTAATTCTCTATGATTTTCATTATTATATGGGTATCTCTCTCTCGGGATTCGAGATGAACAACAGGACATCGTCTGCAAAGGCTGCTATTTTGTAAGCCACCCCCTGATCTCTATGCCTTTATAGTCTACGGAATTTTGTAAGGTTCTATCCAGTGGATCCAGAGCTAGATCGAACAGCAGAGGAGACAATGGACACCCCTGTCTTGTACCTCTTAGAATCTTAAATGGTGACGTAAAAGCACTGTTTATGGCCAGCCTGGACACCGGTTGATGATATATACTTTTAATAGCACTACAGAACCATGGTCCAAACTCTCTCAGGCTCAGAATCTAACAAGTATTCCCATGACACCCTGTCGAATGCTTTATCAGCGTCCAGGCTGGCCACAATCGCCTGCTCCCCCCCCCCCCCCCCCATCCTCATCCTCTCAAGTGAAATAACTCCCAATGCTGTACGTATATTATAGGTTATAGATTTCCCATGAACGAATCCAATTTGTTGGGATGAAATTATCGAGGGAAGTATCTGTTGAACTCTATTTGCCAATAATTTTGTGAGTATTTTAAAATCTGAGTACAGTAGGGAGATCGGTCTATATCCCTCCACCTTTAAGGGGTCTTTGCCTGGTTTTGGAAGTACTATAATATCCGCATCTGTAAATCCATATAGAGCACGCCCTCCCTCTATCATTTGATTAAAGATGTTGCATAGGTGAGAACTAACCAGTCCCCCCAGTCTGTAGTACTCGTTACTATACCCATTTGGGCCGGAGGCCTTAGAGATTTTTAATGTACTGATGGTCTGTGTTACCTCCGCAACCGTCACCCGAGAATTAATAGTCTTTGCTCCTCCGTCAATTTAGGCACTGTCTCTGGTGTCAAAAAAACAGAGATAGTGTTTACTTTCACCGGTTTGCCTTATAAAGAGTTTCAAAGAATGTCTTAAATCCCTCATTGATCCCTTCATCACTAGTCTGGGCAATACCCTGTTTATCTAGAATTTTATGGATCCTAGTCGCTTTGCGGTATGGCTTTGTAAGAGACGCTAGAAGTTTACCCAGTTTGTTACCCCATCTAAAATATTTTTGTTTCTGAAAGTCCAGGTTGTAGGCAGCTTTCTCATGAGCCAAGACCTCCGCCTCCTCCTTTGCCTCTAAATATTGTTTTTCGTGAGTGGTGTGTTATTGGTTCTAAATTGTTTGTATGCCTCCGTGAGCCTTGATTGTGATTCTAAAACTCTTCTTATCAAATTTTTCTTTTTATTGCTAATATATGATATGATGTGTCCTCTCATTACCGCCTTGGAGGTATCCCAAAAAAGCCTAGGTGTCTCTGTGTTCCTTGTTGTTTGTTTTAAATGTGTTCCATTCTAAATGTAAATAATTTTTAAATTCCTCAGATTGATATAGATGTGAGGGAAATCTCCATCTCTCGTTAATACCAATGGGCTGTCTTAACCTGAGATGCATTGTAATTGGTGCGTGATCAGAGATATATATATATCTCTTTTTTCTCTTATATATATATATGATATATATATATATATATATATATATATATATATATATATATATATATATATATATATATATACTAGATGTAGTACCCGGCTACGCCCGGGTTAATAAATAACTGATGCTAGCTATAACAAAATAGAATTTGAATATGTCATATTAATGACCTGTAGGAAAATAGAAGCTGAGCTGTGATTGATTGCTATAGGCAGCCTAATAAATCTCCAGCCAACAGTAAAACCACCCCCTGGCCGGGCAGTATATGTTACCTCACACATACACATAATAGACAGCTCATGTGACTGACATCTGCCTTAATTCCCTATATGGCACATGTGTTGCACATTGGCTGTTTTTAATCAGATGTTTATGTTTGGAAAATAAAGATAGCACACGTATGAAGCGAGTTGTGTGAGGTGATTTGTGCACATCTGTGTCTGTCTGTGTGGTGTGTGTGTCCCTGGGGTGTGTATGTGTGTGTCCCTGTGGGGGGGGTCTGTGTGGTGTGTGTCTCTGTGTGTGTCTCTTTGTGGTGTGTGTGTGTGTGTGTCCCTGTGGGGTGAGTGCATGTGTCCCTATAGGGTGTGTATGTGTGTGTGTCCCTGTGGGGGGGGTCTGTGTGGGGTGTGTGTGTCTCTGTGTTGTGTGTGTCTCTTTGTGGTGTGTGTGTGTCCCTGAGGGGTGAGTGCATGTGTCCCTATAGGGTGTGTATGTGTGTGAGTCCCTGTGGGGGGGGGAGTCTGTGTGGGGTGTGTGTGTCTCTGTGTTGTGTGTGTCTCTTTGTGGTGTGTGTGTGTCCCTGAGGGGTGAGTGCATGTGTCCCTATAGGGTGTGTATGTGTGTGTGTCCCTGTGGGGGGGTCTGTGTGGTGTGTGTGTGTGTCTCTTTGTGGCGTGTGTGTCCCTGTGGGATGAGTGCATGTGTCCCTATAGGGTGGCTATGTGTGTGTGTCCCTGTGGGGGGGGGTCTGTGTGGTGTGTGTGTCTGTGTCATGTGTGTCTCATTGTGGCGTGTGTGTGTGTCCCTGTGGGGTGAGTGCATGTGTCGCTATAGAGTGTGTGTGTCCCCTTGGGGGGGGGTGTGTGTCTCTGTGTTGTGTGTGTCTCTTTGTGGTGTGTGTGTGTTTTTTCGGGTGCGTGGTGAGTATCCAATGTTGGGGCTGCACCTTAGCGACTATACACTCTTTGTGTGCGTGTGTTGTGTATACATGTCCCCGTGCGTGGTGAATATCTCATGTTAGGGCCCCACCTTAGTGACTATATGCTGGTATGTGCTGTTAGTCTTTGGGCTATCATTAAGCCCCTCTCATTCACAACTGTCAACTGGTAACTGTCACTTTTTCCCCATTATGTAGATAGGGGCAAAATTGTTTGGTGAATTGGAATGCACGAGGTTAAAATGTCGCCTCACAACATAGCCTGTGACGCTCCCGATGTCCAGACATAGGACTGTGCAAAATTTTGTCTCTATAGCTGACATCTGTCGATTTTCCTCCAACTCTTTTCCATTCACTTTTTCCCCATTATGTAGATAGGAGCAAAAATTTTTGGTGAACTGGAACGCGCAGGGTTAAAATTTCGCCTCACAACATAGACTATGACGCTCTCAGGGTCCAGACGTGTGACTGTGCAAATTTTTGTAGCTGTAGCTGACAGCTGTCGATTTTCCTCCCACACGTTTCCTTTCCCTTTTTCCCCATTATGTAGATAGGGCCAAAATTGTTTGGTGAACTGGAACGCGCGGGGTTAAAATTTCGCCTCACAACATAGCCTATGACGCTCTCAGGGTCCAGACGTGTGACTGTGCAAAATGTTGTCTCTATAGCTGACAGCTGTCGATTTTCCTCCAATATTTTTCCATTCACTTTTTCCCCATTATGTAGATAGGGCCAAAATTGTTTGGTGAACTGGAATGCGCAGGGTTAAAATTTCGCCTCACAGCACAGCCTATGACGCTTTCGGGTCGAGACGTGTGACTGTGCAAATATTTGTGGCTATAGTTGCGACGGTGTAGATGCCAATCCTGGATATACACACATACACACACACATACACACATTCAGCTTTATATATTATATATATATTATATATATATATATATATATATATATATATACCGTATATACTCGTGTATAAGCCGACCCGTGTATAAGCCGACCCCCCTACTTTTGCCCCCAAAACCTGGGAAAACCTATTGACTCGTGTATAAGCCGAGGGTGGACCCCAGCACAGGTATACAGTCCCCCCCAGTGGTATATAGCAGCCTCCCCAGTGGTAGTATACAGCAGCCACAGAGGTATATACAGCAGCCCCAGTAGTAGTATACAGCAGCCTCCCCAGTGGTAGTATACAGCAGCCTCCCCAGTGGTAGTATACAGCAGTCTCCCCCAGTGGTAGTATACAGCAGTCTCCCCCTGTGGTAGTATACAGCAGTCTCCCCCTGTGGTAGTATACAGCAGTCTCCCCCTGTGGTAGTATACAGCAGTCTCCCCCTGTGGTAGTATACAGCAGTCTCCCCCTGTGGTAGTGTACAGCAGCCTCCCCCTGTGGTAGTATACAGCAGCCTCCCCCTGTGGTAGTATACAGCAGCCACAGAGGTATATACAGCAGCCCCTCCCCTGTGGTAGTATACAGCAGCCCCCCCTGTGGGTATACAGCAGTGCCTCCCCCTGTGGTATATACTGCAGCCCCTCCCCTGTGGTAGTATACAGCAGCCCCCCCCCTGTGGGTATACAGCAGTGCCTCCCCCTGTAGTATATACAGCAGCCCCTCCCCTGTGGGAATACAGCAGCCCCCCCCGTGGTATATACAGCAGCCCCTCCCCTGTGGTAGTATACAGCAGTGCCTCCCCCTGTGGTAGTATACAGCAGCCCCCCCTGTGGGTATACAGCAGCCCCCCGTGGTAGTATACAGCAGCCCCCCCCCGTAGTATATACAGCAGCCCCTCCCCTGTGGTAGTATACAGCAGCCCCCCCGTGGTAGTATACAGCAGCCCCCCCTGTTGGTATATACACCCCCCTTTCCCCGTTGCTGCTGCACACCTGTAAAATGAAGATCTTTCATACTTATCCTCCTGCTGTCACCGCGCGCATCCTCCGCTCTCCTTCTTGCTTGCACCCGGGCCCCGGCGTCCATCCATATGACCGCGCACAAATAATGACGTCATTATTTGTGCGCGGTCACGTGGATGGACGCCGGGTGCAAGCAAGGAGAGCGGAGAATGCGCGCGGTGACAGCAGGAGGATAAGTATGAAAGATCTTCTTTTTACAGGTGTGCGGCAGCAACGGGGGGGGGCTGTATATACCCACAGGGGGGGCTGCTGTATACTACCACGGGGGAGCTGCTGTATACTACCACGGGGGGGGCTGCTGTATACTACCACAGGGGAGGGGCTGCTGTATATACTACGGGGGGGCTGCTGTATACTACCACGGGGGGGCTGCTGTATACTACCACGGGGGGGCTGCTGTATACTCACAGGGGGGGGCTGCTGTATACTACCACAGGGGGGCGGGAGAGCACTGACAGTGCTATGTAATATGCACGGCTCCCCCTGCCGCTGATGGACAGGGGGATGCAGTGCATATTGCATTGCACTAATGAGCGGCCCCACGTGACCGGCCGCTCACTATACAGCCTCCCCCTGCCTCCTCCAGCCCCCGGACACCGGCCCCACACAGTCAGCCGTCACTGACTCGTGTATAAGCCGAGGGGGGCACTTTTCAGCACAATTTCTGTGCTGAAAAACTCGGCTTATACACGAGTATAATAGTATATATATATATATATATATATATATATATAATATATATATATATATATATATATATACACAATATTTTTGTTTGTTGAACAGTGGGCACTAGAGCAGTACTCACTAGCCAATAATCTATCCGCGCATGAGAGTCTTGGGCGTGTGAGTAATGTGAAAAGTCTCTCTCCAATGGATGCTGTACCCTCCAGACATCTACCAGTTCTAAACTATTTGATAAGGATCTCAGCAATCTCCCCAAAGTTCATGTAGTTGACACTTGAGAGTTAGATGAGTCCATCATATGGTCATATATTTCGTTAAAGTCACCTCCCACAGTTAGTGAATGCGTGCCCCAATCCGCAATTTGTTCCATCATGGAAGCCTGAAAACGGGTATCTGGAATATTTGGTGCATAAACGTTAACCACTTTATACATTGTCCCCTCGATTACAAGACATACAAATCTGCCTGCGTGGTCTGCCACCACATCTACCACCTCATGCTTGATGTCATTGTTAATCAGGATAACCACCCCTCGTTGTTTTTTAGAGTATGAGGCCTCTGCGCATACAGTACATTTTTTGCTTCGAAGTAATGGATGATTGCCCCTGATCCAGTGAGTCTCCTGGAGGAGGACTATATGAAAATTCTTTTGGTGTAAGTAATTCAAGACCTTTTTCCGTTTTATTGGGGAATTTAACCCATTGACATTCCATGAGCACCACTGGACAGACGCCAACTCATCCACCCCAATATTTTGTGTAGTGTCCATCAACCCACCCCCGTCCTAGGTAAGTTGAATAAGATAAATTTATATAGTAAGTTTAAATGGGACCTCCACCTATCCCAATGAGTAGGTCAATAGGTCACCAGGGTTGATTGATACCTTTGCTCACTGCAGAGAACTTCCTCCCCTCCCTCCTCCTCCCACAACCTTTGTAGTAGTAACAATATAAACATCAACAATGAAAACATTGAAAACAGTATAAACCTAAAAGACTGTCCAGTCTCATCTGGACATCACCTTTTCTGGTATATAATATATTCTGGCCACTGTGGCCAGTATGATCATGGTGACTTGATAGCCTCCTGCAGACAGCTCAAGGTCTTTTGAGGGTCAGTGAAGACCCTGTTTTTCCCTGCCAATGAGAACCTCAGTGTTGCCGGGTAGTTCAGGCCAAAATGAATATCTGTCACATCGCCATTGGACTCGGTGGCCGGTGTTCCTGCCTCGGCCGCTGGGAGGAGCCGGATTCCTTCGTCTGGTGGTGCTGGTGATAGGAGGGCCTTGTCCTCATATGGAACTGCTCCCGCGACGTCTGCCTCTGTCGCTGAGCGCCGCTGTGTTTCCCCTCTGGGTGGTGTTGGTCGCAGAGGAGCTGGCCCTGCAGAGGTGTCTGTTAGGCGCAGCCTGCGTTCTTCTGTCAGAGGTGGGGTGGGTGGAGCCAGTCGTGCATCTCCATCTGGCCTGGTTCTAGGGGCGGTCCGGATGAGGTCATCAGGCTGTGAGCTCCAGCCTATGGGAGGTAACCGCGCCCTTCAAATACATTGGAGCCTGTCTTGCAGGCCGCCAGATATAGTTTTGGTTCCCCAGTGACATAGTGTGTGTTTGGTTTTGACTCTGACCTTTGCCTGGATTTTCAACTCTGTACCGCCTGACGATTTTGTACCTTCGCTGCCCTCTCGGTTTTGACTCGGACTCCTGACTACGTTCTTCGGTTCCTGATTTTTCCCTTCCTAGACGACCTCCCTGCTCTGCTGCTCTCATAGGTAGCCACCTCCTGGGCTCCGCTATAATTCCAGATCCCTGTATAGGGGTTAAGGGTCTCGGGGTTCTCGGGGTGCTGCCTTACCAGCAGCTCAGCCTCACAGCAGATGGTCGTCACAATATCTGTCACGGGTGGCACGGATGACAGGGTAGAGGCCACGCGCAGACGGTCCCAGCGTTTGGCCAATCAGCCATAAGGTTTGAGGACAGTCCGTCTTTCAGGGGCATTTACCTTCTGTGTAGATAAAGAGAAGGTATGATAAGATCTCCCTATCATGGGGAGACGGCTGGGAAGGTCTTGTGCTCGGTCTGGTTTCTACACCAGTATTCTGGGTCTCTAGGACCCAGCAGGTTCTTCCCACCTTTATAAGGAGTTTCATTGCCCTCCCTCGGTGCAGGTGATATTTCCTTGTGCACTCATTATCCTTGCTCCAGCAGAAGCAGAGGTTGTGGAGGTTGCTGTGCTCTGCTGCAAGTTAAGTGTTTTCTTTCCCCATTGTCTGTTTTTTCCTTGTGTTTGTCTTTAGTTGTTAGTGGAGGGGTCTAGTGAACCTCTCCATCTGATCCTTAGATAAGGTAGTGCTAGGATCAGAGAGGGACGAGGTTCGTGGTCGGCGACAGTTGAGGAAACTGTATAGGGACGTTAGGGCAGACAGGGTCAGCCCCAGTAAGACTAGGGGTCACCCTCTCCCTCTTGTGCCCATAGCTTTAGGGACTCCTTATCCCCCCCCCCCGTCGTGGTCCTACGCTGAGTGCCTCTCCCGCTCCCAGCGTGACAATATCATTGTCTATCAACATTTTACATGCCGGTTGAACTGCTCTATGTTTGGCCGTTACCACCGCCGAATAGTCCTGGAACATTAGAATCCTGTGATTTTGATAAAGGAGTTTTTTCTTCTTCCTGTAGGCATTGAGCAGACGTAGCTTGTCTTGAAAATCCCGAACTTTGAATAAGACAGGTCTTGGTCCTTCTTTCTCCCCCGACTTTGGTGGACCTAGTCTATGTGCTCTCTCAACTGCAATCTTTGCCGAGTCTAACTGGATATCAAGGGCATGTGGTAGCCATTGAGATGCTATTTGTAAAAGTTCTCCAGGTTGAATTGATTCTGGCAGTCCCACCAGCTTTAAATTATTACAACTAGACCTGTTTTCAAGGTCATCCATTTTATTATGTAGCTCTGTGATCATTTTGTCTTTGCCCTCTATGCTCTACTTTATAACACTGACTGTATCCTCCAAATCAGAAATACGTTGTTCAACTTCTGACAGTCTAGTGTTTTGGGTTGTTATCTGGGATAGTATAGGGCAGTGATGGCGAACCTTTCAGGGGCCGAGTGCCCAAACTTCAACCCAAAACCTAATTCTTTATTGCGAGTGCCAATAGGGCAATTTAACCTACATTACAGGAGTGGATGTCACAAGCGCTGCACAGGGGAGAAGCCGCAGATGCAACTCTCTCCCCAGTACAGTGCTGGCTGTCCTGACACCCTGATGATCAATTCTATTATTTTAACAATTAATTGCTTTTAAACTTACCTTTGCAGTCTTCTCTTCTCTTCAGCAGTGGTCATTCAGCTCATGTGTATGGTCAGCCACTACCACTGCCCTTTCCAGACACAGCAGGTGAATTGATCGGAATGGAAAAAAATGCAGAACGGTTAGATAGATAGGAGATAGATTTTATCATGGAATGAAAGCAGATTCCACACTGAAATCCTGGTCCCTGTCATGTAGCTATGTGCTCCATCCTGACCCTCTCCTTGTAGTTATGTGCTCCATCCTGTCCCTTTCCTTGAAGTTATGTGCTCCATCCTGACCCTCTTCTTGAGATTTACTTTATGTAGATGCCGGGCACTGCTCGCTGTCCTCAGTCTCCTTTCTGCAGGCCTTGCTCCAGCTGGAGCTCACACTGCTGTTAATGATTTACTTTCTCTGACTCCTGTCAGCGTCCTAGTCATGTGGTGCACTTCCATGTTACAGAGTGTATCTTGTGATATTCAGCAAAACAGATACCATGTGTCATAGCCTGGAGAAGCGCCCGAGTGCGGCGTGAAACGGCCCGTTGCTTTTTTTTAGGGGAATATCCATCCTCCCCCTGCACCCCTGAACATGCATTTATGCTGTTTTAATGGTATTTATCTAAAATAAAGGATTGATCCTGGAGATCGGTCAGTGCTGCCATCTATCTGTTTTGCTGTATACCCTCTTCTTGAGATTATGTGCTCCATCCTGACCCTCTCCTTGTAGCTATGTGCTCCATCCTGACCCTCTCCTTGTAGTTATGTGCTCCATTCTGTCCCTTTCCTTGAAGTTATGTGCTCCATCCTGACCCTCTTCTTGAGATTATGTGCTCCATCCTGACCCTCTCCTTGTAGCTATGTGCTCCATCCTGACCCTCTCCTTGTAGTTATGCACTCCATCCTGTTCTTTTCCTTGTAGTAATGTGTTCCATCCTAACCCTCTCCTTGTAGTTATGCGCTCCATCCTGACCCTCTCCTTGTAGTTATGTGCTCCATGCTGGGCCTTTCCTTGAGGTTATGTGCTCTGTGCTGACTCTCCTTATAGTTATGCATTCCTTTCTGTCCCTTTCCCTGAAGTTATGTGCTCCATCCTAACCCTCTCCTTGCAGTTATATCCCCATCTAGGCCCCCTTCTTGTAGTAATGTGCCTCATCCTTGTCACCTTGCAGTAGTGCCCAGTCTTGTTCCCATCATGCCATCTTGTAGTAAAGCCCCATCCTTGTCCCCTTGTACTAATGCCTCATCCTGCCCCTTCCTAGCCGTTATGTCTGCTTCCTGTCCACTCCATGTAGTAATGCCCCATGATGCCCTCTCCTTACAGAAATGCCCCATCATGTCCACATCTTGCAGTAATGCCCCATCATGATGGTATTGCCCCATCATGCCCCCTCCTGGTAGTGTTGTTCCATCATGCCCTCTCCTGGTACTATTGCCCCTTCATGCCCCCACCTGGTACTATTGCCCCATTATGCCCCCTCCAGGTAGTATTGCACCCATCATGTCCCTTCCTGTAGTATTGCCACCATCATGCCCCTTCCTGTAGTATTGCCAATCATGCCCCCTCTTGTAGTATTGCCCCATCAAGCCCCCTCCTGTAGTATTGCCCGCATCATGCCCCCTCCTGTAGTATTGCCCCACCATGCCCCCTCCAGTAGTACTGCTCCCTCATGCTCCCTCCTGTAGTATTGCCCCATAATGCCCCCTCCTGTAGTGTTGCCCCATCATGCCCCCTCCTGTAGTATTGCCCCCATCATGCCCCCACCTGTAGTACTACCCCCATCATGCCCCCTCCTGTAGTATTGCCCCTTCCTGTAGTAATGCCCCATCCTGGTAGTACTGCCGCGTCATACCCCCTCCTGGTACTATTGCCCCTTCATGCCCCCTCCTAGCATTATTGCCCCATCATGCCCCCTCCTGTAATATTGCCCCCTCCTGTAGTATTGCCCTCATCATGTCCCCTCCTGTAGTATTGCTCCATACTGGATGTGATTCATACCATAAAAAAAAAAAAAAAAAAATCATGCTCACCTACTGTAGAACTCCTGCTTCCACTGCTGCTCTCTCCTCTCCCACGGTTACATGACGACGATCGCGTCACATGACCGCGATCGTGCATCACATGACTGCGATTGCGTCACGTGATGCCGGGTGGGCAGGCTGGGCTAGAAAAGAGTGTCGGAGGGAGGAGAAATGTCTCCTCCACTCCGACACGACAGCTTTGAACTGCCGGTGCCATAGTGCCGGAAGTTCAATGCAGAGGCAAGGCCACGTGCCAGCTGAGACAGCTCTGCATGCCCTCTCTGGCACAAGTGCCATAGGTTTGCCATCACTGGTATAGGGTCTAGTGCTGCTTGGAATGTATTAAGTCTGGCATCTATTTCAGGCATTAGGCGTGCAATAATGATGTCTGCTAAAGATTGTAGATTTTCCTTATCTAGGGTCGGAGCTGAGGTGGGTGATGGCGGAGCTGTCTTACTCCTGGAAGATGCACGATTGCCCTACTGCTGTTTCCCCATATACTTTTCCATGATATCAATGTCTAGGAGGCTATCAATTTGGTTGGTGATGTCCTTGTTTGTGAAATCCTACATTATCAGCATGTTCTGTAGGAATTTGTCATCTCTGGATCCCCCTGCAACAATTCTAAGGTTTTAGTCCACTAGGAGGCGCAGTTGTATTAAATATGCACTTTAACACAATCTGGGATCTCTCAGAATCCACATCACAGGCAGCACAGCAGGGGTTAATTGCCTCCTATCAGGAGTCTCTGTGGACTTGGTTTTGCCTCTTTGTTCAATAAATGCAATCTCCACTGGGTCACTGTCCCCAACTCTCCCCCAGGGCTATATTGCAAATAGAGGAGCAATTACCCTGGATGATCTCCTCTTTCACAGACAGCCAGGGAAGTCTGCTCCTCTCGTCCTGCGAAGTCTAGGCCATGTGCACACGTTCAGTATTTGATGAGTTTTTTACCTCAGGATTTGTAGACAAAACCAGGAGTGGAGCAATCAGAGGAAAAGTCTAATAGAAACACCTGCACCCACTTCTGTATTTAATCATCCACTCCTGGTTTTGGCTACAAATCCTGAGGTAAAAAACTCCTCAAATACTCAGCGTGTGCACGTGGCCTAAAGATCCAGACCGCAGTCTGTGCTGCAGAGTATTACAAATGGTGTTTACTGTACACTGCCCCCCTTATCAGGAGAGCACAACAGGAGGGCACAGCATGAATCAATCCCCTCTCCTGTCCAGCGTTCACAGTGTATGATGATTGACCTCCTGAGCTTCTTTGTATTGCAGTCAGTGTTTGGCCCGTGTCTGCAAGCGTGCCCGCCACTCTCTCACCCCTCCTCACCGTCTGAGACCATCTGGCTCCCTCTCTCACTGCGCATTCTGCTTCCTCAGATGTCCGGTGCTCCCAGTCTCAGCAGTCCTCTGTATCTCGGTTCCCTCCGGTCTCTTGTGCTCCTCTCTGCTCCACCGCCGCTAGCCTTTCTGCACAGGTAACCTGTTGTGCAGGCTTTCCATTGTCTGTCCTCGGTGTCTGTAGTTCTGGGGCCTTTCTCCACTCCCAGCGCCCACAGCCTCATGGTGTCCTCGGCTCCTGTTGGTGCTTATTGCCCCGGTCTTCCAGGGATTGCGACACCCAGATGTCTCCTGCTGGATGTCTGCAGTGAGCTCCTTCCCAAATTATGGACTTAGTGGCCCGCCACTGTCCAGATGGCCATGGATAACAATTAGGCCATGGGAGAGCTCTCTAACAAGCGGCCATTCTCTAGGCCCGCCTCCCGAAAGTCCGGTTCTGAACTCTTTAACTTATTATTCCATGCCACAGCTAAACCACTATGTACTAACTCTTGAGCTATTATATCATATGGAGTCTCGGACCAGCCGGAAATTCCCACAGGGTTATCGTTTTTCTCTTTTTTGGTTCTCTTAAACATAGTGACCAAAACTTGACAAACTGCCAATTATTGAAAATTTTCACATGGGTTCTGTGTCCCTGGGGCATTTTACCGTATGAACAAAAATTCCCACTTTTGTTTCCTTTAAAAGTTATTAACTTTTTTGTAATTTGGCCCTTTGCCAAAAGGGGTTCGATCTCTACCAACTTGCTTTCTTTTTGTGGCAATGCACTTAGAGAAACACTTTTTTCATTGACTCTATAACCCCTTCTTAGAAAAATACCAAAATTCTACAGAATCATTAAGATTCTCCATGCATCGAGAATCATTATGACCAAGATCAGTTTTAATCACGAGAAAAAGAACCATTAATCCTGCCGACTATGCCAATTAATGTCTTACAACCATAATTAGAGATATGCCGGGCACTAGTGAATCCACGGGTCAATCGCGTCGCATTTGCGACCAGATTTAGTACAGTTGCCCACAAGGTGGTGCACGCCAATCAAAATCCATAATCCATCAATATATTCAAGAAAATACAGCGACACTCACCAAGGCTGAATCTTCATTTTTAATGTCTCTCAGAAATCAATCCAAAGTTACATCGATGGGGGAGGGGGGATGTGAGGAGGTGGCGGACGACGGCCTGCCTTTTCGAGGTATATTACCGCTTCCACGGGTCCTTGTAGGCATCTGACGTCACTTTTGGGTTTGAATAAAATTATTTTGGAAAGAGACAGGGAACTGAATGCAATTGGTTTGGGACCACCCTTAATATCTTATAGAAGGTGTAATAACCTGAAAGATCTGATAGTGAGAAATAAGATTGCGACAAAAAAGTAAAAAACATGGTTAGATAAACGACGACCAAAAGGGAATTAGATGTAAAAATTGTAAATACTGAAAACATCACTTAATAATAATAATAATAATAATAATAATAATAATAAAGCTTTATTTATATAGCGCCAACATATTCCGCAGCGCTTTACAATGTAGGGTTAGAGTACAGAAAATATACAGTAAGTAATTAGAGGAGAGAACAAATAAAGTACAATAATTGGATACAAAACAATATATACAGTAAGTAATTAGAGGAGAGAACAAATAAAGTACAATAATTGGATACAAAACAATCAATGTGAAAAAAATACAATAAATAAACCAAGAAATGAAGGTGACTCTGCTCAAAAAAGCTTACAATCTACAACGGGATAGGGGTCACTTAATCACTTAATCGATAACCCAGTAGAGATTGGTGGTAAACAACATAAAGTAAGATCATATATAAATTGTAAGACGAAATGGGTAGTGTATGCCATCTTTTGTCCATGTAGGAGATTCTACATAGAGAAGACTATTAGAGAATTATGTAAAAGGTTTGGCGAACACTCTAAATCGATTGAGACTGGAATTGGATGCCGGATTGATTAAGCACGTCAACGATTGCCATAATGGCAACGCAGGGGTGCTTTCTTATATGGGGCTTGAACATATTGTCCCATCACATAGAGGGGGGCGATAAACATAAATTACTCCTACAGAGAGAGGATAGATGGATAATAGAAACAAGAGCTTGTGGGCCTTTGGGGTTAAATGATAAAAACGATTTGGCAGCTTTTTTACAGAGCTGGATAACCAAAGGATAAGTATACTGTCTGGATAATTTTAGAAGTTTATATGACGGTGTTACAACTGTAACTTCATTACGATTTACTATATTTGACAGAAGGAATGTTCTAAAAAAAGGTTAATACTAGTGAAAGTTTGGTTTAATACCATCTTTTCTAGTTGTAGCAGTATAATGTACTTGTATTTGATCGTATAAGGTAAAGTGCACCTTTATAGGAGTGATTACGGTAACTGCTGAGATGACGCATTGTACTCTAAATATGGCTTAAATACTATCCGAAATAATATCTTGAAACTGAAATGATATAGCATGTTTAAGATCAGCTTGACGTTGCACTAGGTATTTGTGTATTTTGATTTGTAACTTTATTATTGTTTCATGTTCATACACATAATGTTTTATTCGTGCGATGATGACGTAGAGATCCGGCTTATTTAAACCCGGAAGTGATGTCAGATGCCTACAAGGACCCGTGGAAGCAGTGATATACCGCGAAACGGCAGGCCGTCGTCCGCCGCCTCCTCACATCCCCCTCCCCCATCGATGTAACGTTGGATTGATTTCTGAGAGATATTAAAAATGAAGATTCAGCCTTGGTCAGCGGCACATTTTCTTGACTATATTGATCAATTAATGTCTTACCTGCTCAGAGATTTTACTGCAGCTTGCTCACTAACCTGCAAATTAGGCACAACTGATAAGTTTTTGAGGTGAAACAAGATATCAAAGTTTATTTAGCTAGACTAACAATCTAGTACATGTGGTTAAGCACTATAGCGTCCATAATAAGAGTAAGCATCAATACATTACCGGATATTGCAGCATCACTCCGTGTTCGGGGAATTTCCAGACGATCTCATTAGGAGGAATCCGGGAACAATAAACTGCCAGTACGTCTGCCAAGCTTCAAATGAGATCCCATCTTCCCCCTGAGAGTTCCAAGTCTATATACAAAATGATGTTTACATACGTTATGATTACGTGACTAATTATGCACAGAAATGCGTACTATTGCTTCTAGTAGCTTCGTGGCTTGTGATAACATCATGGGATCATGCCCAATTACCTGCTTTTCACACATTCCTGGGCCTGATAAGGAGTTATCAAGACCAGTTTCTGCCGGTTTATTCCACTTAGGCAATAGCAGATTCGAACTTGCATAACCTTGTGCTCCTTCGTTCTGTAGGCAGAGAACCAAATTGTTTACCTAAGGTATTCTATTGACTGAACTGGATACCTATTTATTCCATACATACAAACAAACTCGTCCAATTTGTATCACAGACAGTTGCCAGACTAACAAGTAAGATCGGGACCTTACTGTGCAGTGTTTGGACACATATTCTGGCTTTAACAGTCATTTTACTAAGGAGGCTTCTTCCCTTACTGTCTACGTTATCACATGCTACAATCGGTTTTAGGCCTTATCTTCCCCAGTGTTTCTTCCCACCATTTATCAAGACTCGCAATTACACCAATAGCCAGCGTTGGCAGTGGTGACTATTTTATAAACATCAAATTTATAAGCAACTATAGGGTCTGAGGTTTTGAACCAAATAGTAATAACTAGTTCCCCATTCTTTCTCTCTTGGGACCTAAGCCTTGGTGATTCCCCCCTCCTTTAACAGCAGTAAATGCCTAAGGCACATGGTGTGCATCTGAATCATTTGGTGGATCTCCTAGTTTCATCTGTCTTCTTGCAGTGTGACACGTGGATGCAGTTGGGCTTTTCCCTCAAGGCTTATGGCCATCTCCGTTGTCAGCAGAACATGGAAGGGCCCATCAAATTGAGGCTCAAGGGCTCTTCTGATGTTTCTTTTGACCACAACTCAGGCTGTAGGGAGTGATTTCTTTCATCAGAATCAGCATCTGGAAGGGGAGAGTAAACTCTAGAGTATATGTTGGACAAGTGCTTTGTGAGCGCCACAACATAAGAAGACAATAGGAAAATTAGCAAGGGAATTAGACCTCATTTGTAAAAGTACCAAACACGATACAAATCTGAAAACCAAAAGAACGAGTGTTCAAAGGTACATAAATTACTAGGATGGACACCAATTATTGCAAAGGTAAACGGTGACATAAATTTTGCAACAGGTTACATCCAATCACAAGGCAACGTGGATACAAATGGGGATATGAGGGAGAGAACCAACACGAGTGGTATAAATCACATCATAGGAAACAATAGGGGTAAAAAATAATCAATCCTGTGCAAACCTGCATACACTTAAAAACTCACAAGTCACATTGTGTTCAATGGGCTTATCTCAGACTACCTGGGGGGGGGGGGGGGAGGCTAAGCATCACGTCTATATTAGTTTTGTGAAACCCTCCCTGGGGTCTGAGAAGTAAGGTGCATAGTGCAGGATTGCAGCAGAAAAAAGAGAAACAGACATACCCAGTTGTTCCAATGAGTGCCACTCGTGTCAGGGAGGAGCCCCTTAACATAAGAAGACAGCCTGTCATATTGCTTCTGGAGCTGCTGCAGAAAATACAGCCCTAACATAGGAACTGACCCAAATGACACCTTATATGGGCTAAGGCCCATATTTTTGTTGGGGAGTCTACCAGATTTAGGAGAGTGCAAGGGACAAGGATTCTGTTTATTTCAGCCATGGCTTTCTGGATTTTCAGTTTTAGGGTCTAATTCAATGTCTACTGCTACTTCAGGAATGGTTCAGAGTATGACTAGTCTGTTCCACTACCAGGGTGGATAATATTACCTTCGTCACGTCTTCAGTAAAATGGTGACCTCTGTCACTTTCTATGGTCTCGGGCACTCTGTATCTGCAGACAACTTCTTAGATTAATTTTGCTGTAGCCTTGGCGGTGGCTTTAGATATTAGGTATGCTTCCGGCCATCCTGTGATGATGTCGACACACACAAGCACATACTCGTAGGTTTACATTTTGGGAAGTTGAATGAAGTCTGTCTGGAAGTGCTGAAACGGGTACAGGGACCTTGGTGTGTGTCACATCAGCATCTTCATGGTGCATCCCTCATTGTTAATCGCGCAGGTCAGACAAACTTAAACATATTTGTCTGCAGTGATGCTGAATCCAAGAGCATATGAATGGTGGTGCACAAGGTCAGTTATGGCACTCTTAGGTTTGTGGGTATATCCATGGATGGCTTGAGCCATCATGGGATACAGAACCCGTGAAAGACCAACTTTATTCAAACATGCCACGGTCCTGGTGACTGTACCGCTACCTACACTTGCCATCTGGCAAATTTTTCATCACCAGCCTGCTGTTGTATGTTCTGGATAAGGTCATAGGTTACAGTTGGGACCATGTTGAAAGCCACCTCTACAGGGTTGTCTTTAGGTTGTTAAGCTGCAGATCTTGCAGCCTGGTATGCCAGGGGGTTGCCTTTTGCTGTGGTTGAGTCATCCTTTGCATTGCCTTTGACTTTCACAAGGGCTACTTTCTTCGGTAAAAGTAGGGCCTCCATCATGTGTTGGATTGATTCATAATCTTAATAGGTTTGCCTGCCACTGAGCTCTCCTTATTAGTCTATAGTCATGCGCAATGCCGAAACCATAGCGGCTACCTGTATAAATCTTGGCAGTTTGATCTTTAGTGTGTCTGCAGTCTTCCTCTAGGGCATGGAGTTCAGCTTCCTGGGTAGGCGTGTGGGGACAACAGTTCTGCTTTAATGGTTTTTTGGAGGGAAACCACATATTTGGTGTAGAAATAGCCATACCATGATCCATCCACAAAGATCTCATGGGGTTATCTAGTGGGACATCGGTAACGTGACTGAAACTTACTGTTTCCCGGCACATTAGTTTTACACAGTAACATTTGTACTATTCTGGCTCAACTAGCAGGTCAACCAGATTATCACTACCACCCCTGCTCTCCCTCTCTACAGGTGACAATGTGGTTGGACTCGGAGTAGGGCAACACTGAATGGTAATATATAATTATCAGACATGAGGAGGGCACATTGCAGTCTAACATTTATAGCTGTACTGAGATGTTTTAGTTCTACTTAAGAAAGAATGTCAGTAACATCATTGGGGACAATGTATCTAGTCAGATATTAAGTGAGCTCTGATTGTTTTTTTTGCCAGGTTATTCAGCATGTTGGTTGCCTACACGCCCGTGTCTACTTAGAGTATCACTGCCGGGGACGTAGTCCAGTACTCTGAGCGGGACACTATTAAAGGCTCCTTAAATACAGGCTTTAAACCTTCAACAAAACCACAGAACAATACACAGTTATGGACCTCATATGTATTCTCATACCCTAAAGGTGCTGTTACACCTGCCGACACCGCCGGAGATGGCGGCGACTGGCGGGTGCGCGCTTGTTTTTGGTGCCTTGCCAGCGTTGCCGTCCCCTATTTACCTGGGGCGACACCTCCGGCGGTGGCCCGTCGATCTGACAGGTGGCATTGCCGCCGGGGTGTCTCAAAACCCCAGCGGTGATGCAGCACAATGGGAGCCTATGGCTCCCATCGGCTGTCAGGTCGCCGGTTACATGGGGCGATGTGTACACATCGCCCCAGATCGGTCGCCTGGTTTCACATCAATGATGTGAAATCAAGCGACCTCTCGGAGGCGCCGACATCGCCTCTTTACATTAGGCGACGTAGGGGCGATGTCGCCGCCAATAGGCCACGCCCCTACATCGCCTATGTAATCGGCAGCGATGTCGCAAGGTGTAATGGCACCTTAAGCGTTAGAATCTATGCCAGTCGGAAATAGTATTTTTTTACTGACTCTGTAGCATTCTGTTAAATATCATGAAGGGTGCCTCACTGGGAATCTAAAATACTGCTTTCCTGAATCCAGTGAAATATTATCCTCAGGTAAGGCCCCAATTGCCCCAGCCACAAGGGGGTACAACAAATCCCCTGCCTTTGCTGACACAAAATCCTCCTAATTCCACCAACAGGAGAAGGACTTTCTGAATTTCTCCACCTTTCTAATAAATGGCATAGGAAACATTTCAGGGTCTGGCATTCTACTCAATATGGCCAGTATTCACTAGGATTTCAGCGGCACCACACTCTATTGGGCTCTTTAATATCGAGTCCCCAGGACTAGCATGTGGGGTCTGGTAGTAACCGTCTACTTGAGCACTGTGGGCAAGCAGCAGGGGTTAAGGGGAGCTGCCCGCACAGACTAATTTTTCTTGTGAATCATGGATGGGAGCATAAGACTGAAACATACCTCATGTGTCCTTTAGGGTTGTGTTAAGGAAAGAGCTGGAAGGCAGGGCAGGGTCTGAAGGGGTGTTTGCTCCATCCACTGCAGGCATGATATTTTTTAGGCGCATTGCCGAAAGTGGTGGAGGCATGGCAATTGGAGCACTGGCCAGAGGGGCTGCACTGGCTTGACTAGGCTCTTGGGGTTTATAGTGTGCACATTTGTTAACAAAGGAAATAATCTTGGCTGAGAAGTTTATCAGATTTTATGTGTTGACGGAGATTAGACCACATACATAACAAGTCCCTGCCCCATTTGGGTTCTTATTCCTGCATACACAGCACATTCACCCTACAGGGCCCTTGTAAGTGTGTAGAGTCAAATTGGGAGTGGCAGAAAAGTCACAGCCATCTTTGTTACGTTTTTGTGTGTTAAAGAATGTATCACCAGGTTTTTCTTCCTTCAACTCATCTCTAGTTACACATTTAAAGATTTTCCACTACATCTCAGCCTGTTTGAACAAGCCAACATCTGTGAAATTACCCTTATGTTTCTGCAATACACTCTTTCAAAAATCTTCATTGCCTCACTCCTGTTGGACACCCAGACACTAAGCAAGCAAACTCTATACATTTGTTGGACATATATCTCTCCTAGCTTTTTCACCACAGCAGACATCAGTTATACCTTAACCTATCGAAAACGAGTTTATAGCCCAATTTGTGGTATAAAAAGTCAATTTTATCGGTACATAATTAAAACATCATATATCAAATAGTTACAGTATAACCACTAGGATGAAATACACCATGATTATAAGCATCCAATTAATATTAACCTACTACGGTATAGGAGGAGAGAGCCAAATACCGTATATACTCGCGTATAAGCCGAGTTTTTCAGCCCAAAAATTGGGCTGAAAAGTCCCCCCCTCGGCTTATACGCGAGTAATATATCCATCTGTATACAGGCCCCCCCCCATCGGTATACAGGGCCCCCCCTGCTGCTGCAAACCTGTAAAAGAATACATCATTATACTTATCTCTGTGGCCGCCGCCATCGCGCTCCTCCGGCTTCATCCGGCTTCTTCCGGCTTCCTCCTCCGGTGGGCGCAGGCAATGACGTCATTGTCTGTGCGCCAGAGGAGGAAGCCGGATGAAGCCGGAGGAGCGCGATGACGGTGGCGGTGACAGGGATAAGTATAATGATGTATTCTTTTACAGGTTTGTGGCAGCAGTGGGGGGGGGGGGGCCCTGTATACCGATGGGGGGGGCCTGTATATACCTCTGGGGCTGCTGCTGTATACTTCCACTGGGGCTGCTGCTGTATACTTCCACTGGGGCTGCTGCTGTATACTTCCACTGGGGCTGCTGCTGTATATACCACTGGGGCTGCTGCTGCTGTATATACCACTGGGGCTGCTGCTGCTGTATACACCACTGGGGCTGCTGCTGCTGTATACACCACTGGGGCTGCTGCTGTATACACCACTGGGGCTGCTGCTGTATACACCACTGGGGCTGCTGTTGTATATACCACTGGGGCTGCTGCTGTATACACCACTGGGGCTGCTGCTGTATACACCACTGGGGCTGCTGCTGTATACACCACTGGGACTGCTGCTGTATACACCACTGGGGCTGCTGCTGTATATACCACTCGGGCTGCTGCTGTATATACCACTGGGGAGGCTTCTGTAACACTGCTGGGGCCTGTATATACCACTGGGG
Source organism: Allobates femoralis (assembly GCA_033576535.1). Lineage (NCBI taxonomy): Eukaryota > Metazoa > Chordata > Amphibia > Anura > Aromobatidae > Allobates > Allobates femoralis. The sequence goes on from JARQOC010000001.1 coordinate 415,192,639, forward strand.
CTGCTGCTGTATATACCACTGGGGAGGCTGCTGTAACACTGCTGGGGCCTGTATATACCACTGGGGAGGCTGCTGTATACCACACTGCTGGGGGCTGTATACCTGTGCTGGGGTCCACCCTCGGCTTATACACGAGTCAATAGGTTTTCCCAGGTTTTGGGGGCAAAAGTAGGGGGGTCGGCTTATACACGGGTCGGCTTATACAAGAGTATAAAGTATAAAGTGGTTAATGCAACGGTCTCATAAGGTGCAGTATTACTTTTAAATACCAATTGCCATTCCAGCAAACTCAAATGACCATGTAGGTATGTTGTGGTTAAAAGTACTTCAGTATAGTTTGTTCTATATATTGGTGCAAACCTGGCCCAATTTGTGTGATACTGGTGATTGAAAATATATTAAAACATGTGTGGTTGACACTGTGAAGGATTAAATGTTTAACTGCAACTTAACACACCTGTGATGACTAAACAAAATAGAAGATAAAGCGCACAGAACAGGTCACATAAACATAGAGTGCATGTGCACAATTATGTACACATGTACAATGCAAAACATGCACATATGCACAATACTTTCTGATAAAACACACTGTGATAATCAATAAAATACGTGCTCACATTAACTCACTGTGCACAAAATGTATAAGGGGGTACCTACACTCAAAGGGTTAAAGTGTTGCCAGTGTGTCATAAACTAGCTATGTGCCATATAAGCAAAAGATGTGTATATACCATGTGATAAAACAGACAGGGAGCACCTAATTCTCTCAACTCCCTTTGAAACAGGGAGATCTATATCTCTATACCTGTTGAAGCACATTCAGTGCGAAACGGAGCGCCCATCGTTCACCTCTGTACCCCCTCCCTCCACCATTGCCTGTAACCTGCACGGATGAAATAAAGAAACTGAGAGTATAACACCACAAACGGGGAGTGCCGTCTCATACTTTCTTATGCGTGCATAATCCTTAGCTAAGAGAAGCATTGGACCCTGTCTTTGCATTACAATAGAGAAAGACACAATACTGATTTTTAAACAAAGACAAAATAGTTTACATTTTAAACCAATAGATTTTTATTGGAATTTTGTAGCTGAACAAAGGCAAGTTGAAACAGTGGTACAAATCATTGCAAACAAAATACATATAAGAATTGTAACATGAAATCCATAACAAAAGGACTGGGGGAGGAGGATAATGGAGAGGGGGGGAAGGAAGGTGTGTGTGCAGAAGAACAAGATTAAGATGTATTGGTTTGTAATGTTGGTAGACCTTCTAATTATAAGGAAGTGGGAACTGTATTATATCTTGAGGAAGTCCAAGGGTCCCACCAGGTGGCAATTTTTAATTTGCGTTTCAATGAATGGGCTAATGTGAGTTCATGAGCATAATGGGAATTTAGTCTCGTAAGCAGTTCAGGTTTTCCAGGTGTCTCTGTGGTCCTCCAATGAGCAGCAATTGTTTGTCGTGCTGCGATCAATACATTAGTTATAATAGGTTTGAGAGGTATAGGGAAAGAATCCAGTTCAATTCCCAATAATGCTAAGGGGGCGGTAAGAACAAAATGGAGACCTGTAAGAGAACTTAATAACAACTCTACATCCTTCCAAAATCCTTTGATATGTGGGCAGGACCACCACATATGAACCTCTGTACCATGGACATTGCATCCCTTCCAACAATTTGGGGAGGGGGAGGGAAGAGGAGCTTTAAATTTGGCAATGCGTGATGGTGTTAAATACCAATTAAACATAACTTTTTTGGATTGCTCCAAGTGGTTTATGCAGCGTGTGTAGAGTGCTGCATGGCCTGACGCCGATAACCATTGTTCTTTAGTAGCATCAAAGGCGAGTCTGGTCTCCCATCTGGTCATATAGGGTAATTTATGTTTGCTTTGGGCATCTAGTAAAGCTTTATAGATGATAGAGGTACCATTGCTCACAATGCCTGTGCGCTTAAATAGTGATTGTAGAGGAAGAGAAATTTCTTCCATGTCATAAGTGGGGATGTCAACTGTTGAGAGGAAGTGTTTCAGTCGGAGGTAAGAGAAAATAGTGGCAGATGGTAAAGAGAATTTCGCTGCCAGTGAGTCATATGGGAGGAGGCGATTTTGGTGAAGTAGAAAGGTGAGTGGTGTAATGTCTCCCTCGCCCCAGGAGGAAAAGGAAATGTCGCCCATCAGGGAAGACACCGCCTTGAGTGTTACATAGCGGTATAAGAATACAAGGTGAGATCTACAAAGTTTCCGCCAAGTCGTCAATAAACATGAGATAGAACGTAGGGGGGTAGGTGGTGAATAACGTCGCAAGAGGTTAATTTGAAGGAGGAGCCGAAGGGACCCAGACGGGGCAAAGGCAGCCTCAATCTGTTGCCAACGAGAGATAGGGGACTCCGACCACCACATTCTCGCTACATCCAGTACGAGCGCCGTATAGTACCCCGCCACATCCGGGACCCCAAGGCCACCTTTATTATAAGGGAGAGTAAGAGAGGTAAAGGCCACTCGGGGGACCCTATAGTTCCATATAAAGCGGTTTAGAGTGGACTGTAGAAGAGAAAGATAACGTTTCGTAATAAGGAATGGGATGCAACGCAGAACATACAGGATCTTTGGCAGAAGCATCACTTTCACTGTTTGGATTCGTGCTATCCACGATAACTGATAAGAGGAGTAATCTGCGCATGTGGTTCTTAAAGTGGAAAGTAAGAGATCGCAATTACGGCTGACAATGTCTTTTATTGGAGTAATGTGAATTCCTAGATAGCAGAAGCCTCGGGGAGACCATTGGAACATGAAGCGAGAAGAGAGGTCACGTTGGGACTCGTTTGAGAGATTTACAGGAAATATCGTAGATTTAGATAGGTTAAGTTTGTAGAAAGAAGCACGAGAGAAATCAGATAAGATAGAAAGAATAGTGGGTAGAGAGCGTGCAGGATTAGTGCAGGAGAGGAGGACATCATCGGCATAAAGACTGATCTTATGGTCTACGGGACCCACTGTGATGCCCGAGACGTCTGGGTGAGTGCGTATAACTGCGGCTAGCGGCTCCATCGCAAGGGCGAATATGAGAGGGGAGAGAGGGCAGCCCTGCCTAGTTCCGTTGGTGATACGGAAGACAGAGGAGGAAAACCCTCCTGCTCGTACAGATGCACAAGGGGCTGAGTATAAAGCCAGTATAGCTGATTTTATATTGCCAATGAAATTGAACCTGTCTAAGACTGCTGCCAGATATCCCCAGTGTACTCGGTCAAATGCTTTTTCTGCATCCAATGAGACTAGTACTCCTGGGACGTCTCTCCCCTCTAAGATTTCTAAGAGATCAATAACCCGCCTTGTGGCATCTCTCGCTTGGCGGCCAGGTATAAAACCAACCTGGTCTAGTGCGATCAAGGACGGTTAAAACGACCTTGAGACGGTCTGCCAGCAATTTAGAGTATAGTTTCAAGTCGCAGTTCAGCAACGCTATTGGTCTATAATTTCCTGGATCAGTGGGGGATTTTCCAGGTTTCAATAGGGTTGATATAGATGCCTGCAGACCTTCCGGTTTAATGGTCCCCCTCTCCTGCCAGAATTGGAATAAAGATAAAAGATGAGGGGCTAAAAATTGAGCAAAAGCCGCATAGTAGCGATAAGTAAAGCCATCAGGTCCAGGAGCTGAGGATTTCTTTGCCGAGCGTATAGCTGCCATGACCTCTGCTAAAGTAAAGGGACTATTTAGATAGGATAGTTGCTCGGGGGAGAGTGAGGGTAAATCTGCTCGATCTAGAAAAGACGAGATGTGTTCCGTTGTCGGTTGTGGGTTAGATTGGGATGAGGATAAGTTATACAATTCCTCGTAGTATTCGCGGAAGCGCTCTGCAATAAGAATGGGGTTGTGGATCGGTATTCCCTGTGGGGAGGTAACATGTGTAATTCTAGATCGTGTTTCTGTTTTCCTAATACGGCGTGCAAGAATTGCACCTGCTCTATCCCCCATGCCATAGAAGCGGGCCTTGACTTTTTTTAGGTGATATTCTACTTTCGTGAGCATGAAGGCACGTAGTTGATGTCTGGCGGTCGAGAGATCTGAACAGAGAGCTGTGGTGGGGGAATCAGCACATTTACGTTCAAGGTCTTTTATCTTAACCAGATGGGATTCCAGAGTCGCATGGTATCTCTGTTTAGTCAAGGAAGCTAACTTGATCAGATGTCCTCGCATCACCGCCTTATGAGTATACCAAAGTATGTCTGGGGATATGTCCTGTGTGGCATTAATCAAGAAAAACTCAGAGAGTTGCGCTTGAAGAGCTTCTACGTTGGATTCGGAGGCCAATAGGCGCTCATTTAGTCTCCAAGGAGCTCTAGGTACATGAGGAGAAGAATCAGCAAAGGTCAGGTGAATGGGAGCATGATCAGACCAAGTTGCAGTGCCAATGCTAGCTTCCGTACAAAGGGGAAGGAGAGAGTCATTGATTAATATATAGTCAATGCGACTGAACGACCTGTGTCGGGGTGAGAAAAATGTATAATCCCTCTCGGTGCTGTGCAGATAGCGCCAGATATCATGCATATGAAAGGAATGAACTAGATCACCCAACTCTGATCTATAAGCAGAGGAGGAGGAGCAGTCCAGCGTCTTAGATAAAGGAGCGTTCAGATCACCTGCGATAATTTTATGTCCAGCCATATCTGGAGTGAGACGCTCTAGTAAAGATCTCAAATAAGACGTTTGTCTTGAATTGGGGGCGTACAGGACCAAGAGGGAATACAAGGCGTCGTTCAGACGGCATTTCAGGAGTAGATAACGCCCCTCAGGGTCTGGAAGGGCTGAGATGAATTCAAAGGCAAGGGAATTACTGATGAAAATTGCTACTCCAGCTTTTTTCGTCATAGCGTTAGAGAAGTATCGATGAGGGAACTGTCGGAGAGAAACACGTGCGTTGTCTCCCTCCAGCAGATGCGTCTCCTGGAGAAAAACAACATCCGGGCGAGTCTTCCTCACCTGTGAGTATAATAGTGAGCGCTTGTGTGGGGAGTTTAAACCATTTGTGTTTAAAGATAGAACAGACACAGGCATATTAAGGCAATAATAGATCGCATTATGAGGTCACAAACAATTATATTGTTCTCTGAGGACATCTCTGCACACAGGGAAGGGGTTGGGAGAGAGGAAAGAATATAGTTATACAGAAAATAACAAATTCGTAATAACAGGGCTATAACTGGGTATACAGAAAATCTGATCCAGTGTAAGCCAGGGTGAGCAATATAGTTACTCAAAAACAAAGAGAAAAAGATAAAAAACAGTATGTGACCAGAAAATAAGGTCATAAAACAATAAACAGTCATTGATAGTCTGTAACTGAGTTATCACTCAGAAAAACAAGAGCGAGATGGTGTCAGCTCTCTCGCTCAGCGGGGCTGCGCTCCCAAGGTCAGAAGGAGGAAGTAGGAAGAAGAGAGAAGGGGGGAGAAATGAGGGGAGAAGAGAAGAGAGAGTAGAAGTCAGAGGGGAGATTGATCAGAGGAAGGGAAGAATAATGAGGAGATAAAGAGATAATGAAAAGATACGACCTGGGAGGCTGATGGTAATTCCAGGAAGACAGTCCCGCGGGCATCCCCTCATAAATGAAGGGTATAAAAAGTAAAAGTTATCCACACTCGATCGATGATGGTTTCAGGCAATTTTCCATTCTGGATCAATTCTGCGCCGCCTGGAAGATGTGTTCTCTGGGCTGTGAGTAGATGAACGCTCAGGAGGGCCAGTGGAAGATGGGATCAGGTTCCAAGTTTTCAAAAGCTGGGCAGCCCTATCAGGGGAAAGGCATACGTGGAGCTTCTCATTCCTCTGAATAAGGAGACGGGTCGGGCGCCCCCATCGATAGGGTATGTTCTTCTCACGTAGGAGCGATGTGTACGGCCGATATGCTCGACGGAGCGCTAAAGTCCCCGGTGATAGGTCAGGAAACACTTCTAATTCTGCAAATCGTGGTGATAGTGATGTAGCAGATCTTAGGGCTTTTAAGAAGTCTTCCTTCGCTTCGTAAAAATGTATGCGCCCGAGCACATCGCGGGGGAGTTCAGCCCTGATCCCAGGAGGCTTTGGAACTCTATGAATTCGATCTATTTTTAGATCACGAGGTTGTAGGTCAGGGAGAACCTCCATCATGAAGCTTTGTAAGAACGCACGTAGCTCTTCAGCAGGAACCGCCTCAGGGACACCCGGAGTCGGACATTATTTTGTCTGCTCCTATCCTCCAGGTCACAGTTTTTAGCTTGAATTAGATCTGCTGTATGGCGGAGCTGATCCTGATCATCCATGAGCTGATTATGAGAGCGGATCAGCTCAGCTAGCTTGTTTTCAACATGGTCTGTTCTCCCACCCAGATCTGCCACCTCACCTCTGAGATCTGTTAGTGCACTTGTAATGTCTTCTTGCAGGGACGTACGGAGGACTCCTAGTAATTCCTTCATAAGTGCCAGGGTGACTGGAGTCTCCGGGGGAAGGGAAGCTGCAGCTGAGCTCTGTGTTTGTTGTTCCCTGCGGGAGGCTCGTGCTGCACGAGGGGAGGCAGGTGCCATGTTTGCTTTAGATAGTGAGAAAGAAGAGCGGCCCGGGGGAAAATAGTCTGATACTCGGCTTGAAAAAAGATCTTGGCTGCTTTTAGTTTTCCCCATCTGTGCAGGACAGGCTCAGGAAGGGTTCTGGAGTTTCCGGGATCAGTTTGGTCGGTGTGGCTGCTGTAATAGCCGCTTTTATGCCCACGGGACCAGGAGCTCCTGTGTTAGGTGACCTCCAGCATGTGCAGCCAGGCCACGCCCCCTCAATAGTTTACATTTAACAAAAGGGAGTCTAGATATAGTGAAATGTCGAATGAAATTTATCATTTAGATTTTTTGATTATGCATATTTGCTTAATTAATGTCTCTGGATTTCACTATTCTGTATGTGTACAATTATTCTTCTGATTTTGTCATTGCAGAAGTGATATGGACTAATTTAACTCTGCTACAATCTGTTTTGTCTATAGAGCAGTTTTGTTTTGTTTTGGTTTTTTTTTGTGACGTCAGTGGCAAGATGTCAGCTACCTCTCGTCTGATCCTACAAACACTGATCTATCTCTTTCGCCTGAGCTCTTTGGTGTTGATTGTATCAGTCCTTCAGCTCCTCAAGTGTTGTCCATCATTGTCTTACCGCTGCTGTGCAGTAGCCTGTAGACTCGTATGCTGGACTGCACCGTGGAGGAGGGGCTGTGTTAGGACAGACACTGGAGATGGGACACAGTGTGGGCTGAGGAGGGGAATGTGCTGAGTGACCCACCGCAAAAGCGGGTTTTTTTGACTGAGGATGGAAAGAAGCAGTAAATCATGACTGCCTCACTTTCCGTCCTAGTGTCACTGTTTCCTCCTCACTTAGATCAAAGTGCTCATAGGTTGATGAGCTCTTCCAACATTGAGAGGAGGGAGATGCTCATTGAGCATCTCCGCACTGATGCTCCAGGACTGTGAGGGATGGTGACTGCAACACCGCCCATAGTGCAAGCAATAAAGTTCACGTGGCTGCAGTCAGTGGGAATCTGGGAAATGTCACATCCACATAGTGTACAGAACAAGACTGGAGTTGATGTGACGTCACAGGAAGTAAGCGTAATCTCAGCCTTTGCATCAGCTGCATGAGAGCTAGCATCGGTCAGAGGAACTTTTAGTAATTAAAGGTAATTGTGAAAGTGCTCATCTCAGGCAGATGGGTAGCATGGGAGCACAACTAAGGCAGTGAATAACCCCTTTAAAAAAAGTCTGAATTTATAAAAGTTTAAGGCTTCGTGCCCACCTAGCAGATTATTTCGGCACCAAATGTGCCCACCTAGCAGATTATTTCTGCACCAATGTGCCCACCTAGCAGATTATTTCGGCACCAATATGCCCACCTAGCAGATTATTTTTGCACCAAATGTGCCCACCTAGCAGATTATTTTTGCACCAAATGTGCCCACCTAGCAGATTATTTCTGCACCAAATGTGCCCATCTAGCAGATTATTTCTGCACCAAATGTGCGTCTTCTGGCAGGAAAAAAACTGCTGCAGAAAAAAACACTGCACTTTTAGCATTTTTGCTGCAGCTTTCTTTGCTCTTCAAACTCAAACTCATATAGGCTTTATTGGCAGGACCAAAATACATTTAGATTTGCCAAAGCAAGAAAAATAAATGCGGCAGGGGATCGGGGATTGTGGGGTTGGGGTGTTTCTTTTTTACCATGTGTTTGTATCATATAGTTTGAGAAAAATGCAGGGAAAAATGCAGAAAGAATGTACATGTAGTTGTTTTTATTCTGTACCAAAATTTGCAAGGAAAAAAGCCTGACGGTGAGCACAGCACTTCAGAATTCTCATTGACTTTGCTGACATGCACATTTCCTTGCAGATTTTCTAAAATCTGCAAGGAGAAACGCATGAAAAATGCTAGGTGGGCTCATTACCTAAATCACCTCCCCCTTTTCCCACTTTAAAGAAAAATAAAACATATCTGGTGCTGTTTTGCCTGAAAAAAGTGTTACTCCAATGCTGGCATCCTTGCAGCAAGGACACCAATGGATTGACCCCTCTGGCTGCTCTACGGCGTCTCATCCAGCGCACTGCACTCTGGTACTTCCTGCTCCTGCATCCTGCGCACTCCATACCGGTCTCCCAGTAGTACACTTAAGATGCAAACACCCCGCTTCAGCGCTGCAACAGGAACTTCAACATGAACTTTGCCTAAACACTATGAAGCCGACCACTAAATCTAAACCTATCAAGGCTGCAGTATCTACTCCAGCAGTAAACTCAGCTCCTGTATTTGGTTCTTGTTTGTCTGCTTGTCAGCGGCAGATTAATACCTTATGGGCCATCTGTGACCTGCAGTCCTTCTTGGGGACGTTCCGTAAAGTCTTCGACAAGCCCAGCTGAGTCACTCCGCAGCATGATCTCTTCTCGGACTACGCAAGGGAGATCTTACACTAGGTCAGCATGCTGTTCATTTCTGCACCTTGTCCTCTGAGCTCGGCTGGAACAATGAGACGCTGATAGCTGCATTCTGGGAAGACCTATCTAGGAGAATTAAGTACGAATTATCAGGCCAAGATATTTCCATGTTCTTGGATGACCTGGTTTCCCTGGCTTTTCGGATCGACCTCCGCTTTCAGGAACAATCCACACAGGTGATCTGGAAGAGGAGGTCGATGCCCGGACCTTCCTGAAACCAGTCGTGTGAAGCTGGCAAAACATCGACAGGAGGTCTGTCGCACCGAGGGGTAGTGCTTCTACTGTGGTAGTCCTGAGCACTTAATCCATTCCTGTTTTGAGAAGCAAGGAAACCCCTTATTCTATGATCTGTCAAAGAGGCTACCCTTGGCAAGATCAAGTCCTTTCCTCTGCTGACTTTGTTAGTGCCCGTATCCAATGGCAGCACCTGATTTGTCGCATCTACGGACTTTGGTTCTGCAGAAAATTTCATATAACAGGCTGTGGTGGATTAGTACCAGATTCCATCCAACATCCTCCGAGTTCTTTGGTGGTGTTGTTCATTGGTGGCGGAGCTCTGTCCAAGGTGGTCCATTTCATGATGAAGCAAGTGGAGCTTCAAGTGGAAAGCTGCAATCTGAGAAGATGCTACCGGGTCTGTCCCATTCTCTGCTCCTTGGACTGTCGTGGCTACAAGGGTACGAGCCTATCTTGGACTGAAGATCTGATGATGTGCTTCAATGGGTTCAGTCCTGCCATGCAAAATGTCTTGTTCCAGTCCATCCTGCTGAGCTGCAGGTGAAAACATCAAACTCCTGGGTCCTTCACCTGCCGATTTGTCATACGTGGATGTCTCGGATAAGAAGCAGAGATGTTGCCTCCACACAAGCTGTATGACTGTCCTATTGACCACCTTCCCGGTTCCTCACTTTCTCGTTGACGAATCTACACTCCACCCCAGGCAGAGACCACGCCATGTCCTTGTATATCAAGGACAATCTGGCAAGGTGATTTATCCGGATGTCCTCTTTTCTAGGTGGTGCTGGATGCTGCTTTGTAAAGATGTCTCTCTCTGTCCCTGCATAGATTATAGGGGCCTCAGTCAGATTACAGTCAAGGAGGAGTATCCACTGCCACTCATACCGAAATTGTTCGACCATTTCAGAGGCTCCAGAATCTTTACTAACCTCAAGCTCTGTGAAGCATATAGTCTCATCCATATACCTTCAGGGGTTGAATGGAAGAGTGCCTTTGAGTGCCACTATGAGTATCGGGTAATGCTGTTTTGGCTCAGTAATGCACCCTGTGGTCTTCCAAGATTTTGTGGACAACAGCTTTCGGCATCTTTTGTACTCTTCTGTGATCGTATATCTGGACAATATCCTGGTGTTCCCGATCTGACACACAGGAGTAATCTTCACCAGGTTCTGCAGAGACTGATGAAGAACTGTCTAAATGCCAAGTATGAGAGGCATGTTTCCAAGCAACCCTCTCTTCCTTTCCTAGAGTACATAATCTCAGATACCAGGTCGAACATGGATCCTGAAAGAGTGACTGAGAATCAGAGCCATCCAGCAGTTTCTGGGATTCGCCTATAACTACCGCCACAAGAGGTGAAAAATCGGCACATCTGGATGGCTCTGCATATACTTTTTTAAATTTTCAATAAAGAAAGAAAATTTTGATTCTGTGGACGTGACTCTTTTTCAACTTTTGGTGTGATTCAGGTCTATGAGTGAGCTTCTCGTTATCGAGCACTCCCATACCACAGCTGTTTCCTCAGTCAGGATTACACGTCTGAGCACTCCTTCTCACATTTATAACTACCGCCAGTTTATACCTCAATGTTCATACTGAACCATCGCAATCACTGCCAATTTCTGGAACGGTGCTAAGCTGAACATGTGGACTCTGGAGGCTGAGTGCTCCTTCATCTCTCTAAGGCTGCCTTCACACTTGCAGATGCATCTGCAGCGTTTTGCAGATGCATCTGCAAGTATCAGCATGCAGACCGCGGTCCCTATGTTTATAATAGGGCGCACCGCGGTCTGAATGCTCTCATTGATTCCTATATGTGAGCCGTAAGCAGGCGTATGCCTGCTGACAGATCACACTCTCCCGCCCCGCACCTTGGACGCAACATCTCGCGTCCATAGTGCGGGCGGGAGAGTGTGATCTGTAAGCAGGCATACGCCTGCTTACGGCTCACATATAGGAATCAATGAGAGCATTCACACCACGGCCGTGGTCTGCATGCTGATACTTGCAGATGCATCTGCAAAACGCTGCAGATGCATCTGCAAGTGTGAAGCCAGCCTTTAACAAGCTTTCTCAATAGCTCCGATACTGCTCGGACCTGAGATTAGTAAGCAGCTCTTTTTGGTGATGGATGCGTCTCCCTCTGGGCCAGAGGTGGTTCTCACGCAGAAGTCTCCCATTAGACGAATGTAACTTGTTTATTTTCCATGGCCTTTTCCACTCATGAACGTAACTATTCGATTGGCGACCAAAACTTGTTGGGGATCAAGATGGTTCTGGAGGAAATGGTGTTACCTACTGAAAGGAGCTGTTCATCCTGTCATCATCTACACTGAACACAAGAAGATGATCTACCTGCAGTTGGCACAGAGGCTGAACCCACTCCAAGCCCATTGGTCGCATGTTTTTTTGCCCACTTCGATTTTGTTCTCCATTTCTCCCTGACTGATAAGAATGTTAAGGCAGATGCGTTCTCTAGGTCTTTTTCATCTGCCAACCAAGAGGAGAAGACTCAACACATCATCGAGCCCTTCACTGTGGCTTTAGTAAACTTGTCTTGGGTACCACTCGTAAAGACTTTTGGTGCAGAGTTGGACAGGAGATGAGTGTTGCAGTGAGTTCACTCCTTGAATCTTACAGGCAGGGCTGTGTAGTCGAAGTTGAAGCCCTTTTTGGTGGCGTTGGAGTTAGTAGAAAATGGACCAACTACAACTCCTAAATTATATAATAAACTGGTGTAAAGGTAGCGAGCCGGGGGACTCGCTTGCTGCATAATGACACCAACACATGTGTATAAATTTTCCAAATGTCTACCCGTTTATTTCTCATCAGTATCAATAACCGGGGTAGTACATTTAACACAAACACGTCACATAATACATTACATATAATATTTGCACATAACATCATATTGTAACCGGGACCGGACACCACGACTCTCTCCCCATTGGAGCTCTATCAACCGCTCCTGGGATGATCATGGCATCCGGCCTATCTATACATTTACATTACAATTATAATAAATACATATGTTACATATCAACGATGACACCTCCAGGTTCAAAACAGGGATTGAGCAACCTGAGTACCGGGTATGTCATGTATCCCCAAGGGGCTCCTTCCTGGACGCATCTCAACCTACGTCCCGGTCGGAGTCCACCTGGTTCAACCATGGAGTCCCCACTCTAGGAGCCCTTTTTAACCCCTGCTTCTGACCTTTGCTACATATGCCTCAGCGGGCCCTGTGGGTCCCAATGGCAGTACCAGCCGCCCGGCTTTAGTCACCCAGCACGATGACTCCATATTCACCCCGTAGTCAAGATTCCTGCCTGACCGGGACCTTACATATCACATGTGATCCATCATACAATATTCATGGATCCCATGCATCCTTACACCCGCTCACAGCCCATCATAATACATCCATGGACTGTGGCTCCTCCATGACCATAACAGGGACCTGGTCAACCGTAGAATTCGGGCTAACTATGCGTCACCATGGCTTACTCACCACGTTATGGGCCACCAGTCGCCACCAAACCTCCATCTCTTGGCAGGTCTCCAGGTCGACGACTGTACCCTGTGTCTGAGTAGCACCCTATGGGTACCTTTACACGCCGCTACTGGAGGATGGATACAACCCGCTACAGGCTACAAATGTAGCTTGTAGCGCCAATATAGCCCATAGTAGCGGCGTGTGAAGACGGGACGAGACAGCCGGCAACAGATACATCTGTTTCCGAGCACTGCTCGAAAACAGATGGCTACAAAGCCGATTGTAGCGAGCTGTATCGGCGTGTAAAGAAGGAACAGAAGGGTTGTTTCTACACCATGCTATGTAGCTGGGGCGTGACACAGGCTCCGGGTTTCCGCGCCCCCTTCAGCGATCATTGGAGGAAGCTCCTGCGTTGCGATTGGTTGTCGCCGCACAGGGCGGCATATTTAAGGAGCTGACCAGTCACACTACACAATTGCTCGAGCGTCAAGTATTAATCAGCCTCCTGCGATGCCTGCCCAATCATGGTATTATTGCTTTGTCCTATCAGCGTACGGACGTCTCGTAATCCACAATTGTAGCACGCCTATGTGCTGTCCCTGCTGCACCAGGTACGCCCATATTAGCTGGTTGTAGCGGTGTGTAAATGAGGTAAGGTAAGCTACAGATGGCTACTTGAGACACCCGGCGATGTATCTAGCTGTAGATGTAACGTAGCGTAGCGCACCTTGTGGCGGCGTGTAAAGGTGGTGCGTTTCCCGTTTGTAACCGTTTGTGCGTGCTCGTGCACGTGAAGTAACGGGTTGTATCCATCCTCCAGTAGCGGCGTGTAAAGGTACCCTATGGGTACCTTTACACACGGCTACATTTGTAGCTTGTCACCAGGTACCTTACTAGTTGCAGTGAAATCATGGATGGGTCATTCCATGTCAAGTGAACCAATGATTATTACCTCTATATTTTTAATTCTTTTGAGATTTTGTTATTTGATAATAGCATGTCAGACAATGCAAAATGTGAAGAGAAAAATTTTAAAAAAAATTTTTTTTTTTTTTAAATGATTTTCAAAGTTCGGAAAAAGTGTGAATTTCGCTGTTGCCTGCCTTTACGTTTCTCCTCATAACTCAGGCTAGGAATAAGATAGAGAGACAAAATAAACACCAATCTACTCAGAACTATACAGGCTTTCATCAGACATGTCACAAGAGGATCTTTGTTAATATTTTACCCATGTGATCGCAAGCGCAAAACTTTAAAACGTATTTCCGAAAAATCGGCGCGCTTTAAATATTTCAAAAACTGCCCATGTGTCTGCTTTGCTCTTAGCCACATCTGTACCAAATTTCAAGTTGGGATCGCAATGGGATCATATTTTAACATATTTTACTATTAATAGCGTCAATGGGTCATTCCATATCAAGTGATCTAAATATGAATATTTTTTTTACCTGACGTCTTTAGATTTTTTTTTTTTTTTTTCCTTTATGAAGTACTACTTTAGTTAATTACAAATTAAAAGTTTAGAATTTTTTTCTTCATCAGTTAATTTTTTACAGATTTTTAAAGTTTAAAAAAAGGGTGAATTTTGGCCTGGTATGACTTTACATTTTTTTATCTCGGGCTAGAAATAAGATAGAGAAACAAAATAAACACCATTCTACTCAGAACTGTCCAGGCTTTTACCAGATATGTCACAAGAGTATATTTGTTAATTTTAATTTTTTACCCATGCGAATGCAAACGCAACATTTTGAATTGCATTTCCGAAAAAACGTTTTAATAAAAATTTTCCAAAACTGCCCATGTGTCTTTTATGCTCTTAGCCACATCTGTACCAAATTTCAAGTTGGGATCGTGATGGGATCATATTTTAAAATATTTAACTATGGTTAATCTCATTTTTATTAAATTTTGAAAAAACATATGAAAGACATACATTCAATCTTTTAACAAAATCTTGAGACATATAAAATATACAAAAAGAGAATTCACAAAGTTATTAGTAACTTTAAGATAAGCTGCAAATTTACTTTTGCGCTTATCTCTGGTGCAATATATACTACAATCTAAATATAATTCCAAACACTCAAGTATACAACCTTTCTCAGGGTTTTGAGATGTTCTGATGTCAAGGGGACAAGCAGCCCCAGCAGAATGATTTTTATCACTTGGCCCCTTCTAACAGGTTGACCACGTAAGTGGGTCATTACCCGTTGAGGCCTAGTTGGAATAGTCTATCGACTGGTGTACCGGAAAGGAAGGCCGAAATATTAATGATCTACTCACAGCTCAGAGTTTCCGATACCTGTCTAATGTTCACTAGAATTCTGAAGGTATAGGTGTAGAAAGGAAATACCTAGACTGAATGTATCAGATGGGAAGAGAAGAGAGATAGAAAAGAAGAGAGAGAGAAGAGAAACAAAAACCATTAGAAAAAGTTATACTGGGAAAGAAAAGCCACGTAAGAAAAAAAGGAGGGGGGGGGGGACGGGTGAGGTATGGGAAGGAGAAAGGGTACTCATCCCACTGGCTCCCCATCAGCCAGAGGTCGAGCCATATTATCTGTGCTGGAAAAGATACTCCTAAATTCTGCAGAGTCGTGAAAAAGAATCCATTCAACCCAAATCCCTAAGAATTTGTTCCGAGATCCCGACGCATCAGCTGCGAGCTCCTCCATTCGATATATGTCCATCAATTCTTTGAACCAATCAAGTAGAGATGGAGCCGGCTTGATTTCCAGAACCTTGGGATCACAGCACGAGCAGCTGAGATGCAAAAGCGGAGAATATCCCTCTTCTGTAGCCCAATAGGACCTGGAAAAATGGATAACATTGCCGATTCTGGGCAGCATTCGGCTTGTTTACCTGTTATCCGGGCGTATGCATTGAAAACCTCAGACCAGAACCGCCGGATTTCCCACAACTCCACCAAATGTGTATCATTGTACCCTTCTCTTCCCCACAGCGCCAGCAGGTATCAGGGGTTCCAGAACATGTTCCGGAGTGTCGTCGGGCACAAGTACCATCTAGTGAGCAGCTTATAGCTTCTTTCTTGTGCAGAACAAGCGCTAGCTAGTAA
The DNA here is from genome assembly GCA_033576535.1 of Allobates femoralis. NCBI lineage: Eukaryota > Metazoa > Chordata > Amphibia > Anura > Aromobatidae > Allobates > Allobates femoralis. The sequence goes on from JARQOC010000001.1 coordinate 415,208,452, forward strand.
GTGAGTAAATATAAAGCATTTCTGCCAATTAGCTTCTGAAATGCTACACCCCAATTCCCTCTCCCAAACACGTTGGAAGTAAAGGGTGCCCTGCTCTCTCATGGACCCTAAGGCCTGGTATAGAACTGATATTTTGCGCCTCGGTGGAGCCTCCAGTTGGAATAACCTCTCCAATACGTTGGGCGTCAATCTTACCCTGCAAGAGTGGTCAGCTGAATATAAGTATGCTCTGTATTGGAGAAATTCGAATCACTTAAGAGGTCTCGTAGGTTCTTTGAGTTGTAGCTCTGCCATCGGGGGCAAACCACCACTGGACAGAGTCTGTCCTACTCGGGTGTCATCCACAATCCTCCAACATAAAAATCTCTGTCAAATCTGGGTGGGAAAGATGGGTTGGAAAAAATGGGAGTCAAAGGGCTAAGTCTGTCGTTTAAGCGGAGGGTTTTCGTCACTAGGTGCCATACCTTCAAGGTGTTTCTGGTCATGTCTGTCAAAGGTACTAGGTCTGTGGAGTCTTTAGGGGAAATCCAAAGCAGGTGTTTCAGCGGAATCCCCAAACCCTCTTGCTCCACCCCTACCCATTTCTTGGAGGACGCATGATAATGCCAATCTAGAGCTCTAACAAGAGAGGAAGCCACAAAGTACGCTCGTATGTTGGGTAGTCCAACCCCTCCTCTGGTCTTGGGCAAGGATAGGATATTCATTCGCAATCTGGACCTCTTACCCCCCAGACAAATCTAAGGATCATAGATTGCATTTTGGAGAGGAAGCCTCTATCCAATAGAACAGGAACTGTCTGAAAAGTATATAAGAGTCGGGGCAAGACATCCATCTTGACTACGTTTATTCTCCCGAACCAGGATAGCTTTAATTGTCTATAGGAGGTAAATGCCGATTCCGCGTTAGTCAAAAGGGGTTGATAATTTAAATTGAATATTTGTTTAAGATCTTTTGGTATAAGGACTCCCAAGTACTTAATGGCTTCTACTTTCCATTTAAATGGGAACTGTTTAGATAGATGAGAAACCAATTCTCCAGGCAAAGAAATATTGAGTGCCTCGGTTTTGGAGCAATTCACTTTAAAGTTGCTCAATTGTCCGAACTGTTCAAACTCCATTAAGACCGATGGGATGGAGACCAGGGGCTGGGAGATGTAAAGTAGCAGATCATCTGCAAATAAGGCTAATTTGTGATGACTCTGTCCCAGCTTGACCCCATGGACGCATTCATTGGACCTAAGTGCAAAATATTTAACTATTATAGTGTCAATTCAAAAATCACCAAGAACACAATCAGTCATTTTTTCACAATTGCCCGTCAATAGTTTGAATTTGATATAAAGAAACATAGTCTTGTAACATCTCAAATGAAAGCTGTTACCGTTCTGAGTAAAATGATGCCTCTCCCACTTCATTATCTTATTTCTAGCCTGAGATAAAAAAATGTAAAGTCATACCAGGCCAAAATTCACCCTTTTTTTAAACTTTAAAAATCTGTAAAAAATTAACTGATGAAGAAAAAAATTCTAAACTTTTAATTTGTAATTAACTAAAGTAGTACTTCATAAAGGAAAAAAGAAAAAAAAATCTAAAGACGTCAGGTAAAAAAAAATATTCATATTTAGATCACTTGATATGGAATGACCCATTGACGCTATTACTAGTAAAATATGTTAAAATATGATCCCATTGCGATCCCAACTTGAAATTTGGTACAGATGTGGCTAAGAGCATAGCAGACACATGGGCAGTTTTTGAAATATTTAAAGCGCGCCGATTTTTCGGAAATGCGTTTTAAAGTTTTGCGCTTGCGATCACATGGGTAAAATATTAACAAAGATCCTCTTGTGACATATCTGATGAAAGCCTGGACAGTTCTGAGTAGATTGGTGTTTATTTTGTTTCTCTATCTTATTTCTAGCCCGAGATATGATAGAAAATGTAAAGCCATACCAGGCCAAAATTCGCACTTTTTTAAAACTTTAAAAATCTGTAAAAAATTAACTGATAAAGAAAAAAATTCAAAACTTTTTTATTGTAATTAGATAAAGTTGTTCTTCATATAGAAAAAAAATTAAAAAAATCTGAGGACGTCAGGGAAAAAAAATATTCATTTTTGGATCACTTGACATGGAATGACCCGGATACATGATTCCATTTGTACACAGCAACAAGATAGAACCATGTATCCATGATTTCACTGCAACCAGTAAGTTACCTGGTGACAAGCTACAAATGTAGCCGTGTGTAAAGGTGCCCTATCGGATCAGCCATGGTTACCCTTCTAGGAGCCTTCATGACCCCTGTGTCTGGCCACAGGCACACCCATACCATTAGAGGCCGTGGTTGAGGGACAGGTACCCGCTGCAAGCAGCAGGCCAACCCTCCCTCTCGTCCTACAGGGACGGAACGCCTCCAATATCATCCATACTAGCTGGGTCACTCTCTCCCCACATCATTATACATGGCTCTTACACATAGACCATCCTCTCTCATTCAGGGCAATTGCCTAAGCCCTCCCAAACGTCTACGGGTCCTTTACCGACTGTCTAGTTGGACCCAATGGCGGTTATGCCCGCCTGGCATTCATGACACACAGCTCACTCCGTTACACGGAAACTGCTGTCTTACCGGACACGGATCCGGGTCTCGCTACCTGAGGTAACGGGTTGGCCAAGCCTCCCCACAGGCTCCTTCCTGGACATGTTTCACACCACGTCCAGTCCAGCGTCCACCAGGTCAGCCACGGCTTCCCCACTCCAGGTGCTGTAACGACCCCGGTCCTGGCTACCGGCATGGAGCTAGCATGCTCCCTTTACCATCTCTCAGCATGGCGGTATGCACTATCACTCAGTCCCTCACACAGACTGGATCTGCACTTCTCTCTGGTCTGAGCTGATCTCACACAAGTCTGTGTTCTCTGAATCAATCCCTCAGCTGGCAGGCTCTTATCGTGCCTGCCACTCCCACATGGACACACCCCCTTAGCTGCTAGTAATCGGCCTCCCAGTTCCTATACAGCTGCTCATCTATGTGCTTGAACTCTACAACTTCCACACAGCTCATGTTAACTCCCTGTGTTCCGGGTTGGTTCACACAGTACACACAATGCTCTCAGCCGCTCATTGATCTCAGGAGCCATTCACTGCCGCTCATTAGGCTCATGAATGTTTCAGACATTGACATACAGGTGCCGGACATGATTATACAACACACCTACGGTACAACCTGGCTCATGTGCACAGGATCCTATGCTGATCCTGCATGTGATGCGCCCCGGCCATGGGGACATGCCGGCAGTGCCTCACACTGGGCACACTAGTTCAATGCAGAATGTGCTGAATATTATTATGATTATGTTCTATCTAAATAGCTTGATTATTGTATTGTAATAATAATTAAAAGCCTCATGCAACCATTGCACTACAATAAGTTTATAACTTAAAAATGAGCCATGTATGAAGGAGTTGAAGTCTGAGTTAGGAAAATTGAGGAGGAGGAGTAAGCTTGGCTTACTGACTCCACAGCCCTGCTTGCAGGTCACTTCGGGCAGAAGATGATGACTCTTCTGCAGCATTACTGGTGGCCCACCCTGCGCAAACACGTTGTGGATTTCATTTCTGCCTCTCCATGTGCCCACAATGAGAGCCCTAAGAAGCTTATCTCTGGGTGACTGTTACATCTACCTCTGCTGCTAGCTCTCTGGCAACACATCGTAATGGACTCCGCCACAGGCCTTCTTTTTTTAAAACCAGTTATTTTTATTGGTTTCAAAAACATAACACCCGTCCACAGCATTAAATCATTAACATATACCATTACAGTATGCACATAAATCAACCCCTTTAGTGTCGCCCTTCATGCAGACATAGTCCAACGTCACATCCTTGTGCACAGTCATATTTGTTAGTTTCCGCTGCGCTAGCCATGCGTGCCTGATTCCTGCATATTGGAACTCCCAGGAACTTGGGACATTGCACTCCTCTCTCAATTCCGCAAATGAACTCATCCTCCCCTCCTTCACCAGCTGCCCCACATACCTAACTCCTTTAGTCTGCCAATGAGCCATGGGCCCCATTTTCTGAAATTCCTTCAAGTGCACGTTTTCCCATACCGGCGAATAAATTGTCAGCCCTGTCACCCCTCGAACCTTTTTTATCGCATTCCAGCTCTTTTGTATTAGACCAACTGTCGGATACTGTGTTCCCAATTTTTCAAATGTACCATCCTCCAATCCCTGCACTAGTGGGTCCCGTCCTGTAATGTGAGATAAGAGTCTGCAGCTGGAACCCTCAATGTTATTGTCTCTCCACCCACTCATATGCTGGCCCTGCCCTGCCAAAAAGTATATCCATGCATGAGGTACAGCCAACCCCCCCTATTCTTTTCCCCTTTAAAGAGTTTCCAGTTTGATCCTGGCCAATCTCTTCCCCCATATCAGAGATCTAAAGATGGCACTAATTCCGTAATTATGTATCACATACATTAACTGAGGCATCAGCACCATCTTGATCAAATTGGCCCTCCCAGTTACCGACAGAGGCAGTTTACACCAGGCGGTCAATTTCCTTTTGAACACCACCTCTAATAGAGGAACAATATTTAAATCCCAATATTTTGTCAGAGGGAGAGCCACCCATACCCCCAGATATTTAAATTTGGTCACCATCTGAAGCTGTCTCCCCTGTGCGGTTATCTCCTCCCCTTCAATTGCTCGATCCACCGCCATGATACAAGATTTGTGCCAATTTATCCGTAAGCCTGAGATATCTCCAAACCGCTGAATGATATCCATGACATTTCCTAATGCCTCTCCCGCGTTTTCCAAAAATAGCAAAATATCATCCGCGTAAAGTGCAATTTTTTCCGTGATTCTACCAAACCTGAAACCAGCCACCTCTCCAGACGCTCTGATCTTCTCTGCCAGGGGCTCCATCGCCACCGCAAAGAGTAGCGGGGACAACGGACACCCCTGTCTGGTTCCCCTATGCAACCGGAAGGACTCCGACCGCTCCCCATTCACCTTAACAGTCGCTCTCAGAGAGGAATACAGCAGCCTCACCCAGGACAAGAATCCATCTCCAAATCCCATTGCTTTCAGGATTTTCCACAAATACCTCCATTCCTCACTATCGAATGCTTTTCTCGCATCAAGCGATATCACTACCCTCCCGCCACTGTTGTCTGCTGGTAATTGAAGATTGAAAAACAAGCGTCTCGGGGCGGAGCCTAGCGGGCTATGTAACTAGTCGCACCACCGAGCTCTCCCGCCTGAGACCCGGTGTTTAGACCATTCCTGCCGATCCACCGCTGATAAAAAATACCTGGGTGGCCGCCGGAAGACCCCGTAATAGCAGAGGAGACAAACGGAGGGAGCGGAGTCGGAGCTATGACCCGTAGAAGGCAGCGAGATGCCGGCACTGCTGGATGTTCTACAGCCCAAGATGGCGCCGAGGCTGAAATGGAGGCGGAGGAGAACGCCGCGTGTGCCACAAGGATGGCGGCTGCAGCAAAACTGGCGCGGTTTGCAAGGTTGGAGGAAAGTGGGAGCGAGGAATCATGGAGGGCACTTCTGGGGCTGAAAATTCTGAAGAGGAGCAGGAACGGGACATGCAGGACAGGGGGCTGACAGGCACACCAGCTATGAGGAGCCCACAGGAGCTACAAAGTGAGGGAAGTGCTGCACAGTCTGAGAGTGTTGTTGAGCCCACACTGAAGGACATACTCTTGGCAGTCAATTTCTGCAAGGAGACTTTAACTGTCCTGACCAAACAAGTACATGGCATTCAGGATGAGATTGGCAATATGAAAAAAGCTATGCAAAAAGCCGATTCCCGCACTGGAGCTGTGGAAGATAGGGTTAATGTGGCAGAGGAGGACATAGTAAAGTTGCAGAAAGGTTACAATCAGTTTGCAAAGCAGCTGGAGGAGGTTGTCGCGAAAAACGACGATCTGGAAAATCGCTCGCGGCGAAATAACATTAAGATTGTTGGGGTGCCGGAAAAGGCTGAAGGAGCTAATCCCACGGTGTTTATTGAGAACTGGTTGCTGCAGAAGATTGGGGCAGAAAACTTGTCCAAGGTGTTTGTAGTGGAAAGAGCCCACAGAATTCCCCTGCGTCCAGTGGCCCCTGGCGCTGCTCCTCGGGCCATGCTTGCAAAGATATTGAATTATAGAGACCGTGATGTCATTCTACGAAGAGCTAGAGAGACCAGGGACATGACAATTGACGGATATAATATCTCTATTTATTCTGATTACTCCCCGGCGGTGCAAAGGCTCCGTATGAGATACGGGGAAGTGAAAAAAAGGCTTCGGGGATTTGGAGTGCAGTATTCCATGATGTTCCCAGCCAGGTTGCGGGTAGTGGCGCTGGGCAAAGTCCAATTCTTCCAGTCTCCGGAGGAGGTGGATGACTGGCTGGAACGTAACAACAGGAAACTGAGGGAGAAGGAGGATGGATGAGAGTGGAATCCCACAAATAGGGCTTTAATCATACTTGGATGGTCCCTACTGTATAATGGTTCTTATATGACCAATATTGGTCGTATTATTATATATGTCTGACTTTTATTACTCTTGCTCGCTGGCAGGAGATTGATGGGCATGATTGGTTTATATATACCGTATATACTCGTGTATAAGCCGACCCGTGTATAAGCCGACCCCCCTACTTTTGCCCCAAAAATCTGGAAAAACCTATTGACTCGTGTATAAGCCGAGGGTGGACCCCAGCACAGGTATACAGCCCCCAGCAGTGTGGTATACAGCAGCCCCAGAGGTATATACAGCAGCCCCAGTGGTAGTATACAGCAGCCCCAGTGATAGTATCCAGCAGCCCCAGAGGTATATACAGCCCCAGTGGTAGTATACAGCAGCCCCAGAGGTATATACAACCCCAGTGGTAGTATACAGCAGCCCCACAGGTATATACAGCCCCAGTGGTAGTATACAGCAGCCCCACAGGTATATAGAGCCCCAGTGGTAGTATACAGCAGCCCCACAGGTAAATACAGCCCCAGTGGTAGTATACAGCAGCCCCACAGGTATATAGAGCCCCAGTGGTAGTATACAGCAGCCCCACAGGTAAATACAGCCCCAGTGGTAGTATACAGCAGCCCCACAGGTATATAGAGCCCCAGTGGTAGTATACAGCAGCCCCACAGGTATATAGAGCCCCAGTGGTAGTATACAGCAGCCCCACAGGTATATAGAGCCCCAGTGGTAGTATACAGCATCCCCACAGGTAAATATAGCCCCAGTGGTAGTATACAGCAGCCCCAGTGGTAGTATACAGCAGCCCCAGAGGTATATACAGCCCCAGTGGTAGTATCCAGCAGCCCCAGGGGCTGTATACAGCAGCACGCCCCAGGGGCTGTATACAGCAGCAGCCCCAGGGGCTCTATACAGCAGCAGCCCCAGGGGCTCTATACAGCAGCAGCCCCAGGGGCTGTATACAGCAGCAGCCCCGGAGGTATACAGGCCCCCCCATCAAGCTCCACGGACCCCCCCCCTTGCGCGGCAGCCTGTAAGGGAAAATCATACTTATCAGTGTCCCGCGCTGTCCCGCCGCTTGCCGACACACGATCCCGGGCTTCAATCCGCGACTTCCGGCTTCCGGCGGTCGCGGGCAATGACGTCATTCCCACGACCACAGGAAGTGCGGAAGACGCGGAATGAAGCCCGGAATCGTGATGTCCGCAAGCGGCGGGACAGCGCGGGACACTGATAATTATGATTTTCCCTTACAGGCTGCCGTGCAAGGGGGGGGGGTCCGTGGAGCTTGATGGGGGGGCCCTGTATACCTCCGGGGGCTGCTGCTGCACATAGATTACAGATTACCGTATATACTCGCATATAAGCCGAGGGGGGACTTTTCAGCCCAAAATTTGGGCTGAGAAACTCGGCTTATACGCGAGTATATACGGTAAGTTGGTTTTCTTACAGGAATATGTTATTATAATGAACCGTTAAATGTGTTAGGGTGGTGGATTGGGAGGAGGGGGGGAAAATGTGCCACATATGTGGGCACAGGAGGTCTAATAATTGTTTGAGTAAATTATTTTACACCAAGGCGGGAGAGCAGAACGGGTCGTTGGAGGAATACAGAAAGCATATCTGGTATATGATGGTTTGCTGGGTGTTCCATTTTGCCTATTCTCTGTTGAGATCAGCAAACCTGAGAGGGGCTGGAGGGTTTGGGAGTGGGGGGGGAAGGAGGGGGGGAACAGGGGGGTAAAGGGGTGGGGGGAAAGTTCTAGACAGAAGGGTACGGAAGTGTGTTTCATGGGGGAGAGACAGGATGATACGTACGGTGTACATATATGGCTTCGCAAGTTAAAATAGTTAGCTGGAATGTGAGGGGACTAGCGGATAGGGGTAAAAGGGCTGTTGTTTTTCGCACACCTGTTGTCCTTTAAGCCATCGATCATGTGTCTTTTGGAGACTCACCTGGTTAAGGAGAAAGTGGGATCACTGGCGAGATCACGGATACGACACTCTTATCACTCCACGTACTCGGGTTACGCCAGGGGGGTGTCTGTATTGGTGCATGCATCGGTGCCATATGAGGAAGTGGATGTGAAGATAGATAAGGAAGGACAGTATGTATTTGTGGTGTGTAAGATTGTTGTGTTTGGTGGCGGTGTATTTCCCTCCTCCGTACTCGGTAAAAAAGTTGAATTAAATACTGGATCTGGCCGGGCGCAGGGTGGGGATCCCTCTGCTTGTGATGGGGGATATAAATACTGTTTTAAATCGGGCGCTGGATAGAGAGGGAAAAGGTCAGCAGGGGTCTGAGTGGGATGGGGACACAGCATTTGCTACACACCTAAAAGAAGTGGCATTAGTTCATTTGTGGAGAGTGAGAAACCCGGGTAGGAGATGCTTTTCGTGTTTTTCAGCCACACATGGGTCTATGTCCAGGATCGATATAGTGTTGGGGAATGAATATTTGAATGCTTTGGTTGGGAGTGTTGACTACTTGCCGAGGGTTGTCTCGGATCACAAACCAGTGGCGGTAAGCATTTGTATGAGAGCGGGGAATCTGAGACGGCCTGCGGAATGGAAATTGCATCCTAACTGGTTGAAGTCTGTGGACATGGAAGGAATCGGAAGGGAACTGGAAACGTTTTTTCAACATAAATGACGGGAGTGCTGCTGTTGGAGTGGTGTGGGATTCCATGAAGGCCTTCTTGCGGGGATTGTTAATTAGGGATATTTCAAGGTGTAAAGCTGAGTCAAGAAGAGAGGAGCAGGGGGTTGTGGAGGAAGCGAGAAAGGCTGAGGAGGAAGTCATACGGCAGCCCACGGCTGAGTCGAGGAATGCTCTGAGGAAAGCTCAAGATGCAGTAGATAGAGTGCACAGGCAATCCGCGGAAAGGAAACAGGAATTTCAGAGGGTCTCGTTCTTTGAGGAGGGGGAAAAAGTTGGGCACCTGCTTTCGCTGGTAGCGGCAGCCCAAAGGGATTCTGCATATATATATGGAGTGGAAGATAGAGAGGGGAGATTGGTGGATGAGACGGCAGACATTCTGGCGGTGTTTAAGGGATTTTATTCGGATCTGTATACTTCTCAACTGGAGGCTTCGGAAGACAATATACGTGAGTACTTAGCAGAATTAGAAATGAAAAAGATTGGAACAATGGGCAGAGACTCATTGGAGAGACCCTTTTTGCTAGAAGAGTTGGAGGAAGCTCTAGCGGCAATGCCAAACAATAAGGCCCCTGGTGGGGATGGACTTCCCGTAGAGGTATATAAAATGTTGAAGAAGATCCTGTTGCCTAGGTTGTTAGAGGTGTTCCGAGAAGCGTTGGTGGAAGGGAGGTTACCGGAGTCTATGAGGGAGGCCACGATTGTGGTGTTGCCCAAAGAGGACAAAGATAGAACAAAAGCGGAATCATATGGACCCATTTCACTACTGTCTGTGGATGCGAAGTTATTAGCTAAGGTGTTAGCGACTAGACTCTCGGGAGTGGTATCGGATGTGATTCATCCGGATCAGTCTGGCTTTATGCCAGGCAGGTCAACTGCTATCAATCTGAGAAGACTGTATTTGAACTTACAGCTGCCAGCAGATAATAGTGGAGGTAGAGTAGTGGTTTCCCTGGATGCCAGGAAGGCGTTCGACAGTGTGGAATGGGACTATCTGTGGCAGGTGTTGGAGCATTTTGGGTTTGGTAGAAATTTCATAGCCTGGATACGATTGTTATACTCCTCACCGAGGGCTCGGGTGAGGGTAAATGGAGGGAGATCGGAAGTTTTTTCTTTGTCCAGAGGGACCCGGCAGGGTTGTCCTCTCTCTCCATTGCTGTTCGCCCTCGCGATTGAGCCTCTGGCAGTGCGTGTTAGAGGAACGGGTGAGATCCAGGGATTTAAATTTGGCGGTATAGAGGAAAGGATAGCTTTATATGCGGACGACATCCTATTATTTTTACAGGACCCTACAGAATCTTTGCGACAGGCGGTAAATCTCATTGAACAATTTGGGGATATGTCTGGATTGAGGATAAATTGGGATAAGTCCAATTTAATGATGGTAGATGATGTTCCTTTGGAGTCACTGGGGCCTTTGGGCTGTACAAAATTGAAAGTTGTTAAGCAATTTAAATATTTGGGCCTGCAGGTTGCTTTACCCGTTACAGATTTCTTTAAACTCAATATGGAACCGTTATTGCAAAAACTCAAGGAAAAGGTAAATACTTGGAGTAGGCTGCGACTATCAGTAGTGGGCAGAGCCAACCTAACAAAAATGACCCTCATGCCGAAACTCTTATACTTGCTCCACAACTCACCGGTATGGCTCGCGAAGAATGTTTTTGGGAAGCTTAATTCGTTGTTTAGAGGTTTGGTATGGGGAGGTGGGCAACCAAGGATAAAGTTAGAGATCTTACAGAGGCCGAAAACTGAGGGTGGGATTGCCTTGCCAAATCCGTGGGTGTACTTCCTGGCCGCTCAATGCCAGCATTTGAGAGGATGGGCATCGAGGGAGGTAAGAACCAGGGGTAAGAAGATTCTGGAGGCACTAACGGGTAGGGTCCCGATCATACGAGGTTTGGAAGGAGGAGATTTGGGTAGATTGGGTGGGGGGCTCCCCACTCTGTGCCTGGTTCAGAAAATATGGGAAAACGTTAAGCGGATTAGGGGCCTTACTGGAGAGACCGAATACACTCCCATCTGGATGAATGTGGATTTATCTGAGTTTTATAAATTGGGTGAACAGAAGAGATGGATGCATGCGGGTATTGAATGTGTAGACCACTTGGTCGTGAATGGAGAATTACGGTGTTTTGAGGATTTGAAGAGGGAATACCAGATTCCTGGATCAGATAGCTATCTGTATCTCAGAGTACGTCACGCATTTCGATGTCAAAAGAAAATCAGGGACTTGACAGTGCACAGGGATATTGTAGTAGAATATATCTGTATGCAGGGTGGAACGCGGGAAGTTATATCCACGGTGTACAGAGACTTGTTACATACCTGGTTATTGAAACACCCCATTAAAACTAGATGTAAGTGGGAGGAGGAAATTGGGACAATGGAAGATGATGTTTGGGAACAGGTCTTAGAGTATGGCCCAAAGCTTTCGCTGAGTGAACCAGGCAGGTTGTCACAATTGTTTTTGATACACAGAGTATATAGGACGCCGGAATTCATGCACAAAATAGGTATGAGAGACACGTCCGAATGTCAGAGGTGTGGACAAGAAAGTGCTGGGTTGCTGCACATGGTATGGGAGTGTCCGAGGTTGCAGGGATTTTGGTTGGTGGTCATGAACCTAATTGAGGTACGATATGGATGCAGGCTGCCAAGAACCCCCTGGTGTGTGTATTGGGATATGTGGAGGAAGTAGAGGTCCCCAATGTGCAAAAAGTGGCGGTGGCTAGACTCCTATATGTTGCCCGAAAGGTAATCGCAAGAGGTTGGATCAAAAAAGATCCTCCCACTAGAGTTGAATATCTGCAGCAGGTCAGATATATTTTACGTATGGAGGAGAGCATATACCGGAGGAGGGGGACTGAAGAGATGTTCGAGAAGTTATGGGAACCGTGGATAAGAACAGATTGATGAGCCCGGAGGGAAACTGGTAGAGTGTTCTTTATGAATATGGGGGGGGGGGTTTGACTGTAATTGATGACTAAAGCTGAAACCTGTCTGCTTGTCCGTTATATAGTAGGTCAATGTATATCTGTGTAATATGTGTAATATCTAAAATGTTGCGAAGATATCTCCTTTTCGTCTATTGAGGATTGCTATGAAGTTATAGTTTGAGAGCAGTAACACGAACTATTCTCCTGTATGGTACATGTATTGAAGCCCGGAAAGTCTGGAACAAAATGGGGGGGTGGGGGGGTGTAAGGGGTTGTTTACTGTTATGGGATAAAAACATGAAACTGTATAAATGTTACTATTTTTGTGATGTGTGAAAATGATCTAATAAAAATATTTGAATAAAAAAAAAAGAAAAGAAAAACAAGCATCTCAAATTGACTGCCGTTGAGCGGCCCGGAACAAATCCAGACTGATCTGTATGGATCAGGCTCTGTATCCCACCAGAGAGGCGAGTGGCAAGGATTTTAGCTAGTATCTTGACGTCTGACGTTAGCAGGGATATTGGCCTATAGGATTCTGCATATTCAGGATCTTTACCGTCCTTGGGCAATACCACTATACCCGCCTCCTCCATAGACCGCGCGAGTGCCCCTCTCTCCCTTGCGCTGTCAAATACCTGCTACAACCGGGGTGCCAACACATCAGAGAATTCTTTATACACCTCACTCGGAATGCCATCGGTCCCAGACGCCTTATTCGCCGGCATAGAAAATATGGCTGCCTCCACCTCCTCCATTTCAATTGGCCCATCCAACCTCATCCGTTCCTCCTCCGTCAGTGCATTAAGTGTCACGCGCTCCAAGAATCCCTCCACCTCCCCATCCCCGGCCTCCGTAGCTGATGTATACAGGTCCTTGTAGAAATCCTGGAAGACTGCCAAAATTTCCGGAGTCTCCGTAACCACCCTGCCCCTGTCATCCCTTATTTTGTATACACGGTTGCTCTCCCTCTGCGCAGTCGAGATAACCGCTAACAAGTGCCCCACTCTTTCTCCTTCTTCAAAGAAAACAGATTGCTGAAAGGTCCTCTTCCTTTCACATCGCTCCACATGCACCCTGTTCACCGCTTCCTGCGCGTCTTTAAGCTTGTCATTCATTTCCTTCGTAGGATTCAGTATCATATTTGCTTCCGCCTCGTTCAAAGCCTCCTTCACTTCCTGATCGGCCAGTCTATGTCGGGTCTTGCACTGTGCTATGTCTCTGATTAGGATACCCCTCAAAAAGGCTTTCATTGGCCACAGACCTTCTTGAGTCCTCCGGTTACTCCATCATCTGGGTTGTAGTGGATTGTTTCTCTAAAATGGCCCACTTTACTTCCTTGTTTAGTCTTCCATCTGCTCCTGTACTTGCTGAGAAGTTTATTCTGCATATTTTCTGCCTGCATGGTCTAACACTCCACATCGTATCTGACAGAGGCGTCCAACTCACTTCCTGGTTCTGGAGGGCTATTTGCAAGGTGCTGAATGTGTCCTTGGACTTATCTTCTGCCTGCCATCCACAATCCAACTGACATGTGGAGTGAGTCAACCAAATCTTAACTAATAATTTCCTGAGAAACGTTTTTTAATTCTCACCACAATGACGAGGTCAACCTTTTGCCTTGGGTGGAGTTCTTTTACAACAACCATATGACCAAAATATCAGTGAGTTCTCCGTTCTTCATTGTGTATGGGCATCAGTCCAACATCGCTTTTCCTCTGGGCATTAGTTTTGAGCATCACTGTTACTGACAACCTCACTAAGAGTTTCTCAAAGATCTAGGAGGACATGCGAGCTACACTGGTGAAATTATCCAAAAGATGAGAAAGCATGCAGATAACACATCTTAATCTGCCTAGTTTTCAGCCTGGAGACTAAGGTACGGTTTTCATCAAGATACGTCCATCTCAAGTTGCCTTCTTTTCCTTTTGAAGTTTTCAGTCGGATCAATTATGTCTCCTAAAAGCTGAAGTTCCCTGCCTCGCTTTGTACTTTCAATTCCATATATGTGTCCCTCCTCAATCCTGCAGTTGTGAGACGCTTTTTCAAATATCCCGGTACCTTGGCTTTCCTTATCAACTTGGAAGATGTCTTTGAGGTAAAGAACATCCTGGCCATGAAGGTTAGAGGTAGGACCTTATTTTTAACTGATTGGAAGTTTTTTGGTCTTGAGGAGAGATTGTGGGAGATCATGTAAAATATTAATAAAGAGGTTCTGTTCAGGCTTGAAAAAGAAAGGGCATAAGGAGGGGGGTATTGTTAGTTACGCCAGCACCAAGATCCTTGCGGCTAATGAGCACTAACTGTTTAAGACACCCTCCCCTTTAGTGTGTCTTGCACCTCCCCTTTAGTGTGTCTTGCACCTGTTTTGATGTCCCTGTGACCTTGTTTTTGCCTGCACCTGAACCTGTCTTTCCTGACCCTGCAAAAAAAATGCTGTAAAAAATACCTAACAAAAACATAATTGATATCTCTTGTTTGTACAATTTTAGGTCAGACTTTGGGGGAAAAAAAACGAAATTATTAAAGCCTATTGTATAATTGCTGCTTTTCCATTTCACCTCTCAAAGACTTTTTGTTTTTCAATTAGTATGGTAAAATAAATTTCTTACAAGAAACAAGCCTTTGGATAAGTGGCGAAGTTAATACAGAATGGCTTGGTCTCTACAGGGAACCCATCTTCTACACAACTGCTAAGTACCTACCTGCAGATTTGGATAAATTGGGAAGTTAATAAAGAAGGAAAGGTTTCCTCTAGGGACCGAGCCAAGCTCCTCCACGACTGCTACTTACCTGCAGATATAGTGGTAATCTGATGGTAAATAGTATGTAAATCATGTCTGACAGGCTTAGTAGAAGTTCAGCTACAGGCAGAAAAGGAAGTTATATTGTGCTGTAGCTACTCACTTCCAGTATTAGGGGCAGTGCAAGGACTGTCATAGTCACCACTCACTGCAGTGAGTGTGCTGCAATCACTCCCTGGAACTTTGACAGCTCCTCTCTGCACAATTGCACAAGCAAGGGAATGACTACAGCACACTAGCTGAGTATTGAGTCGTAACACCTCCCTGCACCACCCCAATGACTTTAAAGTGAGCAGCTGCGGGGTCAATATAATGTAATTTTCTCCCCGTAGCCGCTGCTCTAGTAAGGCTAGCTTCACACCACAGTTTTGTTTTTTTTTTATAATTCTTTATTTCTTTATTTACATGTTTTAACACCAAAATGTTAACAAAAGTTTGTATCAGTGTGACAAACTAATATACACGTCAGTGTCCAAAATCACCTGTAAAGAAAGGCAAGCCAGATATAAAACATAAAGATTAACATCGCTATAGAACTCTGTATCGTGCGCATATCATCTCCAATGTGCATATATAGTCCACTCAATTGCTAAGCTTCTCAGACACCGCACGAATGGAGGTACGAGATTTTCTGTCGAGTTATTTATAACTTCTAACTGTAAATAGGCTGCATGACAATAACTTTAATAGTTAACAAATAAGATTCGCTTATCCTAAATAAAAAGGGGACAGTATCAGTAAGAAAAAGAGGAAGATGAGAAAGAAAGGATAGATGGGGAGGGGAAAGATGGGAAGCAAAACAGGGGTAAATCACGTTCCCAATCTAATAAGGCCCCAACGGAGGAAGCTCAGTAGGTTTCACAGACATGGTGAGTCATCTAGTGGTCTCTGTAGGTTTTATACAGATCAGATTGTTGAAACATCATCCAGCTAAACCATGTATTTCTGAATTGCACATAAGTATCGTGGACTGAGGAGGTCAAGTCCTCCAGGTGCATGAGATTGTTCACCTTCCCCAACCACTGAGCAACAGAAGGGCAAGTCTCTCTCTGCCAGAGTATTGGAATACAAGATCTCGCAGCCATCACCAGAAATCTCAATAGGGATTGTTTATATTTGTGGAGAGGAATCCCACAGTGATGTAGCATGAAGAGACCCGGGCCAAGTTCACCAGAGTACTCCGTAACTATCCTAATGATCTTCACCACCTCAGGCCAAAACGGCCAAAGTTTTGCACACTCCCAGAATATGTGGAGCAATGTACCCTCCGCCTCGCCACACCTCCAACACTTTGCATCAATAGAGGGGAACATTTTGTGCAGCCGCGAGGGGACCCTGTACCATCTGGTTAATAACTTATAATTAGCTTCCTGCATACGTGAGCATATTGAGGTAGAATGCGCTAGTGTGTAAATGTCCGGTCTCTGATCTAGGGACAATTCTAGTCCCAGGTCAGCCTCCCAATTCAGCATAAACTGTGGGGTTGACAGGTCCGGAGGGGAGACCAAGAATGCATATGACCTCGATAGAGCATGTCTACAGTCACCTTCGTTCCGGCACATGTGTTCAAATAGCGTCTTGGGTCTGTGATAGGTCAATTTAGAGGGAAGCGTCCGCAGATGGTGTATGAGTTGAAAGCTTCTCCAGAATCCTAAAGCTATCAGGCGTGAAATCGAGTTAAGCTGTTCAAGAGAAGGCCATATGTCCCCGTCGCTCCAGCCCTCCACTCTGTCCACTCCCTCAGAGATCCATCTTTGAAATATAGGATCACCTAGGTTTAAAGTAGGGATGACTCAATCGGGAACATGGTCGAAGCATGTGGTATTATGGAAGACCTAACTAGTTTATGTTCACAGATCTTAAGAGTAGGTCCGATCGTTGGATGCCCAGTGATAGTCTCATCATTCCGCAAAGTTACCCACGGCAAAGTCTGAATCTAAGTGGGGTGAAGCCCTGTTCTATCTGAACCCACATTTTGTTCTCGCTGTGCCTGCACCAATCTATTATGCGCATGAGATGGCTGGCAATATGGTATAATTTAACGTCCAGAAGATTTACTCCACTGTCCCCCCTACACCTGTGCAAGATAGATTTTGCCAGTCTTGGTTTAATTTTGTTCCAAATAAATCTCGTCTGGATTTGGGAAACTGTTTTTAAAAAACGACGCCGGGATATTGATGGAAAGCGTCTGCAGGTAGTATAAGATCTTTGGAAGAATAGTCATTTTAAAAAGTTGACATCTGCCTGTCCATGTGAAGGCAGACGACAGCCATCTCACACAATCCGTTCTAACAGTAGTTATCAGAGCTGAGAAATTAGCCCCGTACAGACATCCGGTGTAAGCTGCAATCCCAGATAACGAAGGGCTTTGTGCGACCAATGAAAAGTAAAGGCACTCTTCAATTCATCAGCCAGTCTGACAGGAAGCAAAACATTCAAAGCCTCTGACTTGAATCTATTAATTTTGAAGTTCGAAAGAGCATTGTATATCTCAAGCTCCTTCAGTACATTTGGGATGGAAACTCTGGGGTTCGTTACAAAAAACAAGAGATCGGCAGCGTAAGCAGCAATTTTGTACGTATGCGATTTCAATCTTAAACCAGAGATGTCACCATACCCCCTGATATGTCATAGCAATGGCTTCAGCGTCAGAATAAAAATCAGCGGGGATAGCGAACATCCCTGACGTGTACCATTGGCAATGTCAAAGGACTCAGGTAAGATACCAATCACCCGAAACCTCGCAGACGGGACAGAGTAAAGGGACAACACCCATCCAAGCATCTGTGCTCGCAGTCCGATGTGCATTAACGTCTCCTCTATAAGGGACCAATGGACGCGATCGAACGCTTTCTCGACGTCCGTAGATAGTTGGGGTGTTAGAACCTTTTGCATGGTGTATTAAGTTAATGGCCTTGATGGTGTTGTCCCTGGCCTCCCGCCCACCAACGAATCCAGCCTGATCCGGGTGAACTATGTCAGGAATGAATGGTGAGAGTCTGGCCGCCAGAATCTTAGCGAATAGCTTGACATCCACGTTTAGTAAGGATATCAGGCGGTAGCTAGAGCAGACCAAGGGGTCCTTTCCTGGTTTCTGAATTACTGCTATAGTGGCGCGCAACGCGTCTTTAG
This sequence comes from Allobates femoralis, assembly GCA_033576535.1. Classification (NCBI taxonomy): domain Eukaryota; kingdom Metazoa; phylum Chordata; class Amphibia; order Anura; family Aromobatidae; genus Allobates; species Allobates femoralis. The sequence continues at coordinate 415,226,480 of JARQOC010000001.1, forward strand.
GAGGTGGCACTTTCGCTGACATAGCATTAAAGCAAGCTATTAAGTTTGGAAGTAAGGACATCTTAAGTTTTTTGTAATAGCCAACAGTGAAACCGTCAGGGCCTGGTGCCTTGCCAGATTTGGCTGACGAAATAGAGTCCTCCAACTCTGAGACCGGAGCCTCCAGGGATGAAATAATCGATTCCGGAATTTTTGGTAAACCCGAGGTTTTAATATAGTCTCGTATACGGGCCTAAAGGGTAGAAGTCGCTGATATTGACTTCGCGTCATCTAAATTATATAATGCAGTATAGTACTGTTTAAACGCCTCTGCTATATCTGGGGGAAATTTTGAGCGTCGTGAAGTACTCGGATTGAGTATCTCAGGTACATATGTGGCAGCTTTCTGCAATCGAAAGGCCCTAGCCAAAGACCTGCCCGCCTTGTTCCCGTGTTCATAAAAGTGGCGACGGCAACGTGAAAGCACTCCCTTTGCTTTTTATAGTAGAATGAAACGTAACGCTTCTCTAACGTCGAGAAGGTCTTTCTTTACAGTAGGGAGTTCCTGACGCTTGTGTCTGGTTTCCAGATCTTTCAGTCTAATCATGAGTTCCCGAATCTCAGTATCCCTATTTTTCTTTAGTCTAGCCTATTGCTGTATTAATATACCTCTCAGAACACATTTGTGAGCGTACCAGGTTGTCACTGGTGACAGTCGAAGAGACATTTAGAAGAAAATAGTCTTTCACCTTCTGAACCACGTCTGCGAGTATAATAGAGTCCTTTAATAAGGACGCGTTCAACCTCCATTGACGAGGCAAGCGCAAGGGAAATCGTAACCAAAGCGTGATCCGAAAAGGCAATCGACTCAATTGTAGCGTCTTGTAGGTGTGTCAGGTCTGCATGTCTCAAAAGGAAATAGTCAATTCTAGAATACCTGTCGTGTATGAGAGAGTAATACGTGAAATCCTTACAGTCTGGGAACAGCAGGCGCCAAGCGTCCAAGAGCTGGTAGTCATGCAGCTCGATCCGCAGCCGTCTCTGAGCCATTTTAGAGCTACTAGTTTTACCCCTGGAAGTATCCAAGTCAGGATCAAGCGCAACATTAAGGTCGCCTCATAATACCAGAGTCCCCTCCGCAAACACATCAATCCTCTCTAAATACCGCAGGAGAGCAGAAGGTATGATCAAATAAAATAACGGGAAGATGACATAAAATAAAGGGAATGTGTAAGAAAGGGAAAAAAGAACAGGGAGGTAGACAATAGAGTAGAGAAAAAGCGAGATAGAAAGAAGAAAGTTGGTAGCGAGAGAAGAGAGAAAGACTTTACTCACCACCTGAACCCCTAGGGTGTCAAAAGAGACTTTACTAGTCCACACCACAGTTTTTAACAGTTCCGAATCGTGTTTTTAGCAGGATTTGTTTGCTGCCTGTGTCTGAAATACTGCTGTCCATGGTGCTGAAGGAGCATGGCAGGATTTCTGAGTATGCTCTGTGCTAAAACTATTCAGTTTTTTTCTGGATTCGGCGCCCATAGACTCCCATGTTATTAGCGCTGGATCGGACCAGATTCATTTCTGTCCGGTTTTGTCTGATTTTTTTCACCGGAGCCCAAAGATGCTGCAGGCTCCGGTTTTGGGGACAGTAAAAAATAGAACAGAAACAAATCTTGAGTTGAATACACAAAACCAGATGGCCATATATGACCAATGATCATAGAGATACATGGGAGGCAAGACCAGATCCTGTTCTGTTACAACAGGACAGAACAGGATCCCAAAAACCGTGGTTTGAAGCTAGCCTAAGCCAGCCAGACATGATTTACACGCTATTTACTAACAGACTACCACTATATTGGCAGGTAAATAGAATTTTTGGAGGAGACAGGTTCACTCAAGGGGTTAATTAAAGATCTTTATGTTTGAGGATCAAGTGTTTTTTTTCCTTTTTCCCTTCCTGCCTTGGAGTGACTGCCAGGAAAATATAACTTCAGTTTCTCTCTGTAGCTGCATTTCCAGTAACTTCGCATCATTCACATATCAGTCTTTTTTCATGTACTAGAAAAACAGAGTTTTATCATCGATTTTTATCAGTGTTTCATCAGTCAGTTTGTTTTATATGCGAGACAAAAACTTTTTTTCACTTTCTTTTACACAAATCTAATAGTCCCTGAAAATCGAACTGGACTTAGATGGTGGTACTGTCTAAGTACTGTCCAAACTTTTTTTTCATGGACCAATAGACTTGCGGTACGGATTTGGATCTGACATTTTGTCATTCTATGAAAAATCACTGACATGTAAAGTTGTAAATGACCCCATTCACTATTAGACCTCATTCAGGTGTCGGATGTTCTCATACCAGTGCAATCCATTGTTATCACGGATATCTCTCGTACCTGTGATAGTATATAGGGCCATTCACACGTCCGTGAGTTTTTTTTCTTTTCTGGAAGAGTTGATGTTTTCATTGGTATAAGGTATCGCTTAAGGCCACTTCACACACACAGATATCTGAGTCCAATATCTGAACAGATCTCTGGTTGCAGTGAAATCATGGACACATTGTTCCATTTTGTGTCTGTGTACAAATGTAACAATGTGTCCATGATTTCACTGCAACCAGAGATCTGTTCAGATATTGGACTCAGATATCTGTGTGTGAGAAGTCAAAAGAGAGAGGGGAGGGGGACAAGAGGCGCAATAGTGCCCTTATCACTAGACACTAAATTTCAGCGGTGAAAAAGTGTAATCCACTCACCTACTACAGTTGTGTGACCCACAACTGGCTTGTGCGCATGTAGGATAGTATCCTGATGGCTGTCGCTGGACCTCCACCGACTCCACACACGTGGGGTTAAACCGGGAATTTCAGGGAAGAAAGGTGTACTACGGTCCGCGCTGCCAGAAACATCAAGGAAGACCCAAGACGAAGTTTTGATCCAAGCCTTCTTTATTCTCCTCCTACGCGTTTCAGAACCTTGGTACGGGACCGGAAGTGGACGTCCACTTCCGGTCCCGTACCAAGGTTCTGAAACGCGTAGGAGGAGAATAAAGAAGGCTTGGATCAAAACTTCGTCTTGGGTCTTCCTTGATGTTTCTGGCAGCGCGGACCGTAGTACACCTTTCTTCCCTGAAATTCCCTGTGTGTGAGAAGTGGCCTTTAGGGGTATGCAACATTTTGATTGTTTATTTAATCCTGGGTATTTTGGGGAGCTGAGACAAAATACAGCAATTCTGGTTAAAGAGGTTGTACAATAAAACATTGACTGAGGAAGCAAGGAGAGCGTGTGTACATAGTCCGCTGAACAAAGGAACACCAGTGCTCTGGTGATACAGGTGCATCTAAATGAATTAGAATGTCATCAAAAAGTTTATTTTGTTCAGTAATTCAATACAAAAAGTATTTTTTGTATTGAGGATGGTAGTATGGAGCTGCAGGACCGTGAGGTAGCCAGCTGGGTGACAGTTAGAAGGCGGGGTAGAGGGAAGGGTGCCAGGGAGGCTAGCCCTGATCTGGCACACCCCAATAAATTTGCTATGTTGGCAGATGAGGGGGGTGTGAGTTCAGGTACAGCACTGCTGCAGCAGGGCATGACCTCTGAAAGCCAGAGGAGTGGCTGCTCCAGTAAGGGGGAAAACAGGAGAGAAGGACAGGCCAGACAGGTGCTGGTAGTGGGGGACTCAATTATTAGGGGAATAGGGCAATCTGTCACAAAGACAGGGATCGTCGAACAGTGTGCTGCCTACCTGGCGCTCGAGTCCGGCACATCGCTGATCGGCTTGACAGATTACTGGGAGGGGCTGGTGAGGACCCAGCGGTCATGGTGCACATTGGCACAAATGACAAAGTTAGAGGTAGGTGGAAGGTCCTTAAAGATGATTTCAGGGAATTAGGCTGCAAGCTTAAGGCAAGGACCTCCAAGGTAGTATTCTCTGAAATACTGCCTGTACCACGTGCCACACCAGAGAGGCAAAGGGAGATTAGGGAGATAAATAAGTGGCTCAGGAATTGGTGTAGGAAGGAGGGGTTTGGGTTCCTGGAGAATTGGGCCGACTTCTCTGTTGGCTACAGGTTCTATGCTAGGGACAGGCTGCACCTCAATGGGGAGGGTGCAGCTGTGCTGGGGGAGAAAATGGCTAGAAGGTTGGAGGAGTGTTTAAACTAGGGATTGGGGGGCAGGGTATTCATTGTATAGGAGGGGAAGATAGTGTAAATAGTAACCTGGGCACAAGTAATAAAATTGGGGGTGGCATGGGGGGTGGGGTTAGAACAGTCAATCTAGTAGGAAGGAATAGAGGTAAAGAGATGCATAAAGTGCATGTACACTAATGCCAGAAGCCTCACCAACAAAATGGAGGAATTAGAATTGATTTTGTTGGAAAATAATTATGACATGGTGGGGATTTCGGAGACTTGGCTGGACGAGAGCCATGACTGGGCTGTTAATTTACAGGGCTATTGTCTGTTCAGAAATGACCGTACAAATAGGCGAGGAGGAGGTGTATGTTTATACGTAAAATCATCCTTAAAACCCATCCTGCGTGATAATATAGGTGAATCTAATGGAAATGTAGAGTCCCTGTGGGTGGAGATAAGGGGAGGGGGAAAAAATAATAAATTACTGATAGGGGTTTGTTATAAGTCCCCAACAATAATGGAAGTGGAGGAGAATATCCTCATAAAGCAAATAGATGAAGCAGCGACTCAGGGAGAAGTCATTATTATGGGGGACTTCAACTACCCTGAAATACATTGGGGATCAGAAACCTGCTGTTCCAGCAAAGGTAATAAGTTTTTGAAAACTATGAGAGACAATTACCTTTCACAACTGGTTCAGGACCCAACAAGAAGGGGGGCACTGCTGGACCTAATATTAACCAACAGGCCGGACCGCATATCAAATATACGGGTTGGAGGTCACTTGGGTAATAGTGATCATAACTTAATAAGCTTTCAAGTATCCTTTACTAAGACGTGTAGTAGAGGGGCTACAAGGACACTAAACTTCAGGAAGGCAAATTTCCAACGGTTGAGAGATGATCTTAGAGCAATAAACTGGGACGATGTCCTGAGACATAAAAGTACACAACACAAATGGGAGATGTTTATTAGCATCCTGAATAGGACCTGTGCACAATATATACCCTATGGGAATAAGCATGCTAGAAATAGGAGGAAACCACTATGGCTAAATAAAGCGGTAAGAAGTGCAATATGTGACAAAAAGAAAGCATTTAGGGAATTAAAGCAAGTAGATAGTGATGAAGCATTATTAAATAAATACAGAAAATTAAATAACATTTGTAAAAAGCAAATCAAGGCAGCAAAGATTGAGACAGAGAGACTCATTGCCAGAGAAAGTAAAAAGAATCCCAAAATATTTTTTAACTACATAAATAGTAAGAAACTAAAAAATGATGGTGTTGGCCCCTTTAAAAATAGTCTGGGTGAAATGGTGGATGTGGATGAGAAAAAAGCCAATATGCTAAATGACTTTTTTTCAACAGTATTTACACAAGAAAATCCCATGACAGACAATATGATCAGTGATAACAAAAAGTCTCAATTAAATGTCACCTGCTTAACCCAAGAGAAAGTACGGCATCGTCTAAAAATCACTAAAATTGACAAATCCCCGGGCCCGGATGGGATACACCCCAGAGTGCTGCAGGAATTAAGTACTGTCATAGATAGACCATTATTTTTAATATTTAAAGATTCCATAATAACAGGGTCTGTACCACAGGACTGGCGTATAGCAAATGTGGTGCCAATATTCAAAAAGGGGACAAAAACTGAACTTGGAAATTATAGGCCAGTAAGCTTAACCTCTACTGTGGGTAAAATCCTAGAGGGTTTTCTAAGAGATGCTATACTGGAGTATCTGAAGAAAAATAACCTCATGACCCATTATCAACATGGTTTTACGAGGGACCGTTCCTGTCAAACTAATCTGATAAGCTTCTATGAAGAAGTAAGTTCTGGACTGGACCAAGGAAATGCAGTGGATGTGGTGTATATGGACTTTTCAAAAGCTTTTGATACGGTGCCACACAAAAGGTTGATACATAAAATGAGGGCAATGGGGATAGGGGAAAATATGTGTAAGTGGGTTAAGAACTGGCTTAGTGATAGGAAACAAAGGATGGTTATTAATGGAACACACTCAGAATGGGTCACAGTTAACAGTGGGGTACCACAGGGGTCAGTGTTGGGCCCGCTTCTATTTAATATATTTATTAATGACCTTGTAGGGGGCATACAGAGTAGAATCTCAATATTTGCAGATGACACTAAACTCTGCAGGGTAATCAATACAGAGGAGGACAATTTTATATTACAGGAGGATTTATGTAAACTAGAAGCTTGGGCTGCTAAATGGCAAATGCGCTTTAATGGGGATAAATGTAAAGTCATGCACTTGGGCAGAGGAAACAAAAGGTATAATTATGTGCTTAATTGTAAAACACTGGGCAAAACTGTCACTGAAAAAGACCTGGGTGTATGGGTAGATGACAAACTCACATTTAGTGGCCAGTGTCAGGCAGCTGCTGCAAAGGCAAATAAAATAATGGGATGCATTAAAAGAGGCATAGATGCTCATGAGGAGAACATAATTTTACCTCTATACAAGTCACTAGTGCGACCACACTTAGAATACTGTGTACAATTCTGGTCTCCGGTGTATAAGAAAGACAGCTGAACTAGAGCTGGTCCAGAGAAGAGCGACAAAAGTCATTAGAGGACTAAGGGGTCTGCAATACCAAGACAGGTTATTAAACTTGGGGTTATTTAGCTTGGAAAAATGAAGGCTTAGGGGTGATCTTATAATAATACATAAATATATGAGGGGACAGTACAGAGACCTTTCTAATGATCTCTTTACTCTTAGGCCTGAGACTGGGACAAGGGGGCATCCTCTACGTCTGGAGGAAAGAATGTTTAATCATAATCACAGACGCGGATTCTTTACTGTAAGAGCAGTGAGACTATGGAACTCTCTGCCACATGATGTTGTAATGAGTGAGTCACTACTAACATTTAAGAAGGGCCTGGATGCCTTTCTTGAAAACTATAATATTATCAGTTATACATACTAGATTCTTTGATAGGGCGTTGATCCAGGGAATTAGTCTGATTGCCGTATCTGGAGTCAGGAAGGAATTTTTTCCCCCAATGTGGAGCTTAGTGTTGCCACATGGGTTTTTTTTGCCTTCCTCTGGATCAACATGTTAGGCTATGGGTTGAACTAGATGGACTTAAAGTCTTCCTTCAATCTTAAAAACTATGTTACTATGTATTATATATAGTCATTAAAAATAGAGTGATCTATTTCAATTGTTTATTTCTGTAAATGTTGATGACTATGGCTTACAGCCAATGAAAACCTAAAGGTCATTATCTCAGATAATTAAAGTAGGGAGGATGAAGGGTTAAATACCATGCTGCCGTATTCCACGAGACATCAAAGGGTGAATATAATTTTGATTTATTACTCAACGCGTTACAGGGCTCCCTAAACCACCCTGAAACATGGCAATATGAAATTAATTTGTGCTGAGGAAGGGGGCCAGGGAGCCCTCAAACGCGTTGACTAATCAATATTATATTCACCCTATTGTATTCGTCTCATAGAATACGCCAGTGCAGTTTTAACCCTTCATCCCCCCTCTCTATATGCACCATACTGGGGACTGTAACAGCTATGATATACTTTTATAGTGGTTGTGACTCTCACAACCACACAAGTCGAGCCTCTGATATCTATTTAGGGAATATTTTACCTCTCAGACCCTTCATCCTCCCGCCTTTAATTTTCAGAGATAATGATGGATTTTCATTGGCTGTAAGCCATAATCATCAACATGAACAGAATAAATCAATTGAAATAGATCACTGTTTGTAATGACTCTATATAATATATGCGTTTTACTTTATGTATTGAATTACTGAAATAAACTTTTTGATGATATTCTAATTCCTTGAAGTGCATCTGTAGGTGATTTTTTTTTTTTCTTTAATAATTTTTTTTATACTAAACCCACATTGCATCAGACAACCCTTGAAGTGATTAATTTTTATTATTTAAAACATTATGTGTGCAGCAATTTAAAATTTTAAAATCCAGTTTCTCAAAAGGGGTACCATAAAAACAGCTATTCTGGCATCCTGTTTTCTGTTTCCTTTTTACTACAGTGGGCATTGACATGACTGAGATATTTATGACATTCAGGGGTGCACCAAGCCCCTCTGCCGCCTGAGCCACCAGCTGAGGACCAGGGGAGGGGGGGGAGGGTTGCTGTCAGAGTCCAGCACCGCCGCCCCTGTAGCCGCGGGTGAGGTCCGGGGGGGAATGCTATCAGCCTAGCCGCCCCTGTCGTTGAGGAGCGGGGTGGGGGTGCTGGACGCCAATGCCGCTCCCCCTGGCTGCTGCCGTTTGGTACTCAGGGCTCACACTGTCCAATGGATGACGTTGGTATACTTTTTAGGGACGGTACATGGTTGAATAGGTACAAAACACAAATCTTTGCTGTTTTTAAACAAAACATTCAAACAGGATATTTTTTTATTTGAAAATGTGTTTCTTTTGTATTCCTTGTTTATAGAATTTTCCCACATGAAAGAATAAAAGCAGACGTTTAAAGATGAGTTTGACATCATGGTTTTTAGTGAGTGGTAGTGGCACACGGCATAGACTCCCAAGGGAAATGATTTTTGTCGGAAGAGATGACTGTGAGCTTATGTTACAGGTAAGTTTCATACTTTCCTATTTTTCTGCGTATACCAATCCATGCTGAGATAATCTTATTAATGTGTCACTGATATGTACTGTGTAATGGCCGTGTCTGACCATACAGGGACATGTTCTGAGCATATAGCTACTGACCAGGGTAGGAAACAAAAGAGAATATACAGGCAGGACAGGATGGGGATCATAGCTGATTCTTTCAATGAGGTATAAGCTGCTTGTTTTTAGAAATGTTATTCTTCACAGAAACTCAGTTGCAATTCCATGCTATCCTGTTTGTATTATGTCTTTGCTTCCTCCCCTGGCCAGGAGTTGTATGTGCTGACCATGTTGAATCCAATGGAAGATCTGCTGGTTGTGCCATACACAGGAGATGCCCTCGTAGTCTGACAAATTTGGAGCAATACTGCAAAGAAGAGTGGGCAACTATTGTTAGTTATAGATGTGTCATGTATTAGTTTTAGAGTGTGTATATTTATGCAGCTACATTATTTTAGTTCTTTCTTTTTCCATCTGAAAAGATTGTAGTATCTTTTTTTAATGGAATTACACAGATTATGGGATATATTACATCAAAATACTGACTCCCTGACTTGGCATGCGAGCCCACATCTTTCCCAGTATTGATAGCTGAGACATTCACCTGTAATATGTCTCATACAGCCACCGGTAGAGAGCAGAGCCGTTAAGGGTCATACTATGCGCCAGTTAGTACGCCTATGACATGATCGCATGGTGCTGATGTGTTGCTATGACGTATGGGGGCATACTGAAGACCCCTGTGGCTGTCACCATAGTACTCCTGTGAAAGCTAGCACACGGCTGGCATTCATAAGATACCATGATTTTCACTATATGTATGTATTTGTTGTATGTAGTAAGGCAAACAGATGTTTGCAGGTACACTTCCCCCAATAGGACAAAAATACATTAAAAAGTGAAAAATAGGGTTGTTAAAAATGTATAAAGGTTCAAACCATGTCGTTCTTTTCAATTAAAAATAAATAAAATACTCGTTTGGTATTGCCCATAAAATTTCTATGTATTAAAATAAAAATTAATTATGCCAAGCTGTTAATGGCATAATGAGGGAAAAAAAATTATTTCAGGAATAATAGTTTTTTTGTCCGTGGCAACACTGTGATAAATACAATAACAGCAATTTAAAAAATCATACTTACCTCAAAATGGTATCAGTAAAAACATAAACCTCAGGTCAACTAAGACTAATAATATTTATTCATTTATACAGCGCTATTAATTCCACAGCACTTTACATACATTTGTAACACTGTCCCCTTAAGGGCTCAAAATCTAATCATCGTATCAGTATGTCTTTGAAATGTGGGAGGAAACTGGAGTGCCTGGAGAAAACCAACACAAACAGAGGGAGAACATACAAACTCCTTGCTGATGTTGTCCTTGGTGGGACTTGAACCCAGGACCTCAGCACTGCAAGGCTGCAGTGCCAACCACTAAGCACTAACCACTAAGCCCTCACGCTTGTCCTCACTATTGACTGAAAAGTTAAAACATTTTAGGTCTTGGAAAATGGTGACACAGGATTTTTTTTTTTACAAATTGTAATTTTCTTTTTCATCAATAAACCAAAAACAATTGCAGAATTGCGCTTTTGTTGCAATTTTGCTGCACTTCGATTGTTTCCCACTTTCCAGTAAACCCCATGAATGTTGTCATTCAAAAATACAACTCTTGGGAGAAGGGGGGGAAAAAACAAAAACAAAAAAATAAAACCCCAGAAATTTGCCGTGGCGAGAAAGGGTTAAGGAGAATCTGTCAGCAGGTTTTTGTTATGGAATCTGAGGACAGCATGCTATAATGAATGGTGAATTCAGCAAGGTGTCTCTTATTAAGCTGTGTGCGGTTTTTTACTTGCAGTGAATGTTTTATCCCTAAGCACTTATCATTTCTCTAATTCCATGGCTTGCTAGACCGAACATGCCCTTCCTGTGATGTGCAGCTCCCTCTCAATAGACAGTGTACATTGAGAGCTTGTTGTGGGTGGGGTTAGCTTTCTGAGCTCTGAAAAATGTACATTTAAGAACTCTGATTGTGTCACAACTGCTGCACTTGGTAAACATTTTATACATTTTTGGAATTAGGGTCTCTGTCTACATTATGTTGCTCCCAAATCAGGTAGCAGAAACCTTGTGATAGATTCCCTTAATAGGTAAAACATTATTCTGAATTGATTTGTTTTGGTATTTTTTACATGATAAAAACCTGGCATTTTAACAGAGGTGTGTTGACTTTTAATACATACTATATCTGGACCCTCTATATAAGCCAAAGAAGAGAGGTTCTTTGAAGCAGTGACTCAAACACTGTGAAAATTCCAGTTATCCTTGTAAACAATTTCTGGACATTCATAGCTATAGAGAAATGTCTTACTGGGCACGGTTTTAAAAATTTAGAACAGATTTAATAAAAAAATGTTGTGATGTCCACTGAGACCTGTGCCCTCAGAAGGGTAACTTAGTGCACAGAAGCAAGGAAACCACTAATCAACGGTTTCCTTGCTTTTGTGCACTAAGTTACCCTTCTGAGGGCACAGGTCTTAGCAGATGTCACCATGTCACCATTTTTTTTTAACCTGTTCTAATTTTTTTCATGCATTTTTTTTAATTTTTCTTTTTCATACAAATTATTACCTTTTTTATTTTTTTAGGTCTCTATTTTCCTCTTCTTTTTTCCCATTCATTTTAACCCATTAAGGACCGAGTAACTTTGCAGCTTAATGTCCAGACTGTTTTTTGTAATTCTGACCAGTGTCCCTTTATGAGGTAATAACTCTGAAACACTTCAACGGATCCTAGCGATTCTGAGATTGTTTTTTCGTGACATACTTTGCATTTATTTGTGAAAAAATGAAAAATTTGGCAAAAAGTTTGAAAATTTTGCAATAGTAGCAGATAGTACAAAAATTACCCTGAGTCACTAAGACTCGGCGTCATCTATATCTGCAGACTTCTATAAATCAAATAAAATCAAATGTCCAATGACTTTCATTTCATTCTACATCAATATATCCCCAAAATCATCTGTGTTGCCTCACCTGAAGTACACCGATGACACATGAAACTGAACCAATTTTTCATACAAAATGTAATTTTCTTTTTAATTTTATATAATTACAAATTATTCAGGTACCAGTTACAAGCTATATTCAATAAGAATTGTTACATAAAATATATTACGTGGGTTTACTCTGCCATTTTAGTCTAACATCAGCCATGGAAATATCCTGAGCTATGTGCACATGCACTTTTAATTAAAATCAATAAAGTTAATAAGTATTTCTACCAGTAATCTTCCACTATGTGCTTACATTAACTTTCAGGCACGGTACTTAACTGTTTGTAACAGCAATCCTAGGTGTTTTGCCTTCAAGCCTCCACTACCTATAGTTATTTAGATTGCTGCTGCACCGCTCACCTGTATCTCTCGTCTCAGCTTGATCCATGCTGTGCTGCAGAGTGACACCCACAATACCGCCTACGCACGTTTCAAATTAACATCTTCCTCAGGGCATGCTGCTTAGGCTGCTTTCACACAGCGTTTTTGTGCTGTCCGAGGGGATCAGACTTTTTGCTGCTCCCCTCGGACAGCATCGGATCCAAACTGATGACTGCAATCGGATGCCAAATAGGCATCCGACCCGATATTTTGCAGCATCAGCTGGATCCTGTCCCTGCTCCTCCTGTCATCTCGTCCCCCTTCTCTCTCCCTCCTGTCACCTTTGTCCCCCTGTGTCTCCCCTCTTTGTCCCCCTGTGTCTCCCCTCTTTGTCCCCCTGTGTCTCCCCTCTTTGTCCCCCTGTGTCTCCCCTCTTTGTCCCCCTGTGTCTCCCCTCTTTGTCCCCCTGTGTCTCCCTGTGTCTCCCCCCTTTGTCCCCCTGTGTCTCCCCTGTGTCTCCCATCTTTGTCCCCCTGTGTCTCCCCTGTGTCTCCCCTCTTTGTCCCCCTGTGTCTCCCCTGTGTCTCCCCTCTTTGTCCCCCTGTGTCTCCCCTCTTTGTCCCCCTGTGTCTCCCCTCTTTGTCCCCCTGTGTCTCCCCTCTTTGTCCCCCTGTGTCTCCCCTCTGTCTCCCCCCTCTTTGCTCCCCTGTTTGCAGACCTTAAAAAATAAAAAAATCTTCATTCTCACCTCTCCGCGACACCCGCGGCGCTTCCAGCTTCTTCTGATCAACAGGACCTGGCGTGATGTCACAGTCACATGACCGATTACCGCGGTAACCGGCCATGTGACTCAACTGTGACGTCAGGCCAGGTCCTAGAGGCACAGAGCGCAGGAGGCATCGCTGGATCGTGGAGAGGTGAGAATGAAGTTTTTTTTATTTTTAACCCTTTATTTTCAGGAGATGTCACTTCTGCAATGTATGAATATACATTGCAGAAGTGATATTACATGGCACACAGCGGTGTTAGTGTACTGAGCATGCTCAGTACACTAACATCGGGTCCGAGGAACGCTCAGCTGTTTCCTCGGATCCTCGCTCCATAGGCCCCATGTTATTTGGCGCGGATCATGTCGGATCCAATTCGGTCCGATCTGACCCGCTGTGCCAAAAATCGCAGCAGGCTGCGATTTTGGGCACAGCAAAAAAACGGCCAGGATCGCATCCGACAAAAATCGGATGCCAATAAGGCCAAATCCAATGTGATCCGTGCCCATAGGATAACATGGGGCCAAAATCGGATCCGTGGCTGTCAGTTTTACAGCGGACAGCCACGGATCACAAAAAAAACGCTGTGTGAAAGCACCCTTATTTAATTCACACACCTTATATACTCTCTGCTCTGATGGAAATCACTGCTGCAATCAATTGTCGGCGCATGACTTTCGGGTATGCGCTCCCCGATCACATGACTTCCTGTATCCGGTCCGTGACACGCAACCACCATCTAGTCCTCCTGTGCTTTGTCCTTCTTCCTATTGTGTGCACTGACCACTTGTGCGCTGTTTCTCCTCCCCCTGTGCACTGTCTTCTCCCCTTTGCAAGGTTTCTCTCATGGGCTCTTCTCTCCTCTCATGCACTCTCTCCCATGTGCGCTCTCTCTCCCCCTGTGTGCTCTGTCTGTCCCCCTGTGTGCTCTGTCTGTCCCCCTGTGTGCTCTGTCTGTCCCCCTGTGTGCTCTGTCTCCCCCTATGCGCTCTCTCTATGATTGATAGTGTATAATACATTCTTTATTTTTATTTTTATTTCTGTTTGTCAGTTTTTTGATGGAATATGACAATATACATTTCATCTGATAAAATTACATGTTTTACATGTTTTTAGCAATGATCTCTATCTCTGGGCCGGGAGGTGGTTTGATCTCATGATATGATGTCACTGATGACAAATACATGTTTTTTTCTTTTGCGGGAGGGATTTTATATCAGTAACTGCATATAAAAGGGTCTGCTGTTATGCCATGTAACATGCCCTGAGGAAGGTGCTGGGACAGCACCGAAACGCATTGGTGTGATGAAATAAAGAACTTTTGATGGTATTACCTCTTGTGGATTCCTTGGATAAAGAGTAGCAGCGCGGACCGTGGATACCATTCCAGTTTTATCTCCTGATTTCCCGCGGTTTTGTGGCGTTGGTGGAGGTTCTGCAGCAGCTGCCTTATGCTTTTAAACTGGTTGTGGGTCTCACAACCATAAAAGGTGAGTGGATACACTTATAATCCACATAAGAACTATAGTGTCTGTTTGATAGGGCACAATCTGCGCCTCTTGTATCTCCCTTTTTTTCTAGTTGACATGTACAAAATAAAGCTGGGGAGAACAGTCACAGCTGTGTCACACCTCCTGTCTGCATGCTGATTGAAGTGACCGCTTCACAAGGACGATAGCTCCTTTCAGGGCTGGGCCTCTTCTGAGTTCCATCTTATGATCAGGGCTGTGGAGACGTGAAGTGACCATTTTGGTGGAGTCAGGGTCGGTATAAAATGAACAGTTGATAAGATAAGATGGTACAGTAGTTCAGTTCAGTATATGCTGAGTAGTATTATGAATTATTATGTTCTATCTAAATATCTTTATTATTGTATCATAATGAATGAAAACCTGATATTCACATTGTACTATACTGGTGGACCCGTAGAAGCACCAGAAAGATGTGAAACAGCGCTGTCATCCCGTGCCTGCTGCACAACTTACCCGCCTCCCTGCACTGCACTGCTGATATCATGACACCGGCTATCCTTGTATTATTTTTGGAATAAAAGGACCTGAAATTACCTGGTGAGTGCCCCTCAGTTCTTTCTTTGTACATCCTGACATTTACCACTATGGCCAAGGATTCTTCATTCCCAGAAGATGTGAATAAGGGTACCCTTGACCTTGCCACACCTCCAACACAACGGGTCAGTAGAAGGGAATATTTTGTGCAAACGCGAGGGGATCCTATACCACCGGGTTAGTAGTTTGTAGCTTGCCTCTTAAAACCTCGATGAGCTTGCGGTTCTATGTGCCAAGGTGTAGATTTTAGTTCTCTGTTCTAGGCTAAACTCTAATCCTAAATCTGCTTCCCACCGCAACATGAATGGAGGTGTTGTCTGGTCCGGAGGAGAGATCAACAAAGCGTATGCTCTGGAGAGGGCATGTCTGCAGAGGCCGGAGTCAAGGCAAAGAGTTTGAAATATAGTTTTAGAGCTACGAAAATCAGTTCGAGGGTGTGTGCACACGGTCCGGAGGAACTGCGTGTTGGATGCAGCTCCTCCGGACCTGTGGAAAGCCGCGGGTGGCCGCAGGGAGACTGCAGCCGTCCTGTACTCACTGTGTGCGGCGGGTGCAGGGCGGCTTCTCCCTGCAGTCACCCGATGGGAGCCGCTTCCGGCTCCGCAGCATGAAATGAACATGCGGAGGAGGAGCGGACTCCTGGCAACCCGCACTGCAGCTCCAAACATACTGCAGGCAGGTTACGCATAGTGAGGATGGGATTTCTTGAAATTCCATCCACTATGCTTGTATTGTACGACGCAGCGTTTTGGACGCAGCGTAAAGACGCTGTTCCAAAACGCTGCGTCTCCTGATCGTGAGGATGCACCCTTAGGAGGAAGGCTATTAAAGTAATTGTTAAGTTGGAGGCATCTTCAGAATCCTAAAGGACCAGGGGTTGACATGGATCTCCATAAGTCAAGAGACGGCCACTCCTCTCCACTAACCCAACGTTCCACCCTGTCAACACCCGCTTTGATCCACAAGCCAAAAACTGGGTCCGCAATACTCGGTCCAAAATTTGGATGACCAAGTATCGGTGTAAGGACAGAGTCAGCAGGAATCATCACTGAGCAGATCAGTTTGTGGCCAAACGCAAACAACATGGATTCAATAGTAGGTTGGTTTTTCAGACTATATCGCCCCCGTCGTCATCCAAGACAATGTATGGAGAGGAAAGGGGGTAAAACTCCGTTCAATTTTGACCCATATTTTATTTTCTTTATTTCTTTAACAATCTATCACCTTTGCAAGATGACTTGCCAAGTGGTACAGCCTAATGTCAGGTAGACCCACTCCTCCCTCTCCCTTAGATCTAGACCAGATGGATTTTGTAAGGTGGGCCCTTTTATTGTATAAAATGGAGGCGGTTTGAATTTGGGAGATAGATTTAAAGAAGGAATCCTAATGGGAAAAGCCTGTAAATAGTATAGAATGCTAGGCAAAACAGCCATTTTAAAGAGCTGACATATACCCATCCATGTAAAAGTTGATTTCGCCCATCTATCACAGTCGGCACGGATCGAGTTTAAAAGGGATGGGAAGTTAACCTGATCTAGTGTTTGGACATCAGTTGTAATCCGTAAACCCAAGTAATCTGTAGCACATGTGGACCAACGACATCCAAAGGCATCCTTTAGTCGATCCACAAGCCGGGGAGGAAGAGTGATATTCAAGGCCTCTGATTTAGATTGGTTGATCTTAAAATTTGAGAGGTTGGAATATACCTCCCATTCTTTCAGGAGGTTGGGGAGAGAGATCCCGGGGTTGGAGAAAAAAAACAGCAGGTCATCTACATACGCAGCAATTTTATGCATAGAAGACTTCACCTTCACCCCACTTATATCTAAGTTTGCCCATATACGTCTCAACAATGGCTCAAGGGTCAGAATGAAAATCAGTGGAGACAGCGGACAGCCATAACGGGTGCCATTTTTTATGTCAAATGATTCAGGCAGGATGCCGTTCACCCAATGGTACCGAGTAAAGGAACAACACCCACTGCAACATCTTCGCACCTAGGCCAATATGTGCCAGGGTTTCCTCCAGAAATGTACAATTAACTCTTGTCGAACGCTTTTTCTGCGCCCGTAGACAGCAGCATCAGTGGATTAATGGATAATTTAGCTTTATAGATTAAATTTTTTGCTTTCGCCATGTCGTCCCTGGCCTCCCGACCTAATACAAAACCCGCCTAGTCCGGGTGAAGTACGCCGCATATCAGGGAGGACAGTCTGTCCACTGTAATCTTAGCAAACAATTTAGCATCCACATTTAACAGTGAAATTGGACGGTAGCTTGAGCATTGCAAGGTGTCCTTCCCACAGCTTGTGGATTACTGCAATAATTGCTTTCAGGTCGTCCCTTGGAGATGCAGACGCCTCAGCCATGTCTTTGAAAGACGCCCTTAAATGAGGAATCAATCTCTCCCGTAATTTTTCATAATATAATATGATATATAATGAGTCAGCAGAACAGGAGGCGGCGCAGAGACAAAGAAGGGGGCGGAATACGCAAGATGGAGGATTGTGCCAGCCGTGAAGACCTCTTAATAAGATCCCACCTTTTTAGACTACTTAACTGTAAGTTTTCTAATGTCTTTTTTAAAGCATACAAGGGGGTTAGAAACATGCGGGAGCCCTTCCCCGAATGCAGCAGACATGCTGCATTCAGTGCTACATTTAGTTTGGAATGCAACAGGGGGCGACAGGTCCTCTTTAAGGGTACATCACACTTGGCAATGCACCAGGGATCCCGACAACGATACAACCTGGTAGGGATCGCTGGTGCATCGCTGTCTGGATCGCTGGTGAGATGTCAAACAGTCAGATCTCACCAGCTACGCAGCAACGATCTGGAATGATACGGAGATCATTGGGACCTCGTTTCTCAGACCTGTAGTATTGAGGTCATTGGTCCGTTGTCCCTGTCAAACACACCGATGGCATGCTGCCCAGCAGGACCCCAATAATCAAAAAATGTTCCAGGTGACTCTGACACAACCAGCAATCTCACAGCAGGGGCCTGGTCACTGGTAAGTGTCAAACATAGCGAGATCGCTGGTGAGGTCGCTGTTGCGTCACCAAATTTGTGACTTAGCAGCAATCTCGCTAGCGATCTCGCTTAGTCTGATGGGGGCTTAAGTCTACGGAAGGAGTTTTTTTGTGCCGTGTTTCTAGGTCTCTCAAACATGACAGTGACTCCATAATTTCTTCCTCCCTCTCTCTTTTTAACCTGGCTCCATGTTTTATAAGGGCGCCCCTGACCACACATATATGCGCTTTCAACACTGTCACCGGAGAAGGGCCAGCAGAAGCCTTGAGGTCAAAGTATTCAGCTAGTATCTTCGCAATGTGCTCAGGGTCATCTAGTAAGGAAGAGTTCAGTTTCCATTACCATTGCCTCGGTATCTGGGAAGAGACAGAGACCAAGGCGTGGTCTAAGAATGTGATAGCTTCAATGTCTGCGTCCTGCACCCGAGCCAGGTCAATGTGTCGTAGGAATAAATAGTCAAGCCTAGAGTCGTAAACTGCAGAGTAAAATGAATAATCTCTGTCCCTAGGGTGCAGTAAACATTATGTGTCCAGTAATTGTTGGTCATGGAGAGTCCGTCTCAGTCGACATTGTCTGCCACAGATGACCCAGAACTCCCCCTTGAAGTATCTACAGCTGGTTCCAAGGCAACATTAAAGTCTCCTCCTAATATCGGGGTCCCCTGAGAGAAATCCTATACTTTCTCAAGAAATCTTAATAGGGAAACCTCAGAAGATACAGTGAGGCGAGGGTGTAAACCTGGGAAGCCACTTTACCTTTCACCAAGAGCATCCTGCCTCATTCATCACCACGAGAGTCTAGGAATTGCCATGGAACAGATCTTGCCACCATGATGCTAGTTGGCATCCACCGAGAGACTGTGATACACCGTGGGAAACCAGTGGTTTGAGAGTTTAAACAGTTTGGCAGCACATATGTGAGTCTCCTGTAGGAAGGTGATATAGACCTTGTTAAGTCTAAATAGTTAAACATTATTGACCTTTTGTCTAGGTCATGTAGACCCTTCACATTTAACGAACCTATCTTCAACTCAGTTAGGCAACTTTGTGACATTTTTCATTGGCAGGTGGGACAAGGGTACAGGGGAAAAGAGCAGAAGGATAAAACATTTTTTAACGTTGTTCACAATATAGTATTTTCATTGAAACTAAAATTTATATGATACTGTGTTCATAGTAGTTAACACTATGGGAACTTTTTTATGTCATTGCTATTGGTTTGAGTAACCTTACTAAACATGAAATTTTGAATGAATACCCCCAAGGAATTTGTCTCACTGTGTGTTGAGCACTTTGCACCCCTAGACGCTTCATACATTGAGCCGTGAAAATGGAAAATTACTTTTTTTCCACAAAACTGTTCTTTTAGGCTCAATTCTTTTCATTTTCACAGGAGCAATAGGATAAAATGGACCCCAAAATTTGTTGGGCAATTTGTCCTCAGTATGCTGATATCCCACATGTTGGGAAAAACACTGTTTTGGTGTACAGCTCAGCTCGTAAGTGAA
Source organism: Allobates femoralis (assembly GCA_033576535.1). Taxonomy (NCBI): domain Eukaryota; kingdom Metazoa; phylum Chordata; class Amphibia; order Anura; family Aromobatidae; genus Allobates; species Allobates femoralis. The sequence goes on from JARQOC010000001.1 coordinate 415,246,002, forward strand.
GGAGCAAAATTTTGGGGCACAGATTTTGTTGGAATGGTCTGCGTGTGTTATGTTTCATTTGGTTAGCTCTTGATGTACTTAAACAATAGAATTCCCTCTCAAGTGACCCCATTCTGGAAACTAGACCCCCCAAATATTTTTATTTTTACAAGGATAGCATGAGAAATTAGACCCCAAATGTTGTTGTGCAATTTCTCCTGATTATGAGGATACCTCATATGTGGTTAATAACCACTGGTTGGGTGCACGGCAGGGCTCATAAATGCACATTTTAGCACCGATTCTTCTATAATAGTTTGCGGACACTATTTGCAGATTTTGCATGCAGCGTGACATATTCAGGATGTTGTGAAACATGAAAAAGTGAAACATGGATGATAAAGGAACAAAACAGAAGACGAATCAACACCTTCAAAATGTGGCACTGGTGAAAGATGTTAGCAATACCATGGAGGGCAAGAAGAACAAACAAATCCATTTTGGAACAAATCAAGCTTGACCTGTCACTTGAAGCAAGAATCAGTAAGCTACGATTTGCCTATGTTGGACAGATCATACAAAGAGAAAAATCACTAGGGAAGCACATTATGGTTGGAAGAATAGATGGTACAAGGCGAAGTAGATGACCAGGAAACCAGTGGCTTGATACTGTCAAGATAACAGTATAGAAGACCCTGGTGGGCCTATCTAGGCTCTCGCAAGATTGATCTTCCTACAGAGCGTTTATCCATCAAGTTGCCATGGCTCGAGATCGGGCTAAAGGCTGTTAGAGAAAACTAGATTATTAGGATCTAAAAATGTGGAGACTCCAAACGCTTGGATATCCTGGCTGAATGCATCAGAGGATCACATCTGGTACAGTGCCTTGTGAAAGTATTCGGCCCCCTTGAACTTTTCAACCTTTTGCCACATTTCAGGCTTCAAACATAGATATAAATTCAAATTATTTTTTTTTTGTGAAGAATCAACAACACATGGGACACAATCGTGAAGTGGAATGAAATTTATTGCATATTTTAAACTTTTTTACAAATAAAAAACTGAAAAGTGGGGCGTGCAATATTATTCGGCCCCCTTGACTCAATACTTTGTAGCGCCAACGTTTGCTGCAATTACAGCTGCAAGACGCTTGGGGTATGCAGGTTTGCATATCCAGAGACTGAAATTCTTGCCCATTCTTCCATGCAAAACACCTCAAGCTCCGTAAGATTGGATGGAGATGATGCCATGATGAAGTGATAACTGAGATACGAAACCGGTAGGCAAATTACCCATTAAACAGAGTTTTATCTATCACTCTGTTTGTCTTCACTGGAGGTCAGCGCGGTGAATCTATGAAACCCAGCACTTTCTGTTAATCCTTTGGATCCTTGTTCGAGATGAAAGTTTAGAGGGACGGCTGTGTCTTGGTAGATATGCAGTGCTCTGATGTTCCTTCCATTTCAATATGATCTCTTGCACAGTGCTCCTTGAGATGTTTAAAACTTGGGAAATCTTTTTGTATCCAAATCCGGCTTTAAAGTTCGCCACAACAGTATCTCTGCCCTGCCTGGTGTGTTCCTTGGTCTTCATGATGCTGTCTGCACTTGAAACAGAACCCTGAGACTATCACAGAGCAGGTGCATTTATACGGAGACTTGATTACACACAGGTGGATTTTATTTATCATTACCAGTCATTTAGGACAACATTAGATCATTCAGAGATACTCACTGAACTTCTGGAGTGAGTTTGTTGCACTGAAAGTAAAGGGGCCGAATAATATTACACGCCCCTCTTTTCAGTTTTTTATTTGTTAAAAAAGTTTAAAATATGCAATAAATTTCCTTCCACTTCACAGTTGTGTCCCACTTGTTGTTGATTTTTCACAAAAAAATTAGAATTGATATCTTTACTAGATGTTGGCCCGATTCTAACGCATCGGGTATTCTAGACTCTGTATGTAGTTTATTTATGAAGATTTAAGAATAATGCAAAGGGAAGCTGGGTTTAAATCCTGCGCCAATATCGCTGATTGCTGGCAAGGCAACCGGCCGGGCGCAACGAACCAGCAAAGCGTAGTTGAAATCCCGCGCCAATTTGAAGGCAAATTTTCCCTGTTGCTGATTGATTGGTCAGGCCAGCCGCCCGCGACCAGCGACGCAGGATTTGCGTTACAGACAAACAGACAAAAGTAGACAATTATATAGTAGATACCTACAGCAGTACCGGTGTGCGACGGTGCCAGTGATCAGTGGTGCCGGAGTCCAGGAGGAGACAGCGGGCGGGTGCGGTCAGGAGAGGACCAGGGCACAGCGGGCAGGAGGGGGCCAGGTGCAGGTAATAGGGGGTCAGGGAAGAGCGGGTGGGTGCGGACAGGAGGGGGCCAGGGAACAGCGGCGAGGTGAGGGCAAGAGGGGACCCCTCCTGCCCACACCCGGCCGCTGTTCCACGGTCTACTCCTGCCCGCAGCAGAGTGATTAGCAGAGTATACAGGGGCTCAGTGGTTAGCAGAGTATACGGTGGCTCAGTGGTTAGCACTGCACGGTGGCTGAGTGGTTAGCACTGCACGGTGGCTCAGTGGTTAGCACTACGCGGTGGCTCAGTGGTTAGCACTGCGCGGTGGCTCAGTGGTTAGCACTGTGCGGTGGCTCAGTGGTTAGCACTGCGCGGTGGCTCAGTGGTTAGCACTGCGCGGTGGCTCAGTGGTTAGCACTGCGCGGTGGCTCAGTGGTTAGCACTGCGCGGTGGCTCAGTGGTTAGCACTGTGCGGTGCCTCAGTGGTTAGCACTGCGCGGTGGCTCAGTGGTTAGCACTGCGCGGTGGCTCAGTGGTTAGCACTGCGCGGTGGCTCAGTGGTTAGCACTGCGAGGTGGCTCAGTGGTTAGCACTGCGCGGTGGCAGGATGGTGGTGGGGGTGCAGGATGGATGCGGGGAGGGGCAGGATGGATGCGGGGGGCAGGATGGAGCTGGCAAGGCAATATGGATGCGGGGGGGCAGGATGGATGCAGGGGGACAGGATGGATGCAGGGGGTCAGGATGGAGCCGGCGGGGCAGGATGGAGCGAGCGGGGCAGGGTGGAGCTGGCGGGGCAGGATGGATGGCCTGGGGGGGGCAGGATGGATTGCCTGAGGGGGCAGGATGGATGCGGGGGGGGGGGGGCTGGATGGATGCAGGGGTGGGCAGGATGGAGGCGGGGGGGAGGGCAGGATGGAGGCGGGGGGGGGCAGGATGGATGCGGGGGGGGCAGGATGGATTCAGGGGGGCTGGATGGTTGTGGGGGGGCTGGATGGAGTCGGGGGGAGAGGCAAGATGGAGCCAGAGGAGCAGGATGGGGGAGGGGGCAGGATGGAGGCGACGGAGTGGCAGGATGGAGGCGCAGTTAGCGGTCATGTGACCGATCTGCAACGACAGGTCCTGTCCTGGGAGATAGAAGACAGGTGGAGCGCGCGGCTGCGGAGGGTGAGTATCCTTATGGGATTTTTTTTTTTTCTTACCATTGAGGAGCCGGGGGAGGGGAGGGGGGCAGGAAGAGCGGGGGCGCAGGTGGGGCAGGAGGGTGTGGGGCGCAGGAGAGGCCGCCGATGGCGAGAGTGGGGCAGTATTGGTCCCGCTCTCGCTAACGGTCGGCCATCTGAGTTAGGTATAGAGCCGGCTTCCGTCAGGATGTGACGTCATTTCGATGACATACTGACGGAAGCTGGCTTAGGGTTTTATTAGAATAGATGTCTGAGATGTGGCGAAGGTTGAAAAGTTCAAGGGGGCCGAATACTTTCACAAGGCACTGTAGTTCTTACTATTTGTCTCCTTACTATTTTTTTTTTCTTTTTCTATATGGTTTGATGTTAAATGTTTATGCCTTGATCTGAAGTTTGATCCTCCAAATCACTTAGTTATATTATTCTAAGCAGGACCCCCTGACACTCTACCCTCCCCTTTCTTCCCCATTGTCCCTCCCTACTACTTCCCCTTACTCTTAAGGCCAAGTTACACACACAGATATCTGTTCAGATATTGGTCACAGATCTCTGGTTGCAGTGAAATCATGGACACATTGCTCCATTTTGTGGCTGTGTACAATAGAGCAATGTGTCCATGATTTCACTGCAACCAGAGATCTGTGACCAATATATCTGTGTGTGTAACGTGGCCTTTATACTTCCACCCTAAGGGCCGCTTTACACACAGATATCTGTGACCAACTTCTGAACAACAATAAACAAGAAGGAGAGAGGAGGCGCAATGGTGCAAAACCCTCTGTATAATTAATCCCTCAAGAGGGTTATATATGTGCACTAACCTGATAATGTTGTGCAGGCCATGCACAACACTGGTGTGAGCGTTGTTTTTTTCCTAGTTACCTCGTGTAACCCCTGGTCCTCACAGCACTGGAAGCGCCCATTACATACCGTGGATCCTTCAGAAAACAACTTCTGAACAGATCTCTGGTTGCAGTGAAATCATGGACACATTGTTACATTTGTACACAGCCACAAAATGGAACAATGTGTCTATGATTTCACTGCAACCAGAGATCTGTTCAGAAGTTGGTTACAGATATCTGTGTGTGTAAAGCGGCCCTAACTTCTGCTTTACCCCTTTTGACTCGCAAATCTGTATCCTTGTAGTGTTATCACTGATGTTTTTTATGATTGTTAAAATGGAACATTTTATCCCTTTTTCTTTCCTGTTATACTGTTGACATTTTTTAAATAAAGATTATATAAAAAAAAAAATAAAACAAATAAATAAGTGCCAGAACCGCAGAATCCCTCTCAAGTGACCACATTTTGCAAATTACACCACTCTGGGAGTTCATCTATAGCTGTTACCAATGGAAAACACCCGTGGAGTGAAGTGCAGTGAATTTTGCGTTAAGAATTTCAAATAAGGCCTTGCAGTGCCAGTGCATTACAGTGCTCGTACATTGTGCCTAGCTTGTGCTTCTGGAGAAACACACCCTGTAAACTAAAGGGATCCTGTCACCTCCAAAACGCCTCCTAAGCTACCAAAACACGTCCCTGCAGCATCCTATCACTAATCTCACACTCCTTTTGTCTCCTAAAAGCATCCTGTGAAATTGCATAAAAACGTTTTTACACTCACTCATTAGTGATTATAATTAGCAGGGGCTATATTATTTAGCCCTTAGGGCGTGTTGTTTTGCAGCCTGAATGATCCACCCTCTCTCTGTGCAGCTTCTGCTGTGATGTGGAGCTGAAGGCAGGACTTATGATTTGCATTCTGTGAGTGACAGGGAGGGGGAGGGCAAAGCCTGCACAAGCAGAGCACACAGACAGAGAGGACTGGATCCTCGAGGCTGCAAAACAACACGCCCTAAGGGCTAAAGAATATAGCCCCTGCTAATTATAGTCACTAATGAGTGAGTATTAAAATGTTTTTATGCACTTTCACAGGATGCTTTTAGGAGACAAAAGGTGTGTGAGATTAATGAATGGATGCTGCAGGGACATGTTTTGCTAGCTTAGGAGGCGCTCTGGAGGTGACAGGATCCCTTTAAGCAGGCTTCTTCTCTATTGCAAAGTCAAACATGTGCATTAACTGTGGTTTAGACTTTGTGGGGCACAAAAGGGGGGAAGCACTTTGATTGGGAGCACAGGTTTTGCTGGCTTTCTTTTTGGTGGTGAGGAGCCATGGCACTTTTCCACAGCCTTTGTGATACCGGTTATGTGGAAGCCCCCTATTTTTCTGTTCACAGATGACAAACCTGAGTGGGGACTTGAGTTTTTGTGGGATGATTTTTTTTTTTTTTTTGTGCGACGAGTTGAATGCTACTGGTGGCCATTTTCGTACAGAACATTTTTGATCAGTTCACATTTATCCTGTGCTCCATCCTGAGCACTTACATTCGGGTCTCCAGTTACATTGCCAAAATACGTGATTCAGTTGAAGCCCCCATTGGATCCATTCAACAACAAGACAGCAGAGTTACTCTGGACTCTGCCATTTGTTCAGTGGTGTCCCTCTTTTCAAAGATACACAAAACTGTGCTTGGACTGCACTTTTCTGCACGCCTAAAAAGATGGACACCGCCAGGCCATAGGTCGGAGCGGAGATCAAAGTGACTCCCTCTGCCTCAGTACAGTGAATTTTCCGTTGGGAATTTTGTCTAAATCACGTTTTTCAAAGATTTACATGTAATCCATGGTATAAACGCTCAGCATAGAGTGCAAGATAAACATGAGCCGAGCCATACCGTGATCTTTTGTAGGCAGTATAAACGAACCGGGCAGCAATTAAAGAATTGGCTTGCCAACTATTTGTATGCTATTAACCTTGCGATATCAGTGATTAGACAACTTTTTTTGTCAGGTCGGTACAATGACAGCAATACCAGATTTATTTAGGTATCTTTTTTTTTTTTTAAGTTTGGCTACTATTGCCCTAAAACAGGGGTGGGGAACGGATCCGGCCCGTGGCCACTTTGCTTTTATTTGTAGCGCGGTCCCTTTAAATCAGCAGCGGTGCGTGCCCTAATTGTCTCCGACCTGAAACATAGTCAGCGTGAGGCGTTCTGTGAAGCAGGAGCCTCTGCACTGTCCAGCTCAGCTCCCGGGAGGATTACAATCACCTTCTGCTTATCTTAAATAAACAATTCCTCCACCTCGGGAAGTCCGTGAGTGTCAGATAAGTAAATAAATAAAGTGTCTGCTCTGTGATTGTCGGCTGTGCAGGGATGAAAACTGTCAGCAGTATGAGAAGGAGCTGCATCCAGAAACATAGCCAAGGGAGGGAGATAAAAATCATGTGAAGCCATGTTAAAATCATATATGTCCACATTGATTTTTATCTACCTTCATTTGGATGTGTTGATGTGATTAACTTTGGGGTATTTACGTATAATTTTTACATTAGTGGAGTAGTATTTGTACACCTTTAATCACATGGGGTCACCTCATTTGTTATTCTTTGTGTTGTTGTATTGTTATAATAAAGACTATTTTATTACTTTAATCTTTGTTGCTCTTACATGTAAGTTTAGCAATGTTTCTTAAGTTAATACATTTATACGGCCCTCGAATGATATTCTAAATTTCCAAATGGCCCTTTGCAGAGAAAAGGTTCCCCACCCCTGCCCTAAAATGTGTTTTTACAAAATAAAGGATTTTTGCATCACTGAATTTTGAAGGCTATGGTTTTTTTTTTTATATATTTTTCTGCTGACGGAGTAATGTGAGGGCTTGTTTTTTGTGTGGGGTTAATTGAAGTTTTTATAGGCACCATTTTGGAACACAAAATACTTTTTGATCGCTTACTATTCTGCAATCAGCAATTCAGGAATTAATTTCTTTTTTTTTTTTTTACGCCATTCACTTTGTCGTAAAAGTGATAAGACAGCTTTGTTTTCCAGGTCAGGACGATCACTGCAATGCCACATTTATGTAGTTCTTTTCTTATGTTTTCCTGCTTTTACACCATGATTACTATTTTATAAGTAAAAAAAGGTTTTTGCATTCTGAGGCCCCATTCACACACTGCTTTTTTTGCTGTGTATTTTTACGCACAAGCTCAAAAAAAGCCAGGAGTGGAACAATCAAAACCGGGAGTGGCACAATCAGAGGAAAGGTCTAATAGAAACAAGTGCTCCACTTATATGTTTAATCACCCACTCCTGGTTTGTGATGAGCTTGTGCTTAAAAATACGCAGCAGGCGTGGCCTAGCTATGGAGGAGGGAGGACGCTGGTTGCACGGGCTCCCGCTCCCAGGTCTTTATAACAGCTAGATATACTCAGAATATCAAGGCACTGAGGAGATCATGAGAAGGGGGAAGCCGGCGAGACCACCAGGATCCGACCCCCAGTCTTCTAGGAGCTCCGGAGCCCCTATAACACGCTTCTTCAGCCCCGGGGAGCAGAATCCCGCCAAATCCCAGAGACCTAAGATGGCCGCGACTGGGAGGAAGGACGCAGTAGATCTAATGGCGACTGCAGCAGACGGAGCAGCGAGCCGGAGGTCACAAGCGCAGAGCACCAGAGGGACATCTGAGAGCTCCGGTGGCCAGCAGATGATGAAAACCAGAGGCTCAGGTAACCGGCCAGCCGAGGGGATGGAGAAGGGGGAGAGCTCTCAGTCCGGGCTCAATAACTCAGCTAGAAGTCTGACGCTGCTGAATCCCACACAGACGGGAGGGGTGAGTGAAGAAGCAGAACCCCAGAGACCCCTTACCATACAACAGACAGGATCCCCAACACCCGGGACCCAAGTGCAGTTAAGGAATACTGATGAACACAGAGAACCCCCTCCCCCAATACCTGCAACCACATATGCATCTGTGTGCTCTGCCCAGACTCTATACACTGATTCCACCAGCCAGCTCCATATTGCTCAGATACACATGGATGAACAGTCTCAGAATATCAGTGTACTGAGAGAATTGAATGACCTAAGAGCCAGGATGGCATCTATTCCCACCCGTGAAGACATGGAGGCTTACATAGGTCGCCTAGAGCAGGCATACAGGAGTGAGCTATCTTGCCTAAGAGGAGAGGTCACCAGGGTGGATTCCCAGGGCCAAGATCACGCACATAGAATCTCAGCCCTAGAGGAAATTTGCAGAACACAACAAGCAACTCTCCTGAATCAATCGAACCAAATTACACATTTGATTGAAGCCTTAGATGACGGCGAAAACAGGGGGCGACGAAACAACCTGCGCATAAGAGGTCTGCCTGAAACAGTAGCTTCCAGAGACCTACCAAGGGTGTTGCAGAATCTATTTAATGAGTTACTGGGAGACCCCCCCTCAAATTACATAGAACTGGATCGAGCCCATAGGGCTCTGGGCCCCAGACCTGCTGACTCGGACTGGCCACGAGATGTTATCTGTAGAGTACACCATTATCTAACCAAAGAAGCTATCATGATACGTGTACGAAATGGCAAACAATGCAAATTTGAAGACAAGTTCCTGACCATACTCCCAGACCTTTCTAGGTTGACTCTCCAGAAAAGAAAGGCACTGCGTCCCCTTCTGGACACTCTAAGGGATCATGATCTACCCTATAGCTGGGGATTCCCCTTTAGACTCCAAGTCAGAAGAGAAGGCAGACAGATTACCCTGCGGTCTCCTGCTGATATGTCTTCCTTCACCTCGGCCCTGGACCTCCCCATGGTCCCTATCCAGGGATGGCCGGAATTCCCACTGAGAATAGGAGAGGGATTCCAGAGACCAGGCGGGGGATTACGTCGCCGACAAGACCAGAACGAGGAGCGTAGACAACGTCTCTAGGAGGAACCGGAAACTGATTACAAAAAACTTAGCCATTTGAATGGACATAATAACTGAGGATGGATCTAGCTCCTTGAAAGGAAATTTTTCCCCCCCTTGATTCTCCCCAAATTTTCCCTCCTATCCCTTTCCCTTCTCCATACCCCTTCCTCCCTTTACCTTCCCCTATCCCCCTCCAACCCTAATAGACCCCGTTGTTGAACTCGGGATTGATGTCACTGACTAGCCTTCCTTGTGACGAACTGATCTGAGGAGACTCCCACATGAAGTATCCTGTTGATATGTCTTTGGTAAAAAGTTTATAAGTAGTCTCGCCTGCTGATAATTTCCTATGTGTCCAACCCCCCTTTCCCCCCCATCCACCCCCCCCCCCACCCCACCAACACCCTCCCCCTCCTTCCCCACCCCTCCCTCACCCCCCGGCGGAGGTCTCCGATGACAGGGACCGATATCTCAGGACCTGGAGTCCCTGGATTTTATTTAAAGACTCTCGGGCCTTTGAGGAAGCATTCTGAGGGGGAATTGGAGGGGAGAGTGGGATTTCGGCATAGGGATTTTCCCTCCTCTGAGGGATCTATGCCCCCCTTGCTGAGATCCCCCTTCCTACCCCCTCTATACTATAGGGAAATTCTTTCTCTCACCCTACATCCTTTACACTTTTTCTTCTATACTGTTACTTATCTTGCTCTGCTTTTTCTTTCCTCTTAGTGCTTGGTGACCTATATGTGGCGAAAAATAATAATAATAGTAGACTATGTTTCTAGGACCTTTGGTCTGGTATACCTGACAGCCCTACCTGGACCAACAGCCACAAGATTGCCTTAAGAGAATAAGGGGCTATATTTTTGTTTCTTAGCTTGTCTCCTATTTATAACAGCTTCTCTTATATCTCACACGATGTCTCAAAATTTCTTAAAGTTCCTATGGAAGGGTTGAGAAACGTGATGTTACTTAGTGACCCAGATTCATGCTGATAAACAGAACCGACACATACTGGAGCGTTTACAATTTGATAATATTACGTACATATTCTTTTTTGGATGGTAATTATCAAAATGCCTTATTGTTTAATATAGAAAATGTCAAGTCTCTTGCCTTTAAAACTGGACTTGGTATGTCATCTCTCTATTAAGACAGTTACTCTGGAGGCCCTGTTGGCCCATAACTGTTTGATATTTTCTAGGACACGATAACCAAGTGGTAATTGGTTAACCTGAATGTTGATACAGTTTCTGTAACAAATTTTGTGACCTTCAATAAAAATATATTGAACATAAAAATACGCAGCAAAAAAAGCATTGTGTGAATGGGGCCTGAGAGCTATAATTTTTTTTTTTTTCTGATGGACCTGTGTAGCGGCCGGTTTTTTGCAGGTCAAGATGGACGTTTTATTTTTATTGACATATGACTTTATGATCGAATTTTGTTGCATTTTTTTCAGCTGTATGATGAAAATACATCACTTTGCTACATTTTTTATTCTTATAGTGTTCACTGACGGAGTTAACTAGTTGAGAGTTTTATAGAGTGGGTTGTTGCGGACATGGTAATACCAAATATGTGTAGGGTGTTTCTGTTTGTCTTTTTACATATATATATAACTATTTATTGGAATTTTTGTTTTTTTGTTTATTTTTAACGTATTTACATTTTTTTCACTTTTTTACTTAGTCCTTTTATTGGGACATCATCTTCTGCTGCTCTGATTGCAACTGCACTGTATGGCAATGATCAGGATACCATATAGTTCAGTAGTCAGTGCTGCAGACTCAAGTCTCCGAGATCACATGATCTCTGAGGCTTGGGCCAGGTGCCCGGACATCACCATGGCAATGTTGGGTCACCATGGCGACAATCAGGCCTTGGAAAGGGCGCGCAATTCCTCTTCCAGTACCCTAACTGCTGCAATCAATACCGATCTCAGAAGTTGGGGGGTGATGCAGCCAGAGACGTCCAGCGATTGTCCCTAGCTTTGTGACACTGCTCTTCAACCTCCAATCCCTCCATGCATGGGATGAAGCTGAGGAGGAGCGATTGTAGGCGGATCACACCGCAGCTCTACTGCACGCTTATGGGAGTAATCATTACACGACCACTCCCATTAGGGCTTTATGGGGTAACACCACCGACCCTTCCGGAGCTTTATCTTATGGTAAAGGCTGCTGCAGCATCTACCATAGCAAGATCATAATGATTCAGGCAATTTCAACACGCAGCATGTTCACACCAGGGAAATACACAACCGCACAAAGGGAGAAATGAGGTACAGGGTTGAGATACACAAACAATAAAGGGAAAACCACCACACAACAGAAAGCATACAACTGTTCACCAAAATCACTGGATAACAGCAAAAAGACCAGTATCGCTAAATCAAATCAAGAGCTACAATTGGCATGGGAGACACCGTTCCAGCATTATTTAAAAGGAGGGGGTGGCTGTGATGGCCCCGTGATTCCTGCAGCAAATCACCAGCCAGCCGGGAATTAACTCCTTCAAGACTGAAGACCAGTTAGCACAAAAACAGTTGACTCCCAAAGACTGAGCAACTAACAGGCACAAGAAAGTCAAACTTCATAGTGTGAACAGAGTCAAAAGTCGCCATGATACCAAGTATAGTGTGGAACACCGCATGACAGTACCCCTCCCTCTACCTCTGCACCCTCAGGACCAATTGAACCTGGTCTTTCAGGATGGCAGAGATGAAAAGACCTCGCCAAACATTCCGCATGAACATCAGCTGATAGCACCCAAGTCCTCTCCTCTGTACCATAACCCTGCCAGTGTACCAGATAATGCAGAGAATGACGAACCCCCCAGGAGTCAATAATTCTAGACATCTGAAATTTCAGAGAACCATCAACCAAAACCAGGGGTGGAGGGGGCCGTAACATAGTTACCCCGGCCCCACGAATTTCTTAAAAAAAGACTTATGAAACACATTGTGAATCTTCTACACAGCAGGTATTGCCAACCAAAAAGCCAGTGGGTTGATGGCCGAAATTCTAAACAGCCCGATGAAATGAGGACCCAATTGAAGTGACGTTTTAATTCTGATGTTCTTTAGTAGATAACCACACAAAATCACCCACACTCAGGTCCGGACCTGGCACCCATCCAGCGTCAGCCACAGGTTTATTCCTATTACCCATGCTAAGCAAGTGCTGCTGAATTTTCCTCCATTTAGATGATAATCTTGACCTATCTGGTCCTCCTCAGGTACACCAGGAAAGAAACTTTTACGCAACTTACAGAATTGCGGATGTTGAACATAGACACAGAAGAAAGGAGATATACTTGAGAACTCATGATTGTGGTCATTAATAGCAAACTTAACTAGAGGAAAGAACATAGACCTCTCTTACTGGTTGTCAGAGATAAAACAGCGCAACTACTTCTTCAGATTCTAGTTCATGTGCTTAGATTGTCCATTAAACTGAGGATGAGAAACGGAAGAGTGAGACAATTTAATCCCTAAGCGAGAGCAGAACATCCTTCAAAAATTAGCAATGAATTAAGTATCCCTTTCAGAAATAACGTCAAAGGATTCCATGGAGTCTGAAAATTTCACGTATGAGTAGCTGAGCTAACGTCTTGCTATTAGGTAGAGACTGTAAAACAATGGAATGTGTCATTTTAGAAAACCTGTCCACAACAACCAAAATAACTGTATTCCCCACAAAAGGAGGCAGATCTGTAATAAAACCCATGGAAATATTGGTCCATGGTTTGCTTGGCAATCTCAACGGTAGTAAACAACCAGACGGATGAGAGTAGCTTGGCTTAGAACGTACACCGACTAAGAGACCACATTTGAGACAGACAGAGTGCAATGAGTCTTATCATTTAGGGATGATTAATATCCTATGATTGCATGTGCTCACCTGAGCCATTTGTGTAAACTCACAATTGGTGTATGCGCTTGTACAGCTGCCGCTGGATCAGCACTCCCATGTACAAAGTGGCATGTATACATAAATCCAAAAAATAGTGCTTCCACGATCCACGCTGCTGCTGAGGAAATGAGGACCACACAAGGTTTTGATGTAATGGTGTTTATTTCCAACGTATTTCAGGGCCGTTGAACTCCTTCATCAGGGGTACAAACGTACCCTTGATGAAGTTGCTAGGATGGCTCCAAAACGTGTTGAGATAAACACCATTGCATCAAGACCTTGTGTCATCCTTATTTCCTCAACAGCAGAGCGGAGGTGGAAGCACTATTCCATGGATTTCTACTATTTGTGATTGGGGGCCCTTGGGATGGTGGCTTCCTGGGTCAACCATGACTCAGTCCATAAGGCTAATTTTTACAAACCCTATGCACATCGTGTAGTGGACAAATCCACAATGTACAGTGGTCCCATTAAATTAACATTTGTCATTGCAGGCTCTTGTCACAGGTTGTCCCACATTGTGACTGATATAGGGGATACTTATTCAATATAAATTTAAATTGACTTCTGATGACCAATTGATGGCCCTCTGAAAAATTGAATTAAGGGCCAAAACTACTGCAGTACTCCATCATAGATAATGTTTGTCAAGGGAAGCCCTTGTCATGGTATCTTCCTGCACCTATGTCACAACCCCCAGTAGTAATTTTTGGATATATGATTCACATTCTGCACTGGACCAAGTAATAGAGTATCAAGAAGTCTTCTCTTCCTATTTAATCTGTGCAATATTGTCAATCAAAATCTCTAAGCCATTTGGAGAAGCTTCTTCAACCCATCCTGGAAGGGGGGGCACCATATATCCTTTGTCCATTGACTTGCACAAGTGATATATTTGAGCTCGTCATCCAGTTGACTAGTGCAGCTTTATTTTTCCGGTTCACAAAGTTCAGCCAAACCCAAGGATCTCAAGCCACCATCACTGATACCTTCTAGTACTCCATGTTTCTTTCCCCTTTTTCTCTGTAGTCTCTGCCCTAAAATGAGTTAAATAGAGTGAGTCCCTACAATGTGAATAAGTGAGGGCACTCTCAAATGTACACGAGGGCTCTCCAAAATTTCTACAGGAGGGCACTTCCAAACGTATGTTACAGGGCCACTTGAGGGCTCTCACAAAAGTCAGGTTTCCTGCCTACTCCAGGCCCTCTGAACATTTGAATTTAGGGCTGCAGAATCACATGGAGGAGGAGGAGGAGGGTCAAGCTCAATGCTACAATGGGCACATTGTAAACTGCTATGGAATATGTCTTCCACTATATGAGTGTCAATGAGGGAGGGACCACTCAAATGTATAAGTAAGAGCAGTTTCTCCAAAACGCATGTTACAGGGCCACCTGGTGCCTCTCAGGTAAAGATCAACATACCTACTGGTTCGTTGTAGGTGGCCTTGTAAAGTACTGAGGAATAGCTAATTAAAAATGTTCAATCAAATTTTAAGAATATCCCAGCTTACCTGGATCAGCCTGCCCGGTCCTTTCTCCCATGAAACACGGTGCACAGAAAAGGTGTATTCCTGTCTGGGAAACAATCAGCAGTAGTGATGAAGTAGTTATCCGGTAGTTATCAGTTCCCTACTGTATGCTTTTATTTGCACAATGGTTTCATGTTTTTAAAAAATTTTTTGAAATAAATTCTATTTTTTATATTTTTTACGAGTTGCCAGATAACTACTTCATTACTAACTAAAAATGATGTACGACAGAGGAACCTACAAAATATGTAAGTCAGTGCCGTCCCAGTTGTAAAAGGCGAAAAAAAGCCATAACACTACGTGTGACCAAACACTAACACAAATATTTTTTCGTTTCTCTGGTTTATTTAGCCTTATATACAAGTCATTATGCAGGAAAAACTGTTGCTTAACCTTTTTGGCCTGTTAAATGGAATTTAGGTTAGGTTTGGTAGTTGTTTTTGTGTTTCTGTAAGGCCCCCTTCACACCACGTTTTTCTGTATCCAGAACTGTCCGGCGTGAACCGGACAGCCCCGGATCCGGTTTCGGCCCCATAGTATTTCTATTTTCTATCTGTCTGGGAGGATCTGGGTGTATTCGGATTTTTCTCCCAGAAATAAAAATGCCGCTTGCAACTTTTTTGTGTCTGGGGCGAAAAATCAGCCCAAATTAGATCCTCCCGGATTCAGTGCAATCCAGCGCTCCCTAAGGCGGACTTCACATCACAGCACTATCAGATCCGGGGCTGTCAGGGGTGAACCTGTCAGTGCCACCTATGCGGTTATTCCTTTTTATTCAGATTTTAAATGCACACATACACCCCCAAAAGGGGAACGCTAGACTCGTTTCAGGGAACGTGTTCCCTTAATCATCATCATTTGGTGCTAATGATTAAGGGGACACGTTCCTTGAACTGCATCTAGTGTTCCCCTGATCGGGGTGTATGTGTGCTTTTAAAATCTAAATAAAAAGGAATAACCGCATCGGTGGCACTGGACTACTTTTTTTATGTGACTTGGCTGGAGGAAGCTACCATTAACCAGCAGCCCGGGAGTCCAGTGAGTATCAGGTGGTTAAGCTAATCCCTTCCCCCCTTACACACATTTGTAAACCTGTCAGCCCCGGACCAGATTTGCAAACAGAGCCGGAGGGCAAATAAGCCCTCCGGTCCTGTTTGTAGCCGGATTTAGCCGAGCGCAGTTTTCCCCTGCGAAATGGTGCTGAACCACTTTACAGGGGACAGCTCCCTGGTGCTGAAGTTCAGTGTAGCTCATGGTGAACTTCAGCCGCTGATGTCCGGTTCCCGAATACTCCCGGATCAGGGCAATCCAGTGCCATAGACTCCCATGTTAAAGAGCGCCGGATTGCCCCAGATCCGGAAGGATACAATTTGGGCTGGTTTTTCGCCCTGGACACACAAAAGCTGCAAGCAGCATTTTTTGTGTCCGGGAAAAGAATCCGAATACACCTGGATCATCCCGGACAGATGGAAACCGTATGGCAGATAGCTGCCATCCAGCGCCATCCGGCCCCATAAGAATACTATGGGGCCCAAAACTGGATCTGGGACTGTCCGATTCACACTGGACAGTCCCGGATCCAGAAAATCATGGTGCAAAGGGGGCCTAACATGGGAGTCTATTGCGCCGGATTGCACCGATCCAGGAACCAGACACTGGCGGCTGAAGTTCAGCATGAGCTACGCTGAACTTCAGCACCAGGGAGCTATCCCCTGTGAAGTGGTTCAGCACCATTTCGCAGGGAACAGCTGCGCTTTGCAGCATCCGGCTTCGAAATAAGCAGAGAGTGGTCACCGTTACATTTTGCTGTCAGAAGGTGCATTGGTCACTTTGAGGACAGTTTCTGTAGAGTCAAGGGAGCGGAAACCAGACTGTAATGGATCTAGAAGAGAGTGAGTGTAGAGGTAACGGGTGAGGCGGGAGTACACCAGGCGCTCTAGGAGTTTAGAGATGAAGGGGAGATTGGACACTGGTCTGTAGTTATTTGTGCAGGATGGGTCCAGAGAAGCTTTCTTTAATAATGGAGTAATGATTGAGTATTTGAAGGAGGAGGGGAAGATGCCAGAAGAGAGGGAGAGGTTGAAGATTTTGGTTAGGTGAGTGGTGACGACCGGACAGAGACTGGAGTAGGTGTGAGGGAATGGGGTCAGTGCTGCATGTAGTGGGACGAGAGGAAGAGAGGAGCCTGGCAACTTCTTCTTCTGTAACTGGGTCAAATGTGGAGAGTGAGCCAGAGGAGATGTGGGGAAGAATGGGAGTGGCAGCACTTGGAGGCTGGGAGCTGATTTCCTGGTGGATTTTGTCTTTTTTCTCCATAAAGTAAAAGGCCAGATCATCAGCACAGAGGTCAGCGATGGTGGCCTGTACTTTAGGACTGAGGAGAGAGTGAAAGGTATCAGAGTTTTTTTTAGATTGTTGGATAGTGAGGAAATCAGGGTGGTGAAGTAGGATTGTTTGGCAAGGTGAAGGGCAGAATTATAGGTTTTTAGCATGAATTTATAATGGATAAAGTCTTCTGGTGAGCGAGTTTTCCTCCATAGGCGTTCAGCAGTCCTAGAGCATCGCTGGAGGAATAAAGTTTGTGATGTGAGCCAAGGCTGTTTTGTTCTATTATGAGAGAGCAGGAAAGAGGCACCGGTGTCCAATGGGAATAAATTGCAGGCTGGAGTGTAGGCACACAATCTCCGGGTTGCTCAGGATGTAGCACCAAACAGGCAAATTAATGAAAAGAGAAGTTGGCACTCACTGGAGTGTTCTGCTGGTGTCGCTTTATTTGAGCTGGCGGTATTTACATGGTGCAGGGAGGGACCTGTAGAAGCGCAAAGTTGCGCGAATCGGTGCCGTCGTGTTCTCAGCAACCCCCTCCCTGCACCATGTAAATACCGCCAGCTCAAATAAAGTGACACCAGTAGAACCCTCCGGTAAGTGCCGTCTTCTCTTTTCATTAATTTGTTTTGTTCTATGTTTGGAGATTCTGAGGGTGAGGGGCGCTACTTGGTCCAGGGTGCTTCTGAGAGTGTTATAGTGATTTACTGCCAGATCTGGACAGGAGAATAAGGAGATTGGGGACAGTGATGAGATGAGAGGGTCTGTGAGTGCATGAGGGTTAATGGCTTGTAGATTTTTGAATGTTTGATAGGTAGGGGGCATTGGGCTGTGGTGGGTGAGGGTTGGTGTGCATGAAGGAGACAATGTTGTGGTCAGAGAGGGGAAGAGATTAATTATCTAGGGAGGAGGTTGAGCAGAGCCAGGTAAAGACCAGGTCAAGGGTGTTACCATCCTTGTGTGTCTCAGAGGCTGAGAGCTGTGAGAGGCCAAGAGACGTGGTTAGAGATAGGAGCTGGGATGCAGATAGGGAGATTGGGCTGTTCATGGGGATGTTAAAGTCTCCCAGAATGAGGGCTGGTAATTCTGAGGACATTAAGTGTATCAGCCATGCAGAGAAATGGTTGAGGAACTGGGTGGGTAACCCTGGGAGGTGGTATACCACTGCTATTATGAGGGGAAGGGGATGGAATAGCCTAATGGTGTGAACCGCAAAAGAGGGTAATGAGAGTGATGGGGCTGGAGGGATGACCTGGAAATCACATTGTTGGGACAGATGTAAGCCAACTCCACCACCATGTCTGTTCCCAGGTCTTGGTGAATGGGAGAAATGTAGGCCACCGTGAGAAATAGCAGCAGGGGAAGCAGTGTCTGAATCCTGGATCCAAGTTTCAGTGAGGGCCAGGAGATTGAGAGAGTTAGTGAGAAAGTAGTTATGAATGAAGGGAAGTTTGTTGCATGCAGACCGTGGATTCCAGAGAGCGCAAGTAAAAGAGCAAGATTAAGGTGTGCTAGTCATGCTAATAAGGATAGTGGGGTTTCTGTGTGAAGTGAGAGAGGGGTTGAAGTTAGCAGAGGGCGAACCAGGGTTGGGAGAGATATCACCTGACAGGAGCATCAGTAAAAAGAGAAAGAGAAAATAGTTTTTGGAGTTAGGACATTATTTATTATGACAAACTTTGTAATATGATGGGCTGAGAGTCTTCAGTAAACTGAAGATAGCATGGGAGCTGTACATAGAGTAGGGCAGGAGAGAGGGGCTGATGTGAATGAGTGGTGAAGGAGGGGGATAGGGTGATAAAAGTTGGTGGTGAAAGCACATAGGAAAACAAACAATGAAATAAAAGGCATAGTAAAAATTAGTAGTGAATAGAGTTATACACAGTGTTGGAGTGGTCCTCTGCCATTACCTTCAGGTCCATCCCAGTCAATTCTGGTTCATTTCTGGTCTATTTCAAATTTTGCCACTTTTAACAGCCACTTTGTAGTAGACTAAAACTGGCCCCAGATATGCTCCCAAAAAGTGAATTCAGGTGAGGAGCAGGTGGGGGAACTGAACTTCATTAGCCCATCACCAATCAGGCCAAAGACACTTGGTGATTCATAGCCAGCCAACCACAAAGGATCATAAAACATTAGGGGGCAGTGAAATGGGGAAGTATATTCATAATGGAATACAATATATTTCAGCAGGAAAAAAACACCACATAGACAGCAGAGATGAGTGGAGGACTGTGCAGTTACACGTACCGCAGATATTTTAACCAAGGAAAATGCACCACATAGACAGCAGATGTATGGAGGACTGTGCAGTTACACGTACCTGTAGGGAAACACAGAATCAACATGATGATTAGGTCATGATCACAACAATGCAGATGGATTATGATAGATGGCAGATGGAGTGATGGAGCCCAGTTGCTTCATATAATGTAATTTCTGGTCTATTTCATATTTTGCCTCTTTAAACAGCGTGTGCAGGCAAAACACCTACCAGCACAGAGGGGAGGGACAGAACACCAGCTTGGGTGGATGTAGATATTTAATTAACACTTATACAGCCAGACTAATCCTCTGTGAAAGTAGTGGACAGGACTACTGCACCAGCTCCCTGCAGGGTGTAAACATGCTGATGGCAAGGAATCTACAAATGGTACAATAATCATTTTACATGTTTTTAAAAGGTCTTCCCAGGCACTATTCAATGGTAATATTAGTATCATACTGAAAAATGACCTGACAGAGTCCCTTTAATGAGAACATGAGTTATTATCCTTCCCTTGTTCTCTATTACCTGTCTCTGCATATATTGCACTGCACTCAGATGTGTACTGAGTGCAGCAGGATGTCTCCTCGCACCCATAGACTTGTATGGTTGCGAGTGAGCCAAGATTGCCAAACAATCTCAACATGCAGAGATTTTTTCCTCTGTCCAATTAGGGCTGAGGAAAAACTCAAAGATCTCAGCTGCATCGTTGTCTAACATTGGGCAGAGTGCAGTAAGTCATACACTAGTGTGACTCTACCCTAAGCAGCAATCTTAACATACTTGCCAACACCAGAGCACCTTCTTGCTGTATACCCACGTGGTCAAAATTGTTGGTGCCCCTCGTTTAATGAAAGAAAAACCTACATTGGTCACAGAAATAACTTGAATCTGACAAAAGTAATAATAAATAAAAATCTATAAAAATGAACAAATGAAAGTCAGACATTGCTTTTCAACCTTGTTTCCACAGAATTATTAAAAAAACCTCTTGAAATAGGACTGGATAGAAATGATGGTATCCTTGACGTAATATTTTGTTGCACAACCTTTTAAGGCAATCACTGCAATCAAATCATTCCTGTAACTGTCAATGAGACTTCTGCACCTTTCGACAGGTATTTTGGCCCACTTCTCAATAGCAAACTGCTCTAGTTGTCTCATGTTTGCAGGTTTCCTTTTCCAGATGGCATGTTTCATTTCTTTCCAAGGCTGCTCAATAGGATTTAGGTCAAGGCTAATAGAAGGGCACTTCAAAATAGTCCAATGTTTTTTGTCTTAGCCATGGGTGTGTTTAGCTGTGTGTTTTGGGCCATTTTCCTGTTCAAAGACCCATGACCTGCAACTGAGACCAAGCTTTCTGACACTGGGCAGCACATTTCTCTCTAGTATCCCTTGATAGTCTTGAGATTTAATTGTACCCTGTACAGATTCAATACACCCTGATCCAGATGCAGCAAAGCAGTCCCAGAACATAATAGAGCCTCTTTAATGTTTGGGGTCCATAAGAACCATATTTATAGTGTATCTCTGGAGTGTCCACTTGCAATCTTGCCACTGTGCCAGTGGAGTTGAATTCTGGTCAATCTCCGTGTTGCCATTGTGCTTAGTGAAATCTTGTTTGAGGGGATTGGTGCATTTGTGCAACTTCCTCTATATATTATATTGATGTGACATTGTGGATCTGTACACTTCTTGCTGCTTCAGATTGTCTTCTGTGTTGCTATTTTTGTGTGCTGTTTGCTGTTTTTAACTTATTTAATAGAATTAATCTTTTCTGATCATCATAATGGGAGACCCAGACAATGGGGTTTAGGGCACTGCCCTCCGGAGGCCACACTAGGTACTACAAGTTTGTAGACACCGCCCCCTCCGCTTATAAACCCCTACCGCAGGGAATATCCTCAGTTTTAAACTTAGTGTGCTCGGAGGATCACACGCTTTGCTTGCACTTCACTGCATACTCACAGCTTACGTGATGGCGTATGAAGACAAGGTAAAAAGGTTCCGTCGGGGACCTCCGGCAGTCTCCCTGCTCACCTTCGGGGAACACGCAGGTTGAGGTACCGGAGGGCCTAGTGCCTGGACACGTGGTGTTCTCCCGGTACGCTGCCGCACTCCTTCCCATCCCCCATGGGGGCTCTGGAAAGTGGGAGATAGGAGCCTTGCACAGCTCCGCTCCGTCCGAGGCCTCCCTAAATGGTGCTTACAGACCGGACTGGAGCCAGCCCCGTCCGAGGCCTCCCTGAATGGTGCTTACAGACCGGACAGGCACTGAGATACCCTGGTGTCTCCGGTGTGCCTGGGGG
Source organism: Allobates femoralis (assembly GCA_033576535.1). Classification (NCBI taxonomy): domain Eukaryota; kingdom Metazoa; phylum Chordata; class Amphibia; order Anura; family Aromobatidae; genus Allobates; species Allobates femoralis. The sequence goes on from JARQOC010000001.1 coordinate 415,267,559, forward strand.
TAGTGTCTGGACCTGAGGTGTCCTGCCACTCAGACCGCGCGCTACCCTCGGGTCCGCGGTTCTGGCGGTGTACCCTGTGCTGGGGTCACCCTGGCTGACCGCCCTGTGTACACACAGGGGCTGCGGCTGTGGGCTTCAGACTTTTGTCTGCAGCCTGGGTATTTGTGTTTATACCTCCCGCACTGCGGGCTCCGGCGCCTACATTACTGTATTGGCTGCCTGGAGAGTTGTGGAGCAGCCCATGTGACAACGATGGGCGTGTGTGTGTGCTTCCCCCGTGTTTCGGCTCCGCCCCCAGCTTATCCGGCGGCGGCCATCTTTCTCCCTCACTTCCCGGCTGGGATCTGTTGAGACTGCTCTGCTGCACTCCCGGGGAGACCAGGTTCATAACCCTCGCGGAGGCTACACACACATCGCTCCCTTCCCCACCGCTTTGAAGTGGTCGGTAAGCCACCGGTGTACCGGTGATTCTCTCCTGTTTTGGCTTGTTTTCCCCTACTGTAGGTATGTCCTCAGGAAAGAAGGGTGCTGCTAAGGCGGCCAATACCACCTCTGTCTGTGCTACATGCAACGGGACACTGGTTGGGGGGTCCTGCAATAATTGCGGACGTCCAGAAGCCCGGACTGACACTGCGGAGTCAGCAGCTCCGGTGCTGTACCCTGAGGTTCAGGTGATCCCAGGGCCATGGGACAAACAGAATAAGATCAATGAATCTATGTTATCCCAATTGTCCTCCATGTCGCAATCCCTGGAGGCACTAACAAGGAGGCTGGAAGGTCCAGCTGCTCCTTCAAGCTACCCCCGGGTGTCTCCTTCTTCCACTGTGAGACCCCTTAAGCGGGCTCGCCGTGACGATTCACCCGAGCTCCAGACTCTCTCTGAGGAGGAGCGTCACTCTGAAGGTGACGAGGATGATGGGGGTTCAATCCTCGGGTCTGTGTCAGAACCACCAGAAGGGGTGGAGGATCTGGTGTCCTCCATCAACGAGACTTTACGTCTCGTGGCACCCCCTGAGGAGGTGGACGTTCACCCGAAGGAGGTCTATCAATGGTTACAACCTGAGGCTAGACCATGTGGCTCTTTTATGGACCACACTAATTTTGGAAGGGTGGTTAGAGCACCCAGGGTTCACCCTGGGCGGCGTTATGTCCGCAAATCTAAGGACACTCGCTTTCCCTTTCCACAGGAGGGCTTCAGGAGTGGTCGCAGTCCCCGAAGGTGGACGCTTCCATGACCAGGATTGCTGCACGCTCCCTTTTCTCTGCCTCTGATAGCTCCTCATTGAAGGACGCAACAGACAGACAGGTCGAACAACTCGCCAAGTCTTCTTATGAGGCTGTAGGGTCTTCTTTTGCCCCTAATTTTGCTGCGGTCTGGACTTTGCAGGCGATCACATCCTGCCTGGATGGTATTGCTGACCTGGCAGGGTCCAGTTCAGAGGTTCTGGCACTTACCGACAGGGCAAGAGCCTATGCGGATTATGCCAGGACGGCGTCCTTGGAGACTGCCACCCGCTCTGCTGTGGCCTCGGCCAATGCTATAGCGATCCGCAGGTTGTTGTGGCTGCGTCTATGGGACTCAGATGCCACGTCAAAGAAGATTCTGCAGAATCTTCCATTCTCTGGTGACAGGCTTTTCGGTACCGAGCTGGACAAGCTGATCAAGGATTCTGCGGAGTCCAAGATACCACAGAACAAACCTAAGCCACGGTATACCGTGAAAAGGAACCCTAAACAGTGGTCCTTTCGCTCCAGCTCGCAGCCTTCAGCATCTTCCGCTCGCGCGGACCGTGGGGGCAAGCCTTCTACTCAGTGGCGCCCCAAGGGTCGCCAGAAGAAGCCGGCGGGGGCAACAGCTGCCGCCCCCAAACCCACTTCCGCATGACTCGCCCTCTCTTCCTGCCTCCCCACAGGTGGGGGGTCGTCTGTCCCGTTTTCAGGACAGATGGCGTCTCCGCATTCAGGATCAGTGGGTCAGAGACGTAGTCTCGCGAGGTTACAGGATAGAGCTGTCGTCGCAGCCCGCACACCGATTCCATCGGTCTGTTCCATCTCCAGAAAAGGCTCAGGCTTTTTATCTGGTGTTGGAGGGACTACGCAGAGACGGGGTAGTGGTCCCAGTGCCCACTGGGGAGAGGTTCAGGGGTTTTTACTCCAACCTCTTTATCATCCCAAAGAAGGACGGCTCCTTCCGCCCGGTTCTGGACCTCAAGTTGTTCAACCGTCACGTGTTGGTTCGGAAGTTCCGCATGGAATCCCTGCGTTCCGTGATCGCGGCTGTGTCGCAGGGAGACTTCCTAGCGTCCATAGATATCCGAGACGCTTACCTTCACGTGCCCATTGCACCGGCTCATCAGCGCTGGTTGAGATTCGCAGTGGGGAAAGAACACTTCCAATTCGTGGCACTGCCTTTCGGGTTGGCCTCGGCACCGCGGGTGTTCACGAAAGTGATGGCCTCGATGATGGCTCTCCTGCATGCTCAGGGTCACGCCGTCATACCTTATCTAGACGACCTGCTGGTCAGAGCGCCATCGGAACACCTGTGTCAGCGAAGCCTGGAGGTGACCATGCAGTCTCTGGAATGGTTTGGGTGGCTTCTCAATACCCAGAAATCCACCCTGGTCCCAACCCAGTCACTGACGTATCTGGGCATGGACTTCCACACGGACTCTGCTCTGGTGTCTCTGCCGCGAGCCAAACAGCTGGCCATCCAATCAGGAGTACACGATCTCCTCCTGTCACCGCACTCATCCCTGCGGGTCTTGATGAAGCTGGTGGGGCGCATGGTGGCAGCAATAGAGGCGGTGCCTTTTGCACAGTTTCGCCTCCGTCCTCTGCAACTGGAAATTCTCCAGAGGTGGGACAAGAGGACGTCCTCTCTGAATCAGCTGGTGGTTCTTTCCCAGACGACCAGGGATTCTCTGCAGTGGTGGCTCCAGCCAAGTCACCTGTCACGGGGCCGATCCTTCCTAAAACCGTCATGGTTAGTGGTGACCACCGACGCCAGTCTAAAGGGCTGGGGGCGGTGTTCTTACACCACAGGGCTCAAGGTCTCTGGACACGGTCGGAGTCGACGTTGCAGGTCAACGTGCTGGAGCTCAGGGCGGTCTATCTAGCACTCCTGGCTTTTCGGGTGTTCCTGTCAGGACAGCCCATTCGGGTTCAGTCCGACAATGCGACAGCCGTCGCCTATATAAATCATCAGGGAGGAACCAGGAGTGCACAGGCCCTAGCGGAAGTCCACCGCATTCTATCATGGGTGGAAGACAACAACTGCTTGATCTCCGCAGTTTACATCCCAGGTGTCGAGAATTGGGAGGCCGATTACCTGAGCCGACAGGGGATGGACGCCGGAGAATGGTCTCTTCATCCGGACGTCTTCCGGGACATCTGCAACAGATGGGGCATCCCGGACGTGGATCTGATGGCCTCCCGGCTGAATCATCAGGTGCCACAATACATGGCGAGATCGTGGGACCCTCAGTCTCTGGGGCAGATGCCCTGATCCTGCGTTGGTCCAGCTTCCAAATACCATATGTTTTCCCGCCTCTGGCACTGATTCCCAAGGTTCTGTGGAAAATCAGGACGGAATGCCACACAGCCATTCTAGTGGCTCCGGATTGGCCCAGGAGGTCCTGGTATCCGGATCTGTGGCAACTGTCAGGCGGGAACCGATGGGCTCTTCCAGACCGCGCAGATCTACTCGCGCAAGGCCCCTTCTTCCGCCTCAATTCCAGGGCTCTCAGATTGACTGCATGGCTCTTGAGGCCTGGCTTCTAACGTCCAGGGGATTCTCCCCTACGGTGGTTTCCACTATGAATCGAGCTAGACGGCCCGTATCACGGAAGATATACCACAGAACGTGGAAAATCTTTTTCACCTGGTGTGCCTCTGGTGGACGTTCACCTTGGCCGTTGTCGATCCCGACCCTGTTGGTTTTTTTTGCAGTCGGGCTTGGAGTTGGGCCTATCCCTCAGTTCCCTGAAGGGTCAGGTATCAGCGCTGTCTGTACTGTTTGACAGACGCTTGGCACTCCTCCCAAAGGTCCGTCAATTTCTCCAGGGGGTGTCTCGGGTGGTCCCGCCGTATAGGCGACCGCTGGACCCTTGGGATCTCAACATGGTCCTGGCGGCTCTACAGAAACCGCCTTTTGAGCCACTGAGAGAAGTTTCCCTCTCTTGTCTGTCACAGAAAGTGGTCTTTCTGGTGGCAATTACGTCTCTAAGACGGGTCTCTGAATTGGCTGCACTATCGTGCAAGTCACCCTTTCTGGTGGTTCACCAAGACAAGGTGGTGTTGCGCCCGCGGGCAGAATTCTTGCCAAAGGTGGTTTCCACTTTTCACTTGAACCAAGAGATTGTTCTTCCATCATTCTGTCCTGCCCCTGTTCATCAGGTTGAGCGCGACCTCCACACTCTGGACCTCGTACGGGCTGTACGCATTTATGTGTCCAGGACTGCCTCCTTCCGGAGTTCGGACTCCTTGTTCGTACTGACGGCAGGTCGCTGTAAGGGGTCCGCGGCGTCAAAATCGACCTTGGCCAGATGGATCAAGGCACCCATTCAAGAGGCCTACCGTTCTTCTGGTTTGCCTCTCCCGGTGGGCTTGAAGGCGCACTCGACCAGAGCTGTCGGTGCCTCCTGGGCTTTGCGACATCGCGCTTCTGCACTACAGGTGTGTCAGGCGGCCACTTGGTCCAGCCTGCACACTTTCTCTAAGCACTATATGGTGCATGCCCATGCCTCTGCGGAGGCAAGTTTGGGCAGGCGGGTCCTCCAGGCGGCGGTTGCTCACCTTTGAGGGGGACCGTATATCTCAACGTCTTTTTGAGGAACTCTTCCCGCCCTGGGGTTTGCTTTAGGACATCCCCATTGTCTGGGTCTCCCATTATGATGATCAGAAAAAAGAGAATTTTGTTTACGTACTGTAAATTCTTTTTTCTTGAATCATCAATGGGAGACCCAGCACCCACCCAGTTGTTCCGTTGGATGTTTTGCATTTGACCTGTTCCCAGTTGGGACAGTTTATTCCGGGTTGTTGGACCGTCTGTGCACGGTTTCTTTCCCGATGTTTCGGGTGTGGTTTATGTTGTCTCCTCGCAGCTTATGGACCAAACTGAGGATATTCCCTGCGGTAGGGGTTTATAAGCGGAGGGGGCGGTGTCTACAAACTTGTAGTACCTAGTGTGGCCTCCGGAGGGCAGTGCCCTAAACCCCATTGTCTGGGTCCCCCATTGATGATTCAAGAAAAAAGAATTTACGGTACGTAAACAAAATTCTCTTTATTTTAAGTAATTTGTCGCCCTTGCACACTTTTTAAAAGGATTCTCCCTTTTGTAAATGTTATAACTTGTACTACAGGGTTAGTAGCCACAGTATGCACACATGAGCTCCTGTCTTATATTTCTAGTACCCAAAGTGGGACTTCCTACCTGCTTCGCCCATCCATCCTCAAAGTGGACACCCACTTCTTGTCAGCAGAGTCCATTTGCGGTCTATTGTACACTATATACAGTGCCTTGTGAAAGTATTCGACCCCCTTGAACTTTTCAACCTTTTGCCACTTTTCAGGTTTCAAACATAGATATAAATTCTAATTTTTTTGTGAAGAATGAACAAGTGTGACACAATCGTGAAGTGTAACGAAATTTATTGCATATTTTAACATTTTTTAAAAAAAAAAAGTGGGGCATGCAATATTATTCGGCCCCCTTTACTTTCAGTGCAGTGAACTCACTCCAGAAGTTCAGTGAGTATCTCTGAATGATCCAATATTGTCCTAAATGACTGGTAATGATAAATAGAATCCACCTGTGTGTAAAAAGTCTCCGTATAAATGCACCTGCTCTGTGATAGTTTCAGGGTTTTATTTCAAGTGCAGAGAGCATCATGAAGACCAAGGAACACACCAGGCAGGTCCGAGATACTGTTGTGGTGAAGTTTAAAGCTGGATTTGGATACAAAAAGATTTCCCAAGTTTTAAACATCTTTAGGAGCACTGTGCAAGCGATCATATTGAAAAGGAAGTAGTATCAGACCACTGCAAATCTACCAAGATCCGGCCGTCCCTCTAAACTTTCATCTCGAACAAGGAGAAGACTGATCAGAGATGCAGCCAAAAGGCACATGATCACTCTGGATGAACTGCAGAGATCTACAGCTGAGGTGGAAGAGTCTGTCCATAGGACAACAATCAGTCGTACACGGCACAAATCCGGCCTTTATGGAAGAGTGGCAAGAAGAAAGCAATTTCTCAAAGATATCCATAAAGCGTCTCGTTTGAAGTTTGCCACAAGCCACCTGGAAGACACACCAAACATGTGGAATAAGGTGCTCTGGTCAGATGAAACCAAAACCGAACTTTTTGACCACAATGTAAAACGATATGTTTGGCGTAAAAGCAACACAGCTCATCACCCTTAAAACACCATCTCCACTGTCAAACATGGTGGTGACAGCATTATGATTTGGGCCTGCTTTTCTTCAGCAGGGACAGGGAAGATGGTTAAAATTGATGGGAAGATGGACAGAGCCAAATGCAGGACCATTCTGGAAGAAAACCTGTTGGAGTCTGCAAAAGAAGTGAGACTTGGGCGGAGATTTATCTTCCAACAAGACAATGATCCCAAACATAAAGCAAAATCTACAATGGAATGATTAAAAAATAAACTTATCCAGGTGTTAGAATGGCCAAGGAAAAGTCCAGACCTGAATCTAATCGAGAATCTGTGGAAAGAGCAGAAAACTGCTGTTCACAAACGCTCTTCTCCATCCAACCTCACTGAGCACTAGCTGTTTTGAAAGAAGAATGGACAAGAATTTCAGTCTCTCGATGTGCAAAACTGATAGACATACCCCAAGTGACTTGCAGCTGTAATCGCAGCAAAAGTTGGCGCTACAAAGTATTAACTCAAGGGGGCCGAATAATATTGCAAGCCCCACTTTTCAGTTTTTTATGTGTTAAAAAAGTTTAAAATGGGGGGCGGAGCCTAGCGCATGGAGGAGTGAGACGTGCCGGGCAAGAGCTCCGCAACGCCGCCATCAAATTCAGCCTTTATTTGCAAAACCCACCGCCCGACGATCATGGGCAAAACAAGGAAGCTCTCTGGAGGCCCGGGAGCGGAGGATGGAGGGTCTCAGGGCAGCATGGACAGGTATTTGCGGTCCGGGGCGACCCCTGTTCCGGACCGCGCGCTGCCCAAGATGGCGCCTTCCCGCCCACAGCAAGCGGCGGGGGGGTGGGAGGAGAGGGGGAAGAGAGGCACAAATCGCTTTGCCGCCTTGGGGGACACACGGGAGGAAGACTCAGACTGCCCGGATTCCCCGGACGCACTTCCTGGGGGTGAGCTGGGAGATTACCTTAAAAATCTCCCCACAAAAGGCGATTTAGAAAGATTTGTCCGCCGCATTGAAAACACCTACAGAGAGGAGATGGCGGCCCTAAGGCAGGAGGTCACATCTAGAGTGGAGGAGGTGGAGAAGGCACAGGAGACGGTGCTAGACGAGCTCCAAGCACATAGAGACATGCTTTCATCACATGCAGCACTCCTGGAAGAAATGGCATATTCTCAGGAGGACCTAGAAAATCGCAACCGCCGCAATAACATACGGATTAGGGGTTTCCCGGAGTCCATTCCAGCCCTGGAGCTTGCTGGCACGGTGCAGGGGTTGCTGAAACAGGTCCTAGGTAACGACCAGGGCCCCCACATTGAACTAGATCGTGTACACCGAGCCCTGGCACCAAGAACCCCACAAGATACCAGACCCCGGGATGTGCTCTGCAGGGTGCACTTTTACGCCATAAAGGAGGCAATTTTATTTGCGGCCAGGCAAAAAGAAAAAATCATGTACCAAGATGCTCCCATACTATTCTTGCAGGATTTGTCCCGCCGCACGCTTCAGCAACGACGGGGGCTCCGTCCGCTCCTGGAGGTGTTGAGAGAACGGGAGATAAAATACAGATGGGGATTCCCCTTCCAGCTTTCTGCCTCATACGGGGGTCGCTCGGCGTCCTTTAGGAGACTGGCGGATCTCCCTCTATTTTGCAAAACTTTGGACATTCCGGAAATGGACCTGCCCGACTGGCCTGTGATGCCTGGCCTACCTCCAGCCCCTGTGAGATGGCAAAGAGTGAGGCGTCAACGATCACCCAGAAATCCACCGGCCTGAAGAGGAGGAAGACAACTAGAGGACTTTCTGAATTTCCTTGTTACATGATGACCTCTTACGCCGAGCTGTGAAATGAAGGCATCAAGTGTCCATGACCGATGTCCTGCGGTTCTGGGACAGGATGGAGAGGATTCGGATAGTCTTGAGCCCTTGCAGATGGGTTGTAGTTTCTGTTATTGTCTTGTATGTCTTCTTTTCTTTCTTTTTCATATTAATGCCTTAATCTGACTATCGGGTCACACACCAACCCACATGTTCATATTATTATTAGATACAATGGCTTTCTGACCTCCCCTAAACCCCTGCCCGTCGCCTTATCCCACAAATTTGACCTGTCTCCCTTGGATTCATTTACCCCTCTTTTTCCTTTGTTCCCTCTCTCCTGGTTATTAACCGGGCCCTCTTCCCACCCCTGACTCCATTGTATCAGCCCATTAGATTCTCTGACCTCCATAATATGCTCTTTTGTTAAAACTCTCTCTCTAATACCTATTAGGCTGGGTTTCTTTACAACACTCATGGTGCCCACCCCATACCCTCTCTATCTACCAGTATGTTTATTTCATTCTGTTGGGGATCTCACGGAGGGGGGGGGGGGCACGCTTGGGATTTTAGACTCGAGACATACCTGATTTTTCTCCTTCTATATTACATAATTGTGTTTATAGTACTAGAACTCAACAAAGTTAGGTTGGATGATATTCAATGAAAGATATAAAGAGATAGAGGTGGCGTTGCGGAGGGTAGAATGCACTGGGCAAAACACCCGACCCCCAGTGCTGGATGACGTTAGTCACCCATAAACGTACGCACAACGGCACCGATAGGTGCTTTTTTTGGTCAAAACATATAATTGTACATATATCTGTTATTACTTTATCTTTGATGTTGCTAATTTTTGTTCCCCTACCTACCCTCTTCCCCAATCCCATGCCGAGTGCTCAGACAGAGAGGGATACGGTAACATATATTTGATTAAATGGCTATGACAACGCTTAATTGTTGCTCGTTCAATGTAAATGGTCTCAACAAACCAGAAAGAAGAAGACAGATCTGTCATTCATTTCATAAAGCCAAAATTCATATTTTGATGCTCCAGGAGACCCACTTTCGTTCAGATAGAGTCCCAAGATGTGAAACCAGGGATTACCCCTGTAATCACAGCACATTCCCTGGTTCTAAAGCTAGGGGGGTTTCCGTGGCGTTCCATCGGTCCTGCACCCCACAAATTTTGGACCAGGAGGTTGATCAAGGGGGTCGTTTCATGTTTCTAAAGGTGAAAATTCTCTCTCTTACATTCATCATCGTTAACGTGTATTTTCCCAACAGGAAACAACTGAGATTTGGAGCACGTTTACGGAAACGCCTGGAGACATTCGCTGGCTCGGTCCCGATCATCATGGGAGGAGACTTCAATTATCCTGTTGATCCGGTGATCGATACGTCGGCGGGTAAGTCTTCTCAGCCTGCGCCATCTCTCCACTACCTGAATAGACAGTGGGAGGGGATGCACATGGTGGACACGTGGAGAATATTTAATCCTAACGTAAAAGATTATACATTTTTCTCGCATGTCCATTCAACATACAGCAGGATAGACAGGTTCTATATGTCACACTCAATGTTGGACTGGGGGGTAACGACGGACATAGGTTCAATACTATGGTCAGACCATGCCCCAATATACCTCAAATTGACTGTGTCTGCATCCAAAGGAAGTGGTTTTACGTGGAGACTAAATGAAAATCTAATGTCTGATCAGGAGTGTCACCTAGATATCGAGACTACAATTAAAAATTTTATGCTAGACCACTCCTTGGATACGACGCCTAGCCCGGTAAAATGGGAGGCTCTAAAGAGCGTTTTAAGGGGGGTGCTCATATCCCATGGTACACGCCTCAAGAAAAAAAGATCACGCGATATAGATCACCTGCTGGCCCAGATAGCTGACATGGAAACGAGACACAAGGAGAATCCGACTCCGCAGGGCCTTTCCCTCCTGTCCTCCACAAGGCACAAGTTGCTGTCCATTCTAGACCAAAAAGACAGGGTGAACAGAGATTGGACTAAATCTCGATTTTATGTATCGGGCAACAAAAGCGGGAAACTTTTAGCTAGAGTTCTCCACCCCAGACCCCCCAGAACGTATATAACACATATCCGGGATCCAGGGGGCACTTTGCTTCATAAAACGAGTGATATTCTCCATAGCTTTAGAGACTTCTATTCCTCTCTATACAACTTAGAAGCTCCTCGAGAATCTGAGGAGGACTTCTTGGAGTATATTGGAAAGACAGGCCTACCCAGGTTGTCCTCGGAGGATATGAACCAGCTGGCTGCTGATTTTACTTTGGGGGAAATAGAGGCCGGAATTAAAGACATGAAACATGGTAAGAGTCCGGGCCCGGACGGTTACTCTGCAGGGTTTTATAAAAAATATGGGATCTCCTGGGCCCGCTATTCTTGTCGGTATGTAATGACATATCTCCGGGAGGGTCCTTCCCAGCCCAAGCACTTATGGCCCACGTGGTGGTCTTACATAAATCCGGGAAAGATGGGTCGATATGTGGTAACTACAGACCCATCTCTTTAATCAACCTGGACATTAAACTTTATTCTAAACTGGTGGCAAATAGGCTTAAACACCTCCTCCCCGGGATAATCCATGGAGATCAAGTGGGGTTTGTTCCTGGCAGAGAAGCTAGGGACAACACGATCAGGTCTGTGGCCCTTATAGACGCAGCTCGCAGACGGTCGGTACCCATGTGCATCCTGTCAGTAGACGCGGAAAAGGCGTTTGACAGGGTGCACTGGGGATTTATGTTTGCGGTATTACGCCATTTAGGGGTAGGAGACATCATGCTTCATCGCATAAAAGCTCTGTATGCTCAACCAACTGCTCGTCTGCGAATAAATGGCGTGCTATCGGAGTCCTTCTCAATCCGTAACGGCACGCGCCAGGGTTGCCCATTATCCCCTTTACTGTATATTCTTTGTATGGAGGTCCTGGCGTGCGCCTTACGAGCTGACACTTCAGTACAGGGTCTGGAAGTGGGAAGGAGAGAACACAAGATTGCTTTATTCGCAGACGATCTGCTAGCTTACATCACAAACCCCCTGATATCCCTTCCCCATATTCTGGAAAACATGAAGGTATTTGGTAGATTGAGCAACTTTAGGGTAAATCCCTCCAAATCCGAAATGCTTAACATTACCCTGCCACGTTTGGTGGTTTCACTCTTGGGGGGGATTATCCTTTTAAATGGCGGGAGGAGTCTTTGGGTTATTTGGGGATTAGGTTAACAAGGGACCCTTCGCTCCTCTTTGTACACAATTATATGCCCCTGCTGTCATCATTAGAATCGGACTTAGTCAAATGGAACAAACTTTCACTGACTTGGCTAGGCAGACTACACGCCTTGAGAATGGACATCCTCCCGCGTCTTCTCTATCATTATCAAACACTACCTATTCATTTACCGGCCTCCTTCTTCTCCAGATTGAAGCAGGGATGGACCCGCTTTTTGTGGTCTCATGGCCGCCCGAGGATTTCCTTCAAGACCCTTAGTAAGAAAATTGCACATGGAGGAATGGGCCTCCCAGACCCCTTACTGTATCACTACGCAGCTATGGATAAGTGCCTCCTGGATCTCTTCAGGGAGGAGGGGGAGGGATGGGCGGAGGTGGAACGGGAGGGACTTCATTATGACCCTCTAGCATGGATTTGGGCAATGGATTCGAGTGGACGAGAAACCCGTTCGTTTCTAGCTCTACAGCTACATGACTCCTTCAAAAGACAGGTCCGTCTGTTTCATTTTACCTCCAATCCAGGCCCTCTAACCATGTTATTCGATAACCCATCGTTCCCAATAGATTCAGGCTGCACCTCGTTTCTAGGTCTCACTAAGCGTCCTGCCCATCTCTCAGGGACTGTATTTCCCACTCTGGAATTAAACCACTGGACGACTTCCCTAATATACATATCCAACATCAAGGGACATGGTTCCAATATACTAGATTAGATAGCTTTGTGAGATTCTTACCTTTCTCATCCCTTAGGAGACCCCTGACAGACTTTGAACAATTATGTGCTAAACGGACGTATATACCACACGCTATCTCAGTGATTTACGATTTATTCCACACACATAGAAACATGGACTTGGGGGACAGACCTGGGTACGTGAGGAGATGGGAGGAAGATTTGAATAGAACCCTATCTGTGTTGGACTGGGAGAAAATCTTTACTTCCACGTATAGTGCATCCCTCTCGGCTATGTCTCAGGAGAGAAACTATAAGGTGGTGGCGAGATGGTATAGGTGTCCTGCTGACGTACACCGGGTATTTCCGGAAGTCTCGGACCGATGCTGGCGATGTCTAGAGGGAGTGGGCACGTACATCCATGTGTGGTGGGGATGCTCATTGATATCCTCTTTTTGGAGGGATGTAAATGACCTTTATGCACGTGTGACAGCTCTAAAGATACAATTTACCATGGAACTGGCCCTATTGAATCTACACCCTCTGTCTAACAAGGGTTTTAAGAAAGGTTTGCTGAGGTTCTTTTTGACATCAGCTAGACGTCTCATACCTCGATGGTGGAAAAAAACTAGATGCCCTTCTCGCTGGGAGTTGGTAGCAGAACTTAATGAGGTGTGCAGGATGGAGGAATTGGCAGCATGTGCTTCACGGACCCCCGGTAGTTTAGAGGGACATCGTGAGAGATGGACCTCTTGGTTTCTATACAGGGACTCTGATGATCTTCAATCTTGGGTTTCTTCTGTGGAGTGAGACCATACAAGTTCAATTTGGAAGATTTATGTGGCCATAAGATTACAACTTCATCCCTTCTGGATATGAGTTACTCGGCACCCATACCCCTTCCCCTTTTTCCCATCACTTCTTTAACTTCCTCCCTTTCTTTCTTTTTCTCCTTTTCCTGTTTCTCACCCCCTTTTTGTTAGTTTGAGCTGGTTCCCTTGCTCTTTTTCCTAGAGATGTTTGGAAACTTTGAATATGATTTTCAGATTTTTGATAATATAGGTAGTAATACAACATGGACATTTGTTCACAATACTTAATAGATCTACCAGAATATACAAACAGATATGCTACATAGATGTGATGTATATAATGCAAGAAAAGAAAAACTAGTTGGTTTGTTCATTTGAAACTTTTGTTAATATATTTGCATACAAGAACCATGCCTTACAGTTCATTGTACTGTTGTCATATGTGTGAGATAAAACGAATAAAATATGATTTGAAAAAAAAAAAAAAAAAAGTTTAAAATATCCAATAAATTTAGTTCCACTTCATGATTGTGTCCCACTTGTTGATTCTTCACAAAAAAATGAGAATTTGTATCTTTATGTTTGAAGCCTGAAATGTGGCAAAAAGTTGAAAAGTTCAAGGGGGCCGAATACTTTCACAAGGCACTGTAAGATTCGGTACTGGAACACTTGACACATACATTATTCAATAGCTTGGCTAATACTATGTACCGTATATACTCGAGTATAAGCCGAGTTTTTCAGCACAATTTTTGTGCTGAAAAGTGCCCCCCTCGGCTTATACTCGAGTCACTCGGTATGCTGTGGGGGGGCTGTGACCGGGGGCTGGAGGAGGCGGGGGGGGGGCGCAGTGACTGCAGGAGGTCACGTGGGGCCGCCTCATTAGTGTAATGAATATGCACGGCATCCCCCCGTCCATCAGCGGCGGGGGGAGCGGTGCATATTGCACTACACTGGCCCCCATCAGTGATATCCAGCCCCCCTCCTTAGTATGTGTCCCCCAGGCTGCGGCACATGTTAAAATAACAAACATTCCATACATCACCTTTCCGGCGCCACTCCTCCGGTCCTGGCTTCTTACTGCTTGTGCCGGTGTCATGTGATCGGGCGCAGCCGATGACGTAATCTCCTGCGCCCGGTCACAGCACTAGAAGCCGACACAAGGAGGAAGAAGCCGGGAGCGGAGGAGCGGCGCCGGAAAGGTGATGTATTAAATGTTTGTCATTTGAACAGGTGCCACAGCCTGGGGGACACATACTAAGGAGGGGGGCTGGATATCACTGATGGAGGCCCTGTATACCGCTGCTGGGGCCCTGTATACCGCTGCTGGGGCCCTGTATACCGCTGCTGGGGCCCTGTATACCACTGCTGGGGCCCTGTATACCACAGCTGGGGCCCTGTATACCCCTGCTGGGGCCCTGTATACCCCTGCTGGGGCCCTGTATACCACTGCTGGGGCCCTATATACCACTGCTGGGGCACTATATACCACTGCTGGGGGCCTGTATATTACTGCTGGGGCCCTATATACCACTGCTGGGGCCCTATATGCCACTGCTGGGGCCCTATATACCACTGCTGGGGCCCTGTATACAGCTGCTGGGGCCCTGTATACCACTGCTGGGGCCCTGTATACCACTGCTGAGGCCCTGTATACCACTGCTGAGGGGCCTGTATAATACCACTGCTGAGGGGCCTGTATACCATTGCTGAGGGGCGCTATATACCAGTGACGGGGGGCTATATAATAGGATGGGGGTCTGCTGCATTTCATACCCTAGGCTTATACGCGAGTCAATAACTTTTCCCAGCTTTTGGGGGCAAAAGTTGGGGGGTCGGCTTATACACGGGTCGGCTTATACACGAGTATATACGGTATCAATACTTTTACAGCCACATATCTATAAAAAAAAAATACAGCTTGCATGTAGGGCTATATAACGCTAAATACTCAATTTGCTGGGGCCTTAAAAAAGTTGACCTGATTCAAAAAGAAAAATATTCCCCAGTATGAGTCTGTTTATATTGTGTCGTTCTAACCTTTTATCCCTAAATTCACATAATTTGTGTATGTTTGTTTTGACCTGCAGATTGCCTGCAGAGTCAATATAATGGCAACAGTCAGGACCATTTAAGCCCCCGTCACACTGAGCGAAATCGCTGCTGAGTCACAAGTTTTGTGACACAACAACGACCTCAGCAGCGATCTTGCTATGTTTGACACGTAGCAGCGATCAGGCCCCTGCTGTGAGATCGCTGGTCGTGTCGGAATGGCCTGGACCACTTTTTGTTCGTCGGTCTCCCGCTGGCCGGCATGCATCGGTTTGTTTGACAGGGCCAACGACCTCAATACCACAGGTCTGAGAGACAGGGTCCCAACTACCGCTGTATCATTCCGTATCGTTGCTGCGTCGCTGGTGAGATCTGAATCTTTCACATCTCACCAGCGACCACGTAGTGACGCACCTGTGATCCCTACCAGGTCGTATCGTTGTCGGGATCACTGGAACACGTCGCCAAATGTGACGGTACCCTTACTGAACAAATTCTCTTTTTTGCTGTCACATAGTCTAACACTCTACTATGCTGGTTAGTGATTGCAATTAATTGTCTCTGTATTGCATTAGTGTTATTAAGATTCTCAGGAACCTAGAAAATTTGATCATTCAGTTTGTCAGTGGCCTCTACTAGTTTATTTCACATTTGCATTATGGAGGGGTATATGAAAATAGCACTTAATATTTTTTTTTTGCTTTCCCTGCTTCTATTACATGAGGCCTCCCATTCAGTTGTAGTGTTTTGTCTGCTGCCCCTTTATACAAAGTGTAAATTACGTAGCAATTTCAGATATCCAGTGGCATTGAGGTTTCCATTGATAAAGATTGGCCCCACTATCATTGCACCCCATATACCACACCATACCATCAATTTTTGTGTTCCAACAGTCTTGGAGGGATCTATCCACTGTGGGTTAGTCTCGGACCAATAGCGGTGGTTTTGTTTGATAACTTCACCATTCACAAAAAAGTTTGCCCCATTATTCATCTGAAGGCAATTGTCTATGCTGTGAAGATACAAGATGTGCAGCAACTGAAACAACGGATACTGGAAGCTTGTGCTAGCATTTCTTCTGTGGTGTTGCTATCAGTGTGTCAAGAGTGGGAGAAGAGGGTTGCATTGACAATCCAACACAATGGGCAGAACTTTGTACACGTTTTATAAGTTGTCATAAACTTGTAAATAACTCTTGAAAGAATAAAGTTATGTTAAAACCAAACACACCATTGTTTTTCTTATGAAATTCTCAATATGTTTGATGTGTCACATGACCCTCTTTCCATTGTAAAAAATAAAGTTGGATCCAAAATGGCCATGGCCATGGTGACCACAAAAAATCTGGACACCACAAAACGATTCCCCTTTCCAGATAATGAGATAGCCAAAATTTGAGCTCGATCAAACGACGTTAACCCGTGCCGCTTGTCGCTCAAAGTTTGAAAAAATCCAAATTTTTGGCCAAAAAGCTGACATATGGAGCCATAACTCCAGAATGGTAAATAATAAAAACACGCTTAATATCTCAAAAGAAAGCTAATGTTGTTCTTCAAAATTTATATTTTATAAACAATTGTTATTTTAAGTCAAACTGAGTTACAACAGCTTTTAGCCCCAAGAACGTGACCTGGTACCACTAGGAGCATACTTCGTATATTTTGTTATTAAGTGATAAAATTTGTTTTTTTTTGGTATATTTTTGAGTTTAAAGTTTAAATTTACTTACCGGTCAAAGAATGTAAACGTTTCTTTGGTAAGTAAATTTACTTACCAAAGAAACGTTTACATTCTTTGACCGATTTAACCCCTTAGTGACGAAGAAATTAGTCATTTTTCATTTTCGTTTTTTCGCTCCTCGGCTTCCAAGAGCCATAACGTTTTTATTTTTCTGTCGACACAGACATATGACGGCTTGTTTTTTGCGGGACGAGTTGTACTTTCAGATGCAATAATTTGTTTTACCATATAGTGTACAGGGAAATTGCAAAAAATTTTTAAATGCAGTGAAATTGCAAAAAAAGTGCAATAAGACGTTTGTTTTTTGGGTTTTGTAGTCGCCGTGTTCACTATATGGTAAAACCGACGTGACCGTGTGATGCCTAGGGTCAGTATGAGTTTGTAGATACCAAACATGTATACCTTTATTGGTATCTAGGTGGTGAAAAAAAATTCAAAAGCATGAAAACAAAAAAAAATTGCACTTTTTGTGCCATGTTCTGCGAACCGTAGCGTCCTCATTTTTCGGGATCTGGGGCTGGGTGACGGCTTATTTTTTGCGTCTCGAGCTGACGTTTTTGTTTCAATAGTTTTTATTAAACATTTGCAAAGAAATTACAAAGAGAACAATAATTAGCATATTGACCGCCTGGAAGTCATTCAGGTCCCAATTCAAACTTGTAAGAATACGTAGTGAATAACAGTTGTGTAGGAAATACAAAATACAGTCAATTCACATTATTCTTGTAAAAAACCAACATATAATGAAATAGAAGGTAAATAAAGTAAAATCATAAGACATGAAGGGAATGGGATAACATATATCCAGGAAAGTGGGGAATAGGGAAGAGGGGAGAGGAAGGGGGTTTTGTGCCCAGAAGATTCCGTTCTGATATCAAGGTTACATTGAGTGTCATATTCTAGTATCTGCGTAGTAAATGAGAAAATATGTAATTACAATGAAATTTGAACATTGTTAAATGGGGACGACCTCCATGGATCCCACCAGGAGAGAACCTTGTTGCGCTTGGATGCGTCATGAGCCAGCATATATTCATGTTGAAAATGTAGATTAAGTGTATCATGTAAGTTATGTATAGTCGGAAGTGTCTTTGATTTCCAGAATCTTGAGACACACAGCCTAGCTCCTAGTAGTACATTCGTAACTATAGGCCTCAGTGGAGTTGGCCACTCCTCTAATCCTAAACTCAGAATAGCTAAGGAGGGCCCCAAGTGGAAAGACACACCCGTTATGGACCAAAGAAGATTGGACACCTCCTGCCAAAAGCCACGCAGCACATCACAACCCCACCACATGTGTAGTGAAGTCCCCACCTCATCGCAACCCCTCCAGCAAATCCGAGTATGACTAGAGTTCTTTACCTTATATTTCGCTAACACAGTTGGGGTGACGTACCACTCGTAATGTATTTTTTTAATTTGTTCGAGGTGGTTTATGCAACTTGTATATTTTGGGCATCTCACCGATGCTTCCTGCCATTGGGTTAGTGTAAACTCTTCCTGCAAAGCCGTTTCCCACTTAATCATGTAGGGCAATTTTTCTGTAGAGTTCAGTCGAGCTAATGCTCCATACAGGACAGACACCCCGTGAGAGCCCCAGGGAGCGGATTTAAAAAATCGTTGTGTTGCTCCATCTGTCGTTGACAGATCTACATTTGGCCAGGGTATTGAGCCCAGAAAGTGGCGCAACTGTAGATACTGGTAAAATGTAGTTTTGGGAAGAGAGTATCTGTCTACTATTTCAGCGAAAGATTTCATAGTGGAATTGTCAAGAACCTGGTGAAGATGAGTGATACCCTGGATTTCCAATGATGAAGAGAGAGAGATCCTACAAACGTTTCAGCCGCTTGGATAGTTATTGATTTAAATAGGAAAGCCAACAGGGAGTGAGCATGTTGTCTCCAGAGACGTAACAAAGTCAACATTGGTTTAAGTAGTGTCGAACCCTCCGATTGCTTTAGGAGGTTAATTTCTAATAAAAGTTTGGTGGAGTGTTGAGGAGCATAATGTTTTTCGATTGCCATCCACAGCGGGCCAGGGGTTTCTGCCCACCAGTAACTTGCCGATGCTAGATGTGTTGCAGTATAGTAATGTGCCAAATTTGGGATCCCCATACCTCCCAATTGAACTGGTAAAGAAAGGATTTTCATGCCCACTCGGTGGCGTTTGTGGTCCCAAATGAAATTGTTAAGGGTGGACTGTAAAATTGCTATCAGGCGTTTTGGGAACAGTAGTGGTAAGCAGCGAAAAACGTAAAGAATTTTAGGGAGGTAAATCATCTTTATAATATTGATTCTGGCAATCCAGGAAAGAATCAATTGTTTGTGTGACGAAAGGCCTGTCTTTATCGATCGGAGTAGTGTGTCATAGTTTTGGCGAAGTAAACCCCCGGTATTAGAAATCGTTATCCCTAGATATTGAATACCCTTAGGGGACCACTGAAATGGGAAATTTGCTTTCAGTGAGGCAGCTAGGACAGGTGGTATCTGAATTGGGTAGAATAGCGATTTAGTCACATTCAGCTTATAATATGAGGCAGTTGAGAATTCGGACAATAAAGACATTATCCTGGGGACAGTGGCCGTGAGCTTCGTGCAAATGAAGATCACGTCGTCTGCGTATAATCCTATTTTATGCTCCACTCCTCCCACACACGGACCAGAGATCAATGGGTCCTGTCTCACTCTAGCTGCCAACGGCTCCATGATTAGAGCGAAGATCAGGGGAGACAAAGGACACCCTTGTCTGGTGCCATTTGTAATCAAAAGGGAGTCTGAGAGGAATCCCGATGCCTTGACTCTGGCCGTGGGGGAGGAGTAAAGAGCGAGTATAGCAGTTTTGATATTGCCCACCAGTCCAAACCGATCTAAAACTGCTGCTAGGTACCCCCAGTGCACTCTATCAAAGGCTTTTTCAGCATCTAGTGACAGAAGTGCACTGGGGGCCCCCTTCCGCTCCAACAACTCAAGCAGGTCAATCACGCGGCGTGTGCCATCAGACGCTTGTCGTCCCGGGATAAATCCCACCTGTTCCAGGCCTATCAGGTCTGGTAGCACCCTTGCCAATCGTTGTGCCAGAGTTTTTGCATAAACTTTTACATCGCTGTTCAGGAGAGCAATCGGACGGAAGTTTGGAGGGGAATCAGGAGGTTTTCCCGGCTTTGGGATCGTGGTGATCCTTGCTTCCAGTCCTTCAGGACGTATCTGACCTTTGGTTCTCCAAAAGGAGAAGAGGGTAAGCAAGTGAGGTAAAAGACGCGATAAAAAGGTAGTGTAGTATTTATAGGAAAACCCATCTTGGCCTGGGGCCGAGGATTTCTTCATTGAATTAATTACTGATATTATCTCCTCTTTCGTGAAATCTGCATTTAATAATTTGAGTTGCGATTCTTTTAGTCTGGGTAAGTGTGCTTGGGCTAAAAAGGATTCGATTGTCTCAGAGTTTGGCTGTGGGGTGTTGGGATCTTCTTTTAGGTTATAGAGGGAAGTATAATAGTCTTTAAATTGGGCTGAGATGTCTAAGGGGTTTCTGATTTTCTCTCCTGAGGAACTTAAAATATGATCAATTTTTGTGGACGTTCTTTGTTTTTGTACACGTTTGGCTAGAAGTTTACCTGATTTATCTCCCATGCCGTAGAAGTGGGCCTTAAGTTTTTTAAGATTATGTTCTACTTTATGTAGTAAAAGGGATTTAAGGTCTCTATGAGTAATTTCCAATTCCGATCATATTTGTGGAGTTTGGGATTTTTTATATTGTTTTTCCAGAGCTGTTAGTTTGTCAGTAAGCTCCTTAAGTTGCTCATCACGTTTGCGCTTATCTCTAGCTGCCATTTGAATAAATTGGCCCCGTAAAACTGCCTTATGTGCATACCACAATATTTCCGGGTTAGTGTCTTGAGAATGGTTAATTGCAAAGTATTGATCAAGTTGGGAGTCTATGTATGTTATGTTGTCAGGGAGGCTTAAAAGATATTCATTTATTGACCATGTCGGAGATGGAGAGACTTGCAGATCGTCAGCTATTTGGATAAGGATCGGGGCATGGTCAGACCAAGTTATATGTCCGATTGTAGTCTTTTGGCATTTTGGAAGAAGGGAGTCTCCGACTAGAAAGTAGTCTATTCGACTATATGTTTGATGTCTAGGGGACAGAAAAGTATAATCTCTCTCTTCACCATGGGTATAGCGCCAGATATCGTGAAGGTGATGGTTGTGCAACAACCCACTCAGCTCACCCCGGCACATAGAGGATGACGAACAGTCAAGGCGTTTGTTCACCAGGATATTGAAGTCTCCAGCCACAAGGAGGAATCCCTTAGCTAGAGAGTCCAATGTAGTGAATAGGGATCGGGCAAATTTTAGTTGGCCTGTATTAGGACCGTAGACCGAAACTAAGGTGTATAGTTTCCCGTTTATCAAGGCTTTAACCACTAGAAAGCGACCACATGGATCCGCCACTTTCTCCACGAGCGTGAATGCCAGCGCTTTGTGAACAAAGATAGCTACTCCAGAGGTCTTGTTGGGTGCGTTAGCAAAGTATAGGCTAGGAAATCGAGTTGATTTCATCCTAAAGTTGTCCCCTCTAAAAGGTGGGTTTCCTGCACAAATAAAATGTCAGCTTTTAGTTTGGTAAGTTGTTGCCATACCAAGGTTCTTTTTTTTGGGGAATTTAGCCCATTTACATTATTGAAGACAATGAAAACTCATGGTGACCTGATCGTAGTTAAAGATTCGTGTACCTATCCAGTATCAAACAATTTAGTAGTATTAAAGATCTTATAAATCAATAAGCTGTTGGCACTAGAGAAGGGGAGGGGAAGTAAGGACAGGAAAAATCAGGGAGGGCAAGGGGGGAGACAGAAGACAGAAAGAAAAAGTATTACATGTAGATATCCGTATCAATTCAAGCAACACCTCGGGTTCTTGGAAAAACAATTGGAATGATATTAATTATACTAGGAGACCTATGTAGTCTAGAATTCATCAGGTAGGTCTGTGTGAGGGAGATCAAGTTCTGAGGGAAAGTAGTGAAAATGAAGATGTGTTAAGGAGGGAAGAGAAAAGAATACAGTGGATAGATAGAGTCTTGTATACCAGAACTAAAAGTGAGAAGTTTAGAGGTGTGTGGAAGAATGATATTAGGGTAGAGACCCAGAAGGAAAGAGAGAGGGATAGATAGAGATTAAAGGTACTTAAAGAAAGTAAGTTAAGAGCTGGAGGAGAGTAAGAAGAGAGGAGAGATAGGAAGTTGGTGGAATCATGAAAATAGGTAAAAAATAAATGTGAGGTTGAAACACACTCTCTCTTCATAAACCGTATATCAATAACAGAACCACAAATAATAAAAATAACTCTTAATATGAGTGCTTCTCAAAGCACTCCCAGGCCCAAACGTCTGTATCAGTTATCAGTTAATACTTAAGGAAGAAGTTGGGCACTTGTGTGAGGGGTGGTAGGGCAGTGTAAAGCCCTAAACACACTTCCAGATTGTGCAAGTATACACCAAAGTCTGAAAGTGTGGCAGAGAATTTGACAATAGTCATACCAGCGATGGAATCCAATCCCCAGGGATATAAAGTCACTTCAAACCCGCTCCACTGGAAGAAGAAGCATTTGGACGGTTGTCGCGATGTCCCGGACTGTTGGACGGGGATCCGGGCTTTGTCAGCATGCGCCAGTCAATCAAAGCAGCTTTCATTTTAGTAGGGGAGGCAAAGAACTGTCGTGTTCCTTTGTATCGGAAGGATACATTGACTGGTGAGCCCCAAGCATAATTAATTCCCCGTTCTCTTAGGATTGCACAATATGGGGCAAAATCTCTTCGTCTTGCGAGAGTGCCAGGTGATAGGTCTGGAAATAAGGACCATGAAGCAAATGGAGCGTCAGCTATTGGGTTCTTTCTCAGAGCATGCAGTAAAGGATCTCTTAGTTTTGGCGTCGTTAGGAGGACCATAATATCTCTGGGAACATCAGGGGGAGCTTTCTGTGATCGGGGAAGCCGATAAGCTTTCTCAATATCTAAGTCTGCTGGTGCAGCTGAGGGAAGAATGATCCTCAAGAAAGGTTTCACTAGAGCAGTTAAATCTTCCTCATCTCCTGATTCAGCTACTCCCCTGACCTTAATGTTAGCTCTTCTCAGCTTGTCCTCTAGATCCCATAGTTTCGCTTTAGTGGTCCTAAGGTCAGATGCTAAATCTTGGTAACTGTCTGCGAGTTCATTATGGGCACCAGCGAATTCCGCCATTTTTTCCTCTAATATGCCAGTCCGGTTATTCATGGCAGCCATGTCAGACCTGATCTCTCCCACTATGCTCCGTATGTCTCCTTGTATGGAGGCTCGGAGATCGCTCAGTAGCCCTTTGAGGGAGCCATAAGTGATCACTGTAGAGTCCTCATGCTTTTCCCTATGAGACCTGCTGTTTAAGCCTCCATTAGAGCTCGCGCGCGAGCTTTGTGAGTGGGGAGAGTTAGGAGAGCGGGAGATATCTTCTCCTGCCGGCGCCATGTTTGTTTTTCTGTCTGCGGCCCCGGGGCGTTCAGGAGAGAAGAAATCTGATACCTTCTGAGCGGTGCTGCGATTCCTGGAGCCTGTCCTCGGCATCACAAAGGGTTGAGGTAAGATTACCTTCACAGTGGGGCTAGATTAAGTCAGGTAGGAGCCGCTAGTCCCCTGGGGTCTGGAGATCGCTGGTGGAGCTCTCTGACTATGCGTCCAGCATTGCTCCCGGCAGGACACGCCCCCCGAGCTGACGTTTTTAATGATACCATACTTGGGTGGATGCGCTGTTTTGATCGTCCGTTATTGCATTTTTTAGCATTGTTGCAGTGATAAAAAAAAACGTAATTTTGGCGTTTGAACCATTTTCTGCGCTACGCAGTTTATGGATATCATTATTTGATTATTTATATTGATAGATCGGGCGATTCTGAACGCGGCGATACCAAATATGTGTATTTTTTTTTTAATACTTTTATTGTGGATGGGAGAAAATGGGGGTGATTTGAACTTTTATGTTTTTTTTTTTTCAACTTTGTAAAATCTTTATTTGCTTATTGATTCTTACTTTTACACAGCCCCTGTGAGAGGCATGCAGCTGCACAGTCCGATCGCTTCTGACACATACAGAGGAGCTGCAGCTCCTCTGTATGTGTCAGAATCGCGGACCTGTTGTGGTTGGCAGCCCCTGCCAACCACAACCCAGAAATGCTCCATGACAGGTTCCAGGGTCAAGCCAGGACCCTGGCCTGTGACATCAGCACGGGAGATCCCGCGATACTATCGCGAGATCTCCCCTGGAGCCCGAGCCCGGTAAGCGCGTGCTGACGGCTCCGGCTCCCTTAGATCCCGCTCTCAGAGGTTAACAGCACCGATCGGATGGCGGGACCGATTGGTGCTGTTACTCCCACATCTCAGCTAGTGAGATCAGCTGAGATGTGGGAGGTTTGAAGTGAGCACCACGCCGGAGCTCACTTCAAACACCGGGTAATGACAGCGTTCCTAAGACAAAATCCAAACACCTGGCCTCAAAATAATGACTTCCAAGAAGGATTGAAAATTGTCAAAACATTAAAAGTAGTTAATGATATGGCTGAGCGTGGTGTTAAATTAATAACCAACTTTAACGATCTTCTGACAAAAGATGAAGAACAATAGCAATATGTCCTGCAAGTTGTAAGCAAATTCCGAGCATTATATTCTGACGTTTCAAAAACTACTTTAACAAAAGCTCTAGAATAGATTAGAGAACTATGTAAAATTATCAACTCATGTAGGTACTACGTCTGTATCTTTTCTGTGTCAGTTTTGTATGTATTATATACCTCATTTTTATATTTTAAAATAAAAAATGTCATTAGACTTATCAGTATTACTTGTTTTTTTATTATATTTCTACTTTAAACTCAAAAATATACAAAAAAACCCCCAAAATTTATCACTTAATAACAAAATATACGAAGTATGCTCCTAGTGGTACCAGGTCACGTTCTTGGGGCTAAAAGCTGTTGTAACTCAGTTTGACTTAAAATAACAATTGTTTATAAAAAAAAAATTGTTTGAAGAACAACATTAGCTTTCTTTTGAGATATTAAGCGTGTTTTTATTATTTACCGTTCTGGAGTTATGGCTCCATATGTCAGCTTTTTGGCCAAAAATTTGGATTTTTTCAAACTTTGAGCGACGAGCGGCACAGGTTAACGTCGTTTGATCGAGCTCAAATTTTGTCTATCTCAATATCTGGAAAGGGGAACCGTTTTGTGGGGTCCAGACTAATAAGATTCCGACATTTTTTCCCCCCTATATGAGATCCGGTCACTCTAGTCACCACGCATCTGGAAAAGTTTTCCCCCTCCCATATACTAATATGCCACAAACAGCATGTTGATATCACCAACCATTCCCATTTTATTTAGGTGCATCCATATAAATGGCCCACCCTGTATATCCCACCCCAACAGGTGCAGTCTCACCACTAAACCTTAGTCCCACAATACTCTGATTCTGATGCCTGGCACTTTGTAATGGGGGATGATCAGTTTCTCTTATCCCTAATCCAACATTGTATAGGCATTCATTTGTTAGTGCTTACCCATGCTACAGTCGTTACCAGCCTCCTTCCACTGGGGGAGAGCCCCTATGTTATGCCCGAAGGCTTCCTCAGGGTGCTGCAAGAGAGTGGCGTGACTCTTACAACCATAGGCTGTTAATAATGTAGATGAAAAGCTTCCATTTGGGTTCTCCCAAGCGTTTTAAAATATTTATCAACCTATGTTTTTTTGGTCTCTGCAGATTTACACATACATACATACATATATTTTCAAATTACGATACTGCAGATGGATTCGCTTACAGTATAGCTATGTGCAAAATTCTTTCGCTATATCTTATTTACTCTGCTGTTCATATAGAAATAGTTCAATATACAGTCATATCAAAATTTTTGGGCACCCCTCTTATTCTTACTCTTTTTTTTTTTTTTGTTTAAAATAGTTTTTTTGCAACAGCTATTTCAGTGTGATATATGTAATAACTGATGGACACAGTAATATTTTAGGTTTGAAATGAGGTTTATTGTACTAACCAAAAACTGTGATATATGCATTACTTCAAAATTTGACAGGTGCCAAAGTATGGGCACCCTTCTGATTTTCATGATTTTAATACTCCTAGCTACTTTTTACTGACTTACTGAAGCACTAAATTGGTTTGGTAACCTCACTGAGCTTTGTACTTCATAGCCCGGTGTATCCAATCATGAGAAAAGCTATTTCAGGTGTCCACTTGCAAGTTGTTCTCCTAGTTGCATCTTCTCTGAGGAGTGGCATCATGGGCTCCTCAAAACAGCTCTCAAATGATCTGAAAAAAAGATTGTTCAACACAGTTGTTCAGGGGAAGGATACAAAAAGTTGTCTCAGAGATTTAACCTGTCAGTTTCCACTGTGAGGAAAATAGTAAGGAAATAGAAGACCACAGGGACAATTCTTGTAAAGGCCAGAAGTGGCAGGCCAACAAAAATATCAGAAAGGCAGAGAAGAAGAATGGTGAGAGCGGTCAAGAACAATCCATAGACAGGGCCGGCTCCAGGTTTCTGTGGGCCCCGGGCGAAAAGGTCTCAGTGGGCCCCTTTAAGTACATATCGCGGACTATATATATATACATATATATATATATATATATATATATATATATATACTAGCTGTGAGCCCGATGCAAATGCATCGGGATTCTAGAACGTGCATTAATTTGATTATAGTAGTTATAGCTGTTAGCCTGATGCAAATGCATCGGGTATCTAAAATATGTTTATTGTTTTTTTAAACATTTTTAAATAATAATCGCATCATCAATAGCAATAATATAAGCCATAGCATTATTATTAGCAGTAATAGCAGTATTAATAGCATTATTAGCAGTATTATGAGCATTAATAACAGTATTAATAGCATTAATAGCATTATTATTAGCATTAATAGCATTATTAATAGCATTATTAGCATTAATAATAGCATTAATAACATTATTAATAGCATTATTATTAGCATTAATAGCATTAATAATAGCATTATTAGCATTAATAATAGCATTAATAACATTATTAATAGCATTAATAGCATTATTATTAGCATTAATAACAATAATAACATTATTAGCATTAATAATAGCATTAATAACATTATTAATAGCATTAATAGTATTATTATTAGCATTAATAGCATTAATAATAGCATTATTAGCATTAATAATAGGATTAATAACATTATTAATAGCATTAATAGCATTATTATTAGCATTAATAGCATTAATAATAGCATTATTAGCATTAATAATAGCATTAATAACATTATTAATAGCATTAATAGCATTATTATTAGCATTAATAGCAATATTAATAGCATTAATAGGATAAATATTAGCATTAATAGCATTAATAGCATAATTAATAGCATTAATAGCATTATTAATAGCATTAATAGCATTATTATTAGCATTAATAGCATTAATAATAGCATTAATAGCATTAATAATAGCATTAATAACATTATTAATAGCATTAATAGCATTATTATTAGCATTAATAGCATTAATAATGCCATTAATAGGATAAATATTAGCATTGATAGCATTAATAGCATAATTAATAGCATTAATAGCATTATTAATAGCATTAATAGCATTAATAGGATAAATATTAGCATTAATAGCATTAATAGCATTATTAATAGCATTATTATTGGCATTAATAGCATTAATAATAGCATTATTAGCATTAATAATAGCATTAATAACATTATTAATAGCATTATTATTAGCATTAATAGCATTATTATTAGCATTAATAGCATTAATAATACCATGAATAGGATAAATATTAGCATTAATAGCAATAATAGCATAATTAATAGCATTAATAGCATTATTAATAGCATTAATAGCATTAATAGGATAAATATTAGCATTAATAGCATTATTAATAGCATTAATAATACCATTAATAGGATAAATATTAGCATTAATAGCATTAATAGCATAATTAATAGCATTAATAACATTATTAATAGCATTATTATTAGCATTAATAGCATTAATAATAGCATTATTAGCATTAATAATAGCATTAATAACATTATTAATAGCATTAATAGCATTATTATTAGCATTAATAGCATTAATAATAGCATTATTAGCATTAATAATAGCATTAATAACATTATTAATAGCATTAATAGCATTATTATGAGCATTAATAGCATTAATAGTATTATTAATAGCATGAATAGCATTATTAATAGCATTAATAGGATTAATAGCATTATTAATAGCATTATTAATAGCATTAATAGCATAAATAATAGAATTAATAGCATAAAAATAGCATTAGTATTAGCATAAAGAGCATTAATAGCAATATTATTAGCATGAATAGCATTATTAATAGCATTAATAGCATTAATAGGATAAATATTAGCATTAATAGCATTAATAGCATAATTAATAGCATTAATAGCATTAATAATAGCATTATTAGCATTAATAATAGCATTAATAACATTATTAATAGCATTAATAGCATTATTATTAGCATTAATAGCATTAATAGCATTATTATTAGCATTAATAGCATTTAATAATACCATTAATAGGATAAATATTAGCATTAATAGCATTATTAGCATAAATAATAGCATTAATAACATTATTAATAGCATTAATAATATGCATTATTAGCATTAATAATAGCATTAATAACATTATTAATAGCATTAATAGCATTATTATTAGCATTAATAGCATTAATAGCATTATTATTAGCATTAATAGCATTAATAATACCATTAATAGGATAAATATTAGCATTAATAGCATTAATAGCATTATTAATAGCATTAATAGCATTATTATTAGCATTAATAGCATTAATAATAGCATTATTAGCATTAATAATAGCATTAATAACATTATTAATAGCATTAATAGCATTATTATTAGCATTAATAGCATTAATAGCATTATTAGCATTAATAGCATTAATAATACCATTAATAGGATAAATATTAGCATTAATAGCATAAATAATAGCATTAATAACATTATTAATAGCATTAATAGCATTATTATTAGCATTAATAGCATTAATATTAGCATTATTATCATTAATAATAGCATTAATAACATTATTATTAGCATTAATAGCATAATTATTAGCATTAATAGCATTATTATTAGCAGTAATATCATTATTATTAGAAATTTTTTTTTAATTATTATTTTTTATTTAATTATTTATTATTTTTTATTTATTTTTTTATTATTTTTTAATTATTGTTTAATTATTTTTTTTATTATTAAATTTATTATTTAGGCTGAGACCCAGTTCTCATTCAGGTCCGCTGGAAGGGCTGATATAATTAGCATATATTTATTTTTTTTATTATTATTTTTATTGAATTATTTATTATTTTTTATTTATTTTTTTATTATTTTTTAATTATTTTTTTTATTATTAAATTTATTATTTAGGCTGAGACCCAGTTCTCTTTCAGGTCCGCTGGAAGGGCTGATATAATTAGCATATATTTATTTTTTTTATTATTATTTTTATTGAATTATTTATTATTTTTTGTTTATTTTTTTATTATTTTTTAATTATTTTTTAATTATTTTTTTAATTATTAAATTTATTATTTAGGCTGAGACCCAGTTCTCATTCAGGTCCGCTGGAAGGGCTGATATAATTAGCATATATTTATTTTTTTTATTATTATTTTTATTGAATTATTTATTATTTTTTATTTATTTTTTTATTATTTTTTAATTATTTTTTTTATTATTAAATTTATTATTTAGGCTGAGACCCAGTTCTCATTCAGGTCCTCTGGAAGGGCTGATATAATTAGCATATATTTATTTTTTTTATTATTATTTTTATTGAATTATTTATTATTTTTTATTTATTTTTTTATTATTTTTTAATTATTTTTTTTATTATAAAATTTATTATTTAGGCTGAGACCCAGTTCTCTTTCAGGTCCGCTGAAAGGGCTGATATAATTAGCATATATTTAATTTTTTTATTATTATTTTTATTGAATTATTTTTTATTTTTTATTTATTTTTTTATTATTTTTTAATTATTTTTTAATTTTTTTTTATTATTAAATTTATTATTTAGGCTGAGACCCAGTTCTCATTCAGGTCCGCTGGAAGGGCTGATATAATTAGCATATATTTATTTTTTTTATTATTATTTTATTGAATTATTTATTATTTTTTATTTATTTTTTTATTATTTTTTAATTATTTTTTTTATTATTAAATTTATTATTTAGGCTGAGACCCAGTTCTCATTCAGGTCCGTTTATTTTTTATAATTTTTTATTATTATTTTTAATTTTTTTTTTTATTATTAAATTTATTTGTTCCCATTGAAATACATTAGCGGTGTGTCGGCGATTTTATGGCCGCCGACCTGGTTCTATTTGTCGGCCCTAAAATCGCGGACACCCCGCTAATGCATGTCTATGGGCAGTGAGCTCGAATTCTGATTGGTCGGCGACCAATCCGAAATCGGGCTGACTGGCCATAGAGATGCATTAGCGGTGTGTCCGCGATTTTAGGGCCGACAAATAGAACCAGGTGGCCGGCCATAAAATCGCCGACACACCGCTAATGTATTTGAATGGGAAATGAGGGGCTCTTCTGATTGGCTGAGGGCAGTAGACAGCGACCAATCAGAAGAGCCCCTCAGATCTCATTAAGATAGAATGGCGGATTTGTCGTCCATTCTATGTTAATGATAACTGAAGAGGACGTCGGAGCTGGAAGTTGGCGGAAAGAAGACAGAAGATCCCCGGGGCCGGACGAAGAGGCGGAGATGGCGGAAAGAAGAGAGAAGACCCCCGGGGCCGGATGAAGAGGACGCCTGGCCGGACGGAGGACTTGTGGATCGGACGGACGATCAGATGACTAAGAAGGCATGTAAGTGATGGACGGGGACGTTAGGTTAGGGGACGGCGGGGGCTTCGGGTGTAGGGCTTTAGGTGTTAGTGACAGCGGCGGGGGAAAGCGGCGGGAGCTTAGGAGGCGGCGGGGCTTAGGGGGTAGGGGCATAGGTGCGGCGGGTCGGGGCTTAGGGTGTAGGGGTGCGGCGGACTTAGGGGGTAGGGGCATAGGTGGGTCGGGGCTTAGGGTGTAGGGGTTTGGCGGACTTAGGGGGTAGGGGATTAGGTGTGCGGCGGGTCGGGGCTTAGGGTGTAGGGGTGCGGCGGACTTAGGGGGTAGGGGCATAGGTGCGGGGGAAAGCGGCGGGAGCTTAGGAGGCGGCGGGGCTTAGGGGGTAGGGGCATAGGTGCGGCGGGTCGGGGCTTAGGGTGTAGGGGTTTGGCGGACTTAGGGGGTAGGGGCTTAGGTGTGCGGCGGGTCGGGGCTTAGGGTGTAGGGGTGCGGCGGACTTAGGGGGTAGGGGCATAGGTGCGGGGGAAAGCGGCGGGAGCTTAGGAGGCGGCGGGGCTTAGGGGGTAGGGGCATAGGTGCGGCGGGTCGGGGCTTAGGGTGTAGGGGTGCGGCGGACTTAGGGGGTAGGGGCTTAGGTGTGCGGCGGGTCGGGGCTTAGGGTGTAGGGGTGCGGCGGACTTAGGGGGTAGGGGCATAGGTGCGGCGGGTCGGGGCTTAGGGTGTAGGGGTTTGGCGGACTTAGGGGGTAGGGGCTTAGGGTGTAGGGGTTTGGCGGACTTAGGGGGTAGGGGCTTAGGTGCGGCGGGTCTTAGGGGGTAGGTTCTTAGGTGCGGCGGGGCTTAGGGAGTAGGGGCGGCGCACTGAGGGGGTGGCTAAGAGCATGGCTTAGGGGGTAGGGGCGGCGCACTGAGGGGGTGGCTAAGAGCATGGGGCTGTAGTGTACAGCGCTATGGTATACTACAGTCCCATGGCCATACGCCTGTCAGGCCTGAAGCGTATGGGTATGGGACTGTAGTATACTATAGCGGTGTACACTACAGCGCTCTGCGAGTCCCTGGTAGCGGGCTGTAGTGTACAGCGCTATGGTATACTACAGTCCCATGGCCATACGCCTGTCAGGCCTGAAGTGTATGGGTATGGGACTGTAGTATACTATAGTGGTGTACACTACAGCGCTATGCGAGTCCCTGGTAGCTGTGGCTTTGTTAGCGACTCGCAATGCCCGCTTCGCGGGCATTGCTTCGCAAGTCTGCAACGACTCGCAATGCCCGCTTTGCGGGCATTGCTTCGTGAGTCGCCGTGGCCGCTACGCGGCCACGGACAGAGTCCAGAATAAGAAACCTGGACTCGCTAACAAAGACACCGGAAGTCGCGCCGCTCCGACGGAAGTCAGCTACGGCAATTATATAATATATATATATATATATATATATATATATATATATATTTTCCGCACACTTACCGCAAGCCCCATAGACAATGCATGGGGCTTGCCGCAAACGTGCAGCAAGTGCAGCCGCTAGACGGAAAATGCGGCAGATGCGGGGTTTTTTTTTACCGCAACTGCCACATTTAAAAAAAAAACGCCTATGTGAAGGCAGCCTTACAGGAACAGTGACTGCCAAAACCAGCAAGAGCTGTTTCTGACAGTGAGTATATTACACATTGTTAGGAGCGGGCTAAAATGCGATTGCGTTCCCTTGCGCTTTTTAAAAATACCCTTCAAATGCAAAATGTTGCATTTTTGTGCGTCTGAGGATGCTTGGTATATACACAAGCATTCTCAAGCACACAAATAATGCAAGCAGCTCAATGGAGCCGCAATGCAATATGCTGGCACCGCAGCCAAGCGGAGTGTCTGGCCGTCCAGATCTCTCTTTCTCCTCACCTTTCTTCTTGCCGCTCCGGTCTCCTTCGGTCGCTCTGCACATATCAGCACAGTGATGACAACATCGTGCCCCTCCATGCTGAGCTGCAGAATGCAGACAGCGGCAGAAGAGACTCTGGAGAAGAATGCTGCTGGCAAAGGCGGCTGAGACTATAGGAACGGAATCCGCGGGGGGCTACCACTGGTACACATACTTCGTACACACGCGGCTCTGCTCCGTACACCTCGTACGCACGCGGCTCTGCTCCGTACACCTCGTACGCACGCGGCTCTGCTCCGTACACCTCGTACGCACGCAGCTCTGCTCCGTACACCTCGTACACACACGGCTCTGCTCCGTACACCTCGTACACACATGGCTCAGCTCTGTACACCTCGTACACACTCGGCTCTGCTCCGTACACCTCGTACGAACTCGGCTCTGCTCCATACACCTCGTACACAATCGGCTCTGCTCCGTACACCTCGTACACACTCGGCTCTGCTCCGTACACCTCGTACACACTTGGCTCCGCTCCGTACACCTCGTACACACTCGGCTCCGCTCCGTACACCTCGTACACACTCGGCTCCGCTCCGTACACCTTGTACACACTCGGCTCCGCTCAGTACACCTCGTACACACTCGGCTCCGCTCCGTACACCTTGTACACACTCGGCTCCGCTCCGTACACCTCGTATACACACGGCTCAGCTCCGTACACCTCGTACACACTCGGCTCTGCTCCGTACACCTCGTACACACACGGCTCTGCTCCGCACACCTCATACACACATGGCTCTGCTCCGTACACCTCGTACACACACGGCTCAGCTCCGTACACCTCGTACACACTCGGCTCTGCTCCGTACACCTCGTACACACACGGCTCTGCTCCGCACACCTCATACACACATGGCTCTGCTCCGTACACCTCATACACACACGGCTCAGCTCCGTACACCTCGTACACACTCGGCTCTGCTCCGTACACCTCGTACACACACGGCTCTGACTCCGTACACCTCGTACACACATGGCTCTGCTCCATGCACCTAGTACACACTCGCCTCTGCTACATTCACACTGTAAATCCCTCCTGACCCCACACATAACCTTCACCTAATTGCCATACACCTAGTACACACTCACCTCTGCTACATTCACACTGTAAATGCCTCCTGACCACACACAAACTTCACCTTATTTGAGCATCATTCATGGTGGCCAGCACAGTCCTGGATACACTGAGGAGCTGATCATGAGACCCCTGACTCCTCCCCATCCATTGACATCATCACAGGTCCTGTAAGCACAGAGTGTGCACTGTGCAGCTCTGTCGGCTCCCGTGGAGGGGGGAGGAGGGAGACCTCCGGTGCAGCAGGAGCCTGAAAATGACCCCCCAGCTGCCCCCTGGGTATGGCCCTGGCTGTGGGGGCAGTGCTCAGGGGCCCCTGAGGCTAGGGTCACACTTGCATTGTGACCCTAGCCTTATGCAAGTATTGTATGTTGCAGCGCATAGCGTTTAATGCTATGCGCTGGAGGCAGCCCATAGAAACCCGACGTTTACCTTGACAACCACTGGTTGTCAATGTAAACATCGGCTTTCTATGGGCTCAGTTCCTGGCAGCGCATAGCGTTAAACGCTCTGCGCTGCAGCAAACAATACTTGCGTCAGGCTAGGGTCACAACACAAGTGTGACCCTAGCCCTCAGGGGCCCGGTGGGCCCCCTCCAAGCAGTCGGGCCCCGGCACTTGCCCGGGTACGCCGGGTGCTGACGCCGGCCCTGTCCATAGACCACCTCCAAAGACCTGCAGCATCATCTTGCTGCAGATAGTGTCACTGTGCATCGGTCAACAATACAGCACACACTGCACAAGTAGAAGCTGTATGGGAGAGTGATGCGAAAGAAGCCGTTTCTGCATGCACGCCACAAACAGAGTCGCCTGAGGTATACTAAAGCACATTTGGACAAGCCAGTTTCATTTTGGAAGAAGATCCTGTGGACTGATGAAACAAAGATTGAGTTGTTTGGTCATACAACAAGGCGTTATGCATGGCGCCACAAAAACTCAGCATTCCAAGAAAAACACTTGCTACCCACTGTCAAATTTGAGGGAGGGTCCATCATGATTTGGGGCTATGTGGCCAATAACAGCACCGGGAATCTTGTTAAAGTTGAGGGTCGCATGGATTCCACTCAGTATCAGCAGATTCTTGAGAATAATGTTCAAGAATCAGTGTCAAAGTTGAAGTTACGCCGGGGATGGATCTTTCAGCAAGACAGTGATCCAAAACACTGCTCCAAATCTGCTCAGGCATTCATGCAGATGAACAATTACAATGTTCTGGAACGGCCATCCCAGTCCCCAGACCTGAATATCATTGAACATCTGTGGGATGTTTTGAAGCGGGCTGTCCATGCTCGGCGACCATCAAACTTAACTGAACTGGAATTGTTTTGTAAAGAGGAATGGTCAAAAATACCTTCATCCAGGATCCAGGAACTCATTAACAGCTACAGGAAGCGAATAGAGGCTGTTATTTTTGCAAAAGGTGAATCTACTAAATATTAATGTCACTTTTCTGTTGAGGTGCCCATACTTTTGCACCTGTCAAATTTTGAAATAATGCATATTTCACATTTTCGGTTAGTACAATAAACCTTATTTCAGTCCTGAAATATTACTGTGTCCATCAGTTATTACATATATCACACTGAAATAACTGTTGCAAAAAACAATTTTTTAACAAACAAAAAAAAAGAGTAAGATTAAGAGGGGTGCCCAAACTTTTTCATGACTGTAGTTGTCAACATTTCACATTGTAAATGAAAAGATTTTCTTATCTTCCTTGTGTTAGCTGCTTCTATTATGTGTAATGCTGACCTGAAAAGAGGACTAATAAATTGTCTGACGTGTGTTTTACTGTGGCCTATTTTATGCTAAAGAAAGTGGAGCAATGGCTTCCACCAGCACTGCTATGATACCCACCGCGTCCACCTACAACGCAACCAGCCTTATCACAAAACAAATGTGATATATTGCAGTTGCGAAAGTACTTATGCAAAGACATGCAAATTATACTTGTGATGAATAAAAACAGTAAAATTAGCACTGTGAACATTATTTACCATTTTATATAGAAAAAAAATGAACTTTTTTTTTTTTAAATGTATTTATCTACAGTTTGATATTATTAGTTATAGTTTAGTTATATAAAGAAAATTTTTAAGTGCAATACTGTATGTGTGAATATTGCAATAAGGCCATGTAACATTTTTTGACACAAAAAAAGAAAATAAGTTTTTGGTTTTATTTTTGATTTCTTTATGAGCAACCATGTTCACATGCAGTATCATAATGCAAGAGGTATTCAAATAAAACACTTACCGTATATACTCGTGTATAAGCCGACCCGTGTATAAGCCGACCCCCCTACTTTTGCCCCCAAAACCTGGGAAAATCTATTGACTCGTGTATAAGCCGAGGGTGGACCCCAGCACAGGTATACAGCCCCCAGCAGTGTGGTATACAGCAGCCTCCCCAGTGGTATATACAGGCCCCAGCAGTGTTACAGCAGCAGCCCCAGTATTATATACAGCAGCAGCCCCAGTGGTAGTATACACGCAGTCCCAGTAGTATATACAGCCCCAGTGGTAGTATACACGCAGCCCCAGTAGTATATACAGCCCCAGTGGTAGTATACAGCCCCAGTGGTAGTATACAGCAGCCCCAGTGGTATATTCAGCCCCAGTGGTAGTATACAGCAGCCCCAGTGGTAAATACAGCCCCAGTGGTAGTATACAGCCCCAGTGGTAGTATACAGCAGCCCCAGTGGTATATACAGTCCCAGTGGTAGTATACATACAGCCCCAGTAGTAGTATACAGCCCCAGTGGTAGTATACAGCCCCAGTGGTAGTATACAGCCCCAGTGGTAGTATATAGCCCCAGTGGTAGTATACATACAGCCCCAGTAGTAGTATACAGCCCCAGTGGTAGTATACAGCCCCAGTGGTAGTATATAGCCCCAGTGGTAGTATACATACAGCCCCAGTAGTAGTATACAGCCCCAGTGGTAGTGTACAGCCCCAGTGGTAGTATACAGCCCCAGTGGTAGTATACAGCAGCCCCAGTGGTATATTCAGCCCCAGTGGTAGTATACAGCCCCAGTGGTAGTATATAGCCCCAGTGGTAGTATACATACAGTCCCAGTGGTAGTATACATACAGCCCCAGTAGTAGTATACAGCCCCAGTGGTAGTATATAGCCCCAGTGGTAGTATACATACAGCCCCAGTAGTAGTATACAGCCCCAGTGGTAGTATACAGCCCCAGTGGTAGTATATAGCCCCAGTGGTAGTATTCATACAGCCCCAGTAATAGTATACAGCCCCAGTGGTAGTATATAGCCCCAGTGGTAGTATACATGGCCCCAGCAGGGCCCCCCTCATAATTTGGTGCCCCCACCTCCCTTTCTAGGCCCCCCCGCATGCAGCGCTGCGCATATACATTACCGGTCTAGCAGCTGTCAC
The DNA here is from genome assembly GCA_033576535.1 of Allobates femoralis. Classification (NCBI taxonomy): domain Eukaryota; kingdom Metazoa; phylum Chordata; class Amphibia; order Anura; family Aromobatidae; genus Allobates; species Allobates femoralis. The sequence goes on from JARQOC010000001.1 coordinate 415,304,666, forward strand.
CCTCCGATGGCGGATCGCGGCTCCCGGCCCCGGGCTCCATCTTCCTCGCTGTCTTCCTGCCTTGTGACCAGGGCTCATCGCGCATCGCAATGACGTCATCGCGACGCCGGCCGGTCACCTGACAAGCAGGAAGACAGCGAGGAAGATGGAGCCGGGAGCCGCGATCCGCCATCGGAGGGTGACAGCTACTAGACCGGTAATGTATATGCGCAGCGCTGCATGCGGGGGGGGGCCCAGAAAGGGAGGTGGGGGCGCCAATCTTTGAGGGGGCCGTATTGACTCGCGTATAAGCCGAGGGGGGCACTTTTCAGCCCAATTTTTGGGCTGAAAAACTCGACTTATACGCGAGTATATACGGTAAATTAGCCAAACATCAAGACTTTAATAGGTCCGGGCATAAATGACTGGAACATTATAAGTGTATTGTAGACCCCAACAGAACAGCAGGGTTAAAAGATAATGTTGCCAATTCATCAAAGCTTTTATGCCAGAAAACTGGCAAGAAAGCCTTGAAAGGTTGCAAATTTTTTATGATTTGTGTTATTTTTTTTGTTTTACCAGTTTAACTGAGCTCTGCTGAAATTGGCAGAGACAACGATGAGATGTGGCCACACCCTATCTGTTAGATTTTTCAATAATGCCAGAAATGCTACCCCAAATCTTTCTGGTAGAGCTGACTTAGGTGAATGCTAATAAGAAAAGGTGCCAAAGCCATTAAAGAGAACCTGTCACCCCCCTGGTGCTGTGATAACTGAATGCAGTACTGAATGCAGCTTGTCTGCTGCATTCAGGGAAGGGGTCCCCCACGTCTCTAGCCCCCTTGTAAGTTGTAAAAAAGACTTAATAAAATTTATGGATAAGGAGTCCAGAGGGACTTACTCAGTAATGAATAATCGCTGTTGTATGGTGTCCTCCCCGCCTCTAGCCCTCTCTTGTTCAGCCTCCTGTATGTGTCATCGCTGTTGCTGGTGTCCTCAGGAGGGCTGGAAGCAGGGAGGACACCAGCAACAGCGATGAAACATACAGAAAGCAAAACAAGAGAGGGCTGGAGGTGGACCAGAGAGGGCTAGAGGCGGGATTTACACATACTGGAGGCGGGGAGGACACCATACAACAGCGATGACTCATTACTGAATAAGTGCCTCCGGACTCGTTATCTGTACACTTTATAAAGTCTTTTTAACAGCTTACAGGGGGTAGAGACAAGGGGGACCCCTTCCCTGAATGCAGCAGATAACATAGTAACATAGTTTTTTTTTTTTTTTTATAATTCTTTATTTTTCGTTTTATAGTAACAATAGAAAAAAGAACCAAAACTTACAGATTCAATCATCTTGCAAGTACAAAGAACTGTTCTTAATAAAATGTATTCTCATTAATTGAATCACGAATCAGTTTCTAATAATCAATAAGCTTGATAAAAGTATTCAATTTACTATAGCAATATTAAAACTAACTCTGGCATGAAAAACAAGCTGTCTAGTATAACACATCGGAGTTGTTTGCCAGTCATAATTATAAAACAAGCATAACGTACTCCATAGGTATCCGTCTATTACCAATAATAATGACAATGAAAGACAAAAAAAAAAAAACAAAAAAGAAAGGAAAAGATAGGAAACACATAAAGAAAGAAAAGAGTAGAATAGACCAGAACGGGGGATAGGATGGGTGGGGGGGTATGAAGAGGGGTAGAAGGGAGGGTAAGGTAGGGGTCTCGTGAAGTTACCAAACCTCAATGGAGTAAAAGGAACTCTCAATCGCACCCATTTACTAACCAGTTCTTAAGAGCAAGTTCCTCAGGAGCTTCTGTGAGACTTATACAGGTCAGATTGTTGGAAACTCATCCAATTAAACCACGTGTTTCTGAACTTCTCATATGAATCATGTATAGCTGATGTCAGGTCCTCGAGAAGCATGAGGTCGTTCACCTTCTCTATCCACATAGCCACAGAAGGACATGTCTCCTTTTTCCAAAGTATCGGAATGCAGGATCTCGCAGCCATGACTAAGAACCTCAACAGTGTATGTTTATATTTGTTTGGTGGAATCCTACAGTGGTGCAACATGAAGAGGCCAGGATCTAACTCATCCGTGTATCCCGTAACTTGCCTTGTAATCTTTTTCACCTCCGACCAGAATGGTTGGAGCTTTGCACACTCCCAGAACACGTGTAGTATTGTACCATCCGCCCCACCACACCTCCAGCACTTCGGGTCTATAGAAGGAAAGAGTCTATGCAAATAAGCTGGGACTCTATACCATCTCGTCAATAATTTATAATTTGCCTCCTGCAGCTTTGAGCTTATCGAGGTAGAGTGAGCTAAAGAATAAATTGCAGATCTCTGTTCTGTAGACAGTTTGAGACCAAGATCTGTCTCCCATCGCAGCATGAAATGGGGAGTCGGGAGGTCCGGTGGAGAAATCAAACACGCGTATGTCTGTGATAAAGCATGCCTACAGTCAACTGTGGTAGAGCATAGAGATTCAAACAGTGTCTTAGGATTTAAAAACGTCCTCTTAGGAGGGAGTCTATGAAGATAATGTACAAGTTGTACACATCTCCAGAAACCCAGAGCCGTCGGGTAGGTAATTGAATTAAGTTGTTCAATGGTTGGCCACGCTTCTCCCTCACTCCATTTTTCAATCCTATCCAGACCTGCTTTTATCCAACGTTGGAACACGGGGTCATCAAGACTTGGTCGAAAGTCCGGGTGACTAAGGATCGGACTCAAGACAGAGGCAGATGGTATCATTAAGGATCTAACTAACGTGTGATCACAAATCTTGAGAGTAGACCCAATTGTCGGATGGTCATATAATAACTCTTCTTTTCGAAGTGACACCCAGGGTAATGTCTGAAGTCTGAAAGGAGTAAAATCCTGTTCGATTTGTACCCACAATTTATTTGTACCATGCCTGCACCAATCTATTACCCGCGTGAGGTGGGTGGCTATGTAATACAGTTTGATATTTGGGAGATTCACACCACCATCTTTTTTGCGTCTATACAGGATTGATCTCGCTAGACGTGGTTTCGAGTTATTCCAGATGAATTTTGTCTGCAGTTGTGCAATTGTCTTAAAGAAGGATAATGGAATGGTGATAGGTAATGTCTGTAGGTAATATAATATCCTCGGAAGGATATTCATTTTGAAAAGTTGGCATCTACCAGCCCATGTGAAAGTAGACAAAAGCCATCTCTCACAGTCTACTGTAATTGACCGCAGCAGTGAAGGAAAATTTGCACCATACAGATCTCTAACATCTGGAGTAATCTGTACCCCTAAATAGCGAAGAGATTTAGGAGACCAATGAAATGTAAAGGCGTTCTGTATTCTAGTAATTCGACTCAGGGGAAGCGACACATTTAGGGCCTCAGATTTTGATCTATTTATTTTAAAATTGGAGAGAGTGTAATATGTCTCCAATTCTTTCAATAAAATGGGGAGAGAAACCTCTGGATTTGTTAGAAAGAACAGGAGATCGTCTGCATATGCCGCAATTTTATGTACACCTGATTTTACTTGCATGCCTGAAATATCTCCATTCATTCGGACATGACGCAATAACGGTTCGAGAGTCAAAATAAAAATTAATGGGGACAACGGGCATCCCTGACGCGTGCCATTGTTAATATCAAATGACTCCGAAAGGATCCCGTTGACCCGCACTCTTGCCGACGGGACGGAGTACAGAGAGAGCACCCAACCAAGCATCTTAGCTCCCAATCCGATGTGAGACAGTGTCTCTTTAATAAAAGTCCAATGTACGCGATCGAACGCTTTTTCTGCGTCTGTAGATAGTAACATCAGCGGGGTTTTAGATGTCTTGGCTGTATAAATTAAGTCTATAGTTTTGGTGGTGTTGTCTCTGGCCTCCCTACCCGTGACAAATCCCGTCTGATCTGGGTGAATCAAGTCCGGTATGAACGGGGAGAGTCTTGCCGCCAAAATTTTTGCAAAAAGCTTAATATCTACGTTCAGCAGGGATATTGGGCGGTAACTGGAGCATAGCAGAGGATCTTTCCCTGGTTTATGAATCACTGTTATATTAGCTCTTAATGCATCTTTGGGTGGTGTAGATATCGCCAAGGCATTAAAAAAGGCTTTTAGGTGTGGCAATAGAGCTTCTTTTAATTTTTTATAATAACCAACCGTAAACCCATCTGGGCCAGGTGCTTTCCCCGATTTAGATGAGGACAACGCATCTTCAATCTCCTGATCTGAGATAGGCATCTCTAAGGATTGCGAAACTGAATCCGCCAATTTCGGCATAGCCGAAGATGTAATATATTTTCTTATGCGTGATGTAAGTGCATTCAATGCTACCGGCGCTTTATTCGTGTCAAGATTATACAAAGCGGTATAGTAATGTTTGAATGCCTCAGCTATGTCGTGGGGAAACTTTGAGCGTTTTGAGGTATCTGGGTGTGATATTTCAGAAACATACGTAGTAGCTCTGCAAAATCTAGAGGCCCTCGCCAAAGCTCTACCGGACTTATTCCCATATTCATAGAAATGTCTACGGCATCTGGTAAGTACCCCTTTTGCCTTATATAGTAAAGTAGTGCGTAGCTTCTCCCTAACATCTAATAGTTCTCTCTTCAGATCAGGGAGAGAGTGACGTTTATGCCTAGTTTCGAGGTCTCTCAGTCTAACCATTAGATCTTGGATTTCTGTTTCTCTAATTTTCTTAAGTCGGGCACCATGTTTGATTAAAATGCCTCGAACTACACACTTGTGAGCCTCCCACACTCCCCCAGGTGTCACATCTGTGGAAACATTTAAATCAAAGTAATCCTTCAATGATTTAGAGACATCCGCTAGGACTACTGTGTCTTCTAATAAAGAAGCGTTTAGCCTCCATTGCCACTGTCTTGGGATCGGGGAGTGGAGCATAAGGGAAATCTTAACCAAGGCATGGTCTGAAAAGGAAATCGGCTCAATAGAAGCATCTATTAGTTGTGTCAGATCAGTGTGTCTCAGGAGAAAGAAGTCAAGTCTAGAATATACGTCATGTATTGGGGAGTAAAAGGTATAGTCTTTAGAAGTAGGGAACAAGAGGCGCCAAGCATCTAGTAATTGGTGATCATGGAGCGCTCTGTTCAACCTTCTAATAGCTGCTTTAGACATACTAGACCTGCCTCGAGACGTGTCAAGGTCGGGGTCAAGTGTAACATTGAAATCTCCCCCTAGAACCAGCGTTCCCTCTGCGAAGACCTCAATTTTATCTAAAAACTGCAGGAGCGTTGTGATCTGACCAGAGTTAGGGAGGTATAGCGAGGCAAATGTATATGTTCTGGAGGCGATCTTACCTTTTACCATAAGGAGTCTTCCGTTGCCACCACTGCAGGAGTCCACAAATTCCCATGGTATCGACCTCGATATCACGATGTAACATAGTTTTTAAGGTTGAAGGAAGACTTTAAGTCCATCTAGTTCAACCCATAGCCTAACATGTTGATCCAGAGGAAAGCAAAAACAGCCCCATGTGGCAACATTAAGCTTCACATTGGGGAAAAAATTCCTTCCTGACTCCAGATACGCCAATCAGACTAAGTCCCTGGATCAACGCCCTATCAAAGAATCTAGTATATAAAATGGTACCTTCACACGCTGCAATATCGGCTGGCGATATGAGGCTATCTAACGTGCGCGTGCACGTTTTCATGCTCGCTTCGGATCGCCGATGGCGGTATTACACGCCGCAATCTCGCCCTGAAATAAAGGCGACGTGTTGCCCCGGAAATCGCCTCACCCGCAGCGAAACCAATCCAGTCAAATTCCCTCGCCGCTTCACACGCCGCAATCCCAAAGGCAATGTGGGCATACATGTTGAGCGCGGCGAAGAGATAGGCGTGCCGCAGTAGTTAACACCGCGCCCCTTACGCGCTCATTTGACAATGCAACAGCGTTCTGATTGGTAAGCCCGCTCTGGAAGGCTGGCTAATACATGACACCATTGCCATTGTGTGGTGCTGGACGGACAGCTCATCAGATATGGTGCGGTGTCAATTGACATCTAATGGGAACACAGCCACCACCATTCAGTTCACACGGGGTGCGGACTACAGCACGCTGTGGCACGCCTACGGGAAATCATTGGCGACGCTGATTCCATCACTATCGCCCTATCACACGCCACAACAAGGAAATCTCGACTTCATGATTGAGGCTGATTTCAAAGCAATGCTCAGGAATCAGGCGACAGGCAAGAGGCGATTTATCGCCGCGAAATTCCCCAATCACACGCCGCAACTGTGAAGCAATTTCACGGCGATTGCTCCAGGGAGACATATTGCCTTTAGGATTCCCAGGCGAGATTGCGGCGTGTGAAGGTACCATCACTGGTAATATTATGGTTTTCAAGAAAGGCATCCAGGCCCTTCATAAATGTTAGTAGTGAGTCACTCATTACAACAGCATGTGGTAGAGAGTTCCATAGTCTCACTGCTCTTACAGTAAAGAATCCGCGTCTGTGATTATGATTAAACCTTTTTTCCTCCAGACGTAGAGGATGCCCCCTTGTCCCAGTCTCAGGCCTAAGAGTAAAGAGATCATTACAAAGGTCTCTGTACTGTCCCCTAATATATTTATACATTATTATAAGATCACCCCTAAGCCTTCATTTTTCCAAGCTAAATAACCCCAAGTTTAATAACCTGTCTTGGTATTGCAGACCCCTCAGTCCTCTAATGACTTTGGTCGCTCTTCTCTGGACCCGCTCTAGTTCACCTATGTCTTTCTTATACACCGGAGACCAGAATTGTACACAGTATTCTAAGTGTGGTCGCACTAGTGACTTGTATAGAGGTAAAATTATGTTCTCCTCATGAGCATCTATGCCTCTTTTAATGCATCCCGTTATTTTATTTGCCTTTGCAGCAGCTGCCTGACAATGGCCACTAAATGCGAGTTTGTCATCTACCCATACACCCAGGTCTTTTTCAGTGATGGCTTTGCCCAGTGTTTTACAATTAAACACATAATTATACCTTTTGTTTCCTCTGCCCAAGTGCATGACCTTACATTTATCCCCATTAAAGCTCATTTTCCATTTATCAACCCTAGCTTCTAGTTTACATAAATCCTCCTGTAATATAAAATTGTCCTCCTCTGTATTAATTACCCTGCAGAGTTTAGTGTCATCTGCAAATATTGAGATTCTACTCAGTATGCCCCCTACAAGGTCATTAATAAATATATTAAATAGAAGCGGGCCCATCACTGACCCCTGTGGTACCCCACTGTTAACTGTGACCCATTCTGAGTGTGTTCCATTAATGACCACCCTTTGTTTCCTATCATTAACGCAGTTTTTAACCAACTTACACATATTTTCCCCTATCCCCATTGCTCTCATTTTATGTATCAACCTTTTGTGTGGCACCGTATCAAAAGCTTTTGAAGTCCATATACACCACGTCCACTGCATTTCTTTGGTCCAGTCCAGAACTTACTTCTTCATAGAAGCTTATCAGATTAGTTTGACAGGAATGGTCCCTCGTGAACCCATGTTGATATTGGGTTAAGAGGTTATTTTTCTTCAGATACTCCAGTATAGCATCTCTTAGAAAACCCTCTAGGGTTTTACCCACAGTAGAGGTTAAGTTTACTGGCCTATAATTTTCATGTTCAGTTTTTGTCACCTTTTTGAATATTGGCACCACATTTGCTAAACGCCAGTCCTGTGGTACAGACCCTGTTATTATGGAATCTTTAAATATTAAAAATAATGGTCTATCTATGACAGTACTTTATTCCTGCAGCACTCTGGGGAGTATCCCATCCAGGCCCGGGGATTTGTTAATTTTAGTGATTTTTAGACGATGCTGTACTTCCTGCTGGGTTAAGCAAGGTGACATTTAATTGAGAGTTTTTGTTATCACTGATCATATTGTCTGTCATTGGATTTTCTTGTGTAAATACTGTTGGAAAAAAGTCATTTAGCATATTGGCTTTTTCCTCATCCTCATCCACCATTTCACCCAGATTATTTTTAAAGGGGCCAACACAATCATTTTTTAGTTTCTTACTATTTATGTAGTTAAAAAATATTTTGAGATTTATTTTACTTTCTCTGGCAATGAGTCTCTCTGTCTCAATGTTTGCTGCCTTGATTTGCTTTTTACGAATGTTATTTAATTTTCTGTATTTATTTAACGCTTCATCACTACCTACTTGCTTTAACTCCCTAAAGACTTTCTTTTTGTCGCTTATTGCGCCTCTTACCGCTTTATTTAGCCATAGTTGTTTCCTCCTATTTCTAGCATGCTTATTCCCATAGGGTATATATTGTGCACAGGCCCTATTCAAGATGCTAACAAACGTCTCCCATTTGCTTTGTGTACTTTTATATCTCAGGGCATTGTCCCAGTTTATTGCACGAAGATCATCTCTCAACCGTTGGAAATTTGCTTTCCTGAAGTTTAGTGTCCTTATGGCCCCTCTACTACACATCTTATTAAAGGATACTTGAAAACTTCTTATTTTATGATCACTATTACCCAAGTAATATGCGGTCCGGCCTGTTGGTTAATATTAGGTCCAGCAGTGCCCCCCTCTTGTTGGGTCCTGAACCAGTTGTGAAAGATAATTGTCTCTCATAGTTGTCAAAAACCTATTACCTTTGCTGGAACTGCAGTTTTCTGTTCCCCAATGTATTTCAGGGTAGTTGAAGTCCCCCATAATTAATTACTTCTCCCTGAGCCACTGCTTTATCTATTTACTTTATGAGGATATTCTCCTCCACTTCCATTATTGTTGCAGACTTATAACAAACCCCTATCAGTAATTTATAATTATTTCCCCCTCCCCTTATCTCCACCCACAGGGACTCTACATTTTCATTAGATTCACATATATAATCACCCAGGATGGGTTTTAAGGATGATTTAATGTATAAACAGACACCTCCCCCTCGCTTATTTGTACGGTCATTTCTGAACAGACTTGAGCCCTGTAAATTAACAGCACTGTCATGGCTCTCATCCAGCCATGTCTCGGATATCCCCACATGTCATAATTATTTTCCAACAAAATCAATTCTAATTCCTCCATTTTGTTGGTGAGCAAACAACAATAAGCTGCATTCAGTGCTGCATTCAGTTAGCATAGCACCAGGGGGGAGACAGGTCCTCTTTAAAGCGAACCTGTCACCTCCCTCTCAGGCATTTAAAGATAAAATAGCCACCTTCTGCAGCACTAAGGCTACATTCTGAGAAGGTGGATATAGTATTTATGCTCCCTTGATTCACTGAAATAAAAACTTTTATAAAATCTGTGCCAAACCTGACCCAAGACAGGGAGGCGGGCTTTTCAAGTATTTATCTCCAGCCTCTCTGGTGTCAGTCATCCTTCTCTGCTCTCCGTGCGCAGTCTCCTCTTTCTTCTGTCTCCTAGAATGCCGCGCATGTGTAGCGCCTCTTGTCCCCGGGCATGCGCCATGTGCGCTGCCCATGAACTTCCTGCATCCCATGCACACCATTCAGGCGCAAAACGGTTACGCGGGATGCTGGAAGTTCACGGGTAGCACGCACGGCGCATGCCCGGGGGCAGGAGGCACTATGCATGCGCGGGTTTCTAGAAGACAAGAAAGAGGAGGCGGGCGCAGGTAGAGGAGAGCGAGATGACTGACACCAGAGAAGCTGGAGATGGACACTTGAAAAACCCGCCTCCCTGTCTTGGGTCAGGTTTGGCACAGATTTTATAAAAGTCTTTATTTCCATGAATCAAGGGAGCATAAACACTATAGTCACCTTCTCAGAATGCAGCCTTAGTGCTGCAGAAGGTGGCTATTTTATCTTTAGATGCCTGGGGGGGTGATGGGTTCGCTTTAAGTGGACGTGTTTCTTTCTTTTTTTTTTTTTTTAATAAAGTGTTTATTGAGTATATAACTATACATACAGAACAATAAATTTCACAAGTGTGTAAGCACGCGGTCCAGGAAAATTAACAAGGACGGGAAAGCGGGAGGGAGGGAAAGATGGGGGAAATGGGTTGCCGGAAAGGGTGATAAAAGGGGTAGTTAAGGGCAAATGAGGTTTGGGGATTAAAGGTTAAGGGCATCACATATTAATCAAATCATACGTACAAGCTATACTACAAATTAGGTATACATTAAGGTGGAGAATGCATACCAGATATTATAAAAAGTATGGCACGATTATTTAGTAAGTGAGAAATTACACCAAGATACCAGCAGATTAGATATGAAGACTGTAGAGGGGCTGTCAAATGATATTGGGAATACTATTATTATTAGATTGGACACGCCCTGAGGAAGAAGAATACGAAACGTACGTTGGCGGTGGGGGTACCAGGACCGAGACCACAGGCAGAATACCTACCAGGTATGGTAACTAATTAAGGAACAGCTATAGTTGAAGGTGGTTCCCTGCACATGCAACCTGTATTAGGGTAAGAGTTCTTGCCAGCACACATGTGCATTGTGTATTGCACATAGTGCATTGTGTCAGTAATAGAGCCACAGGTTGATGTAATAAAGTGTGCAGTCTCTTTACAACAGTTAAATAGTGTCCCTCTCTACCTGGGAATACTGGTTATTATATTAAATGATGATTAGTGCATAAGTAATCATATGGTAATCTCGGCCCTGGACCTGAGTATGAATTATTTGTAGTCATTAGGGTACTTTTTTATGTAAATTATTTTAATGATTTTATGAATTAAATGTAAATTGACTAATAAAGTGATCACTTAATTGATAAAGAAAGTGTACTCATCATTCATCTAAGGTCCCCCTGTTAGTGAGGGAAGTCTGGGTGGTTTTGAAGTATTGTTTGTTAAAGGTGAGACATTAATTATTGGTGGACTATTGAGGTGATATTATTAGATTGGGAAGAAATTGAAAGATCCCACCAGTTTAATATTTTGATTTTCCTTATTAGATCATGCGATAAAATTAGTTTGTGTTGTAGATGTTGATTGACCCAGGAGACCAGTTACTGTATGGATGGACTTGAGGAGATCTCCAATGGGAGGCAACGCACTGCCGAGCTGCGATTAATATATTAGTAATAGTGGGTCTTAGGGTGAGGGGGAAATCCTCCAATCCTTTTCCCAAGAGGGCCAATGGAGCCTTTAAAGTGAGCGGGAGGCCCAAAAGCTCAACCAAGAGAGCTTCGACTAATGACCAGAATGACCCTATTCTGGGACAATCCTACCACACATGCGCAGCAGTACCTCGATGAGAACAGGCTTTCCAACATGGGGCAGAGACCTGAGAGGAGGATCTGGGACCGAATTTAGCCATTTAGTAAGGGGTTATATACCAGTGTAATTGGAGCTTTTTAGCCTATTTAAGATGGTTGATATATAAAGAAAAATGAGAGGCATGTGTAGCCGCCATGATCCAGGCCTCTATAGATGCCAAGAAAGATAGGTATGATTCCCATCTCCTCATATAAGGTAATTTAGTTAAGTTTTTGGGAACAATTAAAGCTTTAAAAATAATAGATACTCCATGACGTGATGAATTATTGGATTTTAAAAAGTTTTGTTAAGTTTCATCTGTAGGACTAGAATCTATAGAAAGTGGGTCAATGCTATTTAAGAGATGGCGAAGTTGTAGGTATTGATAAAATGTGGTATTTGGGAGCGAGAATCTAGATGCCATGGTGGCAAAGTCGAGCAAGGATATGCCATCCAATAAGTCTCCTAAAAAAGTAATTCCCCTAGCCCTCCATTGAGCCAAGGAAAATGACTCCACCATACCTTCCAAAGCTGTCAAGGATATATATCGAAAGAGAAAGGGTAACAAATCCCTACTCAACCCAGACCAAATTCCCAGTAACGCTGTCATTGTACTCAGGTATGCTGAACAAGTAGTACGTTTAAGTAAGTATATCTCCAAAAGTAATTTAGTGGAGTATTTGGGTGCGTGGAGAGATTCGAGTTGATGCCAGTGCGAGGCCCGGGAGGTTGCCCACCACAGCTTAGCCACATCCAAGAGCATCGCCCTATAATAAGAACGGATATCAGGAACGCCCATCCCTCCCTTTGAATAAGGAAGTATCATAACCCTGTACGGTGCGGTTTATTATGCCAGATAAAGTGTCCAATTATGGATTGAAATAGGTTTAAGTATCTATTGGAAATATGTAGGGGTAAACATTGAGGCACGTGTTTCTCAATGAATTTGGCACCTATTTCAGAAACACTGAAATAAAGCAATTGTGCGCTATTATTGATGAATCGGTCCCAAAATGCCATGACGTGTTCTCAATCAGTAGTTCCCAACAACATATAGCGTGCTGATGTATTTAGAAGAAATTATGCAACAAATTTTGAGTTCTATTTTAGTTTCCCTTTTGAAAATTAAAAAAAAATAATTTTAGAAATGTAATGTTTTTTTATCTTAGATTTTACAATAAACAACCTGTCCCCTCCATACATCTCCGACTTTGTCTCCCGATACCACCCCTCACGCAATCTGTTCTCCTCTCAAGAACTCCTTTTCTTCTCCCCCCGCATCTCCACCTCCCACAACCGCATACTTCTCTTGTGCATCCGCCATACTCTGGAACTCTCTTTCACACCACATCAGACACTCCCCTACCCTGGGAACCTTCAAGAAAAACCTGAAGACCCACCTCTTCCTTCAAGCCTATAACCCACACTGAGACCTAATCCACTGCACCATCTCGCCTCTCCCCCTCCTACTTTCTCCCACCCATCCCCTATAGAAGGTGACCCCTTGTGGACAGGATCTCTGCCCTAATGTACCTGTATGATTTATTCGTCGTTATTTATGTTCTCGTCCTTGTTCTGTCCTTACACATGTAAAGCGCCATGGAACCAATGGCGCTATATAAATAAATAATAATAATAAAATATTGCCACACACATGAAGGGTAAATAAGCTTCAGCATGCCATCTGCGCATGCGCTGAAAGCGGCCTGTGCACTTAGTGCACACAGCCCTACGTCACCGGAAGTGACGCGATACAGGCATCACGTGACCCGCCGCGTCACAGTGATGCGGCCAGAGGCGGGGAAATACAAACATGCCCGCGCTCTGCCATCAGCATTACGCCCATCAGGGCGTCAATTTAGCACTGAGGCGGGGGCAGCTCGGACCAGGAGACCCTGCCTACCCGACAAAGACCCCCAGGGGAACGCCCAGCTGACAAATAAAATGTAAGTGTACTGAATTATTTACTCCGCTTGTACAGATCCATAAAATGTCAGACTGGGATGGGTAATATAGTAGTTTTAGGCTGCAGGGACAGGTATTCATAGGTTTGGAGGGCTAGATTAGGTGACAGGTTCCCTTTAATCTTTGTATCAATAAAAAAAATTGAGTAGATGAATGATAATCTTTTGTTCATATTGCCCTAGGGTTATTTGCAATAAATTCAAATATAATTATTTCCCCCATGACTATTAAAGTTCTATTGCTTGGTATTGATTGTTTTTCTGAAACTAATTTATTAATTACAGTAGTTTAAGTGGTATCTGTCAGAAGATACTTTAGTGGGCCTGCAGGCTCTATGCATTTCTTCTAGGTGTTCTTTTATACAAAACATTGATGGTATGTCAAAAAGAAGAGATGGTGCATGTGGTGCCCTTGATGTGTGCAGTAAAGTTTTGCCTTAAAAAAAAGAACTGCATTTGAAATGACTCTCCATTGGATTTTAAAGTGCATTTTTGATGTCTAAGTCTGGCTTCACACCACGGTGTGATCCGATCCGGGGCTGTCAGGGATGACCCCGACAGCCCCGGACCGGATCAGCACACAGAACCGGAGGGTCAAATGTGCCCTCCGGTCCTGTGTGCAGCCGGATGCTGCTAATTGCAGCCGCAGCTACTGATTTTTCAAGATCGCGGCTAGCATGGAGCTAGCCACAGTCCTGAAATAATAGCGGCGTGCAGCCGCCAGTGTCTGGTTGCCGGATCCTCCCGGTCCGGGGCAATCCGGCCCCATAGGCTCCCATGTTAGGGAGCGCCGGATTGCCCCGGCTGCGGGAGAGTCCGGCCGAATCCACGATCTGGCAAATTGGGGAGATTTTTCTTCCCGGACAAAAAAATGATGCAAGCATTATTTTTGTGTCCGGAGAGAATAATCCGTCTTCCCCCGGAGTGTCCTGGAGTGATGAAACCGGATGGCAGAGAGCTGCCATACTTCTCCATCCGGCCCCATAGGTTTCTATGGGGCCAAAAACCAGTCCGGGGCTGTCTGGTTTACACTGGACAGCCCCGGATCAAAAAAATGTGGTGTGAAGCCAGCCTAAAAATGATTATATTTTACACAATGAATATTTTATCTTGTAGATTAGTCTTTATTGCATGATAATCAAACAGATCCTAATGATTTGTTCCTGTTTTCCAATTATTTAAATGCTATAGTCAAGAAGTGTGGACAAACAGCATGCAGTCATCAACTATGAAACATCTACTGATGAACACTTAGTGAAAGACTTGGGGAGTCTAAATGGGGTAAGTCTAAATAGAAGTATTTTGTATAGGAAAATGTATTTTAAGATGTACTGACTTGTTTATAGAAATAGTTTAGGAATCATTCTATCAAACTGTACAAATTCTAACACATTTAATTTTTCTTCTAGCTGGCACAATCATGCACATTACATTTATTTTATATGGCTCGTTTGGTGGACGGCTATTTCTGTTAACTTCCCCATACCCACAAAATGCTCTTTTTTTTAATGGGAGTAAAGGTCTTAATAAACATTAGACTATTGTTGGCTGAGCCCGCCAATATTGACAGGTTCAGCCAACAGTCTAATGTGTATGGGGGACTCCAGCATTAATTGTTGGGGAATTAAGAATGTCCTATTTTAGACTGCAGATCGTTTTTGTTCTCTAGACATAAATTGCTATCAAAGATGGTTGTCAGTGGCACTCTCATAAAGAGCATAGGAGCACCTAGCCAAAAGAGCACTTCTGTATATAGGAATAAGAGATGGATGCCATCCAAATGATTGTCCTAACCGTGGTTTGGCCCATAGCTATCGAAAGTACATATGTTGCTTTAGTCATTGCATCTCTACAGTAGTGAAAGGAGTGTTCATTTGGTTTCCTGATCATTCAGTGACCCATCATTATCAAAAGCCACATAGAACAACACCATGCAATGTTCTAAGAAAAGACACTCCAGAATTGTTATTTTCCTAATCGTCCCAAGGCAGCACAGTATGGGTTAAACGCTCAATCCCTAGCCAGAACAAAAGACATGCTTACTAGTAATAAATAATTAACCATTTCACACCTCCTGTGTCTGTCCCCCCCACCCCTTCCCTATAAATGGGGAAGAAACCGCACAACACATATTTTTCCTTCTACTCATAGATCAGAAGATTTTCTCTTATGGGTTGGTGGGTTCTGCATATCTGTCCCTACATATCACTTGGTTCCCAGTAATAAATTCTAATGTCCATCTAGACAGCAGGTTCTTTATATGTATACCCATAAATAACTCTGTTCCTGCACCATGTCTAGATTGCGGGGTCTGCAAACATATCCTCATATGTCCCTTGGCCTGCTGTGTATGTACATGCTGACATGGATGGCAGGTCCTGTATATCCATCCTTAGGGGTCACTTGGTTCCTCGCCTCATGTGTATACTCCTCCCTCTGCATACCGGATTGATCCTGGTCCCTGAAGGTGGAAGACCCGGTGGCGGTGTGGTCATGGTATAGCTCCTGGATTCCGGGTGGAGAAAGGTCACTGGAGAGAAGTAAGTGGTGGCTATGCCATCCATCCACCGAAAAGCCATTCCCTGCATTGTATCTGCAGAACGGTGTTGCAGTGTTCCAGGCTTTCCCCATCGTCCCTGCGGCCTAGGTCTGAGCAGTAGAAACCACTTGCATCCCTCGTGGTCAGAGCATGGACCGGCATAGCTACTTCCGGGTTCGGAGGTTGCAGGACTCCCGCACATGCGCAGTTAGCGCAAAGGGAATCCTGGCAGGTGACATCATCTCTGACGGGAAATTTAAAGGCTGACACTGCCTGTAAACCCTGGTGCTCTTGCCAGACAACTGAGGTACTGTGGGTTCCTGTTGCATTACAGGAATGGAACTTAACATTTTACATGATTCCCTGTCTTCTATCTTGCAGATGTCTTCTCTTAAGAGGAAGAGAAAGTCCAGGCATACCATGTGCTGCATTTTTAAGCAACCGCTACCATAGGATTACAACCACGAGCTCTGCACTAATTGTATAGCACCACAAATAGATCCTGTTGTACAATCCGAGGCTGCCATTTTCCTGGCATGGTTTAAAACTAGAAGTCCCAGAGAGGGCTCATTTAACATTTCTACCTTTGGAACCCAGAGGGTCAAATGACCTGAAGGATTTTAGCTAACATCCTCTAATCACCGTCTTTTGTTCTGTAATTAAGGTAATTACTGTCACACCACAGGTGGTTGTTGTTTTCCATTGAGTTAGCCATTTAGTTTCTAGTTAGTTCTATTCAGTTTGGACTAAGGGTCATCTGACCCTCTTTCGGGACTTCAGGGGGGAGCTCGAAATTTCTGGGACTTCTAGTGTTAAGGAGCAAATGTCAGCCACATTACAGGAAGTCAGAGGCTCTGTGCTAAGACGTTCAGAGATTTGACAGCAAGAACCCACAACTGAGGTAGCTTCCATTTTGTGTTTGCAGTCATCCTCTGACATGGATTCAGATTCAGCAGATGACGGTGGTGGTGATATGTACCTCCTGAATAAGTATGCAGTTCCCTCACTTATTAAGTAAACTAAGAAAGCCTTAGAGTCTGACCAGCCCCCAAATTGTAGATCCAAGAAACAGAGGTGTTTTTACTTTCCCTCATTCAAAGAAAGTGCTTTTTCTGGGACATGCTTTGCTGTCTTAACTATAGGGGTAGACAAGGGCGCAATAGGGTCTTATCTCCTTTAAAATGCTGCCAATATTCAGTGCAGTATTGCTCACCTTGCCCTGTTGTGTGACCCACAACCGGTATTATCGCTTTATACAGCTGCTGCTGGATCCATCCAGACACCATGGATGGTCAAGTAAACGTCAAGGATCACAAAGACAAAAGATGAATACGATCCATGCTGCTGTATAAAACTGAAGATGGACCAGATTCTTGGTGGAAGCGGTGTTTATTTCAATGCTGTCCCAGGCTCTTCTTCAGGAATACACCATAATACCAAGATCATATCTTCGATCCAAGAAACAGGTTGTTTTACTTTCCATCAGTCAAAGAACGTTTCTTTTCCGGGATATCCTTTGCTGTCTGAATGTCTTCAAGGAGAATGGTCTAAGCCTGTAAAATCTCTGTCTAGGGACTTGCTTGAGTTCTGTCTATAAACTAGAACCTGCACAGTTCCAGGAATAGAAGTTTCCACCTAAAGTGGATTTGGCAGTGGCGAAGCTTTTCAAAAAATCTTTTTTTTTCCTTCAGAAGATTATAGAAATAATAGAGGAGCATCTCAGGGTCATGAAGATGCATATATGCGGGGGGCGTGGCCTGGAGCTGACTAGGAATGGCCGCATAGACCGGGAGCTCTGAGGACCCGCCGACATCAAAACGACTCTCCGCCGCGCATACCGGCACTACCCTCACAAGTGTACCACCGCCGGATTACTGAATAGGTCAGGCAGCTGATGGGCCAGGTAAGAAACACGAAAAGAGCTTCCCCTCGCCGGGTCACGGACTTCTTTGTGCCTACCCCATCCCCCAGCCTCACTGCAGCTGCAGCTAAATGGCGTTGCCGCCTTCTTCTCCCCAGCGATCTACACGCGCCTCCAGGAGGGGATCCGCGGCGTCTCTGGCCTCCTTCTCATCTGCCTCCGGTCCCAGGGCTGACACCCAAATCACCCATGCAGCTACGAGGGATCTGCTGGCAGGGCTGTGGGCCTCTTTGCAGGAGGACATGCAGAGTATGCTGGAGGGGGTGCGGGGTGAGGTCTCATCCCTGACTAACCGCACAGACCACTTGGAAGCTAAAATGGGGGAACTAGTAAGGTCACACAATGCCTTGCTTGATGCCCACGCAGAGCTGCAGGAGAAGATGGACAGACAGGTGCTGAAGCACATGGATTTGGAAGATCGCTCCAGGCGCAATAATGTGAAACTAAGGGGGATTCCTGAGAGTGTACAGACTGGGGAACTGAGAGCTCTGTTGCAGAATTTTGTTTCCTCTGTGCTCCCTGCATTACAACCTAGAGAGGTGGTCATTGATAGAATTCACAGGCTCCCCAGACCTTCCACAATAGATCCTGCACTACCCCGTGACGTGCTTGCAAGAATTCATTTTTTTGAAGTCAAGGATGATTTCTTGAGGGCTCTCAGGAATGGATCTGGATCATTAGAGGAATACGGACATATCTCTGTTTTCCTGGATTTATCTGCGGGCACGTTGGCCAGGAGGAGAGCCTTTCAGGAAGTTACATCTGTACTAAGAAACCATCAGATTGATTACCGTTGGGGATATCCCATGAAACTGCTGATTAAACGGGATAACGTGATTTATGCCTGCCTGACCCCGCTACAAGCTGAAGAGCATCTGCGGCGTTGGGATCTTATGCCACCCAAGAACCGTGCCTCACCGACCCGAGACCCTTCAAGCCCTTCTGATGGAATACCTCGGCGCCACCTGGATCCTGTCTGATCTGTTATAGTACTAAATTTACCGGTTAATATGCTAATATGCTTGTGTGTCATTGGGGCTTCTATTCCTGCCTTTTTTCTTGTTTCCTTTCTCTCTGCTTTTATTAACACTTTTCCCAATCCTTTTCACTCATCTTACTCTCATCTAGTTTCTCATCTCATCCCTCTTCTCTCTTTCCTTCTCCACTAATTCTGCACTTCTTCCATCCCAGCTTTCTTTGTTTCCATCTATTTCTTCTCCCTTGATTTTATCTCTCCTTCACTGCTCACACACACTTCATACATTCCATTGATATTCCTCTGCCTCCCCTCTCCCACACCATCCCTCCTCATACATATCCTGCATGGTTTCTCCTTCTCTTGCTTCTTCTTCTTTTTCTTTGCTTTTCTCTTTGTTGATAGTCCTATTTCTGGGATTTGACTGCCCCCTAGGGTACGATTTTGGTACCTACTCAGCTATTTGCTGATTTTGTACCTCAATTTTCATCTGAGGTTTTTGTAATTGATTTGGGTGCCTTCACCCTTTTTGCCTTACTTATGAACTGTAAATAGTTTTCCCCTAACCTTCCACCCTTCCCTACTTCTCCGATCTTTCCTTCACCCCACCTTCTTCTTGACCAGTCACAGCAAGAATATATACACGGTACAGTGAAACTAAGAAACAGAATATTTACGTTATCTTTGTACTTTTGTTGCCTCTCTTCCACTTCAGAACAGTGAGTGTCGATCATGGCTCTGAAATTCTCCACGATCAATGTCAACGGGCTCAACTCCCCTGGTAAGCGCTCCCTTGTGTGGAACCAGATCAAAAAACTACGCAGTGAGGTAATTTTTCTACAAGAGACTCATCTCCTTCCTCAGGATAACCCTAGAATGGCTAATGGTCTGTTCCCTCACAGGTTCTTTGCATCTTCGGGTGTTAAGAAAGCAGGGGTGGCAATAGTTATACACAAATCTGTCTCGGTTCAGTTGCTAGAGGAAATTGCTGACCCTCAGGGTAGATTCCTGGTGGTCCGTGTCCTACTCAACAATATGGCATACTCATTGGTCTCGGTATATGGCCCCAATTCAGGACAGGTGAAATTTCACCGAGCCTTACTTGCTAAACTTGAAGGGATTACAAAGGGCCCAACGATTATTGCTGGGGACTTCAATCTGCCCCCGAATAGAAGGCTTGACTCTTCCTCTTCCGCCCATTGCCGAACGGATATGGGTACCTTAATATCTTCTCACCAGCTTCACGATATCTGGCGCTATCTCCATGGGGATGAGAGAGACTATTCCTATATGTCCCCAAGATATAGCACATACAGTAGGATAGACTACTTTTTAGTGAATGACCCTCTTCTAGCATGCTGTCTTCAAGCAGATATTGGTCATATTACATGGTCAGACCATGCCCCTGTCTCCTTACAAATTTCTGATCCCTCACACTTCCCTCCTCAAAAGACCTGGAAACTTAATGACTATCTTCTGTCCTTTCCTGCCAACACACAGGAGATTTTGGGACATATTAACGAATACTTCACACGAAATGACACTGGAGACACTAACCCAGAGATCCTCTGGCTAGCGCATAAAGCGTATATTCGCGGTATGCTTCTTAAAATGGCATCACGAGCAAAAAAACTGAGGGAGGAACGAACGAGGCTCCTCACATCCAAAATTGCGTCACTGGAAACCTTGTACAGACACCCCTTCCCTCACTACTAGTAGACCTCTCAGACGCCCGTCTGGAACTACGTGGTTTACTTTTGGCTAAAGTTGAACATAACTTGAAGAGGTCCAAAGCAGAGTTTTATGGAATGGGTGATCGAGCGGGAACGCTTCTGGCCTGCCGCATCAAGAAAAAACAGGAATATAATAAAATCAACCATTTAGTGTCTCAAAACAAATCCTTAATTAGAAACCCCCTTGCCATTGCCGAGGAATTTCGTAATTACTACTCCTCCCTATACAATTTAAAAGCTAACGACTCGACTCCCCAACCTTCCCCAGATCTTATTAATGATTTTCTTGACAAAATTCGACTTCCTAGTGTCTCCCCCTCAAATAGAATTTTTGAATGCTCCTTTTTCACTGGAGGAAATTCAGGATGTGACTAGGACTATGAAAAAAGGTTCAGCCCCCGGTCCTGACGGATTTACATACTCCTATTACCATTCCTTCCTCCAGCCCCTGGCTTCTTACCTTTTGAAACTATTTAATTTTTGGCGGACGGAGGGACAGATAGCCCCGGAAGGCCTAGAGGCACTAATCTCTACACTCCCAAAACCAGGAAAACCCACCACATCTCCGGGAAATTTTAGACCCATTGCCCTCCTTAATAGCGACTTAAAAATTTACGCAAAGGTGTTAGCTACTCGTCTGATGCAAGTGCTGCCGCATTTGATAAACCCAGATCAGGTGGGGTTCATTCCGGCTAGACAGGCCTCAGACGGCACCAGGCGACTATTAGACTTACTAGAGTTAATGGAAAGAGACCAAACCCCCAGTGCCCTCTTGTCTCTAGACGCTGAGAAAGCGTTTGACAGAGTGCACTGGGGGTACTTGAGGGAAGTGTTGGTCAGATTTGGAGTTGTGGGTGATTTCCAGACTTCTATAATGGCCCTCTACTCCTCTCCTAATGCGAGGGTGAAGACCTCGGGCTTTGTCTCCTCTGGTTTCTCTATTGCAAATGGAACGAGGCAAGGATGCCCACTCTCGCCATTAATATTTGCATTGGTAATGGAGCCATTGGCTGAGAGGGTACGGCAGGATCCTGAGATTTCGGGGCCATGTGTTGGAACCAGAGAACACAAAATTGGCCTATATGCCGATGATGTTGTGTTTATATGCACGGATGTCTCGAGGTCCATCCCTCGGATTGTGAGTGTTCTCTCCGAATTTGCGGAAGTTTCTTACTACAAATTGAATTCATCTAAGTCCCTTCTGTTCCCCATCAATATCCCTCGAGACCTGGCTACGCGTCTCCAGTCCGACTTACCCTTCGTCTGGTCTCCGCTTGGATTCCCTTATCTGGGCATCCAGATTACACGCACTGCTGACATTGTGCGCTGTAATTATGAGGCGCGTTATAACACGATTAAATTGGGTCTGAGCTCTCATTCCTTGCTGGGCCTGTCATGGATTGCAAGAATCCAAATTATCAAGATGACATATCTCCCCAAAATACTTTATGTGCTGAGATGCCTTCCTTTTTCGTTCCCTCGTCGATTCTTGCATTCATTACAGGCACTATTGGGTAGCTTTGTTTGGGACTCTAAAACACACCGTGTGGGCACTAAAATTCTCACTCTCCCGACCCGTCTAGGCGGTCTCGGGCTCCCTGACATTACCTCTTATTATTACGCCATTCATCTGGCCGCGGCTAAAGTGTGGTGGAGGGAGGACTCCCAATGCCTGTGGTTGCAGATAGAACAACATTTTGCTCCTCGACACTCTACCAGATTACTATTAGAAGCAACGCTTCTCTTGGCCGGTAAGCATGAAACTCCTCTAAAATCAATGGCCACACTCATTAGCGTTTGGTCACACCACAGTAGGGGCCTACTAACCTTTCTGCTCCACTTCATCTCTATCCGGGCTGTTGAGATAGCTGTGGATGCTCTCTCTCTTTACTCTTGGAGGGCGCTCAGAGTGGAGTTCCTAAGACAGGTGCGGGACGGGGACAGAGTCAAAGCCTTTTCAGAATTATCAGACAGATATGGTGTCCCCCGCTCCTCTTTCTACCAATACCTCCAACTGCGTCATTTTCTGGATTTCATAAAGTTACCGGGGGTGAGCCTTTTTGATGTGGACCAATTCTTACAGAGATATTTTAAATCATCCTCCTCCAACGATTGTGGGGTAGCCACTCTGTATAACGCTCTGGCAGAGGAGAGGGGCAACACATAGCTCCCTTATATGTTGAGATGGGAGAAACGACTGAACTTTTCAACTGATCTCCGATTGTGGCAAAGGGCTGCTACGCATGTGTCCACTTTTTCCAAATGTATTAATCACCACGAACAGTTAAAAAAAATTCAGATGGACTGGTACATCTCTCCAGAGCGACTATCCCGTTTCTCAACCGGCCCTACTGCTACGTCACCTCTCTGCTGGAAGAAGTGTAATCACAGGGGCACTATTCAACATGTGTGGTGGTACTGCCCGAAATTTCAACATTTCTGGTCCTTTGTCAGGTCCTTGCTATCTGAAATTACCGGTCTTCCAGTGGACTTGACTCCTGCACTGGCCCTACTGGGCTTGGGGTTGGAGTCCTTTCCCCCAAGTCTCCGACCGTGTATCACGAACGTTCTGATGTCCGCACGCAATTGTATTGCTCGCTATTGGAAACAACCTATCGTCCCTCCAGTTGAGGACCTCTTAAGTCTGTCAATCTACACTTCCAACATGAACTGTTCCTGGCGCATGAATCAAAAGGAGGAACAAGGTTCTAACTTGGTGGGACTCATGGGACTCCTCCCGATATAACAGTATTCGGGTATACTAGCGAATTCTGATATGTTCTGGTCTTTACTGGTTCTGCTGTGGCTTGCCTATTGTTCCCACTGTACCTTACCCTGAGGCTTTCCCTTTCCCTTCCCTTCCCTCCTTTCCCTCCCCAACGTTTTGGTATTTGATGTTTGCAAGAAGGCCATGTTTAGCCTTATCTGTATTTCTTTGTTTCATTTCCAGTTTGTTATAAAAAATTTCCAATAAAAACTTATTGATTTAAAAAAAAAAAAAGATACATATATGCATATATATGGGTGCTCAGCATGCCATGTATAGTAATTGTGCAAAACCAGAAAAAGCCATGGCATATGAAAGGAGCACACCTTTCTTCAGAAGATTCATCGCTTCTTAAGGACCCGATGGAAAGGAAAAAAGATGCAACCTTGAAGAAAGCATATATGGTGTCAGTGGCAGTGGTCAGAATATCCTTAGCTACAATTCTACCTGCCAGAGCCCTGCAAGTCTGTTTAAGCCATCTTTTGCATGATCTAGAACATGGTGTGTCTCTAGAGGAGATTCTTGATAGGATCCATCTCCTGCAGTCTGCAGCTGATTTCCTGTGTGATTCATCAGTAGATGCATTGAAATGGCTCCTAAAAGTCATTGTCCACAACCAACTCAGTAAGGAGAGCTCTTTGGATTAAGCAGTGGTCCGGAGATATGCCATCGAAAATGCTTTTCTGCAGTCTCCCTTTGCAGCTATCTAGTCTTTTGGGCCCACAGCTGGGAAACATTCTCAAGTCTCTTGGTGAGAATCAAGGCTCTTCATTTCCACACCCCAAGAGATCCTTTAAGTTTCTTTTCGTAAAGACAAGAACTTATGATGCCAGCTGCTTCAAGAAAGTGGGAGAAAGATTGTCCAATTCATATCCAGAGTGGTCAGCAACATCAAACACTTTGTCCTGTCAATTATACAGAGGGGATACTCTCTAGAGTTCACACAGCTTTCTCCCGACAGCTTCATTATAAATCAACCCAAAAATGGAATAGTGTGGTCACTAGTTCAAGAATTGCCCATACATAAAGAAGACCAAGGGATTTATTCCCCTCTGCTTCCTGTTCCTAAGTCTGGATGAAAATGGCGGCTAGTGATAGATATGGCCTACTTGAACAACTTTCTCCTGAAGAAATTCAAGATGGAGAGTCTTCGATCAGTACTGTCAGTTCTGCGCAGAGACAACTGGTAGGCATCTTCCTGGTGTATGGTTGCCAATCTGCATGTACCGATTCTTCCATCCCATCGCAGGTTCCTAGACATCGCGGTACAGCAAGGTGCTCAGCTCCATCTTTTCAATTCACTTGTTACCCGTTCTGGATTTCAGTGGATCCGAGAGTGTTTACGAAGACAGCAGTAGTCCTGGTGGCTGCCTTCAGGCGTCAGGGCATTTACATCTTGCCCTACCTAGACGATTGACTACTGAGAGCCATATAATCTGTCTCTGGTATGCTTTGAATCTACACTGCTTTCCCTGGCTTCTGACTGTCTGTGTTAAATGCATATAATTTTTCTCTGCAACGCTTTGAATCTGCATAGCTTTCCCTGGCTTCTGACTGTCTGTGTTAAATGCATATACTCGCTCTCTGGTATGCTTTGAATCTACACAGCTTTCCCTGGCTTTTGACTGTCTGTCTTAAATGCATATAATCTCTCTCTGGTACGCTTTAAATCTACACTGCTCTCCCTGGCTTCTGACTGTCTGTGTTAAATGCATATTATCTCTCTTTATCACTAATGTCCTACCCATTGATTGCATGATATGTTCCATTCCTCTTGCTTATTTCATTCTGGCATACCTTTGACTGGCCCCTCCCTCCCTCTCATTTATGACATGTGTTTCACTCTTGCTTTGCACCTGGTCTCCCCTTACCCACCCCCTCTGTCACAACTGATTATTCGTAACTGCAGATATATTCAGAACCATGAGTCTGATCCAAGCATCTTTCAAACTACATCTTTCAAAGCACAGCTTTCTAAGTACAATACAAGAATTAGACCCGAATTTGACTGGAAGGTAATGGTATAGAAAGCCACTGAAAACCATGTGTATAATTCTTTTCACTATGTTTGCTATGTCTTTTATTTCATTGTTTGTTTTCCTATATGCTTTTACCACCCACTTTCACCAACCCTTCCCCCCTTTCCCCACCCCATCACCACTCATTCACATCAGCCCATCTTTCCTTCCCTACCCTATATACAGCTCCAATGCTATCTTCAGTTTCCATGTCACAAATCCAAAAACCCTTTTACTGCTGCTCCTGTCAGGTGATATCTCTCCCAACCCTGGTCCACCCTCTGCCAACTTCAATTCCTCTCCCACCTCACATAGAAACCCTACTAACCTTATTAACATTACCTGCACAGCTTCATCTCCCTCTTTTAACTGCGTGCTCTGGAATCCACGGTCTGTATACAACAAGCTTCCATTCATTCACCATTACTTTCTTACCAACTCTCTTAATCTGCTGGCCCGCACTGAAACCTGGATCCTGGAATCAGACACGGTTTCCCCTGCGGCTTACATTTCTCCCATTCTCCGAGACCTGGGAACAGACATGGTGGTCTTACTCCTGTCCCCACAGTGTACTTTCCAAGTCATCCCTCCAGCCTCATCACTCTCATTTCCTTCTTTTGAGGTCCACACCATTAGGCTCCTCCATCCCCTCCCCCTCAAAGTAGCTGTTGTATACCGCCCCCCAGGTTCACCCACCTAGTTTCTTGATAATTTCTCCGCGTGGCTGCCACACTTCACTTACCAACCCTTATTGTGGGAGACTTTAATATCCCCATAAACAGCCTCATCTCACCATCTGCATCCCAGCTCCTATCTTTAACCACCTCCCTTGGCTTCTCACAGCTCTCAACCTCTCAGACACACAAAGATAGTAACACCCTTGACCTGGTCTTTACCCGGCTCTGTTCAACTTCCTCCTTAGGTAACTCACCTCTTCCTCTCTCTGACCAGAACATTCTTTCCTTCATACTCACAAACCCTTGCCCACCACAGCACAATCCTACCAATCACACATTCAGAAATCTTCAGGTCATACACTCACAGACTCTCTACACTCATCACTGTCCCCAATCTCCTCATTCTCCTGTCCCGACCTGTCAGTAAATCACTACAATGACACTCTAAGAAGCACCCTGGACCAAGTAGCGCCCCTCGCCCTCAGAACCTCCAAACAGAACAAAATAGCCTTGGCTCACATCGCAAACTCGATTCCTCGAGCGATGCTAAGAGTGCTGAACGCCTATGGAGGAAAACTCGCTCCCAAGAAAACTTTATCCATTATAAATTCATATTAAAAACCTACAACTCTGCCTTTCACCTTGCCAAATAAACCTCCTTCACCACTCTGAGCTCATTATCCAACAATCCAAAAAAAAAATCTTGACACCTTTCACTCTCTCCTCAGTTCTAATGTGCAGGCCCCCATCACAGACCTCTGTGCTGATGATCTGGCTTTTTACTTTATGGAGAAAATAGACAGCATCCACCAGGATATCAGCTTCCGGCCTCCAAGCGCTGCTACTCCCATTATTCCCCACGTTTACTCCAGCTCACCTGGCTGGCAAACAAAAATATGGCGAAGCTTACGTCGTTTTTTTTAGTTGAAGAAATAATTAAAAAAAAAAAAAATGACATGGGCTTCACCATATTTTAAGTTGTCTGCCAGGTACAATTTGGCAGCTACCCACCCTCAGCTGCCTAGTTGTACTTGGCTTTCAACAAAAAATACAGCGCAGACCGACATCATTTTTTTTTAAATAGAAATTATTTTGGAAAAAAACAAAAAAGACATGGAGCTTCACCACATGTTTGGTCCAGCCAGGTACAACTAGGCAGCTGGGGACTGGAATCCTCAGCATGAAGAGGCCCAAGCGTTCTGGGCCCCCCATGCTGCGAATTGCACCCTGCGGCCGCCACAGTATGAGGTGCATTCATTGAAACACCACTTTCTGGCCCTGTTCCCAGACACTTCCAGTTGCCCTGGTGCCGGTGGCAAACTGGGTAATAAAGGGGTTAATGCCAGCTTTTTTATTGGTAGCTGGCAAGAAGCCCGAGATTCATAATGTCGGGCCAATCTTGGACCCGGCCATTAGGAATCTCTAGTAAATAGTCAAAAAATACACCACACAGTGAATAATCTTTTTATTAGAAAAAAACAAAATTCAGACTCCATTTTTATCACTCCTTATACCCTCTGATGTAGTCCAAAAAGATGGTCCCACGACTTTCGATCAACTCTACTACATCCAGAGACTGCAGCAAGAGATCAAGCATCCTTTTGTTGTTGACTCTGGTGTCAAGGTGATTGTGCATTGTACGGCAATGATCTGCCATACAGTGCAATATCACTATGACCACAGAAGCTACAACAAGAGGACACTTGATCCCTTGTTGTAGTTTCTGGGGTCACAGTGATTGTGCACTGTATGGCAGATTATTGCCATACAGTGCACAATCACCGTGACCCCAGAGACTACAACAAGGGATCAAGTGTCCTCTTGCTGCAGTCTCTGGTGTCATAGTGGTGATGCACTGTATGGCAGATCATTGCCATACAGTACACAATCACCGTGACCCCAGAGACTACAACAAGAGGACGCTTGATCCCTTGTTGCAGTCTCTGGGGTCATAGAGCTGATGCACTGTATGGCAGATCATTGACATACAGTACGCAATCACCGTGGCCCCAGAGTCTACAACCAGAGGGCACTTGATCCCTTGTTCTAGTCTGTTGTCATAGTGATGGTGCACAGTATGGCAATGATCTGCCATACAGTGTACCATCACTGGGAACAGAATGCAACAAACGATCAAGTGTCCTCTTGTTATATTCTGTTGTCATAGTGATGGCGCACTGTATGGCAGATCATTGCAATACAGTGCACCATCACTATGGCAAACCCAAGTCTCAGCGATCACATGATCTCTGAGGCTTGGGTCAGGTAACTCGATGTTGCCATGGCAACGTCGGGTTACCATGGTGATCGGCTCATTGTAATTTTTTTTTTTTTAAATCAGATTTATTTATTAGAAACATTAACAGCTTACAAAAAGAAAGCACATGTACATAGCATTTTGTCATTTTGTATAATATTCCATTAACGTTACTTCATCTCCCCTCCCCCCTCCCTCTTATCCCCTTAAAGCATAAACTCTTTCCCTCCCCTAATTCAGACAGCGCTTCCAAATTATATACATACATTACATATTGCATGTTAAAGAAGTTTTGATTCTTTTTAGTAACTAATATCCGTACCTAATCCCGTTTATTCAATACCAAATGAACCATTCAACTAGTGTCTATATTACGATTCTTTCCACGGCGTCCAGAGTCTCTCCTGGAGCTTGGTGTTCTTTCTTTTAAAATAAATTCTTTCTTCTAGTTTTACTACATAGTCAACTTGTCTAATAAACTCTTGTCTGGAAGGCGGCTCTTTTTTAATCCAATATTTAGCTATTAATTTTCTAGCTATATATAAAAGGCGGGCAACCGCTATCTTCCCGATACTGTCTACCCCAAGTTCTTCTACATACCCCAAAACACACACTACTGGGTCTCGTGGGATGTCACATTTATATTTCCCCTCTATCAGGGCAAGGACCACTATCCAAAAGGATGCAAGTCTCGGGCATCCCCAGATCATATGTAGGATTCCCGCTTCCTCTGATCTACATCTCGGACACTCCGAATCTGTACGTACCCCTATTTTATAGAGAAACTCCGGAGATCTATATGCCCTGTGAATGAGTAGGAGCTAGGACATTCTCCCTGGTTCACTAACTGACAATTTTGGGATGTATTCCAATACCGTTTCCCAATTATCATCCGATATGGGTCCCACATCTGCCTCCCACTTTCCCCTTGCCATCACAGGGTATTTCAACAGAAATGTATGAAGAAGGTCTGCATATATCGTAGAAATCACTCCTTTTGTTCTTCCCGACATGCAAATAAAATCAAGGACAATATCTCTCGACACACACAGATCACCCACTCTCCTCTGCTTTGTGTAAGCGTGTTGAATTTGTACATATTGAAACCCATTTTTATCAGTCAGCTGGAATTCCGATTTTAGACGATCAAATGATTTGAGAGCATGACGGTCAACCAGCTGATGAAGGTACACTATCCCTTTTTGTATCCAATCCTTTAATTCCCCAAGTTTATGGAATTCACTTAAGTGTTCATTGCCCCAGACAGGTGTATATGACGTCATC
Organism: Allobates femoralis; assembly: GCA_033576535.1. Taxonomy (NCBI): domain Eukaryota; kingdom Metazoa; phylum Chordata; class Amphibia; order Anura; family Aromobatidae; genus Allobates; species Allobates femoralis. The sequence goes on from JARQOC010000001.1 coordinate 415,334,018, forward strand.
CCAGTAATCCCTCTAATTTTCTTCACCCTCCCCCACAACTTGTGCAAGAGTCCAAAAGTCGGGCACATCTTCCCACCTTTTCCAAATAGGCCTATCTCTAATCCCTGCACCAAAGGTCTCCTATGAATATATATCTCAAGTATTGCTTGCAATGAGTCTTTACTTGCCCTCTCTGCCCATCCCCTTATATGTTGAGATTGTGCTGCTAGAAAATATATCACTGGGTTAGGTAGTGCAATCCCCCCTTCCTCCTTGGGTCTTTGTAGGGTCTCTAATTTTATTCTCGGCTGCCCACCTCCCCATACTAAATCCCTAAATATCGCGTTTAAGCGCTGAAATATTGATTGGGGAATCCATATTGGAGAATTATGTAGTACATAAAGCAGTTTTGGCATTAATACCATTTTAATTAAATTGGCGCGACCCACCGCCGAGAGGCGCAGCTTCCTCCATGTCATCGCCTTTTCTTTCAAAAGTCCTATCATGGGCTGTATGTTAAGAGTCAGATATTCTGTAACTGGTACCGCTATCTTAATACCTAGGTATTTGAACACTTCTACCGTCTTTAATTGCGTATGGGCTGTCTCGTCCCTCTCCAGACCCACCTCATTGTCCACCGCCATCAGGCATGATTTTTCCCAATTTATCCGCAGTCCAGATAGTCGTCCAAATCTGTCAATGATGTCTATGGCATTAGTCAATGACTCCCCGGAGTCCTGTAAAAACAGTAAAATGTCGTCGGCATAAAGGGCTATCCTCTCCTCCACCGATCCGTATCGAAATCCATGTACCGTGACCGTCTGCCGGAATGTTGCCGCAAGCGGTTCCATGGCGAGGGCGAACAACAACGGAGAGAGGGGGCAACCTTGTCTAGTGCCTCTTGATAGACTAAATGTATTAGACCTCTCTCCGTTTACCCTAATCCGAGCCATCGGGGAGGAGTACAGCAGCCGCACCCATGCTGTAAAAACCGGACCGAAGCCCATACGCTGTAAAACTCGCCAAAGATATTCCCACTCCACACTGTCAAAGGCTTTATGTGCGTCTAAAGACGCCACTACTCTATTTCCAGAATTATCTGCCTTCATTTGAACATTCAGGAATAACCGCCTCAAGTTAATGGCCGTTGACCTGTCCGGCATAAACCCGGTCTGGTCAGGGTGAACAACATGTGCGATCACCCCGGTCAGGCGGTTCGACAGTACTTTAGCCAGCAACTTGACGTCTGTCGACAGTAGGGATATAGGCCTGTATGACTCCGGTGATGTGGGATCTTTATTTTCTTTCGGTATCACAACTATGGTCGCTTCTCTCATAGATGTCGGTAACTGTCCTTGCTCCAATGCTGACAACAAGACATCTCTCAGTTTGGGCAACAACACCTCCCCAAAATGTTTGTAGATTTCTATTGGTAAGCCGTCCGCCCCAGGTGCTCTATTATTATTCATAGAAGCCATAGCTACTTCCAATTCCTCCAGTGTTAATGGTCCCTCCAAAGTATCTCGATCTGTTTCACTAAGTCTGGGTAACATGGTTTCCCCCAAAAATGTATCAATTATCTCTCCAGAAACCCCCAATTTAGAAGTGTAAAGGTCGTGGTAATACTCCTCAAACACCCGCAGGATCCCGGTCGAGTCCGTCACCAGTCTCCCGTCGGAACAAGACAGCCCATATACATAGCTTGACTTCCTTTGCGCTGCCGCTATAGTGGATAATAGATGTCCCACTTTCTCTCCTTCTTCATAAAAAGCTGCTTTTTGAAATTCTACTCTCCTAGCAGCATTGGCCATAAACATTTTGTCTACCTCTTCTTGTGCGATTTTCATTGACTGCTGCGTCTCGGCAGTGGGTTCCATCGCCAATCGTTCCTCCGCCCTCCTCAAAGCCTCCAATTTCTCAGCCTCCTTCTCTCTATTTTGGTTTTACGTCTGGATATGTCCCTTATCAATAGCCCCCGTATAAACGCTTTTGCAGCATCCCATACCATATCAGTCCCTGCGCTCCCCTCATTGTTCTGGAAAAATTCTTCCACTTCCTTCGCTATTGTCTGCATATCTAAATTCTCCAACCAAGCAGGGTGCACCTTCCACTCTTTACCCAGTCTGGTGCCATTCATTCCCATTTGTAGTTCCACTGTCAGGGGCTTATGATCAGATATTACACGTGGCAAGTACACTATCGTCGTCATCCTGGAGTCTAACAGTTTGTTTCCAAAGGCCATGTCTATCCGAGACATAGAGTTGTGAGAGGAGGAATAACAAGAGTATAATTTTATCCCAGTATTTCTCACTCTCCACAAGTCTATCAGGCCCATTTCTCCCATAAATTTAGCAAATTGTGTATCTTCATCTTTTTCAAATCTACCATGTGACCTGCCCGTCCTATCCCACTTCAGATTCATGACGTTGTTAAAATCCCCAATAAATAAGATGGGAACTCCGGGCCAGTGTCTGGTCAAATCAATGATCTCCAGTAATTTCCCTTCGTTGTATGGCGGTGGAAAATAGACCGCCGCCACACAAAGTAACTTCCCAAATATCTTACAAACAAGAAATACATATTGGCCATCCTTATCTATTTTAGCCTCTACTTCCTCAAATGGAACTGTAGCATGTATCAATATTGAGACCCCTCTTGAATATGCAGAGTAGGTGGCATGGTACCCTTTCTGAATCCACCTTCTAGCCAAAACACCAGTTTTCCCTTGTAATAGGTGAGTTTCCATAAGGCAAATTATAGACGGTTTAAAAGACATAACATTCTGTAAGATAGCTGCTCGTCTACCCCGGTCCGCCAAACCTCTCACATTCCAGCCAAAGACTTTAATTTTCTCAGCCATTTCGTAGCCAATTAGACATTCCCATGCAATTTCGTATTCTTAAAGTAGTAGCACGCTGTCTTCCCTGATCCCCCCCACCCCTCCCACCCCCCCAACCAATTCCATGTAACCACCCTCCCCCACCGCAAACATATAACAATAATAATAAACTTCTCTCCTTCTCCTTTCCACTTCTCCACCCCTTCCGTTATCTACCTCTCTTTAGCAGAGAGTGGGTGAATATTAGCCTATACACCAGCAAAACAGTCGCTCTGCAACGTCTATCAAAAGAATAACAGTTGTCTCAACCAAAGGCCTCTCCCGCCTTAAGTAAATAAATGTATATAAAAAAAAAAATACAAAGGGAAAAAATATCACTTTTCAATATTGCAGTTACCGCCGTCAGTCCAGCTATATCTCCATTATCACACAGGACCTGCAATTAAAAAAAGAAAAATACCAAAAAAGCATAAAGGGACTATTCCAGTCAGCGTTCAGCTGTCCTTAAATTCTCGGACTCTTCTTCCGTTCTTCTCGATCCAGTCCATAGCCTCCTCCGGGGATTGCAGAAAGTGAATCTTGCCCAGCGCCACTAGTCTAAGTTTGGCTGGGTACATCATGGAGTACTGCAGGCCCATGTCTCTCAATCTTCTCTTTACCTCCGAGAATTTCATGCGTAATTTCTGTACCGTCGGGGAATAATCCGAGTAAAAGGAAATATGCTGTCCATCTATTGTCAGATCTTTAATATTCCTGGCCGTACGGAGGATCGTGTCTCTGTCCCTGTAGTTAAGCAATTTGGCTAGCATGGCCCGGGGGGCAGCACCTGGAGGTTGGGGTCTGAGTGGAATCCTGTGAGCTCTCTCCACCACAAAGACTTTAGAGAGATTATTCGCTCCAAACTTAGTCAAAAGCCAATTTTCAATGAATTCTGTCGGGTTGACTCCCTCCGGCTCATTGTAATTACATTACAATGAGCTGATCACCGCCGGGGAGAGGTAAGTGACATTGCGCTCCTTCTCCCCAGATCCTAAGTGCTTTGATCCTAAGAGCCCCTGAAGCATGGCGGCAGTGCAGGGCACATGTGCCTGCCGCCGCCTGCTTCTGCCCTCTGCTTCTCTGCAGGCCGATCACCCTGCATGGAGATCAAGCAGAGGAGCGATCTGACAGTCGGGCATAACGATCACATAGTGGATCGCTGTGCTCAGCTGTCAGATCGCTTAACTGCAGCCTGATCTCCATGTAGGGAGATCGGGCTAGGGAGAATCAGAGGGCAGAAGCAGGAGGTGGGCGGGCACAGTGTCCTGCACCGCCGCCATGATGCTTCATCTGATGGGAATGATCATTAGATCACTCCCCATCAGCGTGGAGAGGGCGTAACCTGCCCCCTCCAGCGCTTCAGCCTATCGAAGGTGCTGTAACAGCCCCTTCCATAGCTGGAGTCACGAACACTGTGATTGACTGTTCAAACAGCCAATCACAGCAATCATGGGGGCGGGGTGGGTTATTCATCCCCCTAACATCAAGCCCCGGTGCTCTGTGATAAGAATCACAGAACACTGTGGCCTGATGGTGGTTACCGCGGCAGCGGGCTGCGGTAAGCGCCATGACCTTGCACAACATCAAAGGTTGGGAAGTCACCAACATTCCTGACGTTGTAGAACATTAAAGGTCGGGAAGGGGTTAATGCAGCAGCCAGGATCACCTATCTGGCTAATCGTTACTCTGATGTCTCCGCTCTGTGCCAGTCACTGCACTGGCTGCCTATGCACTACAGGATGCAATTCAAATAGCTTTTTCTTACCCACAAATCTCTTTACAGTGCAGCACCTCCCTACATCTCCTCCCTCATCTCTGTCCATCACCCTTCCCATTCTCTACGTTCTACAAATGACCTTCGACTAACATCTGCATTAATCCAAACCTCCCACTCCCGGCTCCAAGACTTCTCGCGAGCTGCACAAATTCTCTGGAATGCTCTACCCCAAGAAGTTAGGACTATCCACAAATTACATAGCTTCAGACTCCCCCTAAAAACACATCTTTTTAAGGCGGCCTTTCATGCTCCCTAATAGAAGTCCTTTATACTGTATATGTATATAGCCCATTCACTATCTCTGGACATAACTCTCCTTCAAACTGCACCAAACCCAAAAGCTCTACACAGATTGGCTGCTGACCATTCATGTAATTTTTTTCTTTTCTATTCCCCTCTTCCTCAAGATGCCTGGACCATCATTGTAATAAACCCCTGTACTTTGTGTAACCCACATCTCGTTGTAGATTGTAAGCTCTTTTGAGCAGGGTCACCTTTATTTTTGCTGTAAGTATTGTATTCTATTTTTTTACATTATTTCTCTGCTTTAATTATTGCATTGTATTTTTTACATTGTTTCTCTGCTTTAATTATTGTATTGTATTTTTTACATCTTTATTTAATATATAATTGTTACCTATGACCGTCTGTGTATCAACCACTGAATTGTAAAGCGCTACAGAATATGTTTTCGTTATATAAATAAAGATTATTATTGTTCTTATTATAAGGCTCAGTTACTGGATCATCTGCAGATGACCCTGACTCTCCTGACCTCATGGGATCCTGATCGACAGAGAAAAATCGTAGCTATCGCCTTCCAGAGAGAAGAGGTTTCTTGGATGTGTAATCAACTCCCAAGACATGGCAGTAACATAGACCAGCGAGATAATCCGAAGTCTGCAAGACAGCGTGTCTCATCTGATCTGGACTCCTCGCATATCGGTCAGAACGGCAATGAGTGTTTTGTGGAAGCTCCCTTCGACCATCGAAGTGGTTCCGTGGGCCAAACATAGTTTTCGGATGCTAAAGGCAGATATCCTAACATATCTATTGGCCAAATTTCACCGAAAATATAGTAAATAGTTATCCAGCTCTTGTCAGATTCTAATACTAAAGGATAAACTTCTTTCAGATAGGTTTATTGATATTATTAAAAATAAAGTGGGGATGGGTGATACAGTGAATCGGGATTACCACAAAAAGAACCCACCCCCTGTACATACACAGGACAAATAATAAATCCAACACTTCTAAGAGCCCTGCTTGGTTTTATTTGGCTCTATATTGACTGGTCATAAAGGTGTGGTCATCCAAGATGTACGCCTGGACACATTTTGTCTCCAGGGCACTTACCTAAAGGTAAAACCATCACCTGATACCGATAAATTCAGTTTTGATTATCGATGGTGGTGTGCCTTCTCGTCACTGTGTCCGTTTGTCAGAACCTGACCGTCAGTCAGTAAATCCTAAGGAGTAGTGAAGGAGATGAAAAAAACAATATGTGACCACAGATATGGTGCGACAACCCCTCCCGACGCATTTCGCCTTTTCAATTACTTAAACGGCTTATCAGGGGCATTTGAATGTTCGAGATTGTTACATGGTTCATCTGATACATGAGTACCACTAATATTTTGATAACCCAGATATTGCAAGCCCGGATCCCCGATTTTTGTAGACCAGGAAGGAGGAATATTCTGGAGGATTAATACGGTCACGTCTGCTTGGGGAAGTCTGCTCTGTGTTCTTTCTGTAAATAATATATAAATGTGTGCGGTGGGTTTGAATTGCACCTAACAGCGATTCTTCCTTTTTATGATACCCATTTTAGTGAGATATTAACTTTAAACACCCTTTTAATGAGAATGACTTAGGAGGATATAAATTCATACCCCAGGGTTGCTTCTCTGCTTGCCCGATTTAGTTAATCAATGTGTATTAGTTCGCATCTCTACCGTGTTTCCCCGAAAGTAGGGCGCCCCCGAAAGTAAGGCATGGTGCCGGTTTTAGGGGGGACGGGTAATGTAAGGCATACCCCGAAAGTAAGACACTGTCTTACTTTCGGGGAAACACGGTATATACAACAGCAGCCCCAATTGTGTATACAGCTGCAGCCACCCCCCATGAGTATACAGGCGCCCCCCGCGCCTTGCTGCTGCCGCCGCCGCTGCCAATCTGTAAAGTAAAATATCATTCTACTTATCCCCACCGGTGTCCCGCTGCTGTCCCGCCGCCATCACGCTCTTCCGTCTTCATCCGGCTTTATCCGACTTCCTTCTCCGGCGCACAGACTGACGTCATTGTCTGTGCGCCGGAGATGGAAGACAGATGAAGGCGAAGGAGCGTGATAGCGGCGGGACAGCAGCGGGACACCAGCGGGACACCGGCGGGGATAAGTAGAATGATATTTTACTTTACAGGTTGGCGGCAGCAAGGGGGGGCGCCTGTATACTCATGGGGGGGAAGCTGCAGCTGTATACACCACTGGGGGCTGCAGCTGTATACACCACTGGGGGCTGCTGCTGTATACAACACTGGGGGCTGCTGCTGTATACACCACTGGGGGCTGCAGCTGTATACACCACTGGGGGCTGCAGCTGTATACAACACTGGGGGCTGCTGCTGTATACACCACTGGGGGCTGCAGCTGTATACAACACTGGGGGCTGCTGCTGTATACACCACTGGGGGCTGCAGCTGTATACACCACTGGGGGCTGCTGCTGTATACAACACTGGGGGCTGCTGCTGTATACAACACTGGGGGCTGCTGCTGTATACACCACTGGGGGCTGCAGCTGTATACACCACTGGGGGCTGCAGCTGTCTACACCACTGGGGGCTGCTGCTGTATACACCACTGGGCGCTGCAGCTGTATACATCACTGGGCGCTGCAGCTGTATACACCACTGGGGCTGCTGCTGTAACACTGCTGGGGCCTGTATATACCACTGGGGAGGTTGCTGTATACCACACTGCTGGGGGCTGTATTTTATGGTTAAAACAAAAATCGACATTTATTTTCCCAATATAAGACATACCCCGAAAGTAAGACATAGTGGGACTTTTTGGGGTAAAAAAAATGTAAGACAGTGTCTTACTTTCGGGGAAACACGGTAGTAAATCTGTTTGAACAGAGGAATGTAAACAGTGTATGAAGTCTCCAATGAGCTTATAGAATTTAAGTGGGCCAAATCTCAAGACACCATCAACACCTACTTACCCTTACATATCCTCAAAAGCTCATACAGAAACCCCAATCCTGCATCCAAAAATCCTCCTAGTTTCCCTCCAACCTTAAAAATAAAGATAATTGTGGTTACTAAAGGACAAACCACTATGGCAGGAGCAACCTCAGACTGAACCATTATAGACTGACCTTTGTGTTAGATGGTCAGTCAGCATCAAGATCTTACATATAGTCCCAGATCTCCAATTCTAGAAAACATAGCAAAAACAGAGGGGGATAATGTTACCTTATACTCCTATGTTTTCTGATCAGACAACTCACAAAAGGACATCTCATACCTGTCTACCTTATGCTGCTCAAACACATAGAATGACAAAATCCTCCATAGATAATGTTCAAAAGTGTGTAGATCCCTCTAACATTATTAGCTTCTTGCCCATCCAAAAATTCTCCTGGTATTGGATAAAGAGCAAGTCTTGTCCTGAATAATATGATTTTCCCATATCTTATAGTATACGAACCTCCTCAGAATCATAAAAATGTACCTATAAACCATAAACCTCCATATAGTGCCCCGTCAGGATAAGGTCTGCTTCACTTCTATCTATGTATAATGAATCCCTTATAACTTTCCTCCATCCCCCCTCCTTTTGTCTGCCCCCATATGCTGTCTAACATATTGTTGATGCACTTATGCATCCATGTCTTCGGCAGCACAAGTGATCTAAATCTCTCCCTGGAAATAATACTGACAGTGATGGTGGTTTCTTCCACCCTCATTGGCCGGGAAGTGTGATTGCATACTCTGCCCCCCTCACAAGCGGGAGTCTGACATAGACACACATCGTTCCTCCATAAGCCTCAAGCGGCACGTAAGCCTGCGGGGGGCGGTAACTCGCTGCACATGCGCAGATAAGGCCTCTGCTCTCCAAGCCGAAACGCACGCCGAGAGTGTGTGACGGCGAGTTATCGGGATGGGCGGGAACCTAATTAATAGGGGAGGACTATATTAGCAATACTAAAGCTGGCGGCACCTGCCACTTCTATTTGCGCCTGCCACAAGCTTGTTGAACAAGGAGAGCTGAGGTGCCAGCCCGGAATGGACCACAAGGTATTGTGGGACCTTTATATGGAAGGATTATGGTTTATGGGTACATTTTTATGACTCTGAGGGAGTTTATATACTATAAGAGATATGGGAAAATCATATTTTTCAGGTCAAGACTTCCTGTTAATCCAATATCAGGAGAATCTGCACACTTTTGAACATTATCTATGGAGGATTTTGTCATTCTATGTATTTGAGCAGCATATGGTAGACAAATATGAGATGTCCTTCTGCAGGTTGTCTGATCAGATAAACATAGAGGTTTAAGGTGACATTATCCTCCTGTTTTTGTTATGTTTTCTAGAACTGGAGATCTGGGACTATATGTAAGATCTTGATACTGACTGACCATCTAACACAAAAGTCAATCCATAATGATTCAGTCTGCGGCTGCTCCTGATATAGCTGTTTGTCTTTTAATAACCTCAATTATCTTTATTTTTAAGGTTGAAGGGAAACTAGGAAGATTTTTGGATGCAGGACTGGGGTTTCTGTATGACCTTTTGAGGATATGTAAGGGTATGTGTTGATGATGTGTTGCGATTTGACCCACTTAAATTCTATATGCTCATTGGAGACTTCATACACTGTTTACATTCCTCTGTTCAACCAGATTTACTAGAGATGAGAACGGATACATATTGATGAACTAAATCGGGCCAGCAGAGAAGAGATCCTGGGGTACGAACTTACATCCTCTTAAGTCATTCTCACTAATAGGGTGTTTAAAGTTAATATCTCACTTATATAATGGGTATCATAAGGAGGAATAATCGCTGTTAGGTGCAATTCAAACTCACATCACCCATTTATATATTATTTACAGAAAGAACACCGAGCAGACTCTCCATGCAGACGTGACCGTATTAATCCTCCAGAAAATTCCTCCTTCCTGGTCTACGAAAATCGGGGATACGGGCTTGCAATATCTGAGTTATCAAAATATCAGTGATACTCCTGTATCGGATGAAACATGTAACAATCCCGAACACTCAAATGCCCCTGATAAGCCTTTTAAGTAATTGAAAAGGCGAAATGCGTCGGGCGGGGTTGTCGCACCATATCTGTGGTCATATATTGTTGTTTTCATCTCCTTCACTACTCCTTAGGACTTATTGACTGAGGGTCAGGTTCTGATAACGCACACAGTGCAGAGAAGGTACACACCATCAATAACCAAAACTGAATTTATCGGTATCCGTTGATGGTTTTCCCTTTAGGTAAATGACCTGGAGACAAAATTTGTCCAGGCGTACCTCTTGGATGACCACACCATTATGATACCAACACTGACCGGTCAATATACAATTGTGGCCAAAAGTATTGACACCCCTGCAATTCTGTCAGATAATACTCAGTTTCTTCCTGAAAATAATTGCAATCACAAATTCTTTGGTATTATTATCTTCATTTAATTTGTCTTCAATGAAAAAACACAAAAAGAATTGTCCTAAAGCCAAATTGGATATAATTCCACACCAAACATAAAAAAAGGGGGTGGACAAAAGTATTGGCACTGTTAGAAAAATCATGCGATGCTTCTCTAATTTGTGGAATTAACAGCACCTGTAACTTACCTGTGGCACCTAACAGGTGTTGGTAATAACAAAATCACACTTGCAGCCAGTTGACATGGATTAAAGTTGACTCAACCTCTGTCCTGTGAACTCACATAAGAGAACTCTGGGTTCAGAGACCCTGGTCGATGTTAGAAGCCTACATGTCCAATCTCAGGGACTTAAGGGAGGTAGGTCTCACGCTTCGTCTCATCCAGAAACTGTTATATTCTCACAATCTAGCAGTGGTGTTCCTCCTCAACAAACAAGTTATCCACTTGCTTCAGAATGACACAAGATGTTTATTTTGGCAGAGAACAATCTTCGCAGTCTGATGGTGGTACACATAGTCTACAACATCAAGGCCGATTGGCTCAGCCGCAATCAAGTTCTGCCAGCATAGTGGAGCCTCAGCATTGTGATGTTTCATCAAATCACCAAGATCATGGGAAGGCCAGACTTGGGTGCGATGGCTACTCGTCTCAACGCGAAAAGTTCCCGCTTCGACCTCCCTTCGAAATCACGATCATCCTTGGGCTCTGGACGGTCTAGCCCTCTCGTGGAAGGATTTGCTGACTGGTGTCTTTGTCTTTCTTCCCAACTTCGATGATCTTCAAGGTGCTCAGCAAAATTCGGGACGAGCATGTGGAGGTGATTGCAGTCATTCCATTCTGGCCTTGAAGAGTTTGGTTTCCTCTCGTGTGGCAACTTTCAAGAGGAAGATTCTGGAAGCTTCTGATCAGACCAGAACAAATATCACAGGGGTACATTCTCCACCCAGACCCAGCCAGGTTGCATCTGACAGCATGGAGATCATCAGGGAAAATCTAATCTCCTTCGAGCTCCCAGGCAGTGTCATCACTACGCTTGCAGCCGCTTGAAGATCAGCTACTCTTATAGTGTACTTCAGAATATGGAAGATCTACAACTTGTGGTGCTCCTCACATGGTCATGATAGGAGTACTGTAGCCTCTATCCTGCAGTTCCTGCAAGCGGGCTTTGACAAGGGCCTGAAATTGAATACTCTGAAGACTCAGATTTTGTCACTAAATCTCAACTTGGATGGTATGATCTCTAGGCATATGCTGAAAGCTAGGTTCTTCAAAGCGGTGAAGTTTTGAGGCCTCCCTTTGTTCCAGCAGTTGCTTCCTGGGATCTCTTCCCTCCTTCTTAAAGCTCTTCAAGGTCCTCTGAGCCAGCAGAGCAGGCTTAAATCAAACACATCTCCTGGAAGACCTTATTCCTGATAGCGATTACATCAGCTAGGAAGATTGTAGAATTCCAGGCATTATTTTCCAGGGAGCCATATCTCTGCATTGCTCCAGATTATATAGCCTTGAGATTTATGCCAGGATTCTTGCCAAAAGTAGGTTCTGCAGCGAACATGTATCAATACACTATTCTTCCAGTGCTCAGTGAGGATGCAGACGAAGCTAATGAACAAGGTCCCGAATTATTGGATGTAAGGAAGATGTTCCTGATCTACCTTCAGAACACACTCACGTTTCGGAGGGATGAAAACCTATTCCTTTAATTCGCACAGCCAAATCATGGCCGAAAGGTTAGCAACAGCACTCTAGCTAGATGGATCCGATCAGTAATCCGCGATATCTACATGTCATATCAACTGGAACCACCATGTTCAGTTAGAGCTAATTCCACTACTGCTATGTTCGCCTTATGGTCTGTAAAAGCACAAGTTTCGCTGGATCACATCTGTAGAGCTGCAACATGGTCATCTTCATCTACAATCAAGAAGAATTTAAGCTAGACATCTTGGACTCTGCTGGCTCAGCTTTTTGCAAAGGAATGCTTCAACAGGCGTCAAAGACCGATCCCGAGCCTAAGTTGATTATTGCTTGCTTAGTCCCATACTGTGCTGCCGTTGGACGATAAGGAAAGATTAAAATGTACTTACCTGACATTTTCATTTCCTAGAGTCTGTAGGCAGCACAAACTTCCCTCCCATTAAAATGCATTATTGCTTGGAAATTATTCAAGCTTGCGTGGTTTCTCCCCCCTCCTTTATAGGGAGGTGTCAATTTATTAATTGTTATTTTGTTATTGCTAATTAACTTGTCTTCTGTTGCGACTAGGGATTAAGACTTACCGTAACCCATATGGTGGTGCCTAGGGACTCCAGGAAATTAAAATTTTGGATAAGTAAATTTTAATCCTTATTTGGAAAACCCTAAATTGTTTTCTAAGTACTATAAGTATTTTTTTTTTTCACTTGACAGCCCTTTTTAATAGATACAGAGATACATGTAAATCACATCCATTCAAAGTTATCCATTAAATACTTATGTAAGTGGAGATGCCTTTACACCATCTTCGTGTCACTTTGCAGTTTTTTGTGTTTTGGAGAGTTCTTTTCAGATTTCTTTTTCCTTCTGATTTCTTTATAGACATTTGTGAATGATATCCGAATTCCTGAACAAACGTATGTTACTCTGAAGCTTGAAGATAAATTGAGATTTGGTTATGATATCCTTTTTATTAATTCCGTTTTAAGGTTGGCAGAAATGTAAGAGTGTAAAACCATATACTAGAAAAAGTTAAAAGAATAAAAAATATTATTATACACTCCAAAAAAAATGAATTTGAACCCGAACACCAAAAATGAAAAGACGCTGATAACATGCAAAAACATGTATTTCTGCATGTGGCATGCATACTTTATTTTTTTTTTTGTCATAATTTGCATACTATTAACATGTCTATCCATTCTGTGATCTCCATGATTTCTCAAATTTCCTACTTGGGTGTGGAATTTTAATGTTGATGTGTTAAAATAATACCTGCAAGCCTATCAAGAATTTTAACATCTTCCCACCCTTTGCTGTACATTTACAGTGCTGGGGACTGGTATTTGCTGTGCATTATCTTATGTGTGTGAGATGCTAAAGAGGAAAGCTAAAGGGGAGCAAGGTGGATGCACGTACGTGCCCACATACCATTATTGTTAGGATCCTTTAATAAAATATATATAATACTGTGTGGGTGTATAGATAAGGAATTATCCTAAAATGAAGCATTTCTCCTAGAAAATTATTGCAGTTACAGATATTTTGTCATACACATGTTTATTTCCTTAGTAAGTACAAAACACAAAAACTAAAAAAAGGCAAAATGGACATAATTTCACACCTAATTCAAAAATGAGCAAAATTGTTGGCACCTTTCCATAATTGTGGGTAAACAATTTTGTTTCATGCATGTGATGCTCATTAAAACTTTTCTATGGCAAGTAATTAATGTGTGAGCAATGTGGAAGTCACACTTGAAATCAGATAAAAAGGGGAGATTTTAACTCAATATTTGCATTCTGTGTCTGTATGTAACCACAATAATGCATGGAGAACAGAAAGAGGATAAGAGTAGTGTCTGAAGACTTAAGAACCAAAATTGTTTAAAAATATTAACAATCATGAGGTTATAAGTCCATTTCCAGAGATCTTGAATTTTTTTGTCCTTGGTACACAACATAATAAAGAAGTTTACAACTCATGGCACTGTAGCTAATCTTCTTGGATGTGATCGTCAGGGAAAAATTGATGAAAGCTTGCAATGCAAGATAGTCTGGATGGTGGATAAGCAGCCCAAATCTATTCCTAAATATACTCAAGCTGTCCTGCAGGCTCAGGGTGCATCAGTGTCAGCCCAAACTATATGTCCACATTTGAATGAAATAAAATGCTATGAAGGAGACCCAAGGGGACCTCACTGCTGACAGTCATAAAAAAAGCTAAACTGCAGTTTGCCAAAATGTACATGAGCAAGCCAAAATCCTTCTGGGAATGTGTCTTGTGGACAGATGAGACCAAGATAGAGCTTTTTTAGTAAAGCACATTATACTATTATTTACTGAAAATGGAATAGACCACAGTACCTACAGTCAAATTGTGTGGAGGTTCAAAGATGTTTTGGAGCTGTTTTGTTGCTTCTGGCACAGGGTGATTTGACTGTGTGCAAGGTATCACGAAAGCTAAAGATTACCAAAGTTTATTTGAGTCACACCGTGTATCTTCCAGCAGAACAATGACCTCAAACATACTTCAAAAAGCACACCGAAATGGATAGAAGCAAAGCGCTGGTGAGTTCTGAAGTGGCCTGTAATGAGTCCAGATGTAGATCACATTAAATACCTGGAAATATCTTAAAATTTCTGTTGCGAGAAGGCACACATGAAATATGAGAGACCTGGAGCAGCAAAAGACGACTAGTAAAAAATTCCAGTTGAACAGTGTAAGAAGCTTGTTGATGGTTATAGAAAGTGATTGAAGTTATTTATTCCAAAGTGTTTGCACCCAAATATTAAATTGAGGTAGCTAACCATTTTGTCTTGCCCATTTTATGGTTTTGTGTGAAATTATGTCCAAGTCATATTTTTTCCTCTTTTATTTTGTGTTAAACAATATAAAATTGTGTATAACAAAACGTATACAATTGCAATAATTTCCTGAAAGGTATGCTTCCTTTTCTGGACCAATTTCAAGGGTGCCAACACTTTTGACTATGACTGTATGTATAGGCATTTTAAAAGCAATACTTTTAATGTATTAGCCTACTTGCTCATGTTAACAGATTGGTTTTTTTTTTTATATAATTCAGTGCAAATTGCCTTTTTTTATTTTTATAGTGCAATGATCATTTTACTTTTCATAAATAAATAGTATACATGAAAATAAGCAACTTTGTAATATATCTTATTAGACAAATGTGCTTCTTTCTAAGCCAAAATTAATTGGTGATTATCAAACTTCTCAATTCTGAGGTAAAATTTGTATTCGGTGAAGACTCTCCTATTACTGAGATAGAAGATGGCTGTTGATACTGATCAGGTTCTATGGAGCTCTGTCTTTAGGTCCTCTGCCTCCCGTCGTCATATGATTATATGAGATTAAATGAGATTTCATCAGCAACAACTCCTCCTTTCTCCATAACAGGAAAATCTATCTTTACTTGAGTAAAGATTTTACCTCATAATTGAGAATTTTAATAAGGACTGATCAATGCTGGCAGAGAAAGAAGCAAATTTGTCTGATAAGATCTATTACAAAGTTGTTTTCATGTGTTCTATTTATTTATGAAATAACTGAAATGACTGTTGCGCTTTAAACCCTTCACGACCTTAGATGTACCTATGTGTCATAGATAGGTGGTACTTACCAACCTATGACATATACTGTATTTTTAGGATTATAAGACTCATTTTTTTCCCCCCAAATTTTGGGGGAAAGTGGGGGGTGCATCTTACAATCCAGATCTGTTGTGCAGTGAGGAGAGGGGCCTGTGGAGCAGTGTCCGGAGGCTGGAGGAATCTGGCGCGGGCTGCAGCTGCGGGCCATTGTCACGTGGGGTCACTGATTATGCATCCCGCTGTCAATCACCAGCGGGGGAGCAGCGCATATGACAGGAGTGTATGGAGCGGGTCTCCAGCCTGAGTGAATAGTCAGTGCTTTCCACACTTTCATTGCGTGGAAAGCAGTGGCTATCCCGGCAATGTCTTACCTCTCTCCATCGCTGCCTGCAGCCGGCGCTATCACTGCTGTCTGTGCTGTGCCAGCATCCAGTCCTGTGAGCGTCGCTGCATGGTGACATCATCACCACATGCTGCTCACAGACAGTGGGGATAGCGTCAGCTACAGGGAGCGATAGAGAGAAGTGAGTATGATCGTTTACTATTTTTTTTAAAGTGTGCGCAAGGGTGGGGGCTCTGTGTGCCAGCATGAGGAGACTGTGCCAGCATAAATGGACTGTGCCAGCATGGGAGACAGTGTGCCAGCATGGGGGGCTCATGTGTGGGCATGGGGGGACTGTGCCAGCACGAGAGGATAATGTGTGCTAGCATGGGGGACTCATGTCAGCACGGAGGGACTGTTCCAGCATGGGGGCTCATGTGTGCCAGCATGGGGGGGGGACATTGTGCCAGCATGGGGAGAACTGTGCCAGCATGGGGGGGACTATGCCAGCAATGGGGGGTGACTGTGCTTGCATGGAGGCTCATGTGCGCCAGCATGGGGGGGGGCAGTGTGACAGCATGGGGGCTATGGTACCAGCATAGGGGATATATATGCCAGGATGCGAGATTCATGTATCAGGATAGGGGACATATATATGATTTGTAAGATGGACCCTGGCATTATAAGACAGACCCAACTTAACATTAAAATGTATTTTTTTTTCTGTTTTCCCTCACCAAAGTTGGGGGTGCATCTTATAAAGCAAAAATATAGTAAGTACGTCACAGCGATTTTACTGCACAGCCGCCATGCCGGCTGCGATCTTCGCTGATTTGAGAACCGACACTCACTGTCAGGAGAGGTCCCAGTGCCACTGCAGGCAGTTTAACCCCCTAAATGCTGTAATCAATATCCTTAAAGGATTGGGAGAGGGATCGCACTTCCTTTCATCTCCGATCGGTGCCCTCACAATGTTATCCTGGGAGTCCAATCGTCACCCTGGTGGCCCTACATCGCAATGACTGCTTTCAGGTCACCTGACTACATCAAGCCTGACGTATCATGCCTGCAGCAAACTGCTCACCACACATCTAAATAAATTCCTTGTGGGGTTCAGTTTCCAAAATGGGGTCACTTGTGCGGAATTTTCACTGTTTAGGTACACCATGGGTTCTCCAAATGTGACATTGAGTCGGCTAATGATTCCAGCCAATTTTCCGTTCAATCTGCAAATAGTGCTTCTTCCCTTCCGAGCCCTGCCAAGCGTCCAAATAGTAGTTTTCCATCACATATGGGGTATTGGCATACTTAGGAGAAGTTGACGAACAAATTTTGAGATCCATTTTCTCCTGTTGCACTTGTGAAAATGAAAGGTTTTGAGCTCATAGAACATTTTGGGGAGAAGATGTGATATTCTTTTTTTATTTTCACAGTTCAACGTTCTGAAATTATGAGAAGCACCTGGATATTCAAACTGCTCACTACACATTTAGATATGTTCCTTGAGGGGTCTACTTTCAAAATGGGGTCACTTGTGGGAGAACTCCACTGTTTAGACACACATGCGACACCCCAAATGCGATATATTGTCAACTAAGGATTCCAGCCAATGTTGCGTTTCAAAAATCAAATGGTGCTCCTTTCCTTCCGAGTTCTGCCATGCACCCAAACAGTAGTTTTTCACCACATATGAGGTATTGGCTCTTGTGAAAATGAAACAATTGAGGTAAAAAAAAACATCTTTTGTGAAAAAAGTGTTTTTTTTTTTATTTTCATGTATCAATATTTGATGCACCTGGGTGTTCAAAGTGCTTAATACCCTTGTAGATTACCCCCCCAAGGAATTTTAGTTTCCAAAATGGGACACTTCTGCAGGGGTTTTACGGTTTAGGCACATCAGGGGTTTTCCATGACACCAACAGACCATTCCATCAAAATATGGTGTCCGCTAACGATACCAACCAATTTTCCATTCAAAAAGTCAAAAGGTGCTCCTTCCCTTCCAAGCCCTGCGCTGCACTCAAATAGTGGTTATCTGCCGCATATAGGGTATCAGCGTACTCGGGAGGAATTGCACAACAAATTCTATGGTGCAATTTCTCCTGTTTACCCTTGTGAAAATTGAAACATTTGAGACTAAAGGAACATTTGTGTTGGAAATAGTAACATTTTAGTTGTTTCCATCAACATTGCTTTAGTTCCTATAAAGCACCTGAAAGATTAATAAACTTCTTGAATGTGGATTTGAACAGTCAAAGGGATCCAGTTTTTAGCAAGGTGTTAATTTTTGGTGAACTCTGCTAGAGGTCCCTCAAAGTCACTTCAAATATGATGTGATTCCTAAAGAAAGTGGCTTTGTAAATTTAGTTGGAAAAATGAAAAATAAGCTTTGAATCCTTCTAACTTCCTATGAAAAATTAAAGTTTTGTATAAAAAATTGTGCTGATGTAAAATAGCAAATAACATTTCCCACATGCCTATCTATTGTGTATGCTGGTTTTAAAATTGCAAAATTTCCTACATTTTTGCCAAATTTCCAATTATTTTTTTTTTACTAATAAACACAAAAAAATATTGTCTTATATTTACCACTAATACGAAGTCCTATATGTCACAAAAAAAAATCACTGGGATCTGTTGAAGCGTTCCAGAATTGTAACCTCATTGAGTGACACTGGTAAGAATTGCAAAAAATGGCCTTGGCGGTATGGTCAAAACAGCCAGATTTAATTTAACAGATCCACCCACATGACTTAGGCTACCTTCACACCAGCATTTTTTTCAACTCAGGCACAGATCAGGTTTTTGCAACAAGAACCTGATTTTGAAAGGATCCAATTTTTGCTCTTTACTGCATGGAACTGGATAGTACCGTTCTGGTTTTATACAGGATCGGTAAAAAAAAACAAAACAAAAACAGACTGGTGTGGAGACCCGGGGGTCAGGGGGCGCTCTCGTCCGCAGGCCCAGCCGCCTTTACAAAGACAGCGTGGACCAGGGCTCATCCCAGCTGAACGCCCGAGCTCCTTAACCGTGGGCGGAACACTACTCAGACAACACAGGGTGAGGGAATCACAATATCAAGGCTTTATTGGATCCCCAAACAGTTAACAGCATATAACGCATAACCAAGCATAACACATAATGTAACAGGCAACAGAGTCTCACCCTTCCGCTGGCTCACCAGGCTTTAGAATGTAGCACGGCAAAGTCTGTAGCCAGGTGACTGTATCGTCCCAACCTGGGTTGCTTCCTTATCCTTATGTATCTTGTGCAGTCTTTATCACAGTCGTATCCGCTAATCCGATGCTGAAGTCCTTGTGGTTCTTCTAGTCCGTGTTCTGAGCCCCTTGGTCGGCACCGAAATGCCTAGGCCTGGGGTTATGGCTAGCTAATCGGATCCGAAGACCCTCGATTAGCTGCCTGTATCCAATCCAGTGACCTCTAGCCGGGACCGAAACCCCTAGACTCAGGCCACTAGACAGAATCTAACTCCAATCTCCTAATACTGCTGGTCAAAGTGAACAGTCCTTCTTATATACCCTCAGCCCTCATTGTAGGATATTGGGGACGTCATGATTGGTGCAATAACACAGTCTTTTCATTCGCTGAACTCCAATCCTCGTTTAACATATTTTAGGTACTATTGCAATCCAAATGCTGATTGATATAGCACCTTACAATGGAATGTTAGTCTGAGACAATCAGTCTGCAAACCATGACAATAACACAATAGTGGCTGGAGCCTCAATCCACATTCACAGGGTAATAGACAATGGACGATTAGCATAATTAAGTTCTCTGGCCTTCAATGACAAACAGGTTAGATAATTACATTACCAAGCTAAACTTTAACCACAGAAATCTATGACAATACTGTAAGAAATTCTCTTTAACCATTACAAGTTTACAAACCTATATACAATATGATATGTCTGGATGAATAAGAAATCCTCCTACATTATATATTAAAGGGTCCATTTCGTCACATTCCTCCCCCTTCTTATTTAGCCAGACAGGGCAGTCAGATGTGATCAGTCTCTGGTTATCCTTCTCCTCTTGGCGGCATTGTCTTTTTTAATGGAGAAAACAGCAATCGAGGCTTCCATCTATACACCTCCCCCAGATTACCTCCCCAGGATGGGCAGACATATTGTGGATAAACAGTAAAATGGGATTCAGGAGTTGAGCTCCCATGAATTTCTGGTTATCAATTCCCCCCAGTCAATGACCACAGTCTGGCTAGGTGTACTCACTGTTGATGGCTCCGAGGAGAATGATGGGGTCTGGGAACATGGTTTATCATCTGAAGGTGGAGTAACAAGATCCACATCAGGGTGCTGCTTGGCTTCCTGGATGTTGGTGATGGCTGTGACAAACTGGCTGGATAGTCCTTGTCCTGGGTCAGCTTGCAAAACAATAGATGCGGGGGGGCCATCAATGAGCCCATGAGCTTCAACCTCCTCCTGGTTAGACCCTGAATCAACAGGTGTGGGAAAGCTGCTCACAAATCCCACATCAACCTCTTCCTGGTCAGTCTCTACAATAGCAGGCATGGGGACGCTGTCTGTAAGCTCCACATCAACCTCTCCCGGGTCAGTTTCCACAATAGCAGGTGTAGGGTCACAGTCTATAAGCTCCACATCGACCTCTTCCTGGTCAGTTCCCAAAGCAACAGGGATAGGGACGTTGTCCGTAAACTCCAACTTGTCCTCTCCCTGCTCAGGCTCCAAAATAACAGGTGTAGGGTCACTGTCTGTAAGCTCCAACTTGTCCTCTCCCTGGTCGTTCGCCTCGGCTAGCTGCACACCTTCCGAAGGGATGTCTGAGCACTGACCCTCAACCAGGGAAATGGTTAATTGGGAACAGGGTACAGGGTCTGGAGAAACAATAGCTGGGCTTACCAGGGTGTAGACAGAATCAATTTCTTGTTGTCTCGGGGCTTGGACGTCACTGACCTGGACTGGCTGTGCTGGCCGATGAGCTCCTGGCATGCGGCCCCGGTGTTGGCGACAATCTTTGTCCATATGTCCAAGACGTCCACACGTATAACAGTGCTGTGGATTGGGCAAGTCACGTATCCTGTCTGCATACCTTTGTCCTGGTGGGGCTTCTAATGGGTAGCGGAATAATCCTACTCGAGCGGCTGGTGGTAGCAGTTGGTAAGCTGGAATTCCTAAAATATTTCCCAGAACCCAAGCCCTCTCTTCTCTTGAGGCTTTGGGCCCCAATGCAGCCAAGCACTCCTTGATTTGGACTACTGTGGACCTGGTGATTTCACGATATTCACTGGATCCATGATGTGGTGCACAACTTACATCCTCTGGTACCACGTCGGCGGGGTCCTCATCATCCTCACCATCATTCTGGGTGTCCCAATGGACCAATTTCTGAATCAAAGCCGATCGAGTGTCAGCGTTCCTGTATTCAATATTTCTCCTCTGGCACAGATCCTGTAGCATCCATTTACTGCTGCTGCCGTATCTCCTCTCCGGCCCTTGTCCCATGGCTGAGCTGGTGGGGTTGGACATGGCAACGTCCGAAACCTGAATGCCTCACTATGGCCTGCTGGGTACGCTTATATGCATCCCTGGTTGTTGAGCCCTTGGACGGTGTCCACGAACACCAGTCCCCTGCAGCTCCCCTGGATAAACCAGGCTGAGTAGTATCCCACCGCTGCCACCAATTGTGGAGACCCGGGGGTCAGGGGGCGCTCTCGTCCGCAGGCCCAGCCGCCTTTACAAAGACAGCGTGGACCAGGGCTCATCCCCAGCTGAACGCCCGAGCTCCTTAACCGTGGGCGGAACACTACTCAGACAACACAGGGTGAGGGAATCACAATATCAAGGCTTTATTGGATCCCCAAACAGTTAACAGCATATAACGCATAACCAAGCATAACACATAATGTAACAGGCAACAGAGTCTCACCCTTCCGCTGGCTCACCAGGCTTTAGAATGTAGCACGGCAAAGTCTGTAGCCAGGTGACTGTATCGTCCCAACCTGGGTTGCTTCCTTATCCTTATGTATCTTGTGCAGTCTTTATCACAGTCGTATCCGCTAATCCGATGCTGAAGTCCTTGTGGTTCTTCTAGTCCGTGTTCTGAGCCCCTTGGTCAGCACCGAAATGCCTAGGCCTGGGGTTATGGCTAGCTAATCGGATCCGAAGACCCTCGATTAGCTGCCTGTATCCAATCCAGTGACCTCTAGCCGGGACCGAAACCCCTAGACTCAGGCCACTAGACAGAATCTAACTCCAATCTCCTAATACTGCTGGTCAAAGTGAACAGTCCTTCTTATATACCCTCAGCCCTCATTGTAGGATATTGGGGACGTCATGATTGGTGCAATAACACAGTATTTTCATTCGCTGAACTCCAATCCTCGTTTAACATATTTTAGGTACTATTGCAATCCAAATGCTGATTGATATAGCACCTTACAATGGAATGTTAGTCTGAGACAATCAGTCTGCAAACCATGACAATAACACAATAGTGGCTGGAGCCTCAATCCACATTCACAGGGTAATAGACAATGGACGATTAGCATAATTAAGTTCTCTGGCCTTCAATGACAAACAGGTTAGATAATTACATTACCAAGCTAAACTTTAACCACAGAAATCTATGACAATACTGTAAGAAATTCTCTTTAACCATTACAAGTTTACAAACCTATATACAATATGATATGTCTGGATGAATAAGAAATCCTCCTACATTATATATTAAAGGGTCCATTTCGTCACAACTGGTACTTTCTGTTATTGTCCAGATTTTCAACAAATCCTTTTAAGGATCCTCAGAGATCTATGATGCAGTTAAAGAAATAAGTATTTGATCCCTTGCTGATTTTGTAAGTTTGTCCACTGACAAAGACATGAACAGTCTATCATTTTAAGAGTAGGTTACTTTTAACAGTGAGAGATAGAATATCAAAAATAAAATCCAGAAAATTGCATTGTTTAATTAATATAAATGTATTTGCGTTTTGAAGAGAGAAATAAGTATTTGATTTCTTACAAATCATTAGGAGTTCTGGCTACAACCGACCAGTTAGACACTCCTAATCAATCTGTTACCTGCATTAAAGATAGCTGTCCTAAATCAGGGGTGGGGAACTCCAGTCCTCGAGGGCCGCAATCAGTGCAGGTTTTCACGATTTCCTTAGTATTGCACAGGGATTGGAATCATCACCAGTGCAAGTGATTATGTTATCACCTGTGCAAAACTAAGGAAATCCTGAAAACCTGCACTGATTGCGGCCCTCGAGGACTGGAGTTCCCCACCCCTGTCCTAAATGGTCACCTGTATAAAAGACTCCTGTACACACACACTCATTCAGTCAGACTCTAACCCAGTGTTTCCTAAACTCCAGTCCTCATGTCCCTCAACAGGTCATGTTTTCAGGATCTCCTTAGTTTTAAACAGGTGATTGAATCATTATCAATGTATCTCCTGTGCAATACTAAGGAAATCCTGAAAACATGACCTGTTGGGGCTGTGAGGACTAAAGTTTGGGAAACAGTGCTCTAACCTCTACAACAAGTGCAAGACCATTGTGCTTTCTAAGGATGTAAGGGAAAAGATCCTATACCTGCACAAGGCTGGAATGGGCTACAAAAACATAAGTAAAATGCTGGGCGAGAAGGAGACATCTGTTGGTGCAATAGTAAGAAAATGAAGCAAATACAAAGCGAGTGTCTATCGACCTAGATCTGGGGCTCCATGCAAAATCTCACCTCATGGGGTATCCAGGATCATGAGGAAGGTGAGAGATCATCCTAAAACTACACGGGAGGAACTTGTTAATGATCTCAAGGCAGCTGGGACCATTGTTACCAAGAAAACCATTGTTAACACTTTATGCTATAGGGTCATTCCATGTCAAGTAAACCAATGATATTTACCTCTATATTTTTAATTCTTTTGAGATTTTGTTATTTGATGTCAGAGAATGCAAAATGTGAAGATAAAAAAAATTCCAACATTTTTTTTTATTTTTAATTAATTTTCAAAGTTTAGAAAAAGTGTGAATTTTGGTGTTGCCTGCCTTTACATTTCTCCTCATAACTCAGGCTAGAAATAAGATAGAGAAACAAAATAAACACCATTGTACTCAGAACTGTACAGGCTTTCACCAGATATGTCACAAGAGGATCTTTGTTAATATTATACCCATGCAAATGCAAAATTTTAAAACGCATTTCTGAAAAAACTTATAATTTAAAAATTGCCAAAAATGCACTCTGCTATGCTCCTAGCCACATCTGTACCAAAATTAAAGTTGAGATCGCAATGGGATCATATATGTTAAAATATTTAACTATTATAGCGTCAATGGGTCATTCCATATTAAGTGATCTCAACAAGAATATTTTTTTTACCCGACGTCTTTAGATTTTTTACATTTTTCTATATGATGTACAACTTAAGTTAATTACGAATTAAGTTAATTTTTTACAGATTTTTAAAGATTTGAAAAAGCACAAATTTTGGCCTGGTATGGCTTTATATTTTTTATCATATCCTGGGCTAGAATTAAGATAATAATTTATAACAAAATAATAATTGTTATATTTTGTTAATAATCTGCATATTCATAAAGGCTCATCAACATAATGAGCTGCTCTCTGACTCACTGAATGTCTATCGGGGCGTGGCTTAGGACCTCATGGAGAGCAGTCGCATCTAACTTGAGCTCCTGCTATCCAGCCTAAACCGACAGGATCCACAGCCATCCTTGGGCTGTGGATCCCACTAATTCAACCGGATCCTCCCTGGACACCCTCCTGTGACCTCTGGACCCAGCCTTTTCGGGAGTTCTTGCCCCCTTCCACATTGAGAGAGGAGGCATCGGTCATCCTCCTGCTCCTGTTACTCCCTGACAAGATCCGACGAAGATTGATCCTTTATTTCACTTTATTTAACAACTCATTCTCTTTTTACACCGTGAGAGAACCTCCGGAGTCGGGGGTTCCCCTGGATCCGTTCCTGGGGGGTTTCCCGCCACTTCTGCAGCATCCGGGCCCTCCTGCCACTTGCGGCTGCTTGGAGCTAGAGAGCGGGGGAGCTGATTGTGCAGCTCTCTCTGCCTTCCCTTATCCAGCACCACTTCAGCATTGACCTGCTGGACAGAGGAGACACTGGAGAAGAGGACCTTTTATAAAGCTCCATCGGCAGCTGGCTCCAGGGGAAGTGCCTCCCCCTCTCTCTCCATAGACTTTTTCATATCCTCACAACAGCAGAGCCTGTCAGCTCTGGCCGGGAGCTCGCTCCCTCCTCCCCCCTCCATAGACTTCCTTATTACGCTCACACAAGAGCAGAAGCCTGCCTGTCAGCATTGCTGAGTGCTCGCTCCCTCCTCCCCTCTCCATAGGCTGCTACAACAGAACAACTTAACACAGCTGAGGAGGATTTATCTCTGTTGGAGCCATTCATCATACACTAAAGGCTGATTCCACAATCATCTCAGAGCCCAGTGAATTTTGTCTTCACTTCTCCTCTCCCTTTGTCTCCTGGAATTAAAGGAGTGACACCTATGGACCTGTGGACATCTACAAAGTTTCTGGACATTGTCATAGTCACAGCGGCAATTACGCTTTCATCCCATCATTGCACCATCAACTCCGTGGACCTTGCGTTGATAAATCTCAGTGGATAAGGAACCCGGGTAACCTATCCTGTAACCCTGCCTGCACTGATTGCTGGACGCTCAGAACGTCGCACCGGACCCAAGCCGTCGAGAAGCTCCAGCTATCTACCTATCAACCCCCCCTCCTGTGGACTGCTCGATCCTTGGTCCTACGGTGTTGGAACCCATAGAGTGTCACAGTCCGGTTCATCCAACCGGCAGCACTGCCTATATCGGTATAACCCTTAGAACTGTACTGGACCTCTGTGTGTTTCCTTCTTTCCCCCCTCCTTCTTCTCGCTCCTATTTTTTCCCACCACCCTGCTCCATTTCTTCTACTAGCCCTTCTACTCCCTGACCTCTACTCCATCCCATATCCCTACCTATCTTTCTGACCGACCTCCCTATCTTTCCTGCTCCCCCTTCCTCCCCCCCCACCTACTCCTCACTCTACCTTCTCTAACTCCCACTCACTAATAACTCAGCCGGAATCCCGTCTCCTCCTCATCCTCTTCTCCCCCTCCCTTTCTTATCTACCTTCTTAAATCTCCCTCCTTTTCTCTAACCTCTTCTTAGCTATTGTTATAACCCATTTGTTACTGAATAGGATAGCGTGAACGACTATTGTGTGTGGCGGGTGGTTCTGGACTTGGGGGACACTAAACTGCCTTGTTCCATGAATCCAGGATCCTCTGTACACATATGGTTGTGTTCCTGGGTTATGTAAATCTGTTATCCTGTTCAAACCACGTTGCATTTTTGGATAACTTGGTGACCTAGCAGGGCATTACTATTACTCATAAATAATTAAACTGTGGAGACTGTCCTTATAACTCTGGTGAGCCAGTGTCACTGACACTTAAATACCTCCCCTTCTACACACTCTGTCCTGCGCTCACATGCAGTGGTGACTGATAGCCTTAAAACGCCTCAGAATATAATATACATCAGGAGAACCAACATAAGACACTAACTTATTAAAGCCACTGGAGCTGCCATTACTGCTCCTATCTGCTGACCTCCAAAACACAGATCAAACAATATTACTCAACCTGAGTCGACCTACCTCTTCACCTCCACCGAGAACCTAGCGGTATATGCTCCTGGTGTAAAACTACTAAAGCATCCGAACTTAATCCATCTCACATTCTAACAAGACTCTAGCAGAGCTCCTGCTGGTATAACGCTGCCCAGACGAGTAATTATATACCCCATATGGTACCCCCCCACCAACCAAATAGCTTTGTCTCAAGAAATAGTCACCTTAGCTTAATCAGATCTCCCTTCTTAATCCTTCACTCCCACTCAGTTGTTGTTATACCTCCTTGATTTGAATGTAGTAATTTATATAACTATTGGGTGTAACGGATGGGTTCAACCTCGAGGGACAGAAATTTTAAGATATTTCCATGTATTTAATGTGATCTACATCTGGACTCATTTGATCCATAAATTCAAGTTCTCGTACACGTATATGGTTGTGTTCCGCTTCTGGAGATCTGTTACCCTGCTCAAATCAACGCCTAAAACTAAACAATTTAATAGCTGAGCTTCACTAGTGGAACATTACGGTTACTTATAAATCGTTCAACTGTAGAGGCTGCTCTTATAAATTTAAAAGAAGGTGATAGAGACGTTCAAATACACCCTCCCCTTCCATTCATTCTGTCTTCTACCCACATGATAAAGTGTCTTGTGTCGGTTGTATAACAAATAGATTAGGATTTAAGGCTTCATATATTGCTTTGCTCCACTTGGGAGAACTTAAAGTGTGCACTGTCCATCACTGTTACTCACACCTGGAATCTACCGGATCCACCTAGATCGCGGTCTGGGGTGGAAGGGGAGGGAGGGTGAGACACGAAAAAGAAACACAAGAGAAACAATCCTTGGGAACACTGTTCTATCTGGCGGCAGGCACTCCTTAGAGCAACCCCCACTGATACGCCATACAACACAACTGATCTTAGATTATACTAACTGACACCACGACTGAGATCACCCTGAGACAGACACCTTGGAGTTGGACTCTGTTGAACAAGAGTTTATATACCCCTTTTCTCTCTGGTAGCTCCTCATCCCACGCCTGGCTAGTCCCCTCAATCTAGCTCCTGCATAATCTGAAAAACTCACGGATATAATAGCCAAATTACTCCCAGCACTCATGATGGCGTCCACCAGATCAAAAGGGGAAAGGACAAAGACTTCTCAAATAGAAGATAAATTATTGAAACCTCTAACAAGAAGCAGATCCAGATCCCCCAGATCCAACCAGGCAGATCCCTTGACTAAAGATCACGAACAAGATCAGATGGGAGTTGCAACCCCCTCTGACACTCTAACCTACAAACAAAATCCAAAGAGGAAGGAGATGGCCACCAAGAAAAAACACCCCTCCCAGAGATCTACTATGCTAAACACTTCAGGCTCAGAAGGCGACACCTCCCCTACCTCTAGCCCGCTGAAACAACGGACAAGAAAGGAATCCCCCTCCTGTCCGACTTCCCGCACGTTAGACAATTTTGACTGGACACAACCAATTAACCAAGAATTTTTCAGAGGCATATTCACTGCACTAGAATCTAGATTTGACTCCCTACAAGTCTCCATTGACTCCATCTCACGCAGAACTGATCAGACTGAATCAGATGTATCTGAATTAGAAAACAAACACGACGAACTTGCTAAAGAACATCGTGTTCTTAAAGAAGAATTTATTGCACTTGGCAACAAGGTCACTGATCAGGAAGATAGAGATTGGAGACAAAACCTAAAATTTAGAGGGTCTCTGAGACTATTAAAACCGATCAACTTGCCCCCTACATTAAAAGCCTGTTAAAAATTACTCTCCCTTCCCTGACGGACCTAGAAATGACTCCCGTAAGAATACATCGCATTCCTAAACCCAAATCTATCCAGCCAGAAATTCCAAGGGATGTGATAATGAAATTTCAATTCGGTCATGTCAAGGAACAACTCTTGGACTACTTACGCGCGAACAAATACTTTCCCAAGCCATACAACGACATAAAAATCTTTGCGGATATCTCAGAGGAGACCATGCTCAGGAGACGACAACTTGCCCCACTATCAAATCTGCTACAACAAAACCGGATTCCTTACAGATGGGGGTTCACCCCCACCAGGATACTTCTCCACCATCAGGGAAAATCCTTAGCCCTTTCCGAGACGAACGAGGGACTCAGAGTCCTTAGGGATTTAGGACTTAAAACCTCATAGGAGGATCCCCCTACCTAAATGGCTGGACAGCTTAGCCAAATCATTAGCCGCCAAAGGAGGTTTTTCATCGAGATCATTGGATCCCCTCCATTTGGGACAAGTTGTGAAATTACTTAACCAATACTGGTCCTTGGACCTGACTTTTCATTACCCAGTTATAGTTAGATAAGTTTTAAGAATAAGTATAGTTTAAAATTTACCTGTCAAGTTAACTTCACCCACTCCGACCTTAATTTACAAAAAAGATCTTCCCTACTAGTCACCTGACAAACCTTTGAACTTCCACTGTAAATCTTATATCACTATGTCTCTTAAATTTCTATCTCAGAACGCGAATGGACTCAATTCTCCTCAGCGCCCTTTTCACCTTCAGAGAATTCTGAAGGAGAGCAGCGTGGATATAGTGGGCATTCAGGAAACAATATTTTCCTCTTCCAAGCTTCCAAATTTCACTAACAAGAATTTCCCCATCATTTACTATGCTAATAACTCAAAGAAAAAATGGAGCGTTGCACTTTTATTTAAAAACACAATTGCGTTTGAGATGATCTCAAAAGTGGAGGACCCAAACAGCAGATTCCTTATCATAGTGTGCAAATTGAACAACCACCTCTTCACACTGATCAACCTTTATGCGCCTAACAAAGGACAAATCTCCTTCCTCAATAAGATCATGAGAGTCGTAGAGACAGTAAAAAAGGGCGATCTGATTGTTTTGGGTGATTTCAATATGGTGCCCAACGGTGCACTTGATTCATCCACAAAAACGAGACAGCATCTAGAGGCATTGGACCCCTGGCTGACTAAATTAACCTTTACGATACATTCAGATGCCTTAATACAACATCCATTGAATTTTCTCATTTTTCAAAACGCCATCAATCCTACTCAAGAATAGACCTTGTCCTCACAAGTATTTTCACACTGCCCAAATTCACCAAAGTCTCTATCGGTCCAAGGAGCTGGTCTGACCACTCCCCGATTCTATTCGAACTGAAGATAGGCCCCATTATGCACTCCCAAAAACTGTGGCGAAATAATAGCTACATTTATAACCATCCGGACTATAAAAAAGAAATTGAACAGACAATAGTAAATTACTTCCAGGAAAATGACAGAGATGACATTCAAATCCCCTCCCTTTGGTCAAAACGGTACTAAGAGGCAAAATGATTGAGCTCGATGCTCGTTTGAACAAAAAAAACAGGGAACAAACCAGGAACCTTATAGTCTCCATACAAGCTTTGGAAAATTCTCACGCAGTAAACCCCTGTCTAACAACAGCATCAACTCTCATGAAACTCAGACTGGAACTGAAGGCCCTTTTGGCATCGGACTATGATAAGATGTCCCAAACAATGAAGGCTAAGCATTACTACTCTGACGACCGACCGTCAAAATTGCTGGCAGCCAAAATCAGGTACAGGCAATTAAAATCAAGAATAAAGGAGATTAAAGACGTAACCAGACGCATCCTAAAGACATCGCGGATGTTTTTGCCAGATTCTACACCTCTTTGTATAATCTTAAAGACAGCCCTACATTGAAGAGACCCTCACGCCAAGCCATTACTGACTACCTGCAACACCTTAATTTACCATCACTTACAAAGGACGATCTAATTGAACTCAATGCCCCATACTCTGACGCTGAGGTCTCTGACGTAATAAAGCAATCCAAAGACGGAAAATCGCCAGGCCCAGACGGGTTTCAGAATGAGCTCTTTAAGACCTTTGGAGCTCTTCTATCCCCCTATATCACTAAACTAGCTAATTATACTGCTTCCCAAGGCCAACTTACATCCGACATGTTGGAAGCCACTATCACAGTCCTCCCTAAGGACAAAGGGGACCCAACAGTCCCTAATAACTATCGCCCTATCTCTCTTCTAAACGCGGACACAAAGTTCCTTGCGAAGTTAGCCTCCAACAGACTTAAAGAACATATAGTCAAGTTGATTCACCCTGACCAGTCGGGCTTTATTCCAGGCCGAACCACATCAGACGCCACTAGACGAGCTTTGGACTTGCTGGCCTTCACTGAAAAATCAAAACAACCAGCGGCCTTTTTGGCACTTGATGCCGAAAAGGCCTTTGATAGAGTTCAATGGGACTTTCTTTTCTGTGTTCTTGAGAACTTTGGTCTTCAGGGCAACATACTTCAACTTATTAAAGCAATGTATAATGGCCCAACAGTTAAGGTTTACTCCAACAATTTTTTGTCTAGCCGCTTTTTCGCTTTCCAATGGAACTAGACAGGGATGCCCCCTGTCACCCATACTGTTCGCTATGTTCATCGAGCCCCTTGCGGCCAGTATTAGACAAAATAACAACATCACAGGTATTTATAAAGGCCATAAGATCTCGTTATTCGCGGATGACATCTTATTAACCTTCGCTAATCCTCTTAAATCCTTAAGACACCTAACAATGTGCATTGACCAGTTCTCATCCCTTTCTCTCTACAAAATTAATGCCTCTAAATCCCAGATACTTGATTTCAATATTGACACCACTCTGTTGGAATACCTAAAAGAAGAATTCAATTTCACATGGGTAAACAAAGAAATTGCCTACCTAGGTATCACCTTAACTAAACCCTTAACAGCAACTGTGCATACGAACCTTTCAGCCCTATTTCAAGCATTTCACAGGGACTACCTACGTCTAAGATTGAGCTCTCCTGGTTGAGCAGGATAGAAGCCTTCAAGTTGTCTCTACTACCGCGTTTCCTATATGTAATCAGGTCACTCCCCCTTTTCATACCAAAGAGTTGGTTCAATAGATTTCAATCGCAATTACGTGCCTTTGTATGGAATAACAAAAGGCCGAGGGTCGCCAGAGCATCGTTAGAACGACACAAAAAAGCGGGTGGTCTAGGGTCCCAAACCTGTATCACTACTACTTAGCTTCCATTTCTAAACTTTCTCAAGACTGGTTCAAGGAATCAATGGACTCACCATGGCTGGATGTAGAGGAATCACTGGTACACAACTTAAAAGCGCTCGTTATAGCCCATCTAGTCTTCCCTTCCAAACCTCTTCCTTCTCACCCCGTCATCAAAGCTACAATCTCAGCTTGGAAGCACCTGGCCCACAGAGCAGCTAAACACTTTCCTCTATCCAGACTTAAAAATATTCCTTTGAACACGCTCGAAGTGATGATTAAGAACCTGGACCTCTCCGCCTGGAGGGCAAAAGGGGTCTTATATACCGAGGAACTGCTTCTTGACGATTCCATTCGTCCGTTCCATGTTCTCCAAGACCAATTTTCCCTATCCAGAGATGAGCGCTCACAATGGAGAACCATATCCGAATTTCTGACTTGCTCTAGACCAAAATTTGCCCTTCCACAATTGGTAGTCAATCTCATATCATCTCCAGGACTTGGGTCTATATGGAAAACCAACAGCCTCTACCGAGTGCTCAACGAAAAAATTGAATTGCCTCGTCTCTCCTACCTTATCGCATGGGAAGAGGAACTCAATATTCAAATTGACCTGCAGGACATGACACGAACCATACAGACTTCATATGCCAATTCTGCTTGTGCAACGCTGCATGAGTCCTACTTCAAGGTGCTCTCTCGGTGGTACCTCACCCCGGTCAGACATCATCGTTTTGATCCTCTGATCTCGCCCTTGTGTTGGAGGGAACACTAACACATATTTTCTATGATTGCCCGCTACTGTCCAAATTTTGGATTGATATCAAAACCTTAATCTCAGACACCACTGGCCTCACAATCGATCTCACTCCGGAGCTAGCTCTCCTTTCTATAGGGATAGAAAACCTTTCTCCAGACCTCAAATTCCTGATTTCACATATACTGATCACTGCCAAGGTTCTAATTGCTGCTATATGGAACAAGCCCGAAACTCCCAAATTGTTGCACCTCATTGATAGAGTCAGGCAGCACGGGATCTTTGAGTTTAACACGGCATTGCGCACCAATACCCTCGCAAAAATAAAGCGTAGATGGGAGCCTTGGTGGGCAGCCTTCTCACCCTCTTTCCTCACTTAGTCCCAACATTGTGACACTGTGATAATAACATCAGCTTACAGGTGATTTTTTTTAGTTTATTTCCTGTCCTATTTTGTTCTTTAGTTAATTTAGAATATAAGGGACCACTTGCTTGCCTCACATCCCTGTGATGTAACGTTAATACTGACTGCTTATTGGTTATTACCCAATTCAATTTCTCCGATCATTACGAATTTTCATATTAACCTAGAATTGCAAGCAATAACTTCGTTATTCACACCACATGTGGTGCATATGCTATTTAGCTTGTATTTATGATTGCAACTTGTACCATGTTACTGTTTATTTATGTATGTACCTCCCCCTCTTCCCCCCCACCTCCCCCCTAGTTTATTCTGTTTCCCCCCCCCATTCCCCCTCTCTCTCCCCCTTTTATAAAAATTTTCAATAAAGACTTTTTGGAAAACTGAATGTCTAATGTTACTAATGCTCCACAGCTCAGACCACTTTGTGCTGCAAAGTACATATGCTGCAAGTATACATATTATTAACAAAATATAACAAAATTATTAGTAAAATATTAAGAAACAGTCTTATGACATATTAAATGAATCAGGATTTATAAAATCCTCTGTGTTGGAAGTTACAGGTTCTTCAAAATATTGTGCCTGCAGAGTATTTTTCTCTTTTGCAAGTTGCTTTCTACAACTGTCACAAATGTTCATGCTGCATTGAATGATGGATTTATATCAAACATTCAATCTTGGACCGCCCTAAGATTTTTTTCTTGTAGTGTGTCCAGTTTTTTAAAGGGATTGCAACAGCATATATGATAAAATATTGTTCCTTGAGAAGCAGCAGCCATTTCTGTGTGAGAAAAATACAGTTAATATTAAGTAAGGAAGATGGGTAATAAAAATAAAGATTTACAGTACGCTTGAGATATAACTGTCTTACTATAAAGTGAGTATTAGGGCTAGAGCACACACAACCTTGTCTGTCTGCGAATAAATGCTGCGGTTTTGGCAGCTTTTTTCTACTGAGTTTTCACTATATCTACATTAGTTTTTTAATCCCTAGTGAAAACGATGGCAGATTTTTTTTCATTTAAATAGTGATAAATGCTGCGTTTATTGCAGCGATCAAAAAGTAGTGCAAGCAGTGATTTTCTTACTCTCTGAGTGTTTCTCAAAACACTACATGTAAAGCCATACCAGGCCAAAATTTGCACTTTTTTAAAACTTTAAAAATCTGTAAAAAATTAACTGATGAAGAAAAAAATTCAAAGGTTTTAATTTGTAATTAACTAAAGTTGTACTTCATATAGAAAATTTTTTTTAAAAAATCTAAAGCGGTAAAAAAAAATATTCATGTTGAGATCACTTAATATGGAATGACCCATTGACCCTATAATAGTTAAATATTTTAAAATGTGATCTTATCTCGATCCCAACTTGAATTTTTGTACAGATGTGGCTAGGAGCATAGAAGGCACATGTGCATTTTTGGGAATATTTAAATTATACGTTTTTTTCGGAAATGTGTTTTAAAATTTTGCATTTGCATGGGTAAAACATTAACAAAGATACTCTTGTGACATATCTGGTGAACGTCTGTACAGTTCTGAATAGAATGATGTTTATTTTGTTTCTCTATCTTATTTCTAGCCCGAGATATGATAGAAAATGTAAAGCCATACCAGGCCAAAATTCACGCTTTTTTAAAACTTTTAAAATCTGTAAAAAATGAACTGATGAAGAAAAAAATGTAAACCTTTTTATTTGTAATTAACTAAAGTTGTACTTCGTATAGGAAAATTAGAAAAAAAAATCTAAAGACGTCAGGGAAAAGAAATATTCATATTTTGATCACTTGATATGGAATGACCCTATAATGGATTAAAATCCTGCAGTGCCTACTAAGTCCCACTGCTCAAGAAGGCACATGTGCAGGCCTGTCTGAAGCTAGCCAATTAACACCTTGGTTCTGAGCGTGATTAGGAGAAGGTGCTGTGGTCATATAAGACAAAAATTAAGCTCTTTAGCATTAACTCAACTCACCTTGTTTGGAGGAAGAAAAATGCTCCCTATGACCCAAAGAACACCGTCCCAACAGTCAAGCATGGAGATGGAAACTTGTTTTGGGGTGTTTCTCTGCTAAAGGAACAGGACTACTTCACCGTATCAGTGGGACAATGGAAGCACGAGACCGTTGTTGCGACAACCATCCTCCCTCCACCACCCCTGAAAAAAGCGCCTGTTATTATGGAATAAACAATAAAGAAACACTGCTGAAACCTGCCCGGCGAGTTGCTGCCATTCTCTGGATGAATGTTCTGTGAAGCTCCGAGTTGCCAAGCGACAGCCTCAAAATCTTAATGATTTCGAGATGATCTTCAAAAAATGTTTTTTTTTTTTTTTTTTATTGTACTTTACTTTTGATATTCTGTTAAAATTAACCTACCTTTGTAGACTGTTCGTGTCTTTGACAGTGGACAAACTTACAAAATCGTGTCTTTGACCAGTGGGCAAACTTACAAAATCAGTGAGGGATCAAATACTTATTTCCCCCACTGTAGATAGATGGAGCTCATTAGTCTCTCCGCTGCTTGCTTCTGGAGCTCATTAAATTGATTAATATTTACTGCACTGAGCTGCAACGGCCAATGACAGACTCTCAATTTCTGATAGCGTCTGTAATTGGCCGTTGTACTCAGACTGCTCCCTCAATATATTTACTTGTGTGGGGGTCCCCAGTCTTTTGATTCTTAGCACAGATAAAGTGGACAGCTGCAGGCTGCAGTCCCAGCTATGTGCTTTATATTGTCTAAGAATCAAATATGGGGACCCCATGCAGGCATTTTTAATTATTTAAATATAGGATGTAAAAAATGGCGATATGGGGACCCCCCAAATTTGTTACTAAGCCAAGATAAAGTGCACCGCTAAGAATTGTTATTCTCACCCTGGGGAGGCAAATACATATTGCCCCTCCCCCCGGGCTACAGCAGGATTTCTGCCTGCAAATTCTCAAGAAATTGACACATTCATTAGAATAGCTCCTCCCAATGCCCTGGCACGGTGGCATCGGGATGATAGATTGGGTTAAAAGGAATCTGTCAGGTCAAAGCTCAATATGTAACTGATGTCATTTACTAATTCATCTTTCTAAACTATCTCTATTCATGTATTTCTATTATTTATGCTTCCCTCCTATTCTCTGTAAACTGCAAAATAAAACATTCATTCCATCTCTCAATCACAGTGAGTTCTTTGCTGCCCACTCTCCAAGGAATGAATATGCATGCATCTTTACACTGTCCTGCCTTCCTGTGATCTTTTATGTTGTGTGACTTACTGCAGACAGAGGAGAAAGGAGGGGGGAGGAGGTGTGTGTTATGTGCAGCTCTGATCTCTTCATGTTATTGTGTGAATCTGTGTGTAGTGTATGCAGTCTGCAATATTTTGATGTGATTTGATGAACATTTGATCACTTACAGGAAAACCAACCTTGATATAATAGAAATCTCTTACAGACACCACACAGTGCAGGACAAACACACCTACCCTTTTTCCAGAAGATTGCACAGGATTTTCAGTGGCTTCAGCACAGAGCACAAAGGGGAGGGACAGACCAGCAGCTTCGATAGGCATAGATATTTAAATTACATTTACATAGCAGGACTACTTGGCTGTGAAAGTAATGGAGTGTGAAAATGCTTATAGCAAGGAAACTACAAAGGGTACAATAATGATTTTGTATGTTTTTAAAAGGTCTACCCAGACACTTTTCAATGGTACTATTGGTATCATACTGAAAAATGACCTGACAGAGTTCCTTTAATAATAGTTGAGTATTAACAGTTTGTCATTGAGCACAAATTAATAATAATAATAATAATAATCTATATTGCGCTAACATATTCTGCAGTGCTTTACAGTTCAGAGGTTCATATACACAGTCATATTTAACAGTTTTGAAAGAAATACAATTAAAGTAATATAATGATGGCCCTGCTCATAAAAGCTTACAATATACAATGAGGCGGGGGTGATACAAATTACAGGTGCTTATTTACAAGGATGGTCCAGCCAACTTGAGGAAATGGGGAATAGATAAGAGCTGCATGCGTGGCCACCAGCCATTATTTGTAATTCTTTTGAATCTGGTGGAATGAATAGGCTATGTCTAAATGACTTTGACTAAGGAGCATGATAGGCCGCCCTAAAAAGATGTGTTTTTTAGGGAGTGTTTAACACTATGCACAGTAAGTTGTGAATAGTACTACTTTCTTAGGGTAGAGCATTCCAGAGAATTGGTGGAGCTTCGGAGAAATCTTGGAGCCAAGAGTGGGAAGTACAGATTAATGTAGATGTTAGTCTAAAATCGCTTCTAGAGCGAAGAGAACAGGTGGGGTGATAGACAGAAATGATGATAGATAGGTAGGGAGGTGTTGCACTGTTAGGGTATGTGCACATCAGTCGGTTCTGCATCTTTGCAGACCGACCGGGAACCGGTGGAGACTGGCAGAAACTGAGTTTTCTGCACTCGCTAGTGTCCCTGGTTTTGTTAGCGTTTTGCT